>JAZHEH010002507.1:0-1332500 GCA_036589455.1 Ateles fusciceps
ATCTCGCTCTAAAACCAAAACGGAGCAATCTAACTGAATGCTTGTCAATGTGTGCATTCAACTTACAGAGTTAAACTCGTGTGTGTTTGCAGCAGTTTAGAAACCCTTTCTGTGCAGAGATGCAAAACTGTCATTTCCAGCCAAATCCAGGCACATCAGAAAAAGCAGTAATAGTGCGTCTAAAACACAGAAGAAACGCATCATTCAAACTGCTCTGCTGTGTGTTCGTTTCAACTAAGGGAGCTGAAGCTGAGTTTCATTCAGCGAGTTAGCAACACGTTTCTTCTAGGAACTGCGTTTGGATTTTCCAGAGCGAAAGGGAGCATTTGCTGTACAGAGGAATATCTCGCTCTAAAACCAAAACGGAGCAATCTAACTGAATGCTTGTCAATGTGTGCATTCAACTTACAGAGTTAAACTCGTGTGTGTTTGCAGCAGTTTAGAAACCCTTTCTGTGCAGAGATGCAAAACTGTCATTTCCAGCCAAATCCAGGCACATCAGAAAAAGCAGTAATAGTGCGTCTAAAACACAGAAGAAACGCATCATTCAAACTGCTCTGCTGTGTGTTCGTTTCAACTAAGGGAGCTGAAGCTGAGTTTCATTCAGCGAGTTAGCAACACGTTTCTTCTAGGAACTGCGTTTGGATTTTCCAGAGCGAAAGGGAGCATTTGCTGTACAGAGGAATATCTCGCTCTAAAACCAAAACGGAGCAATCTAACTGAATGCTTGTCAATGTGTGCATTCAACTTACAGAGTTAAACTCGTGTGTGTTTGCAGCAGTTTAGAAACCCTTTCTGTGCAGAGATGCAAAACTGTCATTTCCAGCCAAATCCAGGCACATCAGAAAAAGCAGTAATAGTGCGTCTAAAACACAGAAGAAACGCATCATTCAAACTGCTCTGCTGTGTGTTCGTTTCAACTAAGGGAGCTGAAGCTGAGTTTCATTCAGCGAGTTAGCAACACGTTTCTTCTAGGAACTGCGTTTGGATTTTCCAGAGCGAAAGGGAGCATTTGCTGTACAGAGGAATATCTCGCTCTAAAACCAAAACGGAGCAATCTAACTGAATGCTTGTCAATGTGTGCATTCAACTTACAGAGTTAAACTCGTGTGTGTTTGCAGCAGTTTAGAAACCCTTTCTGTGCAGAGATGCAAAACTGTCATTTCCAGCCAAATCCAGGCACATCAGAAAAAGCAGTAATAGTGCGTCTAAAACACAGAAGAAACGCATCATTCAAACTGCTCTGCTGTGTGTTCGTTTCAACTAAGGGAGCTGAAGCTGAGTTTCATTCAGCGAGTTAGCAACACGTTTCTTCTAGGAACTGCGTTTGGATTTTCCAGAGCGAAAGGGAGCATTTGCTGTACAGAGGAATATCTCGCTCTAAAACCAAAACGGAGCAATCTAACTGAATGCTTGTCAATGTGTGCATTCAACTTACAGAGTTAAACTCGTGTGTGTTTGCAGCAGTTTAGAAACCCTTTCTGTGCAGAGATGCAAAACTGTCATTTCCAGCCAAATCCAGGCACATCAGAAAAAGCAGTAATAGTGCGTCTAAAACACAGAAGAAACGCATCATTCAAACTGCTCTGCTGTGTGTTCGTTTCAACTAAGGGAGCTGAAGCTGAGTTTCATTCAGCGAGTTAGCAACACGTTTCTTCTAGGAACTGCGTTTGGATTTTCCAGAGCGAAAGGGAGCATTTGCTGTACAGAGGAATATCTCGCTCTAAAACCAAAACGGAGCAATCTAACTGAATGCTTGTCAATGTGTGCATTCAACTTACAGAGTTAAACTCGTGTGTGTTTGCAGCAGTTTAGAAACCCTTTCTGTGCAGAGATGCAAAACTGTCATTTCCAGCCAAATCCAGGCACATCAGAAAAAGCAGTAATAGTGCGTCTAAAACACAGAAGAAACGCATCATTCAAACTGCTCTGCTGTGTGTTCGTTTCAACTAAGGGAGCTGAAGCGGAGTTTCATTCAGCGAGTTAGCAACACGTTTCTTCTAGGAACTGCGTTTGGATTTTCCAGAGCGAAAGGGAGCATTTGCTGTACAGAGGAATATCTCGCTCTAAAACCAAAACGGAGCAATCTAACTGAATGCTTGTCAATGTGTGCATTCAACTTACAGAGTTAAACTCGTGTGTGTTTGCAGCAGTTTAGAAACCCTTTCTGTGCAGAGATGCAAAACTGTCATTTCCAGCCAAATCCAGGCACATCAGAAAAAGCAGTAATAGTGCGTCTAAAACACAGAAGAAACGCATCATTCAAACTGCTCTGCTGTGTGTTCGTTTCAACTAAGGGAGCTGAAGCTGAGTTTCATTCAGCGAGTTAGCAACACGTTTCTTCTAGGAACTGCGTTTGGATTTTCCAGAGCGAAAGGGAGCATTTGCTGTACAGAGGAATATCTCGCTCTAAAACCAAAACGGAGCAATCTAACTGAATGCTTGTCAATGTGTGCATTCAACTTACAGAGTTAAACTCGTGTGTGTTTGCAGCAGTTTAGAAACCCTTTCTGTGCAGAGATGCAAAACTGTCATTTCCAGCCAAATCCAGGCACATCAGAAAAAGCAGTAATAGTGCGTCTAAAACACAGAAGAAACGCATCATTCAAACTGCTCTGCTGTGTGTTCGTTTCAACTAAGGGAGCTGAAGCGGAGTTTCATTCAGCGAGTTAGCAACACGTTTCTTCTAGGAACTGCGTTTGGATTTTCCAGAGCGAAAGGGAGCATTTGCTGTACAGAGGAATATCTCGCTCTAAAACCAAAACGGAGCAATCTAACTGAATGCTTGTCAATGTGTGCATTCAACTTACAGAGTTAAACTCGTGTGTGTTTGCAGCAGTTTAGAAACCCTTTCTGTGCAGAGATGCAAAACTGTCATTTCCAGCCAAATCCAGGCACATCAGAAAAAGCAGTAATAGTGCGTCTAAAACACAGAAGAAACGCATCATTCAAACTGCTCTGCTGTGTGTTCGTTTCAACTAAGGGAGCTGAAGCTGAGTTTCATTCAGCGAGTTAGCAACACGTTTCTTCTAGGAACTGCGTTTGGATTTTCCAGAGCGAAAGGGAGCATTTGCTGTACAGAGGAATATCTCGCTCTAAAACCAAAACGGAGCAATCTAACTGAATGCTTGTCAATGTGTGCATTCAACTTACAGAGTTAAACTCGTGTGTGTTTGCAGCAGTTTAGAAACCCTTTCTGTGCAGAGATGCAAAACTGTCATTTCCAGCCAAATCCAGGCACATCAGAAAAAGCAGTAATAGTGCGTCTAAAACACAGAAGAAACGCATCATTCAAACTGCTCTGCTGTGTGTTCGTTTCAACTAAGGGAGCTGAAGCTGAGTTTCATTCAGCGAGTTAGCAACACGTTTCTTCTAGGAACTGCGTTTGGATTTTCCAGAGCGAAAGGGAGCATTTGCTGTACAGAGGAATATCTCGCTCTAAAACCAAAACGGAGCAATCTAACTGAATGCTTGTCAATGTGTGCATTCAACTTACAGAGTTAAACTCGTGTGTGTTTGCAGCAGTTTAGAAACCCTTTCTGTGCAGAGATGCAAAACTGTCATTTCCAGCCAAATCCAGGCACATCAGAAAAAGCAGTAATAGTGCGTCTAAAACACAGAAGAAACGCATCATTCAAACTGCTCTGCTGTGTGTTCGTTTCAACTAAGGGAGCTGAAGCTGAGTTTCATTCAGCGAGTTAGCAACACGTTTCTTCTAGGAACTGCGTTTGGATTTTCCAGAGCGAAAGGGAGCATTTGCTGTACAGAGGAATATCTCGCTCTAAAACCAAAACGGAGCAATCTAACTGAATGCTTGTCAATGTGTGCATTCAACTTACAGAGTTAAACTCGTGTGTGTTTGCAGCAGTTTAGAAACCCTTTCTGTGCAGAGATGCAAAACTGTCATTTCCAGCCAAATCCAGGCACATCAGAAAAAGCAGTAATAGTGCGTCTAAAACACAGAAGAAACGCATCATTCAAACTGCTCTGCTGTGTGTTCGTTTCAACTAAGGGAGCTGAAGCGGAGTTTCATTCAGCGAGTTAGCAACACGTTTCTTCTAGGAACTGCGTTTGGATTTTCCAGAGCGAAAGGGAGCATTTGCTGTACAGAGGAATATCTCGCTCTAAAACCAAAACGGAGCAATCTAACTGAATGCTTGTCAATGTGTGCATTCAACTTACAGAGTTAAACTCGTGTGTGTTTGCAGCAGTTTAGAAACCCTTTCTGTGCAGAGATGCAAAACTGTCATTTCCAGCCAAATACAGGCACATCAGAAAAAGCAGTAATAGTGCGTCTAAAACACAGAAGAAACGCATCATTCAAACTGCTCTGCTGTGTGTTCGTTTCAACTAAGGGAGCTGAAGCTGAGTTTCATTCAGCGAGTTAGCAACACGTTTCTTCTAGGAACTGCGTTTGGATTTTCCAGAGCGAAAGGGAGCATTTGCTGTACAGAGGAATATCTCGCTCTAAAACCAAAACGGAGCAATCTAACTGAATGCTTGTCAATGTGTGCATTCAACTTACAGAGTTAAACTCGTGTGTGTTTGCAGCAGTTTAGAAACCCTTTCTGTGCAGAGATGCAAAACTGTCATTTCCAGCCAAATCCAGGCACATCAGAAAAAGCAGTAATAGTGCGTCTAAAACACAGAAGAAACGCATCATTCAAACTGCTCTGCTGTGTGTTCGTTTCAACTAAGGGAGCTGAAGCTGAGTTTCATTCAGCGAGTTAGCAACACGTTTCTTCTAGGAACTGCGTTTGGATTTTCCAGAGCGAAAGGGAGCATTTGCTGTACAGAGGAATATCTCGCTCTAAAACCAAAACGGAGCAATCTAACTGAATGCTTGTCAATGTGTGCATTCAACTTACAGAGTTAAACTCGTGTGTGTTTGCAGCAGTTTAGAAACCCTTTCTGTGCAGAGATGCAAAACTGTCATTTCCAGCCAAATCCAGGCACATCAGAAAAAGCAGTAATAGTGCGTCTAAAACACAGAAGAAACGCATCATTCAAACTGCTCTGCTGTGTGTTCGTTTCAACTAAGGGAGCTGAAGCGGAGTTTCATTCAGCGAGTTAGCAACACGTTTCTTCTAGGAACTGCGTTTGGATTTTCCAGAGCGAAAGGGAGCATTTGCTGTACAGAGGAATATCTCGCTCTAAAACCAAAACGGAGCAATCTAACTGAATGCTTGTCAATGTGTGCATTCAACTTACAGAGTTAAACTCGTGTGTGTTTGCAGCAGTTTAGAAACCCTTTCTGTGCAGAGATGCAAAACTGTCATTTCCAGCCAAATCCAGGCACATCAGAAAAAGCAGTAATAGTGCGTCTAAAACACAGAAGAAACGCATCATTCAAACTGCTCTGCTGTGTGTTCGTTTCAACTAAGGGAGCTGAAGCTGAGTTTCATTCAGCGAGTTAGCAACACGTTTCTTCTAGGAACTGCGTTTGGATTTTCCAGAGCGAAAGGGAGCATTTGCTGTACAGAGGAATATCTCGCTCTAAAACCAAAACGGAGCAATCTAACTGAATGCTTGTCAATGTGTGCATTCAACTTACAGAGTTAAACTCGTGTGTGTTTGCAGCAGTTTAGAAACCCTTTCTGTGCAGAGATGCAAAACTGTCATTTCCAGCCAAATCCAGGCACATCAGAAAAAGCAGTAATAGTGCGTCTAAAACACAGAAGAAACGCATCATTCAAACTGCTCTGCTGTGTGTTCGTTTCAACTAAGGGAGCTGAAGCTGAGTTTCATTCAGCGAGTTAGCAACACGTTTCTTCTAGGAACTGCGTTTGGATTTTCCAGAGCGAAAGGGAGCATTTGCTGTACAGAGGAATATCTCGCTCTAAAACCAAAACGGAGCAATCTAACTGAATGCTTGTCAATGTGTGCATTCAACTTACAGAGTTAAACTCGTGTGTGTTTGCAGCAGTTTAGAAACCCTTTCTGTGCAGAGATGCAAAACTGTCATTTCCAGCCAAATCCAGGCACATCAGAAAAAGCAGTAATAGTGCGTCTAAAACACAGAAGAAACGCATCATTCAAACTGCTCTGCTGTGTGTTCGTTTCAACTAAGGGAGCTGAAGCTGAGTTTCATTCAGCGAGTTAGCAACACGTTTCTTCTAGGAACTGCGTTTGGATTTTCCAGAGCGAAAGGGAGCATTTGCTGTACAGAGGAATATCTCGCTCTAAAACCAAAACGGAGCAATCTAACTGAATGCTTGTCAATGTGTGCATTCAACTTACAGAGTTAAACTCGTGTGTGTTTGCAGCAGTTTAGAAACCCTTTCTGTGCAGAGATGCAAAACTGTCATTTCCAGCCAAATCCAGGCACATCAGAAAAAGCAGTAATAGTGCGTCTAAAACACAGAAGAAACGCATCATTCAAACTGCTCTGCTGTGTGTTCGTTTCAACTAAGGGAGCTGAAGCTGAGTTTCATTCAGCGAGTTAGCAACACGTTTCTTCTAGGAACTGCGTTTGGATTTTCCAGAGCGAAAGGGAGCATTTGCTGTACAGAGGAATATCTCGCTCTAAAACCAAAACGGAGCAATCTAACTGAATGCTTGTCAATGTGTGCATTCAACTTACAGAGTTAAACTCGTGTGTGTTTGCAGCAGTTTAGAAACCCTTTCTGTGCAGAGATGCAAAACTGTCATTTCCAGCCAAATCCAGGCACATCAGAAAAAGCAGTAATAGTGCGTCTAAAACACAGAAGAAACGCATCATTCAAACTGCTCTGCTGTGTGTTCGTTTCAACTAAGGGAGCTGAAGCTGAGTTTCATTCAGCGAGTTAGCAACACGTTTCTTCTAGGAACTGCGTTTGGATTTTCCAGAGCGAAAGGGAGCATTTGCTGTACAGAGGAATATCTCGCTCTAAAACCAAAACGGAGCAATCTAACTGAATGCTTGTCAATGTGTGCATTCAACTTACAGAGTTAAACTCGTGTGTGTTTGCAGCAGTTTAGAAACCCTTTCTGTGCAGAGATGCAAAACTGTCATTTCCAGCCAAATCCAGGCACATCAGAAAAAGCAGTAATAGTGCGTCTAAAACACAGAAGAAACGCATCATTCAAACTGCTCTGCTGTGTGTTCGTTTCAACTAAGGGAGCTGAAGCTGAGTTTCATTCAGCGAGTTAGCAACACGTTTCTTCTAGGAACTGCGTTTGGATTTTCCAGAGCGAAAGGGAGCATTTGCTGTACAGAGGAATATCTCGCTCTAAAACCAAAACGGAGCAATCTAACTGAATGCTTGTCAATGTGTGCATTCAACTTACAGAGTTAAACTCGTGTGTGTTTGCAGCAGTTTAGAAACCCTTTCTGTGCAGAGATGCAAAACTGTCATTTCCAGCCAAATCCAGGCACATCAGAAAAAGCAGTAATAGTGCGTCTAAAACACAGAAGAAACGCATCATTCAAACTGCTCTGCTGTGTGTTCGTTTCAACTAAGGGAGCTGAAGCGGAGTTTCATTCAGCGAGTTAGCAACACGTTTCTTCTAGGAACTGCGTTTGGATTTTCCAGAGCGAAAGGGAGCATTTGCTGTACAGAGGAATATCTCGCTCTAAAACCAAAACGGAGCAATCTAACTGAATGCTTGTCAATGTGTGCATTCAACTTACAGAGTTAAACTCGTGTGTGTTTGCAGCAGTTTAGAAACCCTTTCTGTGCAGAGATGCAAAACTGTCATTTCCAGCCAAATCCAGGCACATCAGAAAAAGCAGTAATAGTGCGTCTAAAACACAGAAGAAACGCATCATTCAAACTGCTCTGCTGTGTGTTCGTTTCAACTAAGGGAGCTGAAGCTGAGTTTCATTCAGCGAGTTAGCAACACGTTTCTTCTAGGAACTGCGTTTGGATTTTCCAGAGCGAAAGGGAGCATTTGCTGTACAGAGGAATATCTCGCTCTAAAACCAAAACGGAGCAATCTAACTGAAAGCTTGTCAATGTGTGCATTCAACTTACAGAGTTAAACTCGTGTGTGTTTGCAGCAGTTTAGAAACCCTTTCTGTGCAGAGATGCAAAACTGTCATTTCCAGCCAAATCCAGGCACATCAGAAAAAGCAGTAATAGTGCGTCTAAAACACAGAAGAAACGCATCATTCAAACTGCTCTGCTGTGTGTTCGTTTCAACTAAGGGAGCTGAAGCTGAGTTTCATTCAGCGAGTTAGCAACACGTTTCTTCTAGGAACTGCGTTTGGATTTTCCAGAGCGAAAGGGAGCATTTGCTGTACAGAGGAATATCTCGCTCTAAAACCAAAACGGAGCAATCTAACTGAATGCTTGTCAATGTGTGCATTCAACTTACAGAGTTAAACTCGTGTGTGTTTGCAGCAGTTTAGAAACCCTTTCTGTGCAGAGATGCAAAACTGTCATTTCCAGCCAAATCCAGGCACATCAGAAAAAGCAGTAATAGTGCGTCTAAAACACACAAGAAACGCATCATTCAAACTGCTCTGCTGTGTGTTCGTTTCAACTAAGGGAGCTGAAGCTGAGTTTCATTCAGCGAGTTAGCAACACGTTTCTTCTAGGAACTGCGTTTGGATTTTCCAGAGCGAAAGGGAGCATTTGCTGTACAGAGGAATATCTCGCTCTAAAACCAAAACGGAGCAATCTAACTGAATGCTTGTCAATGTGTGCATTCAACTTACAGAGTTAAACTCGTGTGTGTTTGCAGCAGTTTAGAAACCCTTTCTGTGCAGAGATGCAAAACTGTCATTTCCAGCCAAATCCAGGCACATCAGAAAAAGCAGTAATAGTGCGTCTAAAACACAGAAGAAACGCATCATTCAAACTGCTCTGCTGTGTGTTCGTTTCAACTAAGGGAGCTGAAGCTGAGTTTCATTCAGCGAGTTAGCAACACGTTTCTTCTAGGAACTGCGTTTGGATTTTCCAGAGCGAAAGGGAGCATTTGCTGTACAGAGGAATATCTCGCTCTAAAACCAAAACGGAGCAATCTAACTGAATGCTTGTCAATGTGTGCATTCAACTTACAGAGTTAAACTCGTGTGTGTTTGCAGCAGTTTAGAAACCCTTTCTGTGCAGAGATGCAAAACTGTCATTTCCAGCCAAATCCAGGCACATCAGAAAAAGCAGTAATAGTGCGTCTAAAACACAGAAGAAACGCATCATTCAAACTGCTCTGCTGTGTGTTCGTTTCAACTAAGGGAGCTGAAGCTGAGTTTCATTCAGCGAGTTAGCAACACGTTTCTTCTAGGAACTGCGTTTGGATTTTCCAGAGCGAAAGGGAGCATTTGCTGTACAGAGGAATATCTCGCTCTAAAACCAAAACGGAGCAATCTAACTGAATGCTTGTCAATGTGTGCATTCAACTTACAGAGTTAAACTCGTGTGTGTTTGCAGCAGTTTAGAAACCCTTTCTGTGCAGAGATGCAAAACTGTCATTTCCAGCCAAATCCAGGCACATCAGAAAAAGCAGTAATAGTGCGTCTAAAACACAGAAGAAACGCATCATTCAAACTGCTCTGCTGTGTGTTCGTTTCAACTAAGGGAGCTGAAGCTGAGTTTCATTCAGCGAGTTAGCAACACGTTTCTTCTAGGAACTGCGTTTGGATTTTCCAGAGCGAAAGGGAGCATTTGCTGTACAGAGGAATATCTCGCTCTAAAACCAAAACGGAGCAATCTAACTGAATGCTTGTCAATGTGTGCATTCAACTTACAGAGTTAAACTCGTGTGTGTTTGCAGCAGTTTAGAAACCCTTTCTGTGCAGAGATGCAAAACTGTCATTTCCAGCCAAATCCAGGCACATCAGAAAAAGCAGTAATAGTGCGTCTAAAACACAGAAGAAACGCATCATTCAAACTGCTCTGCTGTGTGTTCGTTTCAACTAAGGGAGCTGAAGCTGAGTTTCATTCAGCGAGTTAGCAACACGTTTCTTCTAGGAACTGCGTTTGGATTTTCCAGAGCGAAAGGGAGCATTTGCTGTACAGAGGAATATCTCGCTCTAAAACCAAAACGGAGCAATCTAACTGAATGCTTGTCAATGTGTGCATTCAACTTACAGAGTTAAACTCGTGTGTGTGTTGCAGCAGTTTAGAAACCCTTTCTGTGCAGAGATGCAAAACTGTCATTTCCAGCCAAATCCAGGCACATCAGAAAAAGCAGTAATAGTGCGTCTAAAACACAGAAGAAACGCATCATTCAAACTGCTCTGCTGTGTGTTCGTTTCAACTAAGGGAGCTGAAGCTGAGTTTCATTCAGCGAGTTAGCAACACGTTTCTTCTAGGAACTGCGTTTGGATTTTCCAGAGCGAAAGGGAGCATTTGCTGTACAGAGGAATATCTCGCTCTAAAACCAAAACGGAGCAATCTAACTGAAAGCTTGTCAATGTGTGCATTCAACTTACAGAGTTAAACTCGTGTGTGTTTGCAGCAGTTTAGAAACCCTTTCTGTGCAGAGATGCAAAACTGTCATTTCCAGCCAAATCCAGGCACATCAGAAAAAGCAGTAATAGTGCGTCTAAAACACAGAAGAAACGCATCATTCAAACTGCTCTGCTGTGTGTTCGTTTCAACTAAGGGAGCTGAAGCTGAGTTTCATTCAGCGAGTTAGCAACACGTTTCTTCTAGGAACTGCGTTTGGATTTTCCAGAGCGAAAGGGAGCATTTGCTGTACAGAGGAATATCTCGCTCTAAAACCAAAACGGAGCAATCTAACTGAATGCTTGTCAATGTGTGCATTCAACTTACAGAGTTAAACTCGTGTGTGTTTGCAGCAGTTTAGAAACCCTTTCTGTGCAGAGATGCAAAACTGTCATTTCCAGCCAAATCCAGGCACATCAGAAAAAGCAGTAATAGTGCGTCTAAAACACAGAAAGAAACGCATCATTCAAACTGCTCTGCTGTGTGTTCGTTTCAACTAAGGGAGCTGAAGCTGAGTTTCATTCAGCGAGTTAGCAACACGTTTCTTCTAGGAACTGCGTTTGGATTTTCCAGAGCGAAAGGGAGCATTTGCTGTACAGAGGAATATCTCGCTCTAAAACCAAAACGGGAGCAATCTAACTGAATGCTTGTCAATGTGTGCATTCAACTTACAGAGTTAAACTCGTGTGTGTTTGCAGCAGTTTAGAAACCCTTTCTGTGCAGAGATGCAAAACTGTCATTTCCAGCCAAATCCAGGCACATCAGAAAAAGCAGTAATAGTGCGTCTAAAACACAGAAGAAACGCATCATTCAAACTGCTCTGCTGTGTGTTCGTTTCAACTAAGGGAGCTGAAGCTGAGTTTCATTCAGCGAGTTAGCAACACGTTTCTTCTAGGAACTGCGTTTGGATTTTCCAGAGCGAAAGGGAGCATTTGCTGTACAGAGGAATATCTCGCTCTAAAACCAAAACGGAGCAATCTAACTGAATGCTTGTCAATGTGTGCATTCAACTTACAGAGTTAAACTCGTGTGTGTTTGCAGCAGTTTAGAAACCCTTTCTGTGCAGAGATGCAAAACTGTCATTTCCAGCCAAATCCAGGCACATCAGAAAAAGCAGTAATAGTGCGTCTAAAACACACAAGAAACGCATCATTCAAACTGCTCTGCTGTGTGTTCGTTTCAACTAAGGGAGCTGAAGCTGAGTTTCATTCAGCGAGTTAGCAACACGTTTCTTCTAGGAACTGCGTTTGGATTTTCCAGAGCGAAAGGGAGCATTTGCTGTACAGAGGAATATCTCGCTCTAAAACCAAAACGGAGCAATCTAACTGAATGCTTGTCAATGTGTGCATTCAACTTACAGAGTTAAACTCGTGTGTGTTTGCAGCAGTTTAGAAACCCTTTCTGTGCAGAGATGCAAAACTGTCATTTCCAGCCAAATCCAGGCACATCAGAAAAAGCAGTAATAGTGCGTCTAAAACACAGAAGAAACGCATCATTCAAACTGCTCTGCTGTGTGTTCGTTTCAACTAAGGGAGCTGAAGCTGAGTTTCATTCAGCGAGTTAGCAACACGTTTCTTCTAGGAACTGCGTTTGGATTTTCCAGAGCGAAAGGGAGCATTTGCTGTACAGAGGAATATCTCGCTCTAAAACCAAAACGGAGCAATCTAACTGAATGCTTGTCAATGTGTGCATTCAACTTACAGAGTTAAACTCGTGTGTGTTTGCAGCAGTTTAGAAACCCTTTCTGTGCAGAGATGCAAAACTGTCATTTCCAGCCAAATCCAGGCACATCAGAAAAAGCAGTAATAGTGCGTCTAAAACACAGAAGAAACGCATCATTCAAACTGCTCTGCTGTGTGTTCGTTTCAACTAAGGGAGCTGAAGCTGAGTTTCATTCAGCGAGTTAGCAACACGTTTCTTCTAGGAACTGCGTTTGGATTTTCCAGAGCGAAAGGGAGCATTTGCTGTACAGAGGAATATCTCGCTCTAAAACCAAAACGGAGCAATCTAACTGAATGCTTGTCAATGTGTGCATTCAACTTACAGAGTTAAACTCGTGTGTGTTTGCAGCAGTTTAGAAACCCTTTCTGTGCAGAGATGCAAAACTGTCATTTCCAGCCAAATCCAGGCACATCAGAAAAAGCAGTAATAGTGCGTCTAAAACACAGAAGAAACGCATCATTCAAACTGCTCTGCTGTGTGTTCGTTTCAACTAAGGGAGCTGAAGCTGAGTTTCATTCAGCGAGTTAGCAACACGTTTCTTCTAGGAACTGCGTTTGGATTTTCCAGAGCGAAAGGGAGCATTTGCTGTACAGAGGAATATCTCGCTCTAAAACCAAAACGGAGCAATCTAACTGAATGCTTGTCAATGTGTGCATTCAACTTACAGAGTTAAACTCGTGTGTGTTTGCAGCAGTTTAGAAACCCTTTCTGTGCAGAGATGCAAAACTGTCATTTCCAGCCAAATCCAGGCACATCAGAAAAAGCAGTAATAGTGCGTCTAAAACACAGAAGAAACGCATCATTCAAACTGCTCTGCTGTGTGTTCGTTTCAACTAAGGGAGCTGAAGCTGAGTTTCATTCAGCGAGTTAGCAACACGTTTCTTCTAGGAACTGCGTTTGGATTTTCCAGAGCGAAAGGGAGCATTTGCTGTACAGAGGAATATCTCGCTCTAAAACCAAAACGGAGCAATCTAACTGAATGCTTGTCAATGTGTGCATTCAACTTACAGAGTTAAACTCGTGTGTGTTTGCAGCAGTTTAGAAACCCTTTCTGTGCAGAGATGCAAAACTGTCATTTCCAGCCAAATCCAGGCACATCAGAAAAAGCAGTAATAGTGCGTCTAAAACACAGAAGAAACGCATCATTCAAACTGCTCTGCTGTGTGTTCGTTTCAACTAAGGGAGCTGAAGCTGAGTTTCATTCAGCGAGTTAGCAACACGTTTCTTCTAGGAACTGCGTTTGGATTTTCCAGAGCGAAAGGGAGCATTTGCTGTACAGAGGAATATCTCGCTCTAAAACCAAAACGGAGCAATCTAACTGAATGCTTGTCAATGTGTGCATTCAACTTACAGAGTTAAACTCGTGTGTGTTTGCAGCAGTTTAGAAACCCTTTCTGTGCAGAGATGCAAAACTGTCATTTCCAGCCAAATCCAGGCACATCAGAAAAAGCAGTAATAGTGCGTCTAAAACACAGAAGAAACGCATCATTCAAACTGCTCTGCTGTGTGTTCGTTTCAACTAAGGGAGCTGAAGCGGAGTTTCATTCAGCGAGTTAGCAACACGTTTCTTCTAGGAACTGCGTTTGGATTTTCCAGAGCGAAAGGGAGCATTTGCTGTACAGAGGAATATCTCGCTCTAAAACCAAAACGGAGCAATCTAACTGAATGCTTGTCAATGTGTGCATTCAACTTACAGAGTTAAACTCGTGTGTGTTTGCAGCAGTTTAGAAACCCTTTCTGTGCAGAGATGCAAAACTGTCATTTCCAGCCAAATCTAGGCACATCAGAAAAAGCAGTAATAGTGCGTCTAAAACACAGAAGAAACGCATCATTCAAACTGCTCTGCTGTGTGTTCGTTTCAACTAAGGGAGCTGAAGCTGAGTTTCATTCAGCGAGTTAGCAACACGTTTCTTCTAGGAACTGCGTTTGGATTTTCCAGAGCGAAAGGGAGCATTTGCTGTACAGAGGAATATCTCGCTCTAAAACCAAAACGGAGCAATCTAACTGAATGCTTGTCAATGTGTGCATTCAACTTACAGAGTTAAACTCGTGTGTGTTTGCAGCAGTTTAGAAACCCTTTCTGTGCAGAGATGCAAAACTGTCATTTCCAGCCAAATCCAGGCACATCAGAAAAAGCAGTAATAGTGCGTCTAAAACACAGAAGAAACGCATCATTCAAACTGCTCTGCTGTGTGTTCGTTTCAACTAAGGGAGCTGAAGCTGAGTTTCATTCAGCGAGTTAGCAACACGTTTCTTCTAGGAACTGCGTTTGGATTTTCCAGAGCGAAAGGGAGCATTTGCTGTACAGAGGAATATCTCGCTCTAAAACCAAAACGGAGCAATCTAACTGAATGCTTGTCAATGTGTGCATTCAACTTACAGAGTTAAACTCGTGTGTGTTTGCAGCAGTTTAGAAACCCTTTCTGTGCAGAGATGCAAAACTGTCATTTCCAGCCAAATCCAGGCACATCAGAAAAAGCAGTAATAGTGCGTCTAAAACACAGAAGAAACGCATCATTCAAACTGCTCTGCTGTGTGTTCGTTTCAACTAAGGGAGCTGAAGCTGAGTTTCATTCAGCGAGTTAGCAACACGTTTCTTCTAGGAACTGCGTTTGGATTTTCCAGAGCGAAAGGGAGCATTTGCTGTACAGAGGAATATCTCGCTCTAAAACCAAAACGGAGCAATCTAACTGAATGCTTGTCAATGTGTGCATTCAACTTACAGAGTTAAACTCGTGTGTGTTTGCAGCAGTTTAGAAACCCTTTCTGTGCAGAGATGCAAAACTGTCATTTCCAGCCAAATCCAGGCACATCAGAAAAAGCAGTAATAGTGCGTCTAAAACACAGAAGAAACGCATCATTCAAACTGCTCTGCTGTGTGTTCGTTTCAACTAAGGGAGCTGAAGCTGAGTTTCATTCAGCGAGTTAGCAACACGTTTCTTCTAGGAACTGCGTTTGGATTTTCCAGAGCGAAAGGGAGCATTTGCTGTACAGAGGAATATCTCGCTCTAAAACCAAAACGGAGCAATCTAACTGAATGCTTGTCAATGTGTGCATTCAACTTACAGAGTTAAACTCGTGTGTGTTTGCAGCAGTTTAGAAACCCTTTCTGTGCAGAGATGCAAAACTGTCATTTCCAGCCAAATCCAGGCACATCAGAAAAAGCAGTAATAGTGCGTCTAAAACACAGAAGAAACGCATCATTCAAACTGCTCTGCTGTGTGTTCGTTTCAACTAAGGGAGCTGAAGCTGAGTTTCATTCAGCGAGTTAGCAACACGTTTCTTCTAGGAACTGCGTTTGGATTTTCCAGAGCGAAAAGGGAGCATTTGCTGTACAGAGGAATATCTCGCTCTAAAACCAAAACGGAGCAATCTAACTGAATGCTTGTCAATGTGTGCATTCAACTTACAGAGTTAAACTCGTGTGTGTTTGCAGCAGTTTAGAAACCCTTTCTGTGCAGAGATGCAAAACTGTCATTTCCAGCCAAATCCAGGCACATCAGAAAAAGCAGTAATAGTGCGTCTAAAACACAGAAGAAACGCATCATTCAAACTGCTCTGCTGTGTGTTCGTTTCAACTAAGGGAGCTGAAGCGGAGTTTCATTCAGCGAGTTAGCAACACGTTTCTTCTAGGAACTGCGTTTGGATTTTCCAGAGCGAAAGGGAGCATTTGCTGTACAGAGGAATATCTCGCTCTAAAACCAAAACGGAGCAATCTAACTGAATGCTTGTCAATGTGTGCATTCAACTTACAGAGTTAAACTCGTGTGTGTTTGCAGCAGTTTAGAAACCCTTTCTGTGCAGAGATGCAAAACTGTCATTTCCAGCCAAATCCAGGCACATCAGAAAAAGCAGTAATAGTGCGTCTAAAACACAGAAGAAACGCATCATTCAAACTGCTCTGCTGTGTGTTCGTTTCAACTAAGGGAGCTGAAGCTGAGTTTCATTCAGCGAGTTAGCAACACGTTTCTTCTAGGAACTGCGTTTGGATTTTCCAGAGCGAAAGGGAGCATTTGCTGTACAGAGGAATATCTCGCTCTAAAACCAAAACGGAGCAATCTAACTGAATGCTTGTCAATGTGTGCATTCAACTTACAGAGTTAAACTCGTGTGTGTTTGCAGCAGTTTAGAAACCCTTTCTGTGCAGAGATGCAAAACTGTCATTTCCAGCCAAATCCAGGCACATCAGAAAAAGCAGTAATAGTGCGTCTAAAACACAGAAGAAACGCATCATTCAAACTGCTCTGCTGTGTGTTCGTTTCAACTAAGGGAGCTGAAGCTGAGTTTCATTCAGCGAGTTAGCAACACGTTTCTTCTAGGAACTGCGTTTGGATTTTCCAGAGCGAAAGGGAGCATTTGCTGTACAGAGGAATATCTCGCTCTAAAACCAAAACGGAGCAATCTAACTGAATGCTTGTCAATGTGTGCATTCAACTTACAGAGTTAAACTCGTGTGTGTTTGCAGCAGTTTAGAAACCCTTTCTGTGCAGAGATGCAAAACTGTCATTTCCAGCCAAATCCAGGCACATCAGAAAAAGCAGTAATAGTGCGTCTAAAACACAGAAGAAACGCATCATTCAAACTGCTCTGCTGTGTGTTCGTTTCAACTAAGGGAGCTGAAGCGGAGTTTCATTCAGCGAGTTAGCAACACGTTTCTTCTAGGAACTGCGTTTGGATTTTCCAGAGCGAAAGGGAGCATTTGCTGTACAGAGGAATATCTCGCTCTAAAACCAAAACGGAGCAATCTAACTGAATGCTTGTCAATGTGTGCATTCAACTTACAGAGTTAAACTCGTGTGTGTTTGCAGCAGTTTAGAAACCCTTTCTGTGCAGAGATGCAAAACTGTCATTTCCAGCCAAATCCAGGCACATCAGAAAAAGCAGTAATAGTGCGTCTAAAACACAGAAGAAACGCATCATTCAAACTGCTCTGCTGTGTGTTCGTTTCAACTAAGGGAGCTGAAGCTGAGTTTCATTCAGCGAGTTAGCAACACGTTTCTTCTAGGAACTGCGTTTGGATTTTCCAGAGCGAAAGGGAGCATTTGCTGTACAGAGGAATATCTCGCTCTAAAACCAAAACGGAGCAATCTAACTGAATGCTTGTCAATGTGTGCATTCAACTTACAGAGTTAAACTCGTGTGTGTTTGCAGCAGTTTAGAAACCCTTTCTGTGCAGAGATGCAAAACTGTCATTTCCAGCCAAATCTAGGCACATCAGAAAAAGCAGTAATAGTGCGTCTAAAACACAGAAGAAACGCATCATTCAAACTGCTCTGCTGTGTGTTCGTTTCAACTAAGGGAGCTGAAGCTGAGTTTCATTCAGCGAGTTAGCAACACGTTTCTTCTAGGAACTGCGTTTGGATTTTCCAGAGCGAAAGGGAGCATTTGCTGTACAGAGGAATATCTCGCTCTAAAACCAAAACGGAGCAATCTAACTGAATGCTTGTCAATGTGTGCATTCAACTTACAGAGTTAAACTCGTGTGTGTTTGCAGCAGTTTAGAAACCCTTTCTGTGCAGAGATGCAAAACTGTCATTTCCAGCCAAATCCAGGCACATCAGAAAAAGCAGTAATAGTGCGTCTAAAACACAGAAGAAACGCATCATTCAAACTGCTCTGCTGTGTGTTCGTTTCAACTAAGGGAGCTGAAGCTGAGTTTCATTCAGCGAGTTAGCAACACGTTTCTTCTAGGAACTGCGTTTGGATTTTCCAGAGCGAAAGGGAGCATTTGCTGTACAGAGGAATATCTCGCTCTAAAACCAAAACGGAGCAATCTAACTGAATGCTTGTCAATGTGTGCATTCAACTTACAGAGTTAAACTCGTGTGTGTTTGCAGCAGTTTAGAAACCCTTTCTGTGCAGAGATGCAAAACTGTCATTTCCAGCCAAATCCAGGCACATCAGAAAAAGCAGTAATAGTGCGTCTAAAACACAGAAGAAACGCATCATTCAAACTGCTCTGCTGTGTGTTCGTTTCAACTAAGGGAGCTGAAGCTGAGTTTCATTCAGCGAGTTAGCAACACGTTTCTTCTAGGAACTGCGTTTGGATTTTCCAGAGCGAAAGGGAGCATTTGCTGTACAGAGGAATATCTCGCTCTAAAACCAAAACGGAGCAATCTAACTGAATGCTTGTCAATGTGTGCATTCAACTTACAGAGTTAAACTCGTGTGTGTTTGCAGCAGTTTAGAAACCCTTTCTGTGCAGAGATGCAAAACTGTCATTTCCAGCCAAATCCAGGCACATCAGAAAAAGCAGTAATAGTGCGTCTAAAACACAGAAGAAACGCATCATTCAAACTGCTCTGCTGTGTGTTCGTTTCAACTAAGGGAGCTGAAGCTGAGTTTCATTCAGCGAGTTAGCAACACGTTTCTTCTAGGAACTGCGTTTGGATTTTCCAGAGCGAAAGGGAGCATTTGCTGTACAGAGGAATATCTCGCTCTAAAACCAAAACGGAGCAATCTAACTGAATGCTTGTCAATGTGTGCATTCAACTTACAGAGTTAAACTCGTGTGTGTTTGCAGCAGTTTAGAAACCCTTTCTGTGCAGAGATGCAAAACTGTCATTTCCAGCCAAATCCAGGCACATCAGAAAAAGCAGTAATAGTGCGTCTAAAACACAGAAGAAACGCATCATTCAAACTGCTCTGCTGTGTGTTCGTTTCAACTAAGGGAGCTGAAGCGGAGTTTCATTCAGCGAGTTAGCAACACGTTTCTTCTAGGAACTGCGTTTGGATTTTCCAGAGCGAAAGGGAGCATTTGCTGTACAGAGGAATATCTCGCTCTAAAACCAAAACGGAGCAATCTAACTGAATGCTTGTCAATGTGTGCATTCAACTTACAGAGTTAAACTCGTGTGTGTTTGCAGCAGTTTAGAAACCCTTTCTGTGCAGAGATGCAAAACTGTCATTTCCAGCCAAATCCAGGCACATCAGAAAAAGCAGTAATAGTGCGTCTAAAACACAGAAGAAACGCATCATTCAAACTGCTCTGCTGTGTGTTCGTTTCAACTAAGGGAGCTGAAGCTGAGTTTCATTCAGCGAGTTAGCAACACGTTTCTTCTAGGAACTGCGTTTGGATTTTCCAGAGCGAAAGGGAGCATTTGCTGTACAGAGGAATATCTCGCTCTAAAACCAAAACGGAGCAATCTAACTGAATGCTTGTCAATGTGTGCATTCAACTTACAGAGTTAAACTCGTGTGTGTTTGCAGCAGTTTAGAAACCCTTTCTGTGCAGAGATGCAAAACTGTCATTTCCAGCCAAATCCAGGCACATCAGAAAAAGCAGTAATAGTGCGTCTAAAACACAGAAGAAACGCATCATTCAAACTGCTCTGCTGTGTGTTCGTTTCAACTAAGGGAGCTGAAGCTGAGTTTCATTCAGCGAGTTAGCAACACGTTTCTTCTAGGAACTGCGTTTGGATTTTCCAGAGCGAAAGGGAGCATTTGCTGTACAGAGGAATATCTCGCTCTAAAACCAAAACGGAGCAATCTAACTGAATGCTTGTCAATGTGTGCATTCAACTTACAGAGTTAAACTCGTGTGTGTTTGCAGCAGTTTAGAAACCCTTTCTGTGCAGAGATGCAAAACTGTCATTTCCAGCCAAATCCAGGCACATCAGAAAAAGCAGTAATAGTGCGTCTAAAACACAGAAGAAACGCATCATTCAAACTGCTCTGCTGTGTGTTCGTTTCAACTAAGGGAGCTGAAGCTGAGTTTCATTCAGCGAGTTAGCAACACGTTTCTTCTAGGAACTGCGTTTGGATTTTCCAGAGCGAAAGGGAGCATTTGCTGTACAGAGGAATATCTCGCTCTAAAACCAAAACGGAGCAATCTAACTGAATGCTTGTCAATGTGTGCATTCAACTTACAGAGTTAAACTCGTGTGTGTTTGCAGCAGTTTAGAAACCCTTTCTGTGCAGAGATGCAAAACTGTCATTTCCAGCCAAATCCAGGCACATCAGAAAAAGCAGTAATAGTGCGTCTAAAACACAGAAGAAACGCATCATTCAAACTGCTCTGCTGTGTGTTCGTTTCAACTAAGGGAGCTGAAGCTGAGTTTCATTCAGCGAGTTAGCAACACGTTTCTTCTAGGAACTGCGTTTGGATTTTCCAGAGCGAAAGGGAGCATTTGCTGTACAGAGGAATATCTCGCTCTAAAACCAAAACGGAGCAATCTAACTGAATGCTTGTCAATGTGTGCATTCAACTTACAGAGTTAAACTCGTGTGTGTTTGCAGCAGTTTAGAAACCCTTTCTGTGCAGAGATGCAAAACTGTCATTTCCAGCCAAATCCAGGCACATCAGAAAAAGCAGTAATAGTGCGTCTAAAACACAGAAGAAACGCATCATTCAAACTGCTCTGCTGTGTGTTCGTTTCAACTAAGGGAGCTGAAGCTGAGTTTCATTCAGCGAGTTAGCAACACGTTTCTTCTAGGAACTGCGTTTGGATTTTCCAGAGCGAAAGGGAGCATTTGCTGTACAGAGGAATATCTCGCTCTAAAACCAAAACGGAGCAATCTAACTGAATGCTTGTCAATGTGTGCATTCAACTTACAGAGTTAAACTCGTGTGTGTTTGCAGCAGTTTAGAAACCCTTTCTGTGCAGAGATGCAAAACTGTCATTTCCAGCCAAATCCAGGCACATCAGAAAAAGCAGTAATAGTGCGTCTAAAACACAGAAGAAACGCATCATTCAAACTGCTCTGCTGTGTGTTCGTTTCAACTAAGGGAGCTGAAGCTGAGTTTCATTCAGCGAGTTAGCAACACGTTTCTTCTAGGAACTGCGTTTGGATTTTCCAGAGCGAAAGGGAGCATTTGCTGTACAGAGGAATATCTCGCTCTAAAACCAAAACGGAGCAATCTAACTGAATGCTTGTCAATGTGTGCATTCAACTTACAGAGTTAAACTCGTGTGTGTTTGCAGCAGTTTAGAAACCCTTTCTGTGCAGAGATGCAAAACTGTCATTTCCAGCCAAATCCAGGCACATCAGAAAAAGCAGTAATAGTGCGTCTAAAACACACAAGAAACGCATCATTCAAACTGCTCTGCTGTGTGTTCGTTTCAACTAAGGGAGCTGAAGCTGAGTTTCATTCAGCGAGTTAGCAACACGTTTCTTCTAGGAACTGCGTTTGGATTTTCCAGAGCGAAAGGGAGCATTTGCTGTACAGAGGAATATCTCGCTCTAAAACCAAAACGGAGCAATCTAACTGAATGCTTGTCAATGTGTGCATTCAACTTACAGAGTTAAACTCGTGTGTGTTTGCAGCAGTTTAGAAACCCTTTCTGTGCAGAGATGCAAAACTGTCATTTCCAGCCAAATACAGGCACATCAGAAAAAGCAGTAATAGTGCGTCTAAAACACAGAAGAAACGCATCATTCAAACTGCTCTGCTGTGTGTTCGTTTCAACTAAGGGAGCTGAAGCGGAGTTTCATTCAGCGAGTTAGCAACACGTTTCTTCTAGGAACTGCGTTTGGATTTTCCAGAGCGAAAGGGAGCATTTGCTGTACAGAGGAATATCTCGCTCTAAAACCAAAACGGAGCAATCTAACTGAATGCTTGTCAATGTGTGCATTCAACTTACAGAGTTAAACTCGTGTGTGTTTGCAGCAGTTTAGAAACCCTTTCTGTGCAGAGATGCAAAACTGTCATTTCCAGCCAAATCCAGGCACATCAGAAAAAGCAGTAATAGTGCGTCTAAAACACAGAAGAAACGCATCATTCAAACTGCTCTGCTGTGTGTTCGTTTCAACTAAGGGAGCTGAAGCTGAGTTTCATTCAGCGAGTTAGCAACACGTTTCTTCTAGGAACTGCGTTTGGATTTTCCAGAGCGAAAGGGAGCATTTGCTGTACAGAGGAATATCTCGCTCTAAAACCAAAACGGAGCAATCTAACTGAATGCTTGTCAATGTGTGCATTCAACTTACAGAGTTAAACTCGTGTGTGTTTGCAGCAGTTTAGAAACCCTTTCTGTGCAGAGATGCAAAACTGTCATTTCCAGCCAAATCCAGGCACATCAGAAAAAGCAGTAATAGTGCGTCTAAAACACAGAAGAAACGCATCATTCAAACTGCTCTGCTGTGTGTTCGTTTCAACTAAGGGAGCTGAAGCTGAGTTTCATTCAGCGAGTTAGCAACACGTTTCTTCTAGGAACTGCGTTTGGATTTTCCAGAGCGAAAGGGAGCATTTGCTGTACAGAGGAATATCTCGCTCTAAAACCAAAACGGAGCAATCTAACTGAATGCTTGTCAATGTGTGCATTCAACTTACAGAGTTAAACTCGTGTGTGTTTGCAGCAGTTTAGAAACCCTTTCTGTGCAGAGATGCAAAACTGTCATTTCCAGCCAAATCTAGGCACATCAGAAAAAGCAGTAATAGTGCGTCTAAAACACAGAAGAAACGCATCATTCAAACTGCTCTGCTGTGTGTTCGTTTCAACTAAGGGAGCTGAAGCTGAGTTTCATTCAGCGAGTTAGCAACACGTTTCTTCTAGGAACTGCGTTTGGATTTTCCAGAGCGAAAGGGAGCATTTGCTGTACAGAGGAATATCTCGCTCTAAAACCAAAACGGAGCAATCTAACTGAATGCTTGTCAATGTGTGCATTCAACTTACAGAGTTAAACTCGTGTGTGTTTGCAGCAGTTTAGAAACCCTTTCTGTGCAGAGATGCAAAACTGTCATTTCCAGCCAAATCCAGGCACATCAGAAAAAGCAGTAATAGTGCGTCTAAAACACAGAAGAAACGCATCATTCAAACTGCTCTGCTGTGTGTTCGTTTCAACTAAGGGAGCTGAAGCTGAGTTTCATTCAGCGAGTTAGCAACACGTTTCTTCTAGGAACTGCGTTTGGATTTTCCAGAGCGAAAGGGAGCATTTGCTGTACAGAGGAATATCTCGCTCTAAAACCAAAACGGAGCAATCTAACTGAATGCTTGTCAATGTGTGCATTCAACTTACAGAGTTAAACTCGTGTGTGTTTGCAGCAGTTTAGAAACCCTTTCTGTGCAGAGATGCAAAACTGTCATTTCCAGCCAAATCCAGGCACATCAGAAAAAGCAGTAATAGTGCGTCTAAAACACAGAAGAAACGCATCATTCAAACTGCTCTGCTGTGTGTTCGTTTCAACTAAGGGAGCTGAAGCGGAGTTTCATTCAGCGAGTTAGCAACACGTTTCTTCTAGGAACTGCGTTTGGATTTTCCAGAGCGAAAGGGAGCATTTGCTGTACAGAGGAATATCTCGCTCTAAAACCAAAACGGAGCAATCTAACTGAATGCTTGTCAATGTGTGCATTCAACTTACAGAGTTAAACTCGTGTGTGTTTGCAGCAGTTTAGAAACCCTTTCTGTGCAGAGATGCAAAACTGTCATTTCCAGCCAAATACAGGCACATCAGAAAAAGCAGTAATAGTGCGTCTAAAACACAGAAGAAACGCATCATTCAAACTGCTCTGCTGTGTGTTCGTTTCAACTAAGGGAGCTGAAGCTGAGTTTCATTCAGCGAGTTAGCAACACGTTTCTTCTAGGAACTGCGTTTGGATTTTCCAGAGCGAAAGGGAGCATTTGCTGTACAGAGGAATATCTCGCTCTAAAACCAAAACGGAGCAATCTAACTGAATGCTTGTCAATGTGTGCATTCAACTTACAGAGTTAAACTCGTGTGTGTTTGCAGCAGTTTAGAAACCCTTTCTGTGCAGAGATGCAAAACTGTCATTTCCAGCCAAATCCAGGCACATCAGAAAAAGCAGTAATAGTGCGTCTAAAACACAGAAGAAACGCATCATTCAAACTGCTCTGCTGTGTGTTCGTTTCAACTAAGGGAGCTGAAGCTGAGTTTCATTCAGCGAGTTAGCAACACGTTTCTTCTAGGAACTGCGTTTGGATTTTCCAGAGCGAAAGGGAGCATTTGCTGTACAGAGGAATATCTCGCTCTAAAACCAAAACGGAGCAATCTAACTGAATGCTTGTCAATGTGTGCATTCAACTTACAGAGTTAAACTCGTGTGTGTTTGCAGCAGTTTAGAAACCCTTTCTGTGCAGAGATGCAAAACTGTCATTTCCAGCCAAATCCAGGCACATCAGAAAAAGCAGTAATAGTGCGTCTAAAACACAGAAGAAACGCATCATTCAAACTGCTCTGCTGTGTGTTCGTTTCAACTAAGGGAGCTGAAGCTGAGTTTCATTCAGCGAGTTAGCAACACGTTTCTTCTAGGAACTGCGTTTGGATTTTCCAGAGCGAAAGGGAGCATTTGCTGTACAGAGGAATATCTCGCTCTAAAACCAAAACGGAGCAATCTAACTGAATGCTTGTCAATGTGTGCATTCAACTTACAGAGTTAAACTCGTGTGTGTTTGCAGCAGTTTAGAAACCCTTTCTGTGCAGAGATGCAAAACTGTCATTTCCAGCCAAATCCAGGCACATCAGAAAAAGCAGTAATAGTGCGTCTAAAACACAGAAGAAACGCATCATTCAAACTGCTCTGCTGTGTGTTCGTTTCAACTAAGGGAGCTGAAGCTGAGTTTCATTCAGCGAGTTAGCAACACGTTTCTTCTAGGAACTGCGTTTGGATTTTCCAGAGCGAAAGGGAGCATTTGCTGTACAGAGGAATATCTCGCTCTAAAACCAAAACGGAGCAATCTAACTGAATGCTTGTCAATGTGTGCATTCAACTTACAGAGTTAAACTCGTGTGTGTTTGCAGCAGTTTAGAAACCCTTTCTGTGCAGAGATGCAAAACTGTCATTTCCAGCCAAATCCAGGCACATCAGAAAAAGCAGTAATAGTGCGTCTAAAACACAGAAGAAACGCATCATTCAAACTGCTCTGCTGTGTGTTCGTTTCAACTAAGGGAGCTGAAGCTGAGTTTCATTCAGCGAGTTAGCAACACGTTTCTTCTAGGAACTGCGTTTGGATTTTCCAGAGCGAAAGGGAGCATTTGCTGTACAGAGGAATATCTCGCTCTAAAACCAAAACGGAGCAATCTAACTGAATGCTTGTCAATGTGTGCATTCAACTTACAGAGTTAAACTCGTGTGTGTTTGCAGCAGTTTAGAAACCCTTTCTGTGCAGAGATGCAAAACTGTCATTTCCAGCCAAATCCAGGCACATCAGAAAAAGCAGTAATAGTGCGTCTAAAACACAGAAGAAACGCATCATTCAAACTGCTCTGCTGTGTGTTCGTTTCAACTAAGGGAGCTGAAGCGGAGTTTCATTCAGCGAGTTAGCAACACGTTTCTTCTAGGAACTGCGTTTGGATTTTCCAGAGCGAAAGGGAGCATTTGCTGTACAGAGGAATATCTCGCTCTAAAACCAAAACGGAGCAATCTAACTGAATGCTTGTCAATGTGTGCATTCAACTTACAGAGTTAAACTCGTGTGTGTTTGCAGCAGTTTAGAAACCCTTTCTGTGCAGAGATGCAAAACTGTCATTTCCAGCCAAATCCAGGCACATCAGAAAAAGCAGTAATAGTGCGTCTAAAACACAGAAGAAACGCATCATTCAAACTGCTCTGCTGTGTGTTCGTTTCAACTAAGGGAGCTGAAGCTGAGTTTCATTCAGCGAGTTAGCAACACGTTTCTTCTAGGAACTGCGTTTGGATTTTCCAGAGCGAAAGGGAGCATTTGCTGTACAGAGGAATATCTCGCTCTAAAACCAAAACGGAGCAATCTAACTGAATGCTTGTCAATGTGTGCATTCAACTTACAGAGTTAAACTCGTGTGTGTTTGCAGCAGTTTAGAAACCCTTTCTGTGCAGAGATGCAAAACTGTCATTTCCAGCCAAATCCAGGCACATCAGAAAAAGCAGTAATAGTGCGTCTAAAACACAGAAGAAACGCATCATTCAAACTGCTCTGCTGTGTGTTCGTTTCAACTAAGGGAGCTGAAGCTGAGTTTCATTCAGCGAGTTAGCAACACGTTTCTTCTAGGAACTGCGTTTGGATTTTCCAGAGCGAAAGGGAGCATTTGCTGTACAGAGGAATATCTCGCTCTAAAACCAAAACGGAGCAATCTAACTGAATGCTTGTCAATGTGTGCATTCAACTTACAGAGTTAAACTCGTGTGTGTTTGCAGCAGTTTAGAAACCCTTTCTGTGCAGAGATGCAAAACTGTCATTTCCAGCCAAATCCAGGCACATCAGAAAAAGCAGTAATAGTGCGTCTAAAACACAGAAGAAACGCATCATTCAAACTGCTCTGCTGTGTGTTCGTTTCAACTAAGGGAGCTGAAGCTGAGTTTCATTCAGCGAGTTAGCAACACGTTTCTTCTAGGAACTGCGTTTGGATTTTCCAGAGCGAAAGGGAGCATTTGCTGTACAGAGGAATATCTCGCTCTAAAACCAAAACGGAGCAATCTAACTGAAGCGTTGTGATCCCTTGTAGGAGGAGAGGCGTTGTGGTTTGGGGGTGTTTTCATCCTTTTTGCACTGGTTTCTTCCCATCTTTGTGGATTTATCCACCTGTCATCTTTGTAGTTGTTGACTTTCAGATTGGGTCTCTGAGTGGACATCCAGTTTGTTGATGAAGTTATTTCTTTTTGTTTCTTAGTTTTCCTTTTAACATTCAGGCCCCTCTGCTGTAGGACTGCTGAGGTCCACTCCAGGCCCTGCTTGCCTGGGGATCACCTGCAGTGGCCTCCACGCTTTTGCTGGGAGCTGCAATCATGAGCTGCTTCTAATCGGCCATCTTGGATCCATCCCGGTGTTGCTTCTTTATCCCAATTACCACTCTGTGCCTTTTAATTGGGGGCATTTAGCCCATTTACATTCAAAGTTAATATTGATTTGTGTGGATTTGATCTTGTCATCATGCTTTTTTTTTTTTTCTGTCATCATGCTTTTAGCTGATCATTATGCAGACTTGATTGTGTAATTATAGTGTCAATAGTCTGTGTTTTTTTGTGGTGGCTGGTAATGGTTTTTTCTTTCCATATTTAAAACTCTCTTAAAGACCTCTTGTAAGGCAGTTGTGGTGGTAATGAACTTCCCTTTGCATTTGCTTGCCTAAAAAGGATCTTATTTCTCCTTCACTTATGAAGCTTAGTTTAGCTGGAGATGAAGAAATTCTTGGATGGAGTTTCTTTTCTGTTTTTCTTTTTCTTTTCTTTTCTTTTTTTTTTTTTTTTGAGACAGAGTCTCACTCTGTTGCCAGGCACCAGGATGGAGTGCAGTGGCCCGATCTGGGCTCACTGCAATCTCCGTCTCCCAGGTTCAAGCAATTCTCCTGCCTCAGCCTCCCGAGTAGCTGGGACTACAAGCATGCACCACCATGCTCAGCTAATTTTTGTATTTTTTAGTAGAGATGGGGTTTCACCGTGTTGGCCAGGCTGGTCTCAATCTCTTGTCCTTGCGATCTGCCTGCCTCGGCCTCCCAAAGTGCTGGGATTACAGGTGTGAGCCACCGTGCCCGGCCTGGAATTTCTTTTCTTTAAGAATGCTGAATGTAGGCCCCCAATCTCTTTTGGCTTGTAGAGTTTCTGCTGAATGGTCCACTGTTAGTCTGATGGGGTTCCCTTTTTAAGTGACCTGCCCCTTCTCTTTAGCTGCCTTTAATATTTTTCTCTCATACTAACCTTGGAGAATCTGATGACTATGTGTATTGAGGATGGTCATCTTGTATAGTATCTTGCTCAGGTTCTATGCATTTTTTGAATTTGAATGTTGGCCTGTTTTGTGAGGTTGGAGAAATTTCTATGGACGATATTCTCAAATGTGTCTTCCAAGTTCTCTACTTTCTCTCCCTCTCTTTCAGGGATACCAAACAGTCATAGATTTGGTCTCTACATAATTCTATATTTCTCAGAGGTTTTATTTATTCTGTTTTATTCTTTTTTTCTGTTGTTGCCTGAGTTAATTCAGAGAACCAGTCTTCAAGCTCTGAGATTCTTTTCTCTGCTTGGTCAATTTTGCTGTTAACACTTGCAACTGTATTATGAAAATTTTGTAGTGTTTTTAAGCTTTATCAGATAAGTATGCTTTTTTCTTTAAATGTCCATTTCATCTTTCAGCTCTTGTATCATTTTATTGTATTCTTTAGATTCTTTTGATTGGGTTTAACTTTCTCTTGAATCTTGATGATCTTTTTTCCTATTTATATTCTAAATTCTCTGTTTGTCATTTCACCCATTTCAGCCTGGTTAAGAACCATTGCTGAGGAACTAGTGTGGTCATTTGGAGGTAACAAGACACTCTTACCAGGGTTTTTGTGCTGGTTCTTTCTCATATGTGGGCTGCTGTTCCTTTAATCTTTGAATTTGTTGTCCTTTTGATGAGGTGTTTTGCTTTTATATTCTTTGGTGCCCTTGGGGGTTTGATCATGGTAAAGGCAGGATCAGTTGACTGGCTTTGTTTTTAGAAGATTTCAGGAGGCCAGTGCTCAGCTCAACACTCCTGGGCTTTGTACTCTAACTCTGGAGAGATGATACTGAGCCCCTGGCTTTGTTTTCTGGTCCCTCAAGGGTAGGAACTGTTACATTGGAGAGGCTGAGGTATTCCCAGACTGCTGGCCACACAATATTCCAACAGAGCAGGCATGCCAGCTCCTGTGGGTGGGCAGATCCAGGCACTGGCACAGGTGCTGGCTCCATGTAAGGCTGTGGCTGGACCAGGCATACTGCAAGGGACTTCCACTATGGGTTCCAGGGAATGCAGTGCCACCAGGAAGCTTGGAGGTGCCAGGAACCACAGAACCCTAAAGAGGGTGTCACAGCTCTGGCTTGGAGAGCCCTTAGGTCTGGACTCCCTGAAGGACCACAGCTCTCTCCTTCTCATCACTTGCAATGTGGCAAGCTGGAGGTAGGGTGCAGCGGGGTGGGGGGCAGCATGTTTCAGCCCTGTTTGTGTTAGAGCTCTTCGGCCCCATCATATGGCAGGTCCCAAGTTCTTGTCCTGCATCCAGAAAGAATGAGGTGTGCGGACAACTAGAGGGTGAGCGAGGTGAAAAGGTGCTTTACTGAGCAATAGTACAGCTCTCAGGAGACCCAAAGTGAGTAGCTTCTAACTGCAGGCAGGTCATCCTGTCAAGTCTGCAGCCTTCAGAGGAGAGGAAATCCAGAGTGGGTAGCTCCTATCTACAAGCAGGTTGTCCTGACATCTCCATGAGTCTGAGTCTGGCTGAGTCTGTTTTTTTTTTTTATGGGCTTCAGAAGGAAGAAAGTGTGTGCTTATTGGTCCATGGGTGGTCACGAGTGGGCCCAGAAAAGCACCATAAATTCTCATGCCAGGCTGCAGACTTCCCCCAGAACTGACAGCCCAGTTCCCATGCTTTAGGGTATTTCTGGCATGAAGCTGGGGCTTCACTGGAGACCTGCCTAGAGCCTGTCAGCCTCCTGCCACTATCAATTATGTCATCCACAGTGACTAGGCTGTTTGTGCTGAGGGGTGCCTGCAGGCCCATGCCTAGACCCCCCTCAGAACCCCGTCAACCTCCCTCCTGTGCTAATTGGCTCCCAAAGGCTGGAGGGGGCCAAGGCAGCAGTGGGCTGGCGTGTCAACCCTACCCTGAGTGTGCTCACTCACCCCGCTGGGTTGTGACAGTGCCCAGGCTTGGCCTCAACTTTGTTCCATAATCAGAGCAGGCGCTGGGTGCAGGGAGAGGCCAGGCAGGGGGAGCAGGTACTTCCAAGCCTGCAGGGGCAGGGGCCTTCCTGGGCCCCTGAGAGTGCAGGGATGCCTGGCTCCACAGCCACAGTTGTTGGCTGCAGCTGTGCCTGGGATGGCAGGGCTCCCACCCTCCCAACTCAGAAAAAGGTGGGGCTCTCGCCTGTTTCCAGCTCCCAGCTCTATGTGACATGCAGTTCTGGCTGGGCCTCCTTCGATGCAAAGCCAGTGACTTTGCAGCAGCCATCTAGATGGGCTGCAGCTGTCATCAATATGCTTTCATTTCTCTTGAGTAAATAAATAACTAGAAATGGCTGGCTCAAGTGGTAGGTATATGCTTACCTTTTTAAGAAACTGCCAAACTGCTTTCAAAAGTATACCATTGTGATTTTCATGTTTGTTTCCCTCATGGCCAATTGAAAATATTTTTATGTGCTTATTTGCATCCATATATCTTATTTGGTGAAGTGTCTGTTTACATATTTTTTCTGTTTTTTATTGGATTGTTTGTTTTCTTTTTCAATTCAAACTTCTGGTCTTTGAAAGTCGCTTTTAACAGAATAAAAAGACAATGGTGTGTGTGTGAATATAAAGAGTAGTACAGGGAGATCTTTGTGATAATGTGATCATTCTGTATCTTGATTGTTGTGGTAGTTGCACAAATATACACATGTGATAAAATGATATAGAACTATACACATACATTGTATTCATGTGTTATTGTTATTCCTGGTTTTGATAGTGTACCTTAATTATTTCAGATACAATCATTGGGGGAAACTGGGTGAAGGGTACACAGGGACTGTTTGTACTATCTTTGCAACTACCTGTGAATCTAAAATTATTTCAAAATTAAAGATTTTAAAGGAGACAATTCACAGACCTTCTAAAGTAAACGGTGTTTGGATGATTGATTATCTATAAGGGGAAAAATAAAATGGATCCCTATCTTACTACATACACAAAAGTCAATATCTAGAGTATTTGAGACCTATATATAAACAGAAAAATTATTATACAAGGCAATATAGATTATCTTTTTGACTGCTGGGTAGGAAAATATTTCTTAATTTGGTCAAAAATGGACAAATTAAAAGAAAGAAAATCAATAAATTTGACTACATTAACATTAAACATTTCACATAAAAAGAGGGAAAAGGGCCAGGTGCAGTGGCTCACGCCTGTAATCCTAGCAATTTGGGAGGCTGAGGTGGGTGGATCACCTGAGGTCAGGAGTTTGAGACCAGCCTGGCCAACATGGTGAAACCCCACCTCTATTAAAAATACAAAACTTAGCCAGGCATGGTGGCGAATGCCTGTAACCCTAGCTACTTGGGAGGCTGAGGCAGGAGAATCACTGGAACCTGGAAGGTGGAGGTTGCAGTGAGCCGAGATCACGCTATTGCATTTCAGCCTGGGTGACAGAGTAAGACTCTGTCTCAAAAAAAAAAAAAAGAGTGAAAAGATAAGCTACAAAATGAGAGAATAATTGCAACACATAAAGCTGAGTAAGATTTGATATGTAGAATATGTAGATAATTTCTGTAAGTCAATAAGAAGAGACAATGCAATTAGCAAAACGGACAAAGAAATAAATAGTATTTCCACTCAAGAAAAAGCATAAATAATATGTAGACATATTTTTAAATGTTCAGGTTCATTCAAAGTCAAACACACAGGGAAATGTATGTTGAGACCACAGTAAAATCCAATTTCACGAGTTAGATAATATCCAATGTTAACTAGAATATGGCATAATAGGAACTTTAGTATGTTTCTAATATTGTTATAAATTGGAAAATTCCCATAGGAAAATTGTGTGGCATTACCTTAAAAGTTGAACATGCATGTACCCTGCAATCTAGCAATTCTACTATAAGGTATATTCCCTAGAGAAACTCTTACATGTGGGTACCAAGAAACATGGAGAAGACTATGTATAGTGGCATTGCCCATAATAGCAAAACAAACAAAAATAACAAAAGTTACTGGAAAAAACAAAAATGTCTAATATTATAGTTTTGAGATTTATCTATGTTATCACATGTATTCTTTGATTTTTACTGCTCTATAGTTTTATAGAGTATGAACTTTACTGTATTCTTTTTAGGGGAATGCTGCAAATTATTTATTCTCATTAAAGGCACTAAAGCCAGACCATTTTACTAGTTAGCTTTTACTAAATTTTCAAAGGAACTGATGATTCTTATATTATACATGTTGCTCCAAGCAGAAAAAATTTCAACTTATTTCAAGATGTTGAAATAATATTGATAACAAAAAACATTTAAGGGCAATAGAATGGGCAGTCTTATTTATGAACATGGATTAAAAAATCTAAATAAAATATTAATTTTTAAGTCCAGCATTAAATTAAAAAAAATGAATTCACAATCAAAGTATAGCTTATTCCAGGAATGCAAGGATTTTTCAAAATTAGAAACTCCATCAGTGTTTTTGGCTTCCCAGCCAGGTCTCACTATTTCATCTGAGACAATAGCAAAGGCAACAAGAACAATGTAAGTGATCAGCCACTACAATTACTCTGATCCAGGCCAAATTATACAGAGGACTAGGGGAATGAATATTTGGGTTCATTCCAGACAACAAGGCTAATGATTTCAACACGGAAATAAAATAGATGTGTAACTGCACAATTTTATTTTATTTATTTATTTATTTATTTATTTATTTTTGAGGCACAGTCCCACTCTGTCATCCAGGCTGAAATGCAGTGGCATGATCTCGGCTCACTGCAACTTCTGTCTCCAGGGTTCAAGCAATTCTCCTGCCTCAGCCTCCTGAGTAGCTGGGATTACAGACACACACCACTGTGCCTGGCTAATGGTTTTGTATTTTTAGTAGAGATGGGGCTTTGCCATGTTGGCCAGGCTGGTCTTGAACTTCTGACCTCAGGTGGTCCGCCTGCCTCAGCCTCCCAAAGTGCTGGGATTACAGGTGTGAGCCACCGTGCTCAGCCCAACTGTATGATTTATTAACCAAAACTGACTTGGCTAAAATGGACAGAAACAACAATTATGGGTCTAAAACCTAGAAACTTTCTTGATTGTAGAAACTCAAGATAATCTTTTCTTTTATGACATTATCTTTTTGTCTTCTGCTTGAATCTCCTGTAAATGCCTCCCCAGTCCTTCTCCTAAGGTAAGCTAACTTCTCTAATAGCATTTGCATGAGGTGTTATTGCCTTAGAAAAATCACTATTTTGATTATGAGTGAAATAAATAGATTCAAGCAAGAATTATCAATGGATGCTAAAATCATTGGGTGAAAGATTGTTGCAAAAGATGATGTTCACACAGTTTCAAAGTATACCTTATAGGTTATGTGATTAATTACAAACAGGAAAACGTATATTTGTAATGGAGATCTGATAGACACTACCTTAACCAAGTGGTCAAACTTACCATCACCAATAATAAGATAAACTGACATTAGGTGCCTCGTGATGTGAAGTAATTGGAAGTATGCAGCATCATGTATGTAGTATTTTTGCCAAAATGATTAACCTGAATCTAATTGTGGGAGAAGAGTGAGATAAATCCAGACTGTAGAACATTAAACACGGCAACTTCTTTGGATTCTTAAAAAATATTAGTGTTATGAAAAACTGTGTGTGTGTGTGTGTGTGTGTGTGTGTGTGTGTCTGTTATATGCATACAGGCATTTGTGTGTGTATGCTATTCCAGATTAAAGATTAAGATTCAAGGGTGAGGCATGATGGTTCATGCCTATAATCTCAGTACTTTGGGAGGCCAAGGCAGGAGGATTACTGGAGCTCAGGAGTTCTTGACCAGCCTGGGCAACATAGTGAGAACTTGTCTTTATTTTTCAAATATGTAAAAAAAAAAAAAAAAAAAATTAAAGGATACTAAAAAGGTCTGATAGCCATATGCAATGTGGCATCCCTAATTAGATCCTAGATTAAACAAGAAAAAAGAAAGAAAAGTTTGGGGAGAATTGATGAAATTTTAATCTGTATTATATTTAGATACAATTATATTAATGTTAAATTTATTGGATGTGATAATGGTATCGTGGATATATAGGAGAATGTTTTTGTTCTTAGAGGCATGCTGAAGCGTTTCAGTTTAAAATGCCTTAAAATGCCATGATGTCGGCAACTTTCAAATGGTTCAACAAAAAAGAAAAAAATATATAGATAGATAAGTAAAATGTGGCAAAAAGTTAACCATCAGTGAATTTAGGTGGTGGAGAAACTACTAATTTACTATACTATAATTTCGACTTTTGTGGAGATTTTATTTTATTTCGTTTTGAGACAGAGTCTTGCTCTGCCACCCAGGCTGGAGTGCAATGGCTCAATCTCGGCTTACTGCAACCTCCGCCTCCGAGGTTCAAGCAATTCCCCTGCCTCAGCCTCCCTAGTTGCTGGATTACAGGCACGAGCCACTACGCCTGGCTAAATTTTTTTTTTTTTTTTTTTTTTTTTTTGAGACAGAGTTTCACTCTTTCTCCCAGGCTGGAGTGAAGTGGTGCAATCTCGGCTCACTGCAACCTCCACCCCACCCCCGGGGTTTCAAGCAATTCTCCTGCCTCAGCCTCCTGAGTAGCTGGGATTATAGATGCCTGCCATCATGTCTGGCTAATCTTTGTTTTTTAAATAAAGACAGGGTTTTGCAATGTTGGCCAGGCTAGTATTGAACTCCTGATCTCAGGTGATCCACCCATCTCGGCTTCCCAAAGTGCTAGGATTACAGGTGTGAGCCACTGTGCCTGGCAATTTTTTGTATTTTTAGTAGAGACTGCTAGGATTACAGGTGTGAGCCACTGCACCCAGCCAACATTTTCAAAACAAAAATTTGGAAAAAACAAAACTGAAAACAAAAAAACATGCACCCCTTTTCTGACATCATTCATTTGAAAAAAATTAACAAAATAAAATAGGAATCTTATTGTAACTGGCAAGAGGCAAGAGCAGTAAAAGGTAGAAAGAATATATGCAGTGCAGCCATTTCAGAGATGTTAATCTTACTTGGTTAACCACCACTGGGTTCTTGAAGCACTCACAGTGATGGTCACAAGAATGGAAACATTCCGTACCTTTTCCTTGTTTCTCTCCTCTCTCTTCCTAAGATCTAGCTGATCTGTATAGTTTCTGCTGAATTTGCTGACTTAACTAACTTTATTTCTTTTAGCTAATCTTGATACCTTTCCCTCTTCTTATGTGATAAATTCACTTTCTTAATGATGTATTTTCTTTCTTCCCCCCCGCCCCCCCCACCCCCCCCCCCGGAAAACTCCTTTAATCAGAATAAATAGAGTTCCAGGCAGGGCAGAGTTCACTGGGGGTGCCCAAGCCGGATTCACCCACCCTTTCAGCTTCAGCCTAAGCGGGGCTACAGCTTTTGAGAGGAGAAGCAGTCTCTTCCTGGTCCTGGTGTCCCAGCGGGGTCACTGGGAGGGACTAGTGTGATCCTGCGATGCCCATCGCCGGCCCCCTAGGCATCCGTTCGTCTGTGAGCAGGGAAGGGGATGCCGCAGCCTCCTCGGTTGTCCCAACCCTGCTTCTCTCCTCCCTGTTCTTCCTCTGGTAGATGGAGTGAAGCTTGTTGATTAAGAAGATTTTGTCCTCCCCCCTCGTTGCTGATCTGCTCCTTGAGCAGGCGGAAGACGTTCCGCTGGCCCCGCACCAGCTGGGTGGTGAGGTATATCACGGCCAGCAGCAGGGCCAACACCAGGAAGACGAAGGTGTTTTCCACCAGGTACCGGTGTACCCCGGGCCACCAAGAGACCCTGGGTCCGCCGCCTCCAGATGGCGCACCCACACCTGCCGACCTCGGACACGCCGTCCAGGGTCTGGAAGGGGCCGCGGATGCTTGAGGGCTTCACCTGCCGGCTGGCCAGAGTCGGAGTAGCAGAGGAAGACGGCGGCGCCCAGGAAGGCGGGGAAGCAGGGCAGCGTGAGGAAGGCGGTGCTCACGTGCGAGGCAGGCCAGAGCCTGAGCGGTGCTTGCCAGTTGGCCGGAAGGCTGGTCCCCTTGAGTAGAAGACGAGCAGCAGCTTGATGATCTGCACCACGGGGGAGGAGAGAAGAGAAGAGCACCCCCACTCAGGTCAGAGTCTGCCCCTAAATCAGCTCCAGAACGTTCCGGGCGATGTCATACTCAGGCTTCCGTCTCCTCTTCAGCTTCTTCTTGGAGATCATCCTCCACATCAGTTCCCCCGAAAAGCATGTCCAGCAGTGCGTGAGGACAAAGTCCATCACCAGGAACTGGTACCGCTCCTGGCCCGCGAAGTCCTCCCAGCACTGGCCTTCCCCCGCTCACTCTGCGGCCCAGCCAGCGGCAGCACAGTGTCCCCAGGATGGCCAGCCTGAGGATGAGGTTCCTGCAGATGGCCGCGTACAACTCCAGCACAGGGGAGTCATGTGGCTCCAGGGCGGCCAGGCCACGGCACAGGTAGGGGGCCCCAGGTTGAGGAGGCCCACCACCAGGGACAGGACCAGCAGCGCGGCCTCCTGGCCAGCAGCCTCCGGATTCTGCATCATGAACTCCGAGAAGATGTGGATGGCCACAGTGCAGCCCAGCGCGGTCCCCAGGTACAGCAGCCACACAAGTCCCATCACGGCCGCCTACCGCAGCCTTCCGCAGACACTCCTGGGGCTCTGCCGCAGCGGCCACTCAGCCGGCAGCTCCTTCTCTGGTACGAATGTTGTCTGTTGTCTTGCTGGAGGCAGAAGGCCCGCTTCTGCGTCACCTTGTTGTCCCAGGAGCAGAAGATGGTGATGGCATGGATGCCAGAGGTGCTGCCCACCAGGTAGCTCTCCCCAAAAGAGTGAGCCATGCTGTACACCAGGGTGATGCAGGAGATGAAGAAGCCCACACCAACAGTGAAGAGGTAGGCCAGGGACATGTTGCAGGGCAGGCTACCCGCCCTGGGTGTGCGCTGGCTGCCACCCAGGGGGCTGCCACACGGCTGGTCCAGTGTGGCATTACTGTAGTGGCCGTAATACATGACGGTGTGGGTGAAGCAGCTTGTGCCTGTGAGGAGAAGCTCCAGGCCTGTGCAGATGGCGGCAGGGCCCGGGCAGAAGGCGGCCTGCGGGCCCACAATGAAGGCCACCAGTGGCAGCAGCAGGAGGGCGTTGAAGGCCAGCAGGGTTTTGAGGAAGAGGCAGTAGGAGATCACGCTGGAGCCTAACTGGCCCCTGATGCGCTTCAGGGCGTAGCGCCACGGCGTCAGGGCCTGAAGGCCCGAGAGCAGTGCCAGCCCCAGGCTGTGCAAGGCATATCTGAGCCAGCCGCAGCAGGAGCAGATCTCACCATGGCCCGGCTGGCCCCTCCGCTTCCCTGTCGTGTTCCCGCTCTTCTCTCGCTGGCCGCATTTCTCGGCCAGGCTTAAGGGCATCCCTCAAAGTACGTGGTCCCCCCCGCACCACTGCCAGGCCCTAGAGCTCCTTCACCAGGAGGCTCCACTTCTCCTCCCTCTCCTTCTCCTCCCTGGCTGTAGGGTCCAGCTCCAGGTTGTACAGGAGGAGGCTGGGCCAGGTGTAGCACACCAAGTCCCCAGCAGGGCCGGGCAATGGTGCAGCTGGGCGTGCTGGCCAGGATGCAGAGTGTGGCCGTGCTGTGGGTGCCCTCGGGCCCCAAGAGTGTCTGCTCGCCACTCGCTGTGGTCCCCCACTCCCTCTGCTGCAGCTCCAGCCCCTCCTGGGCCTCCTAGCAGCTCTGCTCTTGGATGAGCTGGTGGAAGGGGTAACTCGCGCATATAACTCTCATCCTCTTATCGTAGGGGCTTGGTTCCTGACTGGGAGGCCCCAGGGAGGAGGGAATGATGTCTTTTCTTTTTTCTTTTTCTTTTTTTTTTTTTTCTGACGGAGTCTCACTCTGTTGCCAGGCTGGAGTACAGGGGCACGCTATTGGCTCACTGCAACCTCTGCCTCCAAGGGTGGAAGCCATTCTCCTGCCTCAGCCTCCCGAGTGGCTGGGACTACAGGCGTGTGCCACCATGCCCAGCTAATTTTTATATTTTTATTAGAGACGAGGTTTCACCATGTTGGCCAGGATAATCTCGATCTCTTGACCTCGTGATCCACCCGCCTCAGCCTCCCAAAGTGCTGGGATTACAAGCATGAGCCACCACACCTGGCCGATGTCTTTTCAACAAGTGGAATTCACATTAATAAATCAAAGGAGGGAGGGGAATCCTTCCCAAATCATTTTATGAGACCAACATCATCCTGATACCAAAACCCGGCAGAGACTCAACAAGAAAAGAAAACTTCAGGCCAATATCCGTAATGAACATAGATGCAAAAATCTTCAATAAAATACTGGCAAACCGATTGCAACGGCACGTCAAAAAGCTTATCCACCATGATCAAGTAGGCTTCATCCCAGAGATGCAAGGCTGGTTCAACATATGCAAGTCTATAAACATAATTCACCACATAAACAGAACCAAAGACAAAAACCACTGATAATCTCAATAGATGCAGAGAAGTCCTTCAAAAAAATTCAACAGCCCTTTATGCTAAAAACTCTCAATAAACTAGGTATCAACGGAACTTATCTCAAAATAATAAAAGATATTTACGACAAACCCACAACCAATATCATACCGAATGGAGGAAGCATTCCCTTTGAAATCTGGCACTAGACAAGGATGCCCTCTCTCACCACTCCTATTCAATATAGTATTGGAGGTTCTAGCCAGAGCAATCAGGCAAGACAAAGAAATAAAGGGTATTCAATTAGGAAAGGAGGAAGTCAAATTGTCTCTATTTGCAGATGACATGATTGTATATTTAGAAGACCCCATTGTCTCAGCCCAAAATCTCCTGAAACTGATAAGCAACTTCAGCAAAGTCTCAGCATACAAAATCAATGTGCAGAAATCACAAGCATTCCTATACACCAATAACAGACTAACGGAGAGCCAAATCATGAGTGAACTCCCATTCACAATTGCTACAAAGAGAATAAAATACCTAGGAATACAACTAACAAAGGATGTAAAGGACCTCTTCAAGGAGAACTACAAACCACTGCTCAAGGAAATAAGAGAGGGCACAAACAGATGGAAAAACTTTCCATGCTCATGGTTAGGAAGAATCAATATCATGAAAATGGCCATACTGCCCAGAGTAATTTATAGATTCATTGCTATCCCCATCAAACTACTTATGACCCTCTTCACAGAACTGGAAAAAAAACACCTTAAACTTCATATGGAACCAAAAGTGAGCCCAAGTAGCCAAGTCAATTCTAAACAAAAAGAACAAAGCTGGAGGCATCACACTACCTGACTTCAAACTATACTACAAGGCTACGGTAATCAAAACAGCATGGTACTGGTACCAAAACAGAGATATAGACCAATGGAATAGAACAGAGGCCTCAGAAGCAATGCCACACATCTACAACCACCCGATCTTTGACAAACCTGACAAAAACAAGCAATGGGAAAGATTCCCTGTTTAATATGTGGTGTTGGGGAAACAGGCTAGCCATGTGCATAAAGCAGAAACTGGACCCCTTCCTGACACCTAACACTAAAATTAACTCCAGATGGATTAAAGACTTAAACATAAGACCTAACACCATAAAAACTCTAGAAAAAAACCTAGGCAAAACCATTCAGGACATAGGCATAGGCAAGGACTTCATGACTAAAACACCAAAAGCAATGGCAACAAAAGCCAAAATAGACAAATGGGATCTAATTAAACTCCAGAGCTTCTGCACAGCAACAGAAACAATCATTAGTGAACTGGCAACCAACAGAATGGGAAAAAATGTTTGCAATCTACCCATCTGACAAAGGGCTAATATCCAGAATCTACAAAGAACTAAAACAGAGTTACAAGAAAAAAACAAACAAACCTATTCAAAAGTGGGCAAAGGATATGGACAGACGCTTTGCAAAAGAAGACATATATGAGGCCAACAAACATATGAAAAAATGCTCATCATCACTGGTCATTAGAGAAATGCAATCAAAACCACATTGAGATACCATCTCATGCCAGTTAGAATGGCGATCATTAAAAAGCTTGGAGACAACAGATGCTGGAGAAGATGTGGAGAAATAGTAACATTTTTACACTGTTGGTGAAGTGTAAATTAGTTTAACCATTGTGGAAGACAGTGTGGCGTTTCCTCAAGGACCTAGAAATAAAAATTCCATTTGACCCAGCAATTCCATTACTGGGTATATATCAAAAGGATTATAAATCATTCTACAAAGACACATGCACATGTATGTTCATTGAGGCACTGTTTACAATAGCAAAGACCTGGAACCAACCCAAATGCCCATCAATGATAGACTGGACAGGGAAAATGTGGCACATATACACCATGGAACACTATGCAGCCATAAAAAATGAGTTCGTGTCCTTTGTAGGGACATGGATGAACCTGGAAACCATCATTCTCAGCAAACTGACACAAGAACAGAAAATCAAACACCGAATGTTCTCACTCATAGGTGGGTGTTGAACAATGAGAACACATGGACACAGGGAGGGGAGCATCACACACTGGGGTCTGTTGGTGGGGACTGGGGGAGGGACAGCAGGGGGTAGGGAGTTTGGGAGGGATAACGGGAGAGATGCCAAATATAGGTGATGGGGGATGGAGGCAGCAAACCACATTGCCATGTATGTACCCATGCAACAATCCTGCATGTTCTGCACATGTACCCCAGAACCTAAAGTGCAATAAAATATATATAAAAATTAAAAAGTAAAAAAATAAATCAAAGGAGGAACACTGTATGATCATCTCTCTTAATGCTAGAAAATCAAGCAATAAAATTCACTTCCCCTTTAGAAATAAGAAGAGAACCTCCTTAATATGAAAGAAGGTATCTATAGTAAAACCTCCATCAAACCTCATGCTTTGATGTATGAGGAATGCTTCTAAACTTTGGAAGCTTTTTTTTTTTAACACTGGTAACTAAACAGGCCAATAAAATGGGGGTACGTCTGTCACCATCAATGCTCATCATGATATTATAGGTGTTGATCAATACCATAAGACCAGAAAAAGAAAGGAGTATAAAGATTGGAGAGGAAGAGATTTATTTGCAGATTTATTCATGATAATTCACATAGAAAGTAAGGATAAGAATAGTTAAATTTTTTTTTTGACATAGGATCTTGCTCTGTTGCCCAGGCTGGAGTACAGTGGCACAATCTCAGCTCACTGCAACCTCTGCCTGTGCCCTCCCACAGCCTCAAGCAATCCTCCCACCTCACCTTCCCGAGTAGCTGGGATCACAGGCATGTGCCACCACCTCCAGCTAATTTTTTTTTTTTTTTTTTTTTGAGATGGAGTCTTGCTCTGTTGCCCAGGCTGGAGTGCAGTGGCATGATCTCGGCTCACTGCAACCTCCGCCTCCTGCCTCCTGGGTTCAAGCAATTCCCCTGACTTAGCCTCCTGAGTAGCTGGGACTACAGGCAAGTGCCACCACGCCCAGCTAATTTTTGTATTTTAAGTAGAGTTCAGGTTTCACCATCTTGGCCAGGCTGGCCTTGAACTCCTGACCTTGTGATTCACCTGCTTCAGCCTCCCAAAGTGCTAGGATTACAGGTGTGAACCACTGTGCCCAGCCTGTTTTGTATTTTTTATAGAGATAGAGTTTTGCCATGTTGCCCAGGTTGGTCTGGAACTCCCAGACTCAAGCAATCCATCAGCCTTGGCCTCTCAAAGTGTTGAGATTACAAGCCTGAGCCACTCACACCCAGCCAAGAAGAGCTAAAATTTATTGAGCACCTAATATGTGCAAATTCTGTGCAGTAAGCATTACATGTATAATGACTTTAATGTATAATTAAATAATGCCATTTAGCCCTACTTTAAAAAAGAAAGAGTCTAGAAGATAGGAGCAATTATTCCTCACATCTTACAGATAGTGACAGTTATTATTATTATTTGAATTGCTTTATTTGGGAAAAGTGCTTCTTACAAAAGGGCAGCTGCAAAATATAGAGAGCTCTGCAACCATTATTTGTATTTTCATAAAGTGAAAGAATGGATGGGATCCAAGGAATCCAAGCAGTAGGTGGACAAACCAGGAGCAGCCCCGAGTTATTTTCAGGAAACAGAGCGACAAAACACAAAGGTAAAATTTCCAGTCAAGGAATTCTTCAAACAACTTAACTTTAGCTAGTCTTAGGGATTCCGAAAATTATGACTTATTACTGCAAATCCATTACTCCACTACAATAAACACCTTAGAACAGAGTTTTGAGTCTTATCTGTCTATGTGAAAGCTTAGGGGTAGAATGACGCAAATACCCACAAAAACAAACACAAAAACCCAACAACAAAATGCCCCAAATGAGGACAAAGAATTCTCAGAAAGTGCCTGTACTGGAAAGGCTAGATCGTAAAACATTAAATACAACTGTGCCTCCAAGACTCAGTTTGTGTTAACCTATGGGATAACCAGGTAGTTTTAACCTCTACGGCTAACCCCATTTCTCTGTTTATATAAACAGAGCTAGAACTGCTATAATGACAACTACCCATATACTGCTTTGTCCTTTAAGATCTATCTGCCGCACAAGGCTTAAACCATGAAACCAAGTTTTTCTACTAAGGCTAAGAATACTGCATCTATGCAGGGTTAAGAAGCTTATCACACACCCACACTTCTTTCCTCAATGAGTTTCCAGAAGTGGTTCATTCATTGGGCCCGGTATCTGCTTCATGTTCTCACTTTCTGTCTCTGTGCTCCTCTCTACGGCCATCAGGGTACATATTCCTGTAAAAACAGTTCCCTCCAAATGGGCAGCTACCATGTGCTTCGACAAAATACCTTCATGCCTTGTTCCTCATTGCCTCCTTGTATTTCTGAATGAGTTTCTGCTTCTCTTCTTCTCCGCCACTCAGAACTCACTTGGAAAGACAAAGTTATATGTGATACTGCATTCTGGGCAGGGCTTTATGATTTTGCTCTCAAGTTGCTTAGCACTACTCCACTTGCAAATGCACCTGAGACAGTAGGTGTGATTGCAGTTGGAAAGGATCCTGAAGCAGTGCTCACTGGGATTGGCTTTCCTGGGAGACCACCTACCTCCATGCAGATCCCACACACCATGTCCTTGCTGCGCTGCACAGCAAATGAGAGCTCCATGTCCTTCTCAATGCACAATTTTACATGCTGTGATCTCTGGGCAGCATCCATCAGATGCAGAACCTGCAGCACACACGTCACATGAATCTCCATGGAGATAACACACAGTTCTCCCAATATCGGCTCTCTCCCATTGCAGCATAGGGGCACAGCTGCTGCTTTGTTTCCATGGCGGTTTTTTGTTTTTTGTTTTTTTTTTCTGATTCTTCCTTGGTCACTGAGCCCTGCAGGGGTGCTTCAGTGCAGGAAGGCCCAGTACGGCCACAATAGGGTTGCCCAAGAACAAACTCAATGGCATTCACCCAGTCCTCTGAACCTGCTCCTACAGTTGCAAAGTTTGAATTTCTTGACTCAGCTTTGCCTGTATTCATTTCAACAAGTGATCCAATTATCAATGAGAGACCTGAGAAAGCAGCAAGGGATGACTTTGTAGTTAGCTCTGCAGCAGTTGCTTCTTCCTGTTTCAATGGCTTCTATGTTCATATCTGCAGCGGTCTCCATAAATACAGTACCCTCGCTGAAAATACTTGCACACCACATCATCCGGACTCTCAGAGAGGTCATGCAAGTAGCGACAGTTGTCTCCTTCCTTAAACCCCATGGATACAATACCTGCAGGTGACCTGTTTAGTCCAGCCACTGCCACTGCCTTCGCTGCTGCTCCTGCTCCTGATATGGCTGCTGTTTGGGAGCGGCAGCCTCCACCATTACTGTTTATGATAGTGACAATTATTATTCCTATTTTACAATTAGCGACGCTAAGGCACAGAGAAGGTAAGAAATTCACTCAAGATCAAAGCTAAACTGTTTGTTTGTAGGGCCTGAAATTTCAACCACTAGCCTGTATTATAACTTACTGCCATCAACACAATTTCGTGGCAGACAAAACAAGTTATGAAAGGTATTCAAGCTCTGATGGAATAAAATTAATATGTCTTTAGAGCCGAAGATGAAGGCATATCAGTGATTCTCAACCTTGGCTGTATATTAGAACCACCAGAGGAGATTTGAAAAATCCTGATGCCTAGACTGTACCCAGGCCAACTACAGCAGAATTCTGGGAGATGGGTAGAAAGGCCATGTCATTGTTAAAAACAACTACATTAAAATATCTTAAGATGGCTGGGTGTGGTGGCTCATGCCTGTAATCCCAGCACTTTGGGAGACCATAGTGGGTGGATCACCTGAGGTCGTGAGATCGAGACCAGCCTGGCCAACATGGTAAAATCCAGTCTCTACTAAAAATACAAAAATTAGCTGGGTGTGGTGGCATGCACCTGCAATCCCAGCTACTCGGGAGGCTGAGGCAGGAGAATCACTTGAACCCAGGAGGTGGAGGTTGCCCTGAGCCAAGAGTATTCCAGCCTGGGTGACAGAGTGAGACTTCATCTCAAAAAAAAAATCTTAAGAGGCTCAGGTATCTACTCAAATTGTGGTAGAAGTTTCTATTCTTGCAACCTGAGTGAAGTTGCAAACTTTTACCAGATGAATTACAGAAGGGTGTAATTTCAACCCAGAAGAAGGAGATGGACTAGAAGTCCCCTGTTGTCATGGTGACTACAAAAAGGACTCAGTGTATCCACATGTAGCTCAGGTAGAATCATTCTGGAAGCCTGCAAAACTCAGATCCTGCTCCCCCAGTGTCAAATCCCTGACTGATAATGACCTTATTGTGTTAATAAATGGTCAACTCTATAGCTTCAACTTGTTTAAGATGTCAACCTCTACCTTCCTGACAAGGTAACTGTCTCACAGCCATGAGCTGTTGAGCCAGTCACCTCATCTTGGCCACCTGAGATGGTAACTCTATCATGGTTGTAAATTCTTGACCTAGTAATCTGAACTCCCTGGAGATGCTAGAACTCAGTTAGTGAGTGGCTTTTCAAACCTGAAGAGGCTTAAAATTAAAAACAGAGATGGTAAATAAATCAAACCTATCATGTTAATTTTGTGTTTAATAAGTTCATGTATGTGTGGGGGGTTATAGTACTTAAAGTGTAATTTTAATATAATGTGGCATATTGAAGGATCCAGTAGATTAGCTTAATTTGATCAATTAGACCTGTGAGGCGTGTGAAAGTTTAATTAGGGTTATAAATAGTATTGGAATATTTGACAATTATGTTTAATAGACATAATAACTTTTAGTTGAGTACTTAGGAAGGATTTGCTTATCAGAGGTGGGATTTTTGAGTTTTAAAAAAATTTGTATTTGTTTATTCATTTATTTTTAAAAATTTCCCATAGGTTATTGGGGTACAGGTGGTGTCTGGTTACATGAGTAAGTTCTTTAGTGGTGATTCGGGAGATTTTGGTGCGCTCATCACCTGAGCAGTATATACTGCACCCTATTTGTAGTCTTTTAACCTTTGCCCCCTTCCACCCTTCTCCCCAAGTCCTCAAAGTCCATTGTATCATTCTTTTTTTTTTTTTTTTTTTTTTGAGACAGAGTCTCACTCAGTCACCAGGCGCCAGGCTGGAGTGCAGTGGCACGACCTTGGCTCACTGCAACCTCCGCTGCCCGGGTTCAAGCATTCTCCTGCCTCAGCCTCCCGAGTAGCTGGGACTACAGGCGCGCGCCACCACGCCCAGCTAATTTTTTTGTATTTTTAGTAGAGACGGGGTTTCACCATGTTGACCAGGACGGTCTCGATCTCTTGACCTCGTGATCCGCCCGCCTCGGCCTCCCAAAGTGCTGGGATTACAGGCGTGAGCCACCGCGCCCGGCCCCATTGTATCATTCTTATGCCTTTGCATCCTCATAGCTTAGCTCCCACATATCAGTGAGAACATATGATGTTTGGTTTTCTATTCCTGAGTTATATCATTTAGAATAATAGTCACCAGTCTCATCCAGGTCGCTGCAAATGCTGTTAATTCTTTCCTTATTATGGGTGAGTAGTATTCCATTGCATATATATGCCACAGTTTCTTTATTTGCTCATTGATTGATGGGCATTTGGGTGGGTTCCGCAATTTTGCAATTGTGAATTGTGCTGCTATAAACGTGTGTGCAAGTATCTTTTTCGTATAATGAATTATTTTCCTCTGGGTAGATACTCAGTAGTGGGATTGCTGGATCAAATGACAGTTCTATTTTTAGTTCCTTAAGGAATCTCCACACTGTTTTCCATAGTGGTTGTATTAGTTTACATTTCCACCAGTGGTATAGAAGTGTTCCCTGATTATCTCACCCATGCCAACATCTACTGTTTTTTGATTTTTCGATTATGGCCATTCTTGCAGGAGTAAGGTGGTATCACATTATGGTTTTGATTTGCATTTCCCTGATCATTAGTGATGTTCAGCATTTTTCATATGTTTGTTGGCCATTTGTATATCTTCTTTTGAGAATTGTCTACTCATTCCTTAGCCCAATTTTTGATGGGATTGTTTAGTTTTTTCTTCCTGATTTGTTTGAGTTTGTTGTAGATTCTGGATATCAGTCCTTTGTCAGATGCATAGATTGTGAAGATTTTCTTCCACTCTGTGAGTTGTCTGTTTGTTCTGCTGACTGTTCCTTTTGCCATGCAAAAGCTCATTAGTTTAATTAAGTCCCAGCTATTTATCTTTGTTTTTATTGCTTTTACTTTTGGTTTCTCGGTTATGAAATCCTTGACTACGCCAATGTTTTTCCAATGTTATCTTCTAGAATTTTTCTAGTTTTGTATCTTACATTTAAGTTCTTAATCCATCTTGAGTGGATTTTTGTATAAGGTGAGAGATGAGGATCCAGTTTCATTCTCCCACATGTGGCTGCCAATTATCCCAGAATCATGTGTTGAAAGGGTGTTTTGGCTGGGTGCAGTGGCTCATTCTTGTAATCTCAGCTCTTTGGGAGGCCAAGGCGAGTGGATCACAAGGTGAGGAGTTCGAGACTAGCCTGGCCAACATGGTGAAACCTTGTCTCTACTGAAACTACAAAAATTAGCCAGGTGTGGTGGCAGGTGCCTGTAATCCCAGGTACTCGGGAGGCTGAGGCAGAAGAATTGCTTGAACCCAGCAGACGGAGACCATGCCATTACACTCCAGCCTGGGTGACAGAGAGAGACTTCATCTCAGAAAGAAAGAAAGAGAAAGAGAGAGAGAGAGAGGAAGGAAGGAAGGAAGGAAGGAAGGAAGGGGTGTCCTTTCCCCACTTTATGTTTTTGTTTGCTTTGTCCAAGATTAGTTGGCTGTAAGTATTTGGGTTTATTTCTAGGTTCTCTATTCTGTTCCGTTGGTCTATATGCCTATTTTTTATGCCACTATGCTGTTTTGGTGACTATAGCCTTATGGTATATTTTGAAATCAGGTAGTGTGGTGCCTCCCGATTTGTTCTTTTTGCTTAGTCTTGCTGTGGCTATGCAGACTCTTTTTCTAAAAGAGCCATATGAATTTTAGAATTTTTTTCATAATTCTGTGAAGAATGATGGTGGTATTTTGGTGGAAATTGCATTGAATTTGTAGATTGCTTTTGGCAGTATGGTCATTTTCACAATATTGATTCTACCCATCCATAAGCATGGGATGTGTTTCCAGTTATTTGTGTCATCTATGATTTCTTTCAGCAGTGTTTGCAGTTTTCCTTGTAGAGGTTTTTTGCTTCCTTGGTTAAGTATATTCCTAAGTATTTTATTTATTTATTTGCTTACTTTTGCAGCTATTTTGAAAGGAGTTGAGTTCTTGATTTGATTCTCTGGTTGGTCACTGTTGATGTATAGAAGAGCTACTGATTTGTGTACATTAATCTTGTATTTGGAAACTTTGCTGAATTCTTTGATCAGTTCAAGGAGCTTTCTGGAGGAGTCTTTAGGATTTTTGAGGCATACAATCATATCAGCAAATGGTGACAGTTTGACTTCCTCTTTACTAATTTGGATGCCCTTTATTTCTTTCTCTTGTCTGATTGTTCTGGATAGAACTTCCAGTACTATATTGAAGATGAGTGGTGAAAGTGAGCATTGTTGTCTTGTTCCAGTTCTCAGAGGGAATGCTTTCAACTTTTCCCCATTCAGTATTATGTTGGTTGTGGGTTTGTCATAGATGGTTTTTATTACATTGAGTTATGTCCCTTGTATGCCAGTTTTGCTGAGAGTTTTAATCATAAATCGATGCTGGACTTTGTCAAATGCTTTCTCTGCATCTATTGAGATGATCACGTGATTTTTGTTTTAAATTCTGTTTATGTGATGTATCACATTTACTGACTTGCCTATGTTAAGCCATCCCTGCATTTCTGGTATGAAACCCACCTGATCATGGTGGATTATCTTTTTGATATATTATTGGATTCAGTTAGCTAGTATTTTGTTAAGGAGTTTAGCATCTATGTTAACCAGGGATGTAGTTTTCTTTTTGGTTATATCCTTTCCTGGTTTTGGCATTAGGGTGATACTGGCTTTATAGAATGAATTAGGGAGCGTCCCTCTTTCTCTATCTTGTGGAATAGTGTCAAAAGGATTGGTACCAATTTTTCTTTAAATATCTGGTAGAATTCTATTGTGAGTCTATCTGGTGCTGGACTTTTTTTGTTGGTAACTTTCTAATTACCATTTCAATCTTGCTGTTTCTTATTGGTCTATTTAGGGAATCCAATTTTTCCTGATTTAAGCTAGAAGGGTTGCATTTTTCCAGGAATTTATCCTTCTCTTTTAGGTTTTCTAGTTTATGTCTATAAAGGTGTTCATATTAGCCTTGAATGATCTTTTGTATTTCTGTGGTGTCAGTTGTAATATCTCCTGTTTCATTTCTTGTTGAGGTTATTTGGATTTTCTCTCTTCTTTCTTGGTTAATCTTGCTGATGGTCTATCAATTTTATTTATCTTTTCAAAGAACCAGGTTTTAGTTTCATTTATCATATATATATATATATATATATATATATATACACATATATGTAGTTTCAATTTCATTTAGTTCTGCTCTAATCTTGGTTATTTCCTTTCTTCTGATGGATTTGGGCTTGGTTTGTTCTTGTTTCTCCAGTTCCTTGAGGTGTGACCTTAGAATATTAGTTTGTGCTCTTTCAGTCTTTTTGATGTAGGTGTTTAGGGCTATGAACTTTCCTGTTAGCACTGCCTTTGCTGTATCCCAGAGGTTTTAATAGGTTGTATCATTTTTGTTGTTCAGTTCAAAGAATTTTTGATTTCCATCTTGATTTCATTTTTGACTCAATGATAATTCAGGAGCAGTTTATTTAATTTCCATGTATTTGCATGGCTTTGAAGGTTCCTTTAGGAGATGATTTCCAGTTTTATTCCACTGTGGTCTGAGAGAGTGCTTAATATAATTTCAATTTTCTTAAATTTATTGAAGCTCATTTTGTGTCTATCTTGGAGAAAGTTCCATGCACTATTGAATAAAATGTGTATTCTGCGGTTGTTGGATGGATTGTTCTGTACATATCTTTAAGTTCATTTGTTCCAAGGTATAGTTTAAATCCATTGTTTCTTTGTTGACTTTCTGTCTTGATGACCTGTCTAGTGCTGTCAGTGGTGTATTGAAGTCTCCCACTATTATTGTATTGCTGTCTATCTCATTTCTTAGGTATTTTAGTAACTTTTATAAATTTTGGAGCTCCAATGTTAGGTGCATATATATTTAAGATTGTGATATTTTCCTGTTGGATAAGGCTTTTTACTATTATATAAGGTCTCTCTTTGTCTTTTTTAAAATGCTGTTCCTTTAAAGTTTGTTTTGTCTGATATAAGAATAGCTACCCCTATTTGCTTTTGGTGTCCATTTGCATTAAATTCCTTTTTCCATCCTTTTACTTTAAATTTATCTGAGTACTTAGGTGTTAGGTGAGTCTCTTGAAGGCAGCAGATAGTTGATTGGTGAATTCTTATCCATTCTGCAGTTCTGTATCTTTTAAGTGGAGCATTTAGGCCATTTACATTCAATGTTAGTATTGAGATGTGAGGTGCCATTCCATTTATCATGCTATTCATTGCCTGTATACCTTGTTTTCTTGTTTTATAGGTCCTGTGAGATTTATGCTTTAAAGAGTTTTTGTTTTGTTGTGTTTCCAGGATTTGTTTTAAGATTTAGAGTTCCTTTGAGCAGTTCTTGTAGTGGTGGCTTGGTAGTGGCAAATTCTCTCAGCATTTGTTTGTCTCAAAAAGACTGTATCTTTCCTTCTATATGGTGCTTAGTTTTGCTGGATACAAAATTCTTGGCTGATAATTGTTTTGTTTGAGGAGACTGAAGATAGGGCCCCAGTCCCTTCTAGCTTGTAGGGTTTCTGCTGAGAAATCTGTTGTTAATCTGATAGGTTTTCCTTTACAGGTTACCTGTGCTTTTGTCTCACAGCTCTTAGGATTTTTTTCTTCATCTTAACTTCAGATAACCTGATGACAATGTCCCTAGGTGATGATCTTTTTGTGATGAACTTCCTAGGTGTTCTTTGTGTTTCTTGTATTTGGATGTCTAGGTCTCTGGCAAGGCTGGGGAAGTTTTCCTTGATTATTCCCCCAAATATGTTTTCCAAACTTTTAGATTTCTCTTCTTCCTCAGGAACACTGACTATTCTTAGGTTTGGTCATTTAACATAATCTCAGACTTCTTGAAGGCTTTGTTCATATTTTCTTATTCTTTTTTCTTTGTCTTTGTTAGATTGGATTAATCTGAAGACCTTGTCTTTGAACTCTGAATTTCTTTCTTCTACTTGCTCAATTCTATTGCTGAGATTTTGCAGAGCATTTTGCATTTCTATGAGTGTTTCCAATGTTTCCTGAAGTTTTTATTGCTTTTTCTTTATGCTATCATTTTCTTTAATATTTCTTTCTTCACTTCTTGTATTGTTGTTTGGATTTCCTTGCCTTGGGCTTCACCTTTCTCTGGTGCCTCCCTGATTAGCTTAATAACTAACCTCCTGAATTTTTTTTCAGGTAAATCGGGGATTTCTTCTTGGTTTGGATTCATTGCTGGTGAGCTAGTGTGATTTTTGGGGGGGGGGGGGGAGTTAAAGAGCTTTGTTTTGTCATATTATGAGAGTTGCTTTTCTGGTTCCTTCTCATTTGGGTAGGCTCTGTCAAAGGGAAGGTCTAGGGCTGGAGGCAGTTGTTCATATTCTTTTGTCCCATTGGGGTGTTCCTTTAATGTAGTACTCTTCTCCTTTTCCTATGGATGTGGCTTCCTGAGAGCTGAGCTGTAGTGATTGTTCTCTCTCTTCTGGGTCTAGCCACCCAGCAAGTCTACAGGCTCTGGGCTGATACTGGGAGTTGTTTGCACGGAGTCCTGTAATGTGAACTGTCCATGGGTCTCTCAGCTGTGGATACCAGCTCCTGTTCCAATGGAGGTGACAGGGGGGTGAAATGGACTCTGTGAAGGTTCTTAGCTTTTGTGATTTAACGCTCTATTTTTGTGCTGGTTGCCTTTTTGCTGGGAGGTGGTGCTTTCCAGACAGCATTAGCTATGGTAGTCTGAAGAGAAACTGGCAGTAGGTGGCACCCTAAAACTCTCAAGAGTATATGTCCTTTGTCTTCAGCTAGCAGGGTGGGTAGGGAAGGACCATCAGGTGGGGGGCAAGACTAGGCAGGTCTGAGCTCAGACTTTCCGTGGGTGGGTCTTGCTGCAGCTGCTGTAGGAGGTGGGGTGAGGTTCCCAGGTCAATGGGGTTATGTTCCTAGGAGGATTACAGCTACCTATGCTGAATCATGCAGGTTGTCAGGGAAGTGGGGGAAAAGCTGGCAGTCACAGGCCTCACCCAGCTCCACAATCTGAAGGGCTGGTCTCACTCCCACTATGCGCCCCCCCCAAAGCACTAAGTCTGTTTCCAGGCAGTGGGCAAGCAGGGCTAAGAACTTGCCGCAGGCTACCTGCCTTTCAGCTGCTAAAGGAAAGGACTTTAGTTCTTCCCCCCACTGTGGAGTCTGCATGCAGGATTCACACCCTGCCCTAAGTTCTGGTCGGGAGGCTTCTCAACAAATTCAAATTGTTACAAGTTCATCTGAAGACTTTTTTCTCCCTGTGGCATTTTCCCTGCACCTCTGGCTGCTGTCTCAAAGGAGCCCTGTGATGCCAAGCAGGAATGGCCTGCTTAGGGACTCAATGAGCTCCCAGGGCCTTTCCCACTGCTTCCTCTACCCCTGTATTTCACTCAGTTTTGTAAACAGACTCAGCTCCAGGTAAGGTTGGAATCTCCTCCCAAAAACTAGACCATCAGTTTCCCTAGCGGCAATGTGTGTTCAGGGGCAGAGGATCTCCCTTTCCCACTTCCACAGTTTGGGCACTCACAGTATTTGGGGTGTCTCCTGTATCCTGCAGGAGCAGTCCACTTCCTTCAGAGGGTCTGTGGGTCCTCTCAGGATTCCCAACTTATTCCTGCAGTTGTTCTGGAGCTAATAAAATTCACATGTGAGCCTCTGCACACTGCTCTGTCCATCAGAGTCAGACCTGCAATCTAGTCCTGCTTCCTCGGGGATGGAATCTGATTGGTCAGGAAAATGACAGATGTAGAATGAAAAAATAATGTATGAAATTTACAAATTCAGTTAAAAATTCTAATGTAATTACATTGTGTAAGCTTATAAGTGAGCCTGTTTAAAAGAGTTTAGATATTTCTACCTGAATTACTTGAACAATAATAAAAGATCCCCTTAAACTGAATTATTATATAAGTTCAGTTTATAAGTATACTATCTATCTATAAGTCTATTATACATATCTATTATATAGATTTACTTATAGATAGATAGTATACTTATAAACTGAATTTTAAGACTTAAATAAACCTAGGTATTGAGTTTTACATTAGTAAATTAAATGTTAACTTAAAACCTAAGCTGTGGTAAGTAGTCTTTTATTTTGTGCTCACAGAATCTGCCCTCAGACATGAAAAAACAATATCATGACACTATTGTTATCTACATTTAACAAATGAAGAAACTGACACTCAAAAGGTTAAGAAGCTAAAATCAGCTCCATGAATGTCTAGTTCTAAAGCCTGTGTACTTAACCACTGAACATACAGCTTCCATGACTGAGCAACCCCTTAAAGAGTCAGGTGACTTGGGAACAATTAAATAAAATGTTTTGAAGTAACTTTACCAAAGGTCTGATTACATGTATTGTAGAATGATTTTATAGTTAGGCAGTTAATTTCAGCTTAAGAAAAGATAATTTTTTGGCTCAGGTAGCTAAAACGTCTGACTTCAGAGATGGTAACTACAGACTGTGTTGGCTCCATTCAGAGACAGGCTTTCTTTTCCCTTGTAGTACAAGATGGCTGAAGCTATCCCTCTGGGCTCAAGTTTAGCTAAAAAATGGACTGTGTCTCTTCCAATTGTTTTCACAAAAGAATCATTGCATCTCACTGATCTGCGTGGGTCATGGGTCCATTCTGGAACTAATCACTGTGACCAGGGGAAGGTGATGTTTTAATGGCCATACCTGGGGTCGGGAGTTGACCCTTGGAGTTCGGGGTGGAGTTAACTATGCATTAATATATGGACTGAGAGTAGGGAAGGAGTGATCTTCCTTGAAAAGGGTGATTGGATGGCAGGCAGCCAAAACAGAGGTCTACTATAGTGGGCAACCTTACCTCTCTTACTTCAAAGTTCTTGGGAGTACCTCCTTATATCTCACATTTACTGGTGACATTTACTCTTTCTTTGGCCAAGAATCATGATACTACACTATAGCTTAATTGTGTGTCCTTTATTTCTCCTGTGAGTGCATATTGAAGGCAGTGATATCTGTCTTGCTTTTCTTCAGTGACCTATGTAAATGCTTGTCTAAATAAATAAAACCTAGATTATAGGAGCATGGGTTTGTAACTTAAGAGAAGAAATGTTGGAAAAGTGTTTTTAGGGTATTGTAGGTGGTATCTCTGTAGTGTAAGGAGGACAAGTCAAATTCACCCAATCGCTTATTGATAACTTGTTTATGTTAGGCTGATCTCTGTTGGGGACAGTGTTCCAGTGGCCTCCAAAGAGCCGTCAGTCTAAACTAGGTGTGGGGGACTTGCACCTGTCGTTCCAGCTACTTGGGAGGCTGAGGTGGGGGGATTGCTTGAGCCTGGGAGGTTGACACTGCAGTGATCCATGATTGTGCCACACACTCCAGCATGGGTGACAGAGCAAGACCCTGTCTAAAAAACAAATGAAAAACAAACAGCAGCTAGTCTAGAGGAAGAGACTGGATAAAGGGTATTTGTTACTGTGATTTGGTTTTGGCCTAGATCTAGGTTATTATGGATCACATAGAGCCTTGGTAATAGACTGAGGCCTGGAGGAGGTTTGGGTTGCCATATATGATGTTAGTTGGTGTTAAGATTCTTGTTTTTCATTTATTAAGCATCCCTGTCAAGTTCTTGATACACAGAGCCTAGGGCATGGGAATGAGCAGGTCAGAAGACTCCCAGGATAGGCCCAGGTCTTGGCTCAGGGTTACACCGATTACTCTGTTAATAGTGCGAGAAACCTAGCTACTAATAGAGATTAAGATACCCTCCAAAGCACAGACATCGGGGCAGACTGGGGCAAAGCAGAGACCCCTGCTGCCAGGGACCCAGTGAAACAGAGCATTTTCCCAAAGATAGCATGACTCCTGACATGGAAGCATTACTGCCCAGTTCCAGAGGGAGGCTGTGAGGGGAGGTTGGGCTTGTGACTTAGTTTAGTAGAACTGCTCATACCTTTTACTTTGGCTGTGCAGAGGAAAGACATCTATCAAAAACTGCACTCATTTGGAGAGTCTGACTGTGATCATTTTAAAGCCGAGGCTTGCTTAGAAAGTGTGGAAATTATGTTCATATCGTACTATCAACAAAGATAAAAAATTTTTAAAAAGAAAAATATGGAAAAATAGGAGCAGAGCTGGAAGAGGAGCCATGCGGACCCCAGGAAAGAACAGCTCATGTTCCCTTCTTCTCCTACCTCCCTGGAGGGAGGAGCTAGCAAGGGAAGATAGCCACCATGACACTCCTTTCTCAGTGTGTCTGGGTCTGAGATAAAGGTGGAGGGGGACTTCCTCTGGGAGTGAAGAGGGAATAGCCTACTCTCCTGGCCAAACACAAACCCTGATGCTGTTATATCTGGGGTCAGGACAGCTGTCTATTTCTCACCACTTCTATTAGGGTTTTCAAGAGAAACAGAACAAATAGGTTATATATAGCTAGATATATAAAAGGAGGTTCATTATGGAAATTGACCAGTAAGTCCCACATTATGCTTTCTTTGCAAGCTAAAGAACTCGAAAAGCAAGTGGTGTGATTCAGTCCAAATTCAAAGGCCTGAGAACGAGGGGGAGCTGACGATACGACTACCATTCCAAGGCTGAAGGCCTGAGAACTGGAAGTGGTGTGAGGGGTGGCAGTGTGGGGGAACCACTGGTGTAAGTCCTGGAGTATGAAGGCCTGGGAATCAGGAACTCTGATGTTCAAGGGAAAAGAAGATGGATGTCATAGCTCAAGAAGGGAGTGAGAGAATTCTTTCTTCCTCTGCCTTTTGGTTTTATTCAGGTGAGCCCTTAATGGATTGCATGATATCTGCTGACACCAGTGTCAATGGATCTTTTTTACTCAGTCTGCAGATTCAAATGCTAATCTCCTCTGGGAACACCAGCATAGACTCACCCAGAAATAATGTTTGGCCAGCTATCTGGGCATCCCTTAACTCAGTCAAGTTGACACACAAAATTAACCATCACAACTCTACCCCTTGTTAATTTGGCATCCATATGTATCTCCTTAAACCATAGTCTCCAAACAATGATAATAACAAGGCCACAATTCCCCTTAACATGATACAACTGTCCTGCATACAACAACCGCAGTAATCCCTTTTCCAGAACAGGTGGTAGAGTCTGTGACTGGTGTGTACACTTCTGATAGCCCATACTTTAAATACAAAGATGTATTTTAAGTATTAACAATGCTAGTACTTAGAATACTAGTATAAAGTTAATATATCTTATGTTACATGATAAGGGATAAGAGAGGAAAGAAAGCAAAGATATTTATTTAATATATGTATGCATACACACAAACATTCTTTAAAAAATAGGGATGAAATCCTCATGACAATTACAGTCTTCCTTTCTGTAACTGATGACACGGTTGTAGCTCACACTTATAACTACCATCTTTGACTACCCATTCTGTATTCCCTTTGCCTTCAGCAAGAACCTCAGATGGTTGTGTTTCTTAACCTAGGAAGCCAGGGTCAGTTTGCAGGTGAAGAGTAGGTAACCCAAACTTTTATTCCCAAAGGATCTGGACCATTCATAGTCCTGCCTGAACTGGGTTGTTGTAGTTTTCCATTGACTTTTACCACAGGGCATGGTAATACTGAGACATCCTAAGGGATCTCCTGTGTTCCAGATGTACTCTCTTTTACCTGTTTTATGTCAGATTTCCCCATGGTAGTCTGGAACAATTACCCCAGCCAACACCATAACTCCCTTATTGGCCTGTTGACTCAGAAGCATGAGGAGCCCAAAGTGGTTGGGTGGCAGTCTTAACTTCTAGTTCAATGGAGTATAGTTCAATTGTGTCTCCTGGTGGAAGCATTCCTCCCTCTGGATCCAGCAGAACAAACCTTTGTGGAAACAGGAAGCAAAATTTTTGTTAGTGGGTCACTAGGGAATTAGTATATGATGCCCTTCCCATTTCTACCCCTTAATTCCTGGACCTAGAAATCCTGACTATGGAAGAAACAGTACTGTATGTTGGATACTGATTCAGAACATATACAGCCTTCTGGTGAACCTTGCCTCTGCCTTGCAAAGTATTGCCACTTAGCTGTCTCTGTAACTGAGTCTTCAAAAGGCCATTCCGCTATTCTATCAAGACACCTGCTTCATGATGGTGGGGAATACGACAAGACCAATGAATTCTATGACCATGGGCCCACTGTTGCACTTTTTTGGCTGAGAAGTGAGTTTCTTGGACAGAAGCAATGCTGCATGGAATGATGGTGGATAAAGCAAGATGTAACTCCACGGATGGTAGTTGACAGAAGCATTTTATGTAGGGAAGGCAAATCTGTATCCAGAGTAAATGTCTATTCCAGTAAGGACAAAATGTTGCACCTTTTATGATGGAAATGGTCCACTGTAATCAACCTGCCGCCAGATAGCTGGCTGATCACTCTGGGGAATGGTCTTATATCGGGGGTTCAATGTTGGTCTCTGCTGATGGCACACCGAGCACTCAGAAGTGGCTATAGCCAGGTTGACCTTGGTGAGTGGAGGTCCATGCTGCTAAGCCTACACATAACCTCCATCCCTGCCACCATGGCCACTTTGTTCATGACCCCATTGGGTGTTGACATGGGTGGCTGGGGAAAGAGGCTGACTGATATCCACAAAAATGGATCACCCTATTCTCTCACTTATTAAAATCCTCCTCTGCTGAGGTCATCCTTTGGTGAGCATTCATATGGAACACAAGTATCTTCATGTTTTTTGCCCATTCAGAGCAGTCTCTCCATATACTCCTTCCCCAAATTTCTTTGTCACAAATGTTCCAACAATGTTCCTTCCCAGTCCCTAGCCATCCAGCCAAACCATTGGCTATAGCTCATAAATCAGCATATTATCACACAACTTCTTCTAAGCAAAGTGTACAACCAAGTACACTGCCTATCATTCTACTACTAGGAAGATTCCCCTTCACCACTGTCCTTCAAGGATGTCCCAGAGAGGGTCTGTAGTGCTGTACCTGTCCGCTTTCAGGTGGTACCTGCGTATTTGTATAGAATCATCTTTAAACCAAGCCCAAGCCTTTTCTTTCTCTGTCAACTGATCATAGAGAACTCCCCATGAGCCCATAGGTACAGGCTGAGAGACAGAAAGAAAGCAGTGTAGCAAGAGTGACCATAGGCATTTGGGCCACTTATTCATGTAACTTACTACTCCTTTTAGGGACTACTCTGGCCTGATTACATATATTTGATAATGGAGAGCTGCCATGCACACCCAACTTTATAACTTGGTGAGTCAGATAACACCTAATTCATGATGGGCAGCTCAGGTAACATGATGACCTATGGTCAGGTGTTCAGTTTCTACTAAGGCACAGTAGCAGGCTAAGAGCTGTCTCTCAAAAGAAGAGTACAGTCATGCACGGTGTAATGCTTCAGTCAATGATGGACCACATATATTGCTGTGGTTCCATAAAATCATAATACTGTATTTTGTACTGTAGTTTTCTATGTTTAGATACATGAATATTTACCATTGTGTTGCAGTTGCCTACAGTATTCAGTACAGTAACATGCTGTACATGTTTATAGCGTAGGAGAAATAGACTAGGTGTAGAGTAGGCTATAATATCTAGGTTTATATAAGTAAACTATGATGTTTGCACAATGGCAAAATGGACTAACACCACATTTCTCAGAACATATTCCTGTCATTAAGCGACTCATGGCTATAGTTATCTGCCAATAATGGCAAGGCCTTGATCCAAAATCCCAAAGGCCTGCACTGTGATTCACGTATGCACGCCTGCCAGATAGGCTCCCAACTGCATACCTATCTGCCACAGACTCGCCAAGCACCACAGGATCTGCTGGATTATATGGCCAAGTGGCAGAGCAGCTTGCACAGCAGGCTGAACCTATTACAGAGTCTTCTTTTGTTCTGGGCCACATTTAAAACTAGCAACTTTTTGTGTTACTTTGTAAATGGAGCAGGGTTACACAACCAAATAGGGAGTATGTTGCCTTTAAAATCCAAAGAGATCCACTAGGTATTGTGCCTCTTTCTTGGCTGTAGAAGGGGCCAAATGTTACAACTTATTTTTCACCTTGGAAGGGATATGCCCCACACCACTAGACCTCTAGAAATTCCGCTGCATAGAAGGCTCCTGAATTTTAGTGGCATTTATTTCCCACCCTCTGACATGCAAATGTCTTACCACTAAGTCTCAAGTATATTTCTTGCTCACTAAGTCCAGTTAGCATAATGCCATCTATTTAATGGATGAATGAGATGTCTTGTAGAATGAAAGGATGATTAAGATTCCTGCAAACTAAATTATGGTAGGACTGGAGAGTTGATGTACCCCTGAGGTAGGATGGTGAAGGTATATTTCTGACCTTGCCCCTGCAAAAGAAAACAGTTTCTGGTAGGCTTTATAAACAGGGGTGGCAAAAGGCATTTCCCAGATCAATAGATGCATACCATGTATCAGAGGATGTGTTCATTTGTTCAAGCAATGAAACCACATCTAGTATAGTAGGTGCAGTTGAGTCACCAGTTGGTTAAGCTTATGATGATCCACTGTAATTCTGTAAGATCATTTGTCTTCTGCACAGGCCAATTAAGACAGTTGAATGGGTTGTAGTGACAATCACCATCCCTGCATCTGGTGTCACTAATTTCTGCAATGAAAGAAATGCAGTATTGCTTTTGATTTACTGTTTTCCTAGGTAGAGGCAGTTCTAGTGGCTTCTAGTGGTCTTTTCTATTATAATATCCCTCACTTCATTGTCAGGGAACCAGTGTGGAGATTCTGCTACCTGCTGAGTGTATCTATTCCTTTTGCATCCTGAAACTGGGAAAATAACCACAAGATGGGTTTGGAGACCCACTGGGCCCACTGAGAGATGGACCTGAACTAAAATTCCATTAATCACCTGGCCCCCTTAATCCCCTACTCTGATTGGAGTGCCACAGTGACATTTCGAATCTTCTGGAATCAGTGTCAGTTCAGAGCCAATGTCCAGTAGTCTCTGAAAGGTCTGATAATTTTATTTTTCCCAGGGCACACTTACTGTGATTAAAGACTACAGGTTCCCTTGGGGAAGGTTGAGGGAAACATGAACAGTATACATTTTTGGTAGTGCACCAGGATCCTTCCTCCAGAGGACCTGGATTTCCCTTAATTCAAGGGGCTCTGGATCTGTAAACTGGCTCAAGTCTGGGAATACATTGAGGGATTGTCACTATTTTTCAAAATGATTTGAGTTAGACTTTTGTTCACTTGATCTGGAACCTTTCTGCTTATACAGATCACTTCTAGGAAAATCACGATTAACTAGTCAATGCTGTAAGTCTGCAGGAGTCAGACTATTCCTACTGCCGCTTTGACTCTGCTGTCCAGTGTAGTAAATATGCCCACCATACCTTTGGCGGTTTAGTGCTGCTACTTGGCCCTTGCCACCGGGTGATCTAATTACTCTGATTGCCTTTGTTTTCCAGTTGAGTGGCTGTGATTCCCACTGTAAGGTCTGGCCTACAGAGAAGAATGATCAAGGATGTTGGGAGATTACCTCATAAATTTCATTTATTTATTTATTTATTTAGAGATGGAGTCTTGCTTTGTCACCCAAACTGGAGTACAGTGGCGTGATCTCAGCTCACTGCAACCTCTGCCTCCTGGGTTCAAGTGATTCTCCTGCCTCAGCCTCCTGAGTAGCTGGGATTACAGGCATGCGCCACCATACCTGGCTAATTTTGTGTGTGTGTATTTTTACTAGAGACAAGATTTCACCATGTTAGCCAGGCTGGTCTCGAACTCCTCAGCTCAACTGATCTGCCCGCCTCAGCCTCCCAAAGTACTGGAATTACACTCTCATAAATTTATCTCTAAAAGTATTGTGAAAGATATGTTTTCTGAACACTCTTCATGTGAGTTAGTAGGTCTTAAATGATAAATACATTGTAACATTCCAATTTCCCGAAGCCTTTGAATCCCTCTACATTAAACCAGAGAGATCGGGCAGTTCCAGCTTGCTCATCATGGGCCACCTTTTGATCCATGTTTGAGCCAAAACCAAAACTATTAGAGTCCTTTCTAACTCCCCCAAGCTGCAACATTAAATGCAAAATCTCTGCTTAATGGGCCCAAAGATGAAGCAGGATTGAAAAATAATAAATTAGGCTATCCAATTTTATGTTCCTTCTGCCATTATCATATACCTTTAATATTCATTTCCAACGTGTTCCCTAAATTTATGCTTGTATGAGTAGAAAACTCAAGTAATTCTTTTGGAGTATAACACACCTTCTCATGAAGCATATCTCACTTTAGGGGCTTGCTAGGACTTGAGTCTAGTTCGGGGTGTAGAAGAAAGAGGAGTGGTGGGGGATGAGTCCTGAGAAGAATCAACATTATCTTGCTTAGCAACTGTTTCAGGGAAGGCCACCATCATCCTTTAGGCAATTTAGGATTAATCCCATTAGACAGAGTAAAAAGTACCACTGGAGTGGGGGAAGGCCATTTTTGTTGGAAGTGAGGAGGCCACTTTTGCTGGGGTTGGGGGAAGCCACTTATGCTGAGAGTAGGCAGGCAACTTTTTCTGGGAGTGGAAAGAACTCTTCTGCTGGCAAAGGAGACTCATCAGAATTTAGGACTCAATGTCCTAAGCTTCATCAGGGTCTTCTCCTAAGTCCCCATCCCAACATATAGGATGGGACATTATTTTCCAATCAATACCCTCACTTCAACAGTAGGCACCTTGTTAAGGCTGGGTATTCAGTTCGCATTGTAATTCAGCCAATTACAAAATGAGATCTTCTGTTTCATTTGCAGCCATTTCAGTCCTGTGGTTATAGGAGGTAAGGCTCTCCCTCAGGGCATAGCTAGAAGCTCTTAGATCATTTATGTGAAGCTCAAGCAGGTAATTTGAATCTCTGAGCTCATCCTCCTCCTTCACCATTTTGTTCAGTGACATTAGGAGCAACCAACCAATAGCATTGTAGTCTTTAGTTTTCCAAAAATGTTTGAAGGTATCATATACAGAGTTATTTAGGTTTTTACTTCTTATATTTGGTAAACTAGGAGCATCTAATGCATATCTTTATAAATAGCTCATGCAATAGGCTACTAGAAATAGAGTCCTTAGCATCTTGAAATCTAATGAGATTGAAGAGCCAATTCCATAAGCCCCAAAATCAGGTCAGAAAACTCATCCTTAAAATTCTGTTCCTCTAGAACCACCGTCAGTATTAAAATCTGCATTAGTCAGGGTTCTCCCAAAAATCAGAACCAATAGGATATTTACATAGATATTAGGAGCAGATATAAGTATTGGTTCAAGTGATTGTAGAGACCAAGAAGCCCCATGATATACTGTCTGCACACTGGAGAACCAGGAAATCTGGTAGTGAAATTCAGTGTGAGTTTGAAGGCCTGAGAATGAGGGGGAGCCAATGATATAACTCCCAGTCCAAAGCTGGAGGCCTGAGACCCAGGTGGCTGCTGCTCTAACTCCTGAAGTCTTAAGGCCTAAGAATCAGGAGCTCCAATGTCCAAGGGAAGCAAATGGATGCCTCAGTTCAAGAGAGAGAGAGAATTCTCCCTTCTTCTACCTTTTTATTCCATTCTGATGGGCCTTCAATGAGTTGGATGATGCCTGCTAACACTAGTGTGGGTGAATCATTTTTACTCAGTTCGCTGACTCAAATGCTAATTTCTGGGAATACTCTCACAGACATACCCAGAAATAATGTTTTACTAGATATCTGGATCTTCCTTAACCCAGTCAAGTTGACACATAAAATTAACCATTATACCATTCAAAGCCTGTCAGACACTTCCTCTGACCAGGTGCCCAGCTTGGGGGTAGAAGAGACCCAATATAGGAAGTAGGTATTTTGAGAGCACATTCAGGGCAGACTTAGGAAACCAAATTCCAAAGGGAGCCAGAGGAATACTAATCTGGATCCTCCAAAAAGGTTATCCTCAAACTGGGTGTTCATAGCTGTGGATGTCCAAAAAAAAATTCCAAGCAATATGTGAACATATTTAGCTTTAAGGGAATTGGTTTCCAAATCCTGATCTTTACTTTCTGCATGTACACTTTTCAAAAACTAACCTTCCTGAGAGGAGTAACATCAGCAATATAGCATAATAGGAAGTCTCAGAGCTTTTTCCTTCATAGACACTGACTTAACAAAATATGGTCCAAAAAGCTTTCATGAGAACTCTAGAAACTAGTACTCAAGGCAAGCTCAAAGTCAAGAATAGCTATATTAAAATGGGTAAGAAAAACCATTTGCATTTCACCTACAATAGTCCTTTCTCCAAGCCATTACAGCTTGGTGTTTTCAGGAGTAAATGCCCAACTTGAGGCTTCTCCCTTGAGAGGGGAAACAGACGAATAGAATGTGTGCCCAACATTCAAACTTTTCATGGGGCTCCTGAGGGACTGGTTTCTGTCTTGCCTGACACTGAGTGCTGATAAAGTAAAAAAAACACTTTGAATCCCTGGGGATTGCTGAGAACAAGAGATATCAACAGCTTGTTGCAGACCCTGAGAACTTGCAGTACTGTAGAAAAACACCAGAGAGAGCAAGAGACTACAAGCTTCTGAAAAGACCAACAAACGTCTTGAATTGGGAAATTACATGTGCAAGCCCAAGAATACGTATCTCCAGAAAAGGTTTGAGAGATCACTCCCCCAGAATGTTATCTGGGCTGAATGTTAAAGGTTTTCCCCTTTATGAAGACAGTCCATAAAAACTGGAAGATATGATCATATGATGATAGTGGGAAACATGGCCCAATCAGAGGACCAAACATGTCTCAGAAATGGAACCCCAAAGAAACAGAGATCTATGAATTACCTGACAATGAATTCAAAGTAATCATCTTAAAGAGGCTCAGTGGGCTACAAGAGAATCAGACAGACAAATGAAACCAGGAAGTGATGCATAAAAATCAGAATATCAACAAAGACACAGAGGCTGGGTGCAGTGGCTCATGCCTGAAATTTCAGCACTTTGGGAGGCTGAGGCAGGAGGACTGCTTGAGCCCAGGTGTTTGAGACTAGTCTGGGCAACATAGTGAGACCCTGCTTTTAAAAAGAAAGAAAGAAAAAAAAGAAAGAAAGACAGAATCTATTAAAAAAAAAAAAAAGGAAATTCTGGAGTTGAAAAAAACAATAACTGAATTGAACAATTCACTAGGAGGGATCATAACATTTAATTGAGCAGAAGAAAAAATCAGGAAATTTGAGAAAGCTTATCTGAAATTATTGAGTTGGGGGAAACAAAAGCAAAAAGATGAAGAAAAGTTAAGAAAGCCTAAGGGACTTATGGAATACGATATATGATCCAAAGCCAACCCTAAGACACATAATAATCATCTGAGTTTATCATACATTGTTGATTGCTTATTGGGTTTTCCTCAACAGAATGTAAGCTCCATGAAGGCAAATTTTTGTTTTCTTACTGCTGCATCCTGGCATCCAGGAGGTGCTCAGTAAATGAATGAAGTGAAACTAAAGAAGATGTGAGTTCTAGGACAGGAAACAGCTTGTGGTAGAAACCTTGCACCTCATGGTTTAAGGGATGTTGACCATCAGAGCCAGAGATGACCTTAAGAATAGAAGAGATCCCTAGAAATTCACAGAAACCTTGGGGGTGATTACCAGACGTTCTGAAACTTTTGGAAGGGGGAAGATGATGTGACTCCAGCTGACATCTGCATTACAGTCTATTTTCATTTTAATATTACAACAGGCAAAGAAACAGAGGATCAGAGAGGTGAAGTGACTTGCCCAAGATTATTCAGCTAAATAGCAGAGCAGGAATCTAAATCAGCTCTTTCTGACCCCAGAAACTATTTTCTTTCCAAAACCCAGTATAACTGAGGAGAAAACTTGGCAACAAGTGTGTGCTCAGATAGGTAACCGTGAAAAGAATTAAGCAAATGCTTCATAAAGAAAGTAACAGCTAATTTTGTTTTCTGATAATTTTATGGAACCAGGAGAAAGGAGCTTGAACAAAAAGTTTTAGGGTGAGAATTGTCCTGGGAACATGGAGTACATCAGCTTCGCTGGAGATTAGGGTGTGGAAGAAATGTCTTGGGAGATAAGGTCTTCAAAGGCCAGAATGTGGTTAAGGAATTTGGGCTTTATCCTGAGAAAGTGGGGAGTATTAACCCAAAGAATAATGTGGTCAGAACACATCTTTAGGAAGATCATTTGGAATGCCAGGGTCAGGGTTACCAGATGGATTTGTTGTAGTAGGACCAGTCGAGGGTTCCCTCCAAAGCAATTTACTATCTCTGAAACCCTGAAAGGGTGAGGTTAAACCCTGCCCTGATCAAAAGGTTCACAAAACAGCCCTAGCTGGCAGGAGTGTGCCAATGAACAGAAGAGCCAGACTCCCAACTAGTAGCTTCCCTTCTCTCACTCCTTGAGCTCTGGTGGGATATGATCACCTGGTGGATAACAGGAGTAGGTGAGAGGGCAATCTCTGCGGAGGAAACTTCAAAGGCCCAGAGGGGAAGGAGAATGTGGAGATCAGAGATCAGAGTGGATGGCTGTAGGATAGGGTTGGGGTTGAGTGAGGGCAGTGGTGAGGGAGAGAGCTTGATCATGAATGACTTGAATTTTCAGGTTAAGAAACACAGACATCCTGAGAGAAATGAGGAACTCAGGAAGGTTTTTAAGTAGGAGAGAGACATAACTAGATTTGAATTTTAGAAAGATCATCATTTGCAGTGTGGAGAATGAGGAGGAAGCAGGAAGCAGAGAGATCAGTGAGAAGGCAGTTGCAGTGATCCTGGGAGAGGAGATGAGTGGCCAGCACTAGGGCCAACAATTGCAATGGACAGACTGGCCAGAATTGTAGGAGACTTACGAAATAAAAATCACAGAATGAAAAAGGAGTCACTAAAAATGTAGTTGACAGAAGAGAATGAATATCCTTTCCCTATTATTAAATACATCCTGAATTGTCAGATCATCTACCTAAAATTGCACTGGAAGAACTCAGATTTTAGAACTTCTTGGCTTCTAAGTTCTATAGTTCATTAATTCAATAACCCTGACTAGAGTCTGTGGTGGGAAGTAGGGACCAAGGAATGACTCAGCCCTGTTCCTGCCGCAGCCGCCTCCCCTCCCCGCGCCCCGCCAGACAGTGTGGTGGAAGGACAGTCAATTCCGGTACAGCGTGGAGAGCGCTTTGATGGAGGAAATACAAGACGCTGTAGAGTCCCCGGGAAAACTTGATCCAGAAGGTTTCCAGGGAGAGGAGATTTTGCACCTAAGATTTCAAATAAAAAAAGATCTCATAACACTCACTGAAACAACTAAGCACTGCTGGGAAAAGATGGTGGCCTAGAGAACAGCCTCGTTATCTATTTATCCCTTTTCCTCAGAAACATAGACGTCACCTTATGCGGGAAAGGAACCCGGGGTGAGCTTCGTCACCAGGGATGCCCAGCAATACACAAGTCACCGTCACCCCCTCCAGGGTAAACGGCAACGCCAGGCGAGCGGGCATCCAGGTAGTCCCGGGAGCCGGCGCTTGGAGCCGCCAGGCTGTGGTTGGTGGAGCCTTGGAGCCCGTTCTTCGTCGGGCCCAACAATGCGTCTCTGATTGGTGGAGACGCCACCTGGCCCCGCCCCTCCTAATCAAGTCCTTGCGCAGCCGGTGGCGGGTCTTAGGGCACGACTGTGAGGTCTGTGGAGGATGCGCCATCGACCTGGGCATTAGGCGGCCGAACCTTGGCTCCAAGTCTTCTACCCCAGGGTGGATTGCGGCCCTACGGCCCCTAGAGGAAAGGCGTCTGGGGACCGACGGGCAGCTGTGCTGCCGCGGCCCTCTGGGCCACGCTGAGGGCGGACCGGACTCCCTGCGCCTGCGCGTAATTTTGCATTTGGGGAAATGGCGGTGCTCGGGGACGTGAATGCTGACCCAGGGCGGGAGAGAGCTGCGAGTGCGTTGTCGGGCCTGTTCAGGCTCGGATCTGGATGCCCCGGGCCGGGGCAGGGCTGGGTGCTGCCTAGCTCTGCCGGCCTTTGGGGCCCTCAGATGCGAATGAGCTCTGTGCGCCATTCGCTTTGCGGTCCTCACGTCCGGCCGCCCATCATCACCCCACCCCGTCTGTTTCCTTTCCGGTCCAGTGGGGACTGCCTCTGAGTGAGGAAAGTCGTTATCAGTAAGATCCCCCGAGCGGCAGCCCTGACAGCCTGGGTCCTGGCCTCTCCTTCTCGCCGGGCCCCCGCTTCCCCCTACCCCCTGGAGGACTGCGATAACCCTTTCAACAGAAATCTTTTAGGAGCACAGGATAAGGCTTCCTGTCACCCGGCCCAGCCCTTCATCAGTTAACTGCCCGGTCCCCAGGCTCAGGCACGGCACATCCTTCTCAGCCTGCTCTCCTTTGGGAGATGGATATGGATGTCCTCATAGATTCTTTATACCCAATGTTAATACATATAGGTATTTCCATTTGCTAAGTACTTTTCTCTTCTCACACCCTTCTTACACCTCTCACACTCTCTTCTCACACCTCTTCATGTCAGGGAGACAAAAGCCTGCCTGTAGTTACAAAAACAAGTTTCTCCCAGATTTTGTCAGCTGAGCCTCTAGAGACAAATATCCTTGGTATTTTATTACCTGAAGTATTTTTCTGAGTGCCTGCTGCGCATTAAGCACTGTACTGAATAGTGCTGAGGACCCAGAGGAACCAATCAGCATCTTCTTATGAAATTCAGACTAGTAGCAGAAAACGACTTGTGATGAAGGAACAGATGGAAGTGCTCTGGAAATTCAGGGGTGAAGGAGAATGAGCCGTCAAGAGGAAGCAGTAGCATATAAAGAGGAACCAGAAGGGGCAATTCCAAATGAAATGAACACAAGACAGCTTGACAGCTCACTGGGCCCATACAAAGCCCGTGGTTCATTTTGTGTGTGTAGGGCGGGGGGGGATGCCGGAGGTGGGTGGAGTTAATGGAGTAGGGGTTGTATAGTACTATTGTTAACATCAGGGGTTTTAGCTTATTCACTGTGCAGCTTCAGGCACGTAACCTCTTTGTGCCTGTCAATTAAAGGTACAGTATTTACTTCAGATTCAAAATAATGCATTTCAAGCCTGAGCATCACGGTTGGCACAAAGCTACCAGTTTTTTGAACACCAACTATCAAATATTATGTGAAAGAAATGCCTTGAATGTCAAGATAAAGAGTGTATATATTCTCTGGGTAACAGGGATCAAACGGATGGTTAAGCAATAGAAGGCACTGAGGAGAGGTGGGTGTAAGGGACTGGATCCTGAGTCAAAGTCTAAGCCACTGCAGTGGTTGCAACCCCACTTACTTCTGTCTCACTCCCATCCAAACCTCCCTACCCTCCTAAATCCACAAGCATTTCAAAACCATGTTTCTAAAAACCAGCCATTTATATCTGTTTAGGTAAGTAACAGGAGTGCAGTGGTGTATTTACAAGTTGGCTTGTCCAGATATACTATAACTTAGTGTCTGTATTTAATATTGACAACCAAAAAATATATATAAATATCTTGCATCTATACACAGCAGGGCAGGAGTCTCTGTGTCTTCTTGAGCAGTGAGTTCGCAGGCTCCCACAGGCCCTCTTCTCATGATGATAGTGTAGCCCTCAGTGCAAAGGAGACTAGAACCTGGCAGCCCAGACTGGCCCTTCCCTTCTCCTCCCTGCATTCCAGTGCTCCCAACTGGTCTCAGGTAAGTTAAGATTAATTTGAGTGGTTGGGCAGGAAGAGATGGGAATGGGCAAATCCTAATGGAGCCTGACCCCTAGGGTGGGGAGGTCCAGGCCAGCAGAAGGGGTGGCCACAGCCACCTCCTGGGATAGAAGCCTTGTAGTTCATAGTTCGATTAGTGTGTCCTTAGGACATCGGTCCAGCCCTACAGATTAGCTTGGTGAAGAAGGCAAGTGTCTGGACAGGGCTTAGTCCTCACACTCAGGCACAGAGCCATTCAGGGCGAAGCCTGGGATGTGGGTACAGAGACTCAGGCTGATATAAAAATAACAAAATCAGTAATAAAAAAATTATAAAACCTGTTGCTTGTCTGAATAGATTTGAGCAACAGTCTTGCTTTTGTTAAAATCCTGGAGCTGTTAAGTCCTGAATATTCTTCTGGACATCATTGGTGGCTGGAGAAAGGAGCCCCAGGCCCGGCTCCGCTGAGATCTGTCAGTTTGGAAGTCTCATCCAGCTGCCTGTGCTCCCGAGAGATCCTTAGGGCTGCTGGGAAGAGGCCGGGCTGGTGGTTTGGGGCGCCTCACACTTGGGAATCAGCCCCCAGAGGATGGAACAGCTCTTCAGGTGTCTTGTCACTTTGGCTGGCTCCCCCCCCTGCCGGAAGCCGGAAGCAATCTCATCGAAGGTCCGGCCTTTGGTCTCAGGAACTTTGAAGTAGGTGAAGATGAAGAACAGAACCAGGAGCACAGTGAAGATGATGAAGACATAGGGGCCACACAGTTGCTGAAAGACACACAGACACACTTGGTTGGAGTCATGACCCTACATCCTGGCTGTAGGACTTTGGATAAGTCACTTTACCTTTGGGCCTTTGAGCTGAAAAGGGGAACATCCACCTACCCAGGGATGCTATCATTATTAAATGAGATCATGCTTGCACCTAGCATGTAATAGGCTCCAGGAGCACCATTCAAAGCTGAGGGGAGAACCCTGGACTTGAGGTCAGCATTCTTAGTCATGTAACCTGGGCTTCCTACTCGCAGTTCGTCCTCAGCGTGATTACTAATGAGAATGCTGGGAAAGCACTTTGCACAGCACTGTGGGGTCGTGTGTGCAGGCGAGAAATGGTGAGGATAGAGACAGTGGGGGGTTCTCACCTCCACATACTGGAAGCACATGCCCACAATGAAATTTGAGGTCCAGTTGGAGAAGCCTGCAACGGCAATGGCAGCTGGACGTGGACCCTGGCTGAAGAGTTCAGCCACGATGAACCATGGGATGGGGCCAGGACCCACTTCAAAGAAGGCCACGAAGCCAAAGATGGCCACAATGCTCAGATAGGACATCCAGGGCAGCTGCTCCTGTTGAGGATGATGGAGAAGGGGAAGTTAGACTGGGTTGTGATGAGTCCTCAGGGGAAACAGAAGCTGCAGAGGCAGCCCAGAGTACAGCAATGCTGGAAAGCAGGAGGCCTGGGGCTGGTCCTGGATTTGTTGTGTGCCCCAGGTATGCAGCACTGGGCCTCAGTTTCCTCATCTGAACAAAATGATTTAAGTCCCACAGGGTGGTGGCAAGTGTGAGTCCACCCCCTGGGAGTGGTAGTGTGGTGTGCCTGTGGACAGTGCCAAGACGCCCTGTGGTCCCCTGGCCGTGCCTGCAGTGCAGTCCATCTGTGGCAGGATACAGAACAACATTCCTGGGGGTGGGGCAGACGCAGGTTCTAAGGCTTGTGAGGCACCCAGCTCAGGCTGGCACAGAGTAAGCACTAAGCATATGGTTCTGCATATAACCCTTCTCCTTGAGGAGGCCAGAGTAGAAAAGTTATGGGCTTCAGTTCAGATCTCAGATCTGCCGCTTTCCACTTGGCTGCATGTCTGATCTTTCGGCAACCACCAAACTTTCCAAGCCCAGGCTGAGCCGTAAAATGACGGTCATGGTGCTTTCCTTGCCCAGAGGCTGAATAAACGAGTGCCTGTGTGTGAGTGCCAGGCACAGGGTTAGCGCAGCGGTCGCAGTCACAGGCTTGGGACCGAGGTTGATTCCTGGCTTCATCCTTTATCTGACAGGTTACTAACCTCACTGGAACTTAGGCTTCCTCCCCCGGTAAAATGGGAATAACTGAACTACACCTCCAGTCGTGCGAACTGAGTGAGGCAAGGCATGTTTCTGCACCTCTGTGGAGAGGACAGCACTAATGCCTGGGGTTCTGTGAAGATGATCTGAGGCTACATGACAACTGGAAAGGGTTAATATTAGGCAAGGCAATTCCTTAAGGAGGTGAGACTTTGGGGTCTGGGACCAGAGGTGCTGTGTTGAGACTCCATCAAGCAGGGAGGAGCAAGTTCAAGAGAGGGTGTGCATGGTTTGGAAGGAGACAGCTTCAGGAGCCAGAAGGTCAGCCCCAAGCCCCGGGATACAGAGCCGGGGGAGAACGCAGCCAACACCTGGCCTGCCAGGCTGGGGCTGAGACAGGCATTTTGGGATCTGGAGCCCAGGTGAGCTCTCCCCCGCCCTTCACCCTCCGGAACCTGGCAACTCACCAGCAATGCCAGCGCGATGGTCATGAGTATGGCACAACCCGCCATGCCAGCCAGGCCTATGAGGTGCAGGGTCCGCCGGCCTGCTCGCTCCACCACAAATAGCTGTGGGCATAGACAGTATCAGTGCCACCCCTGTCTGGTGCCCCTCTGAACCCACCCACCCAGAGGCTTGCCTCAACAGCCAGGAAAGCCACAGGGCACTGCAAAGACCAGCGGGGAAGATGGTACCGCCTCCTCCCTGGGGCTTGGCTGGGGGTCAGATGGGAATGAGGGGCAGAGAGCTGGCCCCAGAGCCCAACAGCAGTACAGGCGGTGAGAGGCAGCCCTAGAGAGCCAGACAACTGGGCACCCTGGCTGTGACCTTGGGTGAGCTGTTTGTCATTTCTCTTCTCTGAGCCTCCACGTCAGCTATGCAGTGTGAGCAAATGAACACCACAGGTAGTTGGGAATAAAATGAGGTGGCATTTCATGGAGCATGTGACACACGCCTGGCGTCCAGTAAATGCTGCCATTCTGACATGAGGCCTGAGCGTGGGCCCTGGCTGCTGACGACAGTAGGCCAAGACTCACCGACACGACGGTGAAGGCCGTGTTGACGATGCCGGAGCCGATGGTGGCGTACACAGGCTGCTGCACCCCCGCCTTCTCGAAGATGCTCGTGGAGTAATAGAAGACCTGCCAGACAAGAGAAACTGTTGGGGCCTCCCTGGACATTGTGGGCCTTCGCTGCCTCTGTAGCGGTGGATGTGGGACCCAGGATGAGTAAAGAATGAAGGGGACAAATAGGCAGAGGGACACTGCACTGCAGTGACCTTATGGGCTTGGGTTCTAAAGGGAAGCTTCCCCTTCGGCAGAGGCATATCCGTTGTTTTAAGTTTGGGACTTGTTCACTGTGCACAGGGCTTGGCTGGGGCACAGGAAGGGTGGGTGGGAGCACTCACAGCGTTGATGCCTGACAGCTGCTGGGACAGCTGCAGCACCACAGCGATGAGGATGGGCTGGCGGTAGGCGGCCGAGCGGAACAGCTCCAGGATGGTGACCTTCTTCTCCCGCATCATCTGCCGACTCTCCTCCTTCATCTCCTGCAGGTCATGGGTCACGTCAGCCGTCCCACGCAGCTTCTTCAGCACTGGGGGGGACCGGAGGGAAGGTGGGGGGTGGCTCAGAGTGGGAAGAAGGCCAGGGCTTAGGGAGTGGGGGAGGAGGGCAGGGCCCCGCCCGTACCACTCTTGGCCCGGTTTTCCTCGTTGCGGTTGATGAGCAGGAAGCGGGGGCTCTCGGGGCAGAAGGGCAGCACGATGCACTGCAGCAGGGCCGGGACGAAGATGATGCTCAGCAGCAGGGGCCACAGGTCCTCATTGCCCATGATGGAGTCCAGGCCGAACACCTGGGGGAAGCAGGGGCCGTGAGCGCCTCTGCCCTGACCCCCTCTTCCCAGCCTGTCCTGCCAGGGTGGCCTTCCCTGCTTTGTGTCAGCTGCTGCTTCAGGGAAGGGCCCCAGTTTTGGTGGCTCTGCCACTAACATGAGGCTCGACCTCTCTGAACCTCAGTTTCCTCATGGGTCACGTGGGGAAAGTAGGACCTACCCCATAGCGTTGCTGGGAGGACAAATGACAAGGCCACAGATGTGTCCAGCACAGAGAATGGGGGCTGCTACTCTGCCACAGGAGTGTTCTGGGGACAGGGGAAGGGGAAGTCTCCTGGAGGGAGGGTACAGTGTGCATAATGGCCTGAGGCATGTTGGGGGAAGGTGGGCCCTGTGGTTGGAGGCCCAGAGTGAGAAGAAGGGATGAGAAGGGTCAAGTCATCTTGCTTTTCCACTAGGAGGCCACGGTGCTGTGTTCTCTGGACCTGTGTATCACAGTGGTCCTTTGCAGGGCTGTGGGAGCTGGTGGAAGAGAAACTCTGCCCTGCTGGCACAGACCCAAGAGCTACTGAAGCTGTGGGGGGGGGGAAGGCGGGGCTGTGCCAGGCAGGTAGATCCTGCCCCAGCTTACCTGGGCGATGAGGATGCCGATGACGATGCCCAGCTGGTGCAGGGTGCCCAGGGCCCCACGAAGGGCTGTGGGTGACACTTCACCCACATACATGGGCACAAAGCCTGTGGTCAGGCCGCAGTACACGCCGATGATGAAGCGGCCCAGGATCAGCATCTCAAAGGACTTGCCCAGTTTCGAGAAGCCCATGAGCACGGCAGACAGGAAGGCCAGCAGGTTCATCATCAGCATTGAATTCCGCCTGGGGGTGGGGTCACAGGTCAGGCCGATGCCCACATTCCTTGGCTCCCCCAGGGCTGTGTCACAGGTAATACCCTGGAATAGGCAGGGGAGTCTTCCCCCACCTCCCCCACCCGATCTGGGACTCCCTGGGCAAGGAGAGCATGGGCCTTCCAAGGACAGTGCCAGAACCTACCGGCCAAAGCGGTTAACGAAAAGGCCCACAGAGAAGGAGCCAATCATGCCCCCAACGGAGAAGATGGCCACCGAGAGGGACCAGAGCGTGGTGAGCGTGGTAGGCAGGATGCTCTCCCCCATAGCGGTGGATCCATGTCTGGTTGTAGAACTCCTCGATCACCTACAGGGGCAGATGCAGTCTGGGGTGGGCGAGCCCCAGGCTTCCTTTTCCTTCCCCTTGAACCCCTCCCTAAGAGAGGGCCCAGGCCTGGGTCTGCCACAGACTCACTGCATGTTCTTGAGCCAAGTCCCTCTATTTTTGTGGGCCTCAGTTTCCCCAGGTGAGAAACAAGGGGTTGGGCTCTATCTCTGAGTTGTCCCACTTCTCCTAACGTGGTTTCCAGTGCCCTGTGGTTCCACAGGCTCAGCACGACTTGCAGGGATGATGGCAAGTGACCAGTGGTGGAAGCTCAGGCATAGAATAGAGAAGTACAAGGCCGGGTGCAGTGGCTCACACCTGTAATCCCAGCCCTTTGGGAGGCCAAGGCAGGCAGATCACTGGAGGGCAGGAGTTTGAGACTAGTTTGACCAACATGGTGAAACCCTGTCTCTACTAAAAATAATAATTAAAAAAAAATTAGCTGGGCATGGTGGCATGTGCCTGTAATCCCAGCTATGTGGGAGGCCGAGGCAGGAATATTGCTTGAACCCGGGAGGCAGAGGCTGCAGTGAGCTGAGATTACCCCACTGCACTCCAGCTTGGGCAACAGAGTGAGACTCTATGTCTCAAAAAAAGAAAAGAAGAATAGAGAGGTGCAGAAGGAAAAGGGTATTCCCACTTGCCCCTTTTCTTCTCACCATGCCTCCAAGCCCCAAGACCCCAGCTCCTGCCACCAGGCCCTCTCCCCCAACCCCTTGCTGAGGAGGAACAAGGGCTTGACAGACAGGTTCTGCCATCCAGGAAGTGCAGACTCCGTGACCACCCTGAGGGCCTGGTGTGACAAACTCGCACATGTCACCCTTCAGCTGCGCTTGAAAGACTCACACTGTGGCTTTTCTGTTCCCCAGGCCCAGCTCCTCGCGTCTGGCCTGCGAGCACCCCCTTGAAGGACCCATGGCCTCCTCCCCCTCTCCCAAGGGCCCAGCTAGGAGGTATGGGGAAAGGCTCCACACAAGGAAGCAGTTCCAGGAACTGGAGACACCTGTCCTAGGACAGGCCTGTCCACCAGCCCTGCCCCCATCCTGGCCAGCTCCCAGGGATGTGGCAGGCAGGCAGCACCGGTTCTGCCTGGGCACACTCACCACATTCTCAGTGCCACAGGACTGGCCAGACCCACCCAGCCATAAGTGTAGCCAAGTGCAGGCCTAGCTACCCAGAAACGGCTTCTTGTGTGCATATACCATCACAGACACATACTTGTGCTCACAGAATCTGAATATTCCTGCTTCAGCCAGTCGCAAACTCACGTGCCCCTCATCTCCTACCACTTACAGCTCAAACTCAATTCCATGTGAACCCAACCCATCCCAACACCCCCTCCCCCAGGTGCGTGCCACAAGTTCACGCACACACAGTGTGATGCAGCCTCTGCAAACTCCACCATCACTGCTGTTGGTTCTCCCTACCCCTTCCAAACTACTGAGGTCTAACAGAAGAGGAAGGTGTGGGCGGGCATACTTGCCAAATCAGGGCTTGCAGTCCCAGAAATGCCCACCAAATATGCTGGGCCTGCCTCCTAGTGCTTTCCTTCCCATTGCCATGGGTCCTCAGCCTCTAGCTATCTTTGTCCCTGCCCTGTCACAACCTGTCCCAGTTCTGGAGGCACCTGATAGAGGCCAGGCTCCAGGGGGCTAGGATAGTTGGTAGGTAGCAGAGGCAAGCCCTAGATCTACTTGTCTGTTCCAAGGATGCCAGGCAGGACAGTGAATAGAAACCTGAACTCTGAATCCGGACACAACTAAATTCAGGTCCTAGCTCCGCCCCTTATTTCCAGCGTGACCATGAGCAAGTTATTTCATCTCTGAGTTTCCATGGCCCCATTTCTAAAGTGCAGACATTAGCAGTAGCTACTTCTCAGTGCTACAGGGAATCAATGAAACAGGGCTCTCCAGGGCTTGGTATTATCATCCCTAAAATCACCCCACTGCACACTGGTGGCCTGAAGGCTGTGCAGACCACTAACAGAGTCTACCCAAGCCTTCAACCCGCAACTCAAAATCGGGGCTCTTGCCAGGTATCAATCCAATCTCCTTACCTACCACACCTAAACTCTACACGCCATTTCCCATCCCTCCATGCCTTTGAGATGCTACTACTCCTGCCTGGAAGGTACACCTGGCCTTACTGCTGCAACCTTTCGAGATCCAGGTTCCCTGACTCCAGGAGTTTGTCTTCCCTGAGGAAGCTCCTGAGATGCGACCGAGCTTGATTCATACCAAGGTCTGTCCCAGAGCCAGTGCCAGGGATGCCTGGTGAGTAAATGGAAGACTCAGTGAACCAAAGGTGTTAGGCTCTCCTCCTAGAACCCCTTGATTCTGCTGGGGGCAGAGAGAAGGCAGATTTTGACAAAAAAACAAAGCAACAAAACACAAAGTGTTCTTCAAGGGACAAAACTAACCCCAGAGGAGGACTGGCCAGGAACCGTAATGCCCCATTTATCAGGCTCCACCGAGAACAGGCTGTTCTGGATGAGGGTGATTACGGGAACTGTCCAGAGAAATGGTGCTTGCCCTTCTGAGGGTCCAACCTTTCCTGGCCCATTATGGGGTGAAAATTTGAGGAGATTTCCCTTTGCTCTCCTGAGCAGCCAGACCTACAAGCAGGGCTGCAGGGCAATGGTGTCTGCCCTTGGGGCTCTCTGCAGGGGCAAGGAGAGGTGTTGTCCCTGTGCAGACTGGCTTCAGATGGCTAAATTTCTGCATTCCATAGTTCTAAGGTCTTCCCCGACCCCTCTGTGGTTCACAGGCTTGTCTTGTGCACTCTCCACACCCCTTTTGAAATTTGCCAAGAAGTCAGCAAATGGAATTTGTTTGAATTGTATACAGAGTAAATAGATGCTGAATAAGTAAGGCCTGAAACTACCCAAATAAATAAGCTTGAAGATCTCAGGTCTTTAACTTTGCTTGAGATGTAAGAGGGCCGTGTATAAATGAGATGTGACAGAGCTCCACCCTGAGTTACATCTCCTGCCTGTGGTCACAGGGATCCAACCTTGTCCAGGGCGGGCTCCTGGACGCTGCCTAGCTGCTCAGCTACTCAGATCGCTTTACGCAGTGGAGGAAGGGTGAGCAGCCAGCTCCCTGCATGTTAACCTGGGCCCAGACGCATCCCTCCAGCTCGCAGCAGCACTTCCTGGCCAAGCTGGGGCTGGGGAGTGGGTTTCTGCCTCTTGATGCCTGAGATTTCTGGGGAGAAGCCACACCTGGCTTTCCATTCCTAATGCTGATTCTGGTGCTCTGTGTCCTCTCCTCCCTGGGGTTCCACGCTGACTCTTGGCCCAGGAAGGGCAGAGGGTTGCTGGAGAATGAGAAGAACCCTACATGAGGAAAAGCTCTGGGGTCACATCTTCCACCCAGTCGCTTCTTCAGCATCCTCCCTAGAAGTGTCTTGGTGCACCTCAGAAAAGAAGAGTCTATTTATTATGCCCTGACAGGATCCTACAGGCCCAATCCCATCGGCTCCCAGCAGCCTCCGCAGCCCTGAGTCACACATGAGGTGGGACGTGGCACGTGCCTGTTCAGCACACTCCCACCTCACATGCCCATCCCAAGCTTAGGAGTTAGACCTTTGATGCTGCCACCACCTAACACCTGCCAATCACCAGGTCTTCTGGAGTATGCCCTCCTTCTCTATCTGTGCAGCCTGCCCTGGGTCTCATCTGTATTCTGCTCCTGACTCTTCCTATCCACCAAAGCCAGACCCCATTTCCCACAGCGAACCACCCCTCAGAAGGCAGTCGGAGTCTCACACACGAGATGTGCCAGGCTCGGCCGTCCACCAGCTTCTCTGCTCCCTGCCCAACCCATACACAATCTCTTCACCCAGCTGTGGGGTGCTCCCTGCCCAGCCCATTCACAATCTCTTCACCCAGCTGTGGGGTCTGGGTGGGGGCATGTGCGCTGAGGAGGGAGGGATGGTTCTTATCAGTTCCTGGGCAGACTGCTATGGCGTCGGCCAGCCTAGAGCTGAGAGGCTACTAGAGATCTCTGTCCAGGTCTCTCACTGAGCCTAGAGGACACCCACCATGGAGATCACCCTGGAGAAAGAAGCAGGTTGGCTCTGGGCAGCTGAGATCTTTTGGACAAGATGGCTTCTGGTACATGAAGCTCTTCCTCACCCAGCGGCTCTCCAGGGGTGAGGGGAGGCCTGCACAAGCCTCAGGACACGTTGGGAATCCCCACACCACCTCCTGCCAGTCTGGGCAACTGTGGGTGAGGCCACATGTCTGCCCATCTCCCAGGGAACTTCTCACTTCCTCTTTATAGAGGGGCATGAGCCAGTGAACACCGCCTGGCACATGGGTAAGCTGTTACTGTTGCTCTCTCAAGAAGAGAAGTCACCACCTTCAGAGGAACCTTAGGGACAGGGTTTTCCATTTCGAAATTGCCAGAAAACATTACCCTAAGGATGTAAGAGTAAGGAGGAACCTGAAAGAGCTAGGGGCCTTCCTCAGGGAGGAAAGCTTGTCTTCAGACCCTGCCTGGTTGCTCCTGGCAGAAGAAACCAGCAGGTCTATAGCCCCAGAGGGCAGAGGCCCCAGGGCCAGACTCCAGTTCAGGAGAAGGAAGAGCTCTCTAGACCTCAGCGGATGAGGCTGGCCACCTTGCAGGTGGTGAGTTCCCTGTAAGTAGGGAGCATGCTACTTATAGGGTGCTCCAGAGCTGGACTGGCAAACATTTTATGTAAAAGGCTAGCTAGAATCCATCAGGTAGGGTCTGTGAGCCACATATGGCCTCTGTCACTCATTGTTCTTTTTTTCTCAACCTTGTAAAAATGTAAAAACCATTGTTAGCTCTTGGGCTGTACAAAAACAGGCTGCTGGCTGGATGTGGCCTTCCTGCCGACCCTTGATCTAGGATTCTACACTAATGCCAGGAGGGGTATGCATTTTGGAACCTCTGGCTGGGCTCACCATCCTTCCCGCTAGACATTCCTCTACCTCAGGAGGACTGGGTCAGCTAGGTCATTCCCAGCAGGGATCCCTGGGCCAGGTTCAAGCTCCTTCTCAACCCTCCCTCTGCTCTCCTGGATGCTATTATGGGAAAGAAGGGGTTAAACTGCCAGCCAAGCTTCCAGTGCCAGTTAGAAGGAGGAAAGGGTCAGCTTCTCCAGCTTAGCCCCTCAGCCTGGCCTTCACCCCCTGTTCCCTGCCTGCCCGTCTTCCAGCTGGGGCTGGCCCTGCCCCGCCCCTCCCCCAAGCTCTCAGTCCAGGGCCTTCATCTCCATAGCAACTCTCAGCCACACCCCAGGATCAGCTGGGAGATTGGAGCCAGATGTTCCAGGTGGGGCTGGACAGATAACCCTGACACTGGGTCCCCTGGGGCCTCTCTTTGGGGTCTGGGGAAGAGGCCCAGTTTGGAGCTAGAGCTGGGCCCCAACCCACCACCCCCCCAGAGGACTGGACCACCCAGGCTGCTTCTCCAGAACGGCCCTGACATGACCAGCCTCCAAACCAAGGTCAGGCCAGGCCTCCCGGCAGACAGAGGAATAATCCCACTGCGGCAGCCACACCCGAAGGCTTTCTCAGTCCTTGCAATGAAGTGTCTCCTCTACCCCAACTATGACTCATGATGCATACATGGTGACTCCCCCATATGACCTAGACACCTCACACCTTTGTTTGGGCTTAATCACCTTTCAGAGCATGCGCAGATATTTCTCTGGAAAGCCTTCCTCCTGAGAACCACCCCTCCTTCTCCAATGCAACTGGTTCTCAAACAGAGGCAGTTTTGGCACCCCACAGGACATCTGCCAATGCCCAGAGACATTTTTGGTTGTCACACTGGCTACTGGCATCTAGAGGGTAGAAGCCAAGGATGCTGATAAACATTCGACAGGCCCCTGCAGCACCAGCAGAAACATCACAGTGCCAGGCTGAGAAATCCTGCTCTAAGGGTGAAGCACCTTCTCCCTCCCCCTTCCCTGCTCCCACTGTGCCTGTTCACATTTCCATCGTTGCCTTTAGATGGCTAACTGTAAGGTACTGTGTGCTCCCTCTATGGTATACCTCAGCACGGAGATGGTCTGATGCATCCGTGTCGCTGCTGCCAGCATGGCGCTGGAGGTGGCGAGCGGACACTAAATGACCAACAAGCCATGAATCCAACTAAAGTGCTTGAGGGGTGATGTGATATGACAGGGTGTGATGGTGTAAGAGATTGTGCAACTGTGTGTGGGAAACTTGAGATGCTGATACATGACTGAGCTTGACTCAGCTCCGAAGTGAGAGCACACGTGGCCAGCTGGGGTGGCAGCTGTAGGTGAGTGAAAGGGTGTTTAGGGATCCATCTGGGACTGTGCCCATCTTCCACAATGGTCAAGGGCAGAGACGAGGGCCAGACTCTCTGGACTTGGATTGCAGCCTTGCCACTTACTAGCTGTGTGTCCTTGCTTTAATTGCTTAACATCCCTGTGCCCCCGTTTCTTATAAAACAGGGATTATGGTGTCTGCCTAATGGGGTTATTTGAGGAACAACTGAATTACTATTTTTAGAGTATGTATAACAATGCCTGGCAAGCAGTAAGTAAGCAGTAAGGGTTTATGGTAGTGGTGATGGGTGAAGGGGAGAGGGGGACCCAGAACTCTTTGGATCTAGGAGAGATAAGGAGAGGCTGCCTGGAGCATGTAGCCCAGCCCAGCCTGATAGGACAGAGTGCTTGGGTAGGGAGGCGGGTGTTGCCTCCAGCTCTTTCACTCATCAAGCTGGGTCATCTTGGGCAGACCTCACCTCTTCTGCAGACCAGGTTCCTCCTTTGTCAAACAAGGAGTGGTGTTTGTCAAACAATGAGGCCCTTTCGGGCCCAAACTCTGGATTCTACGGATGCCTTATTCTCAGACATGCCTGACACTGTCCCTTGGGCCAGGACCTCGTGGTGTCTCAGTGGCCTTAGTCATCCTCTACTGGCAGCTCCATCATTTGGGGAGGAGAGGGGCAGTGCTTGGATCAGCCCAATATGATGGTCGGGATTCCCTGGTTCATTTAGCTGCTCTGCTCCCTCTGTGGCTGGGCTGGCCTCTTCCACCTCTGTCCTCCTCCAGGAGGGGGAAGCACGGCAGGAATGTCCTGTCATCACTCACAAAGGGCAGGGGCAGTGCGCAGGGTGGAGGAGGCACGAGGCTTGGGAGCCCACCTCTAGCTCAGCCTCTTACTCTCCAGATACCTCATCTGGCTTCGATTCCCTCATCTAGAAGAGGGGAAGATAATGTCAGCCCTGCCTGCCTTGTGGAGTTCAGTTGCTGCGAGGCGGTAATTTATGGGGAGGTGCTTTGTAAACATATAAGATAATATGATTAATTAACCACTTCTAGGAGGAAGCCCTTTGGGGCCTGTTTTATGGAAGAAGCAAGCTTCTGCTAATTAACAGAACTGGCATCCTCACAATTCGTGGGGGAAAGTCTCTTCTCAAGAGCAGACAAACCATGGTCAACTCAACGCTGTTTCCTAAGAGAGATTTTTCTAAACAGACAAGGTAAGTCGGTGTGCCCAGGGCAGGAAGCTATCGAATCCCCATCAGCAGATCATTTCACACCCCTGCACCTCTGCAGAAGCCAAGCCGATCCCACTGCCCAGACACCTGCCCCTCCTGCCCCGTGAGGTCAACTCACCCTTCAGGGTCGGGCGTGGCTGAAGTCCTCTGTGAAGCCCTTTGTTTTTGAACCCCCTGTAACCCCGACCCCGGTATTAGTTCCTCCCTGTTTGCTCTCACAGCATTTGAAGCCCTCTGTTAGTTACACTCTTTCTCCAAGGGTCTCTCCCATTGCTGTGGAGACAGGGCCCAGCTCACACTGTCTCAGGCAGCTTCCCTGAGGGCCAGCATGTGCCTGCTGTGTTCACAGCTTAATTCTCCCTCCTCACTGTCTAGGACAGCATCTGGCACAGCGTGGATGCTCAGGAATTCCTGGATGAATGAAAGAGTTGGCAGGACGGAATCTCTCTGCCGCCTAGGGCAGGCCTTCAGCCCTACCCAGGCACAGCAGTCGCTTTGCCCTGTTACTACACATGGGCTCTGAGCCTCATTTTCATTTCTTCCTCTTGGGTCCTTCTATCCTCTCTTCACACGTTACATTTATCACTTCTAATCTGCTCCTGGTTGGAAAAACTACAGCCAGCCTTGTGAGAAGTGTTTGTAAAGTGCAAAAGTCAACAGACTGAGTGCCTGGGTGCTTGCCCAAGAAACACCGCTAGAGCTCAGCGTTCTCAGTTCCGGCCACTCGCATCTCCAGCTTCGGTCTGCCAGGGCTGCTTTCTGAAGTAAAGTGACCTTTGGACAGGTGCCCAGATATGGTCCTATGAATGCAGTTTACAGGCTCACCTGGGCCCTTTGTGCTGCTGAGCTGCCCTGTGCTGAGGTCAGAGGTTCCGCCCGTATTCCATTATAACCTCTTGCCTAATCTAATTTCTAATCTAATTTCTGATTAGATGGGAGGCCCCAGGGATCACAGAAGTTCATCTCAGATTTCTCTACATCTTCAGAAGTCTGTCAGTCGCTGGCTGGGCATGGTGACTCACATCTGTTATCCCAGCACTTTGGGAGGCTAAGGCAGGTAGATCATCTGAGGTCAGGAGTTCGAGACCAGCCTCACCAACATGGTGAAACCCCATCTCTATTAAAAATACAAAAATTAGCCAGGCGTGGTGGTTCGTGCCTATAATCCCAGCTACAGGGGAGGCCAAGGCAGGAGAATCACTTGGACCCAGGAAGCAGAGGTTCAAGCTATCTTCAGTGAGCCGAGATCGTGCCACTGCACTCCAACCTGGGCAAGAGACTGAAACTCTATCTCCAAAAAAAAAAAAAGTCTCTCAGTCCCTCCTGGCCCCTCCCTCCTACTCCAACACTACCTTCCTCCTGGAAGACCTCCACCCTCACTTTCTTATCTTCACCCTCTCCTTTGCTGATTCCTTCCAACATGTTTAAAAATAGCCTTCATTATTGGAAGGCCGAGGCGGGTGGATCAGGAAGTCAGGAGTTCAAGACCAGCCTGGCCAAGACGGTAAAACCCTAAATTAGCTGGGCGGGGTGGCAGGTGCCTGTAATTGCAGCTACTTGAGAGGCTGAGGCAGGAGAATTGCAAAACTGCAGTCAGCTGAGATTGTACCACTGCACTCCAGCCTGGGTGACAGAGATTCTGTCTCAAAAAAAAAAAAAAAAAAAAAAAATCCTAGCCATACCATCCTTCCAAAGCTCCCACCTCTTTCTCCTTCTCCCACCAACTCTTTTGGAAGAGCCATCTCCACCCTTTCCCATCGCCTCTCACTCTTCACCCAATTGCAGTGAGGCTTCTGCCCGTGCTGTGCCACCCAGTCAGCCTGAGTGGCCACAAGGCCACCATCGCCTCTTCTGCATTCAACATTGTGGAAAGGCTTGCCCAGTTCAACCCCTGGGGCACCTGACGGCATCCCTTCACTGCATTCATCCACTATCCACCAGTGTCTACTACAATGACAGACACTGTTCTAGGCACTAAGGACACCGCTGTGGACAAACCAGAAAGACTCTGGTCCTTCGACAGCTTACATTCTACCTCTGTTTTGGGAGGGTCTCCTCTCCTGGTTTTAGAGATAACAGCTCTTGTTCCTCTACTTAGGGTCCTCTTCTAGCAATGGGTTGTTCTCTGGGGCCTTGATCTTTTTATTTTTTATTTTTATGTATTTAATTATAAAATTAAGATGGGGTCTTGCTGTGTTGCTCAGGCTGGTCTCGAACTCCTGGGTTCAAATGATCCGCCCACCTCAGCCTTCCAAAGTGCTAGGATTACAGCGTGAGCCACCGTGCCCAGCCTTAACCTTCATTTCTCTTTTTTATTCCACAGTCTCCCTGGAAGATCTTCTTCCAGTGTGTGGATACCGGTGACTAATTCTCAACTTTTCTCCAGCCTGGGTCTATGAGACAGACCCATACATGCAGGTGCCTCCTGCACGTCTCCAGCTGTGTCGCCCATGCCTCCATTCCTGCACATCCCATGGCCACCTACCAGCTCCTGGCACACCTGCTCCTTCTTAAAACCATGCATCACCCATGCCAGAAACCTAGAAACCATTTTTAAACCCTTCTCTGTTGTCCTCGCACAGAACTGATGACCAAATCCCGTCCATTCTTCCTCTGAGGGTTTGCTTTTATGTCACTGGTGCAAAGACAACCTTCTTGATGGTTTCCTGCTCTCTAGTCTCACATTCTTAGGTCCACCCCTCCATACCAGACGCCTGAGTCATTTCCTTATGATGCAAGTCTGATCACGTCTGCCCTGGGCAGCGGGTCCCTATTGTCCTCATCCTAAAGTCCATGCTCCCTAGCTCGGCCCCATGCTGGTGCCCATCTGCCCATTCTGACCGTGCCGTGCCATACTCACAGGCCCTTTGTGGTCTGGCTCTGGCCTACCTTGTAGGCCTCCCCTTCCTTCCCCCTCCTCCTGTTCACTCTAGTGACACACTATACTACTCAAACTTTACTGAATGCTAGGCTTTCTCTCTTCTGGGCATTTTACTTGGCAGGCCCCCTGCTCACCCCAACCCTATTTTGTTTCTGGAAAACAACTCCTCTGTCCTGGCCTTAGAGTCCTAGTTGTCATTAACTCACTATGAGATCACAGTCAAGACATCACTAAATCCAGTAGCTGTCAGCCTTGGCTGCACATTGGATTTGGTCGGGAAACCTTTAATTGAATGCCCAAACAGCATCCCAGGCCAATTAAATCAGAATCTGGGGGGTGTCCAGGAAACCCCAATGTGCAACCAAGTGGAGAGTTCAACCTCCTTCTGTTCCTCCCAGTCTGTCTTACAGACTTTCTATCTGTAAGGATTCCCAAAGGGAGCCAGTTCTGAAGCACACACTTTGGCAAGAGCTGTCAAGAGCAGTTGGCAAATGCAGGGCTTGGGGCTGCTCCAAGCATGGGCCCATGGTCGCCATGCCCGGCAAACTTGGAAAGTCCTGTCACCTCCGCTGCAGCTGAGCGTGACTCAGCAGCCCAAGCCTTCCTGGTAAGCTTGCTCCCCCAGCATCGGGCGTGGCCCCATAGCCACCGTCTGCCTATTTGGAAGATGTCCAGACACTACCCCGGTTCCCCCCAAACAGGCCCCTGATCTTTGGGAGTCACTGCACCCACTTGCAAGCCTCATCCGTCTGGACAAGAAATGTGGTCCTGATGTGAGGACTGCCCACTCTCATTTGGTCCTCTCTGGGAAGGTACAGATTTTTTAACTGGCAAGGCAGCTGGTTAGGGAGACAGCCTGAGGCCGTGGAAATAACAGAGGGTGGCTTCTGACTCCAGCATTCACTAGCTTTGTGACCTTGGGCCTGTTGGTCATTTCATCTGCCTGGGACTCAGTTTCCTGGGCTATAAAATGGAAACCACCACCCAATCTCCTAAACACATGCAAAAATGCCTGGTACAGAGGAAGGGCTCAGTTAGTTTCCTTTCCTGGCCCTACCCTCTACCCCCTACCCCCTTTTCCTCTTTTCTCCTCCTTAAAGCAAGTAGGCTGGGCTGGAGGAGATGGCCTAGGTCCCTTCCCATCCTGACATTCAAGTAAACAAGTGAGGACAGATCTATGAGGCACAGCAGGGAGGAGGAAGTCAGCACAGACCTCCACCCCCTGAGGCTCCCTAGGGCAAGACGCCATTTCTGCTTTGACTGGCACAGGGCTTTCAGGGAGAGGATGCGGTTTCAACCTAGAATTAGATGCCTTAAAAGGAAGTGTGCTGCATGTGGATGTGTATGAGTGCAGGCTCAAGGACCACCTGGCAGGCAGGGAGCTGGTGTTGGATACCAGCTCTCTCTGACTAGCTGGGTGATACTGGTCAGGTTTCCTCTCTCTGGCCATTTCCCACACCTGCAGGCTGGCAGTGGTGCCTGTTGCCTCTTTACAGTGCTGCAGTGAGCATTAACTGAGACAAGCCCATGACAGCCCGCTGCAGCCCCAGAATGCCATGTAAATGCAGCATTATTGTATTGAGCTTTGCTTTGATTTTATTATATTATCAGACTTATTATTATGTGACTGAGTTGGGTGGGGGGTTGGTCAAGAGTTCCTATAAAAGACCCCAGGATTCTGTGGGACCTGAGTTCTAGAATTCTGCCGCCCTAAGTTTCCAAGGCAAGAAACAAGTCTCTGACATGGTCAGGGCCAGATAATTGGTTGGAGGCAGACAGTGCATTGATGTAAACGACTCTAACACTCAGGTGACAGTGTGAGCCTGTGGGCATGTGTGATGTGCAACAGAGCAGGCTGGTGTCCATAAGCCAACGATGGCACAGTACTCACCTTCTGGGGGGCATTGATGACTCCAGTGTTGTAGCCAAACTGCAGGGAGCCGAGCACTGCCCCTCCCACGGCCAGCATGAGGCGACCCGTCAGCTTCTGCAGAGAAACAAACCACACTGTTATAGGCGTGTCTGGGCCCAGGTTACTACAGGACAGGGCTTGGACTGGCAGGTTCCTGTGTTCAGGTATCTTGCCTGACTCCTGGCACCACACCAGTCTTTCTCCCAGGAAACCTGGCCAATTCCCGTTCTTAGGTGCCCAAACCAGCCTAGCTGATTTCAAGACACTGGGCTGGCCGGGCCATTTCCTGGGGGAGAGAGGGGAAGTATGGGCTTCTCTCTTTGTAGCCAGGTCTCAGAAAGAGAGAGGCATTGGATTCTTTGGGGTCTCGTTTCCCCTGGTGGAGCCATACCTAGGGTCCGGTGGTTCTAGGTGCTGTGATTGGGAGGCCCAGGAACCAGCCCTCCTATGCGAGGGGGGGCCCAAATTACATGGTAGGAGTAGTACAGATATAGGAGAAGCACCCTGGATTTGCAGCTGAAGGTGCCAGCTTCTGATTCCAGCCCATGCGCCTGTTTGCTCTGTGAATTCCAGCAGGCTAAGTCCCCCTTGCACCAATTCTCCCCCACCCTCCATTTGCTTGTTGGCAAAATGGAAACAGCCTCATTTGTCACACTGCAGATGTGATCCCACCTTGCCCTGCCCTTCCTGCTGTTCACAGGGCAGGAAACTGAGCCCTGACAGGGTGAGGCAAGTTCCAGATCACTCAGGGGTCTGCAGCAGAGCTCAGGGCTCCTCATGGCAGCAATCCCCAAACCATAAGCCTCCCAAGGCTACTTGGACATAGGTGATACGCTAGGCAGGAACACACTTTGGAAAAGTGCATGACAAGGTGAGTACGAGTGTTGGGCCAAGGTGTTTCCAATGGGAAAGGGCTGGGAAGAAAAGGGGCAGTTTGCTTCTGTCCCCTGGAAGCCGAGGACATGAAGCAGCAGGATGGGCAGAGGCCAGCAGGTGAAGAGCCCTGCTTAGCCACAGGTGACTGAGAGGCCAGCAGGGTGTCCGCCCTGCTGAAGAAAATTACTCCTTTTTCAGCTATGAAAATGAGGATGTCAGGAAATGTGACATTAGGCAGGACTTTAACTGATTGTGGGAGAAGAGAGCTGCGGGAGGCACGTGAAAAAAAAATGACTAGCATTCACTACACACCCACACCAGGCTGGGCACTAGAAGTGGGCAGAGCTGGCCACGGCCTGGCTGTGGGTCTCTGGGCCTTGGTTTCCAAAGAACCCAGAAGCAGCCTTTACTTCACGATCATCACAGATAGCTGTGGGCATAGCTGGTATCGGGCATATTCCCAGTATGGTCTTTTCATTCTCTGAAAGCTGTCAGTCAGGGCAACGATCCCAAAAGCCGATGTGCTCACATGAGAGGCTGTGAAAGAGGAAGGCGTTGGCCCAGGAGGAGTGTGCAGCTCAGAGCCCCCTATGTGTGCGCGTTGGGTCCTTCCTTTCTACGCGTCTATCTACCTGGCCCCCTAGCCTGCCTCTGGACATTCATTCCACATGCTGGGGCTTCGCTATACCCAGGGACTTCATTCCCTCTAAATCCTCTGCATTGTGCAACTGGGAAGACAGCTCCCACCCACCTCCCCATGTCTTGGCACTGCCCCAAGACTCTCCCTTCTCTCAACTCTCTGGGGAGCCTTCAGGCCCAGAGCTGTTGTTCTAAGACTGTAGTGAGCAGCTGACAAACTCCTGGGGGACCCCAGCAACACACCAGATCAAGCCTAACTCATAGGGTGGGCACTGGGATTAAATCAGAGGCTGTGGCAAGGCACGGAGCATCACCAGGAGTGCTCACTAAACAGCGTCTGCTGGGCCCACCACGTGCTGGGCTATCCATCCACGGAATTACCTGCATTTGCTTGTGGGATGCAAAGTATATACAGTATTTTTCTAGAACACATTAGAATAGATAAAAAACAAGCAATGCAGCGACATCAAGCTATGGTTTAAGAAAATGTGGTTATATAATGGAATATATAACCTGGGAGTTCAAGGTTGCAGTGAGCTGTGATCAGACCACGGCACTCCAGCCTGGGTGACAGTAAGACCCTGTCTCAAAAAATAAAGTGAAACCAAAAACAGAGCAGTGTGTGCGTTGTATGCTACCTTTTTTTTTTTTTGAGGGAGAGTCTTGCTCTGTGGCCAGGCGCCAGACTGGAGTGCAGTGGTACAATCTTGGCTCACTGCAACCTCCGCCTCCTGGGTTCAAGTGATTCTCCTGCCTCAGCCTCCCGAGTACCTGGGACTACAGGCGCGTGCCACCATGCCCAGCTAATTTTTGTATTTTAGTAGAGATGGGGTTTCACTATGTTGGCCAGGATGGTCTCGATCTCTGACTTCGTGATCTGCCCGCCTCAGCCTCCCAAAGTGCTGGGATTACAAGCATGAGCCACCACGCCCTGCCTGTATGCTACCTTTTGTGTTTAAAAAAAAATTGGCTGGGGGTAGGGAGAGAATATACACATCTATTTAAAAGAATGCACAAGAGGCCGGGTGCGGTGGCTCACACCTGTAATCCCAGCACTTTGGGAGGCTGAGGCGGGCAGACTGCTCAAGGTCAGGAGTTTGAGACCAGCCTGGCTGACACGGCAAAACCCCATCTCTACTAAAAATACAAAAATTAGGCCGGGCGTGGTGGCTCACGCCTGTAATCCAAGCACTTTGGAGGCCAAGGCGGGTGGATCACCTGAGGTCAGGAGTTCAAGACCAGCCTGACCAACATGGTGAAACTCCGTCTTTATTAAAAAAATAATAATAAAAAAAAAAAACTACAAAAATTAGCTGGGCGTGGTGATGCATGCCTGTAGTCCCTCCCTACTTGGGAGGCTGAGGCACAAGAGTCACTTTAATCTGGGAAATGACGGTTGCAGTGAGCCGAGATCGTACCACTGCACACCAGCCTGGGTAACAGAGCAGACTGTCTCAAAAAAGAAAAAAAAAAGGATGTACAAGAAAGGTAACATTTTAACCAGTGGGACTGGGGTGACTGGCGACAGGGTGAGAGTGAGATTTCATTTTATAGTATTTGGGACTTTTTTGAATTCTGAATGGTGTGAATGGAGTCACCTATTCAAAATAATTTTTACAAGCCCTATAATTTCATATTATTTAGAACAAAGCAATTTAAATAAAAAACATCAAGTGGAAAATAATACAGAAGATTCACATATCTGGCAAAGATTATGCTGGTAGAGCATGAATGAATGACACTGGCCGTGCGAGATGAGGGCTATGATGACAGGCCCTGTTTTACTTAGGTCTGCATCTGATGTCCAGGGGTCTTGAGCCTTTGAAGTCATCCCTGGGGGCCCCACTGAGCAGCTGCTCAGGGACTGTAGGCTCTGGCAGTGGGGGTTGCTGGAGGCCAAGCATGGATCTTGTCATCGACAGGTCAAGGTCAAACTCCACTTTAGAAAACCTGCCTACCCACATCCTGGGTCATATCCACATCCACCCAGGCAGCTGCTGCACTAGGACCCACTAAAATAATCAATGACCCGTGCTCCAGGTCCCATGCTAACTAAGGCTGGGGCCCCGGATAAAACTGGACCCAGTCCTGACGCAAAGGAATGAGGTTTCAGTCCAGTGGGGGTGGGGGGCAGTGGGGACCAGATGAAGATGAGAGGCCAGTGTGGTCTGGGCTTCAACAGGAGGCTGGTATGAGGCACTGTGAGAGCCCTGGAGGGAAAGACTTCCAGTTTTGCCTGGGGACAAAAGATGAGTTCCCGGAGGTGACATTGGAGCTGGGGACCGTGAAGGACACGCGGAGAGTCTGCCAAGTGGGAAAGCAGTGGCAAGGTTACATTCCAGGTGGACAGAACAGTATGTGCAGGGGAAAGAAATGGGGACCAATTGGTCAGATTAAGAACAGGGTGCTCAGTGTGGCTCAGTGTCAGGTGTAGGGGAGAGGGACACAGCCCCTGCTCCTCAGTAGACACATGACACTGCGACCAGTCTCATACTCAGCTCCCACCCTGCTGCGCCCACCACAGCCAGCTTGATCATTGCTGGACTTGGAATCAGACCCACATTTAAATGCAGCAAGCTGCTTCCTTTCACTTTGGAGTTGGGATATACATGGTAGCCCTGCTCTAGGCCTTGGTTTCCTCACCTAGAAAACAGGGATGAAAGTTCCTTCCTTCAAGGGTTGCTGTTAAGTTCTTTATCAGTATCCATCATGAACCTGGCAGAATTCCCTCCACAAGTGTTTGCTGAATCAGGGAAGAATAGCAAGCTACCCTCCATCAGGCAACCACAGCACCACCTGCCCCCACCAGCCAGTGGCTAGAACTGGAACATGGCAATGAAGTCCCTTCACTCAACGTGTATTTATTCTGGTATCAAACTGATGAACAGTTGGTGATGACTTAGAGAAGGATATTAGCCCCACAGAGCTTGTGATTTTCTTGTGGGGAGCCTTTTATTAGGGGTGGGGAGCAATGTACGGCCCAGCATCTGGGATCTCCAGCAGCCCATCCCCCACTCCCTGGGGATGAGACTACTTTCTAGAACATTTCATCTCTTCCTGGCCTTTGCTCTTGCTATGTCCTCTGCAGTCCAGCGTATTACCCATCTGCCACTCAGTCTGGGCAACTCCTTAAGAATGAAACCAGGGGCACTGACTCGTGCCTGTAATCCCAGCACTTTGGGAGGCCAAAGTGAGCGGATAACTTGAGCTCAGGAGTTCAAGACGAGCCTGGGCAACATGGTGAAACCAGGTCTCTACTAAAATTACAAAAAAAAAAAAAAAATTAGCTGGATGTCGTGGCACACTTCTGTACCTAGCTATTCCAGAGGCTGAGGTAGGAGGATCACCTGAACCTGGGAGGCGGAAGTTGCAGGGAGCTGAGAGACATGCCACTTCACTCCAGCCTCGGCAACAGAGTGAGAAAAACAAAGAATGGAACCTGGGGTGGGTACTGTGTCTGCAGCCAGGGTGGCCAGCGTAGGGGAACAGCACACACTAATTGCAACACAAAGAAAACCTGTCATTTCTCAATTTAGCTTTTGGGCAAAGCTGGCTCTATGTCATCTGTTATGCCAGACCAGTGTTCATCCTTAGCCATTTATCAAACCCGACGAGTGTTGGAAGTATTAAGATTCAGTATTAAGAGGAGGTATTAAGATTCAGGACTTCTCCTCCTACACTTGGATGCTGGATGGCCCTGGCCACATTGTATAACTTGCCAAACACCGTGGCCTTTTGACCCATGCCAATGTGTCCTTCCTCGGCATAGCACTCCAGCCCTGGGGTTGGCCTACAGCAGGTTCTCAGTCTACACTAGGCAGAGGGAGAGCACATGGCTACTGCCACTCAGAGGCAGGGTATTCCTGGCAAGAGGAGGGTCCCAGGGCTGGCAGAATCCAGATGTTGCTCCATCTTATCCTCTTCCCACAGCATCCCACATGGGTTCCCGAGGTGTAGGGGAGCAGGAGGCGCAGGGCTTGCCAACTGCTTAGTCCACAGCTCTAAGGAGGGCGGGGGAGGAGTTTACCTGATCCATGACACCTCCCTTTTAATTTGTTTTGTCATGTTTGTTATTCATTTAAACAAACTTCTGGGCATTAAAAGAAAGAAGCTCAAGACTGGGCACAGTGGCTCACACCTTTAGTCCCAGCACTTTGAGAGGCGGAGGCGGTGGATTGCCTAAGGCCAGGAGTTCGAGACCAGCCTGGCCAACACAGCAACACCCTTTCTCTACCAAAAATACAAAAATTAGTAGGGCTTGGTGGCACGTGCCTATAATCCCAGCTACTTGGGAGGCTAAGGCACGAGAATCACTTTAACCTGAGAGCTGGAGAGTTGTAGTGAGCAAATATCTCACCACTGCATTCCAGTCTGGGCAACAGAGCAAGACACTGTCCCCAAAAAAAAAAAGAAAAAAAAAGACAGTCTCAGCTGCAGTAAGAAGAAGCTCAAGAAATTGCTGTAACATCGGCACTTAACAGGAGGTGCCTGAGGTCAGAGGGTAGGTGCCCAGCCTAGCATACAAACAAAAGCCAGGGTTGGGACTAGAGTTGTTTGGTTTCCTAGCCTGGCATTTTACCCCTCTGACCGGTTCCATCCTGCCAAGTCTTTTAAAAAAGAAGAGTGATGGGCTAGCAGTCTGAAGCCTGACCTTAGGGTGACCTCAAGCATTAACCACTCCTGAAGCCACTTCCTTTAAGCCTTCCAATGATGTCAAGACCCTTGCATGACTGAACCTCGAGGCAGAAGGCATTCTCCAGTTTTCAAAGCAGAGCTGAGAGGAGGGAGCTAGTACATTTATCAGCAGCACCAGGGAGGCGAGGCACTCTGCCAGGGGCTTCTCATACACTCTCATTTAACCACCAACAACAAGCTCTCAGGGAGAGATTGCTCCCACTTCACAGAGATGAGAAATGAGACTAAGAGAGGGAAAACCACAGAACCAGGAGGCTCGAGGCTTCAGGGGAAGCTTCCAACTGGGGGTCTCTGATGCCAAATTCTACGCCTTTCCTGCTCAGGTCCTCCCCCTTGTTTCCGGGTACTGGTCCCTGAAGGAAACAAGGTTTCTACCTGGTGCTTTCTATGTAGGTCAAATTCCCTAACAACAACTCTCTGAGCCTTGCCACTGTGAGACAGCCCGGGCACAAGCTCAGAAAACTTTGGGCCACTTTGCTGCATTTGCTGTAAGCCAAGGTTGGCAAACTATGGCAGCTAAGAATGGGATTTACATTTTTAAGTGGCTGGGGAGAAAAAAAAAGACAACGACTAACATTTTGTGATATGTAAGAATTATATTAAATTCACATTTCAGTGACCATTAATAAAGTTTTATTGGAAACCAGCCACATTCATTTGTCTATATATTGTTTATGGCTGCTTTTGTACTGTAACAGCAAAGCTGAGTGGTTGGGGCAGGCTGACAACTACGGGTCCCACAAAGCTGATAATATTTACCCTCTATCTGGTCCTTTTCAAAAAAAGTTGATCGGACTCTGCTTGAAGCCCCAAGTCCCCTGAGCTGCCCAGCATTCTCAAAGCCTTCCAGGCAAAACCACATTCTCCCTAAATAACCGAAAAGCTATGCGTCCTATAATGGAATGCTAAATGTAAACGATTGGCTCCTTGGCCGTGTGTGGGCGTGGGGCCAGGATCTGGACCCTGGGGAAACTGACACCCCCTGAGAAGGTACACATTTGGTGCTGAGATGTGCATTAATTCAACTAAGAGAACATTAATTTGGTAAGACTGGGCACATGCAAAGTTCACCGTCACTCTCGGCAAACAAGTTTAAGTCCCAGCTCCTCCACTTCCGTGACCTTAAAAAAGTCCTTTCCTCTACGCTTCAGTTCTCCGCAAGAGAGGATTTTCTAAGAATACGTGATATTGCTAAGGAAATATTATGCCTGAATGCATGCTCCCAACATTCTTCTAGTCGATGGGAATTCAGCAACAAAACTATACCAAATCCCTGCCTGTGAAACTTGATATTTTAGTTGAAGACTGGGGCAGAAAATAAATACATGTAATTCATCGGGTGGTGAGTGGTATGAAGAAAGAAGGTGACGGGGTGCTGTTTCTTAATTATGGTGGGACATGCCTGTAATGAAATATTATGCAGCTGTTGGAAAGAATGAAACACATCTGTATACATGTGTTGTGAAGAGCCCCAGGGTAGATTGTTAAGTGGGGGAAAAAAAGCAATAGAATGTACATACTGCATAAGGAATAGGAAGTTAGTGAACTTGTATACTGGCACTTGGTTGTATGTGCAGACAGAAACACTGCCAGTATTTACCTCTAAGGGTTGGGCTGGTGAACAGGATGGGCTGCAAAGAACTATGCAGAAAGCGAGCTCCAACTACACAGATGTTATATTTATAGGCATGCATCTACACATGCACAGAGTCTTTAGAGCAAACACCAAACTGGCAAAACTAGAAGACATTCTTTCATTTTTTATGCTTCTCTATAGTTGGCTGCATAACTTGTGAAAATTTTTTTAATCCAATTTTTTTTCCAGTCACATGTTGAACTTTATTGGACACAGCCTGGATGCCAGGGCCTGGTAGGCCCCACACACTGCCTGCTAGGCCCTGGACTGTCCAGGGCTGGAGGGAGGGTAGTTCATCCAAGAAAGTGTCAGACATGGTAACCCCACAATGCAACACTGTGGTTAGAGATTTTATATAGCTGGGAGATAAAGGGCTGCTCCACAGATGTATGAACAGGTCCAATCTTCCATAAATAAACCTACCGTAGAGAGGAAAATGACACTCAAATTCATCATTAGACACAGGGCACTCTAGATGGGTGGGACATTCTCACTGGTCAGGGGACCAGGATGGGTGATGAGGGGCCCAGACGTCCACAGCATGGGGCAGGCAGGGGTCAACAGATGATGGGCATTTGCACTAGGACACTGCATTCACAAGACCAATTACTGAAGGGACGTGTGTGTCAGGCTGTTCATCCTGGAATGAGGAGGGGATGATCTTTCCATCATATTCTGTGGCTGGTGGGCTCAAAGAAGGCTACTTTGTGGAGAGAATGGGGGCAATGAGACCATACAGCGAAGGTGAGGATCAGGATCAGGCCCACAAATAGCCCTGGCTTCTGGGCAGCACTGCGTCCCCCACAATGCTGATGGCACAGCTGGCTGCTGGGCCACTCAGGCCAGCTCTCGGCTGGAGGAGATTCCCGTAGAGGCTGATGCAGTCATTCAGGGAGTTGGTGATAAGGACTTCCACCACCAGGTTGTAGATGGTGATGAAGCCAGCCATGACCGCGGAGGCGCTGGACTTCATGATCAGCTCTGGCCGCATGAGGGCCAGGACCACAATGCAGTGCTGCTCTAGGCTGTGCCACAGGCAGCAACCAGGGTTGTGGGTTGGAGGCAAGGCAAGCCCAGAGCAGACTCTGTTCACCTGGGGCCAGAAACCTTTGGGAATAGCTTCTGCACAGCTGTGAGGGCCACCCCGAAGTTATCACATGCAGCCAGGAGCCGAAGAAGGCACCCAGCTGGTGGGAGGAAGTCCTCAGGAAGAACAGCCACAGCTGGGTGCTGAAGGAGCCCAGGGTGGCTGTTTCTTCTTTCCTCGAACCAGGCCCTCCAGCCCAAGACAGTCCACCTCTTCCTCCAGCAGAGGTGCTTATAGCCAGCTGGCCTGTCTGGGCTCCCACTGTGCTATGAAACCCAACCCGTGCTGCTCAGCACCCCCCAAGACTGCTGCACAGACCACATGCTCCCTTGGAGTCTCAGTGCCGCGGACCCAGACACAGCTAGGTGTCATCCCCACTACAGCTGAGGACACAAGCTCCAACAAGAAGTGAGTGGCTGGCCTAAGGTCGAACGATAAAGCTGTTTCTGATGGAGCCCTTTCCTCCCGACTTCCAAATGCCAGGGCAGGGGGAGATGAACTGTGGGCTAGGAGACATAGGCAGACTTCCTGTCCGGCAGAGGCCTCAGTAGCCACGAGCTCCATCAGCTGGGGTCAGGCAAGAGCCCTCTCCCATTCCAGGGTGCAGAGGCCCTGGGGAGGCAAATCAGTGTGGTCACGAAGAGAAAAGATGCTGCCTTTTTCTGCCCAGGTTCAAGGCCTGGGAGCCCTGCTTAGCTACTGCAAAACCCTAATGTTTATGCATCAGCTATTGCCAGGCCTGGTGGCTGGAAGACAGAGCCTCAGGCTCCACTCCACCCCTCCCGTGGAGGGAGGTAACAATTGGAGGCTTGTTTGGGTGGCCAGGGCTGGGCCTGCAGGCCTGGACACAGCTTCTCTGAGCCCATGAGTCCGGTCAGAAGGCTTCCCAGCCTCTGCCATCATGGGGACATCGGTTACCAGACTGAGTGAGTGGCTTTGTCACCTCTATGCCCAGGAGCGAGCTGGGGGAAGGGGTGAGGTTGCAGGCCCCAAGCCAACACTGCACACTTTCCTCTTGTTCCAGGCCTCCCAGCTCTGCCAGTCTTGGGGAAGCAGGGGAGCTGGATGCCTGTACCCTTGGTACTGGAGCAGAGCTCTGGGCCGATACCCCGTGACCAGGAGGCACTGGGCAAAGCTGAGCTCCTTGAAGTCACAAGCTGATTACGAGGGATTTGAGGCTGGTCCAGCTCCGGGGCAAATAGGGTCAAATCCTTGGATGGCTCGGTACTAGACAAGGATCATCTTGGGGCTGTTTACATCATTTGCACACCCAGACTGGCCATATAAAGGGTCTTTCCACTTAAAATAGCCGCCGCCCTGATTTAGGGCACAGGGCCAGTCTCACCACATCCACCAGGGGTAGCCAAGCCTCCATTTACTGAGAAGGAAACCAAGGCTCCAAGGAAAGCCACTTCAAGGTCAGAGTTTAGTGAGAACATCTAGTATTTTGTTTCCATTCACAGTAGAGTTTCAGTTGTCAAGTTATGTCTAATCCAACTTTCAGGCTCCTATGGCATGCACAAAAAAACACGGCAAGTCCTGTGTCTGGGGATGCCTGCTCATTTGGGGGTGGGTGGAGGATGACACAGACAGGCGTGTGGAGAAGAAAGCATCTTTTTAAGAAACACAGCTCCATAGGACGACTCAAATCTTTTGTGATAGTCTTATCTTGGTCAAATCTCTTCCCTTCTCTGGCCTCAGTTTCCCCATTTGTCAAATGGAGGGCTGGGCCATGGCTGGAAGGCTCCTCCTGCTCTGGGTCCCCTCCACCCTCTAATGTCATCCTGGGAAAGGCTGGCAGCATGTCTTGGGGCGGGAGGTTCAGTGTGTGATCTTGGCAAAGTCATTTTTTAGTGGACCATGAAGTCATTGTGACTTGTATCACAGGGCAGTTGTGAGGATTCTAGCAGTTAACGGACATGAACGTTCCTTTCAAACTATCCCAAGGCTGACCCAAATTCAGAAAGGTAGGCGGGGAGCCTAAAAAAAGCAAAGCAAAGAAGCCCAAAGCAGGGCAGGGCAGTCACATGAGCTGACCCTCCCTGGCCTGGCACTCTCACTCATGTGCCATCCCTATTAGCTTCCTGAGAAGCCCCTACTAGGAAAAATGGGTTAGTGCGAGCTTTAATGATTTACCTGACTTACTACCCACAGGCAAGCATCCTGACTCCCCAAAAGCTCACACTTCCAGAACGCCAACTTCTGGATAGAGGCCAAGGCCCAGGTAGGTACAGGTCACCCCAGGGCCCAGGTAAGTGCAATGCATCATGGGAGTCCAAGGAAGCAAGGAACATTTACGGGGCAACTAAGGGGACAGACATACATTGTTTTCTGAATTCCTAGACACTGTAATGATGAAAACTGGGCAATTGAGCTAAGGCGGGATTCAAAACCACATATCCAAGACTTCAAACATCTCTGCTTGGCCGTGTGAAGTAGCTCTCACCTATAATCCCAGTACTCTGGGAGGTCGACGGGGGCAGATCACCTGAGTTCAAGAGTTTGAGAACCGCCTGGGCAACATGGTGAAACCCCGTCTCTATCCAAAACACAAAAATTTAGCTGGGCGTGGTGACACACACCTGTGGTTCCAGCTACTCAAGAGGCTGAGGTGGGAGAATCGCTTGAGTCTGGAAGGTAGAGGTTGCAGTAAGCCAAGATCGTGCCATTGCACTCCTACCTGGGTGACAGAGTGAGACCTTGTCTCAAAACAAAACAAAACAAAAAACTATGCTCTCTGCACCACGGAGGGGCTGAGGAAACCTGCAATTTCTGATTTTTCCTTTTCTGGAAGGCAGAGACTGGCCAGTAAAGTGATGAGTGATGGGCATAAGTAGGACTAGTTGCAAGTTCTCACGAAGGGTGGGGACAGACATCTGGGACAGGGCTCTCTTTGTGTGCTGCCCAGGAGGGATCGTGGGAGAACTCCTGGCTTGGAGGCAAGACGATTCCATCTGTCCCCTACTTTCTAGTCAGCTAAGCTCATTACTATGAGTTACAGAGGAGCACAGTGGAACACAGGGAAGTTAGTTGAGTCAGTTCCCATTTACTAGGAGACAAAGAGGAGCATAGCATAACCAAGGCTTCAGAGCCAGACACACCTGGCTTTTAGACCTTGTGGGAAAGGCAAGCGATACAACCTCTCCAGGCCTCAGTTTAACACTGCACAAAAAGGCTGTGCTTGCTGGTCAAATCAGCAGTCTCCAAAGGGAAGGCTTTATTCCAGAATGTATATGGAACGATCTACACGAGATTTGGACGGGAAAATGACTATGACTCCTATCTTGCATGTATTTGTCTTTTGAAATTTCTATTTTGGCTGGGCGAGGTGGCTCATGCCTGTAATCCCAGCACTTTGGGAGGCCAAGGCGGGCGGATCACGAGGTCAGGAGTTCAAAACCAGCCTGGCCAACATAGTGAAACCCTGTCTTTACTAAAAATACAAAAATTAGCCGGGCATGTTGGTGCACGCCTGTAGTCCCAGCTACTCGGGAGGCTGAGGCAGGAGAATCACTTGAACCCGGGAGGTGGAGGTTGCGGTGAGCCAAGATCACGCCACTGCACTTCAGCCCAAGCAAAACAGTGAGACTGACTCAAACAAAAAAAAAATTCTATCTTATGAAGGCATATAATCTGTTAGTATCAAATCGCATGTGCATGAATGTATAAATACAGATAAACCACTGCGACAGAGGTGTTCCAACATTAATTACTGACGAGGTAGAAAGTGGAAAATGTGGAGAGCATTGCATGAAGAGCACCCACCTGCCACACTATTTAGAACCAGCTGGCACAAGGGGCCACCTTTGAAGACAGGCAAACTCTCTCCCCTTCTGCCCAAAATTCAAGAAATGTTGTGGTGAAGAGAGACAGTGGAGACAGAAATGAAATTAAATCTGATTGGCCTGGGTTTAAACCCAGCTCAGCCACTTACTAGCTGTGTGACTTCAGCAAACTTAATTCCCTTCTCTGAGCTCCAGGCTGGTGAGGAACCAGCCGGGCTATACGGTCCGTCAGTGATGCTGAAAAGTAGTTTGGCTAAGAACTTGTTGATTCTCTCCTCCACTTCTCTGTCTCCATGTAGAGTATTCGCTTATCCACTCAACAGATAAATACCCATGTCTGACATTGCATGCTGAATAGATAGTTCCTTGCCTAGAGGAAGTGACAAAAATGATCTCTATCATTCAGGTGGAAAAACTGAGGCCCAGAAGTTAAGCGGCCTGTAAGAGCCCTGAGATATTTAGACAGTCAGGGTCCCAGCCCTTGCCACTAGAGCTAAAACAGCTTCTCGCTTCGCATTTGTTTAGTTATATCCCACTCTTGCGGCTCACCTATGATTGCAGGGAGCCTTCCCCCGGAACTTCCTCGGGGTCTCACCTCAACCGAGGGCCCAGGAAGGGTGAAGCAAGTCGTCTGGATTCACGGATTTAATAGGTGTGAGGCGGAAGGCCTTTTCCCCGCCGAGGGTACAGCCCAGGTCACCCCGCTCAGTCCCCACCGGACATCTCCACCGCCGGTAGGAAGAGCAGTTCAGAATTCAGTGCTACCCCCCGAGTCCCAGCTAAGAAAAAAGGGCCATCCAGGTGCCCTCCCAGCTGAGGAGATGGAAAAATCCAAGTATAACAGATAAGAGGGAGCGTTTCAAAAGAAAAGGGGGACTTGAAAATATTCTAGACTAGGGGGAGGAAGGGCGGGTGGGCAGAGAGAAACAATGCCCAGCACACAGGAGGGGCTCAACAAACATTTGTGGAAAAGGAGTCGCTCTGCGGGAGTCACAGAGATGCCCTTCAGAAGCCCGTATACACAGGAGAAAAGAAATCCTATCTAGGCAGTTGTTTGTCCCCAGAGTCCCCATCCCTCCCTCGTTCCCCAGCCCCGTGGCCTGCGCGCTTCCCGCTCGACTCCAGCCTGGGGCTCTTTCCCGATCCCCGGCTCCCCGCCCGGCCCCCCAGGGTAAACCCGCCTCTCCCGGGCACATCTCCGCGGGACTGGGCCAAAGCTTTGGGGCCTGCACTCCTCCAAAAGGAGGGCCTCAGAGACCGGAGGTTCATCTGAACCCCCCGCGTTGAGCCCGGGCCTGGGGGAAAGTGCCCTCTCCTCGGCCTCGGCACCGCGGGGGAACTGGCGGGAGGAGTCGGGGGAGGCTGGTGGGACACCTCGCACCAGGCCGCGCACCTACTGGGGCTCCCGGGCCAAGGGAGCGGGCGGAGAGCCGGGGCGGGTCCCGCCTACTCCGCGCGCCGGGGCCGGGGCCGGGCCGGGGGCTCGGCCCGCTCAGCCAATGGGCGCCGCGCTCGGGCCCCCTCCCCGCACCAGGAGGAGCCGGCAACGGGCCGCCGCCGCCGAGGTCGTGTGCGACGTGCCGCGCCCGGGCCCTGTGTCCCCGGCCGCTGCCGGGCCGCGTGGACGGCGCGGGGCCCCCGGAAGGAAGCCTTGTGCTCAGTACCGGCGCCAACTACGCACGCGGTGCCCTCCGGCCCGCTAGATCTGAGCCCATCCCCCACCGCGGCCAGCGGCCCGGCGGGGCGCTACGCTCGGGACCCGCGCGGAGCCAGGATCCGAGAGGCGCGCGGCCCACCCCGGGCGCACAGCGCGGCGGGGCGGCGGGGGAGGCTCTGGCCGGCGGAGGGGCGGGCAGAAGTTCGCGCCTTTGTTCCTGCCGGAGGGCCGGCGGGCGCGCGACTCACCTTGCTGCTGGGCTCCATGGCAGCGCTGCGCTGGTGGGTCTGGCAGTGCCGGGTGCGCGGGTGGCGACGGGCGGGCGGGCGGCGCTCTCCGGCTCAGACTCGTGCTCCGGTCCCGGGACGCCCGCTGCGACTCTGACTCCGAGTCCGGTCGCTTGGTCTCCCGCTCTCTGGAACGCTCACTCGGGACCTGCAACCAGTGACCGCCACGCTTACTGGTGCTACCTCTTGCCTCTTGCGGGAGAGCGCGCGGATCGTGGCGTTTATAGGACACCGGCCATTGGCTGACGACGCCGGTGTGTCGGGGGGGTGGGTTGTGGGTAGGACCTCGGGGCGGGGCCTAGGGCCCAGCCTGTCCTGGGCGGTGCGCGGGGAGGGGGGCGAGGGGTGGGGCCGGGGGCGGGCGCGGGCGCGGGAGGGCCCCGAAACACCCCCCTGCCCCTGGCTGCCGATCGACCCGCTCTCAGTGCGTTGGGACCGCGATGGGCGTTCGCTGTGTGACTCAGGGCAAGTGTGCACGCCTCTCTGGGTCTCCGCGGCCTTCTTCTCTAGCAAAATGGTGGAGCCGGTACCCGGCTGTAAGGCAAGCTGGGAGGCGCGGAGTAGCGGGTGGAGAACTGGACTGGAGTTCTCACTTGGCCGCTGGGTGACTTCGGTGCACTAGGGATAGTAACAGTACCGCCTCATGGGGTTGTAGGAGGACTAAGTGGGATAATATTTGTAAAGTGTTTAGAACAGCGTCTACTGCGTGGAAAGTAGTATTTGTTAGAGAGACTTCAGGAGGTCTTGCTCAGTGATTGACTTCTCCCTTCCCTGTCTCCACCCCCCCACATTCCCGTTGGTGAGCCAAGCCTTGCTTTTGCACCGGCCAGGCTCTCTGCCTGGAAATGCATACCCATCTCAAACCTGGGCTTTAAAATCTCCTCCTCTGGGGCGCCTTCCTCTACTTCGCACAGTTCAGGTGAATCTGTGGTGTCCTGTAAGCGTGGAAAATATGAAAGGCAGGTTAACTGACGTTAAGGACAGGAGAGACCTCGGGTTGGAACCAGCTCAACTGTATACTAGCCCGGCCGCGATCCTGGGCGAGTTCCTGGATCAGTTTTCTTATGAGTAAAATGAAATTCTTCACAGCAATCTCATTGCTATCATGAGAGGTGCAATTTCCAGATAAGCTCATGAAGTGTTTAGCATGGAAGTTCTCATTTACTGGTTGCTGATATTGTTGGATTATTTATTTGTTTTGTTAGTAAATAAATAAATGCTGGTCTCGAACTCCTGGGCTCAAGTGGTCCTTCCACTTTAGCCTCCGTAGTAGCTGGGAGTGCAGGCATGTGCCGCTGCACTGAGAGTGGTCTTGTTATCATCTGACTCACCTTATTTCCTCTAGACCAGGGCCTTACGTGAAACACAGTGAAGGGAAAGACCCCCCAGTCCCAAGGTCTGACCAAAGTCTTGAGGATCCCTTTCCCCGTGGAGGGAGTCATGGTGGTCTTACTGTCTATTGGAAACCACGAGGTTGAACCGACCAGATGACCCCTGGAGTTCTCTAGCCATGTGTCCAGTTCCGGCTGAGGGTCACCTTGATTGGGTATGGAGCCCTGAAACAGAAGACAGGCGCATTCTGGGCACACCCCTGCCCAAGGCTGCAGTTCCTATGGTCCCTTGATTCTCAGGCTGGAAAGCTTGGGGCCACCTCTCTCCTCTCTCCTCACCCCTGGGCAGCCCCCCCAAGTCCTGTTGACTCCGCTGTCTACAACACCTCATTTTACTTCCCTCCCCTGCTGTCTGCAGGGCCTCCATCTCTGGTCTTCGTCCTCCAGTCCTGCACCCTGCCACTCTCCTGCTTATCTGTCTGACATTGTCATGGAGGGGAGTAAGGGCCAAGCCTGGCCATCAAGGTCCTTCTTCAGGGCACCAGTTTACATGCTCAGCCTCGCCCCTTACAGCGGCAACTCACATCCACACCTTTGCTCAGCTTGTCTCCTCTGCCAGGGAAGCCCTCCCCAACCTCAGCATGCCAGAAAGCACCATGGGTCCTTCCTCCTCCAGGAAGTGTCCCTGATTCTCCCAAGTAGAAATCTTTCTCTCCTTTACCATCTGGTGTTTCGTAGGTTGCCACTTGTCCTCTGTCTTCCCTCAGCCTGTGAATACCTCAAGGACAGCTTCTGCAGCCAAGGCACGCGGTGAATGACTGAAGGAGGGAAGGAATGCACGAATGAGTGAGCAGCTAGTCTACCTGTCTCTGATGTTCCTTCCACTCCACTCTGTCCTGCTGATACTTCGAGTCTTTCCATAAGTACCTTTTGGTTTTGCTACTTCCCTACTCAAAGTCTCTCCACAGCTCCCTATTTCTTAGCACGTCCAGTCTACTGTCTATGCCTTTTCCCAGTTGTGGGTCTGCCTCACTCAGCCCATGGGTCACACTCACCAAACAGCCACCTTGTCCTTCTCTAGGCCAGCCCCATGCTGGCCACTTTCCCAGGGACAGAGACATGCAACCCTGTTGTTAGCCTCATGGAGGCCCCACACTGGAGGAGGAGGAAGAGGGGAGATAAGCAGCAGCAATACCAAGTCAAGTGTAGAGGGTCAAGAATCTGTACAGGAGCAGAACTTGTATCGCAGGGGAAGGAGAGGGAGTAGAGAGAGCATCTGGGAAGGGGGAGGTCATGCTGAGCAGGGTTTGGAAGGCTGAGTAGGAGTTCACCAGATGGATCAGAGGGAAGGCCATTCTCAGCAGAGGGAAGAGCATGTGCAAAGGCAGCAAACTGCCAGAATGATTATCTAGGGGACTTAAGAATCTCTGAGCCACTCTTAGAGATTGATGGTGGAGCTGAGATCTGGACTCTGGAGTCTCAGCTCTGCTATTTACTTGCAAACATTCATGGGCAAACAATGCCTTCTCTTCTCTGAGCCTGAAGACCCACATCTGTAAAATAGATATAACAAACCCTTCCTGGGTAGGCCAGAGGGAAAGTGGATGTTTATAAAGGCTTAGCCACATAAACTGTACTAGTTATTGACCTGAGAACTTCAGTCAAATCCCATCCCATGGTAGGGTGATGCTTGAGGACAAAGCAGAGTGGCCAGAAAAAAGCTTTCCCTTCACCCACCCAGCCCCACCTGCCCACACACAGATCCCCATTAACTGCTTGAAATTCTACTTCTCTGTGTTCCTCTCTGTGAATGTTTTAGGACCCCTGGAGGCTACTGGTCAGAGGCAAATTCATCAGAAGCTATTGACACTGCATCAGAGATTAGATTCTCTGGTGGACTTGTTTGTTATTTTTGGGTGGCCGAGTCCTTGGAAGCAGAATTTAACTCCAGCTAGGGAAGGAGCTTAGAGAAGGTCCCAGGAAATAGCATCTGAGCAGAGACAGTTTGGGTGCAGGGGAAAAGGGGAGAGGAGGGGGCAGCTATGTAGCTCCTGAGGCTAGAGCACAGGGGCTTAGGGGAGAAGAAGAGACTGAAGAGGTGGAATCACAGTCAAATTGTCAGGTATAGGCATGAGGGCTTTATGCAGTGGGCAATGGGGAGCCATGGAGAATTATTGAGCAGGGGAAGGACCTGAGGAAACCTCAGTGTCCCCACAAGCCTACCTTACCTGAGGCACTAAAGGAGATGTGAGGAGGCTGTGGAGCCCCAGCATTCAGCTTCAACGAGCTAGTGCCCCTTCCCTAGTCTGTGCCCACACTGGCAACTTTGTTCCCTGGAGGCTGCCTTTAGTCCTGGACGGAACTCGGCCTCTTCTAGGTCCGATTCTAAGCAGTTCCAGCCCCAGCCAGTCTGGAGGAAAAGAGCTCTCTGAGACTGGCTGGCAGGAAGGTGCCAGGTGACAGGCGGATGCTGGAGCCTGGTGCGTGCCTCAGAGCACGAAAGTGGGAGGGGGGAGGGGTGGTGGTGGTGGCAGGGTGGTGCAGGGCGTGTCCTAGCAGCTTCACAGTTAGGAGTGAGTAAGGCAGGCTGGGAAAACACTCTCTTGCCTTTAAAGGCAAGCATCCCTGGCCGCCAGGAGGAAAGGTTTGGCTGAGTCAGCTGCAACTGGTACAAGGGGGCGGATGGCAGGGGCTGGGACAGGAGAGCCCCTAATCCGAAGGATGTTTTGCAACTCAAATCCTCCTGGACTGCAGGTAAACACAGTGATGAATTCCAGGAAGGCCTGATGGGCCAGGCAGGACAGTTGTGTGTTTAGTATTTTCATTCCGATTTGCACACCTGCTTGAACCACCTGCTTCCAGAAAGCTGTTCAGCATCCCTTCTTTATCTTCTGTATGCCCCTCCTTGACCCTCTGCAAACGCTCTTATCAGGGCTACCACCTGCTCACTGATGCTGGCGGAATTGAAAGGACATATTCCCCTCCCTTCTCTCTCTCCTGAGTACCAGGCTTTTCTGTCCAGCTGCCTCCAGGACAGCCCTCTGGATGTCCCACAGGTACCTCACACTCACCATGCTCAAATCTGACCTCATTATTTTCCCCCGTTCCTTCCTGTCCCCGCCCTAGAGATGGCTCCTCTAGCCACCAAATGGCCCTAGCCAGAGGTCTGGTTTCTTCCCTGACCCCTCTCTGTCTCGCTCACTTCCCATATCCAGTCAATCCCGTGAACTCTGCCTGCTCTCTCCATGCGGACAGTCCCTCCTCCAGCATAGGCTAGGACCGCTGTTCATTCATCCTCCTCCCTGCCACCACACTGATCTCTTTAAAATGCACAGCTGACCACATCATTGCTTTGTTTAAACATCTTCCATGGCACACAATAATGTGACTGAATCTCACAGACATTATATTGAGTGACAGCAGCTGTGAAGAGTGTGATTTCATGTGTATAAAGTTTAAAAACAGGCAAAACTTATCTCTGAGATTAGAAGTCTGGACAGTAGTTACCATTGGGAGGAAGGGTTGTGACTCTGAGGGCGGGGTGCTGGTAATCAGGGTGAGGCAGGTGGAGACCAGATCAGCAGTACTGATGTTTTTAAATATGACTCAGCATAGCATGTCACTAATCCTGTGTTTATTGAAAATTTTGATATTTGATCATCATGGGTTTTTTTGCATTAATTCTGATTTTTCAGAAATACTGCATTAAAAATATGATTTATCCTGATGATAGAGGCTGCCGCCCCCCTCCACCCCTGCTTAAATTTTACAGGGGGAGGTCAGTGCCTTTCTTGTCACAGCCTATTTCTGACCATGTTGGTAATGTTGTTTTCTCGTTGGGGTGCTGGTTGTGGGTGTGTTTAGTTTGTGAAAATTCACTGGGCTGTGTACATTTCTGATTTTTGTACTCTTCTGTATGCATCCTTTGCTTCAATTTAAAACAATTTTTTTTTAACTTAAAATACTTCTGTGATTCCAAGGGAATGTCTCCCATCTGCTTTTTCCAGTGTCCCCAGCACCAAAAACAGCACCTGGTTCACACTGGGTCTCATACATTTGAAGGAATACAGTGTTTCAGTTAATTTAATTCTGACAGCAACTCTATGAAATGAGTATTTTTCTCTCAGTTTTCCTTCTTTTTTTTTTTTACTGAGTCTTGCTCTGTCGCCCAGGCTGGAGTGCAATGGCTTGATCTCGGCTCACCACAAGCTCTGCCTCCTGGGATCAAGTGATTCTTCTGCTTCAGCCTCCTAAGTAGCTGGGATTACAGGAGTACGCCATCCTGCCTGGCTAATTTTTGTATTTTTGGTACAGATGGGGTTTCACCATGTTGGTCGGGCTGGTCTCGACCTCGTGATCTGCCCGCGTCAGCCTCCCAAAGTGCTGGGATTACAGGCGTGAGCCACTGCACCTGGCCTTTCTCTGTTTTCTAAAGGAGAAAACTGAGGCTCAGGGGAAGTAATTTGCCCAAAATCACACAGGTAGTAAGTGTGAGTTTCAGCATCTGGATTGAAAAAAGTAAATGGAGCCGGGTTTGGTGGTACCTGCCTGTAGTCCCAGCTGCTACACAGGTTGAGGCAGGAGGATTGCTTGAGCTCTAAAGTTCAAGTCCAGCCTGGGCAACATGGTGAGACGCCATCTCTAAAGATAAAATAAAAAATAAATAAATAAAATAAAAATGGATGACTTGACTGCAAAGAAACTTTTCAGATCAAATGCTGCCAGATTCTCTGCCTTTAAAGAAAGCCACAAAAACAGCAAAAACTCCAACCGGTACTGCGTGCTCTAATCCAACACCAGCACAAGCAGTTTGCTTCGCCTGGCTCTATCACTTAGATTATAATTATTTGAGCCTTATCTTCCTCTCAGATAATAACCTCCTCTAGGGCTGAGGCTCAGGTATTCCTGTCTTCCCTTTGTCCAGCAAGTTATTTGGCACAAGAAAAAAGCTATAAATGTTTAATAAATGAATGAATCAAAGAATGAATGAAGGAGGAGGCTGACAGTGGCATGTGGTAGGCAGACCACAGGTTTTGGAAACAGACCTGCTAGCTATGTGCCTTTGGGCATGTTACCTCACCTGAGTCTCAGTTTCCCCAGCTGTAAGATGGGGATAATAGCAGTACTCACCTCTAAGAATTTTTGTGTATATGAAGTAAGGAAATATGTCTCAGGTGACTATCCTACAGTAAATACTTGAAACGTGGTAACTATTATTGTTTCCAGTTTTTTACATTCTCAAAGCCCGATTTACTTCAGGGTTGCAAGGGTCTGCCCCTTTCAATTTCCATGTATTGTTTTCTGGAACCCTCTGTGGTTGGAAGGAGAGGACCTGATGATGCCTCCCTCAGGAGCTTTCTTTCCCCTGGGGAGGGCGGAACGCTGGAACGGTCCAGAAGTCTGGCTTCATGGCCCAGCTCCACCTTGCCAGTGGTGCCGTCTTTGGCGAGTTGCTTACTACCTGCGAGCCTCAGTTTTCTCTCTGTAAAATAAGGCCCAGAATAATTTTTTTTTTTTTAGTACCCAGAATAATGTTGACCTTGGGGGACCTCTGGGGAGGATTCAGTGGCTTCGCCCTGGGCGTACTGCACAGTAGGCCCTCCACAAGTGTTGAGTCCGAGGAATGAACCTGGCACCCTGGGGGTGAGGGGGACAGCAAGGAGACCAGAGGGACCCCGAGAAGCCCAAGGACTGATCGGAAAAACAAACAACCTGGCGTAGTTCTGTTTCATTCTTAGGATCGTATTTCTCCAAAGAAGTGGAATGATGATGCCTTCGTGCCGATATAACTCACTCACTTCTTTCTTTCTTTGTCTTTTTTTTTTTTTTTGAGATGGAGTCTCGCTCTGTTGCCTAGGGTGGAGTGCAATGGCGCGGTCTCAGCTCACTGCAACCTCCACCTCCCAGGTTCAAGCGATTCTCCTGCCTCAGCCTCCCAAGTAGCTGGGATTACAGGCACTCGCCACCACGCCCGGAGAATTTTTGTGTTTTTATTAGAGACAGGGTTTCACCATGTTGGCCAGGCTGGTCTTGAACTCCTGACCTCGTGATCCACCGCCTCGGCCTCCCAAAGTGCTGGGATTACAGGCGTGAGCCATCTCGCCCGGTCCTGTCTCTCTCTTTTCTTTCTTCCCTCCCTTCCTCCCTCCCTCCCTTCTGTCCTTCTTTCCTTTTTTAGAGATAGGTTCTTGCTATGTTGCTTAGGCCGTCCTCAAACTCCTGAGCTCAAGCAATCCTCCTGCCTCAGCCTCCCAAGTAGCTGGGACTACAGGCCAGCACCACTGTACCTGGCTTGATGTAACCTTATAACTCTGCAAAACTCCTTCCCACACGTCATTACTTGGGTCTTCTCCATACCTTTTGCTGCAGGCAAGACCAGAATTATTCATGTATCCACAGTCATGGAAACTGAGGCACAGAGAAGTTAAGCCACTTGCTTGAGATCATAGTGAAGGAGGAATTTGGAAGCAAATTGAAGATGTAAAACCTGGGCCTCCTGACTTCTACATACCACCATGGAGTAATTTGCATCTGAAAGAAAGCACACAGCTTACGCCAAGACAGAGCAGCGGTGTCTAGCTGTGCCTGCTTGCCTGGCCCAGCCCCCACCTGGATGCCACCTGGCAGTCACATGCACATTCATCACGGAGGAGCTGGCCCAGGCTCACACATTATACCGGAGCTGACTCACGCTTTGCAAGAGGGAGAGTGTGAATCCGTTGAGAGCCGCAGGGGCCCTTGCTTTCCACATTGAGACTTGAAATTCATGCCTCACATCCACGGCAGTTTAGTTCTTTAGAAAGGGAAAGCACTGTGAGCTGGCTGGCTTTGGGGATCTCTGGACTCAGAGAAGAGTGTGGTTTGGTTCAACTCTGGGCTCTGTTACAAGTTGGCTGGGTGACTTCAGGCAAGTCATTGTCTCTCAGTCTCTTCAGCTTTATAACAAACCGCCAAGACTCTTCAAGCATCTGAAAGGCTGTTCTTGCTCTGGGTTGAGAAACCTCGTCATAATAATGTATGTGTTGCTAATTTACTATGTCCCAGGTAAGTGATTGGTATGGAGTTATTACTATCTCATGTAATCTCCCAATGAATTCTAGATTTACTATTTTATATCCTATTTCTCAAAGGAGGAAACTGAAGCACAGTTTCAGAGTGATTTGCCCAAGGTCGAGCGGGTCAGCAAGTGGCCGAGCTAAGAATCGAACCTAGTTTGTCCCAGACTTCATATAAAATCTGGTCCACACCTTTATCCTGCTAGACCTCAGTTTCCTCATTTAAAAAAAATTAAACTACATAACATAAAATTTACCATTTTATGTATTTTAAGATTATAATTTGGCCGGGCGCTGTGGCTCACGCCTCTAATCCCAGCACTTGGGGAGGCCGAGGCCGGTGGATCATGAAGTCAGGAGTTTGAGACCAGCCTGGCCAACATAGTGAAACCCGATCTCTACTAAAAATACAAAAATTAGCCAGGCATGATGGCTTGCGCCTGTAGTCCCAGCTACTCGGGAGGCTGAGGCAGGATAATTGCTTGAACCCGAGAGGCAAAGGTTGTGGTGAGCCGAGATGGAGCCACTGCAGCCATTCTGGGCAACAGAGCGAGACTGTGTCAAAAAAAAAAAAAAAAGACTATAATTCAGTGGCATTCAGTGCCTTCACACTGTTATGCAACCATTGCCATCAACCATCTGCAGAATTTTTTCGTCTTCTGAACTCACTCAATAATAAGTCCCCATTCCTTGTTACCCCTAGTCCCTGGCAACCCCCCTATTCTGCTTTCTCTGTGAATTTGACTACTCTAGGTATCTCATTTAGTTTCCTCATCTTTAAAACTACAGTAATAGAGATGAAGTGTTATTTGATCCTTCTCCCCATGGTGTGATTGGCTCACACTTGCATTTAAGTCCTGGTTTTTCCATTCACCTACCCCTCAGGCAGGTTGCTTAACCCCTTTGCCTCCGTCCTTTCCATGTTTCTAAAGTTGGGCTGGTGGATCCTGTTGGGACGATCACAGGAGACAGTGGGGGATGAAGGTGATTGGAAAACCCATCACCTAGAACTTGTTATGCCATCTTCCTGGTGGGCTATGACCCTGGCTTAGATTTATAGGTACGACAGCTGGGGGAGGCTTTAGAATTTAGAATTGCACATTACAACCTGGCGGGTGCCCAACCAGACATTCGCTGCTGAGGCTGGGAGGTAGAAGCCACATCATGGAGGGCTTTGACTGCTTGGCTATAGAGCGCTCCCCCTCAAGGAACTCGCCTTCCAGCCTATGCACCTGATATTGTAAAGTGGCTGGCACAGTCTCTACTTACAGAGGGTACTCAGGCAATAGTCTGTCCTGCGTGGTTCTTTTTACTGGTTCCCAGAGGCCGGGTCTTGTGGTTGAGAGTTCTGTCTTCCCTATTTCCTTACAGTAATGATTGTTAGGATATTTTGGTTGCAAGTATCAATACATTTAAACCAGCCGTCACTACAAAGGGAGAAAATTTTTTTTTTTTTTGAGAGGAAGTTTCACTCTTGTCACCCAGGCTGGCATGCAATGGCATGATCTTGGCTCACTGCAACCTCTGCCTCCCAGGTTCAAGCAATTCTCCTGCCTCAGCTTCCAGAGTAGCTGGGACTACAGGCCCCTGCCACCATGCCTGGCTACTTTTTGTATTTTTAGTAGAGATGAGGTTTCACCATACAAAAATTACCCAGGCGTGGTGGCACACGCCTGTAATCTCAGCTACTCAGGAGGCTGAGACAGGAGAATAGCTTGAAGCCGGGAGTCAGAGGTTGCAGTGAGCCGAGATCGTGCCATTGCACTCCAGCTCTGGGCAACAGAGTAAGACTCTGTCTCGGGGGGGTCCGGGGTAGGGCGTGGAATATATATATATATAAAGTTAAAATTGGCTGGGCCCAGTGGCTCACATCTGTAATTCCAGCACTTTGGGAGACTGAGGCTGGTGGATCACCTGAAGTCAGGAGTTAAAAACCAGCCTGGCCAATATGGCAAAACCCCATCTCTACTAAAAATACAATAATTAGCCAGGCATGGTGGTGGGTGCCTGTAATCCCAGCTACTCAAGAGGCTGAGGCAGGAGAATCGCTTGAACCTGGGAGACAGAGGTTGCAGTGAGCCAAGATCACACCATTGTGGTCCAGCCTGGGCAACAGTGTGAGACTCCGTAAAAAAAAAAAAAAAAAAAAATTAAAACTAAAAACATAAAAAATAGGCTAGGCATGGTGGCCGACGCCTGTAATCCCAGCACTTTGGGAGGCTGAGGTGGGCGGATCGCCTGAGGTCAGGAGTTTAAGACCAGCCTGACTAACATGGTGAAAGCCTGTCTCTACCAAAAATACACAAATTAGCCAGGTGCAATGGTGCACGCCTGTAATCCCAGCTACTTGGGAGACTGAGGCAAGAGAATTTCTTGAACCTGGGAGGCAGAGGTTGCAGTGAGCCAGGATTGTGCCACTCCAGACTGGACAACAGAGAGAGACTCCATCTCAAAATAAATAAATAAATAAATAAAAATAAATAATAAATGATTTTTAAAAATATCTTTAAAATATTTTTTAAAATAGAAGGGAATAAAGGATACAGAGATGACTCATAAACCAGGCTCAGGGATGCAACAAGACGCTGACAAAGATCTGGATTCAGTGAGTAGACCACCACTAGGATGTTCTACCTTTCTCACCTGTGTTACTCCTCTCTCTCGACACAGACAGGCCTGTTCTGCTCCACACAGCAGAAAATGACCACGCTGCAATACCAGAGTTTTCATGGGACCATTTCAACAACCCTTAGAAGCTGATTCAGCTGTCTCCTGGCCCTGCTTTTCTAAGATGAGAGAAGCTGATAGGAACAGTTTGGTAAGATGTTTGTCCTGAGTCCATTAGGTTATGGTCAGGTGATAGGGCCACAGAGCACAAACAAGGCTGGCGGAGCCCCGCTCTGTGTGGGGATGGGGTGGAGGAAGCATGTGTTCCTCCTGATGTTGTCACACAGGCACACATTCATTCATTAAAAATTTGTTGAAGTCCGGTCATGGTAGCAGCTTATGCCTGTAATCTTAGCATTTTGGGAGGCCAAGGTGGGCAGATCACTTGAGCCTGAGTTTGAGACCAGCCTGGGCAACATGGCAAGACCCTGTCTCTACGAAAAATGCAAAAATAAGCTGATTGTGGTGACGCATGGCTGTAGTCCCAGCTACTCGGGAGGCTGAAGTGGGAGGATCCCTTGAGTCCGGGAAGGGGAGGTTGCAGTGAGCCAAGATTGCACCACTGTCACTCTGGGTGACAGAGCAAGACCCTGTCTTGAAACAAAACACAAAAATGTTGTTGAGTGGAGATATTACATTCATTGCCATGGTAAGAAAGTCAAAAAGTATTTTTGAAGGGAAAAAACAGGTTGTAGAGAAATATGTTTATCACATTTTTAAAAGTAAATATACATATGTAATATATTTGGACTTCTGTAAATAGATGCGAAATGTGAACTGAAATGAACTATGGGTAGTAGAATTAGGTGTAATTATTATTTTCTTTTTGGTAATACCTGCATTTTTTCTGCAATGAATGGGTATCGGTTGAGTAATATTAAAATAGTTCCTACCTCCCAGGGCTACGGTGTGTGTTAACTAAGACATTTATTTACTTATTCTGTAAATACTTATTAAGAACCTAGTACATGATGGTGTTTGTGGAAGCTGCACAATGACTGACCAGTGGTCGAGGCTCAGTAAGTTGGAGTCACTTAAAGCTCTGCCTTCCAGGAATGCACAGTGAAGCTGGATGCTCCACACAGCTGCTTCTGCTCTTATGGTCTGTGTGCATTCTGAAAATCCAGGAATGCAAACAAGATGCCACAACTATCTATTGCTGTAGAGTAACCATGTCAGGCTGGGTGCAGTGGCTCATGCCTATAATCCCAGCACTTTGAGAGGTCAAAGTGGGTAGATCACTTGAGGCCAGGAGTTCGAGACCAGCCTGGCCAACATAGCGAAACCCTGTCTCTACTAAAAATACAAAAAAATTAGCTGGGTGTGATGGCACATGCCTGTGATTAAAGCTGCGTGGGAGGCTGATGCACAAGAATCGCTTGAACCCAGGAGGTAGAAGTTGCAGTGAGCTGAGATCACGCCACTGCACTCCAGCCTGGGCGACAGAGTAAGGATCTATCTCAAAAAAAAAAAAAAGGTAACCATCTCAAAACTTAGTGGTTTTAAACAGCAACAGCTTATTATTTCTCATGATTTTGTGGATTGACTGGGCAGGACAGTTCTGCCCTACACTGTGGCAGCTGGGGAGACTCATGCAGCAGCATTCAGCTGGACACATGGCTGGACCATTCTCTCCATATGGTGTCATATCCTCCTCTGTCTCCTGAAGGATAGCCTGGGCTGCCTTACAGCATGATGGCTGGTTCCAATGGGGAGTGTTCCAAGGGGACAATTCCCAATGTGGAAAAGCTCATCAAGCCTGGTTGTATCAATGCAAATCATTCTGGATTCAAGTTGCTTTGTTTCTTGATCTCGTATAAACATTCCTGTGTGAGTAAATATTCTTCCCAAGGTGATTTTTTTCTTGTTGTTAAAGACAGGCTCTGGCTCTGTCGCCCAGGCTGGAGTGCAGCAGTATAATCGTAGCGTAGTCATAGCTCACTGCAGCCTTGAACTCCAGGGCTCGAACGATCCTCCTGCTTCAGCCTCCCATGTAGCTGGGACTACAGATGCATGCTACTGTGCCCAGCTAATTCATTTTTCTTCTTTTTTTTTTGAGATGGAGTCTCACTCTGTCACCAAGCTGGAGTGCAGTACCCGTGTTCAAGTGATTCTCTTGCCTCAGCCTCCCGAGTAGCTGGGATTACAGGTGCGCACCACCACACCCAGCTAATTTTTGTATTTTTAGTAGAGATGGGGTTTCACCATGTTGGCCAGAGTGGTCTCAATCTCCTGACCTCATAATCCTTCCACCTTGGCCTCCCAAAGTGCTGGGATTATAGGCGTGAGCCACGGAGCCTGGCCCATTTTTTTTTTTTCTTAAGAGAGTGTCCCACTGTATTGCCTAGGCTGGTCTCCAACTCCTGGGCTCAAGTGATCTTTTAACCTCAGCCTCCCTAGTTATTTTTAAAAAATTGTTTGAGAGATGGGGTCTTGCTGTGTTGCCCAGGCTAGCCTGGCCTGAAGTGATCCTCCTGCCTCAGCCTCCCAAAGTTCTAGGATTGCAGATGTGAGCCACTGCACCCGGCTCCCAACATGATTTTTAGTGGCTAACTGATAGTCCATCATTGATTGAACCAATCCCCTCTTGATGAATAATTAGGTGGTTTTCATTTTGGGGCAGTTATAAATGACAACGTTGTGGCAGGAACTCAGTACATATCCTTTTAGGAGAAGGATTACAGAGCCAAAGGACAGGTGAATTTTTAAAGCTTTGCCAAATTGTCCTTCAAAAGAAAATGGTACATTTCACATTTCTATCAGCTGTAAAGAGACCTGCTGTTTCAAAATCGTCTGGCCAATACTGGGTGCGGTTTGTTTTTTCAGTCTTTGTCAATTGGATCAGTGAAAAATGGTGTCTTATCATTGTCTTCAAAACAGAGAAGATTAGAAGTAAGTTACCCAGAGCCAGATGCTTAGGAAGAGTTCTTGTCTTTTACTCTGAGGTCGTCTGAATAAATCAGCAGGGTCAAGGCCAGAGCAGTGCAAAGTGTCTCTCTGCACAGTGTCTCTCTGTCAGCTGAGTCAGGCTGTAAAATTGGAGTGCAGCGCTGACAACCATGCTCATGGCTGTGGGCCTTCCGGCTGGCACAGGTCTCGTGGCCTCGCCCTCCACGCCCATGTTGGCTCTCACCTTGTTCCCTCTGACACACTCTGGAGGACCTGGTGCTGCATCTGGGCCAGGCTGACTGTAACTAATAATAAGAGTTGTAACAAGGAGCATATAAAGCGGGACCCTGAGATCGGTCTTTGTTTTTGAGCAGCCAAAGCCATACCTCATAGTGTCAGAAATTTTAAAACTAGGGGATCCTTCTTGTATGGAAGCAGGGCTCCTGAACCAAGAGCAAACCCTGCTTCTTCCTAGCTGTGGAGCAAGTAAGGGAGCTTTTCTGAATCTCTGTTTCTTCATCTGGAGAATAGGGTAATGGTGATTTAAGGACTATTATCTTTTTCCTCTATGCCTGATACTTGTGATTCTCACAGGAACCCTCAAAGGCTGAGAGTATCCCATTCACTTTACAGATGGGGTAAAGTGAGGCCCAAAGAAAGGAAATAACTTGCCCAAGATCACACAGCAAGTAAGAAACAGAGCTGGAGATGAGCTCAGGTCAGCAGAGAACCACGCAAACTCCTATAGGCTTCGTAAAGGATTGATGAGAAAAGCAGATGGTTAAAAGCTCTGTAACTTCTGTGAGTTAAAGAATATCTGCGTGGCTAGGCGTGGTGGCTCTTGCCTGTAATCCCAGCACTTTGGGAGGCCAAAGTGGGCGGACTTCTTGAGTCCAGGAGTTTGAGACCAGCCTGGGCAACATGGTGAAACTCTGTCTCTACCAAAAAAAAAATTAGCCGAGTGTGATGTTGTATGCTTGTAGTCTTAGCTACATGCCAGCATGGTGGGGATGGGTTCCAGCTGATTGAGACCCCACCCTCCTATCATGGCCCAGGAGTGAGGCATTCAAGGCTGGACCACCAGCATTTATGAAGCTCTGTGCCCATTATCCCATCAGAGCGTTGTCTTGGCCCCGGCAGGCAGCCAGAGCAGGGCCACCTTACTGACAAAGAAGCCCAGGGAGGGGGAAGAGGGTGCTCCCCCCGACACCCCGGTTGCCTCTGCCTGCTTAGTCCAGAATTCGGGATAGAGAAATGATGGGAAAAGCTCCCAAGTGTTACTGGATCTCTGCCTGCCAGGGAAGCTGTGACCTCAGTAAGGGCAGGGTGTTCCTTCCAGGGAACTCGAGGTGGGGGCAGGATGGGTAGGGAGTGAGATCAGAGGGAAGGCCATGTCGGGAAGAGGGGAAGGCAAGTCTCTGGGGGTTTGTGGGAGAGAGGAAGGGAACATAGAACAGGCCAGGAATGGGGGCTTGACCTGGAGATTACTTCGAAGCACGTTTAAACAAGGGCCACGTGGGAGTGCAGAGCCCTGGGGTCAGAGATTACTGGATGCAAATTATGACTCTGCCACTTATGAGAATGGTGAGTTTGGACAAATGATTTCCCTGGGTCTCAGTGTCTTCATGTATAAAAGGGCTGAAGCCCAGTGGGTAACTGGACCACTGCATGGGTTAGATCCTGGCTCCACCACTCACCATTGTGACCTAGGGCAAATGAATTCATTCATACCCAGTCTATGGGCCTGTGTCCTTGTCTCTGAAATGAACTTGATAATAATGAAACCTACCCCTCACAGGGCTGCAGTGAGGATGAAAGGGTCTGGCAGCACATGGACAATTCTTAGAGCAGGTTTTTCTACTGCAGAGTCTTTGCTGCTATCATCATCATCTACCCCAAAGGATTCTTGGGGGGCTTAAACAAGGCAGGTTGTACAAATTGTCTGGCACAGACATCATTAAATGATAACAGGGCAGAGTGATGGGTGCTGTGATACAGGGAGGTGCTGGGAGACACAGAAAGAGAAAAGACTTCTGTCTGGCTGGGTGGAAGAAGGGTGTGGAAGGTGTGGAAGCCAAGGGAAAACTTTCGCTTTGCCCTCTGAAGGTTCACTGAAAAATCAACTGAAAAAAGGCAGATAAATAGAAGAATTGGCGTGCAAATTTATTAATGTGCTCACAGGGAGAACTACAGAGTGATCACTCCTCACCCTCCAATGGGGTGCAGAAGTACATATGTCACCTTGAGGTTATAGGAAGAATTGGGGGGCTTGGGGCTGGGCCTGGTGGCTCACACCTGTAATCCCAGCACTTTGGGAAGCTGAAGCGGGTAGATCATCTAAGGTCAGGAGTTCGAGACCAGCCTGACCAACATGGTGAAACCCCATCTCTACTAAAAATACAAAAAATTAGCCAGGCATGGTGGTGCCCACTGCAATCCCAGCTACTCAGGAGGCTGAAGCAGAATTGCTTGAACCCAGGAGACAGAGGTTGCAGTGAGCCGAGATCACGCCACTGCACTCCAGCCTGGGCAACAAGAGTGAAACTCCATGAAAGAAAAGAAAGACAGAGAGAAAGAAAGAAAGAGAAAGGAGGGAGGGAGGGAGGGTGGGTGGGGGAGAAGAGGAATCCTCCCTAGCAAAGGTGGTCTTATTGTGTAGATGAAACCTCACAGGTAGCAGCCGAGAGAGTAGACCTTCGAAGGTGTCAGACTCATCAGTTAGTCTGTCCTCGGTCTGACAAGGGAAGGTTGGCAGAGAAAGCCTGGCTGCATTAATGCAGATGTTCCCCACAGATGCAGATCTCCCCTACAAAAGACAGCTTTGCAGGCCTACTTCTGTTCCCAGGCTCTCTGAACGGCACTCACAAAATACCTCAAAGAAGTATATTTTGGGGTGAAATATTTTTATTGCCTGCAAAGTCTTCCCACAGGAAGCAGCATTTCAGCTGAGCCTCAAAGGACGTGTAGAAGTTCCCCGTGTAGATGAGAGGAAGACAGAAAGATGAACTTGTATCATCTTTGGTTGTGAGAGAGCCTGACTGTGTCAGAGGAACATGGAGCAGTCTCATGAGCTGCATGCTTGCGGTGAAGGGCGTGAGGCTGCACAGGAGCACTGGGGCCAGACTGCAAAGGATTGGGAATGCCTTGCTGGGGGGTTTAAACTTGACCTGGTAGTTGAGGAGTTCTTACCCATCTAAACAGCAGAATCACCCAGGGCACTAAAAAAATACTGTTTTATGGTCCTGCCCAACAGTATTCTGAGTCAGCAGGTCTCAAATGCGACCTAAGAATCTTCACATTTTTCCTTCAACTTTTATTTTACGTTAGGGGTAACTGTGCAGGACGTGCAGGCTTGTTACTCAGGTAAACGTGTGCCATGATGGTTTGCTGCACAGGTCGTTCCGTCGCCCAGATATTAAACCCAACATTCATTAGCTATTCTTCTTGATACTTTCGCTCTCTTCATCCCATCCCCAACAGGCCCCAGTGTGTGTTGTTCCTCCCCAAGTGTCTATGTGCTTTCACCACTCAGCTTATAAGAACTTGCAGTGTTTGGTTTTCTGTTCCTGCATTAGTTTGCTGATGATAATGGCTTCCAGTTCCATCCATGTCTCTGCAAAGGACATTATCTTGTTATACTTTATGGCTGCATAGTATTCCATAGTGTACATTACCACATTTCCTTTATCCAGTCTATCACAGATGGGCATTTAGATGGAAGAATCTTCACTTTTTAAAGCTTCTCAGGAAATTCTGATGCCCACCCAGAATTGGGAACCCCTGCCATGGAAGAGGGTGGGGGATATCTTTAAACAGGAATAGGGTCCATTGAGATGCCCACCCTAGACCTCCAAGATCTCTCAGGCAGATAGCCTGAGAAGGTGGGAAGTGGGTGCAGGAGACTCTGACCCCCAGCCTTCTACCCCTCTCCAAAGCAGCCCCACACTCTGATGGCCACATTTACCACCATGGCTGGCCTCTGGAAGTGCCTCTTCCCCATAGCCCTCTGGCTCCAGCAAGGACAGACAGCCTTCCCTCCTTCCCTCCTTCCTTCCTTCTTCCCAGCAGGTTTTGAGCTCTTCCACCATGTGCCAGGCATGCTGTAGGGTACTGAAGGTGAATAAAATAGGTATTTTCTCCCCCACAGCCTCCTGACCCAAAGTTTTGGGTGAGTCCTGCTCTTTCGGCTCAGCTGAGCATGAAGTGCTGTGTCATCAGGAGTGTGGCTAAACACAAGAGAGCTGGGACAGGAGTCCACCCTGGGGGCTCAAGTAGTGGCCGCAGGGCCCAGTGGTCCGGCCTCCAGGTCCTGCGGCTCTCCTGGTCCCCCCTTTCACAGGCCCAGTCTCTTGTCCTGGCTCTGACCTTGTGAGCCAAACTCCCAGGCCCTGCCCTCGGTGCCCCCTTCCAGAAGGGTCCTGGTGCCGAGGTAGGAGTGAGCTGTGCAGCTACCTTCCCACCCTCATCTTACACAGAAGACAAGAGCGCTGGGCAAGGCCTGAGCAACTTCCCAGGGGCAGGGTTAAGGATCATTTCCTCACAGGGGTAGTAGAAACAACAAACACGAGGAAATGACAGGGATGCTGAGGATTTCAGAGCACACAGCTCCGGTCCAGGACGGACTCCCACAGAGAGATGCGGGGGAATGCTCTTGGGGCAGCTTCCTCACCTCCCTTGTGGGATCGGCTCTTGTGTCTTCATGCTGTGTTCTGTTGTTTCCTTTCATCAGGATTTCTTGTCCACTCCAACCCCCTCTACACCATCACCGATGTCACTGGTTCACTGGCTCATCACCATTGGTTTACTTCTTCCTTTCTCATTCAACACATAGGTACCATGTGCCAGGAACAGGATAAAGCCATAGGCAATACACAGCCTCACATGGAGTTCCCAGTCAGATGGGGTCACCAACACAGTCAGACAGCTCTAATACAACATGATAATTGCCACTGTGGGTGTTATTAAAACCCACATAGGGCTTATAAAACCAAAGAGTAACCCAGGGATGGCTGATTCTTGAAGAATCAGTAGGAATTTAAGGAGTGCATGCCAAGCAGTGAGAAGAGAAAATGCAAAGGCACAAAGTTTGTGATGGCTACAGCATGGTAGGTTCAAGGGAGCAGAGGGAGTGGAGGCTGGGAGATGAGCAGGGGCATCCATGAAGGGTCTGGAAGGCTGGGCCGAGGAACTAGAACTTTCTATCTTAGGCAGGGGGCAGCCATTGGAGGATTTTAGGGAGAGAAGGGACATGGTCAGATCTGTATCTTTTTTTTTTTTTTTTTTGAGACGAGTCTCACCCTGGCCCCTAGGCTGGAGTGTAATGGCACAATCTCGGCTCACTGCAATCTTCGCCTCCCTGCAATCTTCGCCTCCTGGGTTCAAGGGATTCTCCTGTTCTCTTGCCTCAGCCTCCCAAGTAGCTGGGACTATAGGCATGCGCCACCAAGCCCAGCTAATTTTTGTATCTTTAGTAGAGACAGGGTGTCACCATGTTGGCCAGGCTGGTCTTGAGTTCCTGACCTCATGATCCACCCGCCTTCTGCCTCCCAAAGTGCTGGGATTACAGATGTGAGCCACCACGCCCCAGCCAGATCTACATCTTAGAACAATGCTATGGAAGTTGGTTGTGAGGGATGGGTACGGTCAGGAGAGGTCAGGCAAAGTGTTCAATAAAGAGGACTGGAAACAGGCCAGGTAGGAGAAGCCAATGCCTAACCTAGGGCAGGGCGGGTGGCTCAGCAGATGTGAGCACCTCTCAGTGTAAGGGCTGAGGTGGAAGAGGGGCAGATGGGCTGTGGAGCTGTCCACACTGAAGGCAGTTGGCTGTTTCCAGGGCTCAGGACCAAAGGGAGGCTGAGTCAGGAAGGCACTCCTGGGCTTTTGGCGTGAGCAGGCTCAAAGTCAGCAGATGCAGCTGGGTCTGTGTCTAGGGATAGGGAAGGTCTGCAGCAGGACTGCAGCCCATACCTGGGAATCAGGGCAAAGCCCAGCCTGGGGAAGAGCCCCCAGCAGCCAGGCCGGGTGTCAGGTGGGGTCCCTGTCCTGAAGAAAGGAGAGGCTGCTAGGTAGAGCACCTTTGGCACCTTTACGTCTCTGGCCACTTCTCTTTTATGGCTCCCTGTAACAATGAGACATGGACATCTGGAGGCACCTGGGGCTAGGTTCTTCCTCATTTGTGCCTGCTCATATGAGGCTCCCTTTAGGCTCCTCATGTTGACTCCAGTTACAATCTGATCCTGAACTGGGACTCAGGGGTGTCCTGTTCCTGGCTCCAAGCTCCTGGCGAGGATGAAGTTTGGGTTTGGCTGCACCTGCTCAGGTGCCTTCGAAAGTGTGCTCACCTCACCAGCCTCGTCAGAACGCAAGCTCAGGATGATGTCAGAGTTCAGGAAATACCACCCCGAAGTATGTCACTTTGGACTTCAAACTGACAGCATTTGAGGAACAGCAAATAAATACAGGGAGGGACTTTCTCTGAACTTCCTTTATCTGCTTCAAGATAAATTCTCCAAAAGGAAATCAGTGGTTATAAATCTCCTCCCCCAGGAAGTTCATCAACCAGAGAAGAGTAAACTCAGGTCACGGGACAGGAGACTGGGAGTCAATGTCACCCCCAGACAGATATTATCACCTATCACCTATTCTTCTGAGGGCCCATTCGTCTTTCCCCCAAATCACTTATTCTGTCCTATGTTGCCTGAATCCCGCCTCCGCTCCCCAATGTAAGAAGTCTATATGCTGTCACTGAGGTTTTGGACACTGGCTTTTCTGTCATGTGATGCCCCCATGCCTGTAGTATATTTGTGTACCTTTTCTTCTGTAACCCTTTCTTCTGCTGTCAGTTTATGTCATAGACTCAATTACTGAACCCTCAGAGGGTAGAGGGGAAATCTTCCCTCCCCTACAGTGATGCTCTGGGACTACCGGACATCTGGTGTCTGGCAGACACCAGAGCTGACTCCCCAAGAGCCCATTTGGGCAATTAGTCACTCATATGATAAACATTTTAAACATTGTTTCAAGCCCCCAGAGTGTGCCAGTCCTTGGACTGAAAGCTGGATTTACAAGGTCAAATCAGATTCAGTCCTTGTCATAGAAGAGTTCATAATACAATGGAGCCAAGCGCATGAAACACAACACAGCCTCTTACAGCACAACTCGACACGACAGCCTCACACATCCCAACACAACATAGCCTCTTACAGCACAACTCGACACGACAGCCTCACACATCCCAACACAACACAGCCTCTTACAGCACAACTCGACACGACAGCCTCACACATCCCAACACAACACAGCCTCTTACAGCACAACTCGACACGACAGCCTCACACATCCCAACACAACACAGCCTCTTACAGCACAACTCGACACGACAGCCTCACACATCCCAACACAACACAGCCTCTTACAGCACAACTCGACACGACAGCCTCACACATCCCAACACAACACAGCCTCTTACAGCACAACTCGACACGACAGCCTCACACATCCCAACACAACACAGCCTCTTACAGCACAACTCGACACGACAGCCTCACACATCCCAACACAACACAGCCTCTTACAGCACAACTCGACACGACAGCCTCACACATCCCAACACAACACAGCCTCTTACAGCACAACTCGACACGACAGCCTCACACATCCCAACACAACACAGCCTCTTACAGCACAACTCGACACGACAGCCTCACACATCCCAACACAACACAGCCTCTTACAGCACAACTCGACACGACAGCCTCACACATCCCAACACAACACAGCCTCTTACAGCACAACTCGACACGACAGCCTCACACATCCCAACACAACACAGCCTCTTACAGCACAACTCGACACGACAGCCTCACACATCCCAACACAACACAGCCTCTTACAGCACAACTCGACACGACAGCCTCACACATCCCAACACAACACAGCCTCTTACAGCACAACTCGACACGACAGCCTCACACATCCCAACACAACACAGCCTCTTACAGCACAACCCGACAACCTCACACATCCCAACACAACACAGCCTCTTGCAATGCAACTCATCACGACAACCTCACATATCCCAACACAACACAGCCTCTTACAACTCGACACCGACAACCTCACACATCCCAACACAACATACAACATACGACAGCTCAGGGCTGTTTCCTACCTTCTGGGTTCACAGTTGAGAAAAGAGCAGCTCTCAATCAAAGGAGGCTTATTAATTAGGGAGGGAGCTTATTGGAATGTCACCAATAGAAGGCAAAGGGAAAGAAACTCTAAGTCAGATTAGCTGCTTCAGACTGATGACAGAACTCTCCGTGCCTCAGCTTCCACATCTACAACATGGAGAGAATAACAGTGTATACGCCATAGGGCTTAAGGATTAATTGAGATAATACATGTAAAGTGGCTGGCACAGTGCCTGGAGGTATAGCAAGCACAATAGCATTAGCTGTAGTGCTCATCATTGCCGTAGAATTATAGAACCTGATTATACTCTTAGGTTCTTAGAGTCAGAGAACTGTAGAATCATAGAACCCTAGGACCTCAGAACCTTAAACACAGAGGTTTATAAATATATATAAATATGACGTGCACCAGACTATTAGCTAGGAGGGTGGGGAAGGGAGATCTCCCTGTTCCTTCAGATGGAGGCGAAATTTCCTCTAATGCCTCAGTTTCAGGGCTGTCACATTCAGTTGCTCAGGTTGTACACAATATGCCTCTGAAGAAGGCCATTGACACAGACTTTGATGTGAATGGAGTTCCTTAGATGCAGCATGACATGCACCATTGCGTGAGAAAGCCCGGATTTCTCCAGAGAAGTCTGCTAAGTCCCAGGGGCCATACGCCTACTACCGTAATCTCTGCCTCCAGCAAAACATGCTGGCTTTGTCCTGAGCCACACTGACCTGAATGTGATGAAACTGAAACTTGGATTTATATAAAAATAAAATCAGGCCAAGCGCGGTGGCTCACGCCTGTAATCCCAGCACTTTGGGAGGCCGAGGTGGATGGATCATGAGGTCAGGAGATCGAGACCATCTGGCTAACACGGTGAAACCCCGTCTCTACTAAAAAAAATACAAAAAATTAGCTGGGCGTAGTGGCACCGTGCCTGTAGTCCCAGCTACTCAGGAAGCTGAAGCAGGAGAATCGCTTGAACCTGGGAAGCGGAGGTTGCAGTGAGCCGAGATTGTGCCACTGCACTCCAGCCTGGGAGACAGTGTGAGACTCTGTCTTAAAAATAAAAGTAAAAATAAATAAAATCACTCTCCTTAAGCATTCCTGAGAGCAGATTATACAGAGGTTTCAGAATGTTCTGGAGAGAGATAACATCTTGTGAAGCACAGTTTATTGCCATCCAGATGGTACAATGGAATGTGTTCTGTCCCCTCCCTGACCTGTCATCTCTCTGCTCACTTCTCTTCCTCCCTCTGGAGTTGCTCCTCAGGAGCCCAGGGATAAGCTAGCCCAGGCTCTTGGTGGGGTCTCAACTCAAAGCCCTTAAAAGAGCATTTTCCTCAACAAAAGTAGTTCCTTTTCCTAACAGGAATTTGGGCCATATGTTTAGGTAGTAATTTTTGTATACCTTATCACATTTAGTGCCACTTATAAAACCTGAGAGTCACAGAATATTAATAGCAAATAATCTAAGAAACAAAGATTTTGGAATAATCTAGCCTAACGACCACAAATTCTAAGAATTGTGGAGAATTTTAGAATCCCAAAAATCTTAACAATTAGAAGAGGCCTTAAGGGGTCATTGAGTCCACACCTTCTTCAACACAGGCATCTCCTCTACAGCATTGCTGGCAGCTGCTGATCCTGCCTCTGCAACAACAAAAAAGCATACTTTTGAGAAAAATTGGAAGGTAGCTTGTTATCTGAACCATGCATAGACTTGAATGGTCTATTAGAGTCTATAAGAAGGGAAATACATATGAACTAAAGGGTAAAAAATGGCACGTTTTAATAGGTAAGTCTAAATGCAAAATGATAACAAAATCTTAAAAGGATTGCTTCCTTCTTAAGCCTTATTTTTGTCCTCTGTTAGGGTATTGCTAAACTCATCTTTCTCAGACACCCAGACCTCCCACACAAGTATGTACATTCCATTTGGCTTGATTTCAAGTGCTAATGTATAAAGCTTCTGGGTTCTGGGTCTGGCAAGCTATTCCTCATGTTCTCTGATAAAATATTGAAAACCATCTCTAAGGTCTTCCAAGAGGGGATATGTGGAAGATACATTTCAATTTTCCACCGCATTTCAACCTCAATATAATGTCATTAGCTATGGCATTGGAAATCAGCTTAATGCAGGCCCATCTTGCTGTAGGGGGCAATGAAAAACTTTCCCTTTATCCTCCGAAGGTCCACTGTAATCAACTGACACAAAAGGCAGATTAATAGAAGAAAAGGCATAAAAATTTTATTTTAATGTACATAGCACAGGAGAACTGAAGGAGAATGACTACCCTGCTATCTTCATTTAATTCCACTGTGGTCTGAGAGCAGACGTTGTATGGTTTCTATTATTTTAAATTGGTGAAGCTGTGCCTCATGGCCCAGAATGCAGCCTGTCTTAGTGAATGTTCTGTGAGAGCTTGAGAAGAACGTGTTTTCTGCTGTTGCTGGATGAAATATTCTATAGACACCAATTATATCCAGTTGATGGATGGTGCTGTTGAGTTCAGCTATGTTCTTACTGATTTTCTGCCTGCTGGATCTGTCCATTTCTTAGAGGGATGTTGAAGTCTTCAGCTGTTACAGTGGATTCATCTATTTCTCTTTGTAAGTCTATCAGTTTTTGCCTCCATATTCTGCTGCTCTGTTGTTACGCACATACCCATTAAGGATTGTTACGTCTTGGAGAATTAACCCGTTTATCACTATGTAATGTCTCTCTTATCCCTGATCATTTTCCTTGCTTAAGCTTAGACGTCTGCTCTGAAATTAATATAGCTACTCTCACATCTTTTTTTTTTTTTTTTTTTGAGATGGAGTCTTGCTCTTGTTACCCAGGCTGGAGTGCAATGGCGCGATCTTGGCTCACCACAACCTCCATCTCCCAGGTTCAAGTGATTCTCCTGCTTCCCGAGTAGCTGGGATTACAGGCATAAGCCACCACACAAAGCTAACGTTTTGTTTTTTTTTTCTTTTTGTTTTTTGAGACAGAGTCTCACTCTGTCACCCAGGCTGGAGTGCAGTGGCGAGGTCTCAGCTCACTGCAACCTCCGCCTCCCGAGTTCAAGCGATTCTCCTGCCTCAGCCCCCAGAGTAGCTAGGACTGCAGGTGCCGGCCACCACGCCCGGCTAATTTTTGTATTTTTAGTAGAAATGGGGTTTCACCATGTTGGCCAGGCTGGTCTTGAACTCCTGACCTCGTGATCCTCCCGCTTCAGCCTCCCAAAGTGCTGGGATTACCAGTGTGAGCCGCCGTGCCTGGCTGCTAATTTTGTATTTTTAGTAGAGACGAGGTTTCTCCATGTTGGTCAGACTGGTCTTGAACTCCGGACCTCAGGTAATCTGCCTGCCTCGGCCTCCCAAAGTGCTGGGATTACAGGTGTGAGGCACTGTGCCCGACCTCTCACATTCTTTTAATTCGTGTTAGTCTATTATATCTTTCTCTATCTCTTTACTTTTAATCTATATGTGTCTTTGTATTTAAAGTGGGTATCTTGGCTGGACATGGTGGCTCCCAGCACTTTGGGAGGCCGAGGTAAGTGGATCACCTGAGGTCAGGAGTTCGAGACCAGCCTAGACAACATGGTGAAACCCTGTCTCTACTAAAAATACAAAAATTAGCTGGGCATGGTAGCAGGTGCCTGTAGTCCCAGCTACTCAGGAGGCTGAGGCAAGAGAATCACTTCAACCTGGGAGGTGGACGTTGCAGTGAGCTGAAAGCATGCCACTGCACTCCAGACTGGGCAATAGAGAGACACTCTGTCTCAAAAATAAAATAAAAGGCCGCTGCAGTGGCTCAAGCCTGTAATCCCAGCACTTTGGGAGGCTAAGGCGGGCTGATCATGAGGTCAGGAGATCCAGTCCATCCTGGCTAACATAGTGAAACCCTGTCTCTACTAAAAATACAAAAAATTAGCCAGGTATGGTAGTACATGTCTGTAGTCCCAGCTACTTGGGAAGCTGAGACAGGAGACTCGCTTGAACCTGGGAGGCAAAGGTTGCAGTGAGCCGAGATCACACCACCACTGCACTCCAGCCTGGGCAACAGAACGAGACTTTGTCTCAAAAATAAAATAAAATAAAATAAAATAAAATATATAGTGGGTTTCTTGTATATAGCATATAGTTGGGTCTTGTTTTTTGATTCACTGTGACCAAATCTCTGTCTTGTAATTGGCATATTTAGATCATTAATGTTTACATTGATTATTGATATAGCTGGATTAATATATACCATATTTGTTACTGTTTTCTATTCATTGACCTTGTATTTTTGTCTTCCACACATTTTCTTCCTTTATAGTCTTAGGTGAGCATTTTATATGATTACATTTTCTCTTATTTTCAGCATACCAATTATACTTATTTATTATTATTTTTTTTGAGATGGAGTCTCACTCTGTCGCCCAGGCTGGCGTGCGGTGGTACAATCTCAGCTCACTGCAACCTCTGCCTCCTGGGTTTAAGCGAGTCTCCTGCCTCAGCCTCCTGAGTATCTGAAATTACAGGCATGTGCCACCACGCCCAGCTAATTTTTTTGTATTTATTTTTTATTTTAGTAGAGACAGGGTTTCACCATGTTGGTCAGGCTGGTCTGGAACTCCTGACCTTGTTATCTGCCCACCTTGGCCTCCAAATATACTTAACTCTTAAAAAATTTTTTAGGCTGGGCGTGGTGGCTCATGCCTGTAATCCCAGCACTTTGGGAGGCCGAGGTGGGCAGATCTCCTGAGGTCAGGAGTTGAAGACCATCCTGGCCAACATGGCAAAACACCATTTCTACTAAAAGTACAAAATTTAGTCAGATGTGGTGGCAGGCACTTGTAATCCCAGCTACTCAGGAGGCTGATGCTGGAGAATAGCTTGAACCCGGGAGGCAGAGATTGCAGTGAGCTGAGATCGCACCATTGCACTCCAGCCTGGTCGCCAAGAGCAAGACTCTGTCTGAAAAAAAAACAACTGTTTAAGTGATTGCCTTATAGTTTGCAATATACATATACAGTAATCCCAGTCCACTTTCAAATTACACTATCCTGCTTCAATAATAAAATATTCCTAATTCCTCCTTCCATCTCTTGTTTCACTGTATTCATTTTGCTTATATATAACTATAATCATTGTTACTATTATTTTGAACATTCTCTTATTTGTTAGATTAAGAATAAGAAGAATAGGCTGGGTGTGGTGGCTCACGCCTGTAATCCAAGCACTTTGGAGGCCAAGGCGGGCGGATCACCTGAGGTCGGGAGTTCAAGACCACCCTGACCAACATGGTGAAACCCCATCTTAAAAAAAAAAAAAAAAAAGAATAAGAAGAATAAAAATATACATTTTCTCTTTACTTGTTTTTTCTCTATTGCTCTTTCTTTATGTGGATTTGAGTTTCTCATCTATTATTATTTTCCTTCTCTCTGAAGAATGTCTTTAAACATTTCTTGTAAATTAGGTTAACTGGAACAAATTCCCTTAATTTTATTTTAAAAGTCTTTGTTTCGCTTTCACTTTTTAAAAAGCAGATTATAATTTTTATTTTGTTAGTATAATCAAGTACATAAATTGATTTTCTTTTATTTTCTTTTCTTTTTTTGAGACAGGGTCTTGCTCACTCATCCAGGCTGGAGTGCAGTGGCAAGATCTTGGCTCACTGCAATCTCTGTCTCTCAGGTTCAAGCAATTCTTCTGCCTCAGCCTCCTGAGTAGCTGGGACTACAGGCACGCACCACCACACAGGGCTAATTTTTGTATTTTCAATAGAGATGGGGTATCACCATGTTGGCCAGGCTTGTCTCAAACTCCTGACCTCAGGTGATCCACCAGCCTCGACCTCCCAAAGTACTGGGATTACAGGTGTGAGCCACTGTTTCAGGCCACAAATTGATTTTCAAATACTAAAACAAGCTTGCATTCCTGAGATTAAACTCTATTTGGACTAGATGTATTAAACTTTATAAATGTAGCTAGATTTGTTAATTTTTTATTTTTTTTTGAGATGGAGACTCACTCTGTCACCAGACTGGAGTGCAGTGGTGCAATCTTGACTCAGTGCAACCTCCACCTCCCGGGGTCAAGTGATTCCTCTGCCTCAGCCTCCCGAGTAGCTGGGACTACAGGCACACGCCAACAAGCCCAGCTAGTTTTCGTATTTTTAGTAGAGACAGAGTTTCACCAATTTGGCCAGGATGGTCTGGATCTCCTAGCCTCGTGATCCGCCCGCCTCAGCCTCCAAAGTGCTGGGATTACAGATATGAGCCACAGCGCCTGCCTGGTTCCTTCATTTTTGAAGGAAAGTTTTCAGGAGACAGAATACTAGGTTGGTGAGTTTTTTCTCCCAATATTTAAATTATTCACTTCATTCTCTTTTAGCATGCTTGGTTTCCGAGAACTCAGATGCAATGTCTTTGCTCCTCTATAACTAGTGTCTCCCCCGTCTGCTTTCTTTTTTAAAAAAGTTATTCCTTTTCTTTTTGTTCGATTTTTTTTTTTTTTTTTTTTGCCAAAATACTGTTGGCTACCCTTCTGTCTTTCATTCCAAGATTTTTTCTTTATCTTTGATTTTAGATTTTATGCGGTTTAAATATTATATGCCTGGGTGTAGGGTTTGGAGCTGTGTGTGTGTGTGTGTGTGTGAGAGAGAGAGAGAGAGGGAGACACACACACACACACACACACAGAGAGAGAGAGAGAGAGAGAGAGAGAGAGAGAGAGCTCTCAGTTTCCTGGATCTGTGGTTTGGTGTCTGACATTAATTTGGTGAAATTGCCGGGCGCAGTGGCTCACGCCTGTAATCACAGTACTTTGGGAGGCCGAGATGGGTGGATCACCTGAGGTCAGGAGTTCAAGACCAGCCTGGCCAACATGGTGAAACTCCATCTCTACTAAAAATACAAAAAAGTTAGCCAGGTGTGATGGCAGGCACGTGTAATCCCAGCTACTCGGGAGGCTGAGACAGGAGAATCACTTGAACCTGGGAGGCAGAGATTGCAGTGAGCAAGATCGTGCCATTGCACTTTAGCCTGGGTGAGAGAGGCAGACTCCACCTCAAAAAAAAAAAAAAATCAGTGAAATTTTCAGTTATTCTTGCTTCAAACATTTCTTTTGTTCTTTTTTCTCCTTCAGATATTCCCATTATACATACATCTTTTATAGTTGTCTCACAGTACTTGGATATTCTTTCTCATTTTTTTCAGTCTTTTATCTCTTTGCTTTTCAGTTTTGAAAGTTTCCACTAACATATCCTCAATCTCAGTGATTCTTTCCTCATCTGTGTCCCCTGTACTAATGAGCCCATTAAAGACATTCTCAAATTCGGTTATAGTATTTTTTTTTATCTCTATCATTAAAAAAAAACTTTCTTAGAATTTTTTGTCTCTGTGCATATACTATCCACCTTGCATGCTATCTACTTTTTCCACCAGAGTCCCTAACATATTAATTATAGTTGTTTTAAACTTTGAGGCTGATCATCTCAACATTCCTGTCATATCTGAGTCTGGCTCTCACACTTGCTCTTTTTCTTCAAAGTGCGTGTTTTGCCTTTAATGCCTTGTAGTTTCTCATTGAAAGCTACATGTAGGCCAGGTGCGGTGGCTCACTCCTATAATCCCAGCACTTTGGGAGGCTGAGGCAGGCGGATCACCTGAAGTCAGAAGTTTGAGACCAGCCTGGCGCCAACATGGTAAAACCCCGTTTCTACTAAAAATACAAAAATTAGCCGGGCATGGTGGTAGGCGCCTGTAATCCCAGCTATTCGGGAGGCTGAGGCAGGAGAATTGTTTGAAACTAGGGAGGTGGAGGTTGCAGTGAGCCAAGATTGTGCCACTGCACTCCAGCCTGGGGGACAAGAGCGAGACTTGGTCTAAAAACAAAACAAAAACAAAATGAAAGCCACACGTGGTATACTGGGGTTGGGGCTCAGAAACCGATACAACAAAATCTGGTGCTTTGACATGCCGAATTGAAGAAACCTCAAGGTCTCTCTGACCTTCCCTCATCTACTGTGTCTGAACCCTACCTCCCTCCCAAAGCACATGATTAGGTTGTTCTCTGAAGTTCCCCTATCTGCCTAAAGTCCAGTGCTGCCAAAAAAAAACAATTACCTCTAGTCCTTTCTTTGAGTTTTCATTAACTGAATTCATATTACGGGAAGAAAGACCCAAGTCTGTCAATAAATCTAGACAGACGTTTGTCACAAACCATTGTCTGCTCTGCAGGCCCAACAGAGTTTGTCCTAGAAAATTTTACGTTCTTCAAGCCCATCAAATTCCCCTAAAAATCATTTCATATCCCCCAAATCATGTATACTTTCCCATCTTCCTTTCCCCTAAGAAGAAGGGTATATAGTCCTGGCTTTGGCAGCACATATACTAAGGTTGGAATGATACAGAGAGATTAGCCTGGCCCCCTGCGGTAGGATGATATGCAAATTCGTAAAGTGTTCCATTTTTTTTTAATTTAAAAAGTTTATGAAAATGTTTTAGGCCAGGCACGATGGCTCACGCCTGTAATCCCAGCACTTTGGGAGGCCGAGGTGGGTGGATAATCTGAGGTCAGGAGTTCTGGACCAGCCTGACCAACATGGAGAAACCCGATCTCTACTAAAAATACAAAAATAAGTCAGGCGTGATGGTGCATGCCTGTAATCTCAGCTACTCGGGAGGCTGAGGCAGGAGAATTGCTTGAACTCGAGAGGCAGAGGTTGTGGTGAGCTGAGATGGCAACATTGCACTCCAGCCTGGGCAACAAAAGCGAAACTCCAAATCAAAAAAAAAAAAAAACCAACAAAAAAATAAATTAAAAAAGAAGAAGGGTAGGCTGGGCGCAGTGGCTCACACCTGTAATCCTAGCACTTTGGGTGGCTGAGGTGGGTGGATCACGAGGTCAGGAAATCGAAATCATCCAGGCCAACATGGTGAAACCCTGTCTCTTCTAAAATACACACACACATTATTGTGGCCAAAGCTTTACAATAAAAATTAATAAATAAATAAAATAAAATACATATACACACAAAAGCTAGCCGAATGTGGTGGCACGTGCTTGTGGTCCCAGCTGCTTGGGAGACTGAGGCAGGGGAATTGCTTGAACTCGGGAGGTGGAGGTTGCAGTGAGCCGAGATCATGCCACTGCACTTCAGCCTGGGCGACAGAGTGAGACTCCATCTCAAAAAAGAAGGGTAAATAACCATCTTTACTCCATGGGGATATTGGGTAATCACTCTGATTCTTCCCTGTGCATGCTAATAAATTTGTACACCATTTCTCCTACTAATCTGCCTTTTGTAAGTGGTTTATTATTATTATTAAGTTAGAGTTTTGCTTTTGTTGCCTAGGCTGGAGTGCAATGGCGTGATTTCGGATCACTGTAACCTCCACCTCCTGGGTTCAAGTGATTCTCCTGCCTCAGCCTCCTGAGTAGCTGGGATTACAGCGATCACCACCATGCCCAGTTAATTTTTGTATTTTTAGTAGAGATGGGGTTTCACCATGTTGGCTGGTCTCGAACCAGGCTGGTCTTGGACTCCTGACCTAGGTAATCCACCTGCCTTGGCCTCCCAAAGTGCTGGGATTACAGGCATGAGCCACTGCACCCGGCCTGTAAGTTGGTTTTTAGTGAAACTTCAGAGGGTGACGGGGGAAGTTTTCCCATGGCTCCTACACCTGGTAAAAGGAATTCCTGTAAAATAGGCCTTTAGTAATGTGGTAGACGAGGTGTGGGCGGGGGTGGCATTCTACAGTTCCGAGATTAGCTCTCACTTTTTTTTTTTTTTTTTTTTTTTTTTGAGATGGAGTCTTGCTTTGTTGTCCAGGGTGGAGTGCAATGGTGCGATCTCGGCTCACTGCAAGCTCCACCTCCCAGGTTCAAGCGATTCTCCTGCCTCAGCCTCCCAAGTAGCTGAGAATACAGGCGCACGCCACCATGCCCAGCTAATTTTTGTATTTTTAGTAGAGATGGGGTTTCACCATGTTGGTCAGTCTGGTCTCAAACTCCTGACCTCATTCTCTGCCTGCCTCGACCTCCCAAAGAGCTGGGATTAGAGGCGTGAGGCACTGTGCCCGGCCAGCTCTCACTCTTTTAAAGAGCCTAGGAACTCTCCTGGACTGTGAGGTTCACCAGTGTTTCTCCAGTTTTTCCTACCCTTAGGTGGGACAGGATGGGTAGAGGGGAGTGGAGTTGGCTATTACCCTTCCCTCAGGTCAGCTAGTCTCTGATAAAGCTGCAGAAGATTGGGCTGGGATAAATAGTTCTTGAGAATTGGCCTTGACAGAATGCTCTGGCATATTTCAAAATGGTTACTTTTCCCATCCTCATGCTGAAAGCACCTGGGGATTTTTCTCTGACATTCACCAGGAGGACACGATAGAGATCCTGAAGATTAAAGTCACAAACATGTGGGGGCGCCCCTATGGCTGGATCTGGCTGGAATGTTTACCTTTCAGATTTGCACACACTGAGCCTCCAGCAATTCTTCAATTACTGTTTAGGTTGTCCTGCCTTGGTACCTACCAGTTCTAGAGGTTTCTGCTTGGGGCTTTCTGCTTCTCTGTCTTCAGTTTTGAGGGTAGTGGTTTGCCCCATGACCTCACTTCTCTAAAGGATCTAAGAAGAATTGTTGATTTTCCAGTTTGTTAAACTTTTTTTTTTTTTTTTTTTTTTGAGACAGAGTTTCGCTCTCTTGCCTAGGCACGATCTCGGCTCATCGCAACCTAGGCCTCCTGGGTTCAAGCGATTCTCCTGCCTCAAGTAGCTGGCATTACAGGCACCTGCTACCACACTCGGCTAATTTTGTATTTTTAGTAGAGACAAGGGTTTCTCCATGTTTGTCAGGTTGGTCTCGAACTTCTAACCTCAGGTGATCTGCCCACCTCTGCCTCCCAAAGTGCTGGGATTACAGGTGTGAGCCACCGTGCCCGGCCCTACTTTTTACTTATTGTTAGGACAGAGAGACAGTACCTGATCAGACACTGGATGTCTCACCACCATGTAGTGAACACCCAGGTGGAGGTAAGCACTTTTTAGATATTATCTCATTTAATCCTCACATTCACCCTGTGAAGTAATACCACTACCCCATTTTGTAGAAGTGATTCTGATGGCTGAGCAAGAATTTAGTGACTCCCTAAGGTCACATAGTTAGAAAGTAGGATTTGAACCTCAATCTGTCTGTTAACAAAGTCAGTGTATGTCCCTGAGCACCATGCCATGCCCCAGAACTAAGCAGATTCAGGATAGGGCTTCAGACCCAGAGGCAAACAAAAGCCAGAAACAGAGAGCAGCCCAGGCAAAAACGGAGGATGTGACCCAGAGCCTCAGAAAGTTCCCAGGAAGTATGTTTGACAGACCATCTCCCAGGTCTCCAGAGGTAAATGTTGAATTCCCCTCTCCCCCCTTTCCAGTGGCATCACTTGGGTGAGCAAGCTTTCCCTCTCCTGGCCTCAATTTGGTAGGTGGCTCAGGGCCTGGCAAATAGTAACTGCTCAAAAATGGAAGTTTGTCACTGTTGTTGCTAGGTAGTGTCTAATGTTGCCAGCTGGGAAGCTGTGGGTGCTAATCCCCTCCAGGTCTGGCCAGTTGAGGTCAGTAACTGGAGATGAGGTCAGAGCCCTTATAGGAAGCCACCCTAACCCAACTGGGCTGGCTGGAGAGGTGGTGGCATTGGAACCTCGGTGAAGAAGCATTCTGTTGACAGAGTTATAATGGATATGCCAGCTCTGGTTTCCCATGAGCACACCAGTTACCTCCTTTCCCCTGGTTACTGACCCAGTTGGCACCTAGCGCCTGACAGCTTGAAGGCACTGACAGTAGGATTAGTCCTTCTCTCGGGCAGGTATGCCAGCTGGTATAAAGGAAGAAAAGCCTCCCAGCTCCCTGTGTAGAGCCAGCTCTGACACTTCCTGACCAACTCCAATGCCAACTGTGATGCCAGGAACTTCTGCTTTTCAGAACAGAGTCACAGAGACTAGGTTTACCCTCCCTTCCGAACGTCTTAAAAGACAAAACCAAACAGATGAAAAAAAATGGCACTCAAGATGCTACTTACACATTAGGCAATAGCAAACAGTGATCAACGAGAGAAATGAGGAAATGCAGGTGAGTCCTACTGACTTGTCACCTGGAGAAGTTCCCATGCCAGGGCTCCCCTCACTAACAAGACATGTCCAGGGGCCTGGGGAAGACAGAGAGGCTGAAGTTTGTAAGGCAGAGCTCTGGAGAGAGAACTACAGAGAAAGAGCGCTGGAGATACTCTGAGGGTCCCCTTCAACTATTCAGTTGAGTATTAATCAAGTGGAAATGATCTGAGGCTGGGGTAAGAACCACCCAAAAAGGTAAGAGGGAATAGGCCGGGGGCAGTGGCTCACGCCTATAATCCCAGCTCTTCGGGAAGCTGAGGCAGGCAGATCATCTGAGGTCAGAAGTTCGAGATCAGCCTGACCAACATGGCAAAACCCAGTCTCTAATTTCATGTTATATGAAATTTCATATTATTTCATAAAATATGAAAATTAGCCAGGTGTGGTGGTGGGCACCTGTAATCCCAACTACTCGGGAGGCTAAGGCAGGAGAATTGCTTGAACCCGGGAGGCAGAGGTTGCAGTGAGCCGAGATCGCGCTGTTGCACTCAAGCCTGGGCAACAGAGCGAGACTCTGTCTCAAAAGAAAAAAGAAAAAGATGGAATAGTGCTCAGAGTCTGTTCCTGATAGCCAGAGTGGATTAATTCAAGGGGCCTCAGGGTATTAGCTGAGTAGTGGGGAAAAAGTAACCCTACCCTAATACAGCGCTGGGCCCACCTAACCAAAGGACGAAACTTGTTTCCAAGTAACCTAATTACTTTTCAGAACAAAACTCAAGATTATGTATACATTCATTTTCTTTTTCTTTTTGTTTTTTTTTCCTTTGGCCCACCACCCTGCCAGAGATTAAGATTACTTATAGAAATACAAAAATATGTAGTACACCTCAAGGTAAAATTCACAAATGTGTATTGCATGGTAACCATCCAATCAATGGTTACCAGGCAAGCAAAGAAACAAGAAAACACTACCCATAATGGAGAGGTAATCGATCAATTTACGCTGACCTAGAAATGACATTGATGGTAAAATTAATAGTCAGTAACATTAAAACAGTTATCAAATGTATGTCATGTGTTAAGCTAAAAAAAATATTGACTGTGTAGGAACATGAACATATTTTAAAAGACCAAAGAAAACTTTTAGATATGGAAACTGCAATGTCCAAGATGAAAACTACAGTGGATGGAAATAGTGGAAGATGAGACATTGCAGAAGAGAGCATCAGTGAACTCCAAAGCATAGTTGTAGAAACTATGGTGAGCTTGGGTAAAATGAAACACACAGAGAAAAAAGACCTTTAAAAACCCCAATATTTTAGTGAACTGCAAGGCAACTTCCAACAATCAAATTGCTAGTGCAATGAAGCAAGAAAAAGAAACAAAAAGCTAAGATTGGAAAGAAAGGCCAGGTGCGGTGGGACGTGCCTATAGTCCCAGCTACTCAGGAGGCTGAGGTGGGAGGATGGCTTGAGCCTAGGAGTTCTGGCCTGTAGCGCACTCTGCCGATCAGGTGTCCGCATTAAGTTCGGCATCCATATGGTGACCTCCTAGGAGTGGGGGGACCACCAGGTTGTCTAAGGAGGGTGAACTAGCCCAGGTTGGAAACAGAGCAGGTCAAAACTCCTGTGCTGATCAGTAGTGGGATCGTGCCTGTGAATCGCCACTGTACTCCAGCCTGGGCAACATAGTGAGACCCCATCTCTTTAAAAAAAAAAAAAAAAAAAGCCGGGTGTGGTGGTTCACGCTTGTAATCCCAGCACTTTGGGAGGCCGAGGTGGGTGGATCACTTGAGGTCAGGAGTTCAAGACCAGCCTGGCCAACATGGTGAAACCCCATCTTTAAAAAAAAAAAAAAAAAAAAAAAAAAGATTAGAAAGAAGGAAAACTATCTTTATTCACAGACAACATGGTTGCCTATGTAGAAAATCCTAGGAATCTATGAAAGAAGCTGCTAGAACTAATAAATGAGTTAACAAGGATACAGGCTACAAGATCAATGTAAAAAAACTTAATTATATTTCTATACACTAACAACAATCTAAAATTTAAGTTAAAATGGCATAACAAATGAAATATTTAAGGTAAATCTGCTAAAATATGTGTAAGACCTCTACATTGAAACAATAAAATATTGTTGAGATAGACTAACACTGTTCATAAAAGAAAAAAATTGATAAATTTGATTTTATTAAAATTAAAACTTACTGCTTTTAGAAAGGCATTGCTAAGAAAATAAAACACAAGCCACAGAATGGGAGAAAATAGAATCACTATCTGGCAAGAACTTGTTTCCAGATTATATAAAGAACTCTTACAGCTCAGTTTCTTTTTTCTGAGACAGAGTTTCACTCTTTTTGCCCAGACTGGAGTGCGATGGCATGATCTCGGCTCACTGCAACCTCCACCTCCTAGGTTTAAGTGATTTTCCAGCCTCAGCCTCCCAAGTAGCTGGGATTACAGGTGCATACCACCACGCCCAGCTAATTTTGTATTTTTAGTAGAAACAAGGTTTTACCACATCAGCCAGGCTGGTCTCAAACTCCTGACCTCAGGTGATCCGCCCGCCTTGGTCTCCCAAAGTGCTGGGATTATAGGCGTGAGCCACTGTGCCTGGCTACAACTCATTATTAAGAAAACAAACAACTCAATATTTGAAGAGACATTTCATCAAATAAAATAGATGGATGCCAATAAGAACATGAAATGAAGCTTCATATTCTAGCCATTATGGGAATTCAAAATAAAACTACAATGTGATACCACTACACATCTATTAAAAAGACTGATTGTATCAAATATTGGGGAAGATGTGGATGGAGCAACTGAAATTCTCAGACATGCTGGTAGGAGTGAAATGGCGTAACTACTCTGGAAAAACAGTTTGGCAATCTCTCAAAAAGTTAAACATATGGCTACCATATGACCAAGTTATTCCATTCCTAATTACTTACCCAGGAGACACGGAAGCATTACAAGTACTTGTACGTGAATATTCATAGAAACTTTATTTGTAATCGCTAAGCAATGGAAACAATCCAGATCTCAGGGCAAAGGAAAAAGACTAAGGGCTTGGCCCAGTGATTACTTAGCAGAAGGTTTAAACGTGGGTCACGTGGGAGTGTGAAGCCTTGGGATCAGAGGCTCTTGGGTGCAAGCTTATGACTCTGCTACTTATGAGAATGGATGAGTTTAGGCAAATAATTTATCTGAGCCTCAGTATCCTCATCTGCAAAAGAGCCTGATAATAAAAGTAACTGCCTCACAGGGCTTTGGTGAGGATGAAAGGGTCTAGCAGCATATGTAGAATTTTTTGTTGTTGTTGAGACCGAGTCTTGCCCTGTTGCCCAGGCTGGAGTCCAATGGTGTGATCTCGGCTCACTGCAACCTCTACCTCCTGGATTCAAGCCATTCTCCTGCCTCAGCCTCCCAGGTAGCTGGGACTACAGGCATGCACCACCATGTCCGGCTGAATTTTTTTTTTTTTTTGTATTTTTAGTAGAGATTGGGTTTCACCATGCTGACCAGGCTGGTCTTGAATTCCTGACCTCAAGCGATCCACCTGCCTCAGCCTCCCAAAGTGCTGGGATTACAGACGTGAGCTACCTCGCCTGGCCATGCAAAATTCTTTTTTTTTTTTTTTTTTAAGACAGGGTTTCACCATATTGGTCAGGCTGGTCTTGAACTCCTGACCTCAGGTGATCCACCCGCCTTGGCCTCCGAAGTGCTTGGATTACAGGCGTGAGCCACCGCGCCCGGCCCATGCAGAATTCTTAGAGCAGACTTTTCACCTGCTAAACCTTTGCTGCCATCATCATCATCGTCATCATCATCTACCTCAGAGGATTCCTGGGGACCTGAAATAAGGCAAGTTGTACAAACAGTTTGGCACTGGCATCACTAAATAATTATGGGGCAGAGTGATGGGTGCTGTGATATAGAATGGTGGGAGGTGTTAGGAGAATCACAGGAAAGAGAAAAAACTTCTGATTGGCTGGTTGGAAGAAGGATGTGGAAGGTTTCTCAGAGGAAACAATGTTTTAGATGGCCTCAGAGGACATGTGTAGATGTTACCCAGGTTGAGAAGGGGGATATAGAAAGATAACTTGTGTTAAGACTCGGATATGAGAGAATCTGAGCATGTCAGGAACATGGAGTAGTTTCTTGAGGCTGCGTGTCTGGGTGAGGGCAAGGCGTGAGCCTGCACAGGACATGGGGGACCAGATGGCAAAAAGCTGGAAATGCCTTGCTTGGTGTTTTAAACTTGACCTGGCAGGTAAGGAGTTCCTTCCTGTTAATATGGCAGAATCACAAAGGGCACTTTAAAGAACAAATTCCGTGGTCCTACACAGCAACATTCTAAGTCAGCAGGTCTCAGAGGGGACCCAGAAATCTCCAATGTTTATTTTTATTTATTTGTTTTTTTGGAGAGAGGGTATCACTCTTGTCACTCAGGCTGGAGGGCAGTGGCATAATCTCAGCTCACTGCAGCCTCACCTTCCCAAGCTCAAGTGATCCTCTCACCTCAGCCTCCTGAGTAACTGGGACCACAGGTGCGTGCCAGCACGCCAGGCTAATGTTTTGTGTTTTTATTTATTTATTTTGAGATGGAATCTCGCTCTGTTGCTCAGGCTGGAGTGCAGTGGTGCGATCTCAGTTCACTGCAACCACTGCCTCCTGGGTTCAAGCAGTTCTCCTACCTCAGCCTCCCAAGTAGCTGGAATTACAGGCATGCACTACCACACCTGGCTAATTTTTGTATTTTTAGTAGAGAAGAGGTTTTCCCCAGACTGGTCTCGAACTCCTGGGCTCAAGCGACACTCTGGCCTTAACCTCCCAAAGTGCTGGGATTACAGGTGGGAGCCACCTTGTCCAGCCTACGATGTTTATTTATTTACTTTATTCACTCCTGTCAGCTCATGCCTAAGGAATCTACAGTATTTAAAGCTCCTCAGGGCCGGGCACAGTGATTCACACCTGTAATCTCAGTACTTTGGGAGGCTGAGGCAGGCGGATCACCTGAGGTCAGGAGTTAGAGACCAGCTTTGCAAACATGGTGAAAGCCCATCTCTACTAATAATACAAAAAAGGATGGGCATGGTGGCATGCACCTGTAGTCCCAGCTGCTTGAGAGGCTGAGGCACAAGAATCACTTGAACCCGGAGGCAGAGGTTGCAGTGAACGAGATCGTGCCATTGCACTCCAGCTTGGGCAACAGAGTGAGACTCCATCTCATAAAAAAAAAAAAAAAAGGAATGCTCTCCAGGAAATTTTGATGCCCACTGGCATATGAGAACTCCTGCCATGGGGGAGGAGGGCATTCCTAAGAAGGGATAGGCCCTATTAAGATGCCAGCCCTAGACCTCCAGGAGTTGACCCTCCAGCCTAAGAAGGTGAGGAGAGCATGTAGGAGACCCCTGACTCTGACCTCCACCCTCTCATTCGTCTCCAGGTGAGCCCCGCACTCTCATGGCCACATCTAGTGCCAGGTAGTTTCTTGTAAAGATCTACACTCACATTACAGCCTACACACCTCATTAGCAGATATTTACCCAGGACACCTGAAAGCATGTGTCCACCCAAAGACTTGTAAATGAATGCAGCTCTATATGTAATAGCCATCTTTAGAAACAATCCAAGTGTTCATGAGCAGGTGAATGGCAAAACAAGTTGTGATATTATTTGTACAATGAACTATTACTCAGCAGTAAAAAGAAATGAGATACAGACCAGATAAGGACTTTCAGAGGTGATGGATATGTTCATCATCTTTGGGGCAAAGGTTTCAGGGGTGTATACATGTGTCAAAACATACCAAGTTGTAAAATTTAAATATTTGCTGCTTATTGTATGTCACACCTCAATAAAGCTGTTATAAAAATCTGATGCCAGTTCTGTGCACTCTCAGCCAGTGACAATCCTGAGGCCACACTGAATGATTACTGCACGTGAGGTACTATGTGCTGAGCACTCTATGGAGAATTTTTCCTTTAACCTCAGAATAGTCTTAGGAGGTGGTACTATTATTATGAGTACCTCTGTTTACATAGGCAGAAAGGAAAGTTCAGGAAGGTTAAATCACTTCTCCAATGAAATGTCATCTCACTGAATTCCAGCCCCAGCTTTACCTCTAACCTCATCCGAGCTGTGTTCTAATTTGTTTTTAAGATTATATGAGCATTGTAATGGTTACAGAAAGCAAAGAAAAAATGTTTCAATTGCTTTCAGCCAATCCCTACACATCAATGAGTCCCTATATGTCTAGTGATTTTTATAGGCAGTATTTTTTTTTTTAATTTTGAGACAGGGTCTCACTCTGTTGCCCAGCCTGGAGTGTAGTGGCACAATCATAGCCCACTGCAGCCTTGATCGCCTGGGCTCAAGTGATCTTCCCATCTCAGCCTCCCAAGCAGTAGCCAGGACTATAAGTGCATGTTATCATACCCAGCTAATTCTTAATTTTCTGTTTTTTTTTTGGAGAGAGTGGGTCTTACTTGAACTCCTGGGCTCAAGTGATCCTTCTGCCTCAGCCTCCTAAAGTGCTGGGATTACAGGCATGAGCTACCACACCCAGCCTAGGCACTTCAAAAATTTTTTTTAAATTTTGATTTCTTTTTAGACGAAGTCTTTCTCTGTTGCCAAGCTAGAGTGCAGTGGCGCAATCGCGGCTCACTGCAACCTCCGCTTCCCAGGTTCAAGCAATTCCCTGCCTCAGTGGGACTACAAGCATGCACCACCACATCCAGCTAATTTTTTTTTCTTTTCTTTTTTTTTTTTTTCGTATTTTAGTAGAGACGGGGTTTCACCATGTTGGCCAGGATGGTCTTGATCTCTTGACCTCGTGATCCACCTAGGCATATTTTTATCACTACCATTCAATAATGTACATAGCATTTTGTTTGCCCCTTCTCTACCCCAACTTTATCTCTTTTCCAGGTGTGTGTTTTTTGCTTTGTTTTGTTTTTTGATACAGAGTCTCTTTCACTCTTGTCACCCAGGCTGGAATTCCATGGCTCAATTTTGGCTCACTGCAACCTCTGGCTCCCAGGTTTAAGTGACTCTCCCACCTCAGCTTCCTGAGTAGCTAGGATTATAGGTGCTCACCACCATGCCCAGCTAATTTTTGTATTTTTAGTAGAGACAGGGTTTCACCATGTTGGCCCGGCTGGCCTTGAATGCCTGACCTCATGATCCTCCCGCCTCAGCTTCCCAAAGTGCTGGGATTACAGGCGTGAGCCACTGTGCCTGGCCAATTTTGTATTTTTAGTAGAGATGGGATTTCTCCATGTTGGCCAGGCTGGTCTCGAACTCCTGACCTCAGGTGATTCACCCGCCTCGGCTTCCCAAAGTGTTGAGATTACAGGCATGAGCCACCGTGCCCAACTTTCCATGTGGTCTTATACTCTTCTATATAAAGAACACCGTGAGGTCAGGTGTGGTGGCTCACGCCTGTCATCCCAATACTTTGGGAGGGTGAGGCAGGCAGATCACCTGAAGTGAGTCCAAGACCAGCCTGGCCAACATGCTGAAACCCCGTCTCTACTAAAAATACAAAAATTAGCTGGGTGTGGTGGCACACACCTGTAATCCCAGCTACTCGGGGGGTTGAGGCAGGAGAATCGCTTGAACCTGGGAGGCAGAGGTTACAGTGAGCCGAGATCGCACCACTGCACTCCAGCCTGGGTGACAGGACAGAGCAAGACTCTGTCTCAAAAAAAAAGAAGAAGAAAAGAAAAGAACACCATGAACAACAGCTTTTAGGGAAGGTGATTTTTTTTGTTTTGTTTTTGTTTTTAAGAAAAGCCCTGGGAGTGGAATGCAGGGCTCAAAGTGTTTATGCATTTTTCTCTGATCTGGAAAAACACAGCTGAACCTTTTTATTGCTTAGTCTAGGTTGGAACCTCCTGGCACTCTAATCCAGACCCTAACATTCCTGGAACATTTGTAATTTTGGCCAATAAGCCTCTATCCTACCCATGCCTGAAGGAAGCAGCTCATGCCCCAGCACCAGGAATAGGTCTTGATGGGTCTTAGCCAGTCCACATGTCCCACCCGCTGTCTGCAGCCATTTGTTCAGGGCTGGCTCTGATCAAATCAGAGCCAAGGAAAGCAAGAGACTTTTTTGGCATTCTTGAGAAGAGAAGTGGCATTTCACCGTGCGCCACCCGCCCCCCCCCTCCCCGCCGCCCCATTTGCTACTAGGTAAACTCCCTTTCTGGGACAGTGTGAGGAGGGACAAGGAATCCTTTACCACATCGGTGGTAGGTTGTTGATAGTGGGTCATCTGAGCATGACGTTGCAGAGATCAGAGCAGGTAGAAGAGGGACCCCCTTCTTCATTCTTGATGATGTTGTCTGAGCCACTTGAAGCCAGCTAACTGATTCCATTTGCTTAAACCACTTTCCATTATTCATTTCTTTGACCAATATATACTGATCACTTACTATGTAGACAAGTTCTAGGAACCATTTTAGCTAGGTTTTCCCTGAGCAATCTAAATGTAATCTTAACCTAACCCTTAGTCATAAACTAGAACTCTGACCCTTTTCTAGTGAAGAGCTTTTAGTGGCAAGAAACAAAGCACTGGACCACTCACACTGACTCAGTCAGAGGTGCACTGGTATAAGAACATGCATGGAGCACTAAGTGAAACCCCAGGAGTATTACAAAGATCCTACCAGCAATGGGCCTCATGAGGTCTGATAGAGGTGGGACCCTAATTGATGAGGAATTCAGTCCCTCCCTACTACCTGTGTCCTCAAAGATTCTAAATGTCAAAATTCGAACTAATAAAGAGATCCTTAAATGATTCATTCCCTGGACAAACTCCATGACCAACTTTATAGATCTTTAATAGTTAATCTCCCCTGCACAATTTTTTTTTTTTTTGAGATAGAGACTCGCTCTGTCACCCAGGCTGAGTGCAGTGGCATGATCTTGGCTCACTGCAACCTCTCCTCACGGGTTCAAGCAATTGTCCCTGCCTCAGCCTCCCGAGTAGCTGGGATTAGAGGTGTTCACCACCACTCTTGGCTAATTTTTTTTTTTTTTTTGAGATGGAGTCTCGCTGTGTCGCCAGGCTGGAGTGCACCCAGCTAATTTTTGTATTTTTAGTAGACATGGGGTTTCACCATGTTGGCCAGGATGGATTCAAACTCCTGACCTCGTGATCACCCACCTCAGCCTCCCAAAGTGCTGGGATTACAGGCATGAGCCACCATGCCCAGCCTAATTTTTGTATTTTTAGTAGAGGAGGGGTTTCGCCATGTTGGCCAGTCTGGCCTTGACCTCCCGACCTCAGGTGATATGCCTGCCTCACCCTCCCAAAGTGCTGGGATTACCGGTGTGAGCCACCATGCCTGGCTTCCCCTGGACAAATATTATAACCCATGTACAGATCCTAAATGTTTTACTGGTCAAATACAGTAAACGCCTTCAAATGCATAGTATTATAACTCCTATAAAATTTTAAAAATTTGCTAACTTAAAACTCTAAGTATACTTTCTATTTCCTAGCTGAACTTCTCAAGGTCAACCTTTTTATTTTTAGTCATTCTAGTGAATGTGTAGTGGCATTTCTTTGTGGTTGAAACTTGCATTTCTCTAATGACTAATGATGTTAAGAATGTACTCATTGGCCATTTGTATATCTTCTTTGGTGAAGTATTTGTTCAAATGTTTTGCCTACTTAAAAAATTGGTTGCTGGGCGCGGTGGCTCGTGCCTGTAATCCCAGCACTTTGGGAGGCCAAGGTGGGCAGATCATGAGGTCAGGAGATGAGACCATCCTGACTAACACGGTGAAACCCAATCTCTACTAAAAATACAAAAATTAGCCAGGCGTGGTGGCATGCACCTGTAGTCCCAGCTACTCCGGGGGCTGAGGCAGGATAATCGCTTGAACCCAGGAGCCAGAGGTTGCAATAAGCTGAGATCATGCCGCTGCACTCCAACCTGGGCAACAAGAGCAAGACTCCATCTCAAAAAAAAAAATTGGTTTTGTTATTGAGTTGTAAGAGTTCTTTATATATTCTGGATAAAAGTATTTTATGTGATATATATCTTGCAAATGTTTTCACCTATCTGTGGTTTACCCTTTATTAAAAAAAGAATGGTGTCTTTCTTTTTTTTTTTGAGATTCAGTCTTGCTCTATTGCCCAGGCTGGAGTGCAGTGGCACAGTCTCGGCTCACTGCAACCTCTGCCTCCTGGGTTCGAGCAGTTATCCTGCTTCAGCCCCCAAGAAGCTGGGACTATAGGCGTGGGCCACCCCCTGCCCCGGCTAATTTTTGTATTTTTAGTAGAGATGGGGTCTCACCATGTTGGCCAGCCTGCTCTCGAACTCCTGACCTCAAATGATCCACCCACCTTGGCCTTCCAAAGTGCTTGGATTACAGGCATGAGCCACCACGCCCGGCCTAAGAATGGTGTCTTTCAAAGAGCCAAAGTTTTTCATTTTGATAAAGTCAAAATGAAATCTTAACCTAAATAAACACGATCTTAACACAAAATACTGACTTTGTGGATCATTTTTTTTCTTTTGATTTCTATCTTTTGTGTTCTCTCTAAGCCGTTGCTTAGCCCAGGGTTTCTCACCCTCAGCTCTATTGGGATATTGGCCCAGATAATTCTTTGTTGTAAGAGGCTAGTCTATGTACTGTAGAGTATGTAGCAGCATCCCAGCTGGGAGAAACTAGCTGTGAGGTTGTAAGCAGCCCTGTGGAGCATTCCATGTGATGATGAACTAACTGAGGCCTCTGTTAACAACCATGTCCTGCTCACAGATGACCGCAGCACTGGTCAACATCTGGATTCAACCTCATAAGGACCCAGAACCAGAACCACCTAGCTGAGCTGCTCCTGAATTCCTCTGGAAACTGAGACAGGCAGTGCTCATTTGAAACCACTAAGTTTAGGATAACTGTTACTCAGCAATAGATAACTAACACATACATCTTACACATAGCTTGTTAAGGGTATCACTAAGAAGTATTTGATGTTTCTATGTAATTTTAAAAAGTGTTTGTAAAATTCCAGTTTCCAGTTGTTTGTTGCTTGTATATAGGAATACAATAGAGTTTAAATGTTGACTTTGTGTTCTGCCACCTTGCTAAACTCACTTAGTTCTCACTTATTATTAGTTCTAGTAGCTAAGAAGTCTAAAATTTTGGCCGGGCGTGGTGGCTCATGCCTGTAATCCAAGCACTTTGGAGGCCAAGGCGGGCGGATCACCTGAGGTCGGGAGTTCAAGACCAGCCATGACCAACATGGTGAAACCCCGTCTTTATAAAAAAAAAAAAAAAAGAAGTCTAAAATTTTGACAACGTTAAGAACCTAGTGTGATGGTCCCCGACCACTGGCTGTGAGTTCTCTCCTCCTCCTTTCCTAGAATGCATTTTTAGAAATAGAGTACTTATAAATTCCAGGTGTGTGGTCTTTCCCCTCCAATGCTAGGAACCTAGGTGGTCCTGTAGCAGGAGGGCATGAACTTTTACTTTCACAGCTCGACATTAACACAACAACTTGGCTACCATCCACACCTGCTTCAGCTCACTAACTCCTTTTGATTCCTCTGCTCAGTGACTGGCTTGAACAGGCTCAGATCTCTGGACCTCTCCATGTCATGATTCCTTTGCTGCCATTTTCCTACTATGTTTCTCCAGTTCAGGTTTCCAAGGGTGAGAATCCAGTTTGGCTCATCCCCTCTTTTCTCTCCGTGTCATTGATTGTCAGGCAGCCTTTGAGTCAGATTCCTTCTTCTTCCAGTTGTCTCCATCCACAGAGGATGTCTTAGTCCATTTCAGCTGCTGTAACAAAATACTGTAGACTAAGGGGCTTATAAACAACACGGACTTCCATTTTTCATAGTTCTGAAGCCAGGGAAGTCCAAGATCAAGGCACTGGAAGATGTGGTATCTGGTGAGGGCTCTCTTCTTGGTTCATAGATGGTACCATCTCAATGTGTTCTTACATGGTAGAAGGGGCAAGGCAGCTCTCTGGATCCTTTTTTAAAAGGCACTGATCCCATTCATGAAGGCTTTGCCCTCATGACATAACCACCTCTTAATACTATCACCTGGGAGTTAGGATTTCAACATATGAATTTTGGGAGGCCATAAACATTCAGACCATAGCAGAGGACAAGGTTTAATGGTCCAAATGTACCCACTTGGACTATGGGGGTTTGGACAGAACCATCTTCCTAGAAAGGAGTGTGATGGGACAGGCCCTGTGATGGACACTTCCCATATAGAAGATCACCTGTCTTGCAGATGGTCACCTCTCTTGCAGGTGGACACCTGTCTTGCAGACGTCCAGTCCTAAACCCTCATTTCTCCCTAGCCTTGAGGTTCGCTATTACCTAACACTGCTCTTCATCTAATCTGTGAGATAAATTGAAACCCCATTTATAGGACTGCACATTTTTACTTTTGAGCATTGATTATCTTCTTCCTTCCCCCTAAGCTTCCCACTTCTTCTTCCGCTGCTCATTCATAGTCAAAACTGAAAGGACATGGAAAAATCACACACTCCAATCTGGGGCACGTGGCACATGAGAAAAGTGTGACCCAGAGAAGTGAGTGACTTGCCAAAGTTAATACATAGGCTAAATTTAAATATAAGCCTCCTGATTTTACTATTAGTGATTTTATTTTTAGACCTTGTACATGTCAGGCCTTTTGGGCTAGGGGCTGAATCAGAGGGTTTCCTCCCCCACTAGCCAGTAGTTGGCCCCAGTAGGCATGCCTCCCTCCCACTCCCACTGGGGTCTGATGGGGCGGAAAAACTGGTGCTGCAGCCAATGGAGGCAGGCAGGGCCAAGGAGCAGGTGGTAGCTATGACCCAGACTAGGTGGTGGGTAGCAGGAGTCACACTCCACCAAGATCAGGCTTCAGGGCTTGGTGGGTGAATGCATGAAGTCCTAGGTCCAGATTTGGCTAGAAGATGAGCGGTGCAGAGGCAGGGGAATGGCTTATTTGGAGCCAGAATCAATAGACCTGTATTAGTTTCCTGTGACTGCTCTAACAAATGATGGTAAATGGGGTGACTTCAAACAACAGAAGTGTATTCTCTCACAGTTCAGGAAGCTAGAGGTCTGAAAGCAGGCTGTCAGCAAGGCTCCACTCCCTCCCCAGACACTTAGGGAGAATCCATTCCTTGCCTGTTCCAGCTTCCGGTGGTTGCAGGTGTTCCTTGGCATGTGGCTTCATCACTCTGATCTCAGACTGTCTTCACATGGCCTTCCCTTCTATGTAGGCATGTCTTCTCTGTCTGTCTGTCTCTCTCCTCTCTCATAAGAATACCTGTGGGCCAGGCACGGTGGCTCATGCCTGTAATCCCAGCACTTTGGGAGGCTGAGATGGGTGGATCACCTGAGGTCAGGAGTTCGAGACTAGCCTGGCCAACATGGAGAAACCCCATCTCTACTAAAAATATAAAATTTAGCCAGGCAGTGTGGCAGACACCTGTAATCTCAGCTACTCAGGAGGCTGAGGCAGGAGAATTGCTGCAACCTGGGAGGCAGAGGTTGCAGTGAGCCGAGATCTCTCCATTGCACTCCAGCCTTGGCAACAAGAGCGAAACTCCATCTCAAAACAAACAAACAAACAAAAAGAACACCTGTGATGTCATTTAGGGCCTACTTGGACAATTCAGGTTAAGCACCTCCTCTCAAGAACCTTAACTTAATCACATTTTTTGCCATATAACATAATGCTCACAGGTGTCAGGGATTCCTGTGGGTGTCTTTTTTTTTTAATTTTATTTATTTTTGAGACAGGGCCTCACTCTGTCACATGGGCTGGAGTCCAGTGGGACGATCATAGCTTACTGCAATCTCAAACTTCTGGGCTCAAGTGATCCTCCTGCCTCAGCTTCCTGAGTAGCTAGGACAACAGGCACTGTCATCACACCCAGCTAATTTTTAAATTCGTCGTAGAGAGGGCATCTTACTATGTTGCCCACTATGTTGTTCAGGCTGGTCCTGAACTCCTAGGCTCAAGTGATCCTCCCGCCTCAGCCTCCCAGAGTGCTGGGATTACAGGCGTGAGCCACCATGCCCAACATAATGATGTGGCTATCTTTTGAGGTACCACTTTTGGCCTCCCACAAACCTCACCACCCCACACCACTATCCCCCTTACGATGGATTCTAGACTGTGCGGGGGAGGGGCAGCAAGCAGCCAGGAATCTTTCCTTATTCAATCATCCTGGAAGTAGAGGGGAAACTGGAGGTAGGAAGGGAAGAGAGAAAGAGAACACTGATGGTCCTCTCACTCTGGACTCAGATGCTTTTGTTTTCTTCTTACTGAGTTGTCTCAACTGGATTATCAGGTAGGGATTCATATTTTAATATTGTGGAGTTATGAGTGAAGAAACTGAGGCTCATAGATGAAATAACTTCTCCAAGTAACTCACCCAGCTAATGGGTGTCAAAGTCAGGATTCAAAGCCAAGTTGGTCTGGCTCTGAAATCCATACGGATTCCACTGTCCTGGGAATAATGAGAGTGGGAAACCCACAGTGAAGTTTCCAGCTCTGCCCTGCTGCTATTACCGCCTCCGCCTTCTACTGTAATTGCACACTGAGAGTTCACAGCCTCTTCAAAATCGCACCCTGTCTTTGGCCAAGAACCCTGGATGCACTCATGGCTGTCAGATCTCTTGGGGAAGGCAGTCGCTGGAGGGAGATAGGGTTCCATATACTGGCTTCCCCTTGTCTAAACTGGCTGGAGCCATGCAGAGAGGAGCGGGTGTGGGGAGGTCCTTCTCTCCTGGGAGTTAGGAGACTTCAGTTGAGGTCTGTATTAGTCTGTTTTCACGCTGCTATGAAGACATACCCGAGACTGGGTAATTTATAAAGAAAATAAGTTTAATTGACTCACAGTTCTGCATGGCTTGGGAGTCCTTAGGAAACTTACAATCATGACAGAAGGGAAAACACTCATCTAATATGGCATCAGGCGAGAGATGTGAGTGTCCAGTGAAGGGGGAAGCTCCTTATGAAACCATCGGATCTCATGAGAACTAACTCACTATCATGAGAACAGGATGGGGGAAATCATCCCCATGAATCGATTACCTAGTCCCTCTCACGAAACATGGGGATTCTGAGAACCAGAATTCAAAATGAGATTTGGGTTGGGGCACAGGCAAAGCATATCAAGGTCCAAGCTGGACAACCTCTGTAAGTGATCTCTGGCAGTCAGTTTCACATTCTAGGCCTCAGTTTCCTCATCTGTCAAATGGGAGGACTCAGTTAATCTGTAAGATTATGTTTAAGTCCTGAACTTCTATGATTTAAAATATTATCATGACACAAGCCCTTGTATTCACACAGCTTTCTCTGGTTAACAAAATGTTTTCACTCATTGTTTACCATTCCACCAACACTGACTTCCGTGGCCATGTGCTTAAGCTTGTGTTGGGCAATGCTGGGCAGTAGTGACACAGAGAGATGGAGGCCACCACCCTTGAGGAACCACTAGTGCAGGAATAGATGCAGATATAAAGGGAGGGGTAGGTAAGAGCAGGTACAGGGTCAACAAAGAGCCCTGGGTGCCGAGGAGGGGAGCTGGGGGCTGGGTAGTGCTGGACATCAAGTGGAAAAGGTATCTTTGCCTCTGTTTTATAGATAAGGAAACTAAGGCTCAGAGAGAGCAACAACTGCTCAGAAGCACATAGCCAGGAAGTGGCCAGGCCTGCCTTCATTCTGGTATTTATCTTTTGGCACAGTTTGCTTACCCTGTAGGGGATATAGGGACAGAAGACCAGGGAAGGAATCTGAGCCAGCCCTGGACACGTGTGAGGTGTACTGTTTGGTGGAGAGGTGGACACATCAGCATGCTCCTCTGGATTTTCAGGACGCACAGCTTGGCTGTCTTGTAGATGTCAGGCCTTGGTCTGGGGGCTGAATTAGAGGGTTTCCTGGCCCTGGGGAGCTGCAGCCTGACCACATTAGGGTTAGAGCAGTGATAAACTGCAAGAAGCCCCAGGCTGGGCATGCCAAGGGTTTTCTATCCAAATGAATTCATGGCCTTGGACATGCATTTACTCATCTGCTTATCCATCTCCTTGTTCTGAACACTAGTCTGAGCACGGCACGGAGCACCTGGGGCTGCAGCCCTTGTCTGCATCTGTGTCGTGCCTGTAGCTCAGTGCCCTGGACACCTCCAGGGCAGGGGCCAGATCTCACTCATCTTTAGCTGACATAGAGGAGGCTGTGCCAGACTATTGGGCGCCTCAGAGCCTCTCTCTGCGGTAGTAGGGCTCCCTTTCCAGGAGTGGGAGCTCCAGGCCAGGCCGCTAGGGGAGGGGAGAGGGCGTGACCATTGCGGGCCCCTCTCCCCAAGTAGGCTGATAAGCTCCAAAGCTGTCGGGATAGAGGGCCACAGCATAGCGTCAGCCAGCCCTGTGCCCCACAGTGCTAATGAGGCAGCCGCCCCTACGCCCCAACGCTGGGATGGGGGGCCTGGTCTCTTAGCTCTCTGTTCTCCCTCTCTATGCTGGGTGGTCCTCCCCATTTGTTAGCTTTGGTAGGGGGATGGGGGGATTCCTCTGCAAAGGACTTAACTGTGGGCGCCGTGGGGGAGGGCAGCTGATCCCCGTAGAGAGGACACTTCCCTCCCAAAGTGCCTTTGTTCTTCAGGAGTCTGACCCAATTCTTCTCTTCCATCTGCCCCTGGATTGCCCTGGCCAGAGGACAAAGGGCCCCGGCGAAAGGGGTGGGGGAGGGCAAGGAGGATCTCAAAGGGTCATTCAAGGGTTCATTCTCCAGCACCCCTTGACAGGATCTCATGCGTGTGGGAAGCACAAGCCGACCTGTGCACGTGTGTGAGGTCAGGTGTGGACACGGTCCGTGGGACCACACGTACGGACACGTGCATGGGGATTGTGAGTCCCATGGAGGCATACTGTGGTAGGGAACACGCGATGGCCAGGCCACAGATGGCGTGCGGAGGCTCTGGTGGCCCCCACCCTCCACCAGGCCAGCCCTCTTCTCTTCTTTCGATGCGGACAAGACTGCTTTTTAACCTTGTGGAAAGAGCCGCTTGGAGATCAGCCCATCTGGGGGACTCCTCTCGCCTCTTAGAGAAGCTATTCCGGGGCGCAGAGCCGCGAACCCGAATATCCATGCATCCGAATGCCAACTCCGCTCAGAAGCCTGGGGCAGAATCCTCTGCCTCACCCGGCGAGCGGGGGATGCGGCCGGGAACTGGTGAGGATCTCCTCGCCAGCCCTCCCCACGACTCCCTGCCCTGCGCGACCCCGGGCCAGGCCCTATTAGTGTCTGGGCTTCGGGCATCTGGTCTGCAAAACTGACTGCATGGCCTTCCCGGGGCCGCGGCGCAGATGGGGAGGCTGCGGTAGGGGGAGGCTCTGCAGAGCGCAGGCCGCGGCCGACAGTGCCCTGCAGCCCCCGCTGCGCTCCCCGTTGGGCCCCCGGCCCCAGGCCCCGCAGGTAGCGCTCAGCCCCGCCCCGCCGCCGGGACACACTGGCAGCTTTGTTACCTGCCCCGGCGCGCCCTGCCTACGAGCGCTACGTGCTGCTGGCCCGCGGCCACCTCCCTGCCTCCCCCCTCTCCCTCCCCTCCCCACCCCGCCCTCGCCCTCGCCCCACATTCCCGGGCCTGGGGCTGCGGCAGCTCCTGCCGGGTCTTTGTGAAGCGAGACTCTGGCACGCCTCGCCTGCATGGGCTTTTGGGGTTGGGGCCCTTGCGCCCCTCGCCCACTTCATCTCACCCCTTTCCCTACTCGGCCACCCTTAAAGAAGCCAGGCTTCGCCTTCCCGTCCCCTGCAGCCCCCCTGCTTGCAATGCCCGCCTTCCTCACCCTCAGTCGTACCCTAAGGCCCAGTTCAAAGGCTGCTTCTCGGAAGCCTCCGATGATTCCCAGTTTTAATCACTTTCCCCGGGGCGCCCGCTTTGCCCTGATCGCTTTGTTTGGACCCTTACAGGTCCTGGGCGGGGCCGGCATACTGCCAGGACGCCCAAAAAGTCTTCGGTGGGTTATGGGATGCGTGAACCTGGAGACCTACAGGAATGGAAACCGAGGTCTCCCAAGTCCAGCCCAGGGTGGAGTCCTGTCCACTATCCGGGCTGACGTCCGAGCTTCCCTCTGGGGACCCCGTGTGTGCCCTGAGGTCCTTTATTCGTGTGTCTATGCCCAGCCACACTGCACACCCGGGACCTCTGGCCTCCCAGCCTTTGTCCAGGCTGCTCCTTCTGCAGGATGCCACGAAGGCAAAGCCGGCCTCTCCAAGGTCCATCTCTCTTGGAGAAGCCGCGCCTCATCCTGGGGGCTTTGTGGTAATCAGTTCACCTGACTTTTTGTTCCAGAAACTTTACATATAAGTTACATCTGCCTTTCACCGCAACCCTGATGCGGCCCGCAAGTGGTTGGCCTGGGATTTGACCTCGGTTCTTGAATGACGTCAGACTTCACAAGACATCAAAGGCGAGTTCTTTCTTCCACCGGGTGCAGTGGACTTTCTCTCCCAGGCCTTCCCCCCAAGGACAACTGTTCCCTCCAACTGGCCCCATCTCTCTAGCTTTCAGGCTGCAGCAGGGCAGGGCTGGGATTCCTGTTCTAGGGCTAGGTCAGGGGCTGGGTCCCCTGTGGCTTTGGGCCTCCTTGAAGAATTTCGAGGGAGGATGTGCAGGGCGTGGGGGAGAGGTGAGGTAGGAATGTGGGGCTCCGGAGGGAAAGCAGTCAAAGGTGGAGAGGGCCTCCAGAGGTGGCTTTCCCAGGGCCCTGGGAAGCAGGGGGCCAGTTTGAATGACAAAGGTTCCCTGGAGAGCAAAGGAAAGCTCTAGAGGATGGGAATGTGGGAGGAGGAAGGTCAGAAGGGTGGGGAGGAAGCTGCCCATGGGCTCCCATCTGCAGCGGCCCTTTCAAGTCCTGCTAAACCCTTAACAATAAGAGGAACTGACCAGTGGACACACGCAAAGGATGATTTACGTAGTTCACTGAAGAAATACAAAAACCTGTGAAAACGCTAGAAAACCCAAAGTACAAACGAAAAGAGAGTCTGCTTTTTCCTATCTATAGAACTGGTCAGGATAATAGAAGTGAAAACACCAGATGTTGATGAGGTGTGGGAAAGGGAGTGCTTTTTTCACTGCTGAGGACGTAAATTGTACCACTTTCCTGCAGGACCATGTCACCATAGGCACAAAGACCTTTAAAAGAGCTAGACTTTGGCTTAGCAATTCTGTTTCCGGGGTGTATCCTAAAATCAAAGATTATTTATCCTAGCCTTTTTTATAACTGGAAAAAATTGGAAATTCTCTAAATGTTCAATGACTGGGAGTTGGGTAAGTAGGTTATGTCTGATTCTCAGACCGAAGACTGCAGAAATTGACTGTCACTTTCTTGAATAATATGAAAGACATGGGGAACACTGGAGATAAGCTGGTCAGTAAAAGAGGAAGTTGTAAAACAGCGTGACTCCAATTTTATACAGTGTCTATATAAATAGTATCTACCATGCATGGTGCTAGACTGGCAGCCAATCCCAATCTCCCATTCGAGCATCACAGCAGCCCTGGGAAGAAGATTCTAGTAACTTAAAAAAGTGTTAACAGCAAGGGGAGAGGGCATGTGTTTTTACTTTTTTCCTTTATACTTTCTAATCTTTTCCCAATTTTCTTTTTTTTTCTTTCTTTCTTTCTTTCTTTCTTTTCTTTTTTTTTTTTTTTAGATGAGTTTTGCTGTCATTGCCCAGGCCGGAGTGCAGTGGTACAGTATCAGCTCACTGCAACCTCCGCCTCCCAGGTTCAAGTGATTCTCCTGCCTCAGCTTCCCAAGTAGCTGAGATTACAAGTGCCTGCCAGCACACCCAGCTAATTTTATGTTTTTAGTAGAGATGGGGTTTCATCATGTTGGTCAGGTTGGTCTCAAACTCCTGATCTCAGGTTATCCACCTGCCTAGGCCTCCCAAAGTGTTGGGATTACAGGGGTGAGCCACTGCACTCAGCCCCAATTTTCTTTTTTCTTTTCTTTTTTTTTTTGAGACCGAGTTTTGCTCTTGTTGCCCAAGCTGGAGTGCAATGGTGCGATCTCAGCTCACCTCATCCTCCGCCTCCCAGGTGCAAGCAATTCTGCCTCGGCCTCCCAAGTAGCTGGGATTACAGGTGTCCGCCACTACAGCCAGATAATTTTTTGTATTTTTAGTAGAGACGGGGTTTCTCCATGTTGGTCAGGCTGGTCTCGAACTCCTGACCAAAGGTGATCTGCCCTCCTCAGCCTCCCAAAGTGCTGGGATTACAGGCGAGAGCCACCTCCCTGGCTTTTTTTTTTTTTTTTTTGAGATGAAGTCTCGCTCTGTCACCCAGGCTGGAGTGCAATGGTACTATCTCGGCTCACTGCAACCTCCACCTCCCAGGTACAAGCGATTCTCCTGTCTCAGCCTCCCACGGAGCTCAAATTATAGACGTGCACCACCACCCCCAGCTAATTTTTTTGTATTTAGTAGAAATGGGGTTTCACCATGTTAGGCTGGTCGAGAACTCCTGACCTCAGGTGATCCACCTGCTTTGGCCTCCCAAAGTGCTGGGATTACAGGCATGTACCACCGGCACCCAGCCCCGGCCCCAATTTTCTTCGATAAAAATATAATGAAAACATTAAAAAATGTGAAATCACAAAAATCATTTGTTCAAATATATCTTCAGGAGCCCCTTTTCCGGGGGGTGGGTGGCAGTTTTCTTTTCGTATTAATTTACTGGGGTTGCCATAGAAAGTACCACAAATTGAGGGGCTTAAACAACAAAAAAGTCTCACAGTTCTGGAGGCTAGAAGTCTGACATCAGGGCAGTGCTGGTCCTTCAGAGGGCTGTGAGGGAGAATCTGTCCCATGTCTCTCTGGTATGGAGCATACCAGGTGAATTCTGGTAGCCTCCCATGTACTTTGTCTGGTTTCTTCTGGTGTCTCTTCCCATCTTCTTTCCTCTATTCTCGTCCATCTCTTTGTCCAAATTCCCCCGCCCCTTTTTTTCTGGGAGAGGGGGGATGAAGTTTTGCTCTTGTTGCCCAGGCTGGAGTGCAGTGGGGTGATCTTGGCTCACCGAAACTTCCAGCTCCCAAGTTCAAGCAATTCTCCCGCCTCAGCCTCCTGAGCAGCTGGGATTACAGGCATGTGCCATCACGCCCGGCTAATTTTGTATTTTTAGTAGAGACAGGGTTTCTCCATGTTGGTCAGGCTGTTCTCGAACTCCCGACCTCAGGTGATCTGCCTGCCTCGGCCTCCCAAAGTGCTGGGATTACAGGCGTGAGCCACCGTGCCTGGCCCCAAATTTCCCCTTTTTGTAAGGGGAAACCTTATATTTTTATAAACCAATCATATTGTTTTAGGGTCCACCCTAATGACCTCATTTTAACCTGATTACCTCTGTAAAGACTCTCTAAATAAGGTCACATTCTATGTTACAAGGAGTTAGGACTTCGACATAAGAATTGGGAAGGAGGGGCATCAGGTTTTCACCCTCTGAGATGGGTGTGGCAGGGTGGGAGGTCCTCTGTTGGGGTGAGACTGTGTTGCATCACTGTGTGACCTTGGGTGGTTGTTTACACTTCATAGACTAGGGCTGATATTACTTATCCTCCAGGGTTGTAATGAATGGGGGTAATCACTAAAAGGTACCTTCCCTGGGGGCCTGGCACATGGTCATTCCCAGGAAGTAGTTTATCTGTCCCTTGTTCCTTATCAACAAGGGTGGCTGGAAGAGCACTGGCCCAAGGACATCACATAGAGCTGGGTTTGAGTTCTAGCCTGTGTCTAGCTGTGTGATTCCTCTGAGCCTCTGTTTCCTCATTTGTCAGATGGGGAAAGTATCTATTCCCATTGAATTATTGTAGCCAGAAGATAGAGATAAGATTAGGAAAGCCAATTGCAGTAAGAATGTTATGAAGCAGGAGACATCAACCTGATTAGTCTGAGGTAGTTGTCCTCTTTTTTAGAAAGTTTTCCTTGAACCCCACAACTCGGATTGGACTCTCCCTGCCATCGTGGGCTCCCACAGTCTCCTCTGCTACCCTCCAAGACCCACCCCTCTGTTACGGCACTTGTCACATCTTACCATAGCTGTCTCTCTAGAATTACAGAGGCTCCCCGAAGGAAGAGACCATCACCCCTGCATGCCTGTTAAAGTAGCAAATATGAACAAAAATTGTAAAACCCACTGCTGGCAGTGTTGCAGGTGTTGGGGCTCAGAACATGATAGCCCAACATATGGTACTTTGGCATGCTGAGTACTTGAACTCAAAGAGAAGCAAAATCTCCAGCCCCTGTGTCTCCCACTCCTCTTTCTCCTCAAAGCAAATCAGAGAAAACAGAATTCCTGTTCCCCAAAGCACGTCATAGAAACTAGAAGCTCTCTCCCCGTAAGTAAGCCATAAAATCTAGAAAGGTTACACTCCCCCTTTCCCTTGCCCCTGGAAGACCCTAATTCCAGAGGGGTCCTGCCCCATACCATGGAGGAAGGAATGCTGCACAAAGAGACCAAAAAGAATCTGAACAGACAGGCTTCGCTGGGTCTCCCCCTCTCAGGCTATTACCATGAGGCCATACTTTTTTGTCCAATCACATCTCTACAAGGCTATTCATTTTTCATCGAATATGAGCAGAAAAACACAGTTTTCTCTGGGTCTTTGGGTCTTTATAAGGTTCCTTTGTCATGTAAAACTTTCATTCGATAAATTTGTTGTGCTTTTTTCTTGTTAATCTGTCTTTTACTATAAAAATAACCTTATGATGGATGAGGAAAGGTATCATACCTTTTCTGTATACGTAGCAGTGGTGTGAATCAACACAATCTTTCTAGAGAACTATTTAGCCGTTCTAATAAAGCCATACACAGGTGGGGCACGGTGGCTCACGCCTGTAATCCCAACACTTTGGGAGGCCGAGGTGGGTGCATCACCTAGGGTCAGGAGTTTGAGACCAGCATGGTCAACATGGTAAAACCTGTCTCTACTAAAAATACAAAAATTAGCTGGGCGTGGTGGCACGTGCCTGTAGTCCCAGCTACTCTAGAGACTGAGGCAGGAGAATTGTTTGAATCCGGGAGGTGGAGGTTGCAGTGAGCTGAGATTGTGCCACTGCACTCCAGCCTGGGTGACAGAGTGAGACTCCGTCTCAAAAAAAAAAAAGCCACACACTTAAGTATAACCTCTGACCAAGAGAAACCGGTTTGGGAAATATATTCCAAGTTTCTCATGCAAAGGTGAAAAAAAAACTTATTTATATAAAGATATTTTAAGCTGACTGTGTGTCACGAAGAAAAGTGGAAAAATAATGGAGCAATGAATACATAAACTGCAAACGATGGCAGCTTGGTCCACACTGTGGCAATTCAGCACAGTCCAGGAAACATTAACTGAGTACAGAGCAGGCGTGAGGTCCTGGATGCCACTCTGGGAACCCAGACAGGTCCCTGCACCAATCACCATATAGTGACAATCACCATATAGTGTGAGCAGATGAGAGGAGCGGGGGAGAAGCATGCGTGGAGAAGTTCACTCATGGGAAGGAGGGTCAGGAGAGCTTCTTGCAGGGGGGGGAGATACCTGAGCTGGCTTCAAGTGGACAGTGGTGGGAAGGAGAAGGAACAACCTAGATGAAGGTGGGGGTCACTTGGGAAATGGCAAATCATAGATGTGGCTGGAGGGTGGAATACATGCAGGCTTGATCAGACAGGAGAATATGGCCAGAGGTCAGATCGTCAAGGGCCTTGAATGCTACTTTGTGCTTTACCCAGCAGAAGTGGAGAAGCCAACAGACATCCCTAAAGAGATGAGCAAGAGGATCATCTTTGTGATTTAGGAAGATCATGGTGTTGCCATTTGGAGGATGAACTGGAAAGGCCAGTAGGCAGGGAGAGCCTGTGGCAGGGTCCAGGTAAGACACGGTGACAAGGCCTGGGGATGGAGAGAGGGAGGCAAAGTCTTGAGATATTTACGAGACAGAAGAGACAGATAACTGACAGGAGGACTGATAACTGATAACTGACTTGATGACTGACACGATGCTTTGGGAGAGGCAGAGGCAGGTTTGTGGCGGGTAACGCCAGCAACTGAGCAGGGGACATGAGAGGAGGAGCCAGTTTTGGGGGAAAAGGGATGAGTCCAGTTTGGTATCTGTTGGGTATGAAGTACCCATGGGACTTCCAGATGGACAGGGCAGCAGGCAGCTGGAGCTCAGGAGAGAGGACTGGGCAGAAGATTGGGTTTGGAAAATACCTTGACTAGAGGTATGAATTGGAACCCAGGGCCGCCGAGCCCGCCCTCAGAGAGAGTTTAGTAGGGGAGAAGTACCTGGACAGCGCCCACTGTAAAGGGTCTGAGGAGCAACAGGTACTCCGGAAAGGATCTTGAGAAAGATCCAGGAGGTGAAAACCGTGAAGATCTGTCTTATAGAAGCCCAGGGAGGAGAGGCCAGAAAGGGAACAATAGCAACAGTATTTTAAATGTTCAGTTTTTGCAAATTAAAACCACAATGAGATACCACCTTGCCTTCCTGCAAGAATGACCATGATTAAAAAGTCAAAAGACAATAGATGTTGGCATGGATGTGGTGAAAAGGGAACACTTTTACGCTGCTGGTAGTAAGTCAGTACAATCACGATGGAAAACAGTATGGAGATTCCTTAAAGAACTAAAAGTAGATCTGCTGCTTGATCCAGCAATCCCACTACTAGGTATGTACCCAAAGGAAAAAAAGTTATTATATGAAAACAACACCTGCATACACATGTTTATAGCAGCACAATTCGCAATTGCAAAGATGTGGAACCAACCTAAGTGCCCATCAACCAAGTGGATAAAGAAAATGTGCTGCCAGGTGCAGTGGTTCACGCCTGTAATCCCAGCACTTTGAGAGGCCGAGGCGGGAGGATCACTAGGTCGGGAGTTCTCCATAACCCTGACCAACATGGTGAAACCCCGTCTCTACTAAAAATACAAAAATTAGTCGGACATGGTGGCAGGTGCCTGTAATCCCAGCTACTCGGGAGGCTGAGGCAGGGAGAATCACTTGAACCCGGGAGGCAGAGGTTGCAGTGAGTGGAGATCGTGCCTCTGCACTCCAGCCTGGGCGACAGAGCAAGATTCTGTCTCAAAAAAAAAAAAAAAAGTGGGAGCTAAGCTATGAGGATGCAAAGGCATAAGAATGGTATAATGAAATTTGGGGACTTGGGTGGGAAGCTTGGGATGGGGTGAGGGATAGATAAAAGACTACATATTGGGTACAGTGTACACAGCTTGGGTGCACTAAAATGTCAGAAATCACCGCTAAAGAACTTATCTATGTAACCAAAAACCATCTGTATCCCAAAAACTAATGAAATTAAAGTGTCCATTTCTGAGTGGAGGCCTCAATAACCACCTCTTCTTGCTGTCAGACAGAAGACCCCCACCCCAGGACTTCCTGGGATCCCTGCCTCCTCAGCTGGGACTCTGAACACCCCAACTTCCTGTGTGTCTTTTGCTAGCCCCGAGGCCTTTCTGGGTCTCAGTTTCTTCCTCTGTCCAAGTAACATCGTGATTCTTCTGCCTGCCCTCCAGCAGGAATCAGTGTTTCAGATGAGAAACTGACGAAAGTGGTTTCTAAACTGCCCAGGGAACGATCTCTGATTCAGCCCTTTCAAGTCTCAGGTCTTCCACCAGAGGCTTGCTTGGCTTTGTTTTCTCTTGTCTTGGTGGCTCCTTGGCTCACACTTCTCTCCTCCAGCCATGTCCCTGTTCCGACCTGTTTGGTGGTGGCTGGTCTGTGGCTGGCCCATCCTGGGGTTTACTGAGTCATCCATTCAGCCCTGATTTTACTGATGGCAACTCAGTTCTGGGGCCAGCTCCTTGCTTCGTTGTTCCTCCCCCCTCCTATGTCTTTAAGATCTTCCCCCATCTTTCTCATCTTTTTTCCTCCAAGAGACTCAAGGATATACCATATTTTAAAACAGGAACAAAAATCTCTCTTCTGCTTCTAGCCCTCCTCCAGCTCCTGCTTCATCTGCGTCTCTCTTAACCAAAGGTCTAAAATAATCATCTAGGGTGGTCCCAGTGGCTCACGCCAGTAATCCCAGACCTTCGGAGGCCAAGGTGGGAGGATCGCTCGAGCCCAAAAGTACTATACCAGCCTGGGCAATATAGGGAGACCCTGTCTCTATAAAACACTTTTTAAAAATTTGCTGGGCATGGTGGTATATGTCTGTAGTCCCAGCTACTGGCTCTGTGGGAGGCTGAAGTGGTAGGATCACTTGAGCCTGGGAGGTGGAAGTGGCAGTGAGCTGAGATTGTGCCACTGCACTCCAGTCTGGAGACAGAGCAAGTCCTTGTCTCAAAAAAAAAAAAAAAAAAAAAAATATATATATATATATATGTATATATATGTGTGTATATATATGTATATATGTGTACATATATGTATGTATATATATAAACACCTGCGTTTCTTCACCTCCTCTTTGTTGATCCTCTGCAATCTGGTTTCCACTCCCACCTCTCCACTGAAACTCTTTGTAATGAAAATTGCAGTGGGTTGAATGGTGCTCCCCCCTAAATGGCATGTCCAAGTCCTAATCCCTGGAACCTGTGAATGTGGCCCTAGTTGGACAAAGTCAGTATCTGCCAATGTAATTCAGAATCTCAAGATGAGATCATCCTGGATTCAGGGTGGGTCGTAAATGCAATGACCAGCGTCCTTGTAAGAGCAAATCAGAGGGAGACTGGAGACAGAGACAGAGCAGGAGGGCCATTGAACATAGAGGTAGAGATGAGGGGTACAGTTCTAAACCAAAACACCGAGGACTGCCAGCAGCCACAGGAGCCAGGAGAGGGCATTAGTCAGTGCCCCTTCAGAGCCTTCAAAGAGCCATTTCTGCAGAAACTGCCCTCCAGAGCTGTAAGAAAATACGCTCCCGTTGTTGTAAGCTACTCAGGTTGTAGTAGTGTGTTATGGCAGCCGTACGAAACTAGTATACTTATAATAATAGCCAACATTTATGAAGTGCCTACCCTGTGCCAGGTGTAATTCTAAGTGCCCCCCCCCCCAACCAAATGAAATAGACCACAGTAACAGAAGCAAGATTAACACAACCGGTTACTAGTTACTGAGAGTTTGTCCTGTCTTTGGCTTTTAAAAATTGAACCTTGCACCGAGGGTTCAATCATATTGAATTTTATCTGAGGGTAAAAGAATAAGGATTTATTATTTTCCTCTTTTAGAGAGATGGAGCCTGCAGGCCAAAAACTTAATCTGCCCGACGTCATACAGGGAATAGTTGTGGAGCTAGGATCTATAAGTCCTGTGCACGCTCTTAACTGATTTGCACTTCTTCTGAGGCCACTGGTGGAGAGGAAGCCAGTGAGGGTGAACTGACTGGGACATGCGTTTTGTATTATTGGAAGGATGGAAGAGGCCAAGGGACTGGTGAGTTAGATTCACCAGGATGGGGTTGATAGGGTAGATCCGGTCTAGAGAAGCTGAGAGAGAGAGGGAGGAGGAGATTGGGGGCCTTGACAACCTCATCGAGAAGTTGTCCCCAGAGCAAGAGAGCCAAAGGTATCTGTGGTCATCCAGGGGACAATGGCATCTAAGATCCCAGAACTGAGTAATGCTAAGGTCTAGATTTGGCCATGGGAGTCAGCAGTTGAACAAAATAAAGGAGAGTTTGTCAATAGACTCCGCTAGGTCGAGAAACCTGAGAACAAAGGTGATGCTGAAGGAAGCAATAATCTGCTCTGGAGTTCAAAGCATTGAGTGATCACCTCTTGTGCTTACCATGAAAAACAATGAAACCTGAGCTGACTCTTAACCAACAGATGGGAGAGGACAGATGTGAAAGTGGGAAGCCTTTCTAGGTGAAGGGTACAGCCAGACAAAGTCAGGGAAGGATGAAAGCAGGGGGCAGATAGTCTTAAGTTGGTTGTACTTAAGGGTGCATGACATGGTGCGATGGGAATTATGCCTGAGCTTTGAAAGTGTCCTGATTTGGGTACCTCACAAAACAGATGCTGAATCAAGGATTTTGTTTTGTTTTGTTTTTTAAGAGACGGGGTTTCACCATGTTGGTCAGGCTGGTCTTGAATTTCTGACCTCGTGATCTGCCTGCCTCTGCCTCCCAAAATGCTGGGATTACAGGTGAGAGCCACCCCACCCAGCTGGATTTTTTTTTTTTTGAAACGGTGTCTCCCTTTGTAGCCCAGGTCTCCCTTTGTCGCCCAGGCTGCAGTGCAGTGGCATGGTCTTGGCTCACTGTAACCTCCGCCTCTCAGGTTCAAGTGATTCTCCTGCCTCAGCCTCCTGAGTAGCTGGAATTACAGGCACTTGCCACTGAGGCTGGCTAATTTTTGTATTTGTGGTAAAGACAGGGTTTCAACATGTTGGCCAGGCTGGTCTTGAACTCCTGACCTCATGATCTTCCCGCTGCGACCTCCCAAAGTGTTGGGATTACAGGCATGAGCCACCGCGCCCGGCCTGAATCAAGGATTTAGGTGCAAGTACTTTATTTGACAGGATCTTCAAGGGAGCGCTGTGAAGGAGTGGCGAAGACAGACATAGGAGAGAGGAAAGCCAGTAAAAGATGAGTAAGTTGGGTAACTGGGGAGCCTCTGAGAGACTCTGTACAACACACTGTTCCGCAGAGAGGCAATGAAGTTGGAATATTTTTCTGCCTGTTCTGGTAGATCCAGAATTCCAGTGGTTGAGGGTTGCTCCCAGGGACATCAACTCTATTCAACACTGCCCGGGTGGGTGAGCCAGCTCCAGCCACCAGAGAAAGCCCCGGGGCAGAGGATTGTGGATGCTCGAGGCATGAAACCACCAGTGGACAAGTGTGTGTACAAGAATCCTCCACCAAACCTGTAGGTGACTTTCCAGATGGGCCAAGGGGCATGGGCAGGGTACCAATAGCAGAAAGTGAGAAGTGTTCATGGGAGCCCTGCAGTCCCACTAGAGGTTTGCTATTTATTTGTTAGGCAATCAGAAGCTCTCACCAGCTCTGGAATGTGCTGTGGGAAGAGTCGTTGAGACGGGATGCAGTGGATGCTGGGTGGAGGCTGGGCCCAGGGGAGCGCAAAGATGGACGGGAGGCGACGGCCTGCCTGGCGAAAGACCATTGCAGGGTTTGAATGAACAGGATTTGGCAAGTGATTGGGTGTGGCACAGGGGTGGGGTGAATAAGCAGGGGAAAGACAGAATACCAAGAGCATGGTACATCTCAGCAGGAATGAACATCTCTAGGACATGTCTTGTTTAGGAAGCATCAGAAGGGTGAAGCTAGCAGGGAGTACCACCTGTTGAGCAGACCAGGAAATCTTTTCTGAGCATTAGTCAGTTGGATTTCTCTTACCTTTAGCCTCCTCAAAAAATAATAATAAAGTCCATTTTTATTTATTTTATTATTTATTTATTTATTCATTTATTTATTGAGACGGGGTCTCATTCTGTCACCCAGGCTGGAGTGCAGTGGTGCGATCTCGGCTCACTGCAACTCCACTTCCCGGGTTCAAGCAATTTTCATACCTCAGCCTCCCGAGTGGCTGGGACTACAGGCATAAGCCACCACGCCCAGCTAATTTTTGTTTTTTTAATAGAGACCGGGTTTCACCATGTTGTCCAGGCTGATCTCGAACTCCTGATCTCAAGTATTCTACCTGCCTCAGCCTCTCAAAGTGCTGGAATTACAGGTGTAAGCCACTGCGCCTGGCCTATCAGGGTCTTTCTCTTCCTGCAGCCATATGATCCTTGGTTAGTCCAGCTCTGTTGACCCTGATGGACTTTTCCCCTGTTGATTACAGGAATTGAGTCTCTTTGATTCATACCTCCCCATAGATTGGAAACTTCTTGAAGACAGAGATTATATCTGATTTATCTTGATATCCCCAGGATATAGCGTATAATACACCTCAGTGGATACTTGACGATGAGAATAATGATGGTAGCTTCCATTTATTGGGTGTTTAATCTGTGTCAGACACTGTGGTGAGCTCTTTTCATATATTACCTCATCTCATGATTGGTATATTAAAACTTTTTGGCCCAGCACAGTGGCTCCGCCTGTAATCCCAGCACTTGGGGAAGCCAAAGCAGGCAGATCACTTGAGGTCAGGAGTCCAAGACCAGCCTGGCCAACATGGTGAAACCCAATCTCTACTAAAAATGCAAAAGTTAGCTGGGTGTGGTGGCGGGTGCCTGTAATCTCAGCTACTCAGGAGGCTGAGGCACGAGGATCACTTGAACCTGGGAGGTGGAGGTTGCAGTGAGCCGAGATCACACCAGTCTGGGCGACAAAGCAAGACTTGGTCTCAAAAAACAACAAAAACTAAAACAAAAAAACTTATTTGGTTGTGGGTAACAAAATTAAACTCCAACTGACTTAGGAAAAAATTAAAAAGATGGATAGCACCTAACTGAAAGTTCCATGAGTCAGTCTAGCTTCAGGCTTAGCTGCAACCAGGCACTCAAACACTGTTTCAGGGAGCCTTTTTCTCCATCTTTCGGTTTTCTTCTGTACTTGTTTTTAGAAAGATGCTCTTCATGCTTAGCAACCCCAGCAGAAAAAGATGATCTCTTCTCCAACACATCCAGTGAGGGGTCCAAGACAGACCTTCAGTGTATCCGCTCGGGTGTGTGTGCAACTCTGGATCAATCATATAATCAGGGCGATCAAATTTGCTAACTGGCCATGCTTAGGTTATATCTTCATCCCTGAAGCCATGGGAAGGGGTCAGTCTACCCAAACTTAAAGGAAAATCAGATGCTATCTATCTTTGTCCAGACCATGAGCAGAAAAAAAAATAGCTACTTCCTGTAACAGGTATCCTTGTTTTCCAGGTAAAAAAACTGAGGCACACAAAAGGAAGTATCTTGCCAAACATTACTAGCAGGTGAAAAGGCAGGACTGAATTCAGGTGTCTTTCTCTGGAGCCTGTGCTTCTCCCAGGGTAACAGACAGGGTCTCTCACTTCTGGGTCCCCTCACTCACACCTCCAAGGTCTTAGCCTATAAGGGGTCCTCGATTCCAGTGGTCCTCAAAGTGTGGTCCATGAACCATGCAGATCGGCTAACTCCTTGTTCCTAGTCCACAGTGAGTTAAGTATCAAAATTCTGAGTAAAAATTGAGAAACGTTTTTATAGTAATTTGGAATTGCCACAACATGCAAGGGCTGTGACATGAAAAGATGGGTCTGAGATAGATTGCAGATGATTTGAGAAATGCTGCTGTATTCAGTTATGCCCAGAAGGAAGGCATGAGCCATGGGCCTGCAGAGGAAAGCATGGGGGGCCCAGTGGATCCACCCCAGGGAGGCAGGTGGGCAGACTGCCCATCCCACCAGTCAGATGGTGGTCTGCCACTTGGCCAACCCAGAGAAGCCTTCCTAGGAACCCCACTATTAGCATAGGCCGCTGCAGCTGATGAGCCTCTCTCACTTCACAAGAAAGGCAGGCAGGGAGGGAGGCTCAGGCCCAGGCAGCTCCAGCGCCCAAGGGCTCTTGGTTCTAGTCCAGCTGGATACTGGCTGATCTTGCCCAGGGCCTGCAGACACCTGGCACCGTCCGCCTGGGCTGCACCCACCCCGTGCTTCCACACTGTGCCCAGAGGGAAAGTGATGGCTGACACAGGCCCTGTGGAAAAGCCACCCCCAGACCAGAATTTATTCTTAAGCTGAGGTAAAAGGTCAGTTCCAGGGACATGCTGCCACCTCCCATCTTGACATAGGCCTCCTTGAATTGGCACCAGGAAGGAGCATGGCTCTCACCCTTACTTCCCTTGGTTGGACACTCTCCAATGCCAGGGTCATGCACCAACAGAGCAGCTCCCAAAATGAGCATTTTCCAAAGCCCAGATGACTCAGGGTGGCAAGTGTGACCGGAGGGGAAGGCCCAGCAGCCAGCTCAGACCTTTGTCTGAGAGTTAACGATTCCTCCGTGCTGATGTCACCTGCCTGTTCTATCGTGCCCAGTGCAGTGAAAACATCTCCGATACTCTGGGTTACAAGGTCAGCTCTGCAATTTTGCTGAGTAACTGTGGGCTGCTCACATAATCTTTCTGTATTTCAATGACATGACTGCATTTGGAAAAGGTTGGAACACCCACATCACAGGCTGATTCTGGGGGTGAACTGAGGTAATGCTGTAAAGCACCTCCAAAGCACAGGCCTACGGAGTATGGGAGTGGATATGAGGATGTTCCCTCACCCCTTCCAGGAAGCTGGGAGCTGAAAGAACTCAGGCTGTCACTTCCAGCTGTGTGACCATGGGTAGGTTTCTCAGCTTCCCTGAGCCTGCATGATCTCATTTATAAAGAACAAAATACCTAACTGGCAAGGCTGGTTGTAAGGAGTAAATGCAACTGAATATGCAGAAGAGTGTGGCACATGGTAGATACTCTATGCTCATTAATTTAACACATACTTATTGGTAATGCTAGGGACTATGTCGACTAGGTCAGGCATTAAGGCTACTATAGTGAGCAAAGAAAGAAATATCCTGTTCCCTCCCTAGGAATTCAGTAAAGGAAGTGAATTGTGAGCGAAACACAATGGCATGGTGGTACGTGCCTGTAGTCCCAGCTACTTGGGAGGCTGAGGTGGGAGGATCACTGGAGCCCAGGAGGTTGAGGCTGTAATGAGCTGTGTTTACACCACTGCATTCCAGCTGAGACCCTGTCTCAAAAAAATTCCGTTGTTTAAGTCGACCAGGCTATGGTATCTTGTCATGGCAGCCCAAGTTGACTAACACAGCCCTTCTTCTGTATCTTGTTTTTTTGTTTTGTTTTGTTTTGTTTTTTGAGACAGAATCTCATTTCATCACCCAAGCTAGAGTGCAGTGGTGTGATCTCAGCTTACTGCAACCTCTGCCTCCCGGGTTCAAGCGATTCCCCTGCCTCAGCTTCCTGAGTAGCTGGGATTACAGTGTGCACCACCACATTTAGCTAACTTTTTTTCTACTATTAGTAGAGACAGGGTTTCACATGTTAGCCAGGCTGGTCTTGAACTCTTGACCTCAAGTGATCTGCCCACCTTGGCCTCCCAAAGTGCTGGGATTATAGGCATGAGCCACCACACCTGACCTGTAACTTCTCAAAGGGCTCATACCTCCTTTCCTTCATGAGGGGGAGCTTACGACCTCCCCAGGGCAGCCTGTCCATCTTGGAAAAAGAGCTCTGTCTGTTAGCAAGGTCTTCCTCCTTTGGGGCAGAAACCTGCCCACTGAAGCTTCCACACAACAGTCCCAGCTGTCTTTGAGATTTGCACAGAACAAGCCACTCTCTCTTCTCCAGTGCCCCTTCAGGTGTTTTCAGGCAGATATCACGACCATCTACCCGTTTTAGGTTCCACAAGTACAGAGGCCACGTCTGTCCGGTTTATTTCCGAGTCTCCGGCACCTTGCACAACAGTTGCCCCAGAGGAGAAGCCTTTTATTTGTCTGTTGGTTGAATGAACAAAATTACAATACTTTTCTCTGAGTTAAATATTTCTAGTTCCTTTAACTGTACCTCCAAGACTTTGGTTTTGAGTCTTTTCTCCATTGTCCTTATCTCCGTATCTCTACACTCATTCTTAGAGATAGAATTTTTGCTCCTGTAAAAGAATGAAGTTTTGATTGTTATGGCTTGATCGGTTGTCAAACACTCCTCCTACGTCTTCCCTTTTCCTGTGCTGCTCTGCCTTCTTTGTCTTTCCACAACGACACAGACTCCCAGCTAGAGGACAATGAATATTGTAAAAAGCAAGAAAAGGGAAAGAAGACCAGGCTTGGTGGCAGGTGCCTGTAATCCCAGCACTTTGGGAGGCCGAGGCGGGTGGATACCTGAGATCAGGAGTTCGAGACCAGCCTGGCCAACATGGCAAAACCCCATTTCTACTAAAAAAAAAAAAAAAAAAAAATAGTCCAGCATGGTGGCAAGTGACTGTAATCCCAGCCACTCAGGAGGCTGAGGCAGGAGAACGGCTTCAACCCTGGAGGTAGTGGTTGCAGTGAGCCAAGATCACGCCATTGCACTCCAGCCTGGGTGACAAGAGCAAAACTCAGTCTATTAAAAAAGAAAAAAGGGAAAGAAAAGCTGGCACTTCTTGAGTTCATAAATGCTACCTCAAAGATGCACCATGGTGAACTTGCTGCTGGACAGCCCTTAGAATGGTGTCCTAATGCCTGACACATAGTAGATACTTGAATATTTATTAAGTGAATAAATAAATGTGATAGAATAAAACTCAGTCCTTTTTTTAACTGGTGGAGCTAAGTCACTATTTCCTGCATTTGCGAATATTTTAAAATTACAAAATAAATTCATATTGATTCTAGAAAAATAATTAGAAAATCCAGTTGATTAAAAAGAAAAATAACAGTTCCATGTAATACTATTGTCCAGTCTTAATTACACTGATGTTAATTTGCTATACAGGTCCTTCCAGGCATTCTTCTAAACAAATACATTTAAATATCAATCAAGCATGTTGTTTGGTATCTGGCTTTATTTTTCTTTTCACTTAGTCATATTCTGAATGTCTCTTTGTTTCATTGAATATTCTTCTAAATCTTTTTTAGATTTTTAATATTTGTATGGTATCCTATCATATGAATGTCAAATAAGCAAATCTCTAATGTTCGATATTTAGGTTAACTGCAATTTTCTTCAAATGTTTTTTCTTTTCTTTTCTTTTTTTTAAAGACAGGGTCTGGCTCCGTCACCGAGGCTGGAGTGCACTGGTGCAATCTCAGCTCACTGCAACCTTCGCCTCCTGGGCTCAAATCATCCTCTCACCTCAGCCTCGCAAGTAGTTGGGACTACAGGTGTACACCACCATGCTTGGCTAATTTTTGAATTTCTGTTGAGGTTTTGCCATGTTGGCCAGGCTGGTCTCAAATTCCTGCACCCAAGTGATCTGCCTGCCTCGGCCTCCCAAAGTGCTGTGATTACAGGCGTGAGCCACTGCACCTGGCCTCTTCGAAAGTTTTTATGGTGCTTACCATCATACTGAGTGCTTTACCAATGTTAACTCATTTAATCTCTCCTAAAACCTTATGCATTGGGTACTATTGCTGTTTCCATTTTATAAACTGGAAAATTTAAGTACAGAGGGAGTACGTGACTTGTCAAAGGTCACACAGCTAGTGAATTAAGTGGTGGGGCCTGATTAACAGCCAGACAGCAAGGATTCCAAGTCTGTGGGCTTAACCCCTGCACTCTACTGTGTCTCAATGCTCAAATGAACATACCAACAGCTAAACCTCTACACACATTCTTAGTTGTTTCTTTGCTATAAGTGCTTACGTGTGAAATGACTGGGCCAATGGGCATGCATATTTTACAGTTTTTAATGCAAGCTGTTCCAAACTGTGTTGCTGGGTTTTGAATGTGTCGACTCTCATCTCTATCTCCTACCCTCAGTGGTCATACTCTCCTGGTCCAGCAATCCAGGTGTGTGGAAAAAGCCTCCAAGCACTCTGAGGGAGTGTCCTCCTGCACTCTGGGCCTGTCTGTCTTCTCCTCCAGGAAGCCTTCCTGGTCTCCAAGTCAGCAGCTCCCTTTTTTAATGCTAACATCCCCTGCTACACCCTTGACTGTGCTGGACTGTGGCAGTGTGTGTTGAGCTCTGTGAGCTCCTGGAGATGGGTGGGGCCTGTGACCAAGGCATTTGTGTACTCAGTTGCCTAGTGTGGGACTTGGTGTGCCTGGCAGCAGTGTCTGGTCACCTCCGTTAAAAACAAAAATGAGTCAGAAAGTGAAGTGCACATGTGGGAACAATTGGTACGGAGCATCTGACATTGGAACGGTTCTCAGCATTCCAGGCCACTGTTTGATCCCTAACGCTCCATCTGGTACCTAGTCCATCATAATATGCACTCACAAATACAATTTGACAGTGTGCACAAATAAGCCCTTATTGAATGGAGTGTTCAGAAGCCTACTTTTATTCTTCCTTTAGTATCTATGTTCCATCATTTTTCTTTATTTTTTTGAGACGAATTTTGCTATTGTTGCCCAGGCTGGAGTGCAGCGGCGCGATCTCAGCTCACCACAACCTCCGCCTTCCAGGTTCAAACACTTCTCTTGAATCAGCCTCCCAAGTAGCTGGGATTACAGGCATGCGCCACTGGGCTGGACTAATTTTTTTGTATTTTTAGTAGAGACAGGGGTTTCTCCATGTTGGTCAGGCTGGTCTTCAAACTCTTGACCTCCGGTGATCCGTCCGCCTCGGCCTGCCAAGGTGCTGGGATTATAGGCATGAGCCACCTCCCTTGGCCCCATTATTTTTCTTGTTTAAAAAAAAAAATTGGAAAATATGGCCAGGCGCAGTGGCTCATGCCTGTAATCCCAGCACTTTGGGAGGTTAAGGTGGGTGGATCACAAGGTCAGGAGTTTGAGACCAGCCTGGCCAACATGGTGAAACCCTGTCTGTACTAAAAATACAAGAAATTAGCTGGGTGTAGTGGCAGGTGCCTGTGATCCCAGCTACTCAGGAGGCTGAGGCAGGAGAATTGCTTGAACCCGGGAAGCGGAAATTGCAGTGAGCAGAGATCATGCCACTGCACTCCAGCCTGGGCAACAGAGTGAGACTCCATCTCAAAAAAAAAAAAAAAAAAAAAGAAAGGAAAAGGAAAATATAAAAAAGTACGAAAAAAAAACCCAAAATGCCTCTAATTCAACCACTCATCAGTAACCACAGAAACATTTTGATAGACATTCTTCCCGGCTTTTCTCTGTCTGTAGAAACAGATGCACATTTTCTTTTTTGGTTTTTAGAGATGGAGTCTTGCTGTGTTGCCCAAGCTGATCTCAAACTCCTGGGCTCAAGCAATCCTCCTGCCTCAGCCTCCCAAAGTGCCGGGATTACAGGCATGATCCACTGCACCCAGCCTCAGACGCATATTTTAAAAACAGATTCGCCATCCTACTGCTAATTCTACTTGGTCTGCTTTTCTCCTTCAAGACAGCAGGAGCTGGATACAGTGGCTCATGCCTGTAATCTCAGCACTTTGGGAGGCCACGGCAGGAAGGTCGTTTAAGACCAGGAGTTTGAGACCAGCCTGGACAACAAGGCAAGACCCCCATTTCTACAAAAAATTAAGAAATGTGCCAGGTATGGTGGTGCATGCCTGTAATCCCAGCTACTGAAGAGGCTGAGGCAGAAGGATCACTTGAGTCCAGGTGTTGAAGATTATAGTGAGCTGTGACCACACCGCTGCATTCCAGCCTGTCCTACAGTGAGACACTGTCTCTTAAACAACAAAAACCTCTTTATGGAGTTTTTGAGAAGATTATATGAGTGTATATATGTATATATACACACACACACACATGTGTGTATATATATACATATATACATATATACATATATACATATATGTATATCTATGTATATATACATAGATATACACACATATATACATAGATATACACACATATGTGTATATCTATACATAGATATACACATATGTGTGTATATCTATGTATAGATATACACATATGTGTGTATATCTATGTATATATGTGTGTGTGTGTGTGTGTGTGTGTGTATATATATGTTTTTTTTTTTGAGACGGAGTCTCACTCTTGTTGCTCAGGCTGGAGTGCAATGGCATGATCTCGGCTCACCACAGCCTCCGCCTCCCAGAGTCAAGCAATTCTCCTGCTTCAACCCCCCAAGTAGCTGGGATTACAGGCATGCACCACCATGCCTGGCCAGTTTTTGTATTTTTAGTAGAGACGGGGTCTCTCCATGTTGGTCAGGTTGGTCTTGAACTCTTGACCTCAGGTGACCCGCCCTCCTTGGCCTCCCAAAGTGCTGGGATTACAGGCGTGAGCCACCGCTCCTGGTGAGTTAATATATTTAAAATGCCAGCTAGGCATGGTGGCTCACACTTCTTTTTTTTCCCCCCCTCCCCCAGTGGCTCACACTTCTAATCCCAGCACTTTGGGAGGCTGAGGTAGGAGGATTCCTTGAGCTCAGGAGTTCAAAACCAACTTGGGCAACAAAGCAAGACTCTGTCTCTATATAAAAAAAAAAACAAATTAGCCAGGCATGGTAGTACACACCTGTAGTACCAGCTATTCAGGAGGCTGAGGTGGGAAGACTGCTTGAGCCCAGGAGATTGAGGCTGTAGTGAACCATTATTATGTCCCAGAACTGAAGCTTGGGCAATGAAGTGAGACCCTGTCTCAAAAAAAAAAAAAATGCTAAGCACACAGAAAGCCCAAATGTCATACATAATCAACAAACACAAGCTAATATTATTATTATAAGAAACGTATTTTAAGCCCCAGTCTACAGATGAAAAATCATGTAACAAATAGCTGACTGTTATATGATTGTGATTTGTCCACTGACAGAAATTTAAGAGAGTCTAAACTCTGTCTGGCTCCAAAAGAAACTAGAACTTGTTAAGTATGTATAATATACCATGCATGTATATCTAGAGACATTTTATGTGTTTTGGGATAATGTCATCTTTGACATCATTTAGGGTCTGGTAAGATGGCACATAGAATATGCTGAATTGTAATATTGCATGACTTTTATCATTCTTGTTTAGTGGAGGAAAAATTGAGATCCACAGAAGCTAAGAGACTTGCCTAAGTACACGCAATTAGCAAATGGTAGGGCTGGGACTGGAACCCCGGACCACTGTGGTCACTTGTCTCTCAAGCAAGCCTCAGAGAAGTGAAGTGGCTTGTTAAGGTGTTGCCACAGCGTCTACTCTGCTATCCCACCTCTCCCAACAGTCTTGTGGAATTTTCCAGAATTCCAGGGCTGGACGTCACCTCTATGGTCATTAGATGTTTGATAAATATGACCAGGACAGCAACATGCTGACTGTCAAAAGGTCACACTGAGACCCAGAAGGCCAAGTAGGTGAAATGCAAGAATCTCAAGCTGGAGATCAGAAGTCTCACTCTCTCCCTGCCCCAACCCCCCACCCCACCCTCCGCTTCCCCTCCCTGCCCTTTCCTTCTTCCTTAGCCCAACAGGAAGAAGTTGTTGCTGTTTGCTTCAGGAAGCAGCTCATACAAAGAGACAGTCCCACACCTTACTGTGGCCCCTCCTTTCCCTCCCTTCCACATAGTGAAAGTAGGAGGAATAATAATTATCACTATCAAGACAGTACTTCCTGAATGTTTATTATTATGTGCTAAGGACTTTTCATACGTCTCCCCCCCCCACCCCCCCACCCAGTGACTCTTCACAACAGCCTTTGAGGTTGGCAGCTACCGTTGTTCCTGTTTGACAGGAGACTGAGGTTCAGAATGGATGAGCAGTTTACTTAAAGTGTCACAGTGAAGGGGGAACTGCACTGGACCCCAGTCTGTCGGATTAAAGAGCCCCTGATCTTAATCATTATCACAGACTGCAAAGTAAATGTTAGTACCAGGGACACCGTGGGCAGAGGGACCTGGAATGGCACGGCTTCAGGAGGAGCGTAGTTGGAGGGGAAAGAAGAGTATGGAGGTCACAACTGAGATGTGATTCTGGGTTGTGTCTTGTTTCTGGTTTCCTGTGTGACTTTGGGCAGATTACTTTACCTCTCTGTGCCTTGAGAGACTTCGTCTGTGCAACAGGGATCAGGTTAATGCGCCCACAGCCAACTCTGGGCCATGTGAGGAGTGAGGATGGCAGCAGGAGGAAAACAGGCAGCAGGGGGAGGGCTCTGAGCACTGAGGGGAGCTCTCAGGACCCACCTGGGCCCTGCTGATAGTTCTACGGCCTCAACTCTCTGGTAGGAGGATTTATCTGAAGTGAAGGTCATCTCTACCAAAGTTAAGTTGCAATAAAAACAACACTGAGGGAAAAAAGTATATATGTCATATTTATTTTTTCTTTTCTTTTTTTTTTTTAGATGGTGTCTCCCTCTGTCACCCAGGCTGGGGGGCAGTGGTGCAATCTTTGCTGACTGTAGCCTTGACCTCCTCAGATCAAGCAATCCTCCCACCTCAGCCTCCTGAGTAGCTAGCTGGGACTACAGGTGTATGTCACCATGCCTAGAAAATTTTTGTATGTTTTGTAGAGATAGGATTTCACCATGCCCAAGCTGGGTTTTTTTTTTTTTGAGATGGAGTGTTGCTCTGTTGCCCAGGCTGGAGTACAGTGGCGCGATCTCAGCTCACTGCAACATTTGCCTTTCAGGTTCAAGCTATTCTCCTGCCTCAGCCTCCCAAGTAGCTGGGATTATAGGTGCACATCAACACATCTAGCTATTTTTTGTATTTTTAGTAGAGACGGGGTTTCACCATGTTGACCAGGCTGGTCTCAAACTCCCAAACTCAGGTGATCCACCTGCCTTGGCCTGCCAAAGTGCTGGGATTACAGGCGTGAACCATTGCACCTGGCCACCCAGGCTGGTCTTGAACTCCTGAGCTCAAGCAATCCTCCTACCTGGGCCTCCCAAAGTGCTGGGATTACAGGCATGAGCCACTGCGCCCGGCCTTGAAATATTTCTTTTTTTTTTTTTTTTTTTTGAGACAGAGTTTCGCTCTTGTTACCCAGGCTGGAGTACAATGGTGCGATCTTGGCTCACCACAACCTCCGCCTCCTGGGTTCAAGCGATTCTCCCGCCTCAGCCTCCTGAGTAGCTGGGACTACAGGCGTGCGCCACCATGCCCAGCTAATTTTTGTACTTTTAGTAGAGATGGAGTTTCACCATGTTGACCAGGATGGTCTTGATCTCTTGACCTCGCGATCCACCCACCTCAGCCTCCCAAAGTGCTGGGATTATAGGCGTGAGCCACCGCGCCCGGCCCGAAATATTTCTTTAAGAAAGAAAAAGAGTACTGAAATCCAGCTCAGAAGAACTGGGCCTTCGTCTGGACATACAATTATGATTACCAATGGTATAAGTCAAGGCTCAGTCTGACCCCAGCTTGAGTTGGGCTTTGGGCCCAGTTCTGTTTCTCCTCTGGCCTCAGTTCTGTCATCTGTAAGCTGAGGGTATTTTTTACAGTCTCTCGGTATACTCGCCCTGCACACCTCTATGGTCGCTAAGCCCTGTCTCTACCTCAGTTCTTCTCCTCATGCCCCTCTGGGCCTGCCTGGTTCTCCAGGTTTCCAGGTCCAGGCCTCAGTGAGGACACGCGGGATGGAGGCCCAGGTGGGCAGAGGACGGGAAAGGGGCACAGTGCCACAGGACAGACTGCTCCCGCCCTGGCCCCTAGGTCCCCCCGCCCTACTCCAAGTGGCGTGGGGGCCTGGCCTGAGATCAGAGGTCCACCAGCGTCAGCCCGGCCCCTGCTCGCGTCAGGAGGCGCCTTCTCAGTGCAGAACAATGCCGGCTCTTTGAAGGGTTGGGCAGCAGGGGATGGGTGTTTCTCAAAACACAGGGCCTCCTTTGCAAAACAGGCTTTGATTCCCAGGCCCGGAGGCCCCAGGTGCCTGTTGGGCGGCAGGCGGAGGCTGGGGGCTTTGTTTGGCAGGAAGGGGGGCCTCGAAGACTCAGGAACAAAGCCTGGGACAGAGCTGGACAAGGCTGCAGCCCAGCCTGGGCAGGCGGGTCAGGGCTGAGATGCCAGTGGGGGGTGGGGATTCGCATGTCTCAGCCCCCGCCCCATCCTTAGTCTGGCCTGCTCAGCGTGGCCCTGGGCTCCTCTCTCCCTGGGTCCCAGCTCTCTCACTTATGCGGCAGGCACTGTTGGACTTCCAGGCTGTCATGATAGTCCACAGGCTCCAAAAATCCCTGCGTGGGGATTAAGTGAATAAAGCTGGAATCCAGGACTTGGGATCCAGGCGGCAGGGGAGGAAAGAGGGCCCAACCAGAGTCCACCGGCCTGTGCTCTGGGCTTACTTAGGTCACTAAGAGGAATGAAGGCTGCCACTTTCTGCCAAATACCATGCTGGTTACTTGACACACACGTGCCTCTGATTTAATCCTCATTTTCCCACCAACAATGATCTGCAGGCCCCCCTAGCTCTTATCACTCTCACCCTCGCTCACTGCTCTCAGCCTCCCTGGCCTCCTCACAGTTCCAGAACACATCGGGCCTTCGACTGCCTCGGTGCCTCCAGGCCGGCCGTTCCCTCTGCCCAGATGCTCTGGAGTGGCTGACCTTACCTCCTGCAAGCCATGGTTCTTCAGGGCAACCTTCCAGCCCCCTGGGCTTCACTCTCTGTTAGCCAACTTGCTTTCTTTCACAGTGCTTTTCACCTCTTAACACATATGCAGTTACTTATTTATGATGCTATTCATTGCCTTTCTCCCTCAACTAGAATGTAAGCTCCACTAGGTCAGGCACTTTCGGCAATTTCCCCCACTCATGTCCCCCAGGCACCTAGTACAGTGCCTAGCACTTGCAATGTTAACTTTATGTCACCTTGGCGAGGCTACGGTGCCCAGCTCCTTGGTCAAACATTAGTCTAGATTCTGCTCCAAAGGAACTCATCGATGGGATTCACATTAACGATCAAATGATTTCACGTAAAACAAATTGCCCTCCATGTGTGAGGGAGCCTCATCCAATCAGTTGAAGCTCGTAAGAGCAAAGACTGAAGTTTACAGAAAGACTGAGGCAGCCTCAGCACTGTGACATAGAAACTCTGCGTGAGTTTTGCACCTGCTGGCTTGCCCTGTCGACTTCAGACTCAAGGCTGCAATATTGATTCTTACCTGAATTTCCAGCCTTCAAACCTACCCTACAGGCTTCAGACTTGCTAACCCTGATAATCACGATAGTCGAATTTTGGCAATTTCATGTGATTGAACCAAATATTTGTAGAATGAATAAGTGAAGGAACCACAAAGCAGCCATGAGGAAGGTGTTATCTTACCAGTTAGGAAACCAAGACTCAGAGAGGTAAAGCCAACTTGCCAGAAAAGGTGCAGTGAATATGTGGTAGAGCTGGGATTCAGACTTCAGGCTGGCTTCAAACAAATACAGCAGTGTCTGCCTTTTCACATTAACCAACCATGGGAGTCCCTAAGCAGAGTATATCACCTTGGTGGGCCTCAGTTTGAGAAGTCAACGAAATAGTAGTCCCAAATCTGATGAGTCTAAATGCTTTCCAACTGCAGGCTCTGAGCTGCTGGGAAAATGGCTGTGCCAGCCTCAACTCCTTCATCTAAGGCATGTCTTAGAGCTGCTGGTGACTTTCTTGGACCTAGGGTTTCTGCACAGCTAGCTGGTGACACACCTGACCTCCATCTCTCAAGAGGTCCTGAAGGGAGGCTGACAGGCTCACACGGGGGAGGAAGGTGCAGGATGCACTAGAGTGTGGCGGCGAACGTGGTCTTGGGGCTGGCAGACTTATCTTTGCCACTCAGTGCCCAGGTTATTTGTCCACCTATTTACCGTATCTGAGTTTCAGGCTCCCCACATGTAAAATGGGATAATAATGCCCTACTCCTGGATTATTTCGAAAACTAAATGAGATAATGCACACAAAGTACTTGGAATCTGGAGTGCTCAATAAATGATAGTAGTTACTGGGATTGCTTTTAGCAAACAGTATCACCACAAAGTTTTGAGTATTGCAGGCGGCAAAGAAAAGAAGGTGACACTGTTTATCTTGGGGCCCTGATTACATCTCTTGGTCCTCTCCAGGATTCTCTCACCCTCAGCACAAACCCTTAGAAGAGGATCTGATTGCAGTCATGTAGAGAGGCTTTACTGCACTGAGTTTATAGCATCCTGGGGGACGTGCCTTTGTTTAGATCTGAGCTTTCATTGTGGCCCTAAAGGCTTTTTCTGCTGTTAATAAAACAAAAACAAAACAATGCCACTATTTCAGGCTGCTGGAAATGATCCCACAGCCCATAATTATAATACTTTGCATTTTTTACCGTAAAGTGGTATTTATGCTAAAACGGTATGGGAGGTTTGCTAGGGACAGGTGCTCTAGGCCTAGAGGGGGAGACACAGTTTGTAGAAGTTGTGGGTGGCAGAGCCAGACTACATGCTCCCTGCACGCTCCACTGTCCCCCCTGCCCTGTGAAGACAGTCTCGCTTTGGACAGTATGGTTTCCAAAGTGGGGGATGCAAGACAATCCTCCGGGTCTCCGGAAAACCTCTCTCTCTCTCTCTCTCTCTCTTTTTTTTTTTAGACAGAGTCTTACTCTCTTGTCCAGGCTGGAGTGCAGTGGCGTGACCTCGGCTCACTGCAACCTCTGCCTCCTAGGTTCAAGCGACCTTCTGCCTCAGCACCCCCAGCAACTGGGATTACAGGCACTCGCCACCGTGCTGAGCCAATCTTTGTATTCTTAGCAGAGATGGGGCTTCACCATGTTGGCTAGGCTGGTCTCGAACTCCTGACCCAGGTGATCTACCTGCCTCCGCCTTCCAAAGTGCTGGGATAACAAGCGTCAGCCACCGCACATGTTTGGTTTTTTTAAATAACAAAAAGTAATGACATCTTATTACTGTTTAATATGGAGATAAACAAACCTTAAATTTAGAAAGAAAATGTGCCTATATAGAAGCTGCATACTCCAATTATTTTTAACCAGTAACAGTATGAGATCAAAGAGGTCTGGAGACCACAGCTCTGGGGGACCATCCTGAACTTCAGCTTTCAGGATGACTTCCTTCCTGCTCTGGGGCTCAGCTCAGGCCAGTCCCTGCGGGGGGCCAACAGGGACCTGCAACATCGTCTTTCAGACACTGGTGGATCCTCAGCCTCATCAGTTATTCACTCTGCCTGGCTCCCAGATTGTCGGGCTCACACTGGCCTAGGAGGTTATCAGTGCTGGAGCCTCCGACAGCTTTCCTGTTACCAAAGCCCAAGTGTCCAAGAAGGATCCCAAACCTCCTGCCCCTTCCCATCCTGCTGGGTTACAGTCTGTCCTTGGAGAAAGAGTAAACAGAGAAGGTGACAGAGTCAATAAATGTCTCCCGTGTGGCCTTGGCGAGCATATATGCCTTCCCACCAAGAGACACAGGTACATTTATGCTCGTGGCCCTTCCTATGACACACACAAGAATAAATATTAATAAGACAGGAAATAGTAATAAAAATAAAGAAAAGAACAAAAAGGAAGAGAATGTTTATGGACTCTGAAAGAAGTCTTGAAAAGCTAGTTCTGGGTATCCAAAGTCCTTCCTCTAAAACCTTGTCATAAGTAGGGGATTTGGGTCAGAGCCAAAGTCATCCAAGAATGTGAATTTCCAAGTCACGTACAAATATTTAATGAACATGTGTCATTTAACTCATTAATTAATGAGGGAACTGGTAAGATGTTACAACAGGTTCAAAGGAGAACTTCAAGAACCACGTGTATAGGCTATAAGAATGCTGACGAATTTAAAAATATTTAGGCCCGGTGCCATGGCTTACGCTTGTAACTCCAGCACTTTGGGAGGCTAAGGCAAGAGGATTGCCTAAGCCCAGGAGTTTGAGACCAGACAGGGCAACATAGTCTACCCTGACTCTACAAAACAATTTTTAAAAATTAGCTGGGCAGTAGCATGCACCTGTAGTCCCAGCTACTTGGGAGGCTGAGGTGGGAGGATCATTTGGAGCCTGGGGGGTGAAGGCTGCAGTGATCTGTGATTGCATCATTGCACTCCAGCCTGGACAACAGAGTGAAACCCTGTCTCAAAAAAATAAATTTAAATTTAAAAACTGGACTATCTTTAGAGTGATACCCAATGGCATTCCACTGGACAAAATTTACTTGCTTTTATATGGAAAAGAATAATTTGCATTATTATCAATTTTCCACAACCTAGAAAGTTGTAAAATATATCAGGGATAATAAAATGTGATGATGACCTGGACAAGAACTCCAGACAGGACACCCAGTAATCTTTTATGCCTCCGCAAAGTCTTTCTCACAATTTTTCCTGAGACTGGAAATAAAAAGTTTGGACAATAGACCCAAAGGTCTTCATGTAAAACTTGACTCTATTTGAATACAAGTGGGAGACGAATCATTGCAAATTTCAGTCTTTTTCTCTGTACGAGGATTTGAGAGAGGGCAGCGTGCTCTTGAGCTAGGAGGTCAGGTTCAGCTTCCATCTCCCCACTCTGTAGTTGGGGGATCCTGGGCCTTTCACTTCTCTCTGAGCCCGTGACCTCTACCTTATAAAGTGGAGCCAATAACAATAAGGGTGCGGGGGAAATGCTTCAGGCCAGGCCCGGCACAGAGTGTGAACTCAGGATGCAGGGGTCTTCTTCCCCCTCTTCTTGAAACGACCCCCAGGGCTCCCTAATGCGTGTCAGTTTTATTCATAGTAAAGGCTGCCTATTCTTTTTTTTTTTTGAGACAGAGTCTCGCTCTGTTGCCAGGCTGGAGTGCAGTGGCATGATCTTGGCCCACTGCAACCTCTGCCTCCCTGGTTTAAGCTATTCTCCTGCCTTAGCCTCCTGAGTAGCTGGGATAACAGGCGCCCACCACTGCACCCAGCTAATTTTTGTATTTTTAGTAGAGATGGGTTTCACCATATTGACCAGGATGATCTTGATCTCCTGACCTTGTGATCTGTCCGCCTTGGCCTCCCAAAGTGCTGGGATTACAGGTGTGAGCCACTGCACCCGCCAAAGTCTGCCTATTTCAGCTCCCTGCCACTTCCATTTCACCGAGACCTCAAGTGGATGAAGTTTTGTCTGTGTAGAGATCCAGAGACACAGAGCAGGCCTTGTGGGAAAGGTGGCCAAAGTCTTCTTTGGAGAAAAATGGAACCTGGCCCCACAGTGTCACCAAGGAGCAGGTCTCTGGAGCGGAAATAGGGAGGGAAGGAAATTAGTGAACCCAGTGCAGAGCTAAGAAGTGATTTGGAATTAGCCGGGCATGGTGGTGCACACCTGTAGCCCAGCTACTCAGGAGGCTGAGGTGGGAGGATTGTTTGAGCCCAGGAGTTCAAGGCTGCAGTGAATGAGCAGTGAATAGTGCCACTGCACTCCAGCCTGGGTGACAGAGCAAAGCCCTATTTCTTAAAAATTCGGAAAAAGACCAGCAATCCCATTACTGGGTATATATCCAAAGGATTATAAATCATTTTATTATAAGGACACATGCACACGAATGTTCATTACAGCACAATTTACAATAGTAAAGACCTGGAACCAACCCAAATGCCCATCGATGATAGACTGGACAGGGAAAATGTGGCACACATACACCATGGAATATTATGCAGCCATCAAAAACGATGAGTTCATGTCCTTTGTAGGGACATGGATGAACCTGGAAACCATCATTCTCAGCAAACTGACACAAGAACAGAAAATCAAACACCGCATGTTCTCACTCATGGGTGGGTGTTGAACAATGAGAACACATGGACAAAGGGAGGGGGAGCATCATACACTGGGGTCTGTCGGGGGGAAATAGGGGAGGGACAGCGGGGGGTGGGGAGTTGGGGGGAGATAGCATGGGGAGAAATGCAAGATATGGGTGATGGGGGAGGAAGGCAGCAAATCACACTGCCATGTGTGTACCTATGCAACAATTTTGCATGTTCTTCGCATGTACCCCCAAACCTAAAATGCAATTTAAAAAAAAGTAATAACAATAAAATGGAAAAAAAAATTGTTTCAGAAAAAAAAATTTGGAAAAGAGAGAGAGGAAAAGAAGAGATTTGGTTGAGAGGAATATTGGAATAAACCAGGGGTTCCTATCTTTGGAGGAGTAATAAGAGATGTCTGAAAATCTGATAGAAACCCACACCCTCTCCCTGGAAATATATATGTACATAGGCTGGCAGGGGCTGTGCCTAGGTCTCCCCTAGCAGTGCTGAGCTTGGTATGGGGCACCCTCTTAGCCCCCTCCTTTCAGTGAGTGCCTCAAGTTTCACAGGAACTGGGGGCCAACTTTGTAGGAGGAATGAGAGGTGGCAGATGAAGTGCCTTCTTAGTTCCTTCCCTGTCACCTGAGCAATGGGGCCAGGTGGGCTGCTGTGGTTTAGATGGGATTCCGGTCCCTAGAGCCTTGCCTTTCTTATCAGGGTGTGTGTGTATGTAGGGGGCCTGCTCTAAGTCTCCATCACCCCAGTCTCTGATGTGTCCACACATCAGAGGCCAGTATGGGGCAAGGTGGTTGTGGTATAGGACTTCCAAAGGAAAGACATGGAGCCTTGACTTTCTCTTCCTCCCCAGCTCGTGGGGACCCTAGGTGAAGGTAAAGAACGTGAGCTTTGGGCCGGGCATGGTGGCTCATGCCTGTAATCCCAGCACTTTGGGAGGCCGAGGCGGGCAGATCCCTGAGGGCGGGCAGATCACCTGAGGTCAGGAGTTCGAGACCAGCCTGACCAACATGGAGAAACTTCATCTCTACTTAAAAAAAAAGAATACAAAACTAACCAGGCATGGTGGCGCATGCCTGTAATCCCAGCTACTCGGGAGGCTGAGGCAGGTGAATAGCTTGAACCCGGGAGGCAGAGGTTGTGGTGAGCCGAGATCGTGCCATTGCACTTCAGCCTGGGCAACAAGAACGAAACTCCATCTCCAAAAAAAAAAAAAAAAAAAAAAAAGTGAGCTTTGGAGCCAGTGTGGGATTTGTGTTAGCCATGGAAGTGCATCTCTCAGCTCTCCCTTCAAAAAAGAACTTGCTGTTCAGCTGTGTATTCATTTGCTAGGGCTGTCATAACAAAGTAACACAAACTGGGTGGCTTGAATGACAGAACTGCACTGTCTCACAGTTCTGGAGGCCAGGAGGCTGAAACCAAGCTGTCATAGGGCCACACTCCCTCTAAGGCACTGTTCCATGCCTTAGAGGGGGAGTTCCATGCCTTAGAAGGGGCTGTTCCATGCCTCTGTGCTAGCTTCTGGGAGCTTCCGGTGTGCCTTGGCTTGTAGATGCCTCGCTCCAATCCTCTGTCTTCGCATGGTCTCTGTCTTAACATGGCCATCTTCTTATAAGAATACCAGTCATATTGCATTAGGGGCCTACTCTATTCCATTATGACCTCATTTTAACTAGTTACCTCTGCGATGACACTATCTCCAAACAAAGTCACATTCAAGAGGTAATGGGGGTTAGGACTTCGACATATCTTTTTGAAGGAGGCATAATTTGACCCATAGCAAACTTCAAGGAGTGCAGTTAGCAAACCCTCTCCAGATGCAGCAGCCTCAGGTTGGCCACACTCTCCCCAGGCAGCTCTCAATCGGTGGCTGAGCGCAACAGGGGGATCAGGGCCTACTCATTTCTGCCCAATGGGGGACTCCTCCAAGAGGCAGTCTTGCTTCTAGAGCACCCCACTGAGCCCATGGAGGCTTTCTCAGATCTGCATCACGGTCTAAGTCTCACCCTCCTCTGCCTGTTCCTCCTCCTTCATGTTTCCCAGTCATCTCCCAATACATATTTTGTACTCCTAACTCAAGACCGTGTCTTCTTTCTAAAGGACCAAAATTGGCTCAGTAGCCCAGAAGGACTCATTTACTGGATCACTTGCTGCTCAGCTGTCAGTCAAGACTCCATCCCTAGGGCATGTAGGGTATGGGTAGACCCTGGCATAAGGTGGTGGCTCAATTGCTAAAACTTTCATTGGTAATGACTTGGGGAAGGCTTCAACAGAGGGAACACCCTGGCTGCACACTGATTCAAGTGTTTGAAAAGTACAGGGATGGTGTATAGGAAGACAATGAAATGAGCTGGTGTTAGGTTACATTGATCTTTCAGAGAGATGATGAGTTGAATGCATTTAAAAAACAAAACCTAAGTGTGAAGGTAAAAATAAATGGAGTCCTGCCCAGAGTCCAGCTTACAGTGGACCCACTGGGCATGTGAGACCACTCAGTAGTCATTTCTTCAGTCTTTGAATGAATAACTGGGTTGACATAGTTGGCAGATGGAATAATCCCCCACACGGGGCCTTTGGCCTGTGGGGCAAGAGCTACCATGGGGGGAAGGCCAAGTGGAAACCTGTGAAACGGCGCCTCCACCACACCTTCACTCCCACCCTCTATTTTTCACATGCCTCCTCCCCACCAAGATATGAAGTCAAAAGCAATGTTGCAACCTGGTGTGGGGGAGAGAGATAATACAGTAGTCTGCACAGTTCTGCTTTCTGAGGTTTCAGTTACCCACAGTTACCCACAGTCTGGAGATACTAAATGAAAGATACTCAATGAAAGATTCCAGAAATTAGCAATTCGTAAGTTTTAAACTGTGTGCCTTTCTGGGTAGTGTGATGAAACCTCATGTTGTCCTGCTCCATCTGGCCGAGGACATGAATCATCCCTTTGTCCAGTGCATCCATGATGCTGTCTGTGCTACCTGACCGATACAGTATAGGAAAAAAGCATAGTTGGCTAGGCACAGTGGCTCATACCTGGAATCCCAGCACTTTCGGAGGCTGAGGCTGATGGATCACCTGAGGTCAGGAGTTCAAAACCAGCCTAGCCAACATGCTGAAACCACCGTCTCTACTAAAAATAAAAAGATTCGCCAGGAGTGGTGGGTGCCTATAATCCCAGCTGCTTGGGAGGTTGAGGCACGAGAATCACTTGAACCCAGGAGACGGAGGTTGCAGTGAGCTGAGATCATGCCACTCCACTCCAGCCTGGGCAACACAGTGAGATTTCATCTCAAAAAACAAAAACAAAAACAACCATAGTATATATAGGGTTTGGTACTATCTGTGGTATCTGTGGTTTTGGGCATCTATCAGGAGTCTTAGAACGTATCCCTCAAAAAAAAAAAAAAAAACGTATCCCTCATGAGTAAGGAGGAACTACCATAACACTATCCTTAAGGATCTCAAGATGCAGGGGTGACGGTCCGTCTGGTTTCTGCATGGGCAAGACTGATAAATTAAACCAGGTAAGGCTGGGCACTGTGTCTCATGCCTGTAATCCTAGAAATTTGAGAGGTCTGGGTGGGAGGATCACTTTAGGCCAGGAGTTTGAGACCAGCCTGGGCAACAAAGTGAGGCCCTGTCTCTACAGAAAATAAAACAAAAAAAAATTTTTTTAAAGATTAAAAAAATAAACTAGATGTATCTTACAGTGTGACTATAGACATTCAAAAGCTTTACTAAATAGTAGCCCCAAATACAGCTGCTGTGCTGTTCTGCTGTCTTTGCTGGAACAGATTAATATGGTTTCAGGTACCTATTATGCAGCTGTTGATTTGGTAAATGTGTTCTTTTCTATCACAACCAGGAAAGAAGATAAAAAGCAGTTCATATACATACAGAATGAATAATAATCTACTTTATAGTTTTATCCCAGGGCGGTGTTAATTCTCTTGCCCCTCGTCATAATATAGTCCAATGAGAATCATCCTGAAGAACACCTGGCCATCCTGCAGAACATCACAGTGCTCCATTACATCCATGCTGACCAAGAGGATGAGCCGAGGTGGCCAGCACACTGGAGGCCTTGATTAGCAAAGGCTAGAGGGGGCGGGAGATAAGCCTTGCACAAGCCTGTAATATCTGCAGAGACATTAGGGATCTAGGAGTCAGGGGCATGCTGGGACATCCAATCAAAAGCACAAGATCAAATGTCTGCTGTCTGCCTCTGCTACCATAAAGAAGGAAACCCAGTGTCACTTAGGCCTCTCGGGGTTCTGGAGGCACACATTCCACACCTAGGGATACACACCAGTCCCTCCATTGGGTGACATGCAAGGCTCCCAACTCTGAGTGAGGCCTGGAGCAGGAAAGGGCTCTGCAGCAGGTCCGGGCTGCAGGGCAAACCGCCCTGACACTTGGGCCATATACTCCAGTAGACCTTGGGGTTGGAGATGTCAGTGTGGAAACAGATGTGGCATGGATTTTGTGGCAAGCCCCACATGGAAAATCTCAAGGTAGACCCTGGGGTTCTGGGGTAAGGCTGTGCCATTCACAGGAAAGAATTGTGCACCTTTCGAAAAATAGCTCCTGTATGCGACTGAGACAGGCTAGAGACAGAACTGCTGACCAAATGATCACGTGTCTGGCTCGCATTGCCCACATGTGCCAGGTCCTGTTGAACCCACCAAATCTTAAAGTCTAGCAAGTCCAGCTGCAATGCCCACAGGATAGAAACAGTACATCTGGGATCTATCCCTAGTGGGACTTCAGGGCACAAGTAAGAGGCATGAGCAAGCAGCCCAGACCCCCATGCCACCCATCATGGTTGCACCTGTGTCCCTCCCTCAGCTCATACCTATGGCTCCATGGGGCATCATGTACTACTGCTTGAAAGGGAAGGAAAAAAACTGGAACTTGGTTTGTGGCAAGATGGGGACCGTCCTCCAGATGCAGTATACACACTGAATCAGAAATCTCAACATGGTTTCACGGAATCGAAAGTACGTGAGTCTGAGAACCGAAGAATGGAAGCAGGCATGGTCCCATTTACTCTCATTTCCAGTGACCCACTGGGGACCTTGCACTTTCCATCCCTGCAGCTCTGGGCTCTGCAAAGGTAGAGGTCCTGGTCCCAGAAATGGTGAATTCTTGCTAGAGAACACAGCAAGGGCCTCCGTGAACTACAAGTCACAGCTACTGCCAAAGCACTTTACACTCCTTGTGTCCAGAAATCATCAGGTGAAAAGTGGGGCACCGCCTTGGCAGCAGTCATTGGCCCTGAGCTTCAGAAGGAGGTAGCTGCTTTTGCAGAATGGGTGGATACACAATAAAAATATAGAAAATAAAATGGGAGGACTATGTGTGGAAGCAAGATGACCCACGTGGGATCTCTTTGTCCTCCCCTGTCCCACTGTGACTGTGAGTGGACACGTACAGCAGCCCCAAGGATCTAATCACCAGGAGTGAGGGTTTGGGTCACACCATTCGACCTGCCAAGGTGGTGGTGAGCACTGGGTGAAGCCCTGAGGTTGATTGCAGTGGTGGGGGCTGCGGTTTGTCCCACTGACCTCCCTCTTCTAAGTCTCTTCCCCTGGGGAAGAGGTTCGCTGGGAGCCTGAGAAGTACATCCCACGGTGCCTAGTGGACTGCGGGAGCCACGAGGTGCACTACTTAGACCTCCCGTCAATGAAGAACCCGCCACTCAGCTGTGAGTGACCCAGGAAGGTGACGGCCTCCAGCTGTAGTGCCTACAGGCTGCAGTCATAGCTCTGAGAAGCTCCTGGCCACCGAGAAGGACCCGGGTACTGCTAGGACCTGGTCATTTCTGCCGAGTGCAGAACTCTTCTAGTGGGCAGTCCTTGCTGGGGAGTTCCCCACTGATTTGGTAGGGCCTTGTCAGACTCGCATCATGGTCTGAAGGCTTCTCTCTGCCAGGTCCGTCTCCTCCCCTTTGCATTTCACAAGTCACTGCAATCAACCTTTCACAGTCCCAGTTCTGTCTCAGCTCTTGCTTCCCAGAAGACTCGAGGACAAAGAGTTTAAACTCTAGCTCTGCTATTTCCCAGTGTGTGAACCCGAGTTGCGTGAACCTTCAGCTCTCTGAGCCTCTCTTTCCTCACTGGAAAATGGAAGGGACAAGGCCTCCCACAGTTGTTGAGAGTGTTAAATGAGATACCGCATACAAAATGGCTGGCACTTGAGGCCACTCCATAAATGGATCTGCCAGCCTTGATAGGCTTGAGCAGGGTAGCCAGCTTTGCCAGGCCACTGATTGGACTCCTGTACCCATCAGGGGCTCCCTCTGCCTAGGTGGGGGTCCCTGGAGAAAGATGGAGCTCCTTGCCCTGTGGGATTCACTCACCACTCCAGCTCTGGAGTTACAGGGACTTGGGTTTGAATCCTCATTCTGCTACTTTCTGTCTGTAGTGGTTTTGAGTGACTTCACCTCCTGTGCCTCAGTTTCTTTATCTGTAAAATGAGATGTTAATAGGTCTGCAACTGCTAAGGGTTACTGTGATAATTCAATGAAATGGTGCATGGAAAGTGCTTCCTACAGTGCCTGACACCTAGGAAGCACTCAATAAATCATAGCTAGAGTTATTCATTTGTTCACTCAGTACATTTCCTGAGCAGCTCCTCTCTGTCTGGTTCTCTGGTGTGAACCTGGATCACAAAAAGAAAAATGAACCTCATTCATCACGCTGGGAAGGAGATATAATGATCTATACTTTACCGAGGAAAAATCAGAGGCTCAGAGAGGTGAAGTGATTTGCCCAAGACCACAGAGCACTTCCCAAGTGGTGGAGCTGGGACTTGAACCCAGATCCAGTTGCCTCTAATACCTTGACCTGCACCAGGCAGCTGTTTGGAATCATCAGCCTTCAGCAAGTGGTAGGGAGGATTCAGGGATTCCCAAAACCTTGCTTGTCGGTGGCTTCCTGTTCCCCACGACATGGACAAACAAAGCAGAGGACCGGCGGACATCCTGACAGCAACATGACCAATTTTGGGGGTTTGGGGTCACACTAAGTAAACCTGGGCTTTCAGTGTCCTGTTTGATGGATCTGGGAAGTGAGAGGGTCAGTCACCGGCCCCATTGGAAGGCAACTTCTTACCCGTGGACACCCCTGGAAGTTGAAATGACACAGGCTTTAGGGCAAACTTTTCTGTGGCCTGTGGGCTGCATGTAGCCCAGGATGGCTTTGAATGTGGCCCAACAGAAATCCACAAACTTTCTTAAAATGTAAAATTTTTGTTTTAGCTCATCAGCTATCATTAGCATTAGTGTATTTTATGTGTGACCCAAGACAATTCTTCTTCTTCCAATGTGGCCCAGGGAAGCCAAAACACTCAGCACCCCTGCTTTAGGGTCAGACATATCTGGGTTCAAATCTCAGCTTCTTCACTGACTGGTCATGGAACTTCAGTCTCTGCACTTCCTGAAGAGGCCTCAAATCTATCATCTCTCCTATTCTGCTCTCTTTCTCCTCCTCTACCCATCCATACCAGCCAGAATCTTGCAGGGGCAAATTCTTTGCCAGAAACTGCCAATGAGCTATTAAGGAAATGTCTCCATTTCCAAGACCACTCACCCTCCTCCTGGCACCTAATTCCCTCTGCAGGATATCTGTCTCCTTTTATTCAGATACTTGGGCACTCGAGTTGAAATTGAGCAAACTTTCTTGACTTCCCTACTTTGTACCAGGTCCTCAGCTAGGTACTTTCCATAATAACCTCCACAACAACCCAATGAGGGAGGCCTTATTATTATGCCCATTTGATAGATGAACAAACTGAGGCTTAGCAGAAGTCAGAATGTGGAGCTGGGATTGGTCCCTAACCCATGGCCCTCCAAACCTTGTGCTCTGCCTCCATGCAAGCACAGCTGGGTGCAGTCATTGCCCAGAGCTGTGGGGATGGACATCAGTGAAGCCTGACTCATAACTAGGTAGTTGGGAAGCTGGAGCCACAGTGACTCCAGCCTGCAGTGTCTGTGTGCTGAATGAGGGGAGCTTGAGTTGCTCGTGGAGTCAGGGTAGTCTTGAGCAGGCCCTAAAGGCTCCTTGGAGAGTCTGGGATTACTAGAGCACTTTGGATAATAGCAAAAGTCATGATAATGACATCAACTGTGATTTTTTAAATCCTTACTACATGCCAGGTCTTATTTAATCCTCCTGGCAACCCTGAGAGGAGGAATGGTTGCCAGAATTCCCCATCTAAGTTTGTGTGACTCCAAGGCTCACCTAGGTTCCTTGTTGCAGGCGAGACATGAATCTCCCCCCGGTAATGCCTGATAGCTCCACACTGGCTTTCTTCCCAAGGACCAGGAGTTGGCCAGGCCTTTGGCCCTGCCCTTGCCCTGGCTCCTCAGAACCCTGCCCCTAAGCCCTTAGTTTTGAGTTGGAGTGTGGAAAGGATAAACCCTTCCTAGGTGTGGTTGAGTCCCTCCTCCCTGAAACATTGAGACTTAAAAAAGATGGAAGAGACTTTCTGAACCCTATTCAAAGCAAGGGAGGAAGAAAAAAGGGGGCAGCCTTAGTGTTTATAGACAATATAACATAACCCAAAGGACCATGTCTTCTCTATCCTCAATCTAGACAAGTGGAACAGTCTGGCTCACAGGAAGCTTCAGGCAGGGCTGGGCTGGGACCTGGCTGCTCCCAGCTGCTTTTACTCCATTCAAGGCTGCTTCAGGCAGAGATGGGGCCATTCCAGAAGCTCTTTGGGGGATAGAGGTGCCAGGGCACAAAACCAGAAACATACCATCTCAGTTTAAGCATGGGAAAAATATGGTGCAGCTAGTTTATGACAATCCTAGGCAAAATTCCAGAAGTTCCTTTCCTAAGCAGGGATTATTGGGAGCCAAGATGGGTTCACTTAGGTCAAGGCATGACTAACTCCCCAGATTACTCTTGGAGGAAGGGTAATCAGAGCATGTGTGGGAAAAGGACCACAGACTCAGAATTTAAAAATAGGACCGTGCTGTTGTCAGATTTGCACTGAGGAAGAGAAGAGAGTTCACCAGCCAGAGTCTGAGATCCACTTCACCCCAGCCCATCACATATAACACTATAGGCTTCCCTTTCAAGCAGGTAGGCTCAAGGATGCTGCCCGCAAATTGCCTCATGGGTGGCAATGGAGGAGGGGTCTTGGGACATTCAAATGAGGAAGATGAGGAATTCAGAGGCAATGGATACTGATAACATACGTTTGAGAGGGGTGGTAGTATTTGTCCAATAAAGCTTGTAGGATGTTGAAAGAGGTTGCAGTTTGCCCAGGGGAAGAGAACGTTGAGAATTTCTTAGAATACATGACACAAAGGTCTGCAGGTTAAGGAGGGGCTGGTTTCCTTCTCTGGTACCATCAGCATCACAGCCTGGGCGGCAGAGGCGAGACTCTATCTCAAATCAATTTTACTGTTGATGAGGCTTTTGAAATGTCTCTCACACATCTCTTTGAGGGTAAATGGAGACACATGGACCAAATCTTAGGGTAGCTCAGCTCAGCCTTTGCATGGCTATTTGCACCGCTCTGCCCAGTCGAGAAGGAGTGGATTGATTCTGTTGGGTGCGGCTCTGCCTCCCTTACGACCCGGAGCATCAAGCATTGTGACGATTTTACTAACCCATACTGGTCTGCTCTGGGGGCGCCCTGTGTGGAAGACTGGGTGCAGAGGAAGGGAATGTCTGTCTACTGTGTGAGAGGAACACTTTGCTGATGTCCCTCCCCCAGTCCTGGGATTGGTTCCGCACTACCGTCTACCTGCCTGCACAGTAGGGCCATTTCTACTGGATGCCAGGAAGTGGAGCGGTTCAAGGTTCAGGCTCTGGAGTCAGGCTGCTCCCTGTTCCAGGCTCAGCTCCACCATTTTTTAGTTGGGTGACCTTGGGACAAGTTACTTAATTTATCTCTGCTTTATATTCTTTATCTGAAAAGGGGGATAATAGGGATACCTAATTGACAAGCTGAGAGCTTTGGCTTTCGCTTTTTGACCTGTGACACACAGTAAGAAGTATATTTTATGTCAATTCCCAGTACACACATTCCTACATATATGTACATACATGAGTGTGTATAAGTGAAAAACATTTTCCAAACAGCCCCTACCTGAGTGCAGGTTGACAAACCATGGTCTATTCTATTCTTTTCTTTCATTAACCAAAATGTTGGTTGAGAGCCATTAAATTGATTTTATGATATGTATGGGTCATCGGCCACAGTTTGAAAATCTCCAGGTTAGGCTGGGCGTGGTGGCTCATACCTGTAATCTCTGCACTTTGGGAGGCTGAGGCAGGAGAATCACCTGAGATCAAAAGTTCAAGACCAGCCTGGCCAACATGGTGAAACCCTGTCTCTACTAAAAATACAAAAATTAGCCGGTGTGGTGGTGGGCTGTGCCTATAATCCCAGCTACTCGGGAGGCTGACGCAGGAGAATGGCTTGAACCCAGGAAGTGGAGGCTGCAGTGAGCCAAGATCGTTCCACTGCACTCCAGCTGGGTGACAGAGCGAGACTCCATCTCAAAAACCAAAAATGAAAGGAAGAAAGAAAGAAAATCACCAGGTTAAGGTATTGCTGGAGTAGAGTAGTTTCAAATGCTATAATTTTCTTCCACATGTCACATGTGAAGAGAACCATTTTCAAGCTAGAAAGTGTCCAGAAGAGACTGACCAGAGTATGCTATTCCATTGCTCCCTTCCTCTCCTTCCTCTTTCCCCACCCATCCACTCATTCAGTGGTTTTCTCTTCACTCAGTCATTGTACATTATTGACTTAAATTCCTGTTTCACCTAGAAAGAGACTCCAGGGAAGGATATGATCTGTAAATCAATCTGTTCCTTGCAGGCCTCTGAGCAGAAATGGGATTTTCTGATGGAAGTGACAGGAAGGCGTGTGGGGGTCATGGTAGTGGAAGGGTTTTCCAGCCCTGGGTGCCAGTGGATGATGGGTTTGGCTTCCCTGTGGGATTCTCTCTTGGAAGTATGTGATCGGAGGTGGAGAAATGGGGTTTTCAGTATTGGGTGGCGGGTCAGCTGAGGTTGTTCCTTCACCCTGTGCCCCGCCGAGCTCAGGGATCTGCTGCAGCCACCACCTGGGCCACGGTGGAGGTGGAGAGGAGGCCGTATAGTTGGGTCCTGTGTCCTCACCTTATAAGCAAAGCAGCTCCATTTCTGTTTTATACAATGGTTTTCTCCATGCAGTTTATTTTGGAGTGGAGAAAGCCTTGAAAACATTCAACCGCTGCTAAAAAAATTTTTTTAATCCCAAAACTAGGAGCTAATTAAATCCCTGTGAGTCTCAGAAGCAATCATTTCTAGGATTTTGGGACTCAATTTTTTTTCCTATAAAAACAAGTCCATTAAAATTACAGCATAAGCCTTTGTTTTGCACTCTTAAATCCAGATATAATTGAGAGCAAGAGTTAAAGAATTACAAGTGTGGCAGGCAAATGGATTGAGATGTTATTTTGTGTTGGTGGTTTTTGTCCTTCATTCTAAGCATTGGGCGGTACCTTTGTGCTCCCTTGCCTTGGGCGTGGTATTGCTGAAGCTCGATGAAATGAGAAGTCCCCAGTGGACAACTGGTTTTGCAGGCTTTTGTTGTTTGAAAACCTGAGTTTTTTGAGGGGATTGGGCTGGGAGAAAGAAAAGAGGAATGAGATGGAGTTGTGTGAGTAGCTCCTGGGAAGAACTAGCAGGATCCCTAAGGCTAGTGGCTATGTGCTCCCCCTTAAGGAGGTTGGACTCCAGGCACCCAGGTGCCTTTGATCATCCAAAACTGCAGCGATGTCAGCCTACATGGGTATTTGGGGTTTAGAGGGGACCATTATGGATTGAAGTCTACAGTGTTTCTCTAACATGAATGCGCTCAGGAATACCTGAGAATCTTGATAAAATACAGTCTGATTCAGTAGGCCTGGGGTGGGGTCCTAAAAGTATGCACTTCTTTTTTTTTGAAATGGAGTCTCTCTGTCGCCCAGGCTTGAGTGCAGAGGTGCGATCTTGGCTCACTGCAACCTCTGCCTCCCGGGTTCAAGCAATTCTCCTGCCTCAGCCTCCTAAGTAGCTGGGATTACAGGTGTATGCCACTATGCCCGGCTAATTTTAGTATTTTTAGTGGAGGCGAGATTTCACCATGTTGATCAGGCTGGTCTCGAACTCCTGATCTCGTGTTCTGCCCACCTCAGTTTCCCAAAGTGTTGGGATTACAGGCATGAGCCACGGAGCCTAGCCTTAAAGTTATGCATTTCCAACAAGTTCTGAGGGACTCTGATGTTCCTGCTCCCGTGACCACACTTTGAGTAGCAAGAAGCTAAAAGGGCCGGTTCCATGTTTTCTGGGCACAACATAAGCCTTCTAGACCCTTGCATTCTTAAAGCGAGGAGGGCCCTTCCAATAATAACAGAACTGGAATTTCCCATCAGCACAGCATCAAGGGATGCACCATCAGTTTTAATTTTGTTTGAAAGAACTTGCAAACTTGAGTTTGTGATTACAAACACACAGCTGGTGCCCAGGTTGCTCAGGTTAAGTTGCATCTTTATGGGAATTAGAGGGTTATTCACCCTGCCACTCCTCCTGTGTTGCCCCAGGGTTGGATTTAGCAAACAGATTGCATCTGGTCTCCCTTTCCTGGGTTAGAAATTCTCTGGGCTTTGTGTACATTGTTTGGGGTTTTCTGAGAAGCTGGGAATTAGAGGCCTCTTCTCCTTCCTTCCCACTCCTGGGCAGTTTAAGTCCCTTGAGGAGCCACTTATCTTAATTTCTTTGCCTGGAATTTTATCTGTTCCTTATCTTATCTTTGCTTGAAAGCACAAAATCTACCTTTATGTTCCCCATCCCCAGTCTCATCTCAACCTAGGATAAGAGAAAGACCGAAGAGTAATGCAAAAACTCACAGGGCACCCCTGTTTGATGACTTCTCTTTTAGGGAGAGAAGCGGTGTTAGTGTCAATTCTGCTTGATTACCTCTTCATCTCTACTTCCTTTGCTTACTTAATGTGCTACCTGGGAGGACAAATCATTTTGTAAAGAATAGACAAAATGCAATCCCAGCACTTTGAGAGGCTGAGTTGGGTGGATCTCCTGAGGCCAGAAGTTCGACACCAGCCTAGCCAACATGGTGAAACCCCATCTATACTAAAAATACAAAAAATTAACCAGGTGTGGTGCCGAGCACCTGTATCTAGCTACTCAGAAGTCTAAGGCAGGGGGATCCCTCGAACCTGGGAGGCAGAGTTTGCGGTGAGTCGAGATCACCCCACTGCACTCCAGCCTGGGCGACAGAGTGAGACTCTCAAAAAAAAAAAAAAAAAAAAGAATAGACAAAGGATTACCATTCCCAGGCTAGCCCTCTGTAGCTACAGCCAACGTCAGAAAAAAATTCTTAAAAGGGCCTTCACCTTCTTTCCACGGAATTCCTGAAAACCCATTTGTAAATGGAGCAATCTATAAATACTCCTTGCTTAACGGTATCTTATATTTGCAGAGCACTTTACACTTTTCAAGGCATCTAGCATTAATCCAGCATCTACTTGTGCTGGGGGTGCTGCTCCTGTAATTCCCCCCAGCAGCCCCTGTGAGGAGGTATCACCATCCCTTCTCCATTTATTCATCCACAAATATTTAAGCGAATGAGCCTTCCTGGTTTAAACAAAAGTTGTAGAAACAAAGGTAGACATGCTGATTGTAAGAAAGAAAAAAGGCCGGGCACGGTGGCTCATGCCTGTAATCCCAGCACTTTGGGAGGCCGAGGCAGGCAGATCACGAGGTCAGGAGTTCGAGAGCAGCCTAACCAACATAGTTAAACCCCATCTCTGTGAAAAGTACAAAAATTAGCCAGATGTAGTGGTGTGTGCCTGTAATCCCAGCTACTCAGGAGGCTGAGACAGGAGAATTGCTTGAACCTGGGAGGCGAAGGTTGCAGTGAGCCAAGATCGCACCGCTGCACTCCAGTCTGGGCGACAGAGTGAGACTCCATCTCAAAAAAAAAAAGGAGTTTAAAAGGATAGAAAGCTGTACCTCTGGCTTTCTCAGCCCATACAATGCCCCTCTTAGTACCTAAGGGATAGGAATAGTGATCGATGGGAAGCACTGAGGTGGTGGTGAGAAGGGGAGTCTGACCTCCTCAGCTAGGCAAAGCCATGGGACGAATCTACAGTAAGTCAGTTCTCTGGGAAGTGGGTTGGGTGAATGCTGGAATTTCGTCAGTGGTCGGAGCCTGAATGTGCCGGGTCTTGTATGTGAGGAGGTGAGAGATTTAGAGCAAGGCTGAGTCTAAGCTTGGAAACTAGATGACAGGCCTTGCCCAGCAGCACTGGCACTGGGAGTCCCAGAGTCAAGCTCAGCTTTCCCACTGACCACCATGGGCCTTGGACCAGAGCCTTCCAGGCCCTAAGCCTCAGTTTTCCCTTCAGGAAAATGGAGTGATTGGATGGGATGCTCTGGTCTTCCCGGGTTGACAGGGGAAATGGCTTTCTTGCCTTTGAGGCTGAATCTGTTTTCCTTAATTTTTCTTTTCTTTTCTTTTCAGAGGGAGTTTTGCTCTTGTTGCTAAGGCTGGAGTGCAATGGCGTGATCTCGGCTCACTGCAACCTCCGCCTCCTGGGTTCAAACGATTCTCCTGCCTCAGCTTCCGAAGCAGCTGGGATTACAGGCATGTGCCACCACACCTGGCTAATTTTGTAATTTTGGTAGAGACGGGGTTTCTCCATGTTGGTCAGGAGGGTCTTGAACTCCCGGCCTCAGGTGATCCGTCTGCCTTGGCCTCCCAAAGTGCTGAGAGTATAGGCATGAGCCACCGTGCTGGGCTTTTTTTTTTTTTGAGACAGAGTCCCACTCTGTTGCCCAGCCTGGAGTGCAGTGGTTCGATCTTGGCTCACAGCACCTCCGCATCCCGGGTTCAAGCGATTTTCCTGCCTCAGCCTCCCAAGTAGCTGGGATTACAGATGTGTGCCACCATGCCTGACTAATTTTTAATTTTTTTTAGTAGAGACGAGGTTTCACCATGTTGGCCAGGCTGGTCTTGAGCTCCTGACCTTGTGATCCACCCACCTTGGCCTCCCACAGTGATTACAGGAGTCACCGTGCCCAGCCTGGATCTGTTTACTTTATGGGGAGTGGGGTGGGAAGCACACGCAGGCACAGTCGCACACTGGAGGCCATTCTGTGCTAGGTGCTAGAGATGCAGCAGTGGGCAGCACTGATGCAGGTCCTAGCCCTTGCTCTAGGGAGCTCACAGAATATCAGAAGGACAGACACTGAACAAGGAATTAAATAGTGCTTCACTGAGGTTGGGAGAGAGACCACAATGATGAGAAGGAGCCCATATGTGAAGGGCACAAGGGAGTTCCAGGCGGAGGGAGCAGCCATACAAAGGCTGTAGACAGGAACACAACTGCCATGCTTAGGGAACCGAGAAAGGCTGAGTGGCACAGTGGTGAGGGGGAGATGAATAGGCAGTGACATCTCGCTCACAGTCTGGCTTAGCTACAGAGTCCTGTTTGGAAACAAGAAACAGGACTAGGTGACCCACCTCGGTTTCTTTCTCCCTGTGTAGGGAGGACACATACACACACACACACACACACACACACAAACACCCTTGGACATAGCCAGGTAGAGGCTGCTGCTCTTGAGCTGAGCTTTGCAGCAGATCGTTCAAGTCAGGAAAAAGTCTGTTCTTCTCTCCCCACTCCCACCGGTGGGGGGACCCTGGGGTCTCGCCCAAGGAAAGGAAGCACTGCTTCCTGGTTTATGTTGAGATGGGAAAGACTTGCCCAAGAACAATGGCGTTTTTGCAAAACACCACTTTGTTCTGGTGAGACCAGGAGGTGGTTTCCTTCGGGACCTAGCCTGGTCCCACTGCCCCAGACCTGCCAACCACAACAGCCACATGGCGTTCTCTCTGGGACCAACCTTTCATCTGAGACACTTGCTCACGCACAGCTCTGACTGGCTTAACCCTTTGGGCCCCACCTGCCCAGGCAACAGCATCTCAGGGCTCATGGAGATGTCCTTGGAGATCCCAGGACATGCTGGCCAGGGGGAGCTAAGGCTGATGGGATGGGGAACCAATCAGACTTAACATGCTGTTTTTCCATTCGAAAGGACCTTCTGGAAAAAGGACTCAGACCTATCCTAGGAGTGGCTCAGCTCAAAAAAACCTTTAAAGCAGCAGAGTCAGAAGGTCATACTTTTCTAGGTGGAAAAACTGGGGTGGAGGAAAAAAAAGTGAGTTCCTCAAGGCCACACATAGAGTTAGTTGTGGGACCAAGTCTGGAATCCATGGCTCTGACTCTCAGCTCTTAAACATGTATATAGGTAATCCCCTCACAATAAGTCATAGACACGATAATAAGAAACATCCTTCAAAAGCGTGTTCTAAACACTTGTTTGCAGAGTTCTCTGGGAAACAGTTCAATTCCCTGTCATAAAGCAGCATGCAACTCATCTCAGAAGAAGCATGGGTTCTTTCCACATGCTGTTCTGCCCTAGAGGAAGTTTAAAATTAAGGGAGCAAAGGGAAGACAATCTACATTGGAGGGGCAGACAAATCTGCAGTGGCCTGGAATGTCTGGGGGGAGGTGGGAGGGAGGAGAGTGCGTTGGGAGCTGGGCTGATTGATGTCACAGGCAGTAGGGGGTGAGTCCTGTGACCACTCCCGTGTTTTTCAGGCATGCATGCCTGTTCCTCTATGAATCATTAAATGAACCAATTTAGTGAAACAGTCATGTCTGTTCAAAGGGGGACATGAAGGGAAAGCAAGTGGGCATATCATTGTATGATCAGAACAGTAGGTTAGAGCTTTGCTTTTTTTCTCTCACTGTTGTTGTGACATTCTGCCTGGTGTAGAAATGGGTACAGATGGCCAGGTGTGGTGGCTCACACCTGTAATCCCAGCGCTTTGGGAGGCCAAGGTGGGCATATCACGAGGTCAAGAGATCAAGACCATCCTGGCCAACATGGTGAAACTCCATCTCTACTAAAAATATAAAAATTAGCTGGGTGTGGTGGAGCGTGCCTGTAGTCCCAGCTACTCAGGAGGCTGAGGCAGGAGAATCGCTTGAACCGGGGAGGCGGAGGTTGCAGTGAGCCGAGATCGCGCTTACTGCACTCCAGCCTGGGCAAAAGAGTGAGACTCTGTCTCGGAAAAAAAAAAAAAAGAAATGGGTACAGATAAACAGCAAGAGCTTCTTGTTCTAATGGGGAGGTGTATTCATGGTGACTGTGTTGGGGGTAATAGTATGTTCATGGTGTTGGAGGTATTGCTGACAACTATGTGGTGGTTATAGTGACGGGGGTGTTGGTTGTGGTTGTGGCGGCCTTGGTATTGGTTGTAACTATGGTGGTAGTGATACTGACGGTGATGTTTAGTGCTGATGTTTACTGCAGTCATGGTAAGGATGGTGGTGGCGGGTAGTGTGATGACGGTGATGGTGAGGGCACAGTGATGTTGATATGGTGACAGTGGTAAATGTAGGGTGACGGTGTTGGCACTGCAAGCGATGGTTATAGTTTTGATGGTAAAATGACAATTATGTTTGATGGTGTTGAGAAAGGGGTTGGTATAAGGACGGTGTAGGTGTTGTCGGTCAAAATGATTTTAATGATGCTTTTTGTGGGTGATAACGGTGGTATTGGTGTTCGTGCTAGTTACAATAACGTCTTTAATGCTATTGGTGACACCTGCCTGTCTCAGTAGGTGACATCGATGGAGATGCTAGTGGCATGAGTGCTAGTGTGAGTGGTGAACTTGATGGTAGTCTTGCTGTCATGACTGATGGTGGTGGCACCAGAGGTGGTGGCTCCAGTGATAGTGGCAGTAGTAGGGAGGATGGTGGGAAGTTGGTGATGGTAGCAGTGGAAGGAGCAGAGATGATGACCAGAATGGTGGGGATTACACAGAGTGGTACCGGTTCTGGCAGGGACCCTTAGATACCATGAGCCGACTACAAGCTGTCTTCTCTGGAGCTGACAGAGCATTGGACGTGGGGAAAGTGGCTTACCACATTCCCCCAAAGCCCTTCTTTCCACCTGCTGCAATCCTGGTGAGAATTAATTCTCTGTGCAGGCAGAGATGGCTGTTTTCTGGGGGTCTGTGGGGGATGGTGCTGAAAAACAGGTCTGTTGCTGGGAAAGTGGACAGAGAGGGTGGCTCAGGATTGCTGAGCTAGAGGGTGCTTTAGAGGCAGGTCAGCAGGAATGAGGCACGTGAGGGTATGCTGATGGATGGCAGGGGCCACTCTGGGGCTGGGGCGGCAGGGAGGCAGTGGTGGCGGGCGTGCAGGGGCTCACGTAGCTGGCAGAGCCAGAGCTGTACTTCCTGCTGACTCAGCAGAGCAGGCAGGAACTGATTCTTTTCAACTCATGTGTCTTCTCCCCGGATTAGCTCACACAGCTCTGGCTGGGAAAGGGGGAGGGAGGCAGCCTCTCCCATCTCCCCCAGGCTTAGGTGCCCTTTGGAGGAGAGGGCAGGCAGACCAAGGGGCCCCAACAGGACCAGCAACTGACTCTCTATGTCCTTGAACTCATTCTCAATGGGCTGCCATTTGGCTGGCAGGGACCCAGCTCCCCAGATATCAAGGGATCTAGCTGCCCTATCTCCACCAAACCCAATCCACATGGGGGGGTCTACCCTCCCCATTTCTGCTTCGCAAAAGGTAGCATAGCCTGGGGGTGAAGAGAGTAAACTAGAGTCAGGCTGCCTCACCTCCTTGGCCAGGTCTCCCACGAGTTAGCTGTGTGACTGTCTGCATCTTGGTTTATCATTTGTGAGTTGGGGACAATGACTGCTGCTCAGAGGCTGTTGTGGGGGCAGATGAGTTAAGCCTACAAAGTGCTTGAACAAGGTCTGGCATGGAGTGAGAATTCAAAAAGTGTTTGCTATGATTGTTGCTACTGAGTGTCGAATAAGTTATACTTTAAGCAAGATTCAGTAGTCTCGCCAGTAAAATGATGATAATTTCTTAACATGCATACTTGATATGATAATTAAAAGGGATTAAATGGATGAAAGCCATTTAATCCTGTACAAAGCAGCACAGCAGTTGTTATTATCCTTGTCATTAGCTCAGAAGCCAGCCTCAGCATCCTTCCTGGAGCAAAGCGGGTGGTTTGAGTGTCCTGTCAGGGTTTGGATCCTTAAGAGTGCTGTCTTGTGATTGCTGCCTCTCCGCAAGAGAAGTAACTCCTCGTGAGTGGGAAGATTTGAGCAGATCAGCTGTCCAGTTTGTAGCCTCTTGCCCCCAACCCCCTGCCCTGCTCAGGACTCATGCCCTGGATAGGGGTCAAAATAAAGAGAAGGTTCTGGGAGTATCGTCCTATCCCGAGATTTCCGTAGAATCTTTTTTCCATCTCTTCATCTCTGGCTGCCATTTTTTTTTTGTTTTTGTTTTTTTTGTTTTGAGATGGAGTCTCGCTCCTGTCTCGTGCAGGCTGGAGTGCAGTGGTACGATCTCCGCTCACTGTAACCTCCATTTCCCGCATTCAAGCAATTCTCCTTCCTCAGCCTCCCAAGTAGTTGGGATTACAGGTGCGTGCTACCACACCTAGCTAATTTTTGCATTTTTAGTAGAGATGGGGTTTCACCATGTTGGCCAGGCAAGTCTTGAACTCTTGACCTCAGGCGATCTACCCGCCTCAGCCTCCCAAAGTACTGAGATGACAGGCGTGAGCTACTGCGACAGGCCCTCCCTTTCTTTCTCTGTCTTCTTTCCCTTCCTTGTTCACTACCCATTCATTCATTCATTCATCTATAGGACATGGAACTCACGGGATCTGTCCTGGAGAAGCCTTTAAGTTCCCATTCTTAGGGAGAACATGGCTCAGACTCCAATCAGGGCTTCATTATGTGATTCTGTACGTGCAACAGAGGGGTGGGGACGGCACATCCGATTACAATTCAGCTTTCTCTGCATTAAGGAAAACTATCAACAATGAGGCTGTGTAGGGACCATAAAATCAAGATCTAAACAAAAGAATGACTGTATAACTAGTTGATTGCCTCAACTGTGAAAGAGATTAAAATGGTACACTTGCATGGATTTGGTTTTTTGTTTCCGTTTGTTTGGACTTCAGATGCACATAGTCGAGCACCTCATACTCCCTCCTCTGTGTGAATGTAATTTTTCTCCTTCTTCCCAGAGTCCCATACTCACTTCTCACTCCTCTGCTCACTCTAGGAATCCACTGCAATATGTTTAAAAATGTGTCCTTAAAATGTGTTTGTCATTATAAAGCATGCATTTGGTTAACAATCAGTTGCACAAGCGCTTCTTGTTTATACCTCACCACGATGTAGCACAATGAACTCCTCCACATACCACTGGTGCTCATGACGATCCATTTCCTGTGCTGGGTACCGGATCCAACACATGAATTTTACAAGGCTCCGTGTCCTTGAGTTGCTCACAGGCTGGGGAAATGGACAATTGAGGACAGGGTTGGAACACAAAGGAGTCAGTGATCAGTTCTGCTGGAACGGGGCAGGGAGGGCTTTCCAAAGGCAGAGCCACCTGAGCAGAGCTTTAAAAGGTGAATAAGAGCTCACTAGGTGTATAGCAGGGAGGAGGAAGTGGGAGGAGGTGCTCCAAGTAGAGGGAGCACTATTTGAAAAGGGCTGGAAGCATGTAGCGGCTTAGCATGTCTAGGAAACCGAATGATTTTGTTGTGGCTGAGGCAAATGGTATGAAAAGGAAGGGCAAGAGACAACAGCCGGCATTTGTTGAATTATGAAGTGCCAGGTGCTATTCTAAGTGATTAAGTACTGAATTTCTTTTAAGCCACACAACAACCCTAGGAATTGTGAAAGGAAATTAAATTTTGGGACCCCAAACGGATTTAGTTGAAGGGAAAAATCAAGCTGGGAACTGAATCACACAAACCTGCCTCCCCTTCTTAGTTCCTAAATAAGATGGCTGCCTGGGCGTGGTGGCTCACGCCTGTAATCCCAGCATTTTGGGAGGCCGGGGTGGCAGATCACCTGGGTCAGGAGTGCAAGACCAGCCTGGCCAACATGGTAAAACGCTGTCTCTCCTAAAAATACAAAAATTAGCCAGGTGTCGTGGCAGGCACCTGTAATCCCACCTACTTGGGAGGCTGAGGCAGGAGAATCGCTTGAACCTGGGAGGCGGAGGTTGCAGTGAGCCGAGATCGTGCCACTGCACTCCAGCCTGGGTGACAGAGCAAGATTTCATCTCAAAAAAAAAAAAAAAAAAAAAAAAGATGGCTACAAGATGAAAAGCTACCTGCCTCCCCCATATTTTGCCCACAAGGAAATTCCTAGTGAGCTGTTAAAACTTCACAATGGCAATGCATATTGATAGCTTATCTTTACAAGGCAGTCATCCCAGCCCACAAGACGTAAATGCATATCTGATTGTTCCCCTACCCCATTGTGTCTGTGTTATTTTATGGAAAATGTAGATTCCTCCCATTTTTCCTCTGCCCCTTTGTTTATGCCATCTTACGTAAAAAATTCGGATTCACTTACAGGAAAACAGTGTACTTCTCAATATCCCACCCTTTCCCCTTTAAATTGGGAGCCCTGAAAATCACCTTCAAAGAAAGGCATAAACCTGTCTCCTGGGCGTGTCCTTAACTTTGGCAAATCAACCTCCTAAAATGATTGAGACTTGTCTCACTATTTTTCTCAATTGACAGAGCGTACTATTATTCCCATTCTATAGGAAAGGAAACAGAGGCCCAGAGAAGTTAGTAACATGCTCACAGTCACACAGCTTATAAACGTGTAGAAAAATATCTGTGGTTGTGCACGGGTCTGAGCATGTGTCTCTGTGGGTGTGAGTGTGGGCCTTGGTCTTCCTGCCACCACGGGGTCCCATGGAACCTGTCAGAGCCCATCAGCCTGGCCTGGTGTGAGAGGCCTGATCTTGGCCTCAGATGCTAGATGGGCACACATCAAACGCAGCCTAAGCCTGGGACCGGTGGGGCAGAATAATTTAATGAGGATCCAGAAGGGAGGCTGCAGCTGGTGGGGGAGTGGGAATGGTGCCCGTTTCTGCCCAGTGAAGCTTCTGGGCTCCAGAGCCCAGCATCCGGGGATCCGCGTGTGTCGGGGGAGGGAAGATGGCTGTGCTGGGTGCCTGGCCATGACCCCTCCTGCCCATGCAATGGCAGAACTGCATCTAACCTAGGTACGCCCCACCCCTGCCTGGACACCAACCTAGTCCCCAGGTGTCCCATGGGACTTTGGGGGACCCAGGACACCAAGTCCAGCATTTTCATCTCTAAAGCTGTTCTGACATTTCCATGAGATGGAACACAGAGAAAATCACTTCTAGACCAACTAGTCCAACCCCTCACTTTACAGAGAGGAAACTGAGACTCAGAAAGGGGCAGGGAATTCCCCTGAGGTCACCCAGCAAAATTGAGTTTGGCCCAGGCTTAGAATCAAGAAATTCTCAATTGATGTCCAACAACCTTTTCACACTTTTAGAACAAGACCAACACACATAAACATTAGCAAAATGCAAGGTTGTTTACTTGATGGCCTCCGCCTCTATGGCCTGGACGCTTCCTCCTTCCAGGCACTCACCTCTGCAGAATGGAGGCCACTTCCCCCAGTGCCCACAGCCAGAGGGGCTTTGTGAGGAAGGCCAGGCACAGGGCTGACAGAGCATCTCCTGATTCTCCCCCGGACGGGAGTGAGTGTGTGTGTGTGTGTGTGTGTGTGTGTGTGTGTGTGTGTGTGTGTTTGTAGGGGGTTGCCCTTTTGTGGTGGCCTTAGGTCAGAACGAGCGATGTGGGGGGGGACCCAATTTGGTCAGTTTTTCTATCTGAGACGTGGGTAGAGAGAGGAGGAATTGGGTCTGGAGCAGGAGAAGGGGTGAAGATGGCGTGTCGCGTGAAGACAGTGGCCCTGGCCGGGACACAGTTGTGATGGAGCACAGGAAAACCTTGTCTTTGTCCTCAGGATCTTGGGCAGCACACACACTGTCCTGTCACGTCCAGCAGTCACAGTGTGAAAGATTTGTTTTCTGGGAGGTTCCTATGACAAATGTCCATTCATGGCAAGAACCTTCCACAGGTCTTAGGCCACCTACAGCGTAGGATTGGACTCCTTAGCTCCACCTGCAAGCCTTCTCCAGATTCTAGGGTCTAGAGTCTAGAACTTGAGGCTGCAAATTCAAGGTCTACTGCTAAACCTACTCCACAATGCAGCCTTTTTTTTTTTTTTCTGGCTGCCACAGGATGGACAGATTTTTTTTTTTTTTGAGACAGAGTCTCGCTCTGTTGCCCAGGCTGGAGTGGTGCAGTGGCGTGATCTTGGCTCACTGCAATCTCCGCCTCCCGGTTCAAGCAATTCTTCTGCCTCAACCTCCCCAGTAGCTGGGACTACAGGTGCATGCCACCATGCCCAGCTAATTTTTGTATTTTTAGTAGAGACAGGGTTTCACCATATTGGCCAGGCTAGTCTCAAACTCCTGACCTCCTGATCCACCCTCCTCGGCCTCCTAAAGTGCTGGGATTACAGGTATGAGCCACCACGCCCAGTGTTTTGTTTTTTTTTTTTTTTTGAGGCAGGGTCTCATTCTGTTGCCCAGGCTGGAGTTCAGCGGCGTGACCAGATCATAGCTAATTGTGGGCTCAAAGTCCTGGACTCAAGGAATCCTCTCACCTTAGCCTTCTGAGTACCTGAGACCACAGGTGTGCACCATCACACCTGGCTAATTTTTATTTTATATTTTTAGTAGAGAGGAGGTCTTGCTATGTTACCCAGGCTGGTCTTGAACTCCTGGACTCAAGTGATCCTCCCTCCTTGGCTTCCCATGGTACTGGGATTATAGGTGACAAATACTCTTGAATGTAAAAACTTTCGACAGGACATGGGCTCTCCTGTTAGAAACAAACACCACTAGTCCCTATTAACCCATGCCCTCCATTTTTACTCATCTAGATCACCTTCCTGGCACCTGAAAGAACTTAAATGTGGGACCTTTGAGCCTGAACTCCTTGAGAGACCCAGGTCCTTGTATTTTACATGCCATCACCCAGCATGCAGCAGATACTTGATAAATGTTTGCTGAGTGCTTGACTCTAACTGGCCTCATCTGCTATTCCTTCACCCTACCCTCTACTTCAGTCCACATTTCAACTGTGCTCTGAAACATTTTTCTCTCTGCCTCAAAAGCTTCTTTGTGAATTCCTACTCACCCCTCAAGGCCCAGCTTAAGTGGCCTCCCCTCTGGTCCACTTGTCTGCCTCCCTCCCAGTGCTCCTCTATTAGAAGACTTTGATAGCTCCCTTCATGGACTAGGTTTTGAGATTGGCTGTATTTGATATGTACACAGTGTTTCAGTCACTGAGAAAGACTTAGTTGGCTTAACTGGTCCATCTCAAAGGGTCATGCAGAAGCCTGAGTTAGCTAGCTCACCAACCTTGGTAAACCCCGTTAGCCGCTCTGGGTCTCTGTCCCCAAATCCTGGTGCCTCAATCCTCATCTTCACTTGGGTGTAGGAAGAGGCCTCATGACTCAGGGTCTGGCCCATGGAGCGAGGAGAGTCCCTAAAAGGGCTCCAGGCAGAAGATAAATATTAGTGAACAAGCTAGGACCAGCCCTGCTACCAGCCTGGCCCAGACACCCTTGGCCCATGACGACATTTTCTGGGGCTACCTGCTGGGCTTGGCCAAGGTGTTGTGGGGTGGGTTGCCTGGGCCTGTGGGGAGCTGCTGGCAGAATGCACTCTCCAGGGCTGCAGACAGCAACGCCAGGGAACACCCACACAATGCCTCGCTGGTTCCAAGGCACCCCCCTCTTAAAGGCTCCATGTGTACCCCCACCCCAGGTTCCAGCCTTATCTGTGCAGGGCCCCTATCAGGGTCAGCTTATCTCTTTTGCATCAAGAGGGTGAGTACATGTGAGTGTGGGAGTCAGGGAACATGGGTGTGTGTTATGGCACGTGTGTGAGTAGATCTGTGAGTATGAAGATTGTGTGGGAATGAGTGTACATGTGTGTGCATGATGTGTGACTATCCATGTATGTGTGTGTGTGTGTGAAGGGTGAATGTCTGTGGGTGTGCTCATGGGTTTGTGGGTTTGGGCGTGTATGTTAGTGGATATGCTCTCGGGTTTGTGTGTGAGTCTATGAGTAAACTCTGTGGTTTGTGGATGTGTATACGTGTGACTCGGTGTGACAACAAAGATGTGGATGTCAGTCTTGATTGTGCCATTTCATAACTGTTGAAAACTTAAACAAATCCCTTCCCCTTTCTTTTTTTGTAAAATAAAATGGACAGGACAAGACAAGACGATCTTTTAAGTCTCCTTCCAGCTTTGATACACAACAACTGCTTTGGGGGTTGTGTACAATTGTGTGAAGGCTGTGCGTACACCTGTGCGTGTGTGTGAGAGAGTAGCAGGGCGGTGCTGTGCGAAGCACATGGCTTGGAATTCGGATTTCACATTTATGAGCTATGTGGTCTCAGATTAGCCCCTTCCCCTTTCTGAGCTTCCCCTCTGCCGGTAGGGCTAATGATTCCAATAAGCCTGCTTTGAAATCTAAGAAATATTGTTTGGGAAGTGCCTAGCTCAGAATCTGGCTCAGCTCCCTCTCTGAGATGTGTGTGTGTGTGTGTGTGTGTGTGTGTGTGTGTGTTCCCACACGCACACATGTGGGGTACTCACGCGCACATGCTCCACTGTGCCAGTTGGTCCGGAGTACAGGGTAAGTGCCTAGATCATTCCTACCTTCTGGGGTTTCTAACTTCTGTCTGTGCTGGGAACACAGCCACCCAGGAGAGAGAGCCTTGGGAAAACAGTCTCCCAACTACCTGTCTGGACCCACATGGTCCTGAGGCCTCCCTGCTGTTCCAGACTGGCTGTCACATGGGTGCAGTGGCCTGGAAAGGAGGATTGGGGTGGGCAGGAGACAGGCTCCCAAATCCGATTAGTGCCCACCCGCCATCCAGGGCTTTAGAGACTAAAGAGATTCTTCTTCAAGGGTCAGCTGCAAGTCTGGGGTGGTGACTGAGCTCATCTTGGGACCCCAGGCCCCTCTAGAACAACATCTCAGGGTGGGAGCCAGGAGCAGACAGGACCTCGAGCTCAGAGAGCTCCCAGCCTGATGGAGAGAGCCGGGAGAGTCAGGCTAGCTCTGTGGCTTCCTGTGGTCTCAGGGCAGGAGGGCTCCAACTCTCGGCCTGGAAAAGGAGGGGGCAGAGGCTTGAGGGACTGGTAGAGACTGGGGAGAGAAGAAAGAGACAGGGCATTCTAGGTAGGACGAGCAGCATGGGCAAAGTGGGAAGGCTGCACTGAGTAACTAACGTGCCTGTGTGTGCGCTTCTGTGTATACTAGGGAGAGGGTGCCCTAGGGGCCTTGGAGAATATAAAATCCAACTTTGCATTTTATTGGTGAGGAAGCTAAGGCTTCCTCAGTCTTACTCTGGTCAGAGTGAGGTCCTGACTGACTCCAGCTCAAGTCTAAGGTCTGCCTCCAATTCCTGGGTTCCAAAGAGGGGGGTGTCAAGCTGAGCTGCCGAGTCCCTCCTTCCTCTCTTTTGCTGGTCCCGCAGTGATCTTGGTGAAGCAGAGCAGGGGCTTAGCAGTGATGTCTGCCTTCAGGCCAATGCGAGGGTCTGGGGCTGGACACTGTATCCCTGTTCAGGGGTCTCAAACAAACCTTCAGTGGCTGCTTACACTTGGGCCTGATCCTCAAGGGCATGTCCCAAGCCCAGACTCTGGACACCCAGAGAAGAACCCAACACTGAACCCCAGGCCGGCTAGGCTCCAACACCCACGCTAGCGAAAGCCCCAACCACTGACCCTGAGAGAACTCACAGCTGGGCTCTGAACACAGAAAAAAGGTCCCAGCACCTGGCCAAGAGGCGTCTACGCAGGCTGAGATCCCATTGCAGACTCAGTACTGGATCCCTACAACGCCATCCAGAAACTCCGCGAAGAACCCAGCATCCAAATGCGAGCACCCAGAGAGGGTCCCAGCACCCACCCTGAACACGAAGAGGAGATCCCCAACACCCCAACCGGGTCCATTTGGATCGGCTTCCAACCCAGACCCAGAACATCCGATTCGATGCCTACAATGGACTCAGATGTGGGGCCCACACAGGGAAAGGACTCAGGAGGCCTCCCTCCTTCCCCACCCAGCCTCAGTGAGGCTTATCTAGAGAGGTCTTCCAAGTGCCAAGACTTTTCTGCAGAATGTTTGATCATCGATCGGGATGAGTGCGACTGGGGGAAGGGGGCAGGAGGCCAGGCCTGTTCCCTTTGGGGGAAAGGGGAGGGGGTCCAGTTTGCAGGGCTGGGGTGGGAGAGGGCAGGCGAGGTGTGCGCCCCTACCCCTTCCACCCGGCGAGGGAGCTGGGGCGGAAGCTGTGCGCCCTCGGAGGCCCTGCACTCCCGGCACTGCGGGCCCCTAAACAGCCCGCGGGGCGCTGGGCGCCGGGCCAGGAAATCCGGCGCCGGCCCTTGAAGCGCACCCGGGCCGGGCGGGGCGGGCTGGGCGCTGGCACCACGGCCGCCTGCAGAGCAACGTGACTGTGCGGGCTCGGGTCCCCACTGGGACAAGGCGGCCTCTGTGCGGACCCAGCTGATTCCTCTCCGGCTGCAAATCCCTTCCGGCTGACAGCCCTGCCGTCTGGGACCAGGCGTGGGAACGGGGGAGCGGGGCTGGGGGCAAGGTGGGTGCGGAGGAGGGGAGCCCATTGGCGGGAGGCCCGCCGGGAGGCCACCTGCTGTGTACATCCAGGGGTGGCAAGGGCTACCTTTGCGGACAGGGAAGCCGAGGCTAAGAGAGGTCTAATCACTAGCCCAAGTCGCGCAACCTGTTTCTTGGTTAAAGCCAGAGTTCTGAATTAACTCTATATTTGTTGTTGAGAGGTAGGTGGCATTATTAGCATCAATTTATAAATGAGGGACTCTGAGGCTCAGAGTTGAAGCCGCCTGCCCAACGTCCTAACACAAGAAGGGAGTGAGTGAGGCTGGGACTGGAGCCCAGGACCGCCCACTCCAAACATGGGGTCCAGGCCGTCCCAGCAGACCCCTGACCCCAGGTACTCACTGGACATCCAGCCAGAGCCTCGGCATGGGCCTAAGTCACACGGTCCCCCCTGCTCAAGGCCTTGTGTCTGATTGGTTCAGTGTGGTGGACCCGGGGAATGATTTCCGTTAATCTGGTGGACAGAAGTGTGGCTGAAGGAGGGAAATGGGGTGAGGGTGGCGGCGCCAGGTGGCTAGACAGAGGACTGGAGGGCAATGCGTCTGGGAGATGACTTTCAAGAAGCCCCTCTGCCCGCCCGGTGCAGCTGGGGACAGAGCTGGAACCCCAGAGGCTGGAGATAGAGCCATGAGGTGGGCTGGGGGAACCATCCAGCATCCAGTATCCAGCCTCACCCTGGCCTCCGGGGGAACAGGATATGGGTCCTGTGTATTCTGTGGAATTAAAAAATGGAGACTTCTCAGCAGGGAAAGAGCTCAGCTGGTTCCCCGGACTGTCTGGCTTCTGTCCTGACTCCCACAACTGGGGCAGCTTGGGACTTTTTTCCATTCCTTGCCCAAGATTTGACCTAGACAAGGAGTGTGGGGGGCTCAGGGGAGGAGGGAGGATGGCAGGGGCATGGGGGCGACTGCTGAGTGGGCGCGTGACTGCCTGCTATGCATGTGCCTGTGTGTCTCTGTACAGGATGAATATCTTTGTGATGCTCTTACACACACGTGCCTCTGAGAATGTTCGTGGTGGCTCTGGCAGGGTGGGTGTATTGTATATGTGGGTGCTGTTCGTGTCTGAGCACTTTGACCCTGCCAGGATCTGTGTTATCTCTCTGGGTCTGTGTGTTTGTGGCTGAACCTGTATCTGTGAGTCTTTGTGTGTGTCTGTTTCCGCCCCCAACAGAGCCCTGAATGCCATTTTGCTGCCTGAATGTGCAGAGGAATGTGGGGGGACCATCGAGAGGGGAGCACATGTCCTGGGCTGCTGGCCTGCTGGTTATGGAAAACTACTGAGGCCTCCTGGAGCTGGGCAGCCCAGGCCAGGCCCAGAGCCAGGCTCTGCAGCTTTTGCCCCTCCAGGCTCCTCCCACCCCTTCTCTGCAGGGCTGGGGACCTGCTGAGATGGGTTCTTGGTGGAGCAGAGAGCACTGCCTCCCTCCCACCACTCTCCAGATGGTTTGCCAGGCCTGGAGGGGGAGGGGGAGTGAGGGGGTGAGATTAGTTTTTCTCTGAAGTCCTTCCCAACCCTGACATTCTCTCCATTCTGTGACTGTTAAAGGGATTTAAAAAGGCAACTTTACCTCCATTTTGGGGGGATTGTGAAAGCAGTAGGGTCTCAGACTGTTAGAGCAAGAAGGGCTCCTAAAGATGATCTAGTTTCACCCCCTCTATCTTACAGATGCGGGCACAGGCCCACAGTGAGGGGTCCGGATCCCCCAGTCACCTTCTGGAAGGGCAAGAACCACGTCATCAGGCCTGCCGTCTCCCCATCGCCACGGGCTTGTCCCCCATCATACTGTGTGACCTACCCTGCACAGAGGAAGAAGCTTTTGAGAAGGCCTTGGAGGATGGGAGCATTTCAACACATGGAGGTGGGGTCGAGGCTCTGGGTGGCAAGAAGACATGGGTGATGTGAACGTGGGCAGCAGAGGAGTGCAGTCAGGATCGAGCATGGGAGAATGCCAATTGAACACACTGGGTCCTAGGACTGAAATGGTATGTCTGGGCTATACGTGAGGGTCCTCGTAGGCAGATGTGGACTTTATCCTATAGGTGATTCTGGTAAGAGGTAAAATTGCCATGTAGCCAAGTGGTTTAGGGCACATGATCCACAGTTGAATCAGATTACCTTGTATTCCAATCCCAGCTCTAAGACTTTGGTAACTGTATAACTACCCAACCCTGAGCAGGTTACCTAAACTCTCCATAACTCACTTTTCTCATAATTGGAATGGAGGTAGCAGGCCATGCCCGGTGGCTTGCATCTATAATCCCAGCACTTTGGGAGGCCAAGACAGGACAATAGCTTGAATTCAGGAGTTTGAGACCAGCCTGGACAAAGTAGTGAGACACTGTCTTTATTAAGAAAAAAAAAAAAGAAATGGAGATAATGATAGTATTTCACTCCCGTGGCTGTCATGAGAAAGAAATGAGAATACAGGCAAAGCCCTCAATGCCTGATCCTGGCCAGTGCTCGGTAATAGCTGTGATGCTCCTAGCGGTGAGGCCTGTATTTAAGGCTAGTCCGGAAGGACAGAGAGAAGGTAGCGATACCGGGAGGAGTCCACAAGAATCATGTTGATGAGATGCCATGATGAGGTCCATGACGCTGTCCCCTGGGTTAACTGGCTGGTGTCCTCAGCAGGGCTGCAGGAAGGTGGGCAGAACTCCTCACTCAGAGGTCTTGAGTTTGTCCCTGGGTGAACAGCACCTGAAAAACCATTTTCAGAGGAGGATTGGTGGAATGGGGAGGGAACTGGGGAGAGAAGGTTCTCAGCTTCTGACAGCAGGAGGGTAGCGGGGGTGGGGCCCAGGAGAGCGATTTGGGAAGTGCAGGTCACTCATTGCTTGTGGTGCTGGAGATTGCTGGTTTGGGAGAGGTCACGCACGAAGCTAAGAGAGAGGAAAGGGACCCCCGCAACCCAGGGAACCCCTTCTGAGCCAGAGCCTTAGGAGAAGCAGCGGCCACAGGGGCTGAGGAAACTGAGGCTAGCTGAGGTCAGAGAAGGTGAGGGAAGAGTGTGCTTCAAGGAGGGAGCAGTCAAGAGACCCCCGTCAGGGGAAACAGCGAGACGAGGAGGTCGAGGTGGAGGAAAAGGCAGCGCAGAGGCCGTCGGCTTTGGCATTAAAGAGGCCACCTGTGTAGAATCCGATTTGCAGAAGAGGAAACAGAACCCAAGCTGCGGCTAGGTGAGGGATTAATTAATGGGATGGGGAAGTGGAGGCAGAGGCAGGTGTTCTGTGACTGTTCAGAAGCTTGGCTGAGGAGAAGGGGAACGACTTGTGGCAGCCAGACAGGAGAGGTTTGGAGCCTTCTGGGGACAGGGTGACGGGGGATATTCTCCTATTTCCAGTGGAGAAACTGAGGCTCAGGGGTTAAGAAGCCCGTGCAAGATCACGATAAATTATTGAAGGAGGGCAGCCCAAGCTCTCTGACTCTTAATGTAGTAATTTCCTAAATGGACAATTGAAATAGTATAATACACACACACACACACACGGATATTAGTTCTGATCATAGAAGTAAAACATGTTCATGGGAGAAATCTAGAAACAGATGCAACAGTGTAAGGGAAAAACACATAAATCACCTGTAATTCTACCACGCAGAGATAAGCATTTTTACCATTGTGTGTCATGACTTTCTACTTTTTTCCTCTGCCAGTATACATAAATACACACTGGGATCATGTTGTACAAACTGTTTTATAAATCCCTCGTTTCATTTAGCAACATAGCATAAATGCTTTTCCATAAGAATAAATATCGCTTGAGAATTATTTTTTTCTCTTTAGCTCACAGTCTAGGCAGGAAGATAAGACTCACAGATGGGATCCTGCAGTAAGCAGTTGAGCACAATTAATGAGGCAGCGGGAAAGTGCCTGGATTCCTGGACTGGGAGCACAGTGGGTTGGTTCTTTGGCTCCTGACTTGGCCACTGATTAGTTATGTGGCTTTTAGCACTCATAGCATATTTGGACCTTAGAACCCCAAATATCTCCAAAGGGTTATCAATGAGTCTCTGAAGGCCAGCTGTCATCATGGCAAAAGGGTTGAAGGAGAAGTCTTAGAAAATGAAACCATGCCGGGCGTGGTGGCTTATGCCCATAATCTCAGCACTTTGGGAGGCTGAGGCAAGTGGATCACCTGACCAACACGGTGAAACCCTGTCTCTAAAATACAAAAATTAGCTGGGTGTGGTGGACCATGCTTGTGGTCTCAGCTACTTGGGAGGTTGAGGCAAGAGAATCACTTGAACCCAGGAGGCGGAGGTTGCAATGAGTGGAGATCACACCACGGCACTCCAGCCTGGGCAACAGAACAAAACTCTGTCTCAAAAAAAGCCCAACAACAACAACAAAAAGAAAATGAAACCACATGATTCTGTGAGTCAATTTCTTCATCAGAAACTTGGGAAGCGTATTTACCTACCCTGCCTGCCAGGATTGGTGATAATCAAATTAGATTATTAATTTATTTATTTATGTATTAGACAGAAGCTCACTCTGTCACGCAGGCTGGAGTGCAGTGGCACGATCTCAGCTCACCGCAGCCTCTGTCTCTGGGGTTCCAGCGATTCTCCTGCCTCAGCCTGCCGAGTAGCTGGGATTACAGGTGAACTCCTGACCTCAGGTGATCCGCCTGCCTTGGCCTCCCAAGGTGCTAGGATTATAGGTGTGAGCCACTGTGCCCGCCTTAGGTTAATTATTACGATGCCTACAAACAACTTATATTTGGATAATGTTTTGCTGTTTACCCACATTATCTCACTTAATCATTCCAACAATCCTGTGGGGTAGGTAGTGTTTTTGTATTCTATTTTTCCGGATAAGGGAAACATGGCTTGGAGAGGTGGGGTCATTTGTTCAAGGTCAAAGGTAGTCAGTGGTAGAGTTGGGGTTGAGCCTAGGTCTCCTTGTTACTAAAGCCATGAATCTTCACACTATGTCACTGTGATGTGTTCTGCAGGCCTGCAGAGGAGAGGGACATGGAAAAGAGGAAAAGAGAAAAAAGTAGAATGCCAAGCTGCTTCATCCTTGGTTTAGCTTTGTCCCAGGTACCAATATCTGTGGGGGGGATTGCTGCCCCCTGGTGTTCTGTGTGTGATATGTCCTGGAAGGGAGGAGAGCTAGCAATCTGCCTGCCCCACTAGAGAAGTGGGGTGGGATGAGCTCAGAATAACCCCAACTTGTCCTTTTAGAGACGGGGTGGGTGTGGGGGAGGGGTGGTTGGTGCATATTTCACCCAACAGTTCTGAGTAGAAGCTTGGTATATTTCAGGCCCCACTTGCTCCTTATCCTCATTAGGGTGCCCTTGTGCAGGATTAGTGGCCACTGACAATATTGTATTTCTGACTCAAGTGCTAGTTAGAAGGGTGTTACATCATAATTATTTTTTAAACTCTACATTAATGTTTCATATGCACTTCTGTATCTATGATACAACTCAATAGAAAAACATAGGATTTTTGGCAATGCTTAGGGAATAATTTTTACTCTGGGCCGAAAAAGTTTGTCATTGGCATAGCATCAAATGACAGAGTGGCACAGCCAGCACCTGAAGATGTGTACTTTAAAGGAGGTTTTCACTTGTTACCTCATTTTACAGTACCATAGCCTTTCAAGGAAGGTATTCATTTTCATTTTACCCATGAGAAAATAGGCTCAAGATTCCCCCCACCCCGCTACCCACCTGATTGAAGTCAGGGAACTTTCCAAGACCCCACACTGCCCCCTTGTGGCAGTCCTCATGGCTTACTCAGTAAATAGGTCGTAGTGGCATGCCCAAATGAGATCGATGTTGCCTCCAAAATCTAATATGTTGGGCTTCTTTCTTTGTGATGGGAGATGCCAGATGCAACAACTATCCTTAATCTTGCAAGAGATATTTTCATGTTCACCTTATAAAGGATACTTTGATTTGCTAGAGACCACTGGAAGCAACAAATTTCACTAAGGTGGTAGGTTCCTTGGATTTGGTTTGGGATTTGTTTCATATCATCCGTTACGTATCTGTCTTACCAGCATGTCTAGGGTATCAAGTAGTACTCACCCCGTCCAATCAATATGATTTTATCAGTGTAGTAGGCCAGCATGATCTCCCATGAAATGGTGAAATGATTAGGTCCTAGCAGGCTAGATTTTGATAGAGGGCTGGAGAGTTGATATAGCTTTGAGTGAAAAAAGTGAAGGTGTATTGCTAACTCCATGAGGTAAAAGCATTCTGCTTTTAGAGGTCACCACTGACTGGCATTCCTAGCTCTCTGTTTTTGGATATCTTGTTTTATAGTATACCAAGGAAGTTTTGACCTTTCTCCTTACTGTAATGTAGGCCACCTTTAAGTCCAAGTTTCAGTTAGCCAGCCCAGTAAGCTGTTACAGCCACTCTCAGTTTCTTGAGATAACATATCTGTATCAATGAATTCAGTGCAATCAAAAATTACATTTTTCTTTCTCAGGTATAACACTCTTGGAATCCACTTCCATAAATATTTCCCAGGCTTTTACTAGTATAGCCTTGCAAAATGTATACTGGCAAAAACTTGTGATTCTTTTTATATCTATTTGATGTTTTTGATATCTATTTTTTTTTTTTTTTGAGACAGTCTTGCTCTGTCACTCAAGCTGGAGTGCAGTGGCATGATCTTGGCTCACGATAACCTCCGTCTCCCGGGTTCAAGCAATTCTCCTGTCTCAGCCTCCCAAGTAGCTGGGATTACAAATACAAAAATACAAATACAAATACAAAAAACCCAGCTAATTTTTGTATTTTTAGTAGAGATGGGGTTTTGCCATGGTGGCCAGGCTGGTCTCAAACTCCTGACCTCAGGCGATCTGCCTGCCTTGGCCTCCCAAAGTGCTGGGAATACAGGTGTGAGCCAATGTGCCTGGCCCCTTGTTCTTCTTAATTTGTGTAAATTTAAGTTTGTACAAGTGTAGTTTTGTTAAATGGATATTTTGACTAGTGGTGACATCTGGGCTTTTAGTGTATCCATCACCCCGAATAGTGTACATCGTACCCATTAAGTAATTTCTCATCCCCCACCCTCCTCCCACCCTTCCATCCAATGTCTATCATTCCACATTCTATGCCCATGTGTAGACATTATTTAGCTCCCACTTATAAGTGAGAACCTGTGGTATTTGACTGTTTCAGAGTTGTTTCACTTAGGATAATAGCCTCTAGTTCTATCCATTTTACTGCGATAGACATGATTTCATTCTTTTTACGGCTGCACAGTATTCCATTGTGTATATATGCCACATTTTCTTTATTAAATTATCCAGTTGGTTCCTATTCTGAGTCACACTTTGTAGTCCTGTAGTCCTTCTCTTTCTCTTTGGATCTATTGCAATTTGAGTATTATTATGTGTCTGGAAGCAATGATGGATCATGTGTATGGATTTTGAAAACCATCAGGACGCTTCTTCAAGGTGACTACCTCTAGCAAGATAACTGTAGAACCCTCAGGAAAGGGGCAGCTAACAACTTCAGATGAGAGGAAGGGCTGCTTTTATGGCAAAGAGGACTAGTATAATTTGGGGGTTCAAGGGAGTTTAAATCTACCCAAATGCCCCTATTACATTTTTCAGAGTCTGTCTTTTTCTATCAACAATATAACTTCATATTTAAAAAGCAAGGCTGTGAATTTAATTTATATGTAATTTGGTCAGCCACAGGAACAGATTCTGGTTTTCAGAAATCTAGGCTTTGCACTACAGAAAATAAGGGATTCCCTCAAGCTGGTCATGTTTTCTGGCTTCCTACCTATGTAGCCAGCTGAGAATTTAAAGCTCTGACCTTGCCATTTTATTTTTCCAACATGCTCAGAGGAAACCAGCCCTTCCCACAGCCTTTGTACTCCTTATTTCTATCATAATGTTCTTTTTTAAATCTTTTTTTTTTTAAGACAGAGTCTTGCTCTGTCACCCAGGCTGGAGTGTAGTGGCACGATCTCAGCTCACTGCAACCTCTGCCTCTTGGGTTCAAGTATTTCTCTACCTTAGCCTCTCGAATAGTTGGGATTACAGACGTGTGACACCATGCCTGGCTAATTTTTGTATTTTTTTAGTAGAGACAGGGTTTCACCATTTTGGCCAGGCTGGTCTTGAACTCCTGACCTTGTGATCCACATGCCCGGCCTCCCAAAGTGCTGGGATTACAGGCGTGAGCCACCACGCCCGGCCTTTAATCTATTTTTTCATCTCTCCTTTTTTTGTCGACCAAGAAACAGCACTGAAATTTCTATGATAATGTTCTATGACTATAGCTACTTAGTAATCAGTAGTTTATTAAGGTAATTTTACACAGTATTTTAAATAATATAAGCAACCCATCATGTGAGGTCAGGTGTGAAATTTTCCTCTTGTGGTGTCATGTCAGAGCTCAAAACGTTCTAGACTTTAGAAGATTTTGAATTAAGCTACTTATTACTAGCCTTGTCATTGATAGGCCCTTGATTATAACCAGTTATAGATAATAATTTAAGTAACGGCATTAATATTGCATGTCATGGACTAGCAGTGTCCCCTTTTCCAATACGGATATGACAGCCACGTATCATAACAGGACATGAACAGATCTGAGTGATGCCAGGGGTGAGTTGTGTCAAACCCAGTCTAGGTGCCTCCTGAGATGTGCTCATGTCGCCTGCTGCAGTACCCCATCTTTTGTTCAGTGGAGAGCCCTGTCCCCCGCCCCTCCCCCACTCTCCATGCCTCATCTCCTACCACCACCAGGGTGTGTTTCAGGGTGCAGCATTCAGTACAAACGGTTGGTAAGCTGGTCTCCAAGACCACGTAGCTGCCTGGGCCTTCTTGTGAAATTCACTGTTGCACCATCTTGTATTTGCTTTCTTTTCTCCCTGCTTCACTTCTCTTTCCCCCTCACTCTTGTTGCTCTGGGACCGTACTTTCCGAGAAAGATTTAGCATGTCAACGTTGCCTCAGCTTCTCTTTTATAAAGGACCTGGGCTAAGACAGAACTCTAGAAGAGCAGTGACGGGCCCGAAAGTGGGTACTTTTTGTTTGGTTTGGTTTTGTTTTTTGTTGTTGTTGTAAGCAACAGAAATAGCTTAAGATAAAACGGAGAGAATTTTTTTTTAGGGGAATTAATTCAAAGAATCAAAGAAAAGACTGAACAAATCTATAGATAAGATGGGAACCAGAGAAAATCTGCTCATCTGTGTAACAGAACCAATGGATGGTGTTAGCGGTACGGGTTGAATACCCCTGCTCTGAAAATCCAAAATTTAAAATGCTCCAAAGCCTGAAACTTTTTGAGCTCCCACAAGTAGAAATTTCACACCTGACTTCATGTGATGGATTGCATATATTATTTAAAATATTGTATAAAATTACATTCAGGCTATGTGTATAAGGTATATATGAAACATAAACAAATTTCATGCTTAGACTTGGGTCCTATTCAAAAGATATCCCATTATGTATATACAAATATTCCAAAATCTGCAAAATAAATCCAAATCCAAAAGCTGAAATACTTCTGGTCTCAAGCATTTCAGATAAGGAGGAATATTCAACCTGTAGTTTTAAAAGATGTCCACAAATCTTTCTATATTCCTGCTTTCAAGAGGTGGAATGTAGTTCCCCTATAGGTGAGTGTGAACTATACCTGGTGACTGACTCCTACTGAATAAAATGTGCTGGAAATGATAGTGTGTGACTTTGGAGGCTAGGTCATAGAAAACACTGCGGCTTCCACCTTCCTCTGCCTTTGATCACCTGTTGCTACCATGTCATGAAGACGGTAAAGCAGCCCCAGGGGAGGCCTAGGTGGTGAGGAACTGAGTCCTGCCACCAGCCACGTGAGTGGACCATCTGAGTCAGTCCTCTTGTCTCAGTCAAGCTGGGACTGCAGATGACTGTGGCTTGGCCGACAGCTTTAGTGCAATCTCACAAGAGACCCCCGGCCAGAACTATCAGCTAAGAACTCCAGAATTCATGTCCTACAGAAACTGTGAGGTAATAAATATGTGTTATTTTCAGCCACTGAGTTTTAGGGTAATCTGTTTTGCAGCAGTGAATAACACAGTATCATTAAGGTATCCTCAATGGTTATTGATCTTTGTGCCACCATTATTATATTATTATTATTATTATTTGAGACAGAGTCTTGCTCTGTCACATAGGCTGGAGTGCAGTGGCACAATCTGGGCTCACCACAACCTCTGCCTCCCAGATTCAAGTGATTCTCCTGCCTCAGCTTCCCAAGTAGCTGGGATTAGGCACCCACCACCACGCCCAGCTAATTTTTGTGTTTTTAATAGAGATGGGGTTTCACCATGTCAGCCAGGCTGGTCTCGAACTCCAGACCTCAGGTGATCCACCCACCTCAGCCTCCCAAAGTTCTGGGATTACAGGCATGAGCCACTGTGCCTGGTTGTGTCACCATTATCCGCATCTGCAAATAGGGATAATAATAGTACCTTATACAGCTGTGCATAAGGATAGAAAATACTCAAGATAGTGCCTAGGACAGAGTGAGAAGCCAGTAGATATTAGTCATAGTGATAGTACTGCTGCTGGTACTACTGCTAACATCTATTAACTTCTCACTCTGTAATCCCCAGAATCAAGTTCTCAGGAAAGAGAATATGATTAACTTCTCTTGGGTTATATGCCTTCCTCTTGGGTAAGGGAGGAGGCAGTTTGATAAGCAATCCCAGCAAGTCTGTATTTCCTCAAAGGAAATTAAGATGCTATTGTGACATTAAGAAACAGTGGTTGCAAGGCAGGCAAAACCAACACCCACTACATAGGGTGTATATACTTTTAAGGCTTTTTAAATATAAACCCAAATTGCTTTTCCAAAATATATCCATCTACACTCCCACCAATAGCCACAAGAATAGCCTCCTCTCTTCATCTTTACCAACTTTGCTATTATCTTGAAGAAAACACAAAGAGCCAGATTAATGAATGGAAAATAACATCTTATTGTTTAAGTCTGTGTATTAGTCCATTCTTGCAGTGCTATAAAGAAATTCTGGCTGGACCAGGTGGCTCACGCCTGTAATCCCAGCACTTTGGGAGGCTGAGGTGGGCGGATCACTTGAGGTCAGGAGTTTGAGACCAACCTGAGCAACATGGTGAAACCACATCTCTAATAAAAATACAAAAAGCCGGGCGTGGTGGGATGTGCCTGTAATCTCAGCTACTTGGGAGGCTGAGGCAGGAGAATTGCTTGAACCCGGGAGGCGGAGGTTGCAGTGAGCTGAGATCGCACCACCGGGCTCCAGCCTGAGCAATGAAAGCGAAACTCCGTCTCAGAAAATAAATAAATAAATAAGGTTTAATTGGCTCATAATTCTGCAGCCTGTACAGGAAGCATAGTGGCTTCTGCTTCTGGGGGAGACCTCAGGGAGCTTATTACACAATCGTGGCAGAAGGTGAAGGGGAAGCAGGTATGTCTTACGTGACTGGAGCAGGAGGAAGAGAGGGAGGGCGCAGGAAGAGACAGAGGGCGCAACCAGATCTCATGAGAACTCTATCAGGAGAACAGCACTAGGAAGATGGTGCTAAACCGTTAATGAGAAACCACCCCCATGCTCCAATCACCTCCCACCAGGCCCCACCTACAACACTAGGGATTACAATTCATCAAGAGATTTGGGCGGGGCTGCACGTCCAAAGCATATCAGTCTGCAGTTCTTTACTTGTGAAGTTGGACATGTCTCCATGTTTCCGTTTGCCATCTGTATATCTCCTATCATGAATTACAGGAACTGAGACTCTCAAGATAGAGAAGCTTTGTCCTACAAAGCACATGGCTGAAATTCAGTGAATGATGAAGGCATGTCTGAGAATCTTTAGTATTAAGTGTGAAGGATTCTTGAAACAGAAGAGACATATAACTAGGCAAAATGTATTAACAGACTGTATTCTTGGAAATTTGGAAATTATCTTGCTACTTTGTGATTTTACTATTAGATAAAAATTGGTATAAAATATTTATAGCCAGATACAAGAATGGATGTAACTGGACAAAACCTGAAATAGAAGCAAATCGTCTCTATATGAAAGTGAAATATAGCACTGATATCTGGAAATGTTGTTATGAACAACTTGACCCCTAAAAGTTAATTCATCTTAGATTACCAGTGTCAATATTTAATATAAAAGGCTTATGTATGCAATAAAACTTTGGAATTCTCCTACTGAAAGTGGACATTCCTCCAGTTATTAGAAATAAATCCAGATGTCTGCAAATCTAAGTATTCTGGCTTTTGTTGTCTTTGTTTTGCTACAACTTGGACTGAAAGCATTGTCTTTTACCTTAATTTTTTCATAATGTTAGACTTACAGAAAAGTTGCAACAAAGCTATAATAATACAAAAACCCAGTGAACACTTTACACATTTCTCTCTCTCTCTCTCCCTCTGTGTGTGTGTGGGGTGTGTGTGTGTGTGTGTGTGTGTGTGTGTGTACTTTTTCTGAATTTTCAAGAGTAAGTTGCAGAAATGATGCTCCTTTACTCCTAAATATTTCAGTGTATATATAGGCCCCAAACAAGAACATTATCTTAATAACCTCAATATAATGATCAAAACCAGGAAATTAACATCAATACCTACTATTTTGTAATCTACAGACCTTGTTCAGGGATCTCCAGTTGTTCTAACAGAGTTCTTTATAGCAAAAGAAGATTTTTATTCAAGTATTGACTCCAGTTGCCATGTCTCTTTAGTCTTTTTTTTTTTTTTGAGATGGAGTCTTGCTCTGTTGCCCTGGCTGGAATACAGTGGCACAATCTCTGCTCACTGCAACCTCTGCCTCCCGGGTTCAAGCAATTCTCCTGCCTCAACCTCCTGAGTAGCTGGGATTACAGGCTTGAGCCACTACACCTAGCTAATTTTTGTATTTTTAGTAGAGACAGGGTTTCACCATGTTGGCCAGGCTAGTCTTGAACTCCTGACCTCATGATCCACGCGCCTCGGCCTCGCAGAGTGCTGGGATTACAGGCATGAGCCACTGCACCTGGACTGATCTTTTTTTTTTTCATAAAACATTTGATGTGTTTGAAGGCGCTAGTACATTAACTTCTACTGCTGCTGTAACAAATTACTACAAAGTTAGTGGCTTAAAATGACACTAATTATCTTACAGTTATGGAGGTGTAAAGTCTGAAGTGGGTCTCACTGGGCTCAAATTAGGTGCTGGCAGGGCTATACTCCTTTTGAAGGCTCTAGAGGAGAATCCTTTCCTGTCTTCAAGAGGCCACCTTCTTTCCTTGACTCAAGTCTTCCATTTTCAAAGCCAGCAACTTCATGCTGCCATCTATCTGGTTCTCTCTCTTTTGTCTTTGTCTTCCACTTATAAGGACTCTGGTGATTACATTAGGCGCTCCCTCAGGATAATCCAGGATATGCTCCCCATCTCACAACCAGCTGACTGGCAACTTCCATTCCATTCGCAATCCCCGTTCCCCGTTTGCCTTGTAATCTAACATATTCATGGGTTCCAAGGATCAGGACATGGACATCTTCTGCCCACCACCACAAGCCACTTTATTTTTAGAATGTTGTTTAATTTTGGCTTGTCTGATGCTTCGTAATGATTAGATTCAGGTCATGCACTTTTGGAAGAAATATCACAGATTTTTTTAGCCAATTGATCTTATATCTGGACACTTTCCTTAATTCTTGTATGGGTTTTAGTCATTGATTATTTTGGATTTTCTGCGTATGCTCATGTCATCTGTGAATATTAATAATAGGTTTTTTCCTTCCCATTTTTACACATAATTTTTCTTGGTTGTATTGGCCAGGACCTCTAGCATCCTGGTATCCAACTTGGATACCAGGTATGTTTTTCCTTGTTCTTGATCTTCCTAGAATGCATCTAAAATTCTATGCTAAGTCTGTGTAATGTGCTATAGGTTTTTTCTCATAGCTTTTTATCAAATTAAGACAAATCCTTTCTATTTCTAACTTTGTGAAATATTTTTTCATTGAAAGATGTCGAACTTTGTGGGAGTCATCCCTTGCCCTCTGAAGCACATGTCTCTTACCAAGGCCTTCAGAGTTCTTGCCACTTCCTGCTCACTATGTACAGTTAACTTGACGTCATCAAAGTGGTGTTCTGTGGGGGCGGTCAAACAGTTCAAGACCCTTAGGATTCTATTATGATGGAGGGAAGAATTACCATAACCCTGGAGAAATGTGAATTTTGTCACTGTAAACATGAAGCCTGTAAATGCGTAATGATATCTGTCCTATGTTAAGGCAAACTCTTATGGATCCTCCTAAACAAAACAAAATATCCAAACACCTTTAAGCTTTCCTTACCAAAAAGCTCATCTTTCACACTTCATAGGTCTACTTACCAAAAACATGTCTTACTTTCTTCACATATGGAGTTATTTTCCTTTTCCTTTTTAATTTTTTTTAAAATGTATTTTTCATTTTTTTGAGACAGAGTTTCGCTCTTGTTGCCCAGCCTGGAGTGCAATAGTGTAATTGTGGCTCGCTGCAATCTCTGCCTCCCAGGTTCAAGTATTTCTCCTGTCTCAGCCTCCTAAATAGCTGGGACTACAGGCACGCACCACCATGCCCAGCTAATTTTATATTTTTAGTAGACATGAGGTTTCACAATGTTGGCCAGGCTGATCTCGAACTCCTGACCTCAGGCGATCCACCTGCCTCAGCCTTCCAAAGTGCTGGGATTACAGGTGTGAACCACCGCGCCCAGCCTTCGTTTTTAATGTTGGTTCCCATATATTGATTAGAATTTTTACAAACTCTTAGAAATCTTAATTTTCAATAAAAACTAGCAAGCATGTAAACTTTCTTATCATTTTATAATTTCTAGAAACATGTGCTTCCTCATAGAACAATGTTTTCATATTTGCTAACAGATCCAAATATATTTAGTCTTTTTATAAAAATTTAAAAGCCAAAAATAAAATTAAACTTATGTTCAGTAATTTATGTTTTAATATTTTATGTTAATTGGAAATAACCTACTTATTCAGTGACTATCTATCATTTAATTTAAGGTAGCAAAACTCTAAGGGTGCAGTTAATAAAGAGATTTAGGGAACATTTTTTAAGCAGACATACTATAAAACATAATTATTGTTAAAAAGTTCATTTATAAACTTTATCAAAGTTATAGCAGTTACTAAAGAGATTTAGGAAACATTTTTTAAACAGACATACTATAAAACATAATTGTTGTTAAAAAGTTCATTTATAAACTTTATCCAAGTTATAGCTATTTAGATCACTCGTTTTTAACAATTATGCCTAGAATACTCATGAAAGTTAAGTGAAACATTAGACAAAGTTAGCCATCATCTCAGGTTATTTCCCCATTAACCATTTATACATCATGCACATAACAGGTAGTCATTGCTAAAGTAGGAACCCTAAAGTAAAATACATGGATATTTCATTGATAATCCAGAAGACACAGCTGTTTTTATTAAATGAATAATATTAAACTAGTCTTATTTGCCAAAGATTTATCCACGTCATGTAAACTTGACAAACATTTTGGGTTAGTTCCTATATTTCTAGCAGTTTTAGGTATGCTCATTTACCTCTAAATCAAATCAAACAATGCCTTTTACTAGTATTAATAGAAAAGACTTTTAGGATATTTCATTTGCTCAATTTTTAAATAGCCAAAACTCATGCCCACAAGAAAGAAAGTAGACAGACAGGGCAGAGCATATAGTTAGCAGGGGCCAAGAAGAGGGGTTTAGTGAACTGAGAAGTTTTCATGGGAGAAGCAGGATCCAGCAGAGAGAACAGAAACCTCCCCCCACCCCCGATCCCCACCAAAATTACCAGCTTCCAAGTAAGCTGACTTATGCTGAGAGAGCTCTTAAAAAATCCTTTTAAAATATCTTACAATCAGGTTTCAGCTGGGACAAGCAGCAAAATATTCCCGGCAATATTAAATTCCTTTTTCCCCCCCCTCATGAGTATATTTCAGCTTAGGAGAGAAGGTCAAACAAATTAGACATGCCTATCAGGCTGCAAATATGCAAATAATCCAAACTAACTTTTGCAAGTGTTTCTTTCCTAAGCTAAATGAATGAACGGTAAAAAGAATTTATGGCAGGCTTAACGGCTTTGAACTTTGTTGTGATTTTAGATTTTTAAGGAAATCCCTAACACTAGCTGTTATGCTCTTTTGTGTCTCAAAAAAATAAATAAGTTACTCAAGGTCTTTGTCTTCTGTGAAGAGTCTTTTAAAACAGGCAATGAAAATGTTTGAAATCTTTTTAGGAGCTTCTGTATCTCAGTAGGTATCCCTGGTGGGCCTAATTTGGGAGACTTTCTTTTTTTTTTTTTTTTTTTTTTTTTTTTTTGAGACAGTCTCGCTCTGTCTCGAGGTGCCAGGCTGGAGTGCGTGGGGCGATCTTGGCTCACTGCAACCTCCGCCTCCCGGGTTCAAGCAATTCTCGTGCCTCAGCCTCCCGAGTAGCTGAGACTACAGGTGCACTCCACCACACCCAGCTAATTTGTGTATTTTTAGTACAGACAGGGTTTCCCCATGTTGGTCAGGATGATCTCGATCTCTTGACCTTGTGATCCGCCCGCCTCGGCCTCCCAAAGTGCTGGGGTTACAGGCGTGAGCCACCGCACGCGGCCAGGAGCCTTCATTTTTAAATGCCCTTCTTAAAGTGCAGTGTTGTTCATATGGAATGTTCCACATAATGGTCATTGTAATTTTAAATTTTCTTTGGCATAATTTGCCCATCAGTTAAAAAATATGCAAGATAATGGACCATCGTGTTTGAACATGTGGCCGGCTGGAATTTCTGAAGGAGCACTATTTTTGCATACCTTAGAATTGGGGATCCCATTTTGTTTCTTATTAGTCTCTCAAGAGCAAAAAGAAAAACCCTACAAATATACTAGCTGCAAACAGGGTGCAACCTACATTTCTGTATTGCCATATATTCACTACAAATGGGACACAAACAACATTTCTGTTTGGTTATTTGTTGGGGTGCTTCTAACCTTTTGGTTTGGTGCCTGCACATGCAGCTCCAATAACCTGTGTGCCTCCAACAGACAGAAAGTCAAAATAGCGTTGACTCATGCCTGTTAGCATGCTATTTTGCTCTTGGAAGATGTTCAGAAACAAGAGACATCTAGCTAACCAAAATATTAAATTAGGTGGGCAGAAACCGAAAGAGTACTCACTAGTTGGATGATGTCCCTGAGGCCTTTATAAAACCAATCCTGAATAAAGTCAGAGCTCAACCAAAAGGAGTGAGTCCAAAATCTATGAGGAGACGGACAGAAACAAAAAGGTGGCTCATGAAAGTGAAGAGCCCAGGGAGCCCAGGTGGATACTGCACTCTATTCCTGGGGCCACCAGTCTTTCCAAGGTGAGCTCACTTCACTCTCACCTCTGACACCAGTTGTCAACCTTTAATGAGTGACAAAGAGACCAGCTCTCCAAAGCAAAGAGTTTATTGGGAATAGCAAAGGGATTGCAATCTGGAATACACATGCTATGGCAACTATATGCATATCTGGGGAGCCTGGGGCGAAAGGAAACTTTTTTTGTTTTTTTGAGATGAAGTCTCACTCCATTGCCCAGGCTGGAGTGCAGTGGGGTGATCTTGGCTCACTGCAACCTCTGCCTCCCAGATTCAAGAGATTCTCCTGCCTCAGCCTCCTGAATAGCTGGATTACAGGTGCACGCCACCACGCCTGGCTAATTTTTGTACTTTTAGTAGAGACGGGGTTTCACCATGTTGGTCAGGCTGGTCTCGAACTCCTGACCTTGTGATTTGCCCACCTCGGCCTCCCAAAGTGCTAGGATTATAGGCGTGAGCCACTGCGCCCGGCCCAGGAAACTTTTAAAGACAAAACAAGAAGTCCACATAAGGTCTTTTGTAACCATAGGTTACAGGGGCTTATTGCAGAGCTGGCATCAAATCATTGGTGAAGACACTTGTTGCTAGATAAATGTCCTTGTGTGACCGGGCGTGGTGGCTCACGCCTATAATCCCAGCACTGTGGGAGGCCGAGGCGGGCAGATCATGAGGTCAGGAGTTCAAGTCCAGCCTGACCTACATGGTGAAACCCCGTCTCTACTAAAAATACAGAAATTAGCTAGGCGTGGTGGTGCATGCCTGTAATCCCAGCTACCCAGGAGGCTGAGGCAGGAGAATCACTTGAACCTGGGAGGTGGAGGTTGCGGTGAGCCGAGATCACGCCATTGCACTCCAGCCTGGGCGACAGAGCAAGACTCCGTCTCAAGAAAAGAAAAAAATTGATATCTTAGATTTAATTACATGCAACAGTACATACGGGGCATTTAAAATAATATCTGCTACATAGTGTATGCAAAAAAATTTAGCTGTTATTATTGTTGCATCATTTTAGTTGTGTTTCTGGAGGAGGGGGGAAGAGAACTTCCATTTTTTTGTGTGTTAGTCAAGTATGGGAAAAATAGGGTTGGGGAAGACCTCTAAAACCACTGCAGCTTTGTAATCACAGCAACAACAAATGCAAAAATGATCCTAATGAAAAAAACTCACATACTTTAAAAAAAGGTAAACTCCTAATGAGAAATAACTGTGAATTTAGGACTTCAGCTTAAAAGATGAAGGTAGCTTGATGAAGAGGATGTAAAGAAGGGATATAAGTGCTGATTTATGGAGATAAGTATAAAACACACGAATACCGGGGGAAACTTCCCATCAGTTACTTCCATGACAAAGCTGTGGCCAAAGGAAGACTGTGGAGCAAATGGGCATGATAGGCACGGTGGATCAGGGTCTCCTTAGCTTGCTGCAGTCAGTCACATTAATGTGCTCAAATTCAAATGTTGTTAGTTGGTGGTGGAAGGCATTAATATTCTGGAAAAACTACCTATGAACCAGTGTAATGTCTGACTAAAAATTACCTATGAACCACTGTAATGTCTGAAGCATACAGGGCTTCATTCCCCTATATGCTAGTCATATGGAGCAAATCTGAGTTACAGATACATGATTTATAGCAGAACAGACTGAACTTTACATTGTACCCTGATAACCTTGCCAAGTAGGTACTATTCACATTTCACAGACAAGAAAATGGATTGTGGGCACCAAAGCCAGGGAAAGACACAACAAGAAAAGAAAACTACAGCCCAGTATCTCTCAGGAACACAGATGCAAAAATCCTTAGTGAAATACAAGCAAACAGAACCCAACAGCACATCAAAGAGAAAATACGCCAGGTGCAGTGGCTCACGCCTGTAATCCTAGCACTTTGGGAGGCTGAGGTGGGTGGATCACCTGAGGTCAGGAGTTCAAGACCAGTCTGACCATAATGGTGAAACCCCATCTTTAAAAAAAAAAGAAAAAGAGAGAAAATACACTCAGTCAAGTAGTTTTTATTCCAAGGTTGCAAGGATGATTCAACATACATAAATCAATAAATGTGATTTGCCACATAAACATAATTAGAAACAAAAACCATATGGTCATCCTAATAGATGCTGAAAAAGCATTCAATAAAATTTAGCATCTCTTCATGCTAAAAACTTTCAGTGAACTAGGCATTGAAGGAACATTCCTCAAAATAATAAAAGCTACATGTGACAACCCATAGCCAACATCATACTGAGTGGGAAAAGTTGAAAGCGACCTCCTAAGAACTGGAACAAGACAAGAATGTCCACTTTTACCACTCCTATTCAATTGTACTGGAAGTTCTAGCTACAGCAATCAGGCAAGAGAAATAAATAAATGACATTCAAATTGGGAAAGAGGATGTAAAATTACTTTCTCTGTTTGTTGATGATATGGTCTTAATACCTCAAAAACCCTAAAGACTTCTCCCAGTTTTCCCAGGTAAGATAGCTGAATAGGAACAGCTCTGGTCTGCAGCTCCCAGTGAGACCAATGCAGAAGGCGGGCGATTTCTGCATTTCCAGCTGAAGTACCTGGCTCATCTCACTGGGACCGGCTAGACAACTGGTGCAGCCCACGGAGTACGAGCAGCAGCAGGATGGGGCATTGCCTCACCCAGGAAGCACAAGGGATCAAGGAACTCCCTCCCCTAGCCAAGAGAAGCTGTGAGGGACTGTGCCATGAGGGACGGTGCTATCTGGCCCAGATACTACACTTTTCCCACTGTCTTTGCAACCGAACCAGGAGATTCCTTTGGGTGCCTACACCACCAGGGCCCTGGGTTTCAAGCACAAAACTGTGTGGCCATTTGGGCAGACACTGGGCTAGCTGCAGGAGTTTTTTTTTTTCTCATACACCAGTGGCACCTGGAACCCCAGCGAGACAGAACCATTAACTCCCCGGGAAATGGGGCTGAAGCCAGGGAGCCAAGTGGTGTGGCTCAGTGGGTCCCATCCCCACAGAGACCACAAGCTAAGATCCACACTGGCTTGAAATTCTCACAGCCAGCACAGCAGTCTGAAGTTGACTTGGGACACTGGAGCTTGGTAGGGGGAGGGTTCCACCATTACTGCAGCTTGAGTAGGTGGTTTTCCCTACTTTGCTGGAGGTCCACTCCAGACTCTGTTTGCCTGGGTATCACTGGTGGAACCTGCAGAACAGCAAAGATTGCTGCCTGCTCCTTCCCCCTGGAAGTTTCATTCCAGAGGGGCATCCACCAGATGCCAGCCATTACTGAGGTTTGGTGGGAGGAGGGGTGTCCGCCATTACTGAGGCTTGAGTAGGTGGTTTTCCCTACTTTGTAAACAAAGCCACAGGGTGAAGCCCACTGCAACACCACAAAGCTGCTGTAGCCAGACTGCCTCTCTAGATTCCTCCTCTCTGGACAGGGCGTCTCTGAAAGAAAGGCAGCAGCCCCAGTCAGGGGCTTATAGATAAAACTCCCATCTCCCTGGGACAGAGCACCTGGGGGAAGGGGCGGCTGTAGGTGCTGCTTCAGCAGACTTAAACGTTCCTGCCTGTTGGCTGTGAAGAGAGCAGCAAACCTTCCAGCACAGCTCTCAAGCTCTGCTAAGGGACAGATTACCTCCTCAAGTGGGTCCATGACCCCTGTGTCTCCTGACAGGGAGACATCTCCCAGCAGGGATTTGCATTTCCAACTGACAGATGCCTCATACAGGAGAGCTCAGGCTGGCGTCTGGTGGGTGCCCCTCTGGGATGAAGCTTCCAGAGGAGGGAGCAGGCAGCAATCTTTGCTGTTCTGCAGCCTCTGCTGGTGACACCCAGGCAAACAGGGTCTGGAATGGACCTCCAGCAAACCTGAAGAAGAGGGGCCTGACTGTTAAAACAAAAAGCAAAAAACCCAGAACTAACAAACAGAAAGCAATGGCATAAACATTAACAAAAAGGACGAACATGTAAAAACCCCATTCAAAGGTCACCAACATCAAAGACTAAAGGTAGATAAACCCACGAAGTTGAGGAAAAATCAGTGTAAAAAGGCTAAAAATTCCAAAACGCCTCTTCTCACCAGGAAGGGAACAAAACTGGATGAAGAATGAGTTTGATGAACTGACAGAAGTAGCTTCAGAAGTTGGGTAATAACAAACTCCTTCAAGCTAAAGAGCGTGATCTAACCCAATGCAAGGAAGCTAAGAACTTTGATAAAAGGTTACAGGAACTGCTAACTAGAATAACCAGTTTAGAGAAGAACATAAATGACCTGTTGGAGCTGAAAAACACAGCACAAGAACTTCATGAAGCATATACAAGTATCAATAGCAAAATCGATCAAGCAGAAGAAAGGATATCAGAGATTGAAGATCAACTTAATGACATAAACCAGGAAGATAAAGTTAGAGAAAAAGGAATGAAAAGGAAATAACAAAGCCTCTAAGAAATATGGGACTATGTGAAAAGACCAAACCTACATTTGATTGATGTACCTGAAAGTGACAGGGAGAATGGAACCAAGTTGGAAAACACACTTCAGGATATTATCCAGGAGAACTTCCCCAACCTAGCAAGATAGGTCAACATTCAAATTCAGGAAATACAGAGAACACCACAAAGATACTCCTCGAGAAGACCAACCCCAAGACACATTGTTGTCAGATTCACCAAGGTTGAAATGAAGGAAAAAATGTTAAGGGCAGCCTGAGAGAAAGGTCGGGTTACTCACAAAGCGAATCCCATCAGACTAATAGTGAATCTCTCTTCAGAAACCCTACAAGCCAGAAGAAAGTGGGGCCAACATTTAACATTCTTAAAGAAAAGACTTTTCAACCCAGAATTTTGTATCCAGCCAAACGAAGCTTCGTAAGTGAAGGAGAAATAAAATCCTTTACAGACAAGCAAATTCTGAGGGATTTTGTCACCACCAGGCCGGCCTTATATAAAAGCTGAAGGCAGCACTAAATATGAAAAGGAAAAACTGATACCAGCCACTACAAAAACACACCAAATGTAAAGACCATCAACACTATGAAGAAACTGCATCAAATAATGGGCAAGATAACCAGCTAGCAGGTTATGACAGGATCAAATTCTCAATGACAATATTAACCTTAAATGTAAATGGGCTAAATGCCCCAACTAAAAGACACAGACTGGCAAATTGGATAAAGAGTCAAGATCTGTTGTGTGCTATGTTCAGGAGACCCATCTCACATGCAAAGACACATATAGACTCAGTAAAGGGATGGAGGAAGATTTACCAAGCGAATGGAGAGCAAAAAAAAAATCTGGGGTTATAATTCTAGTCTCTGATAAAACAGAATTTAAATGAACAAAGTTCAAAAAAGACAAAAAAGGGCATTACATAATGGTAAAGAGATCAATGCAACAAGAAGAGTGAACTATCCTAAATATATGTGCACCCAATGCAGGGGCCCTAGATTCATAAAGCAAGCTCTTAGAGACCTATAAAGACTATCATCAGACTGAACAGGCAACCTACAGAATGGGAGAAAATTTTTACAATCTATTCATCTGACAAAGGGCTAATATCCAGAATCTACAAGGAACTTAAAAAAACTTACAAGAAAAAAAAAAAACATCAAAAATTGGTCAATGGATATGAAGACACTTCTCAAAAAAAGACATTTATGTGGCCAACAAACATATGAAAAACAGCTCATCATCACTGGTCATTAGAGAAATGCAAATTAAAACCACAATGAGATACCATGTCACGCCAATTAGGATGGTGTCCATTAAAAAGTCAGGAAACAACAGATTCTGGAGAGGACGCTTTTACACTGTTGGTGGGAGTGTAAATTAGTTCAACCATTGTGGAAGACAGTGTGGCGATTCCTCAAGGATCTAGAACTAGAAATACCATTTGACCCAACAATCCCATTACTGGGTATATACCCAAAGGATTATAAATCATTCTATTATGAAGACACGTGCACATGTATGTTTATTGCAGCACGATTCACAATAGCCAAGACTTGGAATCAACCCAAATGCCCATCAATGATAGACTGGATAAAGAAGAAGTGACACATATAACTCATGGAATACTATGCAGCCATAGAAAAGGATGAGTTCATGTCCTTTGCAGGGACATGGATGAAGCTGGAAACCATCATTCTGAGCAAACTAACACAGAAACAGAAAACCAAACACTGCATGTTTTCACTCATAAGTGGGAGTTAAACAGTGTGAACATATGGGCACAGGGAGGGAACATCATACAGGGGGGCCTGTACAGGAGTGGGGAGCAAACGGAGGGATAACATTAGGAGAAATACCTAATGTAGATGATGGGTTGATGGGTGCAGCAAATCACCATGGCATATGTATACCTATGTAATAAAACTGTAGGTTCTGCATATGTATCCCAGAACATATATATATGTTCCTTCAAAAGACGCTTAGATTTGACAAATGATTTCAGTAAGGTTTTAGGATACAAACAATGGTAAACATCAGTAGCATTTCTATACATCAATAACAATCAAGCTGAGATCCATAGCAAGAACTCAATTCATTTACAATGGCTACAAAACTACTTAGGAACACTTAACCAAGGTGAAAGATCTCTATAATGAAAACTATAAAACACTGATGTAAGAAATTGTAAATGACACAAATAAATGGAAAAATACCCCAGGCTCATGGATTGGAAGAATCAATGTAATAAAAATGACCATACTGCCCAAAGCAATCTGTAATGCAATTCCTACAAATTACCAATGTCATTTTTCACAGAGTTAGAAAAGAAATCCTAAAACTCATATGGCACCCCATAAAAGCCTGAATCCAGAGCCTTCTGACCTTATGAAAAAGGAGATGTTTGTCTTTCTCTAGAGTTTTTTTTTTTTTTTTTTTTTTGAGACAGAGTTTTACTCTGTCACCCAGACTGTATGAAGATTCCTCAAGGAGCTAAAAATAGAACTACCATTCTATCCAACAGTCTCACTGCTGGGTATCTACCCAAGGAAAAGAAATCATTTTATAAAAAAGACAACTGCATTTGTATGTTTATCACTGCATTATTCAGAATAGCAAAGTCATGGAATCAATCTAAATTTCTGTCAGTGATGACTGGATATATACCAAGCAATAGTGTGCAGCTATAAAATGAATGAAATCGTGTCTTTTGCAGCAACATGGATGAAACTGGAGATCATTGTCCTAAATGAAATAACTCAGAAACAGAAAGTCAAATACCACATGTTCTCCCTTATAAGTGGGAGCTAAACAATGTGTTCACATGGACATACAGAGTGGAATAATAGACACTGGTCCTTCCAAAATGTAGGAGGGTGGGAGGAAGGTGAGGGGTGAAAAATTATCTACTGGGCACAATGTGCACTATTTGGGTTATGCGTATACTAAAAGCCTAGACTTTACCACTACACAATATATTCATGTAGTAAAACTGCACTTCTCCCCCTCTAAATCTATGAAATAAAAGTTAAAACAAAAAAAATGAATTGAGGATCAGAAACTTGCTTTGCATCACATGGTTGGTGAGTGTTGATTACGCCAAGAATCAGATCCAGGACTTTCTAATTCCATAGCCCATGCTTTTTACACTTATACTGCAAAGCCCACTTCAAACAAATTCCTCTGATTCCTCACATCCTCTTCCCCAACGATTATACCCCAAAATAATCACACCTTCTCTGGATGAACTCAGCAATGGCTTCCTCAGCCTAAGCTTTTGAAATGTGACAGGTTAGCAGAACCAGAAGATAGCTGATTTTCGCTTTAAGTGTTTTCTCAAGTTGTTAAAACTGGCTCTCCAAGTTTTACCTTGAATTAGTGGCTGAATTTGCTAATTGTATAAGGTTTGTGAATTCAGAGTGGGTAAATCATTGTCTTTTCTTTGCTTATTTACCATATTATAGAATTTCCAAAGTTTATGTCGGTCCTAACTCCTGATTTGGGGCCTTCAAGTGATATTAGGCCTCTGAGAGTAGTTCTCCTTTGAATCCAGAGCCTTCTGACCTTACGAAAAGGAGATGTTTGTCTTTCTCTAGAGTTTTTGTTTTTGTTTTTGAGGCAGAGTTTCACTGTGTTACCCAGACTGGAGTGCAGTGGCGCCATCTTGGCTCACTGTGGCCTCTGCCTCCCGGGTTCAAGTGATTCTCATGCCTCAGCTTCCCAAGTAGCTGGGGTTTCTCTAGACTTCCTGTATCTTTATTGTGATAGAAGCAGGAAAAATAAAGGTTAAAATTTTTACAGAGTGTGAAAAAGTATCTCAGGACTAGGTTCCCTAGAATTTGGAAACATTTATTTATGATTTTTTTTTCTTTTTGGGAAACATTTCTGCTTTTTCTCATCAGGAAGTTTGTTTGTATATACAATAGTTAGTTGCATGGGTAGTAGGTTGTGTTTAGCAAATATTTACAATTTGAAACCACAGATCATAAGCTTCATGAGGAATGTTGCTGAGTGTGGCTTACCAAGGGGTTGGCATTTGGTTTAGCTTTTGCAAATGAGATGTTCTTAGGAACTCTGATATTGATTGAGGATTTGGAGGTGATCAGAGATGAGTTCATTGCAACAAAGAGTATTGTTGCATAGGTTAATTTGCTCTCTTTTTCTTCTTATATGTGTGTATTTATTTATCTATTTGTAGCCTATTCATGCTATGTGATTATTTATTTTGATTTCTGCTGCCTATTAATTAATCTTCATTAATTCTATTATTCTTCACTATTAATCATTATTCTTCACTATTAATTAATCATCATTAATTCTTCCTTATTTTCCAATCCTCATTCTCCAGCCTTTTATTATTTCTGTCAACCCCAATTACTTCCCTTATTGCTTAAAAAAATAGCCCTTTTGTATCAAGAGCCCTGATACAATTATTGCTGGTATACAAAGCAAAACTATTGACTTCTATATGTTATTTTATTTTACTTTTTTGAGACAGGGTCTCACTCTGTTGCCCAGACTGGAGTACAGTGATGCAACCATGGCTCACCTCAGTCTCGACCTCGTGGACTCAAGCAATCTTCCTTCCTTGGGCTCCCAAAGTGCCAGGATTACAGCTGTAAGCCACCATGACAGGCTTTATATGTCATTTTTATATCAGGCCATCTCACTAAACACTCAGTTTCAGTGCTTGTCTTGAATTTTGAATGTTAATTTTAATAGTTTTCTCAATTGATTACCCTGCCTCAGAATTTCTGACTATTCAGATTATCTGCAAACAATCTATAAGTAAGAGACAATTTATCTCTTATTTTTTTAAATTTGTGCCTCTTGCTGCTTGCTGTTGATTTATTGCATTGGGTAGGACATCCAAAAAAATACTGAAATAGAGCAGTGATTTTCCCTTCTTGTAAAGGATGGTTGGGAGCCCGAGTGTTGGGAGAAGAGAGAAAGCAACTGCTGGGTTGCTCAGTAGGGCTGCCACCAAGCCTCTGGGGAAAGACGGAAGAGGACATTTGGATGGAGACAGAGATCAAGGTGTGGGACTCTGGGAGAGGACCACAAAAAGAGCCAGAGAGAGGATTCCCCAGTGGCATCTGAGGGTGTGGCCCAACCAGGCGGTCTGGATGCTGCCAGCCGAGTGGCCCAAGAGTAAGAACCTCACAGGGGCTGAGTGGACTCCATGCCCCAGCCACCGTCCTGACCACCCACATTTCTCGGGAATAAGACCTCCCACAGTGGCCTCCCGGCGGTAGCGATAGCCAGACTGGCACATGGACTTTGTTCAACTGCTGGGAGGATGCTGCTGCAGTGCCCCAGGGCAGGCAGGAACACCCATTCTAGAATGAGGGCTTGGAGGAGGGCTGAGCTGAGCAAAGAGCCCCTCTCTGCTCAGGTTGGTGGGGAGGGAGCCCACCAATACCAGAGACCCCTCAGGACTCAGTGAGGGGTGCAGTAGCTGTCACTGCAGAGCTGAGAGGGTTTGGAGAGAAGGTATATGCCTTTTTGGCTGCATTGAGTAGCACCTGGTAGCCAGTTAGAAACGCTTATTGGATAAAGAAATGATTAAATGGATGCAAAAAAAAAAAAAATACTTTCTGGTTTGTCTAATTGACTAGCCCCAATAAAATTCCAGTGGTTCTGTTGTGACAGTTGCACAGAGAAGTCTTACTTTGATGAACACACACACACACACACACACACACACACACACACACACAGCATAAATCAGTCAAAGTGAGGAGGCTAGGAAAATACAAAATGTTTTATAGCAAGCCAAAACGTTCTAGACCTGTCTATAGTTCCTAAAGTCATTCTTTCAGGTTATCAAGACTATAGGTGCTGCAAATGACAGTAAATAAAAAAGTCCAGTTTCTTCTCTTTGCTTTCTCTCTTTCTGATGATGTACCTTTCTCACACACTATAAATTTTCAGGAAAAAAAAGGGAAACTAAATAAATTTTTTTGGGAAGAGGAAGAAACCTTTTCCTGGAACCTTTATCTCCCTATCCACACCTTCCCAGTCCTACCTGCAGTGATTACAAGTGTAAAGGACAAATTAACATGGAAAGGTGGCCTCAGAGACTCAAGAATTTAAACATAGATAAAATTTCTGTCCCCTCGGTATTGCTCAAAATGGCGAAACATATTTTCCTGGAAATGAGATACCTGTATGTATTAGTCTGTTTTCATGCTGCTAATAAAGACATACCCAAGACTGGGCAATTTACAAAAGAAAGAGGTTTAATTAGACTCACATGTGGCTGGGGAAGCCTCACAATCATGGTGAAAGGCAAGGAAAAGCAAGTCGTGTCTTACAGGGATGGTAGCAGTCAAAGAGAGAGCTTGTGAAGGGGAACTCCTCTTTTTTTTAAATTATACTTTAAGTTCTGGGGTACATGTGCAGAACGTGCAGGTTTGTTACATAGATATACATGTGCCACGGTGGTTTGCTGCATCCATTCCCCCGTCATCTACATTAGGTATTTCTCCTAATGTTATCTCTCCTTAATCCCTCCACCCCCCTGCTATCCCTCCCCCAATCCCCCCACCCCTTGACAGGCCCCAGTGTGTGATGTTCCCTCCCCTGTGTCCATGTGTTCTCATTGTTCAACTCCCACTTATGAGTGAGAACATGTGGTATTTGATTTTCTGTTCTTGTGTCTGTTTGCTGAGAATGATGTTTTCCAGCTTCATCCATGTCCCTGCAAAGGATACGAACTCATCCTTTTTTATGGCTGCATAGTATTCCATGGTGCATCTGTGCCACATTGTCTTTACCCTAGTCTATCATTGATGGGCATTTGGGTTGGTTCCAAGTCTTTGCTTCTGTAAACAGTGCTGCAATAAACCCATGTGTGCATGTGTCTTTATAATAGAATGATATATAAACCTTGGATATATACCCAGTAATGGGATTTCTGGGTCAAATGGTATTTCTAGTTCTAGATCCTTGAGGAATTGCCACACTGTCTTCCACAATGGTTGAACTAATTTACACTCCCACCAACAGTGTAAAAGTGGGGAACTCCTCTTTTAAAACCATCAGATCTCATGAGACTTATTCACTATCACAAGAACAGCACGGGAAAAGACTTGCTCCCATGATTCAGTTACCCCCCCCACTGGGTCCCTCCCATGACATGTGGGAATTTAAGGTGAGATCTGGGTGGGGACACAGCCAAACCATATCACTGCATGTCTGGAAGCTTTTTGTAAAACTTAGTAAGGAATCTTCCGTAGCCATGTTGTTCACAGGATAGAGCTGAATGGTGGGTGAGAATGGATCTTCAGTCTGATCTGGTCTCAGTCCTGGATCCCTAGGTTGGCAGCCCAGACAACAGGACATGTTACTGACCAGTCCTTTTTTCTCTTATTCTTCTCCCTGGTCCTTAAATGGCTATAACAGAGTTCTATCATCTGCACATACCACATTTTCCAGATCCCAGAGAAGGAATGGTCATGTTTAAAATGGTGCTGTATAAAATGATTTAATAAATGTGATTCCTTTAGATTATTACCACAACCCATGGAGGTCAGTACCACTATTTTCATTTTCATAATTGAAAATTTCAAAATCAGCTATCCAAGGTCAGACAGATATTATAGTAAGTGATAGACCTAGGACTCAAACTCCAAGTCCCGTGTTCTTACCACATTAAGCTGAAGTGTGTCTCTCACACCATCAAATTTCATGTAGGGTTTAGCAGGACAAAACACTATATAGGCCCACTTTAGGTGACCTTGTTCTGAGAAAAGTGACTTGTGTAGTCACAATTTTAGAGGACAGAAAGTACATATTGCACAGCGTTGTGGAGTGTCAGGTTTTTTCATAGAAAACCCCCAAATCTTGGGTCAGAATTTCAATATCTGAAATATTACACATAAAGCGAAAGCCTGATAGCTATCAATTTGGATTAAAATAACAACTCATAAAGTCAGGGACAGGACTCCAGCTCAGATGGAGGAGGAAAATTATTTCATGCTCATATTAGAGGCAGTATGCAATAGCATAGGAATTGGCAGGATCAGAATTTGAATTCTCACTCTAATTTGGATACAACCATTGAATGCTGATTATGTGCTGATAAGTATGAACTATATCTCCATCCTAGATCTTTTCTTTGAACTCATCTATTCAACTACCTACTTGATATCCCTCTCCACTGGAATATCTAACAGGAGAGTTAAACAGCATTTTCTAAAATCAAATTTTTGTTTTTCCCCTATAAACCTGCTCCTCTTACAGTCTTCTTCAGCTCAGTTAATGGCAATTTTATCCCTGGAAGTGACTAAAATGAAAAAAGTCACCTCAGAGTCTTTTTAACTTTTCTCTTGCTTCTATACCCACCACTCCCATGCAATACATCAGCAAATATTATTTGTTCCTTCTCAAAGATATATCCCAGGAAAAAAATCACCTCTCCATCTCCATTATTGCCACTAGTCCAAATAGTCATCTTGTCAGAAATATTGCAATATCCTCCTAATAGTCCCATAGTGTCAACTCTCTTTCCTCACAGTCTATTCTTAGCACAGTTACTAGAGTGATCCTGTTAAATATAGGCCAGAAAATGTAAATTCTCTTATCGAAACCCTCCAGTGGCTTTTTGTATCATCAAGAAAAGCCAAAGTCCTGATGAGTCATCTCCCTGCCCTTACCTCCTACCTCTCACTTCTCCACCGTATTGTTACCCATAGAGGGTCTTGACTATGAAGTCGTCCAGGTTCTTGGCATTTTGGACAAAGTATTGGACAAAACTCACAAACAAAGCAACGAAGAATGAAACAACAAAAGCACAGATTTGTTGAACTGAAAGTATTAATACACTTCACAGAATGGGAGTGGGCTAGAACACATGGCTCAAGAGTCCTGGTTACAAAACTTTCTAGGGTTTAAATACCTCTAGACGTTTCTCATTGGTTACTTGGTTATGCCATATGTAAATGAAGTACCGCCCCCCCAACTGATCTGATTGGTTGTGGGAGGGGGACCAATCAGAGGGTACTTTTCATTTTTCCTCTGCCAGGAAGTGGAAAGGGGGAGGGTGTTGCAAAAGGAGTAGCTGCTGATCCTTCTGTTACTTCCGCATGGAGAGGTGGGGTTTTTCCTTTTGATTTAGTTCTAGGAAGCCAGCAAGAATCGTCTTTAGGTTCCTGGCCTCCAGACCCGATTCTCCTGCCTCACTACCTGTTCCCCATGCAGTCTTTGGTTACTCCTCACACAAGACTTGCTCTTATTTCAGAGCTTTTGCACTTACTGTTACCACTGTTGGAAATTCCCTTTCCCAAGGTATCTTTATGGTTCATAATCTCACCTCCCTCAACGTTTGCTCAAATGTCGTCTTAGGGAAGATGTCTTTCCTGACCATTCTGTATATGGAAAGATCTCACACTTCCTATACCTCCCATTTAATATTTCATAAAAATAGCATTTAGCATTTTCCAAGGTACTATATGGGTTCTAAATTATCAGTTTCCCTCACAAGAATAGAGGAACTCTGTCTTTTTTATTCATTGTGTTACCAGATGCTAGGGCAGTGCACATTGGATAAATACACGTTGTGTAAATAAGCACTGGCATTTCTTATGGCAGAGCTATCCTTGGTGCTGAACTTTACTTCGTATACAGCTTACCATTGTGCGGACCTCATTTTCAGGCCTTTCCTTGGATTTATATAGCTCTTACTAGATTTCTAAACAGGGGACTGGCCCATGCCATTTACATGCATTTTCCATAGTCATCCTATAATCCAAAAAAGTCAATATCCGCTCCTAACTGCATCTTAAAACTAATGAAAGTGCTATTTAATTAAAGTTAGGCAGAGTCCAGGGGTGCTCAGAGTACTGTTTTTGATTCTTGTACCTACAATTCAAAGGAAAAATGACAAACTAGAGTTTGTCTATCCAGAGAAGAGAGCTTATCAATAAGCGACCCATGAAACCATGTTATTTAAGAAGAGAAAAGAGACAGAAATTTGAGCATGGAGACTTATGAAGAACTTTAGAGATCCCATCACATATTTCAAACTTTGTCATGCAAAAAAGAGAGACATGTGTATTGTATGTTTCCAGAGGGAAAAATTACAAATGATTTGTAAAAGTTGCAGGGAGGCAAGCCTTAAACTCAATTTACAAAAAAAAAATAATAACCCTGGTGATTCACACTGTCTAACAATGGAACATTTTGCTGTTCAGAGGAGAGTGAGATAGTGAGCTCTCCACTTTTAGAAGGGTCCAAGAATAAGCTACAGGGCCATATGATTCAGAAATACTATCATTATTTTGGATGTAAAGTTAGGCTGGATGACTTATAAGTCCCATTTACAACAAACATCCTTAATTTCTAAAACTCAATAACATGAAGATTCAGAGAATTTATGATTTTAGGGGAGACTTCTCAGTAGGTACCCAACCTCATAGCAGAATCAAGAGTCAAAACAAAGTAATATTACAGTGATGGGAACCCAAGCAAGACTAAAATAACATATTGGTCAACTGTAACGAAAATTTCAAGTTTCTACTGTCTTATTTTTGCAAATATGGTGCTCCCTTGGGGGCTATGCTTGGTACCTAGAAAGGGTTACTCTTCTGCCTCCTCAGCAAGACCTGCTCAATGTTCATGTTTTTATATGGGTTTCTAGCTAGGAATGGCTTTGAATTTTGATATGGTTGAAAATATTCATTATGTCTTTGTCTGCTTTTGCCCTCCAACAAGAGTTGAGAAGTTGTGGTAGAGACTATATGTATCCCACAAAGCCAAAAATGTTTACTATCTGGTGCTTTACAAGAAAGGTTGCTGACTGCAGCTCAAGACAAACCATTCCATTCTCATACTCCAAGTACTCCAGACACTTTCACAAAGGTGTGGTCTATGGGGCAGACTGTATCAAGGAGGCAGTACAGGCTCTGTGGTCAAAGAAAATTCAAGTTCAGCCCTGCCACTAACCAACAGCAAAAACTAGAAAGTTGTTAACCTTAACAAGCCTCCAATTTATCATCTGTAAAACTGGGAAAAATAACACATACCTTGAAGTCTTTCATGAAGATTAAATGAGATTTTAGATGTATGTAATACTATAGTAATAAACATCATTTATTTTTACTACTATTATTAAATTACTCCTCTGCTTATAATTCTCTACCCTGTTTTCTCCTCTTGATAAAATCCTAATCATAAAAGCCTTTCTTGAAGGTGCTTCTATGATTTCTCATACCTACGCTGGTACACACTCTTGTTTGTGGAATTCCTTAAAGATGGAAAACAATGCCTTACTTTTCTTCAATTCTTAGCAGAGGGTATGGGTAGGTATAGGGTCCAGCCCTACAGGGTTCTGTGAGCCACTCCCGGCTGGTGCAGAGATGAGAAATTGTAGAAATAAAAGACACAACACACGGAGATCGAGAAAGAGAGTTTGGGCCCAGGGGTCCACTGCTACCCAAATCGCCCTGAATGCCGGGACCCTTTCACTTTTATTGAGTTGCAAATCTGGGGGGCAGGGTATGTAGGGCATGGTCTTGCTGGTAGGAGACTGGGGGGCAGGGTAGATAGAGCATGGCAGCGATAGGGTCAAGTACATCACATGTCATTCAGGTAGGGGCTCAGAAATTTCTGGCACCCGAAATGAGGTAAGGAGCATAATGCATCAGCACTTTTTCCATACTTATCAAGAAAGAACTAAAACATTAAGATTTATATAGCTATCACTAATTATCTTTTCTAAGAAAAAAGGAACCAGGTGCAGAAGCAGAACATAAGAGTAGACATGGAACATGATCACTGAAGCACAGCATCACATAGAGACAGTTAAGCCCCTGGATGTCTGTGGGCCCACCTGACAGCCATCAAGCCTTACCACAAGAGCTTGGAGAAGCGGAGTTTTCTCCTACCTCTTCCGGGGGAAGGAGATGTCTCAGCTATTTTGGACATCTCCTTCCCTAGCTGGCTGAACAGCGGGCGCTTTCCCCGCGCTGGAGCTGCTGCACAGCCACGGCACCCTCCAGCAGCCCTTATGCGGGCGTGACAGAGGGCTTAGAGCATCTTGCCTTACTGTCATTCATTTCACAATGTCAACCCAGGTTCACACTTCTGACCTGAGAGGCATTAGTAAAAGAATTAAGATCACCTATGAATAACTAAGATCACATATAAATAACTAATAACTACTATGGCTATATTTCTAGTTAGTTTCTTCTTCATTATTTATATGGAAATAGGCTGAGGCTTTTTGCTCCTGCCTTGGTGCTTATGGGATCTCTCCCCTACAGGCAGGGGTTAATAAATACTGAATTAATGACTCTGTGAAGTTATGCCAATCTTATGAGAGTGAGTTTATTGCAAGGATGAATTTTCAGTCCAGTGGTTTGTCTATCACGTTCTCTCTCAGAACTACTCTTAAGGTCTTATTCCTTGAGGACTTCTACCCAGGTTGCCCACTCCACCACAGCCATAATCCTCTCTTTGGCAATTTGTTAACTGAAATTAACAAAGTTAAATAGAAAGCAGTAGAAATTAAATAAAGAACACATGAAGAGTTCGTAAATTATCTTTCTCAAACATGCTTCTCTTCCAGTCAGTCGTCATCACTTGAAATGGCATTACAGTGGGTAATGGGGCACGAACAGAATGCATTTTCATTGAGCACTTACCGTGGACCCATTACTTTACATCAAGGACAGGATAATGGTTAAGAGCACAGGCACTGGAATCAGACCTGGACTCCAGTCCCAAATCTGCTAATTAGCAGTGACATTGGGCAAGTTATCTCTTATTTTATTATTTAAATATACACTTACTAAGTACCTGAAGAGCATGTTATCTAAGTTTTTCATGCCTACATCCTCTTCTAGAAACCAGTGATAATAATAGTACTTATTCCAAAGGATTGTCATGATGATGATTCGAAATAGTACATGTAAAGTGCCTTAGCACTGTGCCTGGTGTGCCTGGAAGACATGACAGGGTCGGTCTGCCAGAGAGTGAGCTGTCTCCCACGGACCTGTGTGGAGTTGAGATTGGGAGCTGAGAGAGAGTTTCCACTGGTGCTTCTGGTCATGTGGTGAGTGTTTGGGACAGTGACTGTGCACCATGAATCTTATTTCTCTGACCTCCAGCTATCATTCCAGGGACTCATTCTGGGGCCCTGCCCCAGCCTGTCACCTTGAGGAAAGCCCTCTTCACGTCCTTGTTCCTGAGGCTGTAGATGATGGGGTTGAGAAAGGCAGAAATGACATTGTAGAACAGAGCCAGCTTCTTGTCCTCTTCCAGGGAGGCCTTAGAGCCAGGCTTCATGTACATGACCATGGCTGGCACAGAGAACATGGTGACCACAGTGATATGGGAGGCACAGGTGGAGAATGCCTTTAGCCGCCCCTGTGTTGAATGGATCTTTAAGATGGCAATGAAAATGTTGACATAAATTATAAGAATGAGGGACAGTGGGATCAGGATGACACTGAAACCAAGAATGAAATCTACTCGGTCATTGACTGAAGTGTCCGCACAAGCTAGCTTTAAGACTGCAGGGACTTCACAGAAGAAGTGGTTGATTCTGTTGGGGCCACAGTAGGGCAGATGCATGGCAAACATGGTGTAGACAAGGGCAGAGGTGACACCCCAAAGTCCACAAAAAATGACCATCACCCCACAGAGCCACGAGCTCATGATGACCTTGTACCTGAGTGGGTGGCAGATGGCCACATACCTGTCTACAGACATAATGGCAAACAGCCAGGACTCAGTGATGCCTAGCACCAAGAAAATGTACATTTGGGCCACACAGCTAGTGAAAGGGATTGTCTTCTTCTCACTGGCCAGATGTGCCAACATCTGGGGCACAGTTGTGCTAGTGTAGCCAAGGTCCAACATGGACAAGATGCCAATAAAGAAATACATGGGAGTGTGAAGGTGAGAATCCAGGCAGATGAGGATGGCAATCAAGCCATTGCCCAGAATAATCAACAGGTAGATCATCAGAAAGGCTGAGAAGAGCAGAGGAGTGGTCCTGGGGCCAAGGGAGAATCCCAGAAGGATGAATTCAGTAACAAAGGACTGGTTGGGCTCTTGCATTATGCTCCACCTCTCAATGAAAAAGAAAGGCACCAATCCAGATAGGGAATTAGCTCAGGTTTGCACTTGAGCTGGGGTCACTGGTGGGGTTGGGTAGTGGTCAATGCCCAGTTCAGATGAAGCACTGTGATAATCCCCAACAACACAGCCCATTTTACCTCCTCTTGTCACCGCCACCACTCCCAGGAGTTTTTATGAAGAGGAGTCACATCTAGCACTGGCTATGCCTCCAAACCTCCAACAGGTACCTGTCTCGGTCTCAGACTCTTCAGCTGTGAAATGAAAACATTGGGCCAGCTGGTCTCTAATTCCCCTTAGCATTCTCCTCTCCTTAGTGAGGCACTTAGGTTTCCTTCATGCCACTAGGAATTTCCAGATAAATATCGGTATATTGACTCTATGCAAGTTGGAAAATTTCAGAGGCCTGTGACAAAGAGAATGCCCACATTATCCTTTGAAGATATCTATTTTTTTTTTTAACCACTTTACCTTCAGTCTGTCTACAGGCCAGGACAACTCTCATCACTACCCACCCATCCCATCTCAGGCCACAGTGTATTAGAAAGAACACTGACTTCTAAATCCAGCCTGTATAATTTGCTGAGTGAATGACCTTGAATAAGTCATTTACCCTTCCCCCTCGCCTCTCTGAGACTGCTTTCACAAGTGCAAAGTGAGAATAATTGTCTCTCTGTTACAGGTTTGCTGTGAAGATTGAGTGACATTTTCGCATGGAAATTATCACACAAGAAGGCCTAACGTGCTATGTGTCCAATACATCTTAACTGAATTTCTGCATGACTCTCCATACACAAGACTGGTATTCAGGTCCAAGCCGTGCAAGCAGACATCCTGAGAAGTCACTCCACCATCCTTGATGCCCAGCATCAACTTTCACTGCCCCATATGTCTACCCTCTGTTCCTTCTCCCCACAAAAGCCAACATTCTGTTAACATTTTTGGCTTCTTGCTGACCCTAGCTGTCTCCCTGAACTTCAGTTTCTCCATGGGAACAGGGGAAAGGGTAGCCTCTTTGAAGAGATGTCATCAGCACTTAGGAAATAGAGCTATCTTAATGCTCTCAGTGTTACTCTTCCAGGCACCAATTTGTCTGACCTTAACCTATGTGTTCCTCAGTTTGCTTGCTCTCCTTTGGAGCACCATGAATGAGTCTTCACAAGAACCTGTGTCTACACTCAATCCATTAGATGGTTTATGGATTTTGGCCAAAAGGACTGCACAGTCTGACTCTCCTCTGTGCTAGGCACCTTTCCAGGATCTTCACTGATGTTAATCTGATAGGTGCCATGTAGCTGGCAGACAACTATTTTTATTAAAATCTACCTTTCACTAAAGAGCTTTTGCAGGTCATGTTGTTTCCCTAGTCTGGCCTCAGTTTCTTCATCTGAACAAAAGATAATGGTGCTTGGGCCAGGTGGTCCTGAAGGGAGAGAAACCCCACGTGACAGGGTGGAATGGACATGGGGTTTAGAGACAGCTGGTCCTGCTTGGATCCTGGCTCTGACTTGACTTCCTTTGTGACCTGGGCTGTTAGTTCACTCTTCTAGGCCTCTGTTTCCTCAGCTACAAAATAGTATTCAAAATATCTACTTTAAAAGCCACATTATTCCTGTGGAGAAGCAGACCAAAGAGGTTGGACTATTCCACCTTGGGCCTTGTGTGGGAAAACGTGCTGCCATTTCTCGCAATTCATTTTTTACATGAAGCCAATGAATGAGATTTTTCTTTAGGCTCTGGTGTTAAAGAATGTTTAACCTGGTCAAACCGTGAAGGCAGGCTGTGGTCAGCTGGGACAAGCTGTCTATAAACCAGTGAAGTATGCCTGCAGATGCCATTCTACAACCAGGACCTTGGTTCCCTGAACCCCAGAGCCCCCGTCACTTCTTCCTGACTCTCCTGAAGGTATACAACAGCCTCAACAAAGTACTTGGCAAAAAACTGCCTGACTCTCAGACATTGTAACCAGAAAGTCCATGTGAGGAAGACCCAGGAGCGACATCAACTACCATGATGAGCCCAGCCTCTGTGCCTCCATTTGGGCCAAAAATATAGCATCTGGCTTCTGAGCTATGGCTTGCAAAATGCTTTGACATTAATTCTCACCTTGAGCCTCCTGATGACTCTGTGAGAAGTATAGAGGAGGGATTATTATTTCCATCTCACAGGTGGAGAAACTAAGGCTCAGAGAGGGAATATATGGAAGAAACTGAATCTCTTTCATTCTTCAGCAGCCACAGGGTTTCCCATGTGCAGCAACACCAGAGCTAGCCAAAGCTCAGCTAATCTGAGTCATCAACTTACTGAAACTTTCTGTCCTCGATTCTTAGGATGAAAAGGTAAATCATAAGGGAAAAGAATCTTGTGTTGGCTTTGGTTTGATTATATGTATATATGCATATATATACACACGTCTATGTAAGCATGCATGCACACATACACATATTCACACACACGCATGTACACACAGTAATCAATGTCATTTGTCAGATCAATCTAGTCAGACTGGCCAGAAACTTGGAAAATCCCTCAGCTCCTCTCTCATCCCCCTACATCCTGTCTGTCCCCTGGTTTCATCACTGCCACCTTCAAAATGCCTCTCCCCCACATCTTGTCTCTCTCCAATCCCACTGCAATGATCAGCTCAGACACTCAGCATCTGTCTCTCACCTGGTCTCATCTCTGTGCACCTACTGGACCCTCGCCCAACCCATGCTCTGCTCTGGCCTTCAGAGTGCTCTTCCTAAAACAAAAATCTGATTGGGCCACTTCTTCATGGCTCCCTTGTCTGCAGGGAAAAGTTTAAGAAATTTAGGCCAATTCCCCAGCTTCACTCCTTAAAGCCAGACTTAGTTTTGGTCTCCAGGATCCAAGGGAGGTTGAGGGACTCGACACTTTAAGAGAGATCATCTGCTGCTCTAGAGCTGACACAGAAAGTTTCCCAGCAGCCCTGGAGGTCAACTCCAGAGAGGAGATATGGAGACAGATTTACCATAGGAAGGAGAGGTCTTCCAGGTTGCAACAGGAGTTTGTGTCAGAGTTCAGATTAGGATCCAGAACTCCTGGCCGGCTCCTCAGCCTCCGTCTTAGCGCAAGACAAGCCCAAGCTAACTTAGAAATCTTGCAGGTCATAGTTGAGCATGGTGGCTCACGCCTATAATCCTAACACTTTGGGAAGAGGCCAAGGAGAGAGGATCGCTTGAGCCCAGGAGTTTGAGACCAGCCTGGGCAACATAGTGAAACCTCATCTCCATAAAAAATAAAAACAGAATAGCTGGGCAAGTTGGTGCATACCTGTAGTCCCAACTACTTGGGAGGGCAAGGCAAGAGGATCATTTGAGCCCTGGAGGTGAAGGTGGCAATGAGGTATGATTGTGCCAGTACACTCCAGCCTGGGCAACAGAGTGAGACTGTCAAAAGAAAGAAAAGAAAAGGAAAGAAAGGAGAAAGAAAAGTCGGCAGGTCAGACACATCCCCACCAAGCCGCACAGCTCCACTTTATGCATGTCTTTATTACTGCCCTCCGTAGCTTTCTTACTTAATACAGAGCCTGGTGTATCATCAGACTCAATAAACATTTGCTGAATGATCTGCATACTGTGAGACCTGGGAAGCCAGAACAAAATAGAAAGGAATTATTACCTTCTCTTTCTCCCTACACCTTTCTCTCCTTTCCCTGGAGGTCAGGAAAGCATCGCCTGTGTCTGGAGGTTATAAGCCCCTCAGGAGAACCAGGGCACCAGTCAATTGGCTGGTGGGGAGGGGCTTGGGAGTTGGGAGAACTGGTGCTATGCTGTGAATTTTTCTACTATGTTCCTGTCCCAACTAATAATAATAATTATAGCGATAGCAGTTTATTATGTGCCAGGCACTGCAACATGCACTTTACATTCATTATTTTATTTTATCCCCGTAACTGGGTGATAGGTGAAAGATTCACCAGTGAATACAGGCACCATCCAATCAGAGCAGACCCCTGCCACAGGAGCAGGGAAAGCTGTAGCAGCCTGCCTGCGAGCTACACAGGACACCCATGCATGCCACCCTGTACAGTGAGTGGCATTACTATACACATTTTACAGATAGGGAAAGAGGTGACACATCTTGCTGAGGGCCACAGCTGTGCAGACCTTGTACTCATGACCACAGGCAGCGCCGCCTCCCTGAGCATCTATAGCAAGAACGGTTGGGCTGACCTGCCAAAAAACAGGTCCCTCTTCCCCACATCATTTACTTACTCACTCACTTGCTTGCTCATTCCCTGCCTCCTCCGAGGTAGGAGCTAAATGACAGGAGTCAGAAGGAACAGAAAACATAACCCAAAAGCAGGATATGTGAAGTTGGGGCAGGCAGTTGATCAAGCCAAGCAGATGCAGGGAGGAGACAATACCAGGCTTATTGCTGGTGCTGCTGCTGCACACGGGGGAATGGCCATGTGCTGGTCCTACCCGAACCTGTGTGTTCACCTGTCCCCCAGCCCTTCATACCATGATCTCCTTCTTCCTAGTGGGCTGCATGTGGGGGCAATGGGCATCCCGATGGGGGGTCAGAGGCCAGGTAGGCGGTGCTAGGGCTATCCCACATGTCCTCCTCCTGCCATGTCCAGGCAGCCCCAGGAATCATCAGAGCTGTCTGGGAAGAGGTTAGAGGGCTGGTTCAGGGGCATAAGGGCAAGTGGGAATGGGGTCTGCTGTACCAGGTGATAGGGGTGAGTTGTAGGAGCCCAGTACTATCCTAGGAGACATAAGATAGAACAATGGGGAAGAGGGGCTAAGGCGGCAGCTCCCCCATCTAAGGGCAGCAAGAATGGACTAGGGTACATGCCAGAGACCCAGGCTGGGCAGAATAGAGACACGGAGGCAGAGCTGGAAAAAATCAACATACATAGATGGGTAGATGGCAGACACAGAGACAGGAAAGAGCCTCAGTAGACAGGGAAAGAGTTGGAAACAGATAGAATCCGAGGGTCAGAGAGGAGCCTGGAGCCTGGCCCCAGGGGACAAGTGTTGGCCCCAGGGTCCCCTGTCGACTGGGCTGGGCCAGCTGCCATATTCTCATGCCCCCTCCTGCAGGAGCATACCTTGCAAAGCTGCCTGAAACCTGCAGCCTCCCTGAACATCACAAGCAAATGCTGCCTTCAGAGTAAGATGCTGCCCCAGCCCACAGTTCCCCAACCCTGGTCCTCCCCTCTCAGGTCAGGAGGGCAGCCACAGTCCTCCCAGAGCCTTGGTGTTTGGGAGGGCTTTGCATCCAGGGGTGGCCAGAGCTGGGCAGGGGTCCTGAGCCAGCAGGCTGTGAATCTTGCTTGCATCTGCTCTGGGTTGTAAGCCCCTCCCTGACGCCTCAGCAACAGCCACAGATCTGCTCTGTGTAATGTCAGGAATTCATCGAACCTTGGGGCTGGAAGCAGTCTTGAAAAATCCAGCCCATACTCAAGCACCTAACTTCTATGCAGCCTCCCTGGTAAGGATACTCCAGCTGCTATTCACATCCTTCCAGCGACAGGAGGTTCCCCTCTTTAAAGGTCGTTTAGGTGGCCATGACTCTGCCTTTCATAAAATCCTTTAATGTACTGAGCTAAAAGCAAGTACTGGTCCTTTCTGACTTCAATGATAAGTTCTCTAAAGCACCCCACGCCCATATGCTGGTCCTATCCGAGCCTGTGTCCACCTCTGTCCCCCAGCCCTTCATACCATGATCTCCTTCTTCCTAGTGGGCTGCATGTGGGGGGCAGCATACTCTGCTCCACCCTCTCACCTGCAACCACACTCTCCTCTCTCCTCCAGAATCTTCGGTCTGCGTTAGAATGCAGTGACCCCTACATACTTCTGCCTTTCCTTAGGAGGGATGTGGGGTTCCTAGGTCACCTTCTTTCCTCTTAATAAACCCTTCTTGTCCTGATTCCACCCATAATTCCCAAGCTGGATCCTTGCCTCCACGGAACATCTCTAGTGTCAGGCAGCACCCCCAGCAGACACTTCCCACTGACAGCCACAGGGGTCCCCACGCCCTCTTCTCAGCAGCTAAGGACTCTGAAAATCAACCCCTTGGGAAGTGATTGGTGTGGCATAAGACCAGGGGATTTATAGTCAGACTTGGTCACTGTGACCTGGGCAAGTCACGTAGCTTCCAAAAGCCTCTGTTTCCTCTATAAAATGGACCCATGTTCCTTGTCATAATCATACCTGCAATTCATTTTTGTTTTTGTTTTGTTTTTAAAGTCATCATTACAGGACAGACATTGAATATGTACTACGTCCTTGTGGCATTGCTTTCCCCATTTTACAGATACGGAGCTGGAAACTTAGAGCATCAGGTAGCCTGTCTGGAGCTGTGGGATTATGCTCATAGTTTTGTCTGACCACACAGGCCGTGCCCCTAATCAATACCCAATCCAGTGTCATGATCCACTACAAGCCAGGCCAGAGACAGAAGCACCAGGGCTCCTGGGTGGGGAAGGACAGAGTCACATGTGGAAGTGTCCAGGAGTAGGAGGTGGTTAACTAAACAAACTCCAGACCTAAGAGCAGAAATCTGTGAGGGCAGGAGGTTCTTCTAGGGCTTTTGCTAAATACATACTCTCCTGGGAATCTGGAAGGAAAGAGAAATGGGACCACTATTTATTGAACACTTTTAGTGGGCCAGGCACTTCACATGCATCACTTCACTCAGTTCTCCAACAACTCTGTGCTCTGTGAGAGAAGCACATTATTTCCTCTTAATAGGTGAGGACATTGAAGATCAGAGAGGTGAAATGGCTTACCCCAAGTCAAAAAGCTGTTCAAGGTAGCTGAGATCTCATCTAGGTCTGACCGATTGTAAAGTACCTCGACTGCTCTCTGCTTGTGAGGTGGGGAGGATAACAAGCTGGAACTACCTGAGTCTCTAGCCCGGAGAGAGGGTCTGCCCTCAGCTCTTCTGATGACTGGGTCACCTGGGGAATGACTCCCCTAAGTTGAACGGCAGCCTCTCCAGGAATCCTGAGTTGTTCCTGAGGTCCCTACCTGAGCTGCCAGGTGATGGAGCCTGAGAAGGAAATAGAGAATCCTGATCCTCTGTCCAGGGGTTGTTCCACTGTGGGTTCATTTATAACCAGGATAATCCCTGCTAGATTCCTCTCTGCTACTGAATTATGAAAGTAATCCATATTCATCAAGTAAATTAACAAACATTGAAAAGTAGAAAAAGAAAAAAAAATCACACTTTAGTTCCACACACTAAATAACATTTTCATTTTGACTTCTTGATGTTTCTCTCTAATTTTTTTCTATGCCAAAATGATAGTGTTTGCTTTTCTCTTGCCTGGTTGATATCACACTTTACACTCAACTTTACCGTGACAAATTCTAATTGGTTGGCCCCCTTCTTTGCCAATAGAACCATGTTCTTGCTGACATTTGTTTGGTACAGTCAATCCATCATGAACAATCTAAGCCCAAATGACAACCCTGCTTCTCCCTTGCCCAGACCCCCTTCAGAAAGCGCAGATATTGAACCTTATCCCACCCAGCGAGACTTAAGGAGAACTCCTCTAAGGAGTTTTTGTGAATAAAATTTGTTTTCCTGACAAAAAAGGTAGAATGACGGTGATGCAATCCCATCCCTCAGACCATCTTTCTCCCACTGTGAATACAGATGTAATGTCTGCAGTTGGGCAAGCCCTCTTGACATCATGAGAAAAAGGCTGAGACTCACACTGATCTCTCACTAACATTGCTCAACTGTGAACAAACACAACTAATCATTTAACTCAAGTCTTCTTGTTATGTGAAAAAAAAAATTCCTGTATATATGAACCACTATTAGTTGGGTTTTCTGGTTTTTCTGCAGGCCAATTCTAATGGGTTAATCTGCCTTTTTAAAGACTTAATATTATATAGTAAGCAATTTAGCATCTACTTACATATCCTTTATAACCATTATTTTCGAGGAATTGTTATATGTTTTTGGACATGTAGTTTTGACCCACTTTTTTTTTTCTATTAAATACGGTACCAAATTGGATAGCACTACAATGTAGCAAACTTTCCTGGTACAAAAAAATTATTGAGTTGAGTTAGAGTAATAAATATAGAGGTAGCAGTTTCACACTTTGTTCCCAACCAGGATGAAGTAACAGGCATCACGATTAACCCCCAACACACATTGGTAGTAACTAAAAATCTTTAAAACAATGTGAAATAATGTTATTTGAGACATCAGACACCAGGCAGCAAAAGACAGTGATCTATGAGACATGAGAAACCAGTGAGTTGAGGACCATCATTTCTCCAAGTTACTGCTTAAAAGAGCGACCAGGCTGTGCCATGGGTACTGAGGACACAGAGGAGGCCAGTGGTCTCCAGGGGTTGAGGAGCTAGAGTTGGGAGTTTAGGGAGGCCAACTGAAGAGTTCACAGAGCAGGGCACTGGGGAAATGAGAACTGTACAGAGAAAGATCTCCAGAGATCTGTACAGGTCTCTGCCAAGTCTTCAGTTGAGTATTGATCAGTGCATGTGTGTGAGGAAACGGCCAGAGTCTGGGGAAGGTTGGCAACAAATGAGTACGGGGGGAAAGACAAGTGAAAGGACTAGAAGGAACAAACGTCAGAGCTCATGTAGGGTCATAGATATTTCCTCTTCCCACTAGCCAGAATAAATGCTGCTCTGGTGTCTGTAACAAAACTTAAAAGCAAAACTCAAAAGGATAAAAGTGTTTACGAGTAACTTAACTGCATTCCAGAAAAATGCTCAAGAGTATTTTTGAGCATCATTGAGTGTTTTTGGCATGAAAGGGTTTTGAATTTTATTGAAGGCCTTTTCTGTATCTATTGAGATAGTCATGTGGTTTTTGTCATTGGTTTTGTTTATGTGATGGATCACGTTTATTGATTTGCCTATGTTGAGCCAGCCTTGTATCCCAGGGGTGAAGCCGATTTGATCATGGTGGATAAACTTTCTGATGTGCTGCTGGATTTGGTTTGCCAGTATTTTACTGAGGACTTTTGCATTGATGTTCACAGGGATATTGGCCTGAAATTTTCTTTTTTTGTATTGGATCAACAACACAACACAGTTGGATCAACAAAGTAAGAGTCAAATATCTGACATCCAATAAAAGATTACCAGGAATGATATAAAACAGAATGATACAACTCATAATGAGGAGAAAAATCATTTGGTTAAAATTGACTCAGAAATACACAGATCAATAAAAATAAGTCGATATGGATATTAAAAAGTTATTATGTCTATATTCCATATGCTTAAGAAGCTACAGGAAAGATCAAGCACATTAACAAGAAAATGAAATATATAAACCTAAGACTTACATATAATTATAAAACTATATAGAGATGAAAAGTATAATGTGTTAGATGAAGAAGGCACTGGGTAAGATTATCAGTAGATTAGACATTGCTGAAGAAAAGATTAATAAACATAATAATATAATACCAGCCAAACCAAAACACACAGGCAAAAAAAAAAAAGAAACACACAGAAAAAGGGCTTTTGAAAAGTGAGATGTAGGACAATTTCAAATGGCCTAACATGCTTAATAAAAGTTCTCAAATAAAATATAGGAAAAACAAAAATATTTTTAAAATTATGGCTAAAAATTGCCCAAATATGATTAAAACGATAAGCCCATAGATCCAAGAAAAGTTCACTGAAAAATAAATATGAAGAAAATTTTAACAAGACCTATTATAAGAAAATTACCTGAAACCAGTACTAGTCTTAAAAAGAAGCCAGAAAAAAGATATTACATACAGAGAATCAAAGATCAGAATAACAGCCAACTTCTCATCAATGACAAGGGAAGCCCAAAGACCATGGAACAATGTCTTTAAGGTTCTGAAAGGAAGAAAACAAACCTGTTCAACAAGAAGATTTTATCCAGAGAAAATGTCTTACAAATATCAAGGTGAAAGAAAGAATTTTTCAGACATTGAAAGCTGAAAAACAATGACAGAATATATCTAGAAAATCTCCAAATATTGGAAACTAAAGCACACTTCCAAAAAACCTGTGAGGCAAAGGAAAACAAAAAATTAGAAAGTATTTGGAGCCAATGAAAATAAAAAATATATATATTTTAATATATCTATTTTTAATATATTTATCAATAAATATATATTAAAAATATATATATCAAAATTTGTGAGATGTAGCTAAAGTAGTACTTATAAATTTATAGCACTAAAATGCCTATATTTAAAAAAGAAAAAAGATCTTATAGCAATTACCTCTGCTTCCACCTTAAGAAATAGATAAAGAAGAGCCAATTAAACTCAAAGTAAGAAGAAAAAAGGAAAGAGTAGAGGTTAGAAAATCAATGAAGTGTAACACAGAAAAACAATATAGAAAACCAATGAAACCAAAGGCTAATATTTTTGGAGTTTTTTTAGAAGCTAAATAATATTGACAATGCTATAGTCCAATTGATCAGGAAAAAAGATAGAAGACACAAATTTCCAATATCAGAAATAAGAAGGGTAACATCACTATAAATTCTATAGATATTAAAAGAACAAGGAAATGTTGTAAATGACACTATTTCAATAAATTAGAAACAGATAAAATGTACAAATCCATTGAAAGACATTAATAAATAAAGCTCATTTAAAAGAAATAAATAACTTGAATAGACATATATCTATTTTAAAGATTGAATGTGTGGTCAAAATCCTTCCACAAGAGGAGCAGGTAGCAATCTTTGCTGTTCTGTGGCCTCTGCTGGTGATACCCAGGCAAACAGGGTCTCGAGTGGACATCCAGCAAACTCCAGCAGACCTGCAGAAGAGGGGCTTGAGTGTTAGAAGGAAAACTAACAAACAGAAAGCAATAACATCAACATCAACAAAAAGGAGGACCATGCAAAAACCTCATCTGAAGGTCACCAACATCAAAGACCAAAGGTAGATAAATCTACAAAGATGAGAGAAAACCAGTGCAAAAACACTGAAAATCCCAAACCCCAGAATGCCTCTTCTCCTCCAAAGGATCACAACTCCTCACAACCAAGGGAACAAACTGGACGAAGGAGTTCGATGAATTGACAGAAGTAGGCTTCAGAAGGTGGGTAATAAACTCCTCTGAGCTAAAGGAGCAGGTTCTAATCCAATGCAAGGAAGTTAAGAAGCTTGATAAATGTTACAGGAACTGCTAGCTAGAATAACCAGTTTAGAGTAGAACATACATGAACTGAACGAGCTGAAAAACACAGCATGAGAACTTCGTGAAGCTTATACAAGTATCAATAGCCAAATCAGTCAAGTGGAAGAAAGGATATCAGAGATTGAAGATCAACTTAATGAAATAAAGCATGAATACAAGATTAGAGAAAAAGGAATGAAAAGGAATGAACAAAGCCTTCAAAAAATATGGGACTATGTGAAAAAAACCAAACCTCCATTTGATTAGTGTACCTGAAAGTGACAGGGAGAATAGAACCAAGTTGGAAAACACTCTTCAGGATATTATCCAGGAGAACTTCCCCAACCTAGCAAGACAGGACAACATTGAAATTCAGGAAATACAGAGAACACCACAAAGATACTCCTCGAGAAGACCAACCCCAAGACACATAATTGTCAGATTCTCCAAGGTTGAAATGAAGGAAAAAATGTTAAGTGCAGTCAGAGAGAAAGCTTGGGTTACCCACAAAGGGAAGCCCATCAGACTAACAGTGAATCTATCTGCAGAAACCTTACAAGCCAGAAGAGAGTAGGGTCTGATATTAAACATTCTTAAAGAAAAGAATTTTCAACCCAGGATTTCATATCCAAACAAACTGAGCTTCATAAGCAAAGGAGAAATAAGATACTTCAATGAAAAGCAAATACTAAGAGATTCTGTCACCACAAGGCCTGCCTTATAAGAGCTCCTGAAGGAAGTGCTAAATATGGAAAGGAAAAACAAGTACCAGCCACTGTAGAAACATACCAAAATGTAAAGACCATCAACACTATGAAGAAACTGCATCAACTAACGAGTAAAATAACCAGCTAGCATTATAATGACAGAATCAAATTCACATATAACAATATTAACCTTAAATGTAAACAGGCTAAATGCCCCAATTAAAAGACACAGAATGGCAAATTGGATAAAGAGTCAAGATGCATCGATGTGGTGTATTCAGGAGACTCATCTCACATGCAAAGACACACATAGGCTCAAAATGAAAGGATGGAGGAAGATTACCAAGAAAATGGAAAGCAAAAAAAAAAAAGAGAGAGAGGTTGCAATCCTAGTCTCTGATAAACAAACTTAAGACAAAGAAGGGCATTACATAATGGTAAAGGAATCAATGCAACAAGAAGAGCTAACTATCCTAAATATATATGCACCCAATACAGGAGCACCCAGATTCATAAAGCAACTTCTTAGAGACCTAGAAAGAGACTTAGACTCCCACACAATAATAGTGGGAGACTTTAACACTCCACTGTCAATATTAGACAGATCAATGAGACAGAAAATTAAAAAGGATATTCAGGACTTTAACTCAGCTCTGGACCAAGCAGACCTAACGGACATCTACAGAACTCTCCACCCCAAATAGACAGAAAATACATTCTTCTCAGCACCACATTACACTTATTCTAAAATTGATCATGCAATTGGAAGTAAAACACTCATCAGCAAATGTAAAAGAATGGAAATCATAACAAACAGTCTCTCAGACCACAATGCAATCAAATTAGAACTAAGGATTAAGAAACGCACTCAAAACTGCCCAACCACAAGGAAAATGAACAACCTATATCTGGGTAAATAACAAAATTAAGGCAGAAATAAATAAGTTCTTTGAAACCAAGGAAAACAAAGACACACATACCAGAATCTCTAGGACACAGCTAAAGCAGTGTTTAGAGGGAAATTTATAGCCCTGAATGCCCACAGGAGAAAGCAGGAAAGATCTAAAATTGACACCCTAATATCACAATTAGAAGAACTAGAGAAGCAAGAGCAAACAAATTCAAAAGCTAGCAGAAGACAAGAAATAACTAAGATCGGAGCAGAATTGAAGGGAATAAAGACACGAAAAACCCTTCAAAAAAAATCAATGAATCCAGGAACTAGTTTTTTTTTTTAAGATTAACAAAACAGGCCACTAGCCAGAATAATAAAGACTGAAGAGAGAAGAATCAGATAGACACAATAAAAAATGATATAGAAGAGATCACCACTGATACCACAGAAATACAAACTACCATCAGAGAATACTATAAACATCTTACAAAAATAAACTAGAATAGACCAATCAAGTTCTGAATTGAAGCAGTAACAAACAGCCTACCAACCAAAAACAGCTCATCCCAGGACCAGACAGATTCACAGCCGAATTCTACCAAAGGTACAAAAAGGAGCTGGTACCGTTTCTTCTAAAACTATTCCAAACAATAGAAAAAGAGGGTCTCCTCCCTAACTCATTTTATGAGATCAGCATCGTCCTGATACAAAAACCTGGCAGACAACACAAAAAAGAAAAATTCAGGCCAATATCCCTGATGAACATCAATGCAAAAATCCTCAATAAAATACTGGCAAACTGAATCCAGCAGCACATCAAAAAGTTTATCCACCATGATCAAGTCAGCTTCACCCTTGGGATGCAAGGCTGGCTCAACATAGGCAAATCAATAACCGTGATCCATCACATAAACAGAACCAATGACAAAAACCACATGATTATCTCAATAGATGCAGAAAAGGCCTTCAATAAAATTCAAAACCCTTTCATGCCAAAAACACTCAATAAACTAGGTATTGATGAAACCTATCTCAAAATGTAAGAACTATTTATGGCCAACCCACAGCCAATATCATACTGAATGGGCAAAAGCTGGAATCATTCTTTTTAAAAACTGGCACAAGGCAAGGATACCCCTCTCTCCCCACTCTTATTCAACATAGTATTGGAAGTTCTGGCCAGGGCAATCAGGCAAGAGAAAGAAATAAAGAGTATTCAAATAGGAAGAGAGGAAGTCAAATTATCTTTGTTTGCAGATGACATGATTGTGTATTTAGAAAACCCATCATCTCAGCCCCAAAACTCCTTAAGCTGATAAGCAACTTCAGCCAAGTCTCAGGATACAAAATCAATGTCCAAAAATCACAAGCATTCCTATACACCAATAATAGACAAACAGAGAGCCAAATCATGAGTGAACTCCCATTCACAATCGCTACAAAGAGAATAAAATACCGAGGAATACAACTTATAAGGGATGTGAAGGACCTCTTCAAGAACTACAAACCACTGCTCAAGAAAATAAGAGAGGACACAAACAAATGGAAAAACCTTCGATGCTCATGGATAGGAAGAATCAATATCGTGAAAATAGCCATACTCCCTAAAGTAATTTATAGATTCAATGCTATCCACATCAAGCTACCATTGACTTTCTTCACAGAATTAAAAAAAAACTACTTTAAATTTCATATGAAACCAAAAAAGAGCCCGTATGGCCAAGACAAACCTAAGCAAAAAGAACAAACAGGAGGAGAGGAAGTTAACTTGTCTCTGTTTGCAGATGACATAATCTTTTTAGAAAACCCATAATCTCAGCCCAGCCCAAAATCTTTTTAACCTGATAAGCAACTCCGGCAAAGTCTCAGCATACAAAATCAATATGCAAAAATCACAAGCATTTCTATACACCAATAATAGACAGACAGAGCGAAATCATGAGTGAACTCCCATTCACAATTGTTACAAAGAGAATAAAATACCTAGGAATACAATTTACAAGGGATTTGAAGGACCTCTTCAAGAACTACAAACCACTGCTCAAGGAAATAAGAGATGACACAAACAAATGGAAAAACATTCAGGCTTATGGATAGGAAGAATCAGTATTGTGAAAATGGCCATTCTGCCCAAAGTAATTTATAGATTTAGTGCTATCCACATCAATGAGGAAGTTGAGAGTGAGAAAAGTTAGGCTACTTGCCCATTGTCACTGAGTTGATAAAGGATGGAACTGGAATTGAAACCCTGCAGTCTGACTCCAGAGCCTGCTGCACTAACAACAATCTCATGAAGCGATGTTAAACTCACTAGCAACCAGGGAATTGGAAATGAAACAAAAAATAATGTTGCCACGTTTCATCTATGAGATGGATGGACACATTAGAATGTTTAAGATAGATAAACAATGTCAAGCATTGGTGAGGGTGAGACGTGTAGTTGGTATAACTACATGGAAAAATATTTTGCAGTATGTAATACATTGGAAATTTCTTTGATTCTGCAATCTGCAAAGTCTACTTCTATGCATTAGAAAACGTGTACATATGGAGAAATGCCCAAAGTCATGAGTTGTAGAATTATTTAAATAGTGAAAAATTGGAAATAAACAAATTTAATAAATGAAATAAGCTCAGATGCTTATTAAAGAGAATGAAGCTACCCCTATAATTATCAAATGAGTAGATGTCAGAAACATGAAGCTGACTTAAATTTTTTTCTGAGTTATACTGACATCATGCTACCACTTACAAAACTTTAAACACACACAAGAACAATCCTATGCATTGCTCATGGATGCAATTGTGGTCGATTGAGGGAAATTTGAAATGTTCAAAGGGCACTTCAACTTTATCTGTTATTAGGTAATCCTTTTTTTTTTTTTTTAAAGGCTAAAAATGGCAAAATATTTAAAAATGTTTCTTTTATGTGGGGGAAAATGAAATCTTTGTTATATAACTATAATCTCTGTTTCTGTATCTCTATTTTCATCTCTGCATCAATCTATTGATAGATGCATATAGATATAGATACGTGTAATGCACACATATATTTTTCTTTTATGAAATGTATATATGGGTTAAGTATCCTAATCCAAATATCCAAAATCTGAAATCCTCCAAAATCTGAAATCTTTCGAGTGCCAACTTGATGCTCTAAGGAATGCTCATTGGAGCGCTCAGATTTTGGATTTTCAGATGAGGGATGCTGAAACAGTAAGTGTAATACAAATATTCCAAAATCTGAAATGCTTCTGATTCCAAGTATATCTGATAAGGGGTGATCAACTTGTATCTGTTTTCTCAAATAAAAATGAGATTTATTTATTTTATTTTTTTAAAATTTTTATGGGTGCATAGTAGGGGGATATATTTATGGGATACATGAGATATGTTAGTACAGGCAAACAATCCATAATAATCATATAATTCTTCGACTTAGAGTCACATAATTCTGACTCTAAGTGTTTTCAGAAAGGCCTCCCTTACGTCCTTGTTCCTGAGGCTGTACATGATGGGATTGAGGAAGGCAGAGACAGCATTGCAGTCTTGGGGTATCTATCCTCTCGAGCATTTTTCCTTTGTTTTATAAACAATCCAAATATACTCTTTTAGTTGTTTTTAAATGTACAATTAAATTATTATTTATTATAGTGCTATCAAACACTGCATCTTATTCATTCTTTGTATTTTTTGGTACCCATTAACGATACTCACCTCCTCTCCTAGTCCCTCCCATCCTCACTGCCTTTCCTAACCTCTGGTAACCATCCTTCTATTCTCTACTTCCATGAGTTCAATTGCTTTGATTTTTTAGATCCCATAAATAAGTGAAAACATGTAAAGATTGTCTTTCTGTGCCTGCCTTATTTCACCTAACATAATAAGCTGCAGTGCCATCCATGTTGTAGCAAATGACAGAATCTCATTCTTTTCTATGGCTGAATAGTACTCCATTGTGTACAGGTACCACATTTTCTTTATCCATTCATCTGTTGATGAACACTTAGGTTGATTCCAGACCTTGGCTATTGTGAATAGTGCTGCAACAAACATGGGAGTGCAGAAATCTCTTGAATATACTGATTTCCTTTCTTTAGGCATAGAAACAGCAGTGTGGTTGCTTGCTGGATTGTATGATAGCTCTACTTTTAATTTTTTGAGGAACTTCCAAACTGTTCTCCATAGTGGTTGTACTAATTTACATTCCCATCAACAGTGTACGAGGGTTTCCTTTTCTCCACATCCTCACCAGCATTTGTTATTTCCTGACTTTTGGACAAAAGCCATTTTAACTGGGGTGAGATGATATCTCATTGTAGGTTTGATTTGCATTTCTCTGATGATCAGGGATGTCGAGCCCCTTTTCATATGCCTGTTCGTCATATGTATGCCTTCTTTTGAGAAATGTCTATTCAAATCTTTTGCCCAAAAAAATGAGATTGAAAATGTAAATTTTAAACTGATCAGGTAGGAGTCAATTCTACAAGCTGAGCACAGACCAGACTAAACTAATTATTAGCCATATTATTACACATATATGTCTAAAATAATTCTAGCTCTGATTTTATAAGCACCTAGTGCACAAAGCAATGCTAAATATTACTTGTGTTTGTCAGACAGTAATGCAAGACTGTGTCCCTGCATAATCTGCCTGCTCTTTATATAATTTTCACCCCAAATGGCTGTTTGTGTCATTTTCACACTGTGGAAGAGCATGTGTCCATGTTACACATGTGACTGCCATCATGCTGAACTGACATAAACTTCCACAGGTAAGGAGAGAACCCAGGAAAAGCACCAAAGCAATAGCCATGAACTGCAAGGACATAGTCGTTGTAAAGAAATCCTTTGCCTTCAGTACTCAGCCGAGTCTTTGGGTGGTGGGAGCTGAACATTTCCAACCAATGATAGAGGACTTTCAGGTTAGGGCTGGCCACACCCTCTTCTGGCTGCTCACAGCTGCAGGAAGACTCAGGTTGGTCAGAACTGAGGTACCTGTGTGTTACCAAATGAGCTCATCCAGTCTGCCCATGACTATGGACAACTCTGAATCATCCTGGGTCATTAAGCTGTCCTTCTGACTCTAAATATTTTCAGAAGGGCCTCCTTTACATCCTTGTTCCTGAGGCTGTAGATGATGGGATTGAGGAAGGCAGAGACAACATTGTAGACCAGCGCTAGCTTCTTGTCCCGCTCTGGGTCATACCAAGAACTGGGCCTCATGTACATGATGATGGCCGGCCCATAGAACATGGTGACCACAGTGACGTGGGAAGCACACATGGAGAAGGACTTGAGCCTCCCCCTGCGCTGAGCGGATTCTAAAGATAGAAGCAAAGATGAGGACGTAAGAGGCCAGGATGAGGGAGAGTGGGACCAAAAGCAGGATGAAACCCAAGATGAAGTCCAGCCTGTCATTAAAAGATGTGTCTGCACAGGCCAACTTCAGGACAGCAGGGACCTCACAGAAGAAGTGATTTATCTTGTAGGGGCCACAATAAGGCAGCTGCATGGTGAAGACAGTGTAGATCAGGGCCCCAGCTATGCTAATGCACCAACAGACAATGACCATCTTGACACAAACGGAATGGCTCATGAGTAGCGTGTAGTGAAGGGGGAAGCAAATGGCAACCGTACCTGTCATAGGCCATAATGGCATAGAGGACACACTCAGCAATGCCCAGGATCAAGAAGATGAACATCTGGACTGCACAAGCTCCCCCAGGAGATGGTCCTCCTCGGACACACCATATTAACCAACATCTGGGGCACAGTGGTAGTGACATAGCTCATGTCCACCAGAGAGAGGATACTGAGAAAAAGGTACATGGGCGTGTGGAGGTGTGAGTCCAGGTAGATCAGCATGATGATAAGTCCGTTGCCCACAAGGGTGGTGAGGTAGAGGAGTAGGAAGAGTGCAAACCGGGCCATTCCGACCTGTGTCTCACTGGAAAAGCCGAGGAGGATGAACTCGGACACAGAGCTGTGGTTTTCCTTGCCAAGGCTCTGCATGGTGATCTGCCTTATAAGGAGAGACAAAGACTTCCCTGTTCTGTCCCTGCCCTTGGCAAAGGAAGGCCGGGATTGATAGAAGGTAAGCTACACACGGCACCATGCACAGTAGCTTGCACAGATTAGGTCAAACCTTTATTGAGTTGGATGAAAAGGACAAAGAAGCTGGGGCAGCTGTGGCACTGGGTAACACATCAGCTCTCCATTCATGCCTGTAATGCAGGACAGGATGCCCAACTGCTCACAGGGCCTTCTCCGGGAACCACCCGCATCATAGAAAACAAGGCATTAGGTAGCCGTGTTTGTAGCCAGCAACCCAGCCACTCCTGAGTTCTACGACGGGTGCGCACATGCCCCAGCCTGGACTGAGTAGATGCCTCTGCTGAAAATCTAATTATGACCTGTGGGGGCTTAGAGTCCTGTCAACCCAGAGCTAGTGTGCTGGCAATCCAAGGTCACAGGGCGGCTGAGGTGATGGAGGAGAAGAAAATGAAGGTCCTCCAGAGATGATAAAAGATGTGCTGGGAGGCAGGGGGGGAGAGACCTCACAGCCCTGAGCACCTGAGACAGGGACCCTGGTTCCAGGCCTGCTATTCCCACTGTCCCTGAGGCCTGTCTGGGCTTTGTTTCTTGCACTTGGATATAAATGGAATTTTATGTTGAATCCTTACGACTGCCACCTCGTGACCACATTTTTAATTCAGCTGTTCCTAAGTGTCCATGGTTGTCACTCACCCGGCTGCCTGACCATAGGCAAGTCTCTTCACCTCCATCGGCCTCAGTTCCCCATCTGTTACATAGAGAGGGAACATCTAGGCACAGGGTTATGGCAAGGAAACTATGAGAGATACTGTATGTCAAGACATTTTGCAAAATATAAATCACTAGGCAAATAAAAAGGTTTAGTGTAAGTGGAATGAGCCTGGAAATCAGAAGAACTCAGGGCTAGTCCTGCCTCTGTGTGATCTTGGGTAACTCCACATCCCTCTCTGTGCTTGAGAGCCCCATTTTAAAAAGGAAGCTGTTGGATTCCAGAGGGTCCACTCAGCTCTGATGATCTTTGATGGCAGGAACCCCAGGCTAGAGACCCATGGTCACATCAGTGCCTGAGCAGCAAGGGTGGGCTGAGCTGAACAGGACTGTGTTGGCAGGAGATTTATTGTGGGAGCTAGAGATGTGTCCAGAGCATTGGAAAGCACCTAGAGCATAGTCTCAGCCATCTGGCATCTAGTGACCTCTTCTCCTATTTCCAAGTCGCATAGCCTCTCACTTAGCCTCCTCACCTACTCCCAAGTCACTTAGCCTCCCAGGTTCTTCATGTGTAAAATGGGGTAATACCTCCTCCACAGTGAAGACTGCATGAAATATACCAAGTTTATAGAACGTGCTTAACAAATGGAAGCAATTTAGATCCTAGGAAGCTGGGTAGGAGGAGTGGAGAGAGGAGAGAGTAGGTACAGTAGTTTTCTCAAGCGTCTGAGCTTCCAGAGTACAGGGCTGAAAACATGATCATTAGGGCTGACAGCCACGAATGACAGTGGAGGTGAGGAAGCTGGAAAAACTGACTGAGGCTGAATGGGTAAAAAAAGACAGTGTCGGATGCCTGTTCTGTGCCTTAAGGAACACCAGTAATTGGCTGAAAGAGTAAAACGTACCCCGATAAGGAATGTTTGTGAAGGTAACAGGAGACCTAGGGCAGCTCAGGGTCTTGGATATTGGGAGGGGAAAACTTTTCAGGAGATAAGGACTGGTCAGCAGTGAGGATGGCAAACACTGGCACCAGAATGATGAGGGCTGAAAATGAGGAGGTGCCCACATCCTCCTCCCCCAATCCACACCCCAGACCTGGACTTATGCGGAGACCTCCTGCAGGCCACCCTTCATCCCCCTCCACCAGCAGATACTGTCTCAGCTATCATGCCTCTTCTCACATCTCAGACTGCAACTCAAGGCCTTTCCCAATCTGGTGCTAACCAATTTTCAAGTCTGTGTGACTCTCTGTGTATCTCTGTGAGGATCCAAAGGGATCCTTGTCTGGCAGCTGGGATCCCCTGTCTCGGAGCCACAGATCCTCCGTGCTAGCTGGCTTCCTCCGTGCCTGCCATGTGTGCCACCACCTTTTGCTGTAGCTGTTCCATTCCTGGGAAAGCCTTCTCTAATCCTTTCTGCTTCCTCAACTCCCACCCTTCCAGGTCCAGCTTGGCTTTGTCTGCTCCTTACCTGACCAGTGCAGCCTTGTTTATTTTATGTGCATATTGTCTTCCCTACCTGGCTGAAGGCAGAGGCCATGTGTCTTTTACATCTCTCCATGATATTAGTTTGCAGTAGGTGGCAGATCTGGGGGTCCTCTTTGTATCAGAATGGAGTTGGAGAGTAGATTTCTAGCCCCTGAAAAGCCTGGGGATTCCCTGTCCATGTGGTAAATGCAGCACAGAACCCCTGAGTTGGATGCAGTGAACAGCCAGAAAGTTTAATGCTCCCAGGACATTTCAGTCTTGGAGCTGGTGAGCTGGGCTTCTTTCTGAAGTTTCCACTGGGGACTGAAAGTGTTTCCTACTGAGACTTAGAGGAGGGAGGGGTCCTGTGGCTGAGTGGCCACATCCCCGTGTGACACGGTGATAACACTATCATAACAAGATGTGCTTTGTTTCCTCCCAAACATTTTTGTGTGCCTTTTACATCCTCAGGCATCTTACCCAAGGCCACACACCCAACAGAGAGAAAACTAGGGCTTGGCTACAGATACAGTAGTTCCCCCTCATCCATGGGGGATATGTTCCAAGACCCCCAGCAGATGCCTGAAACTGCAGATAGCAAAAAACTCTATATATACCACGCTTTTTGTATACACACATACCTATGATGAAGTTTACTTTCTAAATTAGGCAAAGTAAGAGATTAACAACAACTAATAATAATAGAATAATTATAACAATATACTGTAGTAAAAGTTACGTGAATGTGGTGGCCCTCTAAATATCTTGCTGTAGTGTACTCATCTTCTTGTGATGATGTGAGATGATAAAATGCCTATGTGATGGGAGGAAATTAGGCGAATGACGTAGACATTACGGCATAGCTTTACGTGCTACTGACCTTGAGTATAAGCACGGCGATACCACCGCAGTCGATCTGTAACCAAGATGGTTACTGAGTGACCAACAGCCAGGTAGTATAGACAGTGCAGATACATTGGACAAAGGATGATTTATGTCCCGGGTGGGACAGAGCAGCACAGCATGAGATTTCCTGCTGAAATGAAATCTCAGAATGGTGTGCAATTTAAAACTTATGAATTGTTTATTTCTGAAATTTTCCATTTAATATTTTTGGGCCATGGTTGACTGCAGGTTACTGAAACCACTTGTAAGGGGGACTATCGTTATATAAATGCTGCTCATACTTACTAGTGTCCCTGTAACTACCATTTTTGAAGCCTATTTTCCTTAGATGTCTACTCAAGTCTACATCACTTACTGTGCTCTCAATGCTACCAAATCTATTACTCTAACAATGGCTACCTACTATTTCACACCCTGTCTTATCAGATAACACACTGGGCACTACACACAATGTTATTAATCCTCACAACACAGTCAATATGTCATTTGATAGACCAGAAGGCTCAGAGAGAGGTTAAGAGAATTAAATGGTTCACACTTAATTGACGCTGCTGACAGCATGCAGCAGATATATTGTATATCCAAAATTTGAACTTAGATCTGTCAGATTCCAAATGATTCTACTGCAGCATTTCTACTGGGGTGCCATGCTGGTTCAGAGGGTGTATGCAGTCAGGCTGTAGAATTATTATACATTATTATGCGTGTAGGAGCCAGATGGTCAAAGGGCCAGGGGAGCTGTGAAGTCTTCCTCTGATCCACTTGGAGGACACCCTCCCCAACTGAGTGCTCTCTTGAGTCCTTCTAGAATTCCAAGAGAGAAAAGCAAGAGACTAGCTTGGTCTCACTAGCTGCTGCAAGACAGGGCCTACTGGAAAAGAACGTGCCTCACAGATAGGAGGCATTGATCAACTGTGATAGATGGCCCAGCCCAGAAAGATAAAATTCAAATTATTATTTTTTGTATTAATTTTTAAAACTTATTTTTTAATTGACAAATAAAAAGTATATGTTTTATGTTGTACAACATGATGTTTTGAAATATGTATATATTGTTGAATGGTTAAATTCAGCTAATTAATGTATGTATTAACTCACATTTTTTTGTGATAAGAACACTAAAAGTACTCTCTTAGCAATTTTCAAATACATGACACATTGTTATTAACTATCCTCACCATGGCATGCAATTGATCTCTTGAACTTATTCTTCCTGAATAACCAAAACTTTGTATCCTTTGACCAACCCCTCCATTCTGCCCTCCTCATCCCTTACCCAACCAGTGCTGGCAACTACCATTCTACTCTCCACTTCTGAGTTCAACTTTTTTTGATTTCAAATATAAGTGAGATCACGTGGCATTTGTCTTTCTGTGCATGGCTTACTTAACATACTGTCCTCCAGGTTCATCCGTGTTGTTGCAAATAACAGGATTTACTTCCTTTTAAAGGCTGAGTAGTACTACATTGTGTATATATACAAATTCCGCCACATTTTCCGTATTTTTTCATTCAGTGAAGGTCACTAAGATTGATTCCATGTCTTAGCTAATGTGAATAATGCCACAAGGAACATGGGAATGCAGATATCTCTTCAACATACTGATTTCATTTTCTTTGGATGTTTTTCCAGTAGTGCGATTGCTGGATGATATTGTAGCTCTATTTTTAGTTTTTTGAGGAACTTTCATGCAGTTTTCCATAATGGCTGTACTAATCTATATTCTCATCAACAGTGTACAAGGGTTCCCTTCTCCACATCCTTGTCAATACTTGTTATCTTTCTTCTTTTTGATAATAATCATAGGATTTAAATTCTGAAGAATGTGGTGATGACAGTGAAGTTAGAGGCAAGGTGAAATCCAATTTGGGCACTGAGGATTTAAAGCCAGTGGGAAGTACTTTTACCTTGGTAGAGATCAGTGATGAGGAAGCTGGGTCAAAGGTGTCTGTCAGCAGGAGTGAGACCTGGGCCACTGGATGGAAACTAAGGGGCAGAATTGGATGGATCCTGGTGACTGGGATGGGTCTTGGCAAGAACAAATCATCTCGAAGGACGGTCCCCAAGGCAAAGGCAAAGGCAGTCCTGTGAGTATAATTAGAACACAAAGTTGGACAGGCCCACAGCCTAGCAGAACTGGATGGTATCTCAGAGTATGGGATTGAGACTGCTTAGTGTTTAGGTCCCCAGAGATGTAACACATATATCCAGGCCATACGAATGCTTGTTCCTGGCCCCAGCTGTGGAAAGACAGCAGGATAAGGCTTGTGCCTCTAGAATATGAAATCAAGAATTGGATTTGGGTGGGGTGATCTCATATTTTAGTTTTTATGACGCAGTCCTGCTATAGGTCAATTAACCCTTGTGATTATTTTAAGCATTTCTCTTCACTCTCAAAATGTGTCGATTTTGGACATTATATGGTCTCCTAGATTAGGGAGCCATGAGCTGGTAGCTACCTGACATGGATGGGCCTATCCATGGGCACATGCAGTAGATACTGCACAATATAGTTTGTGCTTTAATACGTTTTCTCTCTCAACTATTTATCTGCTCCATACATCATTCCCTTCCCTAGACTTAGGTTCTTAAACTCCAGAAGACACAGAGCCATTCTTTATTATGAGACACAGGAAAAAAAAGGAAGATTGGGAGTTGAATGCTGACCTCACTACTTCCCAGCCATATGACGTTGGACAAATCACCTTTCCTCCTCGAGCCTCATTCATCATATTTAGAACCAAAAACAATGCTGTGAGGATTAAGAAGGTGCGTGTATGGTGCTTAGCACAGGTTCTGGTAAATAAAAGGACTCAGTCGATGACAGGTTCTATCCAGACAGTGATAGGTAGCAGGTATTGAGGGTAAGCATAGTACTTCACCAGTGGGGAGCTGGAACACTAGGAGTAGTGGGGTGGGAGCCTGATACCTGGATCCCCAGCAGAGGGTCCCTGTCCAGGACACTCACATCTCAGGCAAGTGGGAGGAGACAGCAATGCATGTGTGGTGGTAATTGCATTCCTTTCTAAAAAATGAGCTTCTTGGATCTGGCATGCTTGTGATCTAAAACAGAGATTTAATGTTTACTTATGGGGTTGCATATCCATAAATAAGTGAGCAAGTAGGGAGTTTAAAAAGATGGTACATGTCTAATATTCCTGGCAGACCTATGTCAGCCATTCAAGTAGTTACTGGCTCATTGTATCCTGATCTAGGTTCAAATTTCATGTGATCTCTGCCAGTCACTCAGGCAAGTTACTTAATCTTCCTAAGTCTCAGTTTCTTAAACTGTAAAATTAGGATAATGATATAAACTTTACATGATCTGAGGATTAAGGGAGATGAGGTATTTAAGTATCAAACACTATGAACATAGTATGTGCTCAAGAAATGAAAGAAAGCATCATCATCATCATCATCATTCTCTGAGGTTAGATTTCTAAGAAATGGTCCAGATGAGGTCCTGAAGCCTAGATCTGCTATTCCAGCATACTTCTCTGACTCTCAACTTAGTTTCTCTTCATCTAACACTTGGCCAGGGTATAGTGGGACTCAATTTGTTAATATTATGTAAAGAATGTTTGCATCAGTGTCACGAGGGATATGGACCTATAGTTTTCTTTTCTTGTAATATCTTTTGGGTTTTCTTTTTGGTATCAGAGTGGTGATGCTCACAAAATTAGATAGGAATTATTCCTTCCACTTAAATATTCTGGAAGAGTTTGTGCAGACTTTGAGTATGTCTTCCTTAAATGATTGGTAGAATTCACAAGTTAATTCACCTGCACATAGAGTTTCGCTGTGAAAGGGTTATTTTATTTTATTTTTGTATTATACTTTAAGTTCTAAGATACATGTGCAGAATGTGCAGGTTTGTTACATAGTTATAGATATGCCATGGTGGTTTGCTGCACACCTCAGCCCCTCACATACATGGAACCAATGACAAAAACCACGATTGTCTCAATAGATGCAGAAGAGGCCTTCGACAAAATTCAACACCTCTTCATGCTAACAAAACCTCTCAATAAAGTAGGTATCAATGGAACATATCTCAAAATAATAAGAGCAATTTTTAACAAACCCACAGGCAATATCATACTGAATGGGCAAAAGCTGGAAGCATTCCCTTTGAAAACCAGCAAAGACAAGGATGCCCTCTCTCACCACTCCTATTCAACATAGTATTGGAAGTTCTGGCTAGGGCAATCAGGTAAGAGAAAGAAATAAAGGATATTCAAATGGGAAGAGAGGAAGTAAAATTGTCTCTGTTTGCAGATGACACGATTGTATATTTAGAAAACCCCATCGTCTCAGCCCAGCCCCAAATTTTTTAAGCTCATAATCAACTTCAACAAAGTCTCAGGATACAAAATCAGTGTGCAAAAATCACAAGCATTCCTATGCACCAATAATAGACAAATAGAGAGCCAAATCATGATTGAACTCCTATTCACAATTGCTACAAAGAGAATAAAATATTTAGGAATACAACTTACAAGGGACGTGAAGGACCTCTTCAAGGAGAACTACAAACCACTGCTCAGGGAAGTCAAGGAAGTAAGAGAGGACAAAAACAAATGGAAAAACTTTCCATTGTCATGGATAGGAAGATTCAATACCATGAAAATGGCCATACTGCCCAAAGTAATTTACAGTCAGTGCTATCTCCATCAAGCTACCATTGACTGTCTTCACAAAATTAGAAAAAAACTATTTTAAATTTCATATGGAACCAAAAAAGAACCAGTAGAGCCAAGACAATCCTAAGCAAAAAGAACAAAGCTGGAGGCATCATACTACCTGACTTCAAACTATACTAAAAGGCTACAGTAATCAAAACAGCATGGTGCCAGTACCAAAACACATATATGGACCAATGGAACAGAACAGAGGCCTCGGAGGCAATGCCACACATCTACAACCATCTGATCTTTGACAAACCTGACAAAAACAAGCAATGGGGAAAGGATTCCCTATTCAATAAATGGTGTTGGAAAAATTGGCTAGCCATATGCAGAAAACTGAAACTGTACCCCTTCCTTACACTTTATACAAAAATTAACTCAAGATGGATTAAAGACTTAAACATAAGACCTAAAATCATGAAAACCCTAGAAGGAAACCTAGGCAATACCATTCAGGATGTAGGCATGGGCAAAGACTTCAGGTCTAAAACACCAAAAGCAATGCCAACGAAAGCCAAAATTGACAAAGGGTACCAATTAGACTAAAGAGCTTCTGCACAGCAAAAGAAACTATCATTACAGTCAACAGAATGGGAGAAAAATTTTGAAATCTATCCATCTGACAAAGGACTAGTATCCTGAATCTACAAGGAACTTAAACAAATTTACAAGAAAATAAAAAAGAAACAATCCCATCAAAAAGTGGGCAAAGGATATGAACAGACACTTCTCAAAAGAAGCCATTTTTGTGGCCAACAAACATATGAAAAAAGCTCATCACTGGTCATTAGAGAAATGCAAATCAAAACCTCAATGAGATACCATCTCATGCCAGTTAGAATGGCGATCATTAAAAAGTCAGGAAACAACAGATGCTGGAGAGGATGTGGAGAAATAGAAATGCTTTTACACTGTTGGTGGACTGTAAATTAGTTCAACTACTGTGAAAGACAGTGTGGCGATTCCTCAAGGATCTAGAACCAGAAATACCATTTGACCCAGCAATCCCATAACTGGGTATATACCCAAAGGATTATAAATCATTCTACTGTAAAGACACATACACACATATGTTTATTGCAGCACTATTCACAATAGCAAAGACTTGGAACCAACCCAAATGCCCATTAATGATAGACTGGATAAAGAAAATGTGGCACATATATGCCATGGAATACCATGCAGCCATAAAAAAGATGAGTTAGGCTGGGCATGGTGGCTCACGCCTGTAATCCCAGCACTTTGGGAGGCCAAGGCAGGCAGATCACCAGGCAGATCACTGACCATTCTGGCCAACATGGTGAAACCCCATCTCTACTTAAAATACAAAATTAGCTGGGTGTGGTGGTACGTGCCTGTAATCCCAGCTATTTGGGAGGCTGAGAAGGGAGAATAGCTTGAACCAGGGAGGCAGAGGTTGCAGTGAGCTGAGATGGTACCACTGCAGTCCGGCCTGGCAACAGAGTGAGACTCCATCTCACTCGTCATAAGGATGAGTTCATGTCCTTTGCAGGGACATGGATGAAGCTGGAAACCATCATTCTCAGCAAACTAGCACTGGAACAGAAAGCCAAACACCACATGTTCTCACTCATAAGTAGGAGTTGCACAATGAGAACACAAGGACACAGGGAGAGAAACATCACACACTGGGGCCCGTCAGGGGGTGGGGGAGCTAGGGGAAGGATAGCATTAGGAGAATTACCTAATGCAGATGATGGGTTGATAGGCACAGCAAACCGTTATGGCACATGTATGCCTATGTAACAAACCTGCGTGTTTTTCATATGTATCCCAGAACTTAAAATATAATTTAAAAAGTCATAATAAAAGCAAAAAAAAAAATACAAAAATTAGTTAGGCATGATAGCGCATGTCTGTAATCCCAGCTACTTGGGAGGCTGAGCAGAACTGCACGTACCCAGGATGCAGAGGTTGCAGTGAGCCGAGATCACGTCATTGCACTCCAGCCTGGGCGACACGGCAAGACTCCATCTCAAAAAAAAAAAAAATTAGAAATGTGGATGTTTACCTTCAAGTCTCAATTTAATATTCAAATTGCCTTAAAACTCTATTTTACATATCAATATCACCATTAATTAAACAATGTTAATTGTTAATGCCAAGAGAGAAAGGAAAAAACTACCTCTCCTGGATTTTCCAGAGCAGCATTGATTTGGGTAATTTGAGATAAAAGTAAGGTATTTTGTTACATGTATATTAGAATTAATTTAATTTTTATGCTTTCATAAACTCATACTTTTATTTGTTCCTTCATACTCTGCCTTCTTCCAGAAAGAAGTTGAAGGAGCCGTTTTTCCATATGAATGAATTTGCTGATCAGAAAAAATCTTCATCAAACCATTTATCTGGGTCTTTTGCTAGGGAGTTATGTTTGCCATTTTTATGAGATTTGGAAGTGTGCAGCCCATAGGGAGCAAGTAGCAAGGCTGGGAATGGACCATGGACAGGAGCCAGCAGCCAGCCTACCCGGGGCCAGTGCACAGCTGCAGGGAGCTTTCAGGGACTGGAGATTTAGCCGCGAGTCCCTGATCTAGCCAGACCTAGAATTCCATACCTGTTCTCCTGGAATCCTATCCTCTCAGGGATGCTATGCCACAGGTATAACTCCTCTCAAGCTCTCTTCACATTGGACTTCCTTCCCATCCTTCAAATGCACCATTTGTTCATCTATTCCCTCAATATTGATTGATGCTTTCTGTTTGTCAAGCCCTGTGCTAGACACTAGAAACACGACATAAATGATACCTTCCCTGTCCTCACACAGCATGAAACGGGGAATTCAGGGCCATCTTCTTTCCTTCCTCTGCTTCTTTGTGTACTCTGTTCCCCGTATGAGGATTGCCTTTCTCTGTCTTCATCTATCAAATTTCTATTCATCTTTCAAACCCCAGCTCAAATAATCCCTCTTCCCAGAACCCTCAGCGAAGAAGCATCAGTGGGGACTATTCTCTGTGTCACCACAGAATCTTGTGTGTGCTCTTCCCAGTCCTATAGGACACATGCACCCGTTTTCATTCCCCCAATCAGTCCTCAAGCTCACCATGGGCAGAGCCAGGGACCAAGTCTTATTCAACTTGGTCTCCAGTGACCAGTAATGTCTGATACACCACTGGCAGCTATGAGTGTTTGTACAGCAATTGATGGGTTGGTGAAACCATGGCACAAGCAAAGGGAAATGGGACGAGCAATTGTGGAGGGCTGTCATGAAGGAAAAGCTGGTAGGCCAGCATGGAGTGCCAGAGAGGAGGTGTGCAGGGCATGAGAGCAGCTGACTGCAGAGGAAGGCACACCCAGGTTTTCGAGGGAGGCCTTTACAGATGAGGGAGCATTGAGGTGCTGCGGTCAAGATGAGGTGAGGGTTTTGAGGCATACATAGATGTTTTCCAGGCTGCATGCTGTGCAGGGCATCTGAGTTGAGGAAGCAGCATGAGGTGGAGCATCTAGAGGTGGTTCTGGCTGCGTGGAGTCAAAGAACTACAGGAAGGGAGGCTGGAGAGCTGGGCGCAAGTCAGCTCAGGGAGGGCTTGGGCTCCCTTCCCCAGGCCTGTGGGTCACTTGCACCTGTCTTCATCCCCCCCAATCAGTCCTCAAGCTCATCTACATTGAATATAATTAACTTAACATGTACTATTTAACTGTGAGAGTTTGAGTTGTAGTTGACTGATAACATATTATAGTTAATAGTCATTTAAACATTTACTAATTTTTCTTTTATAGAGGTCCTATTTTTGAGCCTATCATCTTGTTCAGGTCTCTAACATGTCTGCAGACTATGGAAGCTCAAGGACTTTAGACACTTTGTCTTCAGTGCCTAACAGATCAAACAGCCCCAGGGTTGCCACCTGGCAGGGGGAGAGGACAACTTTGTGACCTTCATCACCGAAGTCCTCCCAGGGAGCCTCATTTTTTTTCCCTTGGGAAAAGAGGAGCAGCTGAGGAAAGATCTGCCCTGGGGCCCCCTCCAAGTGGCTGCCCCAGCTAAGCCTCACGCTCCCCCAGCCTGACCTGGGGTCTGGGGGTGGGCATGGCCTTAGTGTCCATGGGGAGTGAGTCGAAGCTGCTGCAGGAACTGTCCTGGTGAGGGCCCTGGGGCCAGCTGACACTTAGGAGCGCCCTCTGAGTCTGAAGGGACCCTGACCTACCCCCTTCCCTGCAGAGTTATAAGCTCGGGATAGCAGTGTCCCCGGCATTCTGGGGGAGCAAGTGAGGCTGCCGGCTGCCCCCACACCCCGAACATTGCCGGTGGGAGCTCTGAGAAGGAGCCCAGCCTGGTCTGCTGTCCCTGCTCAGCGCCGACCGCCTGCCTGTCTGCCTCCATCTCTTTCCCACATCCATGCGAGTGTGTGCCTGGCTGCCTGTGTCCGCTTCTCTTCCTTTCTCTGTGTCCTCTTATTTCTTTCTCTTTCTTTGGGCCTGTTATGATCTGTCTGACTCTCTTTCCTTGCTTTCCAATTCTCCATCTGTCTCTCTATGCCTCCGTTTCTGTTGGCTGTCTCTGTGTGTCTCTGTCTCCAAACTCTTGTCCCATCCCTCCCTCCTCTTCCTGTATCTCCAGCTCTGAGATTCTCCTGCTAGGTCTTCAGTTCATTCCTTTTGCCTTTCTTTCTTCCTTCCTTGACTTCTCTGTTTTTTGCTGTCTCTCAATCTCTGGATTTGCCGGCAGTGCCGTCCCTCTCTAGCCATCCCTGATCTCTCCTCTTCCCCTTATCCTCTCTTATCCAAGGCTCTTCCCCTTGCAGCACTGCTCTGGGTCTCCTGCTGGAGTCTCCCCTCCATCATGTCTTGGCTTCTCCCTGTCTGCCCAGGTTCCCGCAGTCCAGCCTCCCATCTGCCTGCTCGTGGGCTCCTCTTCCAGCTCTCTCTCTCGGGGATATTGGACTGGCCCTGCCTCTTCCCACCGCCCTACTGATCTTTTTTTTTTTTGAGATGGAGTCTCACTCTGTCTCTAGGTTGGAGTTCGGTGGCACAAACTTGGCTCACTCTAACCTCCACCTCCCAGATTCAAGTGATTCTCTTGCCTCAGCCACCCAAGTAGCTGGGACTACGGGTGCGTGCCACCACACCCAGCTATTTTTTTTGTTTTGTTTTGTATTTTTAGTAGAGATGGGGTTTCACCATGTTGGCCAGGATGGTCTTGATTTCTTGATGTCCTGATCCACCCGCCTCAGCCTCCCAAAGTGCTGGGATTACAGGCTACAGCCAGCACGCCTGGCCCCACCTGTCCTTTTTGCAAACCCCTCCAACCCGCACCCCGCTTGCGTCCCTCTCACAGGCCTCACACCTGCATCTCAGCATCACAGACATGCTTCCCCACCCTGCAGTTCCCGGCCTCCTCTTCTCTTGCTTCCTTGCCTGGTTTGGTCCCTCTGACAGCCTCCCAGGAGGTCTCAGTGTCTCTGCGTCTCCTTCCTGGTCCCTCTGACAGCCTCCCCCGGAGGTCTCAGTGTCTCTGCGTCTCCTTCCTTTGTTTTTTCCCCTCTTCTACAATTCTTAGAATGAACATTCTCCTGCCCTCTCCCCTTCCTGGGCTCCCGGGTCTTTCTCTTCCTGTTGCTCAGTTGTGTTTTCAGCCTCTCCTGTCTCTCCTGTCTGTCCTCGGGGTCTGGTTCTCTGTTCCTCTCTGTGCCTCACTGTCTGCTTTGGTGTGTCTCTCTGCCTGTTGAGACCTCTCTTTGTTCAGCAATCATATCAATCCTTCTCTGCTTTTTTTTTTCTTTCTAGTTTTACTTGTTTCTTCTCTAGCCATTCCTGGCCTTGCAGGTCTGTGGTGATACTGGGTTATGGTATGTGTGTGTTGTGGGGTGGGTAGGCGGGGGAAGAAGGGCTGGCAAAGAGGAAAGGAAGAGAAAACAAATCTTAAGAACCCGACAGAACCAGATATTACTGCAACCAGCCTCCTCTTTTGCAGATAAACAATGACTACTTGCTCAGAGTCATGGCAAGTAATGGCAAAAGTGAGGATTCAAAAGCAGCTGTGTTGAGTCTTTTATCTCCTAGTCAGTGCTGCTGGAGAAGAGATATGACAGGAGGAGAGAAATATAAGAATCCAAAGGAAAAAGAAAAACCATTTTTCTCTGATCTCTATTACACCCCAGGAAGGGACCAAGGCTAGCAACCCCAAACCCAAGCCAGTTCTGGCCAACCGGGAGCTAGAGGCTCACCCACTACCAGGACCTTGTGCACACAATCTGTTTCTGTTTTCCCATTGCCAACAGGTCATCATCAAACCTAGCTGTGACAGAGTCAGAATGTGAAGCTCAGAGAGGCCGAGCAACTGGCCCTAAGACACACAGCAAGGAAAGTGAGAGTAGAAACCCGTTTCCAGGCTTCACTCTGGAGGACGGTGAAAACCCACCAAAGGGCAAGGAGTCCTGGGGACCAGGGACCTATCACCCACATCTTCTCTGCTTCCTCTGCCCTCAGCCTGCAGGCACAAGCTGGAGGTAAGAACTAGGTGGTCTCTCATTACCCTTGCTTAAGGACCCCACAACTCAGGAGCTGATGTGCTTTGCAGCATCAGACTCCTCTGTCCCTAGGTCCATGTCCTGGCTCTTGGCTCATGTGGGAGCAGCACTTGGCACTGCAGAACGTGGGCTGGAGGTCAGTCCATTGGATACTCTCCCTACTTAGACACTCTCAAGCTGGATGACCTTAAGCCAATAGCTTCCCTTCTCTAGGCTTTGGTAAAAAGAAAGGATTGCATTAATTGCTATCAAATTAAATCTTTAACTCATAAGAGGAGTTCTAGGGAACCATATGTTTCTGGTGAGGTTGAGTAGGTGGGTTTGGAGCTCCTGCAGAAGTTTGTCTTTGACGAAAAAGTTCAAATGCTTTAAAAAGGTTGAAAACGTATAACTCTGAAATTGTTATGACTCCAGGCCCCGCTCCCCAATGTCCACCTGTCCCACTGTGCATTTTCAGTTCTGTTCTCAAGGAGTGGCCAGTCTAGAGGACAGGGTCCCCTCAGCCAGGCATGCCTACTGGCTGTTCTTTATTTCTTATTATAAGTAACTCATGTTTATTGTGAAAACTTCAGGAAGTCCTGTGAGTTTTAACAAACAAATATCACCTACAAACCTAATCTTCCAGAAATGACCATTGTTAAAATTTTAGTATATTCCTTTCCAATTTTTTGTCTATGCATGTAAAGCTTTACTCTATTAGGATCAGGTTATATATTATTTCACATCCTGCTTTTTCAACTTAACAATCTACCAGAGCATTTCCTCAGAGCAGGGATTTTTAGAGCAAAGTGGCCACAGGGAACCCTTAGAAATATTAGGGAGAACACTGGACTTCTCAGAGCGAATCAGACCAGGGCCTATATTACTTCAAATCTGCATATTAAAGAGACAAGAGTTATCTTCATGAGAACAAAAGGCTTGGAAACTTTAGGTTATGCTTGAGAGGTCTGTGAACCACCGTAAAATAAACATTCACCTACATTTTCTCCTCAGTTGTTTGATAGTTTTTTTTCCTAAATCTTTAACATAGTTAGAATTTGTCTTGATACACCATGTGAAATAATAACCCAAATCGTTAATTAATTGTCCGAGCAACATTTGTTGAATAGCTCCTCCTTGCCCCTCTGACTTACAATAGCATCTTCATCCTATGATAAGGTCTACTTCTGAGTTCTCTATTCTGTCCAGTTCTTACCTCATACTACATTTTTAGTCTGTGGTTTTGTTTATATGTTTAAACCTTTGGAAGGTTGTCTACACTTAGAGTTCTCAGATAAAATACAGATGCCCAGTTAAATTGTAATTCATTTCCTTGGTTAGAATCACCCCATTATTCTCTCATGAGCTTTTGAATTGCATTATCAAGTTCTCCCAAGTTGAGAGGAATCTGTGAAGCCAGAGTACCAGAGAGGGTACCTGTCAGAAATGGGTAAGGCAGTAGCTGAGATATTTCACCCCAGTGGAGTAAACGTGCTTAGTCATGCATTGCCAACTCTTCCCAATCAATTGCCCTTTCACAAAACTCTAGACATTGTGGATTCACTTTGCATAGTTTCCCATCATCCCTAGAATTTTGAATATTTTAGGAGCAAAACATAAATTGTTCTGAGTCATAACACCAAAAAAAAAATAAATAAATATTGAAAGGTAAACCCATACATAGGGAAAATTTTAAATTCTAGTACGTTCATTGTCTCCAACAAAGCAAAACCAATTTATTGGTACCACACCAACAGTGTGAAGGAGAGTCTTTGAAGTATTTCTAATTAAGAATATATGACAGGCCGGGCGCAGTGGTTCACACCTGTAATCCCAACACTTTGGGAGGCTAAGGTTGGTGGATCACAAGGTCAGAAGATGGAGACCATCCCGGCTAACACAGTGAAACCCCATCTCTACTAAAAATGCAAACAATTAGCTGGGCGTGGTGGCGGGCGCCTGTAGTCCTAGCTACTCAGGAGGCTGAGGCAGGAAAATCTCTTGAACCCAGGAGGTGGAGGTTGAAGTGAGCCGAGATCACACCACTGCACTCAAGCCTGGGTGATAGAGCGAGACTCTGTCTCAAAAAAAAAAAAAAAAAAAAAAAAAAATGTAGGACAGATGAACATGAACTGTACAGTTTCTGCATTCTTAATTTAAGATTTTGTCCTCTTTGTATAGTATACTGGGATTCTTATTTTTATTTTGGTAATTCTGAAAATTGTTTATAGGACTATCCTCAATGTATCCAAGATCTTTCTTTGACTACAAAATATCCTGCCCCTATATTTTAGAAAAATCACTTCCTCATATGAGGAGATAATGTTATAGTGATCATTTTGGTAAAAATTGTTGAATGAATGACATCACTAATGAACAACATTTAAGTTCACTCACCAAAAAAAGCTAAATCTTAACTATCAACTGTAATCATTTTCCTGCGTAGCACTGAGTGTAATGCCCATGATTACAGCCCTAATGCAAACACTGACAGCAAGTGATGAATACTGTAGTCCCAGCTCTGATCCTAATCTTAATTCACACAAGGCTTAGGAACCACTGACGTCCCAAAGAACAGAATATGGGGTGAATGAACAGTACAGAGAAAACAAGGCTGTGTCAGGAAAGAAAAAAATAGATGCCTACAGGCCAGAGTAGAACACAGCCTCTATGCTGCCCTGTCCTGGCTCTCACCCCTTTAATCAGTATGACCCTCCACCAAATCCTGAACCAAATCCCAGCATCACTCAAACTCCTATTGGAACGGAGCTCTGTCACCTCCACCTGCCAGTCCAAAGTTTGTTACTGTTAGGAAATGTAAATGAAACAATGAACGTGAAATTCCTTACACACCCTTGGCACAGGCAATCAATGATATATCCTAAAAACTCTTTAAACAGGCAGATCACAATGCAGGAGCTCAACCAGTCCACCGTGACAGAATTCATTCTAGTGGGCTTCGCTGCCAACCCCTGGACCAGGCCTCTGCTCTTTACCTTCTTCTTCATCTTCTACCTGATGATCCTCATGAGCAACAGCCTCCTCATCACGCTCATCCACCAGGACTTACACCTGCACACACCCATGTACTTTTTCATCAGTGTCCTCTCCCTGCTGGACGTGTGCTACACCACCACCACCGTGCCCCAGGTGCTGGTGCACATTCTCAGCAAGAAGAGGGCCATCTCTTTTGCTAGATGTGTGGCCCAGATGTACATCTTCCTCCTCTTTGGAGTCACTGAGTCCTGGCTTTTCTCCATCATGTCCATGGACAGGTACATGGCCATCTGCCACCCTCTCAGGTACAAGGTCATCGTGAGCCCCTGGGTGTGTCTCCTCATGGTGGGTATCTGTGCAGCCTATGGCGTGCTGGGTAGCCTGTGTTATACTTTCTTTGCTATGCGCCTGCCCTATTGTGGGCCTAATGAGATTAACCACTACTTTTGCGAGGTTCCTGCAGTTCTGAAGCTAGCCTGTGCAGACACATCCCTCAATGACCTGGTGGACTTCATTATAGGCTTCAATGTCATTGTGGTCCCGCTCTCCCTGGTTGTCATAGTCTATGCCAACATCTTTGCCACCATCATGAAGATCCGCTCAGCCCAGGGGCGAATCAAAGCCTTTTCCACCTGTGCCTCCCACATCACTGTCGTCACCATGTTCGCCATTCCATGCATCATCATGTACATGGGTCCTGGCTCTGGCTCCTTATCAAACAGTGGCAAGAAAATGGCCCTTTTCTGTAACATAGCCACATCCTTCCTCAATCCTGTCATCTACAGTCTAAGGAACAAAGATGTGAAAAAAGCTTTCTTCAAATGGATGGGATGGAGCAGGGCCCCAGAGTAAGACTTTAAAGCTAAAGACCTTGGGAGCCAAACAAAGCAAACTTACAATCACCAGTTCCCCAAGGACTCTTCCATGAGACCTAGTAGAGCTGGACTCTTCACCCTTGCCCAAGTGAGAGACGAACAAGGTGCCTGGACATCTGCAATATCTGTGATGATGTCTGAGACAGAGATAATTGTGAAAGCAAAGGGCAGTGGTTAAAATCTTGGACTTTAGCGCCAGACAGACCAGGATGACAGACTCAGTTTCACCAGTTAGTAGGCACATGAATTTTTGCAGGTCATTGAACTATTTTGAGGTGTGTGATTCTTTCTTACAGGGAAGTTGTCATGAATATATGAAATAATATGTAAAATGTGCTTAGTACAAAGCCTGGCATGTAGCCACCTTTCAACAAATGTTAATTTTAATTTTTTAAAAGTTACTACTCAGGAATGAACCATCAACAAGTCATCAACCGTGATCCTCTGGGGCTATGGAAGTGACTGGAGCGCTGGACAGTAAAAGAAAAAGAGGGAAAAGTAGAAGAAAGAGAAACTCAAACACTGAAAAGTAGAGGATCTTAGGGTGAGGAGGAGACTTGAGAAAGAGGAAAGGAATCTTTATCGATTCACTTACAAACTATGCACATTAGAGCATCTGAGGTTGATTGGAATCATCTTGGGGAAAGGGGTGTTTTGTAACAGCGTTTTATTTCTGTGCTTTTGAAAAACAATTTATACCTCTTGATTTTCTTTCTCCTCTTTTTTTAATAAAGTCTATTATGGAAAACTAGGGCCTTTCTTGGGTGATATCAAGGAAAAGGGGATCCTGTCCACATAACGATGAGGAAAATTAGAGGAAGGAGAGTGGGCATAGTGTTACCACCAGATGCAAAGTCTGGAGAGAGCTAAAAACTTAATAGGAAGTTTTAGCTCCATTCTCCTTTGCTTGGAAGGCCCTTCCCTCCAAACTCTGCTTATTCCTCATGGAATCTTTACAAACCCCATGAGAAGCCAGGGTCCATGCCAAGGGTGCAGGTTCCCAGTGTTCTCAAAAGTATTACCCTACCTGCATGCCTAGGAGCCTCAGTGTTGCATATATAATAAAGCAAAACTAAAATGCAGGTGACAAAACAGGGCATAAAATTGCAACATACTTACAGATGTATGGTTAACATCATTAACATAGAAAGGGCTCTTCCAAGTTGGAAAGAAAAATACAAACAAACACCTCAGAAAATCGGCAAGATGTGAACAGTTCATTTTTACAAATCCAAATCATTAATAGGCATATAGGGAAATTCCACCAAAGCAGGCATCAAGAAATGCAAATTAAAATATCAACATCATCTTTTACCTTTGAAACTATTAGCATTTTTAATCAGAGGTGGCCAGAATACAATGAAATATGCACTTTATAGATTGCTGGTGGGGAGTATAAATCATCTTTAGGTAAGACAATTTGCCTTTATGTATCAAGAACCATAAATATTTTTATGCCCTTCAACCCAATAATTCCACTTTTAGGATATCTTTGGAATAGGTATCAGAAGCTCAGGAAAAAAACACATTTAAAAAAATTTTTTTTGAGACAGAGTTTTACTCTTGTTGTCCAGGCTGGAGTAAAATGGCATAATCTCGGCCCACCGAAAACTCCACCTCCCAGGTTCAAGCAATTCTCCTGCCTCAGCCTCCCAAGAAGCTGGGATTACAGGCATGCATCACCATGCCCAGCTAATTTTGTATTTTTAGTAGAGATGGGCATTTCTCCGTATTGATCAGGCTGGTCTCGAACTCCCGACCTCAGGTGATCTGTCCACCTTGGCCTCCCAAAGTGCTGGGATTACAGGCATGAGCCACCACGCCTGGCCCAACACAGTGATTTTTATTGCTACTTTTGATGGGGAAAAGTTAGAATCAACTGATAATATTTCTATAATAGTGACTCATTTAGATATATCATGGTATGATCACATAATATTATCCTGTGTAGCCATTGAAAATATATTTTAGAAACATATTTAATAATGTAAATGCTCACAATATGATGCTAAGTGAATAAAAGCAGGAAACAGATAGTGAACAGCAGATTGTGATCACACCATTAACAGCTATAATTGCCTTTTCACCCTTGAAATCAGACATCAAAGTTTTTAACTGGGAGAGAGGGCCGCTAAGTCAACACGTCTCTGCGTACATACACACAAACACAAACACACACACACATGACTCCAATTATGAAACCTAGTTAATAATAATGTATCAATATTACTTTATCATTTAGAAAAAACTTACCACACTAAAGCAAGATATTAACAAGAGGGGAAACTGTGTGAGATGGTGGGGTAGGGAGGAGGAATATTTGAGAAGTCTGTCCTTTACATGCAATTTTTCTATAAACCTAACACTGCTGTAAAAAAAAAAATTAATTTAAAAGAGGTCAAATGAAAATACTAAAAGTAAAAACCATGGTATCAGAAATGAATAATATCTAGAATTTACAAAGAACTTTAATGAATTTATAAGAAAAAAAACCAATCCCATCAAAAAATAGGCAAAGGATATGAACAGACACTTCTCAAAAGAAAACATTTATGGGCCAGCAAACTTATGAAAAAAAGCTCAACATCACTGATCATTAGAAAAACACAAATCCAAACCACAATGAAATACCATCTCACGCCAGCCAGAATGGCGATTATCAAAAAGTCAAGAAACAACAGATGCAAGGCTGTGGAGACATAGAAATGCTTTTACACTGTTGGTGGGCATGTAAATTAATTTAACCATTGTGGAAGACAGTATGACGATTCCTCAAGGATGTAGAGCCAGAAATACCATTTGTAAAAGGATGCCAATACCGTAAGTAAAAGGATGGGCAATGAATCATCATGTAAGCACTAATCAAAAGAAAATTGGAGTTGCTTTATTAACATCAGACATAGCCAACTTCAGGATGAGGACTATTAGCAGGAATAAAGAGGGACATTATGCAATGATAAATAAGTAAATTTATCAAGAAGACATAATGGTCCTAAACTTTAATGCACCTAAAAACAGCTTCAGCAATCCCATTACTGGGTATATACCCAAAGAAATATAAATCATTCTATGTGCACATGTATGTTTATTGCAGCACTATTTACAATAGCAAAGTCGTGGAACCAGCCCAAATGTCCATCAATGATAGACTAGATAAAGAAAATGTGGTACATACACACCATGGAATACTATGCAGCCATAAAAAGGAATGAGACTAGGGAGGATCCAAGACGGCCGAATAGGAGCAGCTCCAGAGTGCAGTTCCCAGCAAAAGCAACGCGAGGGTGAGTGCTCACTGCATTTCCAAACAAGTTTTCATTGCCCACAGACCAGGAGATTCCCAGGCTGAAAAGCACCATGAGTTTTCAGCATGGCTGGTGCCATGGGTTGGCACACAGAAACTCACACAAATCTAAGCAGCTGTTTCAACTGGCACCTGGAACACCTGGGAGACAGAGCTGCCCATTCAACTGAAAGGGAGAGGGCTGAGACAGGGAGCCAGGCAATCTGGCTTGGCGGGTACCACTCCACAAAACAAGCAATCTGAAAAGCTCTGGATTGAGTGTTTTGCAGCAAGCGCAGCTGGACCCGGGACAGTCCAGCTCAGTGGGGGGAGGGCATCCAGTGCTACCGAGGCAGTCCGCCAATACCAAGGCAGTTCACACAACAGTTGGGCAGAGCCTGTGGCAGCTCAGCAACACCTCTGCTGGCAGACTGTGACTAGACTACTTTGTGCGGGGCATGACATCCAGGCAAGAGCATGTCAGGAACTTATAAATAAAGCTGACCTTCCTAGGTCAGAGCACTTGGGAAAAGAGGCGGTTATGAGTTCTGCTGCAGCAGACTTAAAGTACCTGCCCAGCAGCTCTGCATGGAACAACGGCGCTCCCAGCACAGCACTTGAGCTCCTAGAAGGGACAGACTGTCTCCTCAAGCAGCTCTCTGACCCCCATATACCCAAAGAGACACCTCATAAAGGAGAGCTCAGGCCGACATCTGGTGGGTACCCTTCTGGGATGAAGATAACAGAAGAAACCAGCAGCAAACCTTACTGTTCTGCAGCACCCGCAGGTGATCCCCCAGGCAAGAAGGGTCTGGAGTGAACCTTCAGCAGTCCAGCAGCAGAGGGTCCTGACTGTTAGAAGGAAAACTAAGAAACAGAAAGAAATAGCATCAACATCAACAAAAAGAAGTCCACTCAGAGACCCCATCCAAAAGTCACCAACTACAAAGACCACAGGTAGATAAAGCCACTAAGATGGGAAGGAACCAGCGCAAAAAGGATGAAAACACAAAAAACCAGAACACCTCTCCTCCTCCAAGGGATCACAACCTCTCACCAGCTAGGGATCAAAGATGGATGGAGAATGAATCTCATGAATTGACAGAAACAGGCTTCAAAAAGTGGGTAACAACAAATTTCTCAGAGCTAAAAGAACATGAGCTAACTCAATGCAAAGAAACTGAGAACCTATAAAAAAAAAAGGTTGGATGACATGCTAACTAGAATAAACAGCTTAGAGAAGAATATAAACGATTTCATGGAGCTGAAAAACACAACAGGAGAACTTTGCAAAGCATACACAAGTTTCAATAGCCAAATTGACCAAGCAGAAGAGAGGATATCAGAGATTGAAGATCAACTCAACGTAATAAAACGAGAAGGCAAGAATAGAGAAAAAAGAGTGAGAAGAAATGAACAAAGCCTCCAAGAAATATGGGATTATGTGAAAAGACCTAATATACATTTGATAGGTGTACCTGAATGTGACAGAGAGAATGAATTCAAGCTGGAAAACACTCTTCAGGATATTATCCAGGAGAACTTCCCCAACGTAACAAGGCAGGCCACCATACAAGTCCAGGAAATACAGAGAACACCACAGAGATATTCCTCAAGAAGAGCAACCCCAAGGCACATACTCATCAAATTCACCAGGGTTGAAATGAAGGAAAAAACACTAAGGGCAGCCAGAGAGAAAGAGCGGGTTACCCACAAAGGGAAGCCCATCAGACTCACAGCAGATCTCTCTGCAGAAACCCTACAAGCCAGAAGAGAGTAGGGGCCAATATTTAACATCCTTAAAGAAAAGAACTTTCAACCTAGAATTTCATATCCAGCCAAACTAAGCTTCATAAGTGAAGGAGAAATAAAATCCTTTACAGACAAGCAATTGCTGAGAGATTTGGTCACCACCAGGCCTGCCTTACAAGAGCTCCTGAAAGAAGCACTAAACAAGGAAAGGAACAACCAGTACTAGCCACTCCAAAAATGCACCAAATGGTAAAGACCATTGACATAATGAAGAAAATGCATCAACTAACAGGCAAAACATCCAGCTAGCATCAAAATGGCAGGATTAAATTCATACATAACAATATTAACCTTAAATGTAAATGGGCTAAATGCCCTAATCAAAAGACACAGACTGGCAAATTGGATAAAACCTCAAGACCCATCAGTGTATTTAGGAAACCCATCTCACATGCAAGAACACACATAGGCTAAAAATAAAGGGATGGAGGAAGATTTATCAAGCAAACGGAGAGCAAAAAAAAGCAGGAGTTGCAATACTAGTATCTTATAAAATGGACTTTAAAGCAACAAAGATCAAAAGGGACAAAGAAAGTCATTACATAATGGTAAAGGATCAATGCATCAAGAAGAGCTAACGATCCTAAATATATATGCACCCAATACAGAAGCACCCAGGGACATAAAGCAAGCTCTTAACGACCTACAAAGAGACTTAGACTCCCACACAATAATAGTGGGAGACTTGAACACTCCACTGTCAATATTAGACAGATCAACGAGACAGAAAATTAACAAGCATATCCAGGACTTGAACTCAGATCTGGACCAAGCTGGCCTAATAGACATCTAGAGAAATCTCCACCCCAAATCCACAGAATATACATTCTTCTCAGCAATGCATTGCACCTACTCTAAAATTGACCACATAATTGGAAGTAAATCACTCCTCAGCAAAATGCAAAAGAATGGAAATCATAATAAACAGTCTCTCAGACCACAGGGCAATCAAATTAGAACTCAGATTTAAGAAACTAACTCAGAACTGCACAACTTCATGGAAACCAAACAACCTGCTCCTGCATGTTGACTAGATAAACAATGAAATGAAGGCAGAAATAAAGATGTTCTTTGAAACTAATGAGAATGAAGACACAACATACCAGAATCTCTGGGACACATTTAAAGCAGTGTCTAGAGGGAAATTTATAGCAATAAATGCCCACCAGAGAGGCGAGGAAAGATCTAAAATCGACACCCTATCATCAAAATTGAAAGAGCTAGAGGAGCAAGATCAAAAAAACTCAAAAGCTAGCAGAAGACAAGAAATAACTAAGATCAGAGCAGAACTAAAGGAGATAGAGACACAAAAACTCTTCAAAAAATCAGTAAATCCAGGAGCTGGTTTTTTGAAAAGATCAACAAAATAGACAGACTGCTAGCCAGATTAATAAAAAAGAAAATAGAGAAGAATCAAATAGATGCAATAAAAAACGATAAAGGGGTATCACCACAGATTTAACAGAAATACAAACTACCATCAGAGATTATTACAAACAACTCTATGCACATAAATCAGTAAACCTGGAGGAAATGGATAAATTCTTGGACACTTGCACCCTCCCAAGCCTAAACCAGGAAGAAGTTGAAACCCTGAATAGACCAATAACAAGGGCTGAAGTTAAGGCAGTAATTAATAGCCTACCAACCAAAAAAAGCCCAGGTCCAGATGGGTTCACAGCTGAATTCTACAGACATACAAAGAGGAGCTGGTACCACTCCTTCTGAAACTATTCCAAACAATTCAAAAAGAGGGGAATCCTTCCCAAATCATTTTATGAGACCAACATCATCCTGATACCAAAACCTGGCAGAGACTCAACATAAAAAGAAAACTTCGGGCCAATATCCATGATGAACATAGATGCAAAAATCTTCAATAAAATACTGGCAAACCGATTGCAACAGCACATCAAAAGCTTATCCATCACAATCAAGTAGGCTTCATCCCAGAGATGCAAGGCTGGCTCAACATATGCAAGTCTATAAACATAATTCACCACATAAACAGAACCAAAGACAAAAATCACATGATTATCCCGATAGATGCAGAAAGCCTTAGACAAAATTCAACAGCCCTTTATGCTAAAAACTCTCATTAAACTAGGTATTAATGGAACATATATCAAAATAATAAAAGTTATTTACAACAAACCCACAGCCAATATCATACTGAATGGGCAAAAACTGGAAGCATTCCCTTTGAAATCTGGCACTAGACAAGGATGCCCTCTCTCACCACTCCTATTCAATATAGTATTGGAAGTTCTAGCCAGAGCAATTAGGCAAGAAAAAAAATAAACGGTATTCAATTAGGAAAGGAGGAAGTCAAATTGTCTCTATTTGCAGACGACATGATTGTATATTTAGAAGACCCTATCATCTCAGCCCAAAACCTCCTTAAACTGATAAGCAACTTCAGCAAAGTCTCAGGATACAAAATCAATGTGCAAAAATCACAAGCATTCCTATACACCAATAACAGACTAACGGAGAGCCAAATCATGAGTGAACTCCCATTCACAATTGCTACAAAGAGAATAAAATACCTAGGAATACAACTCACAAAGGATGTAAAGGACCTCTTCAAGGAGAACTACAAACCACTGCTCAAGGAAATAAGAGAGGACACAAACAGATGGAGAAACATTCCATGCTCGTGGTTAGGAAGAACCAATATCGTGAAAATGGCCATACTGCCCAAAGCAATTTATAGATTCAACGCTATCCCCATCAAGCTACCAATGACCTTCTTCACAGAACTGGAAAAAACCATCTTAAATTTCATATGGAACCAAAGAGAGCCCGCATAGCCAAGTCAATTCTAAGCAAAAGGAAAGAAAGAAAGAGAGAGAAAGAGAGAGAGAAAGAAAGAAAGAGAGAGAGAAAGAGAGAAAGAAAGAAAAGAAAGAAAAAGGAAGGAAAGAGGGGAAGGAGGGGAAGGAAGGAAGGAAGGAAAGAAAGGCATCATAATAAGTGTGTTAGTAACAACTAATATAGAAGATCAGAAAAGAGGCCGCCTATCCCAATATGCCATGCTTGATAATAAATAAAATCTCCTTTGAAGGATCCAAAGAAAAGAAACGCTTATAAGAAAGAAATATTAGGTTGACCTCAGACTTTTTCACAACATCATTCAGGGGTAGAAGACAGGGGACAGTGGAACAATCTTCATCCAGAGTTCTCAGTGGAAGGAAAAAAGTATGATTCAAGAATATTATAATTAGCCAAACTTTTTTCATACATGAGGAACAAAATTTTTTTATATGCAAGAATTCAGGAAATATAGTTTTATGATCCTTTGTTGAATAACAAATGGAAAAACTATGGCTGTACACACTAAATTGATTTAACTGAGACTATATATTTAATTTTTAGTACTAGCCTTAAAACATTTTAAAGATAACTGTCAATATTTGACCTTTTTGGTATTTTCTAGAAGTCCCCATTTTCACAGCTGTCTTTATTTGATCTGATTTGGACCTCATGCAAAGTAAGGCTTTCTGGGGCTTTCCTTTCTCCAGGGACATTTGTTGAAACAAATTAGAAGCAATTTATTAACTTCATGGCTACCTCAAATGATAAATTACAATTGGGACAAATAATAGACTAGTCAAAAAGCTTAAAAGAAAAAACTGGGGAATGAAATGTCTATAGGGTTTCTGAAATGCTCTGACATATTCCTTGGAATCTAGAGGGTCACACATATGCATAGAGGTATATGCATACCCACCCCCCAACTATATATATACTCAGGAAAGACCTGAGAAGGCCCCAGCTCTCACCTTAGGCTAATATTGAGGACCTACACAATCAGAAACTAGGAGATAAGGCAGCCTAGTCAAAAGTCTGATTAATGTTGAAGGTATGCCCCACATGCAGAGTCCCTCAGAAAAGACTGGGAAATTTATTGATTCCAAGAGCTTAAGGAAATCTCTATCCAATCATTAGCTGGCCACTAAGTTAATGAAGAGATGTTAGTGGCCTGTGACACATGATAAAGAGTGCAGACTATAGAACTAGCTCAGAAAAGTAACAAAACAAACAATAGCAACGATTCCATGGGAGGCAGATCAATCTTATTCCCAGAGTTGCCACAGAATGTTATTTAAAATGTCTAGTTTTCAACAAGAAAATTACAAGACATGAAAAGAAACAAGAAAGTGTGCCCCATACAGAGGAGAACAGGCAATCAATAAGAACTGTCCCTGAGAATGTCCACACTTAGGACTTACTAGACAAAGGTGGTCTTTTTTTTTTTTTTTTTTTTTGAGAAGGAATTTCACTCCCAAGCTGGAGTGCCATGGTGCGATCTCGGCTTACTGCAAACCTCAACCTCCCGGGTTCAAGCAATTCTCCTGCCTCAGCCTCCCAAGTAGTTGAGATTACAGGTGCTTTTCACCATGCCCAGCTATTTTTTTCTTTTTTATTATTATTAGAGATTTCACCATGTTGGCCAGGCTGTTCTCAAACTCCTGACCTCAGGTGATCCTCCCACCTCGGACTTTCAAAGTGCTGATTACAGGCGTGAGCCACCACGCCTGGCCTGGACTTACTAGACAGTGGTTTTAAATCAACTGTTTCAAATATGTTCCAAATATGTTCAAAGAACTAATTGAAACCATGTCAAAGTAATTAAAATAAAATATAAGAACAATACCTCACCAAATATAATATATTCCTGGATGATAATAAGCAAAAAAAGAATATATCAATAAAGAGATAGAAATTACTTCATTTAAAAGAAACAAATAGAAATTCCGACATTGGAAAGTACAATAACTAAAATGACAACTTCACTGGAGAGGCTACCAGAAGATTTGAATGGGCAGAAAAAACTAATCAGCAAACTTGAAGATAGTATGAGAAACACAAAGAAAAATAAATAAACAAATGAGCCTCCAAAACTTACAGAACACCACCAAGTGTACCAATTATACAATAATGGGAATCTTAGAAGTAGAGAAGGGAAAGAAGCAGAAAGAAAATTTGAGAAATAATGGTCAAAAACTTCTCAAATTTGGTGAAAAACATTAATTTACATATCCGAGAAAAACTACAAACTCCAAGTAGAATAAACTCAAAGAAAGCCATATCTAGATACATCACAATCAAACTATGAAAAGCCAAAAATACAATCTTTAAAATAGCAAGAGAAGTGACTTATCACATATAAGTGATCCTTGATATGCTGAATAGCTGATTTCTCATCAGAAATCATCAAAGTGAGAAGACAGTGGGATGACATATTCCACATGCTGAAAAAAAGACTTCCTGTTTAAAAAAAAATGGTTTTTTTTCCTTTTTTTTGCAAACATGTAATTTATTATCAAATCAGTAGCATACATAATAGCAATTCCTTGAATACATATTATTATGTTTCAGGCTCTATAATTACTGTCATTATATTTTATAGTATTAATTCTCACAATATCTTATGAAATAGAGACTGTTTTTATCCCTGTATTGTACGGAAGGAAACTGATATTCAGAAGATATAAGTAGTTTGCCCAAGATGTATAGCCAACTGGGTAAAGATGGATTTTGAATGCCCATCATGTAAGTTCAGAGGCTACACTACATTCTTAAAACATAGCGTCTGTCTTCTTATTAAATGAAAACATGATTCCACTTTTCTATGTATGTGGAGACACAAAAATTGATGAGTATAAACCTCTCAAGTATACATAATCAATCTTGCTCTATTGCCTAGGCTGGAGTACAGTGGTGTGATCATAGCTCACTACAGCTTTAATCTCCTGGCCTCACAGGACCCTGCCTCAGCCTCTTGAGTAGCTGAGACTACAGGTGTACAATATCACTCCCAGCTAAGATTTTAGTGTGTGTGTGTGTGTGTGTGTGTGTGTGTTTTCATTTGTTTGTTTATTTTTTGTAGAAATGTGGATCTCACTGTTGCCCAGGCTGCTTTCAAGCAATGCACCTGCCTCAGCCTCCCAAAGTGCTAGGAAAAGACTTTCAACCAATAATTCTATATCCAATAAAACTATACTTCAAAAATGAAGGAGAAATTAAGGCATTCTCAGATAAATTAAAACTGAAAGAATTGTTTCTAGCAAATACAATTTATAAGAAATTCTAAAGGGAGTCTTTCAAGCTGAAATGAAGGGACACTAGACAGTAAATTGAATCTGCACGAAGTAATAAAGAGTACTGGTATAGATATTTACATAGGTATATATGAAAGATAGTATAAACGTATATTTTAGAAACTTTTTTCTCCTATCTTAATAAGCACACAATACATAAAAATGCAATTTGTATGAGAACAACAGCATAAATGTTGGGGGAAGAAATGATGCTACATATGAGCAATGTTTTTGTATACTGTTGACAAATATGATATTAATCTGAACTAGATTGTTCTAAATTTAGACATTAATTATAATCTCCAGGAAAACCACTAAGAAAAAACTCAAAAATTACCATAAAGTAAAAGACAAGGAAATTACATGGGTAGGCTAGAAAATATCTGTTTAATACAAAAGAAAGCAGTAATGAAGAAACAGAATAAACAAACAAATAAACATAAGATACATAGAAAACTTTTTCAAAGGCAGACATAAATCTACCTTGTCAACAACTATGTTAAGTGTAAATGTATTAAACACTCCAATTAAAAAGCAGAGATTCACAGAAAAAAGTTTTTAAAGTCCAACTATACACAGTCTACAAAAGACACACCTTATTATGAAAGGCACAAATATGTAGAAAGTGATAAATGGGAAAGGATATGTGATGTAAACAGTAACCAAAAGAGAGCCAGAGTGACTACACTTAGACAAAATAAATCTTAGGACAAAAATTTTTATTGCAGACAATAAAAAATTTATAATAATAAAATGGTTAACCCATCAAGAAGATACAATTATAAACATGTATGAATCAGACACAGCTCCAAAAGAAAAAACTGTCAGAATTGAAGTGAGAAATAGACAATTCGACAATAATAGTTGGAATGTCAACACTCAACTTTAAATAGTCAATACAATAACTAGACAAAAAATAAAGAAATAGAACACTGGAAGAAGACTATGAACCAAATAAACCTAATGTATATCTATAGAACATTCTACCTAAGAGAAGTAGAATACATATTTTTCTCAAGTGCATATGGAATATTTTCCAGGAGAAACCATGTCCTAGTACCTAAAACAAATCTAAATAAATTTAAATGGATTGAAATAATACAAAGTATATTTTCTGACCACAATGAAATGATTTAGAAATTAATACTAGCAGCAAATGTGTAAGTTAACACACTCCTTAATAATCAACAGGTCAAAGAAGAAATTACAAGAAAAATTAGAAAGTATTTGTAAATGAATGAAGCACAACACACCAAAATTAATGAGATACAGAAAAAGCAGTGCTCAGCAGAAAATATAATTGCAAATGCCCATTTAAAAAAATATATCAAATCTGGAACCTAATCTTCTGCCTAAAAAACCATATAAACAGGGAAAACTAAACTCAAAGTAAGATTAAGGAAGGAAATATAATACAAAATAGTGTGAACTTAAATGAAATAAAGAATAAAAAATCTATAAAACCAAAAATTGTTTCTTAAAAAAAGAAACATCAAATTTCACAATCCTTAAACTAGATTGACCAAGAAAAAGAAAAGACTCAGACTACTAGAATAAAGGGACATTACTACTTACCTAACAGATAAAAAGGAGTATAAGGGAATGCTATTAATAACTGTATGCCAAAAACTAATCTATATGAAAGAGACAAATTCCTAGAAAAATATAAACTACTGAAACTGTCTAAAGAAGAAATGGAAAATCTAAGTAGACCAATAACAAATAAAGATATTTAATCAGTAATTTTTAAAAACTTCCCACAAAGAAAAGCCAGATATCTTCACTGACGAATTTTACCAAACATTTAAAGAAGAATTAATACCAGTTATTCTCAAGCTCTTTAAAAAATGGAAGAGGTGGAAGACTTCCCAACTCATTTGATGAGGCCAAGGTTTTTCTTTCTTCTTTTTTTTTTTTCTTGAGACAGAGACTCGCTCTGTCACCCAGGCTGGAGTGCAGTGGCACGATCTTGGCTCACTGCAACCTCCACCTCCCAGGTTCAAGTGACTCTCCTGCCTCAGCCTTCCAAGTATCTGGAATTACAGGCGTGCATCATCACACCCGGCTACTTTTTGGATTTTTAGTATAGACAGGGTTTCACCATGTTGGCCAGGATGGTCTCGATCTCCTGAACTCGTGATCCACCTGCCTCAGCCTCTCAAAGTGCTAGGATTACAGGCGTGAGCCACTGCACTCGGCCTAAAACCTTGGGAAAATTTTTAACAAAAGTAGTGTAAGATTCATATATTTAAAACTGCAAAGCATCATTGAAAGAAATTAGAAGACCTAAATAAATGGAAAGACATCCTATGTTTATGGATTGAAAGGCATAATCTTAATAAGATAGCAATACTCCCAAATCAATCTGCAAATTCAACCCATCAAAATCCTAGCTGACTTCTTTGAAGAAATTAACAAAGTTTTCCTATAACGCATCTGGAAATGCAAAGGACTAAAAATAGTCAAAATAATCTTAAAAAAGAAGAACAAAGTTGGGGAATTCACACCTCTCAGTTTTAAAACTTTCTGCAAAGCTACAGTAATTTAAGACTGTGTGGTATTAGCATAAAGACAGACAGAAAATAAAGGGAATAGAATTGAGAGTATAAGAGAGTATAGAATTGAGAGTATAATAAGAAAACCTTTTTATTTTGGTCAATTGATTTTTGAGAAAGGTGTCAAGACAATTAAACAGAGAAACAACAATTTTTTCAACAAATAGTGCAAAGACAATTAAACAGAGAAACAATAATTTTTTCAACAAATAGTGCTAGGACAACTGGATACCTACAAGCAAATGAATGAGTTTAAACCCCTAACTCTAACCATATATAAAAATAGATCAAAGACCCAAGTGTTAAGAGCCAAAGAATATATAACTCTTAGAAGATAACATACGTTTATATGTTCATAATCTTGGATTAGGCAATGATACCTAAATCCCAAGCAACAAATAAAAAAATAGATAAATTGAACTTCAAAATTAAAATTTTCTGTACTTCAGAGGATACTTTTAATAAAATTGCAAGACATTCTACAGAATGGGAGAGAATATTTGCAAAGCATATATCTGATGAGTGAGTTATATTTAAGAACAATTACAATACAACAATTACAACAATAAAAAATCAACTGAATTTTTAAATGGGGCTAATTATTTGAATAGAAACGTCTCCAAAGAAGGTATACAAAAGGACAATACGCACATAAAAGATGCTCAACATCATATATGCTCAACATAATACTCATTAAGCAAATGTCAATCAAAACTAAGTAAGCTACCACTTCATATCTACTAGGATGGCTATAACAAAAAAGACAGACAACATCATGTTATATACCTTGAATATATGCAATTTTTATTTGTTAATATTCCTCAGTAAAGCTGGATTAAATAAATATATAAGACAACAACAAATGTTAGTGAGGATGTGGAAAAACCAGAAGACTTACAGATTGCCTGTTGGAATGTAAAATTTTGTCATCACTTTGGAAAAGAGTTTGGCAATTTCTCAAAAATTAAATATAGGTTTCGATGTGCCCCAACATTTTCACTCCTAGGTATGTACTCAAGAGAACTAAAAATATATGTTTACACAAAAAATTGTCCATGACGTTTATAGCAGCAGTATTTATAATAGCCAAAAATTACAAATCCAATTGTTTAACAACTGATAAATGAATAAATAAAATATGGTGTAACCATAAAAATGGAATGTGATATAGCTATGAAAATTAATGAAGGCTACGTACATGCTACAACATGAAACATTTTGAAAACATCATGCAAGGTTAAACAAGCCAGACACAAATAGTCACATGTTATATAATTCTATTTATATGAAATCTACAAAAGAGGTAAGCCATAGAAACAGAGTATATACCTCCCAACAGGGGTCATGAGACACCTCATACAGGAGAGCTTGGGCTGGCATCTGTCAGGTGCTCCTCTGGGATGAAGTTTCCAGAGGAAGGAACAGACAGCATCTTTGCTGTTCTGCAGCCTCTGCTGGTGATACCCAGGCAAACAGGGTTGAAGTGGACCTCCAGCAAACTCCAGCAGACCTGCAGAAGAGGGGCCTGACTGTTAGAAGGAAAGGTAACAAACAGAAAGGAATAGCATCAACATCTGCAAAACGGAAGAACAAAACACAGAACCCCATCCAAAGGTTATCAACATCAAAGACCAAAGGTAGATAAATCCATGAAGATGAGAAAAAACCAGCACAAAAAGCCTGAAAATTCCAAAAACCAGAACACCTTTTGTCCTCCAAAGGATCACAACTTCCCACCAGCAAGGGAACAAAACTGGAGGAAGAATGAGTTTGATGAATTGACAGAAGTAGGTTTCAGAAGGTAGGTAATAACAAACTCCTCTGAGCTAAAGGAGCATGTTCTAACCCAATGCAAGGAAGCTAAGAACACTGAAAAACGGTTAGAGGAATTGCTAACTAGAATAACCAGTTTAGAGAAGAACATAAATGACCTGATGGAGATGAAAACATAGCATAAGAACTTCATGAAGCATACACAAGTATCAATAGCTGAATTGATCAAGTGGAAGAAAGGATATCAGATACTGAAGATCAACTAGATGAAATAAAGCATGAAGACAAGATTAGAGAAGAATGAAAAGAAATGAACAGAGCCTCCAAGAAATATGGGACTATATGAAAAGACCAAATCTACGTTTGATTGATGTACCTGAAAGTGACGGAAAGAATGGAACCAAGTTGTAAAATACTCTTCAGGATATTATCCAGGAGAACTTCCCTAACCTAGCAAGACAGGCCAATATTCAAATTCAAGAAATACAGAGAGCATCACAAAGATACTTCTCAAGAAAAACAACCCCAAGATACATAATTGTAAGATTCACCAAGGTTGAAATGAAGGAAAAAATGTTAAGGGCAGGCCGAGAGAAAGGTCAGGTTACCCACAAAGGGAAGTTCATCAGACTAACAGTGGACCTCTCTGCAGAAACCCTACAAGCCAGAAGAGAGTGGGGACCAATATTCAATATTCTTAAAGAAAAGAATTTCAACCCAGAATTTTATATCCAGCCAAACTGAGCTTCATACGTGAAGGAGAAATAAAATCCTTTACAGACAAGCAAATGCTGAGAGATTTTGTCACCACCAGGCCTGCTTACAAGAGCTCCTGAAGGAAGCACTAAATATGGAAAGGAAAAAACCATACCAGCCACTGCAAAAACATACCAAATTGTAAAGATCATTGACACTGTGAAGAACTTGCATCAACTAACTGGCAAAATAACCAGCTAGCATTATATTGACAGGATCAAATTCACACATAACAATATTAACCTTAAATGTAAATAGGGAGAATGTCCCAATTAAAAGACACAGACTGGAAAATTGGATAAAGAGTCAAGACCCATTGTTGTGCTGTAGTCAGGAGACCCATCTCACACGCAAAGACACACATAGACTCAAAATAAAGGGATGGAGGAAGATTTACCAAGCAAATGGAAAGCAAAAAAAGCAGGGGCTACAGTCCTAGTCTCTGACAAAACAGACTTTAAACCAACAAAGATTGAAAAAGACAAAGATGGACATTACATAATAGTAAAGGGATCAACACAACAAGATGAGCTAACTATCCTAAATATATATGCACCCAATACAGGAGCACCCAGATTCATAAAGCAAGTCTTTAGAGACCTAGAAAGAAACTTAGGCTCACACACAATAATAGTGGGAGACTTCAACACCCCACTGTCAATATTAGACAGATCAATGAGACAGAAAATTAACAAGGATATTCAGAACTTGAACTCAGCTCTGGACCAAGCAGACCTAATAGATATCTACAGAACTCTCCACCCCAAATCAACAGGATATACATTCTTCTCAGCACCACATCACACTTATTCTAAAAATGACCAAATAATTAGAAGTAAAACACTCCTCTGCAAATGCAAAAGAATGGAAATCATAAAAAACAGTCTCTCAGACCACAGTGCAATCAAAGTAGAACTCAGGATTAAGAAACTCACTCAAAACCGCACAACTACATGGAAACTGAACAACCTGTTCCTGAATGACTATGGGGTAAATAACAAAATTATCTGCTCAAATTGCCTTGCTCAGATCCCATCCTGATCCAGCCTCCGAGTCTTGCCTGTGTGGTTTCTATCTGTGTTTAGCTCTCCTCTGAACTCCACACGTGTGCTCTAGACCTCTCTGGCACTGGAACTGTGGCCTTTCCCTATGATGTACAAATTGGTTTGGTCCTCAGGTGCCTAGCATCTGTGTTGCTAGGGGAAAAGAAAGTCCACACTAGATGCTTTAGCAATCTCTCCATCAAGCCAGCCCTGATCATACTAAGGCATGAAAGAAAACAGAATGCTCCAAGGAGAATTATTACCCCAGTATATTCGAAAAGTGACATGCAGGGGAGGTAAGAGACATGTCTGGAGAAGGCTTCCTATCACATTCAGGGCCTTGCTAACTAACCAAGGAGACAGATCATGCAGTGTAGAGTTAAGAGACCTGTGATTGCTTCAGAAACCTGAGTAAAGTCTTGGCTCCAACACTAGGCTTCCATCACTCACAGGATAAATCCAAACTCCTTAGCCTGATATTGCAGCTTTTTGTTATTTGATAATATATCTATCTTATTTTTTTCTTCTGATATTTCAACCCACACACTTTTGCTCAAACTACTTTGGACAACTTGACCATCTGCAGATATGTTTTCTCTGTCACGTTTCTGAGTCTTGGAAACTTTCTCTGCATATATCCCCAGGATTTCGTCCTCCTAGCCTTCTAAGTCCAATTTTAATACCCACTAAAAGATCACCTTGCTACTGAAGACTTTCTGAATTCCCCTGCTTCTCCTCAGCAAGGTGAGCAGCCCCCTGTTAACCACTTCCGTGGTCATTTATATATATTTTGTCTTACCCATGAAGCTGTGAATTCTTTAAGGATGGGGAACATAGGTTTTCCATTTTAATATTCAGTTCCTAGTGCTATGCTTACATATAGAGGACCTTCAATAAATGTTCATTGAATACTGTGCAACCTGTCATATATGTGACTATAAAATAAAAACATTTTCAGATGTTGTGGGGACACCAAAAATTCACTTCCCATATAAATCCTCTGGGTAAAAAAATACTAGGAGATAAACTATAGCTGACCAAAACTGAAAGCAAGAGGAGGCCATTCACCAAAAACTGACCATGCATTAAAACATTTTAAATTTTTCTCCAAAAAAGACACATGTAGGCTGCATTCATTGAATACAATGCAATAAAATTAGACATTAACAACTAAGATGTAATCAAAGTATATGCTTGGAAATTTAAAAGCAATATTTGAAATTACTCGGGTTAAATATAAAATCAAATGAAAATTACAAACTGTGTGTCAATGAATAACAAAAAAAAAATGGCCATTTCATATCAAGACAGGCAGATTGCAGCTAAAGAAATACTCAGGGAAAATTTTATAGACGTCAATGCATCTACCAGAAGAAAAAGACTTTTTTAAAAAATGAAAAATAAATGCAGTATGCTTGAATGTAATAAAAACTATTTAAAAACAATTAAATACTGACAAAATAAAATAGAATAAAAGTAAATGCATCAATTAATGAAACAGAAAAAAGAGGCCAGGTGCAATGGCTCACGCCTGTAATCCCAGCACTTTGGGAGTCCAAGATGGGTGGATCATTTGAGGTCAGAAGTTCAAAACCAGCCTGGCCAACATGGTGAAACCCCGTCTCTGCTAAAAATACAAAAATTAGCTGGGAGTGGTGGCAGCGCCTGTAATCCAAGTTACTCAGGAGGCTGAGGCATAAGAGTCACTTGAACCTGGGAAGCAGAGGTTGCAGTGAGCCCAGATTGTGCCACTGCACTCCAGCCTAGACAACAGAGCAAGACTCTGTCTCAAAAAATTAAAAAATTTTTAAAAAAATTAAAAATTAACAAATAAAGAAAAAAATGGAACCAATAGAAAGGAATGTCTGGGTTACGGTGATAAGGAGCTGTGAAGACCAAAGCTTTATCATGCAGACGATAGAAGTTTTCAGGCAACAGCTTCAGACAGAATAGATTGTAAATATTTCTCATCAACTTAAAGAGTCTGTTCTATCAGTAATTCCAAAGGGAGGAGGATATAATGAGGCATCACTGACACTGGTCCCCTATCAAAGCCTGAACCAGTCTCTCAGGTTAGCCTTGAAATGCCGTTGCTGAGCAGAGGGGTCCATTCAGATGGTCAGGTGAGGGGCTTAAAATTTTACTTTTGGTTTACAACACATGATACACAAAGGAGATTTATATATCCTCATATACACTTTATATATTGTATATATAAAAACATATACAGTATATATGCTGTACAAGGGATATATTCAGAATATATAAATAACTTTAAAAAACTAATGAAAAAAGTGAACAAGTGATGTGAATAGGTAACTCACAAAAAATAAAAAATTATTATGACCAATATACATTTGAAAAAATGCCTGACTTCATTAGTAATCAATGAAATTCAAATTAAAGATGTTAATTCACCCATTAGATTGGCCAAAAAAATTTGAAATGATTGCAGTGATATGAGGAAATGAATATTTTCATAGATTCTTGATGGGACTTTAAATTGAATAGTGACATTTTGGAAGCATCCATTAAAAGTTAGTATATATATACATATATTTGACCTGGCAGTAGAAATAGTTTATCATTTATATTATTGTTATGTTATGATGTCATTATATTCTCTACCTTAGAAAAAAGAAACGGAAAAAATCATATTTCTTTGTAGCCAGGTTGTACTAGTCCTTGAACTGTCACTTAAAAACCAGCAAAGCCAACCTTGAAGGCTCCTAATAGCACTGATCTTCAGTGACTGGCTTGCCTGTCAAGGATAGCGTAAGGTGGATAAAAACTTCTCAGGCAGACACACAACCACCTGAATTCAGGGACCTGCCTCAGGATTGTGTATGTGACTTTGCAGGCATAGTCACAGGCCCCAGGCTTTGAGCTGCTGAGAATCTCCCACAAGCTCTGCATTAGGCTGACACTTCCCAGGAGGATATAAGAATGGCCAATTATACAGAGAGCTGTACTCTGTAATGTCTTGCCAATCTCCACTCTTTCTCTTTCCTCCTCCTGCTATGAAGCTCCGAGTTTATTCCCCAGTTACTGGGGGCTACTCCTGGGTCCCTCGGCCTCGGGAGTCTTCCCTCCTGGCTGTGGCCCAATTAAATCACAGTTGAGTTGCTCAGAAATGAGAATTCCTGGGAGGCTTGTTAAGTTCAGTGCTTCAGAAAATGGAAAGAACATCATTAAGAACTTCAGCTTAACAGGCAGCTGGGCCAACACCAGCTGCTAAGCAGAAAAAGTACAAGTGATTCAGTGTCCCTCAGAGGCATCCAAAGAAACTTGTTTTAACTTTTACCTAATTCTATCCCAAGTGTGTACACTAGCCTTGAAGCACATACCCAAGACACCTTCACTCTCACCACCACTATCACGCTGTAATTTTCATCATACACCATTATAACCTCATCTCCCATCAGTATTCTCATCATCACTTTCATTCACCATTGTCCCAGAACTATCATTATCCTATGATATGAACTATACCTTTTCTTATTACATCATATCTTATGAACTATACCTTTTCCTATTACACTATCATTCTCAGTATTATCACCAACTCATCATTTAACCATTATTATCATCATCAGTATGATCACCTCCATTACCATTGCAAACACCATCATTCAGCTGCACCATTTCACCACTCCCATGGCCACAACTATAATATACATCTGTAGTTTATGAGAACAGAAAAACGTCCTGAAAAGTCTAAGGAAAAGCCCTTACTTGAAAGGCAGACAAAAAAAATATTTTTAAATGGGTTTTCTTTTATTTCAATCAGGTGCGAGAGTAAGAAGGAACAGATTGAGGTAAGAAATTAAATGCAGAAATACAATAAAATAAAATTTGACACAATGGTCAAAATATAACCTAAACTGGGGAGAATAAACAGAAAAAATGGGCCTTGCATAAACATTAAAATCTTCTCAGAATGCAGGGGAAAAGAAAAACAATTATGATAATTACAGGATGGAGAATGATTTACATAGATCCAACCTGTAAGTATTAAAGAATGTCTAAAGAAGAAAACAGTAAATGGATAAGAGGGTCAGAGTAAGTGGATCTGAAGGTCTAATATAGAAAAACACTTTCTGAATTTCCAAAGAAACACTCTGAAGATCAAAACGCCCCACTATATTCCAGGAAAAATTAGTAAAAAGATCTATACCTGCATACATTCTCTTCTGATAACCTCTTCTCCACACTTCAGCTAGAATGATCCATTCAAATAACAATTCTTAGAACATCATGCCCAGGTTTGAATGCTTTAATCCCTTTCCAGAGCTGTTAAGATAAAGGATTAAATTCCTACATGGCCCACAAGGCCCATGGTTAGCCTTGTATGTCTGCACCTGCTCTCCCTTGCTTTCTGCCCGACTGGACCGTATTTCTGTTCCTTGCGCAGGCAAGGAACAGAAAGTTTCTTCTAGCAACAGGAACTTGGCATATATTGTTGCCTCCCCCCAGGAATACTCTCACCCTCCCCACCAATTTCCTGTGATCAACTCTTATTTTAGGATCTCATACAACACTTCGAGAAGGAAACCCTCTCAGACCTCTCTAATGAGGCTAAGCGTTCCTACTATACACTTGTGTAGCACCATGCACCTTTCTACTTTAGAACTTCCAACAAGTAGGCTTACATTTATTTGTATGAGTCTTTGATCACTATCTGCCTCCCACTCAGAGTATGACCTCCACAAGGGTAGGGACCAACAAGCCAAGTTAAGTTTCCAAGCAGGATCCACACTACTACATCCCATAATAAACACACACATCCTTGCAACACCAGATCTAGAAGTCCCACTGTTGGCCATCCCACAGTTGCCCTTCTCCTCTTTCTTCTTTCATGGGCCTCTCCAGTCAGCCTTTGCCTTCAGAATTCTCCAGGTGTGAGGGATACAGCAGACTCATTTACCCCCAAAATTCCAAGGGACGTATCAAAATGTCCCCAGCCCTCCTGGTGCACCTGTCCAATGTCATCATGAAGCAAAAGTAGGGAGGAAACCCAGAGGACAGCCCAGCACAAATCTCTCTGACCCACTCTCTTGGAGCCACCCCTGCCTGACCTGTGAGGAGCAAGGGAGCACCCATCCCCCTCTCTCACTGAAGGGGAAGGGAAAAAGCCACATTACTCTCCCCCTACAATAAAGACTACATTTTCCTGTTTGATGAACCTCCTTTTCACATTTCAAGTCTTTTCTGGTAGTCTGTAGGTATGTGATAATGTAGTGATTGTCACAGGATTGGTTTGTGTCTAGCAACTTGTTGGGGCTCTTTTAAAAAGTAAAGATGTAAAGATCCCAAGATATTTTGAGAAAACAGGAAAAGTCCCAGTCAACATCCTATTGTGATTATATTCCTGAAAGACTGGAAGACATGGCATATGAAAAGGGGATCAGTCAAGATTCCACTTCCCTAAAACCAATGGCCTTTTCTTTTTGGTGAATTTTCTTCCGCTATTTTATCAGTACATTTTTTTTTTTTTGCATGAACTTGCATTTGTTGTATACTAGTCATTTGGTAGACTGCTTTTCTCCACTTCATGTTATATCACATGAATTGCGCCAAGTTACTCCACATTGAATACATCTATCTTAAATGGATACATAATATGATGCATGGTTTCACAAAACTTTATTTTGTAATCAATACTGAAATGAACTTCTTTGCAAATGTAGGATTCTCCATTGTTGTACTAATTCCTAAGGGATGATTTCTAAAATTAATGTTACAGACTATGTTGGGCAACTGACTTTGCTAGCCAGCATCCGTTCTCACTGCTTCTAGTAACAGGACTCTGAAGCTTTCCCCTGCTGAAGCTTAGAAAAGCGCAGAAATTCCAACACACTGTTTTGTATGGTTAAAATAAAAGGATGATCGAAGAATTAAGTACATGGTTTATTGCCATACAAAAACTTTCCTTTGTTCATAGTGCTTAAAGATGGGGAATAATAACAAATCTCACAGGGAATACACTTGACAGATGAAGTACATTAACCACACAGTGAATAAGTTCCAATTTTGTTACAATCTAATTATTAAAGTCTAGTTGGTCAATTAGGATGACAATAGGCTTCTGTAGAAAGAAAAGTCTAATTGAAGTTTAGGGAATGCCTTTTTTTTTTTTTTTTTTTTTTTTTTGAGATGGAGTCTCTCTCTGTATCCCAGGCTGGAGTGCAGTGGCGTGATCTCGGGGTGACTGCAGCCTCTGCCTCCCAGGTCCTGGTTCAAGCAATTCTCCTACCTCAGCCTCCCAAGTAGCTGGGATTACAGGCATGAGCCACCACGCTCAGCTAATTTTTATTTTTTTATTTTTTAGTAGAGATGGGGTTTCACCATGTTGGCCAGTCTGGTCTTAAACACCTGACCACACGATCCATCCGCCTCGGCCTCCCAAAGTGCTGGGATTACAGTACAGGCATGAGCCACCCAGCCCAGCCGGAAAGGACTTTATACGGCTTGAGCAACACAGTGGAAATCTGTGACAACATTTATATTCCCTAAGCATGAGAAGGCAATGCCACTGTTGACCGGAGAGGCTTCAGAGATTAGCTCAAAGGCTAAAAGGGTTCGGCCGTGTTGCAGGCTGAGCTTTAGGTCTTAGGAGAAGCAGCCGACAGAGTATATCCCCGCCATGGCCTAAATGCCCAGTGTCTGTCAAACTCAGGTTTATATGTACTTTGGAGCCCAGTAGTTGAAGTCCATAACTCGCCTATGAGGTCTCATAGGTGTGAGGTGTGATGTAACATTCTCAAGGGTAAGGGAAGTACACTCCAAGTTCTTACCACAGTAAAACATATTATCACTCATGTCGCAAACTATGTAAGTGTTTGAAATCATTTCAAGGCTATGTGACACATATTGAATAGTTCTGTGAAATGTCCACATAAACAATCATGTCAGCAAAGAAAAGACTCCTTTTTCCCCCAACAGATACCTCTTCTTTCTTTTTCTTGCCTTATTGCACTGGCTAGATTCTCCAGCACAACGTTGAATGAAAGTGGTGGTGCAGATGTTCTCGTCTTGTTCTTGATCTTAGGACAAAATCATTCATGCCTTTCACCATTAAATGTAATTTTAGCTGTAGAGTTTTTATAGATACTCTTTACCAGGTTCAGGAAGTTCCTTCTATTCTGACTTAGCTGAGAGTTTTTATCAGGAATGGATGCTGAATTTTTATCAATGCTTCTCCTTAATCTACTGAGATGAATCTCATGGTTTTTAGTTTGTTAATATAGTCAAATACAGTGATTGATTTGGAGATGTCAAATGAACCTTGTGGTAAAAATAAATAAGAAAAAAAAAATAAATCCTACTTGGTCATGAAGTATTACTTTTTAAAATATATTGTTGATTTGATTTGCTAATTTTTAAAGAATGCATACATCTATTTCATAAGGGACATTGGTCTATGGCTTTCTCTTTCATAATGTCTGTTTGGTTTTGCTATCAGGGTAATGCGAGCCTCATAGAATGAATAGAGAGATATTCTCTTCAATATTCTGGAACAGTTTGTGTAGAACTGAAGTTGTTTTCTCATTAAATGTTTGGTAGAATTCACCAATGAAGCTATCTGGGCTGGAGTTTTCTTTGTGAGAAGGTTTCTTTAAAAATTTAATTTATTTGATAAATAAAGAACTATTCAATTTATCTATTTCTTCTTGAGTGAACGTTGGTTCTTTGAGAACAATTCATTGATTTTTTCCTTGTTTTACTGTTCACTACTTTATTGATTTGCACTCTAATTTTATTATTTCTTTTCTTCTGCTTGTTTTTAGTTTCATCTGCTCTTCTTTTTCCAGTGTCTTAAAGCAGTTAAGAATGTTGCTTAAGTGCTGCTTGAGCAACATTCCACAAATTTTGATATGTTATGTTTTCAATTTTCATTCAGCTCAAAATACTTTCTAATTTTCTACTTTTTAGAGGTCTGTTATTTAGTTTCCAAATATTTGGAGATTCCTATTCATCTTTGTTATTCATTCCCAATTTAATTTGCAGAGAACATACTCTTCTGAAAGGAAAATAAAATCTTGGGACCTCAAATTCACTATGCCAAAAGGGAAAAATTAACCTTGGAAGCTGAGTCATGAAAATAAACAAAACACATGCTTTTTCTTTGCTCCTAAACTAATAGCTACAGCTAGAAGGCCACATGTGGGGGGCCTCCCTCAACCCAACAATGTAAAGTAACAGCTTATATTCACAGGTAAGGGACAAAAATAAATCATTTCCCACCCAGCCCAAGAATGCATGTTTGACTGCTTCTTCTACTCTATGTTTATTTTATGTAAAGTGAAAATTTACTGAGCAGAAGACAAATACATAATTGACTGCTCTTTCTACCCCTCCTCTGGTCACGCAACATGTGGATTCAGTGAGCCTAATCAAAGCCTCGAAAGAATGTGACCATAGCCTCCCTCTTTTTTTTTTTCCTTTTTTTCCCTTTCCCCTCCTGCCCACTTTTCCCCTTTAAATATTGAAGCCTTCAAAATCCTGCTTGGAAAAAAGTACAGGTCACAGATCCTACAATCCTACTGTGGCTTGTGTCTCTTTTTCCCAGGCACAGCCTCAACCTTGGAAAAATAAACCTTTAAACTGATTGAGACTTGCCTCAGTGATTTTCTCTGGTGCACACTCTGTATCACTTGAATACTTTTCAATTTAAGACATGCTTTATAGTCCAGAGTATGGACTATTTTGGCCAGATGTTTTCTGTGTACTGGAAAGAAATGTTTATTCTGCTGTCGTTGAATGGCATGTTCTATAAATCTCAATTACATCAAGTTGGTTGAGAGTATTGATGTCTTCTATATCTCTGTGGATTTTCCATTTGTTCTAGTGATTATTGAGAGAAAGGTATTGATATATCTGCCTATAATTCTGGATTTATCTGTTTCTCTTTGGAGATTTCCCATTTTTGCTTCATGTATTTTGAAGCCCCTACTTACCAGCATGGCCTTTCTGAGCCCCTCCAAGTGATCTCACCACCAGCCCATCTACCCCTATGCCAAGGTCAACAACAGTGTCAAGAGTTGGCCTGTGGGGGACTCATTGTGTGCATGTAGTTGGAGAAACTCCGGGACCACCCACCTAACTCCTTGTGCATTTCCAACCACCCTTGCTCTGTGTCCCTCAGGCAACAAGACTGGGGCAAGTGTTGGGAAGATGGAGATACAGGAATGATCAGGGTGGGAAAGAGACTCCTCCCCCTCTTCCAATAGGCACTGCTTCCAGCCCAGACTGATGTGTGTGGTTGTAGGGCAGGAGGGGGTATAGGGCCAGACCTGAATCCATCTATGAAGAAAAGTGAGCCTGTAGGCTCAGGTTTCCACTCCACCCTGAAGTTTGGCAAGGTAAGACAGATGGAACTCCTCTAGCCCCTCCAAGTGCTGTGAACTGCCTCATTTCTGAGAGAGAGGTAGGACTCGTGATTCAGTGCTTCAGGTGTCCCTATGTCACTACCAGACTGCTCATGGCCACCAGATTCTTTCAGCAGCCTTGGGCTGGGGAAGGAGGCCGTCAAGGGGACTGTTGAAGGCATTAAGTGTTGGAGAGCTGTGCGGCTCCTCACCCTGCTACCCACTGTCTTCTCTTTGGCTTTGCAAAGGAAAACCTCCTTGTTTATTACCTTTCTTACCTTCTGGTGAGGTAAGGTGAGAGACAGAGGACTTAACGTTTCTTTTCACTGCCTTTCATGAGTTATCCAAGCTCAGAAGTGTTACCGGAAAGGGGTCCAAATCCAGACCCCAAGGGAGGGTTCTTGGATCTTGTGCAAAAAATAATTCAGGGTGAGTCCATAGAGTAAAATGAAAGCAAGTGTATTAGGAAAGTGAAGGAATAAAAGAATGGCTGCTACTCCATAGACAGAGCAGCCCTGAGGGTTGCAGTTGCCCATTTTCATGGTTATTTCTTATATGCTAAACAAGGGGTAGATCATTCATGCCTCCCCTTAGACTATGTAGGGTAATTTCCTGTCGTTGCCATAGCATTTGTAAACTGTCATGGTGCTGGTGGGAGTGTAGCAGTGAGGATGACCAGAGGTCACTCTCATTGCCTTCTTGGTTTTGGTGGGTTTTAGCCAGCTCCTTTACTGCAACCTGTCTTATCAGCAAGGTCTTTATGAGTTGTATCTTGTGCCACCTCCTATCTTATCTGTGACGAAGAATACCTTAAACTCCTGGGAATGCAGCCCAGCAAGTCTCAGCCTTATTTGACCCAGCCCCTACACAAGATGGAGTTGCTCTGGTTCAAACGTCTCTGACAAAAAGACTCTCAATATCTGACCCTCCATTAACAAGAACAAATAAACTAAAACCATAATAAAACATCAATAATCTGGGATCTAGGAGAAATTTAGTTGTTGTACACCATTTGTTATGATGAAACTCCTCCAGCTTCTCCAAATGCTGTGATCCATCTCATGTCTGAAGGTCAGATAGAACCTGTGACTCAGGGTACCTCAGGTGTCCAAGTGTTACTACCAGATTGCCCTTGACCACCAGATTCTTTCAGCAGCCTTGTGTGGGGGTAGTGGGCAGTGAAGGTAACTGTTGCAAGCATTAAGTGTTGGAAGTGCTGTACTGCTTCCATCCTCTCCAGCCCCCTGTTCCCCATGATTTGTTTCTCCTGGAGTGAATGCACTCAGAGGACCTTAAGAGCAAGGCCTTAAAATATGTGCAACACATACAAGCTTTTCAAAGAACAACTATTCAGAATACATACAGAACTCTTACAAATCAGCAAGACAGACAAGCTAGTAGAAAATAATTTAGAGATAGAAACAGGCACTTAGTACAAAAGGATACACAAATCACCAATAAATAGCCAACGGCCCTGGGACTTGCTGCTCACTATATCTGTACCAACAGCCCAACTGGGCCAGGCTTTCCACTGGTGCAGTTCTCATCCCTGCCACTGCCAAGAATGGCTCTTCTCAAAGTGAGGCTGCTGAGCCTGGGAGCATCAAGAGTGGGAGGGAAAGCATGGGTTTGCTATGGCCATGTTTCAGAGCAAAGAGCACAGACCAGGGTTTGGGCACTGATTCTGGGTTTGTCAGTGTTTATTGTGGTTTTTGCCAATTACTTTTCCCCTTGGGCTTTAACTTCCCTACTTATCTGATGGAAGAGTGGGAGGAAATCAGAGTTGTTACCTGCTATTCAACACATGGATTCTATTTAATTTGGTCAATACAGTCACTCTCCCTCTCACTCTCTCAAATAGGATTGACTCTCAACATTTAAATATCAAGATTTCTGGCTTCTCTTTAAGAATCAGGTGCCTGGCCCACATTTCCACACTAAAACAACTGTCTAGAACTCCGTAGGAGGCAGTGTCCATTAGGCTGGATCAGAAATCTTGTCCAAACAACACTGCTGCTGCCTCCCTCAGCGTGAACCTCAGTATGAAGACAGAGACAATGTTATGTGTTCATCCCATAGGTTCTCCTTGCCAGGCATTTCCCAGGCCCCTGGGGTTAGCACTGGTTAGCAAAAACCATGTGATAGAGATTTGCCAATAAGAATGTGAGGCATTAAAAAGGTGGTGTCAATTCTCCATGTATTCTTACATTGTGTGGTTGGAAGCTGGAAACTTCTGAGAGGAGAGACTGGCAAGAGAGAACCAGCTGACATCCCCCAAGTGATCACTACAGGACAGCTGCCAAAAGCTCTCTGACTCCTCTAAGCCCCAGATAGAAGCAAGAAGCAAAGCTTGGTTGTGTTAAACCACTAATATGCAGGGGCTATCTGTTACCACGGTAGAGCTTATCCTCTACTGACTGATGAAATGTACCATAATAATAGTAGCGAATATTCACTGAGCGCTTCCTGATTTGAATGCCTAGTCATTGGGCTAAATACCCCACATACAATACCTTAGTTAGTCTTAATAATTATTCTATATAATAGGTACTATTATTTTACCCTGTTGAGATAAGCAGTTTAGAAATGTTAAGTTATGTATCTGAGTTCATAGTAAGTGAGAGAGCTAGGCAGTCTGATGCTAAAACTTTTGCTATGCTCCTCTCTTTTTCTATTCTATATTGTCTGTCTGTCTTTCTCTGTAAAAAGGCAATGATAACCTCAACTTTAGCAGTCAGATATTAATTGTGCCAAGAGACAGTCTGGATTAATTTTAAATTATTTGGATTGGTTTGAAGTTACATGGAGAAATTTGCCGTGGTTTACTCTACTTGAACCAGTGTATAGCAGATAAGTATAGAGAATCAATTTGAGCTGGATTCTGCTGGTATAGACATTCTGGAACACCCTTGGATCTTTGCTGATTGTTTAACAGAGATATGATTGGCTGTTAGATGGTAATTATGTTAAGAAAATATAATTATATTCTTAGGTTACTGAAAAGTTTAATGAGAAATAATTAAATGTCTCAAAAATCATGTGGGCATCTCTAACACTGCTGGCATAAAAAACCTCCTGCCCAATACCTCCTTCCAGTCACTACCTCCTCCATCTTTTCCAAAGAAAAGCCTTATCCCAACTTAACATGCCATAGATTCGTCTAGCTTAACTTTAAATGTTTTATAAATGGAATTATACAGGATGCATTATTGTCTCTGCATTCATTCAACATTATGTATGCCAGATTTACCCATATTATTGTATATAGCTGTATTGTTCATACATTTGTATTGCTATATAATATTCCAGTGTGTATGAAGATGCCATAATTTATTTATCCATTACACTGTTATTGAATATTGGGTTCTTTCCGGTTTGGGTTTATTACAAATAATGCTGCCATAAACTTCTTTCATTATATCTGTGTAACTATTTCTTTAATACATATAGATAGACATGAAGTTACTGGATTATACAATAAAAGATGCATGTTCTTTTTTAGTAGATAACATTAAACATTTCCCAAAGTGGTTCTACCAATTTATATACTCAGCATCAGGGTATAAGAGCTCCAGTTGCTCCATAATCTTACCAGTATTTGGTATTGACCATCTTTTAATTTTAGCCATTCTGATGGGTCTGTAGTGCTAACTCATTGTGGCTTTAATGTGTATTTTCCCGAATATCTATGGGGCTGAGAACCTTTTTGTATTTGTATTGGTCATTTTGCTGTCCTCTTTTGTGAAGTACCTTTTCAAGTCTCTTACTATTTTTCTACTGGATTGTGTGTTTTTTTATTTATTTATAGGAGTTCTTCTATATTTCTGATAAGATCCCTTTTTAATATTTGTGGATTTTCTTTTTATATTGTATGGTGTGGCTCTATCATAATTTACCTATTTTTATTTATAACTATTTAGATTGGTTTCCATTTTTTTATTCCAATAACTTCTACAAATTGAGTATTGCGAGTATTGTTTAGGATAGAGTATAGAGTTGAGGTTAAACCAGTAATTTAGTATCTTTTAGGTTTTGTAAAATATTTTTTCAATAGCATTCAGCACCATAGGAAAGGCAAATAGCTCAGATCAGCCAGGTTGAGTTTTCTCTCCAGGAAAGTGAGATAAAATAACATAATACCACAAGATAATAATATTGGTTTTAAGAAGTCACTGGAATTATAAAATCATAGACTCTGAAGTATGTAAGGAGGGAAGTAAAGACAGGTAGGGAATTAGAGTTACTAGATACAGAGAAAGAAAGGGTGGTGGGCTGGAGGCCAAGTGAATTGAGAGGAATAGAGTGATTACACTGTAAGGACAGGAAGTCATGGTCAGAGAACAGGATATCTGAATATGTGGTTTCAGAAGTGGGACAATTCTGCAGTAAAGAGAAGGACCAGATATGCCCATAAGTGCCTGAAGTAGAAAGCAAGTGGCAGATTTTTGGTGAAAATTTCCAAACCATGCATCTGACAAGGGGTTATATCCAAAATATATAAGGAAATCAAACGACTCAATAGCAACAAAACAAATGCCAAATAATTTGATTTAAAAGTGGGCAAAAAACCTGAATAGACATTTCTCGTGGCCAACAGGTATATGAAAAACATGTGCTCAACATCGCTAATCATCAGGGAGATGCAAATCAAAACTATAGTGTGATATCACCTCACCCCAAATAGAATCAGTATTATCGAAAAGGCAAAAATGACAAATGCTTGTGTGGATATGGAGAAATCCAAGAAATACACACTGTTGGTGGGAGTGTAAACTAGTACAACCGTTATAATAGACAGTATAGAGTTTCCACAAGTAAATTAAAAGTAGAAGTATTGGCCAGGCGGTGGCTCATGCCTGTAATCTCAGCACTTTGGAGGCCAAGGCAGGTGGATAACCTGATGTCAGGAATTCAAGACCAGCCTGGCCAACATAGTGAAACCCTGTCTCTACTATACACACACACACAAAAAAAAATTAGCTGGACATGGTGGTAGGGGCCTGTAATCCCAGCTACTCGGGAGGCTGAGGTTGCAGTGAGCCGACATTGTGCCATTGCACTCCAGCCTGAACAACAAGAGTGAAACTCTGTCTCAAAAAAAAAGTAGAAGTATCATATGATTCAGAAATCCCACTACTGGGTATTGATCCAAAGAAAATGAGAATGTCAAGGGAAATCTGCATTCCCATGTTTCCTGGGGCACTATTCACAATAGCCAAGCTGCAAAACTATCCTAAATGTCCATCAATGCATGAATGAAGAAAAGGTAGTACATGTGCACAACAGAATAAAATGTAGCCATAATGAAGACACCTTGTCGTTTGCAGCAACGTGGATGAACCTACAGGACATAGGACATTATGTTAAGTGAACCTAGAGGACATTATATTAAATGAAAAAGCCGGGCACAGAAAGACAAATACCACAAATCTCACTCATTTGTGGGCTCTAAAGAAGTCAATCTCATAAAAGTACAGAACAGAATAGTGGTTGCTAGAGGAGAAATGCAGAGAGATTGGTGGAAAAGTACAAAACTACAAATAGGAGAAATAAGTTCTGGTGTTCCATTGCACTTTAGAGTGACTATTGTATCTTTCAAGACACCTAAAAGAGTCTTTTTGATATATGTGCCAAGAAGAAATAAGTGTTTGAGGTGATATATTTGCTACATACACTGATTTGACCATTACACAATGTACACAAGTATCAAAACATCACACCATACCCTGTAAATATGTGCAATACCTATGTGTCAATTAAAAATAAAACTTTTACAAAATACAGAATGTGTTATAAGTAAAACACACACACACACACACACACACACACACACACACAAAAGGGGAGAGAGAGAGAGAGAGAGAGAGAGAGAGAGAGAGAGAGAGAGAGAGAGAGAGAGAGAGAGAGAGATCGGCCAGAGAATTGAATCAGGCCATCTAAATGGACACTGAAGTCATTCAGTGTGATGAACTCAAGAATAAGACTTTGAGACAACTGCAAAAATGTTCATAGGAGCTGGGCAAGGTGGCTCACGCCTGTAATCCCAGAACTTTGGGAGGCCAAGGCAGGCAGATCACAAGGTCAGGAGTTCGAGACCAGCCTGACCAAAAGGTGAAACCTCGTCTCTACTAAAACTACAAAAATTAGCCAGGCATGGTGGTGCATGCCTGTAATCCCAGCTATTCAGGAGGCTGAGGCAGGAGAATTGCTTGAACCTGGGAGGCAGAGATTGCAGTGAGCCAAGATCGTGCCACTGCACTCCAGCCTGGGCAACAGAGAAAGACTCTTGCCTCCAAAAAAAAAAAAAAAAAAAAAGTGTTTATAGGAAAAGAGAGAAGAGAGTGTCCAGGAGATGTTAGGGGACAGTGCAGGGAAATGGTGATGTATAGCACAAGCTTTAAGGAGTAAGACATTTTCTTTTTTTTTTTTAAATATCTGTTTTCTTCATCCTAGGATTCCAGGGCCATGCCAAGGACTTTCTGCCCTTAAGAGGTGTCTCCTGCAAAAGAGGAGGGTCTCTCCATTGTGCTTTCATCAAAGCTCTGAGGGTTGAGCCTCTTGTTCAGCCAGTGCTTCTACTTCAGAATGGGAAAGGTAGCAGTCTAGAAGACAAGAATGTGTCCAGATCCTGAGCAGATGATAGCATCAGAGGAACACATAACATTAAGAAGTGCTCTCCTCAAACTGATGTCTAGATTCAATATAATCTCAATAAAAATCCCAACAGATATTGTTAGAGAACTTGACAAGCTGATTATAATTTATAGGGACATGCAAAGGGCCAAGAAGAGGCAAGACTCTCCTGAGAAGACATCCTTCCCTACCAGGTATTGGAACTTGTTACATAAATTATGGTAATTAAGATAGTGTAGTGCTGTTGTCAGCTTAGACAAATAGACCAATGGCACAGAATAGAGTCCAGAAATGAACTTTCACATATGGGGACACTTTGTGGCCACAGAATCACACCAGAGCAGTGAGGAAGGACTGTCTCTTCAATAAGTTGGTGCTGGGTCAACTGGATACTCCTTTGGAGAGAAAAAATTCAGCTAGATTCCCACCTCACACTGCACTCGAAAATCAATTTCAGGTGGAACACAGATCTCACTGAGAAAGGGTAAAACAACAAATCCTCTTAAATATTAATAGCTCTGCCCACAGATGGCTATGGAGCACTTGAGATGTGTTATGAAGTATAAAACCTGCACCGGATTTGAAGTTAGTAGGATAAAACAATGTAAAATATCTCAATAATTTGTATATTCAAACATTTAATAACTGACAATTTGGATATACTGAGTTAAATATCACATTATTAAAATTAGTTTTATCTAATTCTTGCTCTCTTAATGCAGATACTAGAATGTTTTAAACTACATGAGTGGCTCAGCTCATACTTTTATTGAACAGCACTGCTCTAAAAAGTAATATAAAAAATAACCTCAGGTCATCAAATTAGAAAAAGATGTCTTAAATGAAAATTTAAAAGCAATAATCATAAAGAAAAAGACTACTGTATTTGACTACGTCTAAATTTTGGTGTCCAAAAGACACCATTAAGAGGCTAAAATGGCAAGTCACACAGAGGGAAAATAAATTTGCAGCACATACAACCCTCAAAATAATACATTAAGAACTCCAGCAAATTGATAAACGATCCAATAACAAAAAGCTCAACACTGTGTTCCAGACTAAAAACATTCTGCAATGAATGAATGAATGAATGAAGTACTGACTGGGGAAGAGCACAGTCTTCAGTCAGTATTTAGGTGCTTACTAAAACGAGGGGGTGGCTTCTTTCTCCATGCTAGACCTACTTTTGATTCTTTTTTATTTTTATTTTATTTTTAGATGGAGTCTTGCTCTGTCACCCAGGCTGGAGTGCAATGATGTAATATTGGCTCACTGCAACCTCTACCTCCCAGGTTCAAGCAATTCTCCTGCCTCAGCCTCCTGAGTAGCTGGGATTGTAGGCATGGCCATCACGCCTGGCTAATTTTGTATTTTTAGTAGAGATGGAGTTTCATCGTGTTTATCAGGCTGGTTTCGAACTCTGGACCTCAGATGATCCACCTGCCTTGTCCTCCCAAAGTGCTGGGATTACAAGCGTGAGCCCCCGAGCCCGGCGATTCTTTTAAAATAGACTACATTATTTAAGGTATCTAGAAGACTCAAATTCATAGAAACAAAAAGTCAAATGCCAGGGGCTGGAGAGAAGGGAAACGGGAAACTTGTTTAATGGGTGCGAAAAACTTCTGGAGATTGGTTTCACACAGTTTGAATATACTCAATACTACCGTACTGTAATACTTAAAATGGCTAAGATGGTAAAATTCTGTGCATTTTAAACACAAACACTAAAAATAAACAAACTATAAAGGCAACAAGTTACTTAATTAGGAAAGGTTTTTTCTGTCTATATTATCACATTGGTAATCTTGGCCACATTGGCCAGACGTCTTCTCAGAGAGGAAATCTCTGGGTTTTTTGTGAGGTTTTGATTCTGGGCATTTGCTTTAGGGTGGGAGAGACTTCTGACTCCTTCCAAAAGGTTTTTTAGGAAATGATTGACCAAGGTGAGGTCCAATCATCTGTCCCTTACCTCTTGGGTCTGCCCCTTGCCGGGAAGCCGTTCCCTGGCGGTAAGCCAGCCGGGGCCTGAGAAGCTAGGGCAGGTGAGTCCAGTGCCAGAAAAGGGCGGGGTGCGAAATAAGATCCCGACAGGCGGGCGCGGGGCGGGGCCATGCAGGCAGGGGAATGGGCTGGCCAAGTGAGACCACCGGGCAGCACTACCGGAGCACTGTTGCCTGGAGACCGCGGGACGCCATTGCCTGGAGACCGCGGGGACGCGTTGCCTGGAGACCACGGGGACGCGTTGCCTGGAGACGGCGGAAGGCTCAGGACGCAGGTACAGGCGAGAGAGCATGGGGCAGTCCAAGGCCATGGCAGGACACCCAAGCGAGAAGGTGATTCCAGATGAGGTCTATCAGAACCAGATCTTGCGGGAACTGTACCTCAAGGAGCTACGAACCCAGAAACTCTACACGCAGCATCACGTGAATCCCTTCCGCAATAGTGAGCGGCGCGGCGGGGTGCGGGAGGGCGAGAGTAGGAGGGCACCGGGGGATGGAGGAGCCCTCCGAGCCTTGGGGTGGAAAGGCGGTCCCAGCAAAGAAGACGCTTTCCCCAGCACCCACCCCCTTTCCTAGATTTCAGGAACCATGACTTTGGAGAGGCCACATCATATCAGATGCATTCGCTATATTAAAGTTCATGCGCGTCACGATTAAATCTTTTAGTTGTAGGAAAAGGAAGCTTGTATAACTTTTTATGATTTTACTTTTGAAATAATTTTTCAGGCTGTGGGTTTTTTGTTTGTTTGTTTGTATTTTGGGTTGTTTTTTAAAAGTGAAAAGTTTTTCTTCAGGCTTCTGATATTGTCCTTCGGAAAGTTCCGGGGTGCCCCCCTGATAAAACAACCCTACCCTCCACTCTTGTCACTGTGCGCCCTGCGGTTTGATCTGTCCTGTCACACCAGCTTCCCCTGAATGCCACTGGGCCTGAAATGGAGCGCTTCAAATCCACACACCCAACCACCTCCCAGCTCCCCTTCCTGGACAACCTGCAGGCACCTCACACCCAGCAGGAGGAAAGCCGGGCTCATTCCCACCTTCCCTACTCTCTGCTGCTCCAGAATACCCTGTCTCTGCAAAAGGCCCCGATGATTCACTCTCGTGATCTGGATCATTCACTCTCATGATCACTAGAAGCCTAGGAGTCCTCCTCAAGGTCTCCCTCCCTCCACACACTTAAAAAGGGCACAAGTCCTGCTTATTAACATTTCTCTCCCCTGATCCACCTGTTCCTGCCTCAATGAAAGACACCATCATGCCTATGGGTTCCTCTCTGCCTCTGCTCAGGTACATCTCAAACTGCCTCTGCCTGCATCGTCACTCCTGAAGCCCCTGCAGGGCCCTCGTCCTTGCTGCCTGGATGGTCTGATGGTCCCAACTCCTTATTCTCCTTCCCTCCAAGCTGTCCCCTCCGACCAAACCCCTACACCCTTGCTAGCTAGCGCTATGCTAGGAGGACAATTAGAGCACATCAATCCCACCTAAAATCCTTCTCATAGCTTCTGAGGTAAAGCTTAAATCAATCAGGACATAAGGCGCATTGGATCTGCCTCTGGTTCCTGCCAGCTTCATCCCATACTCCTCTCCCCCACTTTACCCTGCTGCTTTAAGAAATACTTTGGTGCCTATTCTGTACCAGCCCTTGCTGATGAACCCCACACATACTCCTTTTCCCCTGCCATTTCTAAATATATGGATTTCCTGAATGCATCGTATCATTTCACGCTTTACTTGCATAAACATTGTTGCTTTTTCCTGAATGTCTCCATCTCTATGCCTGATAAGTAAAGTCCACTTTGTTGCCTGGCTCTACAGAGAAAATGTACTGTCTTCACTTTCCTTCTGACTAACTTAGTTTCCTTCTGGAACCCCCAACCACTAGTTTCAGGAAAGCAAATTAGTGTCCAAAGCCATTCGAACTGGGTTCATTCCAACAATGGAAACAATCTCTTCAGGCAACCTTCATCCTCTCTAGGGAAAATGCTGTCTCCCAGCTCATGTCCCTTAAGCATGTGAGCCACTGAAATAAAGTGAGATAATATTACAACTTGTATTGATAACTTTTATTTATAAAGATAGAAATTTTCTTTGCTAATATACCGATAATAGTACATAAAGATCATATAATTGTACATCTATTAAGGGGGCATGCTCTAAAGTTCTTTTACTGGTAGGAGTTTGAGACAAGCAACCTGGAGACCACTGGTTTCTACTGGTGTCTGCTCATTTCCCACTACTCTCTATCCAGCTCACTGCCCTGGACCCACTCTGGCTTTCTCGACATTTCTCAAACTCCCCAGGCTCACGCTCATATGGTTTCCCACACCACAGCACGTTCCCTCACTTCATTCAAAACTCTGCTCCTATGTATCGCCCTAGAGATACATCGCCCATACCCCAGCCCCAATGCCAACTCTCCATCCACATAACCTGCTTAACTGTTCTCCATCACACTGATATTTGCCTGGTAATATATATATGTTTATTGTCTGTCACCACAAATAGTGTTAAAAGCTCAGGGGACACAGGAGCTCTGTCTTGTTTACAGCCTGTTCTCCAGTGCACAGTAATTACGAGCGGAGTGGATGAATGTGGGTGCTGCTCCTCTGTTACCACGTGCCCTCCTGAGCATAGATCACTGTCTGGCAAACCTCTTTGACCTTCCCCATAGGCCAGCACTGTCCAAGATAATTTATCAGTGATGAAAATGTTCTCTATCTTGGCTGCAGTCAAAACTGTGGCCACTAACCGCATGTGGCCATTGAGCACTTGCAGTGTGACTAATGTGATTAAGGAACTGAAGTGTTCATTGTATTTAACTTTAGCTATTCAAATTCAAGGAGCCACATGTGGCTGGTGACCACCATTCTGGGCAGTTCCACCCTAGATTGTGAGGTTCTTGAGGGCCTTATCCAATCATGTATTATCCCAGCACCCAGGATAATACCTGGCATGTACCAGATATTCAGTGAGTGCCAAATGGGTGCCCTGTTTAAGGTGGGTCTTAGAGAGGGCAGGGAATTCATGTTTTAATCTGAATCTGTGACGCTGTTGTATTTTTTTTTTCTAGTTCACACAGTCACCAGGAAGCCCATGTCTTGGCATGATAACCTGGAGGAACCTGCAGATGGTGAGTCCTGGGGTTTGAAATGCCATTGAGATAGAGCCCAGAGAGGCAGACTGGCTGGAGAGACCTCTCAGGGTAGTGATACCTTGGAGCAAGCATCAGAGTCCTCTGCTTTGATCCAGGAAATGGGACTCTCAGTAACCAAGCTCAAAAAAAGACAGACACTCAGACAGTCTGTGGCAGATAGGATAAAAAAGAATTTTTTTTAAAAATTAAATAAAATCGGCTGGGCGCGGTGGCTCACGCCTGTAATCCAAGCACTTTGGAGGCCAAGGTGGGTGGATCACCTGAGGTCGGGAGTTCAAGACCAGCCTGACCAACATGATGAAACCCCATCTTTATTTAAAATTTTTTAAAAAAAAATTAAAAAAAATTAAATAAAATTTTTAAAAGATGGACATATTCAACTATAACTGTCAAGCCAACTAATGTTCCTGCTGGCCTTAACATTGCTTTCATTCATTCATCAAACACGTAGGTGTTACAAGCACAAGTTCTGAAGCCATACTAACTCAGTTCAAATCCTGGTTCTGCTACTCATTAACTGTAGTATCGAGCCGGTTTTTCACCTCTCTTAGCCTATTTCTCAGGGATGATGTGAGGGATTAAACAAAATAATGCCAGTGCGTAGAACAGTAGCTGGCACATGGTCCTCAGGAAATATAAAATAATTTTCACTATTAGGTAGTCTCTACGCTGGGGCTGGGTGGGGTGATATTGTAGCATAATGAAGAAGACAAGTAGACTTGGAAATAAGTAGACAAGTAAACAGGGACCATGACTGGTGTGAGAACAGCACAGGAAACAGGTGCCTCGGTCAGGCAGCAGAGTTCTGGGGAAGACATCTTGGAGGAGGTGACCACAGGGTGAGGTAGAGAAGATTGCAGAAGAACATCCTGAGTTCTATAGAAAGGTACAGAAATGGGAAACACAACTGCAGGTAGTCTGGCATGGCCATAACATACAGGTGGAGAGAGGGCCCTATTTGGGAACGAAGGAGGAGAGAGATTTGGTGGAAAACCTGATCCCTCTTGGAAAGCTTTCCTTCTTCCTCTCTACGTTCCTTGAGCAGTTTGGTGAAGGAAGGATGATGGTGGCTGGGATGGGAAGTCGGGGAGCAGAGGATCTCAGAGCATTACAAAGGAGGCAGACAAGTCAATAGACTAATAGAGGGCGTCGTCACAGGCAGTAAGGTGTTATCTGCAGTGTACTCTCCTGACTAGGGTAAAGGGTGCAAGCCGAGAACCTGTAGCAATAAGGAGTAGAACAGGAAATGAGGGTCCTGAAAGCCAGGCAGGAGTTAGCTGCTCTCTCCCTTACATTAAGGATGTGCCAGGCCAGTGGCAGTCCCTTGAATCACCTTCCTTTATTTCATTCCCAGCCATCTTGCTGAGTAGACATTTTCCTCCCATTTCACAGATGAGTGAAGTGTGGCCCAAAGAAGTGATGCCGCCTGACAAGCCAATAGTAGCACTGACTCCAAAGCCAGGTTCATTTCACTGTCTGCCTGCCTGTCTCCGGCGGAGACTTGATAGGGCAGGAGAACTATGGAGCTGCAAATCCATCTGGTGTCGGCAGCCATACTTATTTCAATACACAAGGATTTGACCTCACTTCTTTTTTTTTAATACTTTAAGTTCTGGGGTACATGTGCAGATCGTGCAGGACTGCTACATAGGTATGCATGTGCCATGGTGGTTTGCTGCATCCATCCCCCCCATCACTACATTAGGTATTTCTCCTAATGCTATCCCTCCCCAATCCCCCCCACCCCCTGCTATCCCTCCCCTAGCCCCCACAACCCCCAACAGGCCCCAGTGTGTGATGTTCCCTCCCTGTGTTCATGTGTGCTCATTGTTCAACTCCCACTTATGAGTGAGAACATGTGGTATTTGGTTTTCTGTTTCTGTGTTAGTTTGCTAAGAATGATGGTTTCCAGCTTCATCCATGTCCCTGCAAAAGCCATGAACTCATCCTTTTTTATGGCTGCATAGTATTCCACAGTGTATATGTGCCACATTTTCTTTATCCAGCCTATCATTGATGGGCATTTGGGTTGGTCCCAAGTCTTTGCTATTGTAAACAGTGTGGCAATGAACATACATGTGCATGTGTCTTTATAATAGAATGATTTATAATCCTTTGGGTATATACCCAGCAGTGGGATTGTCGGGTCAAATGGTATTTCTATTTCCAGATCCTTAAGGAATCACCACACTGTCTTTCACAATAGTTGAACTAATTTACACTCCCAACAATACTACAAACCACTGCTCAAGGAAATAGAAATGACCTCACTTCTTACAACCTTGCTTCTTGCTCTCTGTTGCGCTACACTGGCCAAACTCGCTCATGCCTCGGGGCCTTTGCTCTTGCTGCCTATGGTATGCTCTTCCTCTGCTTCTTTCCAGGGCTGGCTCCTGCTTGGCATCCAGAGAGGCCTTCTCTCGCCGCCCCATCTGCAGCAGCTGCCCTTGCCTGCATGCGACCCTTTGCCTATTCCTTTCTTCACAGCGCATATCCCTGTCTGCCACCGTCGCGTCATTTTGTAAACCTGCGTACTGTGTCCTCTGCCCCATCTAGACTGTGAGCTCTAGGAGAGCAGGGATCATGCTATCACTCAGCACTGTATGCCCAGCACCCAGAACCATGCCTGGCACAGAGTTCAAGCTCGCCACATATTTGTTGACAGATGAGTGGAGGGACCAGACGCCCCTGTCTTGAGGCCTAGGCAAACCTCCGAGGCCCAGATGCTCTGCCTGAAAGGAACGATGTGGACACCAGAAAGGGCACAGGACCAACCTCTGGTCCCAAAGCCTGACTCCTTTATAACTCGTACCTCGTCTCCCAGCCAGGTTTCTGAATCTCATTCACCATGCTGCCCAGGGACCAAGGAAGAAGTACCCAGAGACACAGACTGAAAACCAGGAAGTTGGATGGTATTTAGAGCCCTTGGTAAGCGTGGCTTCTTCCTCAGAAAACACAAGGAAACACAGCGGCAATGTAGGTGGTGACCATAGAATAGGGCAGGGGTCCGGACATGTCTGGGCTTGAATCTGGCTACCTCTTACCAGCTGGGCAAGTTACTAAGCTCTCTTATGACTCAGTTTAATTGTTGTAAAATGGAGCTATTACAGTACCTATCTCATAAGCTTCTTATGAGGATGAAACGAGGTGATATTTGTGCAGTATCTGGAACAGTGCCTGCCACATGGTAGACACTGCGTCTTTGCTGCTTAAATAAAGGTGCTCATGACAGATACCTGAGTCAGCTCCATCAGGCATCAGCAAGGTGGTCTTGGGTGTGCCACTCAGTATCTCTGAGTTCTACTTCCTTATCCATAAAAAAATGGACATATGGCTGGGCGTGGTGGCTCATGCCTGTTATCCCGGCACTTTTGGAGGCTGAGGCAGGTGGATCACCTGAGGTCAGGAGTTCGAGACCAGCCTGGCCAACATTGCGAAACCCTGTCTCTACTAAAAATACAAAATTAGCTGGGCATGGTGGCACATGCCTGTAATCTCAACTACTGGGGAGGTTGAGGCAGGAGAATCACTTGAACCCAGGAGGCGGAGTTTGTAGTGAGCCAAGATCCTACCATTGCACTCCAGCCTGGGCAACAGAGTGAGACTCTGTCTCAAAAAAAATTTAATTAATTAAAAAAAATAAATAAATAACATTTAAAAAATTAAAAATTAAAAAAACATAAAAAATGGACAAGTGAGTAAGGGTCCTCTCCTTGTTCAATTGGAAGGGCACAATTAGCCACTTCAGCACACAATCACGCTAAGGAATACAGCGCTTCTGTTTTTAAGGGAGAAATGTGCAATAAGGAATAGACAAGTCGAAGAAGTTTCTGCCATATATTGGACAAGTCTTTAAATCTGCTCATGTCTTTGATCATGCAGAAGGTTTTCATTTTTAAGTCATCAAATACACTACTCATTTTCATTATGGTTTCTGAGTTTTGTGCCTTGCTTAGGAAAATCTTCAACACCGACATTACCAAGCAACTATTCTATATTTTTCTGTAGTTTTTTTCTTACTTCTTCTTCTCTCTTTTTTGTTGTATTTACCTATATATGTACATATACACACACATATGTATACATATATACACACCTACAACGAGGAACTTGGTACAAAGGGGGAGATGTGGTTAGAGAGCTGTGGAAGATAACCACTCAAAGAGAAAGAAGAGGTGGGGAGGTCTAACATGAATAAAAGTGTTAAAATATGTATTCAATGACAGTTATTGAATATAAATATGAATAATGGACCAATAGTCAATGATTGTTAAAAACCAGAAGGAATGGCACTGGAAGTGCTAGTGGAAAAAGATAAATTTAAAATTTAAAAACCAGAAAGAAGACTTTTTCAAGTGAGGAAACTACTGTGAAAGGCATCGGCATCACTATAGGGTTTTGCAGTGAGGGAGGGAGACTGGCCTCAACTTTGGTAACAGCATGCGCAATTGTGAATGTGTGGCCAAGGAGCAAGGTCAGGGTCAGTGATGGAAAAATACGAGGAGGAAACACCAGGGGGGAGGGGCAGATTCTGGCTAACTTCTGCCTAACAGGGTGCTTGCTGAAGGCAGGCCAGCAGGATCAGACATCACCTGGAGAGTGGTGGAGGATGAGGAACCCAATCAGATATCGATGGTGATCAGATATTAAAGGTTGGGGGGTTCTGGTTTAATCACCTTAGCAGAATTTTTGCTAGAATTGGACAATGCAGAGGAAATGGAAATCCCAACATCAGACCTAGTTGAAAAGTACTTCAGGGAGCCTGAGTAGAGTTTGTTCAAGGAAAGAATCTTTGCTGGGAAGAAGAAAGGTTGTGAAGGAAGGAGTGTTGGCGTGAAGATAGAAATCAGCCAAGATAGACCATAAAGTAACTTAGAAAAATATTGCAACACACAAGTAAATTAACTCACCATTCTTCATTTTGTTAAAGAGTAAGCCCTGGCTCACACAAGCACAAAGTGTGCATGTGGCGATGCTGCATTTTGACCCTCCAGGACACATCTCAGGCTTACGATGACAGGAAAGACAAGTGTGGCCTGCCCTGCTGGGACCTTCGCAGGCTCTGCAGATCACAGACTGCATGTGTGTCCAGATCAGCGAGCGCTCTGGAGTTGCAAAGGGTCTACAAATACTCCACGCTGGTCATCATTATAAACCTGGGGATAGTGCCATCAAAGGGCACTGCTAGCATAGTGAGAAAGTGTACCCCAAAAACCATTAGATGGAGGTGTTGCACAACCAAAAGAGGTAATTAAGTTGGAGCTACAGAATGAAGTAGTTGGGGCAGAAGAGGCTTGATCAGCCATAACTTGAAGCTCCCTGCTCCCTGGCAGGGCCTCACCTTGGATAAACAAGATACCTCCAACCTCAGTACTGAGACACCGGGAAAGCCAGACTCAATGACCATCACTCAGCCTCTCATCTCCTGGTAACATTTTCTGGAATTACATTTTTAAAATTATTTGCATGGTGTAACATCTGTAAGACTGATATGTCAAGAGTGCTGACTTTTATTCAGGTTCTATGTGACTCCTTCAAAAAAGTCATTCTTTCAGCAAATATACATTGAATACCTAGTGTGCGCTGGGTCTTGCTCTAGGTGCTGAGGATACACTAAGGCAGATACAGCACCTCCCCTCATGTAGTGTTCATTCTAATGGCGGAAACCGTCCGCAGGTGTGGCCTCCAAGTCGGGCAGTGGGACAGGAAGGGTCATAGCTGTGCGCAGGTTATTCTCCTCCCACTTCACAAGTCTTTTGATGGACATGTGGTCATCTCCATCTACAATGCAGCAACAGGTTGGGAGGGTGGAGCCTGATAGAAACCAGGTCCGTCGACTCCAAACCCAGGTCCTCCTGCATCCTCACAGGCTTCATTCTGAACCTACATCCTCCTTTCTAGGTCAGCCCGGAACACCATGACCGCAGGCTAAATCACTTCAGGGTATGCAGTGACATCACTCTGCACAAAGCAAAAATATGGGGCTTGGGAGAAGATGATCGCCACAAGTAGCATCCCAGTGGCGGAGCCCCTCTGTGGATCTAACGCCCTAAGTGTGCACAGCCCAGAGAAATAAAATACTACTTAAAAGCCAAGTCTCACTTTTCTCATTTCTGGCCAAGTCCACTGGTTGAAACCCTTGTGATGTAAAGCAATGTGAGAAATCAGATAAAGATGGAGAGCTAATTGCATACAATTGTTTGGTCTGCCTTCCTAATACTAATAAAAGATCACAAAGGGATACAAAACCCACCACTGGGAGAGTGGAAGGAAAATGTTACCAATAGATAAACACTGAAAGTGTGTTTAGGAGATAGAAAGTTGATGGAAAAGGATGGCAGGAACCACAAAATGCAAGCTGATAGAATGCCTCTGAGAACAGAGTTTTCCAGAACTCTAGATAGAGGTTCAGGACTCTGAAACAGAGTGGGGTGTGAAGCAGAGAACTGAGATTGGGCGTGGGTAGTACTAATCCCATCCCCCACACACACCAGGAGCCAGGTTTATCACATCTCTCCCCCGCACTAGAGGCTGGGAGGTTATTCTTGGGGGGAGAGGAGAATCCCAGGGCTCAGGGATACTAAAACACAAGGTGTGAGCCAGGCATGGAGCTGAAAACAATCCGTGAAAATCTACAAAAAGAAGGCTGAAGCTCAGGTGCCCAACCACACATAATACTACATTATTACCCTAGGTTTCAAAATGGAGTGTTCCCCCTCTGGAAAAATAATGAAAATTCTCTAGAGACACCCCCGCCCCATAGTACCATCTGAGAGACCTTTAGGGAATGAGCCAGGGAAGTCAGTTTCCGTTTCCCCTTCCTGCCGTGAATCATTCTTCCTGAACCTCATCCTGCTGAGCTAGCACCTGCTTCAGAGCCGCAGCCACCTCAGCTTCTGCTCAGCCTCTGCATCTTCTGTCCCACCTCTGCATGGCCACGTGTGTCACAGGTCTCTGTAGAGTGAGCAAATAACTGGGTGGGCCTATGTTAGCAGAAATCTGGTCTCCTGCACCCCTAGGTTCTGCACGTCCCTGAGGAAAGGGTGGAGGGCATGAGGAATCCAATACCATCTCTTCCTCATGGAGCCTTAGCTTCTTAAAGAGAATGCCAAGGAGGGGGAAAGGGTGGAAGGAAGGAAGTCAAAGGAATCCTTACAGAAGAGCCAGCAGGTAAGGAAAGTGATCTAGGACCTGATCATAAAGATGTCATTGAGCCAGGCACTGAGGCTCAAAAAGAGGAGAAATGAAATCACAGAGGCAACTCACAAGATAATGGAGCAGGCAAATGAAAAGAAGCGTGCTGCCTCTGAAGCATCAGATGGTAAGTTCCAGAAAGTGAGACTTGTTCCCAGCTGCCATCAAGCTAGATCCTTTGTTGGCCATTCTGTAGGCCAAGGGAGTTCTTATCTTTGTAAAACTGCAGAAGCCAATGTTGCCATCCTACATTGCTATTTAAACCATAGAAAACCAGAACATGAGCATTTTGGCATGTTTTTAAAACTAAAAACTTAGAGAAACTAAAAGTTAATATCTAAATTTTAATATATAGTGACCACTTTGGCTTTTTCTTTGACCTGGGTGGATAGAGAAGAAACTGTTGAAGATCCCTCATTCCTGGCTGGGCGCAGTGGCTCACACCTGTAATCCCAGCACTTGAGAAGGCTGAGGCAGGCGGATCACAAGGTCAGGAGATCGAGACCATCCTGGCCAACATGGTGAAACCCCATCTCTACTAAAATACAAAAAAATAGCCAGGTGTGGTGGTACACACCTCTAGTCCCAGCTACTCAGGAGGCTGAGCCAGGGGGAATCACTTGAACCTGGGAGGCGGAGATTGCAGTGAGCCAAGACTGCACCACTGCACTCTGGCCTGGCAACAGAGCGAGACTCAGTCTAAAAATAAATGAATAAATAAATTAATTAATTAAAGATCTCTTATTCCTGAGTGAGGGAGAATGCATCTAATGACAAGAAATCATTGCTCATTATTTAAAAAGAGTTAGGTATATTTTGTCCTGGGATCTTGATGTTTATTTTAATTCTTTGTTTTGCGAAGAAAGGCCATGGACCCTCCAACATATAATAGGGTTTGGTTAAGGATGGAAACCCTGAGGGCAAGTCTCAGCAAATTCACCCCATTTTATATCACAGAAGCCCAGATACAGAAATTCAGAGTACATTGGTGTGGAGCAGTGAAATCCTGCATTGTGATACAAGGTAAGATACTTGTAAATGCTGCATATAATCTTGATTCTGTTTCTTAAAATGCAAGTGAAATACTGTGCATCGTTTTTATGTCAGAATAGAACAGGTTCATTTTCTTTTTACACATCAGTTGGAAATTGCCTTTCCATGAGCAGATGCATAATTCTTATGTATCCATTCTGCTTGTTTTCAACGTTCTTTTAAAATTTTTGTTGGGCTAAAAAGAGCCTTTTCTCTGGTATCATCATAGCTACCATCATCTACAACAAAACTATATATCTAGTACTGGGAGTAATTCAACCAGCAATGTGTAATATACAGTATAATGATCAGATATAATTTCTGATTGGCCAGAAGAGTTAGTTTACATGTGCGCAGTTGAGGTCCAATGACTTCCAATTACACATCTTAGACCAGGCGCGGTAGCTCACACCTGTAGTCCCAGCACTTTGGGAGGCCGAGGTGAGTGGATCACCTGAGGTCAGGACTTCAAGAACAGTCTGGCCAACATGGTGAAACCCCATCTCTACTAAAACTACAAAAATTAGCTGGGCATAGTGGCGCACACCTGTAATCCCAGCTACTTGGGAGGCTGAGGCAGGAGAATCACTTGAATCCAGAAGGAATTGCAGTGAGCAGAGATTGCACCAGCGCACTCCAGCCTGGGTGACAGAGTGAAACTCCATCTCAAAAAATAAAAAACAAACAAAAAATCATCTTATACCAAAAGGTTCTGGAACATTATTTGACACCTAGTCTTCAATGTGAAAAAGGTACCTATTATAATTATACTTGAATTCATCTTCATGAATAAATTTTCACAACAGCATAAAAAGTGGATTCGTTGGTATGCAGAAAGGTGAGTCTAGTTTTATGATCTGGTATAAATTATAAAATAATTAAATGCCTGAATGTTTTCATCACAAGGTTGTGCTCTGAAAGCAATCAATATGCTTCTGCAGCTCTGCTCCTGCAAAGCAAGCAACCACATTTTCTGCTTTCTTCTTCTTTCCAACTCTGTCCAAAAAAGAGAACACTGTTACTTTGTACACTCATCTAAAAAAGCAGATGTAGTCAGTCTTCACTTTGCACACTAGTGCAGGACCACAAAAATGTCCTGCTTGCTGAAACTATGCAAGGAGATCTTCATAACCGTTCGGGGAAAATTACAATTGTTCTGTGACCTTTAAAAAACGTGTCCAAAAGTCCCTTTAATGAGTATGAATCTTTAAGCCTTAGAAACAAAAACTGAACAACGAAAAAAAATTGTGTGAAAGTATTAAAAACTCTGTTCAATGCATAACAAAAATAGTAATATTTAGTAGACTAAAACAGTAGAAACACTGAGAATCAAGTGTTTTATTTCTGAATGAAAAAACATGCTTTTTCTCCTTCTATAACTTATGATATAAAACAAGCATCTTTTCCATGCCTTGGCAAATTGTCTTTACTCCTTTCTAAGTTTGGATGCAGTTCCAGCATTTTATAATTTGATCTTCCAATGTCATTAGATATCTCCAAGAGTCCCTTTAATGTGAAGTTTTTCATGAGTGTCACTCCCTGGACATCTTCATCCTTTCCATCGCTTTCCTCATTTGTAAGTTTGCCTTCACAAGGTTTACCTGGCTGTACATCTAGTCTCTAGAATAGCAACAGCATTCACAGCCCAACATCAGTTATTTCACCTACAATTCCATTTCCATTGCACTCAAATTTTACTTCCAGCCTTATAATTCAAAAAAAAAAAAATTTTTTTTTTTTTAAGACAGGTTCTCACTCTATCACCCAGGCTGGAGTGCAGAGCCAAACGTGGCTAACTGCAGCCTCAAACTCCCAGGCTCAAGAGATTCTCCCACCTCAGCCTCCCCAGCAGCTTGGACTACAAGCACGTACTACCAATGCCCAGCCAATTGTTAAGTTTTTGTAGAGATGTTTCACTCCTAGGCTGGTCTCAAACTCCTGGGCTCAACTGGCCTCCCAAAGTGCTGGGATTACAAGCGTGAGCCACTGTGCCCTATCATTTTGTTTATTTGGTATACATTAATCCTTGGTGGTCAATTCCCTTTCAGGTATCTACTTCTGTAAAATGCCTATCAGTTTATTGCTAAAGACAAAGAAGCCACACGACTACACACTTTGCTGTGAGTGTGCAAAATGAATGACATGTTATTCTTTGTTCTACATCACAACCTAAGTATATGAATCCAGAAACATCCTTTTTATGTGCCAATAATGCTACAAGAAGAAAATGTGAAAATAAGTTATCCCTTCTGCTTAAAATACTATATGGCTCTCAGGCATTTCTAACCACCTTAAAAATAAAGTATGGTTTCTAAACTGGAATGGAGAGAGAACAGGCAGGTAAAATGGCTTACCACCCTATCAACACAGAGTGAAGCCCAACAATTAATATGGCCTGCCTACACAATGTACCACCTACAAAGAGCTTCTGCCTGTGCAAGTACTTCTCAAATATGAACAACCAAGTCTCGCCAGATATTAAGAAACCCCAGCAAGGTAACCCTAATCAAAGGAATAGGAGAGGATTATCAGATTATTAGATCATGTTAAGATAATGTTCTAATTATATGGCAGGCAATGTTCTAAGTGTTTTACATTGATTAACTTAATGATGGGAACCCAATGAAGTAGATACACCTATGTTATGCCAGAGATGACAAAGCAAATAAATATTAAAATCCCTATGGTCAAACAGCAAGTAAGCAACAGAGCCAGGCCGAGAATCCACGCTTCTTAACTTTTACAATACTCTACTGTTAAACATGGGAAAGGGGATATCAAAATGCACGGGCTGCAGAAACAGAGGGAAAGTTTATCAAAAAATTAAAACTGTAATCACATCCTGAGAGATACAAGATACTGCATCTAGACAATGAGTAAAATATGAAAAGTGACCAATTAGAGAATAAGAAACTCTTGGGGGGATAAATGAAAGCTAAAATACATATTGAATAAAATGACTGTAGGCTGGGCACAGTGGCTCATGCCTGTAATCCCAGCACTTTGGGAGGCAGAGGCAGGTGGATCATTTGAGGTCAGGAGTTCAAGACCAGCCTGGCCAACATGGCGAAACCCTGTCGCTACTAAAAATACAAAAATGAGCCGGGCATGGTGGTGCATACCTGTAATCCCAGCTACTCAGGAGGCTGAGGCAGAATCACTTGAACCCAGGAAGCAGAGGTTATAGTGAGCCAAGATTGTGTCACTGTATTCCAGCCTGGGCGATGGAGTAAGGCTATGTCTCAAAAAAACAAAAAAAGATTTTAAAAAACAAAATCTCTCTCCCCCAAAGTAGAACTGAAAAAAAACTAGAAACAGTGCCTGCAAAATTCTAAGGAGGAAATTCCTATCAGCCAAATTAAAGGCAATTTCAGAAATGCAAGGAGATAAAAAGTTTACCTCTCATCTTCCCTTTCTTAGTAAGATACTAAAAAATGGTACACACAAAAAGAAGGCATATGCCAAGATGGGAAAATATGGGATTCTGGAAATAATGATGCCAACCTGGAAGATCTAGAAAAAGGTGGCAGTTGTGTGGCATACCTAGGTTACAGGAGAAAAATTACACAGTGGGTAAAATGACAAAGCATCTGGAAAGAACTGAGAATGTAAGAATACAGAAGGAAGATTAGGCAAGCAGAAGAATGTAAGGCGAAGGTTAACCGGAGGAAAAACCAAAAGCTGTACCACAAAGGAAATCTTACCACAATGCACTGAGCTCCACAGGGACTGACTGTAATGTAACTATTTAGAAGGATGAGGCAAAGGAAATGAGGGAGGTGTCAGTTAAATTATCATTTATCATAAAACGAAGGCAATTTGAACTCATTGTCTAAATTATCAATAGATAGCAATGTCATTTAATATGCAGTCACTTCTAAATCTTTTAGTCTGGACTATTTAACCAAAGGTATGTGTTCGTTTAGTAATTTTTTTTTGTTTATTGAAAGAAATGTTTACAACATGACACCCCAGAAGGGATGAAAGTGTGTTGTGAAATTGCAAAGTCTTCATTCCTTTTTCTTGGTTCTTTGTATTCAAAGATGCTGTTCAGTGCGTTCTGTTCTTCATCTTCTCTCTTGTTCGTTTTCCAGGTCTCTTCTACAGAAAAACAAATACCACATCTGGTCACATAGCAGCTTGCCTTCTGCCCGAGGGTGAGGATGAACAGAACAGAAGCGAGAGGGGAGGGTTGGAAGTGGGATGGGGAGGCTGAGCCTGCTCCTCACCCAGGCACCTGGGCTCACTTACATTTGATCCTTTCTTGCCAGGCCTCTTGAGGCCTCTGCCATGAGCTGTCTTGGCCCGGAAGCTAGATACATCATCATAGCTCTCCCGAGTGTTCCACTTTGAGCCTTTCTTCTTCCCACCAAAACCAAACTTCTGGTTTTTATACCGTCGTTTAGCACTGGGCCTGGAAAAGAATGGTCCTAGACATCACGTGCAGCACTAAGCCTCATGAATCTGATGGCCCAGCAATGAATGCTCTTAGTTTCCTTTCTATGAGCAAAGCCTCTTAGGCACTACTGTGACCCAGAATCTCATCCTTGGCCCCACAATCCTATGCTACAGCCTCCTGAGACAAATTCATCTAGCTCATCTATTTACAGTTCTAACCACCAGGGCAGGAAAATAAAGCAAGAAGCAGGGAAGGCTCCATATACATCACGTGGCTTCCTACCGTCTTTGGAAAGCTTTCTATTTTAACTAAATCTTGTTAAATCATCCTCAGTTGTGACTATTCCTCTTAAGGGTGAATATATGCAGTTAACATTTGAATGTAATACACTGTAATACTGGTCATCCAATAGGGATCTCAAGTTCAGCATCTCCAAATTCACGTCATCTCCTGGACTGGCTCTACTTCCTGTACATATGCCCTCACTTGAGGCTGGCACTGCTCCTGCCAACCCAGACACACAGGCTAACATGTGGGAGTCAGCCTTGGTTCTTCTCTCACTCTTTATACCCAATTCAATTACTGAGTCCTGCTCATTTCACCTCTTAAGTGTTTCTGCAATCCATCTTCTCTTCTCCCTCAGTTGCCACTTTCAGGTTATTATCATTGCACATCTGGACTAGTCTCCTTGTCAATTACCCAGCTTCCTCAAGTCCATCACTTACACAAAATCCACTGTAATCTTTTTAAAAACATGACTATGACCTGCTTATTATTGTCAGTACAACCTATAACCTAGTCTCCCCACTGCCTTCTGGACAAACCCCAAGCTCCTCAACAAGGCAAACCAACAGCCAGGTCTCCCCCAGCCACATCGTACCTCTCCTTGCCTTGCACTGTATTCCCAGTGACACCAAGGGCTTACTGTTTCTCACAAAACCCTGAGGTTTCACATCTCCATGGCTCTGCTCTTTCAAGCTCTTCCTTCTTCCCAAATCCAGCTTCTCTCCTATTCTCATGGTTAATTCTTACTCATGCTTCAGGCAATGCTCAAGTCAAACCCTCCTCCAGAAATCCAGAAATCCATCTCCAGACCCTGTCAGGTTTTTGTTGTTTTTTTTTTTTTTGAGGCAGAGTTTCACTCTTGTTGCCCAGGCTAGAGTGCAATGGTGTGATCTTGGCTCACTGCAACCCTCTCCTCCTGGGTTCAAGCGATTCTCCTGCCTCAGCCTCCTTAGTAGCTGAGATTACAGGTGCCCACCACACACCCAGCTAATTTTTTGTATTTTTAGTAGAGACAGGGTTTCGCTGCATTGGCCAAGCTGGTCTCCAACTCCTGACCTCAGGTGATCTGCCTGCCTCAGACTCCCAAAGTGCTGGGATTACAGGCAGGAGCCACCGTGCCCGGCCCATGTCAGGTATTTCTAAAAGCTGCCTCAATACTACTCCCCAAATGCCTCTATCATAGCACTTACTATCTTACATGGGAATGATCATTTCCCCTAGGCCTGGTATCCAGGTATGCAAAACACTGAACTAGAAAGAATAAGAGCCCGTATTCTTCTTTTAATCTTCATACTACGAGGCAGATACTCTTTCCTCAACCTAGCAGATGAGGCAATTAGCACTTAGAAAGGTATGGTAACTTGTTCAAAACTGCCCTACTACGGAGTGGCAGAGCCAGGGTCTGAATCCTAGGCCTGAACTCTCAACCATCACACTGTGTGATGGGGAATCAACTTTTACTCAGCATTCACTTAAAGGGTGCCACATACTTAAATGTACCTTCTTAGGCTAGGTGCAGTGGTCACGACTATAATCTCAGCACTCTGGGAGGCTGAGGTGGGCGAATCACTTGAGCCCAGGAGTTCAAGACCAGCCTGGCCAACGTGGTGAAATCCCGTCTCTATCAAAAATACAAAAATTAGCTGGGTGTGGTGGCGGGCACCTGTAGTCCCCGATACTCGGGAGGCTAAGGCACAAGAATCACTTGAACCCAGGTGGCGGAGGTTGCAGTGAGCCAAGATTCTACCACTGCACTGTACCCTGGGTGACAGATTTAGACTCTGTATATATAAAAAAAAAAAGTTTAAAAAGGGCCTTCTTTTACTCCTCAAAGACTGACATGGCTAAAATTACCCAGCACACAGTGCTAGGAGTCTCAGCCACAGGCAGCAGCTGCATTCTCTGGACTCCACAGCTGAGCCAGTAGCGGTACTATGCCTGCCATCCTTGTGACCTACGGCCCCATCACACCTCCCAGAACCAAAGAAACCACGCCAAAACACTTCTCACCCCTTCTTCATCTGCTGGCCTTTGGCTCCTGCCTTCTTGCCCTGTGCCAGGGGTTTCTGATCTCCCTCAAGGAAATCCAGTTTATCAGAGAAGCCTGTAAGTGAAGAAGTCGTTTTGATCAGCACCATTGTATTTTAAAAGTTTGAACCACCATATAAGGCTGTTATTTGCCACACTGATTTTAAGAGTCACATCCTGCTCCCCAACACCATTCCCGAAACTTAGATCTGATAGGTCCACATCAACCAAGAAGGCTCCAAAGCACTAAGTGTTCAAATCAACTCTAAAGTACCTGCTACCCTCGTTCCCCTAGCAGACAGAGGTACCAACCTTTCTGATATTTCTTAATAGCATTCATCATATGTGCTTTCTCCTGCTGCCTCTTCTGAAGAACCTCTGTTTGCACCTGTGATATGAACACAAGGACAGTTACAGCCATTCCACACCATTACTCCAGTGCCTACATTCTCTTAATAGCAACACCATGATTAATACTGCTACCCTTTGACATTTACAATGTGCCAAAAACTATGTTAAGGACTCTAAGTATATTCTCAGATCTAGCTATATTCTTCATAGACGAACATATATCTATCTCATAACAATCCAGTGAAGTTGAAATTTGTGTTATCCCCTAAACTGAAGCACAGAGAAGTTAACTTGCCCAAGTCACATAGTGAAAAAGTGCACAGCTGAGATGACCCAGGCTGTTTGCCTCCAAAGCCAGCACTCACTCTATTATACAATCCTGCCTACAAAACTGCAGCAAATCATGTTTAAGCCTACATCCAATTTTTCCCATCATATTTGGACAGATTAATTATCTAACTCACTGTCACTAGGCACGAAAGTACCAAAAGGAAGAGAAAAAAAAACAATGTCCACAGGTAAAGAAAAGAAAAAGGTTTTAAGGATAAAAGGAGACACTGTATAATACTCTAACAGAGAGTTTCTCAATCTTGATACTGCTACACTGCGGACAGAATAATTCTTTGGCGGGGGACGCGCCTGTCCTGCACTGTGGGACATTCAGCAGCACCCCTGCCCTCTACCTGCTAGATGCCAGTAGCACCCTCCCTCCCAAATCTGACAACTAAACATATCTCCAAGCAGTCATAGAAAACTCCTGGGGGAGCAAATCCACCCCAGTTGACAACCTCTTTCCCAATGTTTCCTCAAATTAGAAACAGTGAACTAATAGGCCCAAGTGAGTTTGTCTTTGCTTTTAATAACTTTGGTTCAGTTAAATTAATTAGTGGTGTCTTTGAGATGATCTCAGCTATCCACCTCCAGATCAAAGAAATAATAAATCCGTAGCAGGCCTTTTGTAGAGGACAGGATCCCAGCCTATTCTTACTTTGCTCAGAATGTATTAGTGAAACGACCCCACATGTGGACAAGAGTTCTGCAGCCCAGATCACAAGTGCCTATGTCCGAATGTTGACAAAGTCTCAATACCCACGCCAATCTTCCTCACATTCATTTCTTCCCATGATTCTAACTTTAAAACGCATCATCTTCTTCTTAGATGACCATGAAACAAAAAAGGAAAACCAAGAGAAGTATGCCTGATCTGGTGTTACATTAGAACTCAGACATTCATAGTTCAAACATACAGGCAATCTTTCAGATTGGGTGACAATCATTACAGTAACGTCTTCAGGGAGGTGATTATTACATAGGCCAGTGAATCCCAAATCAGGATGCATTTCAGAATCACCTGGAAAGCTCTGGGGGAAGAGGGGAAACGTGCACAGATTCCCAGGGATTCTGAAGTCTAGAATTCTGTTGTGAAAAATTTGCCCTGGAGATTCTGCTGTAAGGTCAGGGTTGGAAACCCCTCATCTGGAACCAGTGTACAGAGGTGAAAACTAAAGCCCAGAGAGGTGACTGACTCGCCTGCGGTCACCATGCTACTCCTGGTGAAGCACTCATGTCCAGGCAAGACTGTGCTCATGAATACCAGCACATACACTGACAGATGATAAACACATGATCAACACACAGTTCAGTTCAGGGACCAAGTCAGAGCACGGCAATCTCATCTAACACACACACGCCGCCTCTTCCTGTTCCCTGCACACTTTCCTTCTCACCTTCTTCCCGTATTTCCTAAGTGCTCGCAGCTGCTTAGCCTTTTCAGACTTCTCCATGGCAGCCTGTTTAGTCTGCAGCTTCTGTCGAATCTACAACACAAAATGCTGTCAGTTTATGGTATTTGAATCTGGAATGACCACTGCTTAGCATGCACTAGAGCAGGGAACAGATATTCCCTATTCTTTAAACTGTGGAACTTGTAAATCATCGATTCCAACCCCTACGACAACGGGGCCCAAAGGCTGAACACTTTACCAGGAGTGTCAGAGTGAAGCCAGAGATGGAAAGCCACCTTCCCACTCCCAGTGTGCTGTCTGTTTCATTATACAAACTGCCTATTGGAAGTCCAGGAAAGAAGACAAATTTCTCCCCCATTTCTACTGTCAGTAGACTGAGGCTGGAAACCAGTATGCAGCCTCAGTGCTCTTTCTAGTATACCACATATACAATAAAAACCCAGGCAGATTATCAGGTACCTAGCCTTTTCAGTCAAACATACACATTTTAGTTAAAGGATGAGAAGTTGTCAGTGAGAACGAGTACAGAGTTCACAGTGAGAAGGTTAACTACTACCAAGACAAAAGCTCCCTAAAATCCAGCTTGAGACCCAAGGGTACTATTTAAATACAGTCATCCCTCAGTATCCTTAGAGGATTAGTTCCAGGACCCACTACAGACAACAAAATTTACAGATGCTCAAATCCCTTATATAGAAATGGTGTAGCATTTGCATATAACCTACACTTACCTCCAGTATACTTTAAATCAGGGGACCTCAATCCCTGGGCCACAGACTGCTATGAACATACTATGAATCTGTGGCCTGTTAGGAACCAGGCCGCACGGAGGAAGTGAGGGCAAGCAAGCGTTACCACCTGAGCTCCACCTCCTGCCAGATCAGTGGCAGCATTACATTCTCATAAGAGCATGCACTCTAATGTGAACTGTGCATGTAAGGGATCTAGGTTGCGTGCTCCTTATGAGAATCTAATGCCTGATGATCTAAGGTGGAACAGTTTCATCCTGAAACCACCCCCCTCCCCTCAACCGGTTTCATCCACAAAACCAGTCCTTGGTTGCCAGACCGCTGCTTTAAATAGTCTCTAGATTACTTACAATACCGAATACAATGCTACGCATCACCTCATTCTCATGGATTCAATGTAGTTCTCAGCACATGGCAAATTCAAGTTTTCTTTTTGCAACATTTTCCATTTTTTTTCCCAAATATTTTTGATCCGAGTTTGGTTGAATCCACAGATGCAAACCCATGGCTATGGAGGGCCGAGTATATCTTGGATTACCTGCTGGCAATCCCCTCCTCCAAAGTTAAATGAGGTCCAAGTTCTACCCAACTCTTCACTGTACTACATCTGAGCATCTAAGAATCCCTCATTTTGTAGAGGAGAAAACTGAGGCCCAGAGAAAAGTAATTGTCTACAAGTTCTAGCACTGCCAGTGGCAAAGGCACAAGAATGCTGTCTTCTCTGCACACCATGCCGTGACCATGCCAGCTAGGAAATGCAATGGGCCATCTTTACCTTGGGAACAATGCTTCTCACAGTACTGTTCCTCTCCTTAATTGCTGATTTTAGAAAAAATGTCGTTCTTATATGCATCTAATTGGTGGCGACTGGCATGACTCTGAAGCAGCCCATCTCTGGAAGAGATAATAATTGTTCTCCGACAACTGGCTCCCCTTTATTGGACGCATACCTATCTTTCTAAGCCAGCTGAATATGCTTAAGTACAAAGTTTTAGCTTTCTAGAGGAAAATTTCTATTTCTTACCTTCTGCATCTGCAGATCAGACTTGGCCATTTCTGCAAAATAATCAGTGGGCCGCTTGGTAGGAACTTTGAGCTGGTGGAGGCGGGGTAAGACTGCAAGCACTGCGGCCTGGGCTTGGCGGTAGCTGAGAATTGTAGGACAAAATGTGTAATGAGGTGTAGGAGAGAAGCCTTATGGTCCTTTTCACCGGACTCTCAAAATCTGATCTCCATCAGCAAGAATAAACAAACAAAAACTATAACCAAACCTCACTAATTTAGTATCTAAAAGAAATGTAGGCCGGGCACAGTGGTTCATGCTTGTGATCCCAGCACTTCGGGAGGCTGAGGCGGGTGGATGATGAGGTCAGGAGTTCGAGACAAGCCTGACCAATGTGGTGAAACCCCGTTTCTACTAAAAATACAAAAATTAGCCGGGCGTGGTGGTAGGCACCTGTAATCCCAGCTACTCAGGACGCTGAGGCAGGAGACTTGCTTGAACCTGGGAGGCAGAGGTTGCAGTGAGCCAAGATTATGCCACTGCACTCCAGCCTGGGCAACACAGCGAGACTCTATCTTAAAAAAAAAAAAAAAAAGAAAGAAAGAAAGAAAAAAAGAAAAAGAAATGTAGCCACATACCGTTTTTTAAAAAGGGGAGGGATGTTGCTAAAAATAAATTAGTTTCAGAGAATGACTACTCTAAAGGTACCCATTAACACAAACTAATGTCAATTATGGATTCTTAACGTAATTACTAAAGCAATTCCACACAGGAACATCCCATCAGCAATGGGGTGTTTTTTTCTAATAACTGAAGCATGCACAAAAAGCTTTAACATGAATATTTCAAATTAGCCCACAAACTGGACTTAGAATCGTGACCATGGACCAAGGAGCTCTTTCTCAAACAGGGAGAATCTCCTAGCTATTCTCAGTCAAAGAAGCTGTTCTCCCTACTCCTCGGCCTATTCTGAGTGCAGGCTTATTAATTTCCCCTCTTTCTCACTCTCCTGCACAAGAATCCTCAACTTCTCCAACATTTGAAAACAAACATACAAACTCATCTCCCGCTGGAAGTCGTCTTCTGGATCAACAGCTTTCTGGTCCTTGTTCTGAGGTGTTGGCGCCTCAGATCCACCGATCTCCGGCACCGGACCCAGTGTCACATCGAGCCTTTCAAGCCATTCCAGATCCCGCTTGAACTCTGCCAAACACTGCTTCAGGCCATTCTAGGAAATCCAGACACTGAACTCATAAGAAGGGAAACCCTTGAGTTTGTCTTTCACAAGCACAGGATGCTAGGCCAAGGGACAAACCGCTAATCCCCAATACCCAGACAGGTAACTGACCCTCTTGGCAAGGTGCAGGGTGCGTCTTTCCTGGGACAAGAATCGGTCTCCCAAGCCCAATAGCGCCTGGTGCGCATCCCATGTCCGAGTACCCAGCGCCCCAGCTCACCACGTCGTTCACGGCCTTCTTCGGCCCCTCTAGCACGACATTGAGGCCTGGCTTCAGAAGCCCTCGGGAAAACGCATCCTGCAACTGCAGGACACAATCACGGTCACTCCCAGGCGGGTAAGGGTAAGGCCCCCTCTCCCACGCCCACCCACCGCGAGCTCGGCTGATACCTACCTCTCTGTCTGTGACTAGGGAATCATCAGACTCCGACTCCGAACCTGAGAGCGGGGGAGTGTCCATCTAGCCGCACGCCCGTCCCACACCGACGGGAAGAAGCCGGGTATCCCGAGAGCCAAGCGGCTAGCAGAGGGCGGCCCTGGCCGCTGCTGCCTGCCTTCAGCCCCCTACTCCAATGCCTTGGTTCCACGTGCCACCAAGTCGCACCAGCGCCAGCAACTCAAAGCTACTGCTCAACTTTTTGATTGGGACTTCCGCTTCCGGCGGCAGACCATACTTCCGGTTTGTCGTTGCTATAGGAACCGCTAAGGCGTTTGAACGTGCAGGGGTCGCTTGGGATCCGTACAGGTAGCGCCTCTGGATACCTGGTCTGCTGAGCCAGAGAGAAGCTAAAGGTAGGAGGGCGTACCTGCGGGTCGCCAGAAGGAGCTAGTAGCAGTGAGCGTACAAGGAAAAGGGAGAAAAAGGAGCCGCGGGGGCAGGAGTGGCTCGGAGGAGGACGCCGGGGGCGGGGAAGGGTAGGGGCAAGGGGCGGGGAAGGGTAGGGGCAAGGGGCGGGGAAGGGTAGGGGCAAGGGGCGGGGAAGGGGCGTGTCCTGGAGGCCGGGTCATGTCCCGGCCGGGGGCGGGGCCGAGGCGTGGCGATGCTCTCCACTCTCAAGCGCTGCCTGGATCTTCAGCAGAACTCTTTGGCGCGAAACCATGTCAGCCGTGGTAGCTCAGTCGCTGCATGTTTTTGGTCTTCGATCCCACGTGGCCAACAATATCTTCTACTTCGATGAACAGATCATTGTATTTCCTTCAGGAAATTACTGTGTGAAGTACAATGTGGATCAGAAATGGCAAAAATTCATTCCAGGTAAAACCCTTTCCGTTCTAACATATGCAGGAATGTATGTGCCACATATAACCCCATAATCCCAACATGATGACTAGAAAGAAATATTTTGGCCAATTTGAATATATATGCAGTTTTATAAATGTAGAGGAAATAAATGGCAACTTGTATTATGAAACTAGATTAATCAGTCATGTGTGCGTAATTAAAATCACATATAAAATGTTAATTTAAAAGTACTTTTTTCACTGTAATTTCATGAAAGTGTTTTAAGATATTTTGATATTTTCATGAAAATATCCCTCTTTCGCATCTTCAGTATCATTGCCTTTGTCATCACCAGAGCCACTTTTTGAGTTGTCCAACACAGTTTTCCTGAGCACACCACCTTCATTACATCACCTTTTGAATCCATGTATGGTGAAGACACTGTAAACTTTATCCCAAGTCACAAATAACCATTTGTATAATATTACAGCCCTTATTTTGTTCATATTGGTCCTGTTGATGATAGAAATGATTTCAACAACGGAATCCGTTTTCCCATTCTTGGTTGCATTGACACCTTCTATTGTAACATATACATACAAAAGAATGTACCCTACATATATGTAATATTTAAACAATTACAATAGAATGTAGATCTGTGAACCCAGCCACCCAGCATAGGAAATAGAATATTACCAGTTCTAGTGTTTCTCCCTGTATTCTATGTCTTGCTGCGTCAGTTCAATATCATGCTTTTGAGATTCATGCATCTTGATACATACAACCAAGTTCATTTTATTGCTATGCAGTGTTCTCTTATATGAATGTAATGTCTCAAATATATGTATGTATTCATTCTAGTGTTGAGGGACATTTGGGAAATAACAGCCATTTTCTATTACAAACTGTGCTACTATGAACATTCTTGCATGCATATGCATTCATCTATTTGTGCAGATTCTCTAGGGCACACAGGACTAAAATTACTAAGCAATATGTTAGTACCAATTTACACTCTTACCAGGAGTGCATAAGAGTTCTCATTCCTCGACAACCATGCCAACCCTTGGTATTGTCCAACTTCCTAATTTTTTGCTAATCTAGTGGTTGAGAAAAGGAATTATGGTTTTCGTTTGCATTTCTCTATCATTATTGATGATGAGTATCTGTTTACGTGTTTACGGGCTATTCCTATTTGGTCGTATGTTAAATGCCTTGTTCAAGTCTTTTACTTATTTTTTATAGTTTTTTGTGCAGGATATTTTTGGGCAATTTTATTGATTTACATGCACAATTTATTCTGTATACCAATAATTTGTCAGATATATGTCTTGCAAATAAGTTTGGGGCATTTTCTCCCTTCTTACAGTATCTTTTGATGGACAAAATTCTTAGTTTTAATAAAGTCAGATTTATCAACCACATAATATTTTGTTGGAATAAACTGTATTAAATACAGTTGACTTTTATTTATTTATGTTTATTTCCAGCATATTTGGTAAATTATTATTAATTCTAATGATTTACCTATAGATTATGCAGGGATTTCTACATAGACTATCATATTATCTACAAATATCAATGGTTTTCTTTCTTTTTCTTGTGTTACCTGTGCTGGTAACCGCTTCCAGACAGTGTTGAATAGGGGCAATAAAAATGGACATCCTGTTGCATGTTTCTGATCTTAAAGAGGATTCTTTTAACATTTCCTTAGAAAGAAGGATGTTTGCAGTAGGCATTTGTTAATGTCCCTTGTCAGGTTAAGGAAATTCTTTTCTTTTTCTATTTTGCTGTGCTTCATCCCCTGCCCCCGAATAAATACAAAATTTTATCGCTGCATATTCTGAGTTTAATATAAGATTATGTGACTGGCCAGCCATGGTGGCTTGCATCTGTAATCACAGCACTTTGGGAGGCTAAAGTGGAAGGACTGCTTGGGCCCAGGAGTTCAAGGCCAGCCTTAGCAATGTGGAAAGACTCCATCTCTACAAAAAATTTAAAAATTATCCAGATGTGGGGGCAGATACCTGTGGTCCAGCTACTTGGGAGGGTAAGGCACTCCAGCCTGAGCAACAGAGCAAGACCCTGTCTCAAAAACGAAACTGAAAACAAAAAAGAACATATGACTTTCCAATATTAATTAAATTATGGTTTTATGCAGACAACATTAATTTATATTTGCTCTCATACTTACTAAACTCTTTGCCCTCCATTACTCTTTACAAATCAGATATTCCCACTGGGATCATTTTCCTTCTGCATTTGCTGATAATATGTTGATAAACTCTCCCAGTTTTTTTCTGAAAATGACTTTATTTTATCCTCACTTCTGAAAGATAGTTGCAACAGGTATACAGTTTTTATCAGCACATTATAGATCATATTCCATTGTGGCTTTTTGGCTTCTGTTTTGTTGCCGTGGTTAAAAAATTAGCTTATCACCGTCGTCTGTGTATAGATGATCTTTTTTTCTGGATGTTTATTTTCTTTGTCTGTGGTATGTGTGTATATATATACACACACATACAGCATATACATATATATGTATAATATACATACCATTACACACACACTATATACGTATGTATTTGTATATACACCATATATATACACACACGTATATATATGGTGTATATACAAATACATATACATATATGGTATGTGTGTGTGTATATATATATACACACAAATATGTGTGTATACGTGTGTGTGTGTATATATACACACACACGTATATATATGGTGTATATACAAATACATATACATATATGGTATGTGTGTGTATAATTATATACACACACACACACACACACACACACACACACACAGAGTATAGTGGGGTTTTTTTTTCATTTTTTTATCCTCCTAGGGATTCTTTGAGATTCCTGGATCTAAGGACAGGTATCTTTTTTGTTCTGTTATCTCCTTCTGGAATTCCAAACCATCTCAACTCCATACTCCACGGTTTTTTTCTTTGTTTTGTTTCTTTTCTTTTTTCTTTTTCTTTGAGATGGAGTCTTGCTCTGTTGCCCAGGCCGAAGTGCAGTGGTGCAACCTCGGCTCACTGTAACCTCCACCTCCCGGGTTCAAGCGATTCTCCTGCCTCAGCCTCCCGAGTAGCTAGTATTACAGGCACCTGTCACCATGCCCGGCTGGTTTTTGTATTTTTAGTAGAGACAGTGTTTCACCATGTTGGCCAGGATGGTCTCGAGCCCCTGACCTCATGATCCACCTGCGTCAGCCTCCCAAAGTGCTGGGATTACAGGCATAAGCCACTGCACCTGGCCTCTTTTTTTTTTTTTTTTTTTTTTTAAGAAACCAGGTCTTGCTCTGTCACCCAGGCTGGAGTGTAGTGGCACAATCATAGCTCACAGCAGTCTCAAACTCTTGGACTCAAGCCATTCTCCCCACCTTAACCTCCTGAATAGCTAGGAATACAGGCATGCACCACCTTGGTCAGCTAATTTTTTTAATGGAGATGGGGTCTGGCTATGTTGCCCAGGCTGGTCTTTAACCCTGGACTCAAGCCATCCTCCCACTTCAGCCTCCCAAGTAGCTGGGATTGCAGGTGCAAGCCACCACACCTGATGCTCATGTTTTGTTTTGTTTTGAACTCTTACTTGGATTTTTATATCATAGTCTCTGTGTTGCATTGCAGATAATTACTTTAGATTTATCACTAAATCTAAATTTATCTCAGTGCTTCTCTTTTCTGCTGCATCTAACTTAATGTTTAATGTATCCATTGAGATTTTAATTTCATTTAATCTGCTCATATTCTCACACTTCTTACCTGTACCACTTCTCTTCTGCTCCTAACTCCATCTTATATCACCAGGGGCCTTGTACACGTGTGGGTGGATCCTCACAGTCCATATTTTCAAATTCTACCCATGTATTCTATAAACAAACACCCTGTGCCCATCCTGCAGGCCCAGGTTGAGTAGAGGCAGCCTGGGAAGAAACCAAAGTTGGTCTTTTCAGCAGGCTCAGGACCATCTGGGCTGGGAACTCCAGAGTCCTGTGAACTTGGAATATGATCTAGAGGAGGCAGTGCAAACTCCAGGCAGACCCTGTATCCCACTTAATGGTAAGGGGTACAGCCAGAGAAGGGTGCTCTAAAATTTGAGGCCCAAGGTAGGATCTCCACTGACCAAGTCTAAGGGTATTACCAGTAAAGGGAAAAATATAAAGTTCATGACATTGAGAGGTCTGGATTTGATCTGGCTCTCCATTTTATAAGCTCACAGAGCCTCAGTCTCCTCATCTGTAAGAGGGAGATGATGCTCAGCTTGCTCAGCTCAGTCGTGATGAGGCTCGACATATTCATTTGTTCATTCAACAAAAATGTATTTAAGTACCCCTTGTGTTCCAGGCACAAAATAGACACACACACATGCACACAAAACACCGTCCTCACGGTGCATCTATTCTAGGAGGGGAGAATGACAAAATCAAAAGAAGTACAGTCTTCATGTTAGATAGCGATAAGATGCTAATAAGAAAAAAATGAAGCAGGGAAGGTGAAACTGTCGGGGGAGTGTGAAATTGTAGATAGGGAAGCTGGGGAGGGCTCACTGAGCAGTGATTTTTGAGTGAAGACTGAAGGAAGGGAAGGAGCCAGCTGTGCTGAAGTGGGAGGGGCAGGGGAAGTAACAGAGAATAGCAAAGGCTCGGAGTTAGGACGGTGGTTATTGTGTTGGAGGAATAGCTGGGAGGCCAGTGTGGCTGGAATGGGGGTGAGGAGCAAGAGGGGAGGCAGAGAAAGAATGGGGAGCAACACCACAGAGGGTCTTGCAGCTCACGAGCTCTTGCTCGGAGTCAAATGAGAAGCCATGCAGGGTGCGGTCTGAGCAGTAACATGATCTGTGTTTCCTCAGGTTCATTCTGGCTTCTGTACAGAGGACAGATTTAAGGAGTGGTAAGAAAGGAAGCAGGGGAGACCAGCTAAGGGATGACTGCTGTAATCCAAGTGAGAGAAAATGGCATTTAGAGCAGGTAGAGGCAGGCAACAGGGTGGTGTGAAGAGATCAATCCTGGATCTGCTTTGAAGGTAGAGGTGACAGATTTCTTCATAGACCCCATGTGGGGGAGGAAGCAGAAAGGAAGAAGCAACGTTTTGGGCCTGAGTGTGGAAAGGATGGAGTTGCTGTTGATTGTGATGGAAAGGACTAACAAAGGAGCAGGCTGGTTTTGGACCTCTTAAGATTGAGGTACCTGCTAGATATTTAAATGGAGATGCTCAGTAAGCAGCTTGATTTCAGGTCTGGATTTAAGGAAGGGAAGTCCAGGCTAGTAATAGGAATTTGAGGGTCATCAGCCTAGAGGTGAAATTTAAAGCGGTTAGAGTGCATGAGACTTCCCTAGAGCAGTGGTCCCCAACCTTTATGGCACTAGGGGTAGGTTTCATGGAAGACAGTTTTTCCATGGACGGGATGGAGAGGGCATAGGGAATGGTGTCAGGATGAAACTGTTCCACCTCAGATCATCAGGCATTAGATTCTCACAGAGAACATACAACCTAGATCCCTAGTGTGCACAGTTCACATTCGGGTTTGTGCTGCTATAAGAATCTAATGCCGCCACTGATCTGAGCTCAGGCAGTAATGCTTGCTCACCTCCTTCTGTGTGGCCAGGTACAATCAGTGGCTCAGAGGTTGGGGACCCCTGCCCTAGAGCATGAATATATTTATAAAAAGAGAAGAAGCTGAAAGAGTGAACTCTGAGCACTCCTGCATTTAGTGCTGGGGTAGTGAGGAAGAATCAGCAAAAGAGGCTTTGGAGGAGTGGCCAAAAAATCACAGGATATCTATGTGAGAAGTGAAAATATTTCAAGGAGGAGAAGAGAGGCATCAGCTGGGTCAAAACAATGCAAAAGCATTTTATAAACTCTAAAATCAGTCAACATATATCAAGAACATACTATATACCAGACATTGGTGATTGAAAGAATGAATGAGCAAGACAGTCATGGCCTCTGCCCTCCAGGAGCCCTCGGTGTTGTAGTGGAGGCAGATGTGTATTCAAACAAGTAGGACTGTGTAAATGAGCAGGACAAATGCTATGCCAGGTAGGAGCCTGGCACAAAAGCACAATAGGAGGGGAGTGAGCAGTGTGCCTTTGCCTCCTCTAGGCTATCACACACTCCTAGTTTTAACTTTTCATTATGCTTTTTAACCTCAAATCTGTATTTTCAGCTTCAACCCTTCCCCTAGCTTTAGAACCATATCCAACTGCTGGACCTCCATACCCAACTGTTCCACAATGTGTACCTCACATACAATATGTATGAGATTGATTTATCTTTTCCTTTCTTCTCCCTCTCTTTCCTTAAGACTCTACCTTACTAGATATTCAAGCACATGATAAAGATATGATTACAAAAACAATGTGGTCCTGCCGGGCATGGTGGCTCATACCTGTAATCCCAACAATTTGGGAGTCAGAGGCGGGAGGATCACTTGAGCCCAGGAGTTTGAGACAAGCATGGCACCATAGTAAGACCCCATATCTACAAAAGACTTAAAATGTTGGCTGGGTATGGTGGTGTGTGCCTACAGTCCATAAATATCCCAGAAACCCAATAATATGTCTATAAATATGTAACTTCAGTATCTTTTTTTTTTTTTTTTTTTTTTTGAGATGGAGTCTCACTCTGTTACCCAGGCTGGAGTGCAGTGGTGCAATCTTGGTTCACTGCAACCTGCACCTCCGGGTTCAAATGATTCTCCTGCCTCAGGCTCCCAAGTAGCTGGGATTACAGGCACCTGCCACCACACTTGCATAATTTTTGTATTTTTAGTAGAGAGAGTGTTTCACCATGTTGGCACTTCTGACCTCAAGTGATCCACCCACCTCGTCCTCCCAAAGTGCTGGGATTACAGGTGTGAGCCACCATGCCCGGCCTAGTAACTTTGATATCATAAAGATGGCATTAGTCGTTAGTCCTGGGATAACCAGTTAGGTATTTGGGAAATGGAAATCAATTTAGATCCCCCACTTCATGCGTCATACCTTTTACCATCATAAACCCTAGACGGACTAAAGATGGAAGTATAAAAATTTCATAAACAAATGTCAAATACATGGATGGGCTATTTTAAGCAAAAGATGATGGACATACTTCCCCCATCACTCCTAACTTCCTGAGCCTATATTCCCTCACAGGTGTCCCAGTACCCCCAGTCACCTAAACCAGAATCCTAAATGTCATTCACTCCTCATTTCTCCCCCTCACCCAGGCGGTCACTGAGTCCTACTGATGTTACCTCTTAGCATCTCTGTAATCTCCCCCTCCTCCCCATTCCTCCCCATTCCTGTTGCCCCTGCTGCCTTTCCATTGCATCTTTCTGCCATCCCCTTTCAGTTTTGAAATAATCTACTGACCGGTTTCCTTCCCTCCAAGATTGTATTCCAGACAGCCGCCAGAGGGATCTACAACACACATGTCACCCTTCCTAAAATTTTTCAGTGACCTCCCAGGTGAAGTCCAACCTCTTGTGCAAGGCTCTCAGTGACCTAAAACCTGGGATCTTCTCTGAGCCACAGCTACTCTGCATCCCTTCCAGAGAATTCCCGTGGGCTGGGCACACACGCCTGCTGAGCAGCTTATTGCATCTCTCCTTGGCATGTTGTGAAGCAGCAGCAGGGGGGACCCATCACATGGGGCCCCGTCACATCACTCTCTAGCTCCTCTTCCCTTGCCTTACTCACGCTCCCTGCCCTGGGCCTGTATCCACCATCCACTTATCCACTAGACACAGTGCCCAGGACCCTCAATACTTTTGAGGACCTAAGAAAATGTTATACTATTTTTTGAAAATCAGAAAAAACATGAATATGTAATAGTGAGTCCAGCCTGGATTATATTCCTCTTTATACCAATACAATCATAAAGTATATTACTCTATATATTTTTAAATAATATATAAAAATATTTTTAAACATTTTTTAATGAAGGAGGGAGCCATGAAATCAAAAGTACCTGGAGCCCACAAAAATCATAATGTGTCCCTGATTGCATTTCCCAAATAAAGTATTTGCACTTTAATCTTCGCCTGAGGATCACAGCTTTCATTTTCATTCTTATTCATGGTTGTAAAATCTCCAGACATCACCTCTAGATTTCAGGGAAAAGGGGATAGAATGCATCTGTCTGGTTTTCAAGGAAGCACCAGCTTTATCATAAAGCCACTCCAGAAGACCTCTGCATCCATCTCATGGCCAGAATGTCACACACGTCACCTAACTGCAAGGGAGGCCAAGGAATCTAGTAGTTGGCATCCCAGCCCCTGGAGTAGAGGAGGAGTGATGAGCTAGCCACTCGGGGAATAAAGGCCTCTATGATCTGACCCTATTCCACCCCTTTAGGCCCATCTTTGGTCACCTCGTCTCAAATGCTCTAGCAACACCCACTGCCTGCCGTTCTCTCACCATGCTGTACCCTTCGTCACATCCACCCCTTGGCTCAAGCTCTTCCTGCCACCTTCCACCCAGCCCCCATCTCACCTTGTCCCCTGCCCTCCTTCAGGAATGTTTCCCTGACTTCTCCTCCCACCTCATCCTCAGAGGCACCTGCCCTAGTCATTTTCTTTTTGAGACAGTCTCACTCTGTCTCCCAGGCTGGAGTGCAGTGGCACGATCCCAGCTCACTGCAACATCCACACTTCCAGGTTCAAGCAATTCTCGTGCCTCAGCCTCCTGAGTAGCTGGGATTACAGGCACATGCCACCACACCCAGCTAATTTTTTTATTTTTAGTAGAGACAGGGTTTCACCATGTTGGCCAGGATGGTCTGAAACTCCCCATCTCAAGTGATCCACCCGCCTTGGCCTCCCAAAGTGCTGAGATTACAGGCGTGAGCCACCACACCTGTCCCCTAGTCATTTTCATAATGCCCAAACACAGCTATACCAAGGCCGCCTTTCTTCTTTGTGTCCACCACTGTCCACTACAGTGCCCACTACGGTAGGGTCCACTGCCACGTGGGGCACCAGATACAGGGTCCAGCCCTACAGGGTTCTGTGAGCCACTCCCAGCTGGTGCAGAGAGAGAAATTGTAGAAATAAAAGACACAAGACACGGAGATCGAGAAAAGAGAGTTTGGGCCCAGGGGTCCACTGCTACCCAAATCACAGAGACCATCAGTGGCCCCAAATGCCGGGACGCTCTCACTTTTATTGAGTTGCAAATCTGAGGGCCAGGTAGGTAGGGCATGGTCTTGGTGGTCGGAGATTGGGAGTACATCACGTGTCATTCAGGTAGGGGCTCAGGAATTTCTGGCACCCAAAGTGAGGTAAGGAGCATGATGCATCAGTACTTTTTCCATACTTATCAAGAAAGAACTAAAACATTAAGATTTATGTTACTATTACTGATTATCTTTTCTAAGAAAAAGGAACCAGGGACAGAAGCAGAACATTAAGAGTAGACATGGAACGTGACCACTGAAGCACAGCATCACATAGAGACAGTTAAGCCCCTGGATGTCTGTGGGCTTCCTGACAGCAGTCAGGCCTTGCCACAAGACCTTGGAGAAGCGGAGTTTTCTCCTAACTTCCCCAGGAAGGAGATGTCTCGGCCATTTTGGACATCTGCTTCTGTAGCTGGCTAAACAGCGGGCGCTTTCCCAGCGCTGGCACTGCTGCACAGCCAAGGCGCCCCTCCAGCAGCCCTTATGCAGGTGTGACAGAGGGCTTAGAGCATCTTGCCTTAGTGTCATTCATTTCACAATGTCACCCCAGGTTCACACTTCCGACCTGAGAGCCATTAGTAAAAGAATTAAGATCACCTATGAATAACTAAGATCACTATGAATAACTAATAAGTTATTAGTTATATGAATAACTAATAAGTTATTAGTTATATGAATAACTAATAACTACTATGGTTATATTTCTAGTTACTTTCTTCTTCATTATTTATATGGAAATAGGCTGAGGCTTTTTGCTCCTGCCTTGGCGCTTACGGGATCTCCCCCCCTACACACTACTGTGCCTTTTTCCTGTTAAATCCTGGTGAAAGTGTGACTTCCCCCTCATTATTTCCTTTTCCTCTGTTTGCAGGCTCAGACAGGAGTCAGGCCATGTTGGCCTTGTCCATCAGCCCCAATCGGCGGTACCTCGCTATCTCTGAGACTGTGCAGGAAAAACCTGTCATTACCATTTATGAACTGTCATCCATCCCTTGCCGGAAGCGCAGAGTTCTTAATAATTTTGATTTCCAAGTTCAGAAATTTATTAGCATGGCTTTTTCTCCAGACTCCAAATACCTGTTGGCCCAGACATCCCCTCCAGAGTCAAATCTTGTCTACTGGCTGTGGGAAAAACAGAAAGTAATGGCCATTATTAGAACCGACACTCAGAACAACCCTGTCTACCAGGTACGTAGTAGCTCGACAAGTATCATGAAAATTATTAAAAAATAGAACTACTTTTTTATTGAATGCTTTCTATGTACCACGGTTCTAATTTCCTCCATGCATTTTAAAATTTAATCTTACAGCAACCATACAAGGTATGCACAATCATTATCCCCATTTTACAGATGAGAGAACTGAGGCTCCAAGAGGTTAAGTAACTCACTCAAGATCACAGAGGTAGTGAGTAGCAGAGCTAGGAGTTCCCCCGACTCCAGCTCCTGTTTTCTTTACTCTGGCCCAGAACTGCATTCTGGTCACTGGTTTAGCCCAGAAGTAGATGCTGGCCTGGCAGGGTGGCTCACACCTGTAAACCCAGCACTTTGGGAGGCCAAGGCAGGTGGATCACGAGGTCAGGAGATCGAGACCATCCTGGCTAACAGTGAAACCCTGTCTCTACTAAAAATACAAAAAAAAAAAAAAAAAAAAAAATTAGCCAGGCGTGGTGGCGGCACCTGTAGTCCCAGCTACTCCGAAGGCTGAGGCAGAAGAATCACTTGAACCCAGAAGGCGGACGTTGGAGTGAGCCGAGATTGCGCCACTGCACTCCAGCCTGCATGACAGAGTGAGATTCTGTCTCAAAAAAAAAAAAAAAAAAAAATCTGCTTCTCTCCCTGGTCCTAGCCTCTTTCCAGCAGCATTGCTGGGCAGTAGGAAGATTTCAGAAATGTGATGTAAGTGGTAGATCTTTAGGAAGCAGCTGATGAAGTTGCAGTTATGTAAGGAGAAGAACCTTCCATTGTGGCTTGAGAGCAAAAGAAGATTCCTCAGGAACCTGTTGATGGCTTAGCAGGGGGTCCCAAGGAGGCTTGATCTTGGATCAGTCACCCTAGTCTAGGATCCAACACTCAATTCCACAAGTTCGACGACTCAGTTCTGTTCATGTTTAGAGATTCTAGCTAACCAGTGTCTCCGACATAGACTCAGTTATTCATCTCACAAGACACGTGTGAAAGCCAGCGTATCACAACCAGAACGCTCACATCATTTATCCAATGTATTCCCTTCCTAGTAATAGAGAAGTTGAGAGGTGAAATTATAATAGTAATCAGAAAGCTGCTAGGTGATTATTCCAGAATCAGACCAAAGGCAGGTAGAACCAGAAGGGTATTTCAACCAGGCCACAGTGAGACCTGATGAAATCTCCTGCTCTGAATAAGTAGATTCAGCAGCCATTTATTGGGTGCCCATGATGAATCAGCACTGGGAAAACAGACAAAAAAGTCACAGCCCCTCAAGTTCCTCACTCTCTAGCCAGGACAGCAGGTTGACTGCCTATTACTATACAGGTAGTCCCCAACTTACTATGGTTCAACTTCAAATTTTTGTCTTTATAATGGTACAAGAGTGATACGCACTCAGGAGAAAGAGACCAAGCAATACACTTTCATGGTGCTGGGCAGCAGCCGCAGACAGCCCCCAGTCAGCCACTCAGTCAGGAGGGTAACAACCAAGATACTGTACAGTGCGGTGCTGTGTGGCCACATGGCTTTGCCCAGTGTCAACTTACACTGTTTCAGCTTATGATGGGTTTATCAGGACACGATCCCATTGTAAGTAGAGGAGCACGTGTACAGTGGGATGAGAGCTGTGGTGGAAGGATATTCAGTTGGTAGGGACCACATAGCATCCCCTGACATGTGCTTTCTTTCCTCCTGGACAGGGCTATGTAAACCTGGCAGACCCTCATTTTTTCTGTTTCCAGCTGAGCTTGATTCCATTTTGTTGGCACTGGGTGTGCCTATTGTCAAAAGCTGCTCCTTCTGCTCTTTGGCCTTTACAGATTTCCTAGTTTGACTCCCAGTTTGACTCATACCCCTACAAATATAATGGATTATAGATTTGTGCCCTTATCATATGCAGCATAAAATTACATGATTTTATGATGTTCAAGAGATATTCTGAGCAGCCTGAAATAAATATTAATGTGTAAAATGGAAAATAATTCCATCTGGATTCGTTTCATAAATCTTTTTCTTCAATTCTCTCACACTTTACAGGTGAGCTTCAGTCCCCAGGATAACACTCAGGTGTGTGTGACTGGAAATGGGATGTTTAAGCTTCTCCGTTTTACGGAGGGAACCCTGAAGCAAACCAATTTTCAGAGGGGAGAACTCCAAAACTATCTAGCCCACACCTGGGTGGCCGATGACAAGATTATCGTTGGCACTGACACAGGCAAACTCTTCCTCTTTGAATCTGGAGATCAACGTTGGGAGACCAGCATCATCGTCAAGGAACCCACCCTTGGCTCAAAGAGCCTGGATGTCATCCAGGAATCAGAGAGGTAATGGTGCTCCCTGGGCTGGTGCTCCCACATTCATTCTACTAACAGTATTCTACAGAAGATAGCATTCTCTAGAAACCACTCAGAACCCCTCTACCGTAAAAGTCAACTATGCCCATTTTCCGTCTTCCTTTCTAGTTTTCATCTGTATTCAAGCACCAAATTTAACAGTTATAACCATAGGCTAGATATAATCCCTTTAATTTGTTTATACATAACCTCATTACATAGCATTATAGTATGACTAGTCTTCAAAACCATAACATTTAGAAAATATATTTTGCTGTGGCTAATTTAATGAATTGATTCATGTCCACCAAGCCCTTACAGTGTACAAAAGGCATCTCTTGCTAAATGCTGGGGACACAAGTCCTCAAGGAACTTACAGTTCAGCAGGAGGCAACAGACCAACAAGTGCAAGGAAATGTTTTAGGTAAATCTGACAGAAGATACGGGTAAAGTACAGTCTCAGGAAGGAGTGGTTATTGACCACTGTAATGGAGATGCCATGTTACCTCTATGACAACCAGTAAAAATCATATCCCCTGTGTATTGGGATGTACCATTGCATGCACCAGACACTGCTTTATACACTTTATAAATATTTCCATTCGATTCTTACCTTATATCATTCATACTACTACCATGCCCATTTTGTAGACAAGGAAACCGAGGATCAGAGAGGTAAGTGGGCTACCCAAGGTCATTGTGCTGATAAGTGGCAGGCTGAGGAGTGAAACCCAGATCTCTCTGACGCCAGAGCCTGAGCCCTCAACCCCAATGGCATCCTGTAGATTCTTCTTCCTCATTAACCTTCAGTCCTCCCATTTTCACCACCATTCCCCCCACCCCCATGCCAATGGCATATCCTTTTTTTGTTGTTGTAATTACGTAGGAGCCTCCTGAAAAGTCCCCCATAACCTTCTCAGGAGCTGTGTTCACAGTCCTTCAGCCCTGGGGTCCAGGCCTCCCAGAACAAAGCCCAGACTCCTTGGCTTGGCCCAAGCATACCTGTGTCTCTCTTCCTCTGCAGCTCTCGCCTCCAGCTACTCCACACGGCCCAAGCACTCTCTTGCTTCTGGGCTTGGCCATGTGCAGTTTGTGTACAGTTCCCAGGCCAAAGGGTAGCATTTGGCTGTGGAAAAGGGGGATCATTGGATGGTTTCTCGCACATCCAGTGACAGCCTTCTTTCTCCTCCCCAGCAGAATTCATCTCCTTGAGATTGTCTCTGTGTATTGTGTATGCTGTTTCTTTGTTTCCAGCCTGATTGAATTTCCGCCAGTCAGTTCCCCACTCCCTTCCTATGACCAGATGGTGGCGGCCAGTAGCCACAGCCAGATGTCCATGCCCCAGGTGTTTGCCATTGCAGCCTATTCAAAGGGATTCGCCTGTTCTGCTGGGCCAGGGAGAGTTCTGCTGTTTGAGAAGATGGAGGAAAAGGATGCTTACCGTGAGAGCAGAGAAATCAGGGTAAGGAGGGGAAGAAAAAGAAGCAAAACGGGGGTCCTATTGGCATTTGTTCCCTAGCAGCAGTCCTCTGAGAAGGCATCTGATGGGGAGGGATGGGATGGGATTGCTGAGCAGAAATGGCGAAATGGTGACTTGAGATACCTGTCCTGAAAGAGGTTTTGGGTGAAGTGAACAGAATTGGAGTTTAAAATAGGAAAGCTGACCTGTCATGTTGGTTTATGCCTCTAATCTTAGCACTTTGGGAGGCGAAGGCAGGTGGATCTTTTGAACCCAGGAATTTTAGACCAGCCTGGGCAACGTGGCAAAACCCCATCTCTACAAAAAAAAAAAAAAAAAAAAAAAATACAAAAATTATGAGGTCAGGAGTTCGAGACCAACCTGGCCAACATGGCGAAACCCCATCTCTACTAAAAATACAAAAATTAGCCGCGCGTGGTGGCACATGCCTGTAGTCCCAGCTCAGGCAGGAGAATAGCTTCAACCCTGGAGGTGGAGGTTGCAGTGAGCCAAGATCGTGCCACTTCACTCCAGCCTGGGCAACACAGTGAGAATCCATCTCAAAACACACACACACACACACACACACACACACACACACACACACACACACACACACACACACACACACACACACAGTAGCCAGGCATAGTGGCACGAGTCTGTAATCCCAGCTAGAATTGCTTGAACCATGGAGGTGGAGGTCGCAGTGAGCCAAGAGGTTGGTGTACACTGCACTCCAGCCTGGGAGACAGAGCAGGAGTCCATCTCAGAAAAAATTAGCGGGGTGTGGTGGTGTGCACCTATAGTCCCAGTTACTTGGGAGGCTGAGGTGAGAGGATGGCTTGAGCCTGGCAGGTGGAAGTTGCATTAAGCCAAGATCATGCTACTGTATTCCAGCCTGGGTGACAGAGCCAGCCCCTCTCTCAAAAAACAAAGAAGGGGGGATCTCAGGAAGCAGCCTGATCTGGGAGTCTGTATGCTAAAGTTGTCGAAAGCCTGAGGACACACTGACACCATGGGGACATTACTGATAGCTGTTTTGCATCTTGAGCAGCTGCCTGTGGACCCGCAGAGCAATGACCCAAGTCAGTCTGACAAACAGGACATTCTCTGCCTGTGCTTCAGCCCCTCAGAGGAAACTCTGGTTGCCAGCACCAGTAAGAACCAACTCTACAGCATCACCATGTCCCTGACAGAGATCAGCAAGGTGAGTGTTCCCAGCAGTGGTCCTTCCAGACCAGGTTCCGTGTGCCTGGCTGAGGCTCTGGTCACCATGTGGACAAATTTTAATCCAAATAAGTTAGCATAAACTCATGCACCCTCTTCATACAGAGCAAAACAAAATTGTAATTGTAAGATGTCCATGTAGAAGCATGCAGACAGACTCAGTGGGACTGAGATTGCTACCGTAACTTTGGAGGACACAGTGGCATTGTCTATCAGACTTAAATCCCACATATCCTTTTACCCAGAAGTTGCATTTTAAGGCATTTAATCTGCTGCTCTGTTTGTTCATGTACACAAATATGTATATATAAAAATGTTTCTTTTTCCTTTTTATTGTTTTGGAATAACAAAGAAACTTGATACAAATACACTGCAGACATTACAACCAAAAAGCCCTGTTAAAGACAGAGATCATATTGTACTGAAAATGGCTCCGTACCAATAAGATGTTACAGTTTTAAGTCTGCATGTACCTAATACCATGGATTCAAAATATATAAAGCAAAACTGGACAGAACAATGAGGAAAATAGACCATCTACAATCACAGTAGAAAATTTTAACGTATCTGTCTCAGTAATGGTGCTTTTTAAATAACAGCTTAATTGAGTTATAATTCACATACAAATTGCCTATTCAAAGTGTACGATTCAGTGGTTTTTAGTATATTCAAAGTGTTATGTAACCATTATCATAGTCAACCTTGGAATATTTTTGTCACCTCAAAAAAAAAGCCCACATCCTTTAGCTATTATTATTCCTCCAACTTTCCAGTTATCACCCCTCTCCACCCCAGCTCTAGGCACCCACTTACCTACTTTACGTCTCTATATATACATTTGCCTATTCTGGACATTTCATACAAACAGAATTATAAAATATGTGGACTTCTATGACTGGCTTCTTTGACTTAGCATAACGGGTTTTGTTGTTCTGAGACAGGGTCTCTCTCTGTCACCCAGGTGGGAGTACAGTGATGCAATCATGGCTCACTCCAGCTTTGACCTCCTGGGCTCAAGCAGTCTTCCCACCTCAGCCTCCCGAGTAGTTAGGACTACAGGTGCACACCACCACCCCCAGCTAGTTTTTGTATTTTTAGTAGAGACAGGGTTTTGTCATGTTGCCCAGGCTAGTCTTCAGCTCCTGAGCTCAAGCCATCCACCTGCCTCGTCCCCGCAAAGTATGGGGATTACAGGTGTGATCCACCACACCTGGCCAGCATGATGTTTTCAGTGTTCATGTGGTAGCATGTAGCAGTACTTCGTTCCTTTTTTTGTGGCCAAATAATATTTAATTATATGGATATATTATATTTTATTCACCAAATTTGCACATTTGAGTTGTTTCAACCTTTTGGCTTTTATGAATAATGCAACTAGTTTTTATGTGGACATGTTTTCATTTCTCTTCCTAGAAGTGGAACTGCTGAGTCATATGGTAACTTCACGTTCAACTATTTGAGGAACTGCTATACGGTTTTCCCAAGTGGCTGGACCATTTTATATTTCCATAAGCAGTATATGAGCATTCTGATTTCTCTCTATCCTTGCCAAAACTTGTTATTATCTTTTTTATTATAGCCATCTTAGTGGGTAAGAAGTGGTATTTCACTGTGGTTTTGATTTGCATTTACCTGGTGATTCATGATGAACATCTTTTCTTGTGGATTTCATCATTTGTAATTCTTCGTTGAAGAAATGTCTATTCAGATTACGTTGCCCATTTAAAAATTGAGTCATATGTCTTTTTATTATTGAGTTGTAACAGTTGTTTATGTATTCTAGATATAAGTCCTTTATCAGATACATGATTTGCAAATACTGTCTCCCATTCTGTGGGTTGTCTTCACTTTCTTGATGTTGTCCTTTGATGAACAGTTTTCAATTTTGATGAAATCTAATTTTTCTATCTTTCTTTTGTTAGTTGTGCTTTTGGTGTTATATTTAAGAAGCCAGTGCCCTAGCTGAGGCCATGAAGATTTACCCCTATATTTCTTCTAAGAGTTTCACAGTGGCAGCTCTTTGGTGTTATATTTAAGAAGCCAGTGCCCTAGCTGAGGCCATGAAGATTTACCCCTATATTTCTCCTAAGAGTTTCATAGTGCTAGCTCTTACCTTTAGGTCTTTAATCCATTTTGAATTCATCTGTGTATATGGCATGGTATAGGGGTCCAACTCTATTCTTTTGCATGTAGATATCCAGTTGTCACAGCATCATTTGTTGAAAAAGCTAGTCTTCTCCATTGAGTAGTCTTGGCATCTTGTTGGAAATGAGTTGACACATGGGTTTGTTTCAGGACTCCCAATTCTGTTCCGTTGATCTATCTGTCTGTCTTTATGCCAGTACCACACTGTCTTGATTACTGCTGCTTTGTAGCAAGTTTTAAAATCGGGAATTATGAATCTTGCAACTTTATTCTTCTTTTTCAAGATTGTTTTGGATAGTTTGTGTCCCTTACAATTCCATATGGATTTTACAGTCAGCTTTGCAATTTCTGCAAGAAGCCATCTGGGATCCTCATAGGGATTGCATTGAATTTATAGATCAGTTTGGGGACTGTTGCCATCTTAACAATATTAAGCCTTCCAATTCTAGAGCATGAGATATTTTCCATTTATTTAGATAGTCTTTAATTTGTATAGTTTTCAGAGTATAACTTTTGTACTTCTTTTGTCAAATATATTATGAAAAATTTTCTTCTCTTTGGTGCATTTGTAAAATTGAATTATTTTCTGAATTTCATTTTTGGATTGTTCATTCCAGATGTATAGAAATATAATTAATTTTTGCATACTCATCTTGTCTCCTGAAACCTTGCCAAACTCACTTACTAGTTTCAGTAGTTTTTGTATTAGGTTATTTTGGCATTGCTATAAAGGAATACCTGAGACTGAGTAATTTATAAAGAAAAGAGGTTTAATTGGCTCATGCTTCTGCAGGGTGTACAGGAAGCGTGGTGCTGGCATCTGCCTCTGGTAAGGGTTCAGGAAGCTTCCAGTCATGGTGGAAGATGAAGGGGGAGTAGGTGCATCACATGGCAAGAGGAAGAGCAAGAGAGGGAGGTGAGAGGTGCCACATGCTGTTAAACAACCAGATCTCTCATGAACTCACTCATCAGCCAGGGGGATGTCACTAAGCCATTCATGAAAGATATGCCCCAATGATCCAAGCACCTCCCACCAGGTCCCACCTTCAACACTGGGGATTACATTTCAACATGAGATTTGGAGGAGAGAAATATCCAAATTTTATTAGTTTTTTAGTGAATTCCTTAGGATTTTCTATATATAAGATCCATTATGCATTAGTTAGTATGCTTAATGGTGTCTCACATTTTTCTGAGGCTCTGTAAATTTTTAATTCTTTTTCCTCTCTGTTCTTCAAATTGCTTAATCTTTATTGATCTATAAAGTTCACTAATTCTTCTGCCAGTTCAGATCTACTCTTGAGCACCTCTAGTGGATTTTTCATTTCAGTCATACTTTTTAACTCCAGAATTTCTATTCTCTTATAGTTCTATCCCTATATTGATGAGATCCTTTTATTCTTCTCTATTTGATACACATCATTTCTATCTTTACTTCTTTATATATGGTTTCCTTTAGTTTTTTTTAACACACTTGAAATGGCTAATTTCAAGCCTTTGGGTGCTGTCATAGGGAATTTTATTGCCTATGAACAGAAAAATGCAAATTAAAACAACTCTGAGATGCTTCTTTACAAGAAATTTCATGATTATATTGTCAAAAATTAAAAATCCAGTTATCACCAGAGATGTCTGAGGATGGGGGAGAATGGTAATCCTAGCATGGTGATAATGGGATTGTAAACTGATACAGCCATTCTAGCAAGAGTCTGATAGTTCTTGGTCAAATAGAGAATGCATGTACCTTGTCATCCAGTAGTCTGCACTGGATACATACCAGGAGTCTGATCCTACAGAGCCATTAAAGGACATGGACAAAGATATTCACCATAGTGTTTGTAGCGATGGAGAGTTGAAGATGTTCCACATGTTTATCCCTAGTGGTAATGGAGAAGTAAAGTAGCTGGATGTGTACTGTAGAATATAAAACACCAGTTAGAAGCAATAAATTATAAATGCTGCAACATAGACAATGCTTTAAAAATATCGTGTTGAGAAGAAAGTGTAAGTACAGAATGAGATCTGAAGCACAATGTCATTTATAGAAATATAAAACACATATGTATATAGTCAATGACATACATGAAATCCATTTGTTGGTGCCTACTTACAGTAGGGAGGAACAGAAGTGAAAATTGAGAAAGAAAGGAGTGAAATAAAATAAAATTTGTCTTACATGAATTTATGATGAATCTCTACAAGTCTGCTTCTGAGATGCAAAATAAAGAAAAAGACACAGAAATCAAGGAAATAAGAGATAATGTCATCAGATGAGATTTAGGATTGGAAGAAAAAGGTTGGAACGTTTGAAAAGAGAGAATAAATAGTATGAAATACTTATATTGGATGTTTAGAGTGTGAACTTATTAAAAAATATGGTAGAGTTACCAGGCAGGGTTAAATGCCCACTGGAGGTTTGTGGTCATGCATTTGCAATGAAACCAGTAAGTCTACTTTTGTGATTCCCCATCATTACGTGACTCCTGAGGCAGAGGGGGTAAGAGAGAGCGTTCCTTTTGTTTTTAAGACAAGAGAGATCTGCGTGTATAAAAGCTAATAGGAATGTGCTCATAGAGACAGGCAGGTTGAAGATAATTGGAGAAAGAAAGGGTAACAGATGGAGAAGAATAACAATAACCTGTGTCTGCCCCCCCATCCAGGATAGCATCTCTTTCTTAGATAGTAGGATCTACAGCCATACCACCCTGAATGCACCTGATCTTGTCTGATCTCAGAAGCTAAGCGGGGTTGGGCCTGGTTAGTACTTGGATGGGAGACACTAGGGTAGAATTGAGTGGATGCAGATAAATTTATAAGTGGCAGAGGACCAGGATTTGAAAAAAAATTCCATCTTAGCCTGTATCGGGCTTGTGAACAGACCTAAATATGTACATCTCATTAAATCTCCCAGCTGTCACTCCTCATTCAGGTGTTCCAAAAACAATGCCTCTGAAGACAGACATCTATAACCTACATAACCAGTGCAGTAGGATGCATTTCAATTTAAAGTCATCCATCCAACTCTCATTTGCTACTGGTGATAATTAGTACAGTTTCTCCAGGGAGAAACTTGGCATTACTTGTCCAGATCCTTGAAAATCATTCATACAATTTTTCCCAGTTTTCCACTTCTAGAAATGTATGCTAAGGAAATAATCAGAGAGAGACACAAATACTTGTGCAAGGATATTTAGTCTAGTATTATTCCTATAATAAATAACAAAAATTGGAAGCCACTTAAATGTTCCTACAGTAGAGGAAGGGTTAAATTAAATTCTAAGATAGCCATAGAAGAAAATATTTTACTGCCATTAAAATAATGTTTAAAATAATATTGGCTCAGGAAAAAATGCGTGATATTCACACAGTTTAGCCACAGCCTGATTCCTGTGCACTCAGTCTAATTGATGTTTATGGGAACCAATTAGAGCTGACGTTGCTTACTCTGTGGATCTTGTTCTGTATGCTTTCTCTAGGGGGAGGCTGCTCACTTTGAGTATTTAATGTATCCATTACACTCAGCATCCATCACCGGTCTAGCTACCTGCATCCGAAAGCCCCTCATAGCCACCTGTTCTCTGGATCGATCCGTCCGCATTTGGAATTATGAAACAAAGTAAGGAATGAGAGGCTTGCCTACTTTCATATGCAAGATTCCAGATGTTAATTTGTTTATGTGAATTATTTTAATTACAGTGTTCCAAAATTTAATTACTTAAAAGCTTTCAGTTGGAAAGGAGTTTTTAAAAATCAAGTCAGCCTACCTGTTTCTCACTCTTGCATGGGCTAGAAAACTATTTTGTGGTTTATTTAATGCTTACCACATGCCAGACACTAGGGACATGAAGATAACACCCCAGTCTCTCACCTTCTTACATAAACTCCTGTGTCCCTGCAGCTCTCCTATCCCCTTGTTTCCCACAGGAACTGCACTTTGCTTCATGGAGCTCCCCAGACCCTTTCTTCCTTCTCTTTCTCCAAGGACATCACTATCCCAACCACCCCCAGCTCCCTCCTGATTTTGCCTTCTGGCACAGCTTCCCTGGGAATCTCCAACCCTAGATAGACCCCCAACCCCCCACTGTTTCCTTTGTTCTTGTGTACAACTTCTGGGGCTTCTGGGGAAAAAAACACTTGGACAATATTCATGAATTTTGGAATCTAAACAGAGCTATGTCTTCAGTATCGCTAGACAACACCTTGACCAGTCTCCCTATCTACCATACTCCATGCTGGACATTATCCCCTAATAACCAAAATCTAGCAAAGACAGGAACCAATAATTGCAAACAGTACTGTATTTCAAATACTCTGATAACAATTTATATCAGATACAGTGGATGACTGGAGGGATTTAGTGAACTAGGCTCATAATTCAGTAATTGATCTTTTTCACAGCACTCTGGAACTCTATAAGGAATACCAAGAAGAGGCATATTCCATCAGCCTTCATCCATCTGGACACTTCATTGTAGTAGGGTTTGCTGACAAACTACGCCTCATGAATCTACTCATTGATGATATACGTTCTTTCAAAGAATACTCTGTTAGGGGATCCAGAGAGGTAAAAATCCACTGGAGACAAAGTCCAGTTTCTTAGAAAGCCACAGCTGAAACATCAGGAACTAACGTGATCTGGGGAGGTGGGACCAAAATCTGTCTTGGAGAACTATAGTGGCTTAAAAAGACGGGGAGGGGGATATCCAGTTCTTTTCCCAGCAACCTTATTGAGTATATGGTTCCATCCTCATTTCTTATGTCCGCCAGAATATTTCACTGAACCTAAAACCTTGTGAGATCCCCCATGATGAGTCCTGTCTGTAACTGTGGAGCATTAACAAATATTTAAAAAGAAAAGTAATTTCAGAATCAGTCACAACTAGGAAGGTGAGGTTGGAGACTGGGAGGAGCCAGGGCAAACCAAGCATGAATGGTGAGAGGCAGTAAAGAGCTCACTAACTTTCCCCCAAATTAACTTGCAGAAACAAGGCAGTGATTTCAGGAATTACTTCTCCGGCTCTGAAATGTGCTTCTACAGGCAAAATGATTGCTTGTGGTCCAAACGGCTTCATGATTTGTGGGCCTGGCAGTGTCAGCATCTGGCCACTATGAGTTACAGGAATAGTGAAAGTGTCTGAAATTGTCAGCCACCCCTCAGTCTCATTTGTACCTTACCCCCACTCCCACCCCTCACACATAGTCTCAGCCTGAGCTTGTTAGGAAAAGCGACTCTTGACTGTAGCTTCTAATTAGACTGCTTGCTTGCTCTCTTGCTGTCTTTCCCTATAGTGTTCCTTTAGCAACGGAGGTCACCTGTTTGCTGCAGTCAATGGAAATGTGATTCACATTTACACCACCACGAACCTAGAGAACATCTCAAGCCTGAAAGGACACACAGGGAAGGTAAGTGAGTGAACAGTGTCCGGGGGAAACAAGGGGCGCAGGGCCAAGCATCCTGCCAGCCAGTGGGATGCAGGTGAACATAAGAGAGGTGGTTCCTTTCCTCATGGGTTCACTATCTGTTTGGGGAAAGAGACAGTAAAACAAATGCACAGACAAATGTAATTACTAATTGCAGTTCCACTGAAAGAAAAACATGGTGTTGGTATGAGAGAAATAATGGGCCAGGCACAGTGGCCCACACCTGTAATCCCAGCACTTTGGGAGGTTGAGGCAGGTGGATCACCTTAGGTCCGGAGTTCAAGACCAGCCTGACCAACATGGAGAAACCCCATCTCTACTAAAAACTCAAAATTAGCTGAGCGTGGTGATGCATGCCTGTAATCCCAGCTACTCAGGAGGCTGAGGCAGGAGAATCGCTTGAACCCAGGAGGCGGAGGTTGCAATGAGCCGAGATCACACCATTGCACTCCAGCCTGGGCAACAAGAGCAAAACTCCATCTCAAAAAAGAAAGAAAGAAAGAAAGAATGAAGTGGTGGCGTACTTAAGGTGGCTGTATTTGCAAAGGCTTGGTCCTTTAAGAGTGAGTAGGAGTTAATCAGACAAAACTGGCGGGGGATAATCATGGTGGATGGGGATCCAAAGACCACAGATGTGTCAGAGGAAGCGAAAGTCTGTGGGCCTGGAATGTGGAACCAGGATAAACCATGGGGTAAAGAGGGGCTGAGATTGGAGAGGTCACGGGCCCAAATGCATGGAAACTTTTAGGCCTTGTAAGGATTTTATACTTTATCCTTCTTGTTCCTTGAAATCATTGAAGACTTTCAGGACAGAGAATGATGTGACCAGATTTGCATTTTAAAGGATTATTTTGGCTGCAGAGTGAAGACTATTAGAGGGGGCGAGGGTAGAAATGGTAAGGAGGCTACCGTGGATATCTACACCATAGATAATAGTGGTGGTGGCACAGTAGGGAGAAGTGGATGGATTCAAACGATTTTAGCAAGTAAAATCGTGGCGGCTCATGCCTGTAATCTAAGCACTTTGGGAAGCTAATGTAGGAGGATCGCTTGCACTCAGGAGTTCAAGACCAGCCTGAGCAACATAGGGAGACCCTGTCTCTACAAAAAGTAGCATATATTAGCCACGTGTGGTGGCACACACCTGTGGTCCCAGTTACTTGGGAGACTGAGGTGAGAGGATCACTTGGGCCCAGGAGGTCAAGGATGCAAGGGCCATTATCACACCACTGCACTCCAGCCTGAGTGACAGAGTAAGACCTTGTCTGAAAAAAAAAAAAAAGAACAAAAGAAAATAAATCATTAGGTCTTACAGTCATAGATTAGATGTGAGGCATGATTAAGAGGGAGAGGCGTGGAAAGGGTAAGAGAAGTCAGCAGATGAATTTGGAGAGAAGAGGCCACTGGAAAAGAGACATTCTAGGCAGAAGGACTTATCGGCGATGATGAAATGGAGGCATGAAGTAGGATGGTGCTCTTTGGTTCATATGGCTGGAACACTGGACACATTTGAGTGATGATAAAGAGGGAGGAGGAAAGATTGGCTGCCTCGTAGAAGGTAGTGTGTGCCATGCCAAGGAATTGGACTTTGGCCTCTAAGTAACGAGAAACAGTGAAAAGGAAAGGATTTAAGCAAGAAAGTAATGAGATCAGAAAGGTAACTCTCTAAACAGTGCTGAGGAAGGATTAGACTGGAAGGAAATTGGAGTGATGGAGAGCAGCTAGGACATGAAGGTGAAAGTTGGGTTAGGAACTAAACCATGACTTTAGTAGCAGAGGCAGAGAGAAGAAAGATATTAAGTTCCATTTTGGCCATGTTATATTTGATGTGCCCAGAAGTGTGATGTGTATGTGTGGAGGTCATGAAAGAAGTCAGGGCTGAATATGAAGATTTGGGGAATGAGAGAGTTGAGGATGTCAGAGGCATAGATTAGATCACCAAGGGCCGATGTGGAATCTGAGAAGAATATTGTACAGGAGAGGGGGAGACCAACGTTTAAGAGACTGGTGAAAGAAGAGGAGCCAATGAAAGACTGAAAATGAAGATACAGGGAGAACTTGGAATCAGATACTTGTCTCAAAAAAGCCAAGGAACTAAACAATTTCTGAAAGGTTGAAGTGGTCATTGGTACTAGATGTCAGAGGGAGGTCACGTAAAGTCCAAAACTGACCATTGACTTTAGCAAATAATAGGTCATTGAGTATATGGGTCCATCCCCATTTTCTTATGTCCACCAGAATATTTCATTGAACTTATAACCCTGTGAGATCTCCCCATGATAAGGAAAAGTAAACATGTGTGGGAAGTGAAAGTGCTATGTAAACACAAGCATTTTTGTTTGTTTTTGAGACGGAATGTCACTCTGACACCCAGGCTGGAGTGCAGTGGTGCGATCTCGGCTCACTGCAACCTCCACCTCCTGAGTTCAAGCAATTCTCCTGCTTCAGCCTCCCAAGTACCACAGGCATTATTAATGAAAGCTCCTGAGCCTCCTCAGCTTCAACAGTGTAATTAGTCTTCAAGTGACTGTAGAGATGCAAATGAAAGCACAGAATGTGATTCCGATGCCCTGCCTCACCAGTCCAGGAAAACAGCCATTTGTTTCATCACTTTACAAGTACTTAAAACACTGGTCTCTAATTAGGGGTATGTGTTAGAATTACATGTATAACATTTTTTACAAATACAGATACAGGATGCAGCTAAAGCCATGCATACAGGGAAATTTATAGCTTGAAATACATATACTGCATTGGAAATGAAAAAATGGTACATAAGCATCCATTTCAAGAAGTTAGAAAAAAATAGCAAATTAAATTCAAATAAAATAGAAGGCAGGAAATAATAAAGATAAGAGCAGAGGTTAATAAAATAGAAAACAAACATACAAAAGGTCATCAGAAAAAAACTTGATTCTTTGAAAACATGAAATGGACAAACCTTTGGCGTGACTGATCAAGAAAAAAGTAAGAGTGAGAAGATAACCAATAACCAATAAAAAGGGATATCATTAAAGGTCCTATAGACATTAAAAAGATCTGAAAGGGGGCTGGGCATGGTCGCTCACACCTGTAATCTCAGCACTTTGGGAGGCTAAGGCAGGCGGACACTTGAGATCAGGGCTTCGAGACCAGCCTGGCCAACATAGTGAAACCCCGTCTCTACTAAAAATACAAAAATTAGTCAGGTGTGGTGGCACACACCTGTAACCCCAGCTACTCAGGAGGCTGAGGCAGGAGAATCGCTTGAACCTGAGAGGTGGAGGTTGCAGTGAGCCAAGATTGTGCCACTGCACTCCACCCTGGGCAACAGAGTGAGACCCTGTCTCAAAAAAAAAAAAAAAATCTGAAAGGCTATTACAAACAACTTTATGCAAATAAATTTTTATGTATAGATGAAACTGAAAAATTCATATAAAAATTGAATCTGTAACTTAAAATCTTTCTACAAAGAAAACTCTAGGCCCAGATCTTATCACTGGAGAATTTTATCAATATTTAAGGGAAAAAAATAACACTAATCTTGAAAAACATGTTCTAGAGAATTGGAGAAAGAAGAAATAGTTTCCAATTCTGTTCTATGAGGCCAACATAATTGTAATACCAAAAATTTGTCAAAGATACCACAAGAAAAAAAATAATAAGTTAGTCTTTTTCATGAACATAGATAGAAAAGTCCTAAACAAAACATTATCAGGCCAATCCAGCAATATTTAAAAAGATAATACAACATGCCAAGATGGGATTATTCCAGGAATACAAAGTTGTCTTAGGTTTTGAAATAATGTACTGTACCACATAAACATAATAATAAAGAATAACCAGATGCTTACCTCTGTAAATGGAGATACAATAAAAATTGACAAAAATTTAACATTTATTTGCTAAATAAAACAAATGTTCTAAAATTTTTTGGAACGATTTTTCAACAAATTTTTGTTCTAAAAAATTTTAAGAACAAAGTCTAGTCATATTCATGTTTTTAAAAAGCACTTAACAAACTAGAGATAATGGGGAACTTCCTAAATTTTATATGAGATATTTACAGAAAACCTATAAGTAGTATACTTAATCATGAAGTTATGAAAGCATCCCTCTGAGATGAGAGTAATGTGATGCTTTCTATGAGCCTTTTACTGAGTCCTAAACCAGTGCAATAAAGTAAGAAAAGGAAATAAAAGGTATAGAGATTGGAAGCGAAGAAATAAAACTATTACAGACAACATGATTGGGTATGCAGAGAATGTTCAGATAGACTAATAAAATTAGTGAATCTAGGAATATTGTTGGAAATAAGTTCTCTATATTTTTAAAAGTGCATTTTTATGGAATAGTTACAATTAGAAAACGCCATTTAAGAGGTGGGGATGGGGCTGACAAAGGAGCTAAAGATATGGCTGACAGGGTAGGAGTCATGGAGATACCCAAAGAGGTGTCCAGTGAGTTGGGGAGATTGGTTATTTATGGGTAGAGTGAGAAAATAAGCAAATATGTCAAAGATAATGGGAGGTAGGTCTTTCACAGTTGGAGAAAGGAGTTACAAATATGCAAAGAGGCAACAATGAACCTTGTGGTTGAATTGAAATTACAGGTATCAATGTGAATTTATGGTTTTTGATACATAGAGATATAAAAATAGATATAGGTGTAGTGTATATACACACATTTAGAAAGGAATCAAAACCAATGCTATACAAACTCTTTCAGAAAATGGAAGAGGAAACATCCCAACTCATTTTTTGTGGCCAGTGTGACTCTAATACCAAAACCAGTACAAAAAAAGAAAAGAAAACTGCAGATCAATATTCCTCACAAACATAGACTCAGAAATCCTCAAGAGTGTTAACATATTGAATCCAGAAATATATGAAAAGAGCTAGACCTCACTACCAAATGGGATTTATTCTAGTAATGCAAGGCTGGTTTGTCATTCAAAAATTACTGTAGTTCACTATATTCACAGGTTAAAGAAGAAAAACCAACTTCAAAAAAATGGACTTCAGATATTTACTGACTTAGTTCCAGTGAAATATAGAAACTTTACTCTTACATAGCTCCATTCAGTCCTACCCTTTGTTGTACTGTTGTTACCCATGTTACATCTTTATATGTTACAAACCCAGCAATGCACTGTTGATAATTATTACTTTATATAATCTTATTATGTCTTTTAAAGAAGCTGAGAGAAAAGACTGAGAGCAAGTGTAAATTTCTAAACCTTCTTGCTTACACTTTTGGTTCTTTTCATTTCTTCTTGTGGATTTGAGTTACATCTGATGTCTTTTTCTTAACCCAGTAAAGCTTTAGTCCTACATCACCTTTGTGCTGTTATTGTCAAATATATTATATTTATTACATTTCTACATGTTATAAGCCAAACAATACTCTCTTTATATAGTACTTTCGCATATATATGCAGTTGCTTTTTAAATCAGCTTAGAGAATAAAGAAGGTATACTATGCAATTACCCTATCTCTTCATTACCTGTGTAATTACCTCTGCTGTGCTTTGGTTTGTTTGATTTCCTTTTTTGTATGAATTCACATTTCTGTCTGCGGTTACCTGCTTTCAGCATGAAGGACTTTCTTTACTACTTCTTGGAAGGCAGATCTTGTAGTAAAAAATTTTGTAAGATTTTATCTGAGAATATCTTTATGTTTCATATTTATCTTCATGTTTAAAATATGAAAATATGGTTTTGCTGGATGTAAGGTTTTTTTTTCTTACTCTCAGTACTTTGCATATGTCTCCTACTGCCTTCTGGCCTCCTTTGTTTCTGAGAGAAGTTAGATGTTATGTGATTAATCATTTTTCTCTTAGGGTTTTCAATATTTTCTTTTCTTTCTTTTTTATTTTTTTTTGAGACAGAGTCTCGCTCTTTTGCCAGGCTGGAATGTAGTGGCGTGATCTCGGCACACTGTAACCTCTACCTCCTGGGTTCAAGCGATTCTCCTGCCTCAGCCTTCCAAGTAGCTGGGACTGCAGGTGCACACCACCACGCCTGGCTAATTTTTGTATTTTTACTAGAAATGGGGTTTCACTATGTTGGCTAGGATGGTCTTGATCTCTTGATCTCATGATCTGCCCACCTCGGCCTCCCAAAGTGCTGGGATTACTGGTGTGAGCCACTGTGCCCAGCTGGCTTTCAATATTTTCTTATCTTTGGCTTTCAATATTTTGTTTTTGATGTGTCTGGATCTAGATTTCTCTGCATTTATCCTACTTGGAGTTTATTGTACCTCTTGGATGTGTAGGTTTATGTTTTTTAACAAATTTGAGATTTTTCAGCATTATGTACTTGAATATTTTTTCTGTTTTTCTTTCTTCTCCTAGTGCTCCCATTACAGTACACATACGTGGGTGCATTTACTGGTTGCCCACATTTCTCTGAAACTCTGTTGATGTTAGTTTTTCGTAATTATTGTTTCTCTTTGTTCTTCAGATATTGCACAATCTCTGTTGATCTATTTCAAGTTTGCCAGCTTAAATCTACTGTTGAGCCCTTCTAGTTAATTTTTCATTTTGGTTATTGTACTTTTCAACTCCAGAATTTCCATTTGATTTTTAAAATATTTTCTGTCTTCTTATTGATATTCTGTATTTGATAAGACTTGTCATCATACCTTCCTTTAATTCTTTAAGCATAGTTTCCTTTAGTTCATTGAACATATTTGTATTAACTACTTTGAAGTCTTTGTCTGCAAAATCTACCATCTGGGCCCCTTCAAAGTCAATTTCTATTGCCTGAATGCTTTTTTTCTTTCTTTTTCTTACGGTCACATTTATTTGTTTGTTTGTGTTTAAATTTTTTGTAGGCTGAATATTTTAGACAATATGTGGTAGCAGTTCTGATGTGTCCCCCGAGAAGGTTGTTGTTGGTTGGCTGGCTGATTATCTGTTTAGTGACTTGGCTGAGATAATTCTGTAAAGTCTGTTTCCCTGTAGTGTGAAGCCTCTCATATCCTTAAACTCAGATATTTTTCATTTTTTTTCTTTTGGCCTGGCTACCTAAGGCTACCCATCAGTTGCCTAAGCTACTTATTAGTTACAGACTGTATATAAACTCCCTCAGCCAATTGGATTTTTACCTTTTTCTACCCGATTTATGTGTGGCTTGGAAACTGCTGTCATAGTTCAGAGAGTTAATGGCTTTTGTATCATGTTCAGCCAGAGACTGGTAGTTTGGATGTCCCCTCTCTGATTGTACATAAGGGGGTACAGCCTTGCACATGCACACAGTCTTCCAGGCTGCGAGGGCTGAATATGATTTCATTTTTAAGCCTGACCTCCTAGGAGATGCCCCTGGGTCAGGAGAGCTTGCTGTTTAGCGTTTGGTAGGCTGGTGTGTTTGGTAGGCTGGTGTGTTTGGTAGGCCCATTGTGCCAGTGAGACTCTGCCCTGTGTTAACGGGTCTTTGTGTAGCTTAGGAGATGCTTTCAAGTTTTCCCCACATCCCACTTTGACTGCACCTGAATCAGTACAACCTAGCACAGACACAAGGCCTTCTAGCCCCTAGAGTTGTGTGTTATCCCTGAAGAGCTCTTTTTCACTGTCTCTTTCCCATGTTATCTCTGTCAGAATTCCACTGCTCTGTATCATTTTGCTTACAGCCTAGAGTTACCAGACTCCTCTTAATCACTTTCCACTAAGATCTCCATTGTTTTAGAAAGTGCCCATAGGCATGGACTTTTCCATGTTCTATTCCAAATAAAGTCAGTCCCCTCAAGCAGAGCTCCCTGTCTCAGCACCTGACTTTCCCATGGGCAGAACCTTTGCCTCACTGCACCAGAGCTGGTGCAGGGACCTGCTTTTCCAGGAGTAACATCCTCACTTCTATCAGTGACACGAGGTGTGTGTGTGTGAGTGTGTATGTGTAGGCACGCATGCATGCGCCTGCATGTGTGTAAGCCCCTGGTCTTTCTGGCTTGCCCTTCATGGCTTGGAACTTTCATCCTATGAGTAAACTGGGTCAGGGATAATTGGGGCACAGTTATTCTCAGTATGTTGAACTTGGAGTGGAGCTTCTCCAACAAGTGAGGATGGGCGGTGGGGGAAGAGAATCTGGGCTCTCTTGGTCACACCTGCTTGGAATAGAGCTTCTGCCACATGGGGCTAGGGTAAGAATAAGAAATCCTGGCAATTTGCCTTTCTAGACTGACACCATAGCCCAAGCTATGGGGAGAAGGAGTCCCTTGCCTTGGCCACACCTGCCCAGAGTGCACAGCAGCAAAGTTTCTGGAGCTAAGGACATAACAGAGCAAGTCATGGCTCAAATGCTGCAAACTCTGTTCTTACTGGGATTGAGTAGATTTTCTTGAATAAATGTTTTTCCATTTGCTCTGTTTCCTGAGGACAATTCCTAGAGACATTTTATTTATTTTAGACAGGGTCTCACTCTGTCACTGAGGCCACAGTGTAATGGTACACTCACAGCTCACTGCCACCTCAGCCTCTCCAGCTCAAGCCATCTTCCTGCCTCAGGCACATGCCACCATGCCCAGCTTATGATTTTTATTTTTATAAAGACAGGGTCTCACTATGTTACCCAGGCTGTTCTCAAACTGCTGGGCTCAAGTAATCCTCCCACCTCAGCCTCCCAAAGTGTTGGGACTACAGGTGTGAGCCGCTGCACTCAGCCTTCTAGAGACTTTAAATGAGTGGTTTTTTTAAAAAATCATATTTACTATTTAACCTACATTGTCAGAGAAAGTCAAATTGAGGTCCTTATCCTGCCATTCCGGAAGTCCACTCTCTCTGTGTTATTTTTGCAAGTTTCTGTGAATATATAATTATGTCAAAAACATTTTTAAAAAACAGTAATAATTGGTTGGTTCTAGCATTAAGAAGCCTGTGTGATTCAGTCTTTACGTTCATAAAGTGAAAAAGACATGGGAGCGTTTCGTCTTCAGTAATCTGCAAGCGTCGTAGAAACAGAATGTTAGCATTCACAGGAAGCTGCATTCTGTGTTGACGGAAGGGCCTACAGCAGGAAAGGACGTTCTGCTCAGTCTAGTGGAGTCTGCACCCCTTTCCATGTTCGGGGGTGTGTGCGTACCCTCTTCACGGGGTATCTTTGTCTCCTGCAGATTCGCTCAATTGTGTGGAATGCAGATGATAGCAGACTGATTTCTGGTGGCACAGATGGTGCTGTGTATGAATGGAATCTGTCCACAGGAAAGAGAGAGACAGAGTGCGTGCTCAAGTCTTGCAGCTACAACTCTGTTACTATCTCCCCCGATGCCAAAATTATCTTTGCTGTTGGAACAGACTACACCCTCAAGGAGATTGCGGATTCTTCGGTGAGTCTGCCCCCGCCCCGCCTCTGGGCTGCTGCATGGATCTGCAGGGACAGCCTCCCGTGTTTACAGCAGAAAGTATGCACGAAACGAGGGCCTTCGCTTACAAGGCCCCTTCTTCCCAGGATAACGTCAGGCTCCTCATTCCTTTTGGATTAGCTCAATTATCGTCACTTCCTGAATTTCCTGCCCAGTTTCCTTCCTGACTGGGTGAAATTGTAGATTGTGGGGCTCTTTCTCATTTCCATTTTACTTGCTGTCTGTAACTTGCACCTTCCAGGCACGGAGGTCATGTCATCTCTAAACTGCACTCTTACCCTTGGTCTGCACTTACTTTCCTGGGGTAAAAACCTAACTACAGCATGCACTGAGTAACACCAGGGACGAACCGCAGAGACTATAAGATTATAATGCCATGAGATTATAATGCCAGATTTTCGCTGCACCTTTTCTGTTTGGATACATAGATACTTTCCATTGTGCCACAGTTGCCTACAGTGTTCAGCATAGTCACGTGCTGTTCAGTTGTAACCTAGGAGCAGTAGGCCCTACCACATAGCCTAGGTGTATAGTAGGCTGTCGCAGCTAGGTTTGTGTAAATACACTCTGAAGTTTGCATGACAAAACAGCCTAGCCATGCATCCCATATCAAGCGATGCATGGCTGTGCCGTCAGCTGCTATCACCTAGCCTTGCCACTGTATTCTTTTGAAATCCCCAAACTCTGAAACTGTACAGTCACGTTGAGCTCCAAATAGTGATGGGAAGAGAGAGGAGCTTAGCAAGGATGTATCATAGAAACACGGCCTGTGCGCTCCTCCGGCTGGCTCCTCCGGCTTTTCCTGTGACTGGTGCCTGGGAAAGTGCATAGATACCATGGCAGCAAACCAGCCCAAGCAGGTCTCCCCGTGGTTGGAACACAGCTGAGAGTACAGTGACTCTCCTGTGTACCCCCCAAGTATCCCAGTCCTCATTCAATAGCAGCTATCAGTGCTGTGCCAGAATAAAGCCCTTTTAGGGCAGGCCCATGTCTTGCTCCTCTTGGTGGCCCTACTAGCTGGCACACTGCGTGGTGCACAACGTTCGGTAAATGTGTGTGTAGCTGGGAGGGTGGAGGAGTGCGTGGATGAGCGAGGGAATGAAGGGGTGCTCTGAGAGCACAGTAGTCCCATCTTATCCGCAGTTCAGTTACCTGTGGTCAGCCAAGGTCTAAAAACAGGTGAGCACCATACAGTAAGATATTTTGAGAGAGAGAAACCTCATTCACATAGCTTTCATACAGTATTGTTGTAACTGTTCTATTATTAGCTATTCTTTATCTCTTAACTGTGCCTAATTTATAAATTAAACCATATCGTAGTTATGTATGTACAGAAAAAAAAACATAGTATACATAGGGCTCTGTACTATCTTTGGCCTCAAGCATCCACTGGAGATCTCAGAACATATCCCTCGAGGGTAAGGGGAGACTAACGTATAGTTTGGTTTATGTAATGAGCATTAATAAATGCTTACTGAATACATTTATGACCAATATCCCATTCTCATTTTGAAATGCACCCAAGCATAGCAGTCAAAGCAGAGACTGGAGCCCACCTAGGCACATGAGTTGAAGCAAGTCCCTTGTCACACAGATGGCCCATCATCTGTAGACTAAGGGTAACAGTTACTGCCTCGGAGGGTTTTGTGAGGATTGAATGACTTGCAACACGGAGAAGGCACAGAACAGTGCTTGGCACAGAGTCAGTGCGATATGAGGTCTCTATTAGTATTACTCGTAACTCGTGAAACTGGTTATTCACCAGCAACACAACAAGAATATCTAGTTTGTGCCTTTTCTGTGCTAGGCACTATTTCAGATGGCAAAAAGGATAGAAAAAGCATTTTTTAAAAGACAGGCCTCTAGGGATGCTGTTAGAGGAGAGGGAGGGGAGAGAATGGCACCGGGACCCAGGGGCCACAGCTTGGCCCCTCACATTGAGCAGAGCTACCTGTGTCCCAGATCCTTCGAGAGATACCGGCGTTCGACGTCACCTACACAGCCATTGCCATCTCGCATTCTGGACGCATGATGTTTGTGGGCACCTCGGTGGGGAACCATTCGTGCCATGAGGTACCCTCTGCCCCTGCAGAAGGAATTCAATGAGTACCAGGCCCATGCTGGTCCTGTCACCAAGGTGAGCAGGGCCCTGTCCCCAGTAACCCAGTCCCACACCTGCCTGCCACATGCCTGCTTCATCCCTTCAACTTCCCAATGGCTTTTCTCTGTCCTTACTCTCTCTTCTTCTTTATTCACCATGTTCGTTGAATCAACATCTGTTGACTACGAATAGGCTCTTTGTTTAAACTACTTCCAGGAATTTAGCCTAGGAAATCACCAGCGATACACCTAAAAATGTATGTGTGGCATTTTCGCCATAATATCCTGCCTACTAAGGGGCCGTTTGGTGGATGCCGTAGGTGCCGTGAGTGTGGGCTGCGCTTGACCACAGCTGCCTCCTCCTCCAGAAAATGACCCCAGGCCGAAAGGAGCCATAGCCCAGAAGATTAGCCCCTACTGCTCCCTGTGGATACAAAAGGTCACCCCAGGGCAATACCATGAGCACACATTTGTAAATTGGCCTTCCACTCCCCCCTTCTCATAAAGTCGTGTCTATGTTCAACAGTCAAAATGTGGAAGCAACCAAGTATCCATCGACAGATGAATGGATGAGTAAAATACGGGATATCTATACAATGGAACCGTATCCTGCCTAAAAAGGAAGGAAGTCTGCAATGTGCTCCCACACGGATGAACCTTGAGGATGTTATGCTAAATTAAATAAGGCCCACCACAAAAAGACAAATACAGTGTGATTCCGCTTTTAGGAGATACTTAGAGCAGTCAGAATCACAAAGATGGACAGTGTTGGCAGGGGCCGTGAGGAGGGAGGAATGAGGAAAGATCGTTTCATAGTACAGAGTTTGGGTTTTACAAGACAAAAGGGTTATGAGGGTGGTTGGTGGTGATGGTTGCACAACATTACAGATGCATTTAGTAACACTGAACTGTGCACTTGAAAATGGTTAAGATAGCAAATTTTACCGAATGTGTATTTTACCACGATCTTAAAAATGAAATAAAAAATAATTATCTTGCATGCGAAATGGTCGCCGAGAAATCATAGCCAATGCACCTGGTCATCTGTGGCCTTGAAAGCTTCCTTGCCAAGACCTTTTTCTCTTCAGATGTTGCTTACCTTTGATGATCAATTCCTGCTGACCACTGCTGAGGATGGCTGCCTATTCACCTGGAAGGTCTTTGATAAGGATGGCCGGGGGAATCAAGCGAGAGAGGGAGGTGGGCTTTGCTGAAGAGGTGCTTGTGACTAAAACAGACATGGAAGAAAAGGTAAGAATTGGATCCAGTGAAGAGGGACATGGATTTCCTTACCAGTCTACATTCAGACGGGGGTCCAGCACCGGGGCCCTCTACAGTCTGGCTACACCCTGTGCCCAGTGCAGACCCCACAGCTCCTTGCACACCCTCTGTCCACACAACCAAGCTGTCCTCCTCACTGCCACTGCCCCCCCCACCCTGCCTGTCTTCCTGCCATGTGATCATCTTGCCTTACACTGTGCTTAGCTTTTATTCTGTGATCTCGTTTTCCTCTTCCTACTCTTTGAAACCAAGAACAATGAAACATACAATTCTCTTACATGACCAACAGTTTCTAGCACATGCTGGGCACCTGGAAGACAATAAACACTTACAAAAGCAAAGTATGTTCTCATTTAAATCTCACAACATCTCTATGAAGAAGATACTGTCATTCTCCCCATGTTTCAAAAAACAGGTTAGGAGAGTTTGAGGGACGTGTCCAAAGTCAGTGTGCTGATAAGTAATAGGACTAGAGTTCTAATCCAGATTTAATCTAGAGCCCCCTCCCTTAATCGCTATACAAAAGGGACGTCCCTTCCTTCCTGTTGATGCAGTAAACGTTCCATAAAGGTGTGTTTTGCAGAGATATGAGTGCGTAGCTCTGTGCTATGCTCCCTAAGGGAGAAGCTGAATGGACGATAAACACACGTGGCTCATGGAGGATCGCAAAGCTACACAGCCATTGCTGTTCATCCAAAATCTAAGTGTGTTTATTGAATACCTGCCGTTTGCCAGGCACTGGGGATGCGTGTCTGTCTGAAAAGACAGGCACGGGCCCTGTGACATGACCAGGAAGCTCACAGTCAAGTGAGGGATAGAAACTAGTAAAGCCACAGAGCAGCAGTGCAACACTGCCACACAGCAGGGTGACCAGTCCCTGGCATTTGCTGGAGATCCCTTCTAGAGCTTAGAATTTTCTGCAGGAAAAGCAAAGAGGATGAGGGAGGGCCCATGAGAGTGGGGGCCTGACCTGCTGCAGAAGGAGCCCTTCCTCCTCTCTCTTATCTTTTCTGTCCTTCCCAGAGGGTAGGGGAAGAGGCCAAATAGGAAACAGCAGGCTGAAGCAAAGGCCTGAAGGTGCCCAAGCTGACTTCTGAGCGCAGCCCCCAGATGGGCCTGACAGTACTGCTGCCAAGCTGGAGATGACTCACACTTGTACCGCTCACTTCTTGAAGCTCCCTTCTGTCTTACCATCCATGTGACCACACTGTGTCCCCTGTAAACCATTCTGACTCTTCCTCCCCACTCCTGTGCTGGCTCCTCCTCCACCTGTCCCTTAAAAAACATGTTTCCAGAATTCGCAACTGTCTTTTCCTTTATATTCCATTATAGTCTCTGTAACTCTCAGGCCATGATTTACTCACTTATTATTCATTCTCTGTCTAGGATTTACGCAGGGGTCTGCTGTGTACCTGACACTGTACTAAGGTCTGGGATTACAGAGATAAAAGACATAGAGCATCCTTTAGCTTATAACCTGGGAGGAGGGCAGAGTATCATAAAAAAGGGAATTAAGCGTGCAGTGGGATTAAGTGTCATGAAAGAACAATGCTGTGGGAGCCCAGGGGGAAGGACCTTGGCTCAGGCCAGGTGGTGCCAGAGGACATGAGCCTTGCTCGGAGCCTTCCAGAACAAATGGACAAGGGCCACTGAGTGATGAGCAGTGAGTGTGTACAGAGGGATGAGGGAGTGGTGGTCTGCAAAGCTGCTGCTAGTTAGGGTGTGCCAGAGAGAAGGGCTGAAGACGATGCTGGAGAGAAACAGAGGTCGGGGGGCCTTTTACACCATACATTAGGCTGGAGATTATTCATAAGGACTGCTCGTAGATTTAAGCTGGAGAATAACTTCATATGATTCGCATCTGGAGAGATTACTCAGCAGCAACGTGGAGAATAGGTGGAGGAAGGACACTGAACGAGGACCTCAAACACAGCATGTCAAAGGCCGAGTCATCCCCATGGATAAATGTATCCCACTAGCCAGGGCAGACCCCTGGGGTCATTGGTAAGTCTTCATTCAGTGCTGACCAGCTTGCTAGTCTTCTTCTAGGTTCTGGGGATAAAGCAGCAAAGCAAGACAGGCCAAGCCCCACCCTCAGGTACTGGCCCTTCTACCTGGGAGACAGCCTTCATCCATGATCCTTACCTCTCCACCCCGCATGCAATCAGGCACCACTCTCTCTAAACGCAGTCTCTCCAACCTCTCCATTCCTCTCCAGTCCCCTCCCTACCTCACTCCAAACCCTCCATCTCTCACCTGGTCTGTGCAGTTCCCCCTCACCCGCCCCAGCAACTCATCATCCTGCCTTTGGTCCTTCTTTAATCTAATCCGTGCTGCATACCAGCATTGGAGAGGTCTGTATAACCCCAAAGTCAGCCTGATCGGGCTCGATGAGGACCTTTGAAGCCCTCTAGGATAAAATCCAAACTTCCTAGTACGGCCTGTCGGGCCCCTGATGGTCTGACGCAGTCTTGGCTGCCTCCTCCTATGCCTCCCACCTGCGCCGTATCACATGCAGGGCCCTGGCCGGGCATTCATGCTCCCACCTCTCTGACTCTGCACGTGCAGTTTGTGCTTATCCTTCATCTCAGTACTTCCTGTGCACCAGATCCACAGCAGTCTGCTGGCCAGGAATGCAGAAATGTGTGTAATCCGTTCCTTGATGTCAGGTCGTTCACAGGTGCTAGAGGAGACAGACCGGAAATGATGAGCTGGGGATGCAAGGCGTGTCCCCATAGATAAGCACGAAGAAAACACTGCATTCTGACCCACTCTGTCATCAACAGTAACTTTTTTAGAAAACGAAGGGTGTGTGTATCATAGTATTTTTAGAAAACTTTGGCATCAGTGAGTACGATGGGAGAAGACACTAGGCCAGGCACAGTGGCTCAGGCCTGTAATCCCAGTACTTTGGGAGGCTGAGGCAAGAGGATCACTTGAGCCCAGGAGTTCAAGACCAGCCTGGGCAACATCGTGAGACACCCCCCATCTCTACAAAAAATATAAAAATTAGCCACGTGTGGTGGGGCATGCCTGTAGTCCCAGGCATTTGGCAGGCTGAGCTGAGAGGATCACTTGAGCCGAGGAGGTCAAGACTACGTGAGCCGTGATCACGCCACTGCACTCCAGCCTGGGTGACAGAGTGAAACCCTGTCTCAAAAAAAGAAAAGAAAAAAGTAAGAATAAGAAGATACTAGGCCTAAAAACCAGCAAGACAGAAGAGTTAGGACATAAAGTAATAAAAGTGAGTCTAAGAAGACATTAAGAGGGACAGATTGGCAGTACTGAGAACTACCCAGCTTTGGGTGCTTACCACGATTTATAATAATGGGTTTATCTGGCTGCCTTGGTAGACTCTAAGTTTCACGGGGACAGGAGTCATTCTTCAGTAAATATCTTCTGAGCTCCTACTCCGTGTTAGACACTGTTCCAGTACTTGGGATATATCAGCAAATAAACCCTACAAAGACTCAGGCCAATGTGGAGCTTACGTTCTAATGGGGAAAGAAGAATAAAGACAATAAACAAAATAATCAGTAAATTATAGAAAGTGCAAGATCTAAGGAAATAATAAGTAGAGCAGAGTAAGAGAGGTGATGGGTCCTGGGAATGGAAGGGGTTGCAGAATTAAACAGGGTGGTCCAGTCAGCCTCGGCAGGCAGGAGACATTTAAGCCGACTTGAAAGAGATGAGCGCATTACTAACAACGTATAAGGATTTTTTGAGGATAGGGGAGGAAGCTCATCTCTCTTCTGTTTTTAGCCAGTGTATCTGGGGAAAGGATGACAAGTTCCAGTTGAGACACACTGAGTTTGAAGCTAGGTAGAGCTGCAGGTCTCAGCTCAAGGCCACCGGTTTAGATATTCTGATTCACCCTCACTGTCAGTGTTCTTGATTCTCTGTCCTTCTCCCAAAGGCGCAGGTTATGTTGGAACTAAAGACTCGTGTGGAGGAATTAAAAATGGAGAACGAGTATCAGCTCCGACTCAAGGACATGAACTATTCTGAGAAGATTAAGGAGCTAACAGACAAGTTCCTCCAGGAAATGGAGTCCTTGAAAACAAAAAACCAGGTCTGTTTAAGAGACTGAGTAACAACCACAAATAACCAGAAATTTCCACTTTCAAGACAGGACTGGCATATGCTGTCCAAGCTATGCTCAAAACAGTAAGATATATGAAAATGTCCAAGTTTAAAGCATAGTTGATGATGTCAGAAATGCTTATAACTGGCCAGGCACTGTGGCTGATGCCTGTAATTCCAGCAGTTTGGGAGGCAGAGGCAGGTGAGTCACTTGAGGTCAGGAGTTCAAAACCAGCCTGGCCAACATGGTGAATCCCCATCTCTAGCCAGGCATGGTGGCACACGCCCATAGTCCCAGCTACTCAGGAGGCTGAGGTACGAGAATCGGTTGAACCAAGGAGGCAGAGGTTGCAGTGAGCTGAGATCACTCCATAGCACTCCAGCCTGAGTGACAGAGACTCCATCTCAATAAATAAATAAATAAATAAATAAAAATGCTTACAACCAATTGCTAAGTGAAAAAAGCAGAATATAAACCTCTTTATGGTGAATGGTATTAACTGGTATTAATGGTATTAAAAGATTAATTTATCTGATCTATAGTAGTAAAAAACCTATAGAAAATAGATAACAGTATAATTATCTCTGGACTTTGGGATTATAGATAATTTAAGTTTTCTTTTTTTTAGACTTTTTGTAATTTCTAACTTCTCTAGGAGAAACTGATTTAAAAACAAAATGAAGAGATAAGAAAAACAAAGCAAAAACATAAGAATATCAAAGTATAGATGGAGAATAACTAGCAGAATACTGATTTATTGTCAGGAAGTTAAATAAAATTAGTCTACATGGCCTTTACGTAGTTAGATTTGGTCCAGGACTCTCCCAGATTCTTTTCTTTGTTCTACGCAAATCTGGACTCCTACCCAAAAATCCCCGCTGGGCAAGGTGGCTCACCTCTATAATCCTAACACCTTAGAATGCTTAGGCAGGAGGATTGCTTGCATCTGAGAGCTTGATGCCAGCATGGGCAACATAGTGAGACCCTGTCTCTACATAAAATGAGTCTGTCATGGGGGCATATGCCTATAGTTCTAGCTACTTGGGAGGCTGGGATGGCAGGATCACTTGAGCCTGGGAGGTGGAGGCTGCAGTGAGTCATGATCTCACCACTGCACTCCAGCGTGGGTGACAGAGTGAGGCCCCATCCCCACCCCCTAAACAAAATCCCAATTATGTGCTTGAGGGATATTTGTTTCGTTAATATCTATGGGTCAGAAAGTTTGGCTTAAAAAAACAAACCTTGGCTATTAATTGTATTAATTAATTCATCTTGTAATTTTATTCCTCTAGGCAACAAACATTTATTTGGTGCTCTATATAAGCCAAGCACAAAGTTAGGTCCTGAAGATGGCACACCACCCCCAACTCGCCCCCACCAAACCCGAAAGCTTTCCTGCTTAAAGAAAACACTTCCTCAGAAGCTTACACTTGAGCACACCCAAGGATTTCCTTGACAGCAGTAAGCCAGCAATGGAGGATTCCAATGAATCCCTACTTTTTCACCCAGAAGTCCTTTTGACATATGTCCAAAACTGAAGTCACTGACAAACCCATGTAGTAACAAGAATAGAAATAGGAAAAGTATAGAGCTTTTAGAGCAGAATATCACACAAATAAAAAGTGGTCATGTGGCTGTTGCTTCATAGCACAGTACTTGGTACAAAATAAGGGCTTGGGAAATGTTTGTGAGCGGAGGAGGGTGCTACTTGTAAAATCAGTTCTCCCCCAGGAGTGTTTTCCGCTGATGTGTGTAAATGAGGAAATGTGACTCTGTTTTAGGTCTTAAGACAGAAAAAGAGAAGCAGGATATATCTCACCATGAGCACCTAGAAGAGCTCCTAGACAAGCAGAGCCGGGAACTGCAAGACCTGGGTGAGCCCAGAATAGAGGCCTTGTTGGTTAGGGTTGGGGAAGAGTTCGGTTATGGGAAAACGCTTGAGAGTCCTCCAGACACAGTAGAAGTCTCAGGGAATACGGCTTTGTCTAAAGAGAGGCTACATGCATCCCCTGGAACTCACCATGGTTTTTACTTCTGTGTTTTCACTCATTCACTAAACATACACCCATGGCAGGGAAGTAGGAAACATGGAGAAGTTAAAGTCTGGAGCCTGACAGTCTTGCCTTGGGTCCCAGACTCACCACATACTTACCAGGTATTCTAGGGAGTCGCCTAACCGTACCGAGCCTCACTTTACTCTTCTAGAAAGTGGGGGTCCTAATACCTGTTTTTCACACTCAGGATATTCTTCTTGGCCTTGAGTCCCCAAATACCCTCTGGGCTTTCCTAGAAACTTTTCTTCCCAGAGCAGGCAGGGAGGAGTTTGGCTGCCTGGTGAGATGATGGGATGAGGGGGTGGTGGCGAGGGAAGCCAGGCAGGCATTTGAATCTTGGCTCTGGAGGCAGCTGCTCCAGCTGGTGCTGGAACGGATGGGAAAGCGCCCAAGGCTCCCGGGTGTCCCTGAAGAGGGTGCTGCTCTCCAACCTCAAATACCTTCCTTGCTTCTCTCCAGAAAGTTGCAACAACCAAAAGTTGCTTCTAGAATATGAGAAGTACCAGGAGCTACAGCTCAAGTCCCAGAGGATGCAGGAAGAGTATGAAAAACAGCTCCGGGATAATGATGAGACCAAGAGCCAGGCCCTGGAGGAGCTGACTGAGTTTTACGAGGCCAAACTGCAGGAGAAAACCACCCTTCTAGAAGAGGTACTCACAGGAAGCCATGCTACCCTCAAGGAACTTATATCTAATGGGAGAGACAGCCAAATAACATCCCAAATAAATAAACATTAGGACTGTCACGAGTTCTCTAGAGAATATAGGAAGCCTGGGTGTCCAGTGAACAAGACCAAAGGAGATCGGGGTGGGATGTTGGTAAGATCAGAGTTGTAAGGTCAGGAGTTCGAGACCAGCCTAACCAACATGGAGAAACCCCGTCTCTACTAAAAATACAAAATTAGCTGGGCATGGTGGCGCATGCCTGTAATCCCAGCTACGCAGGAGGCTGAGGCAGGAGAATCGCTTGAACCCGGGAGGCAGAGGTTGCGGTGAGCCAAGATCACACCACTGCACTCCAGCCTGGGCAACAAGAGCAAAACTCCATCTCAAAAAAAAAAAAAAAAAAAAAAAAGATTGGGTTTGAAGTGGTGGAGCATGAGGCCTGATTTCGTAGGAAAAGAGGGGAGACAGGAGAGACAGAAGGACAGACGGGAAGAAGGTGGACAGGTCAAGGGCCCTGTGGCCCTGGTCTCCATTTCTGGAATGACACTCGCCTCCCATTCCCTGGGACAGGTCCCCATGCTCATCTCACCTCAAGCCCTGTTGGCACTAAGGTGCGTGAGTCCCTTCTCCCCTGACCACACACCCGCTGTCTCCTCCGAACCAGGCACAGGAAGATGTCAGGCAGCAGCTGCGGGAGTTTGAAGAGACCAAGAAGCAGATTGAAGAAGATGAAGACCGGGGAAATCCAAGATATCAAAACCAAGTATGAGAAAAAGCTTCGGGATGAAAAGGAATCAAACCTGCGGCTCAAGGGAGAAACAGGCATCATGAGGAAGAAGGTAGCAGGCTGTTCTCCGAGAGCTGGGGGTGGGTGAAGGTGTTGCGGAGGGAAGCCAGGGTGGGTGGACTGAGCGCCCTGAGGGGCCTGGCCAGGTCCCGCCTGTTCTCGTCTCCAGCGAGCAGGCTGAGAGAAGAACACCGGCCAGTGCACCTCCAAGCAGACGGACCCTGCCCACCACATCCTCGGAAAGGCAGCCGCACGGGCTTTCCACAGGATGTTGGGGTCCCCGTGTGCAGATAGAGGCTTTCTGGTTTTCACTTACTGGCAAGTAGGATTCAGTCAGTGTTTTCAGAGCTAACCCTCGGATGGAAATAGAAGTGGAAATAAGGTCTTCTGGGGATGAGACACATGAAGTCTTAGCCCGGAGGCATCCTTGGGCTCTTGGTCCAGGGAGTCTTGGGTGGCTCCTGTTGAGCGCCAGGGGTGGGAGAGGGAGATGGGGGTGTAGGATGCTTAGTTTACAAAGTGGGGAAGATGTTTTTAGTTCACTCATCATCGCAGGTGAGGAAGTATTCAAGTCAGTTTCTCCAAAACATTTAGCCCTGGAGAAGCCGAGTTCAAAACAAGCTCAAATTTCTTCCTATTGGAAAGCACATCAGTAAATCCAGGGGACAGTCAGTCTTCCCTTCTGGCTCATGGCTAAGATGGCTCATCAGTTAGGGCCCGCTTTCTGTGACCTTGACGCAGTGTGGATCCCAGGCTTTCCCGATCAGTGTGGTCATGGAAGTCTCTGGAGCCTCCTGTGCGGACAGTCAGTCTTCTCATGCGGGGGAATGTGCCAGATGTTATGGGACAGGATACTACATCATCCATTTGGCCTGGGAATTTCCTGAACTGTCCCAAATTCTCCAAATATTCACTCCTAAAAGCCCAGAAATGTCGAGTGCTAAGTGTTTTCCATTCATAGCAGGTGGGGCGGTTGAGCTCACAGTTGGCAAGTGGTGGGGAGCCCCTCCCATGAGAGAGTGGGAGGAATGGAGATGAGTTCTGACGTTAGTGACCTCTGTTGCTGCTGTTCACTTTTCTAGTTCAGCAGCCTACAGAAGGAGATTGAAGAACGGACCAACGACATCGAGACCCTAAAAGGAGAGCAGGTGAAGCTGCAGGGAGTCATTAAGTCTCTGGAGAAGGACATTCAAGGCTTCAAGCGAGAGATCCAGGAAAGAGATGAGACTATTCAAGACAAGGTGACAGCCCTCCTTCTGTCCTCCCTCAGCCACAGCCAGGTGGGCCAAGGCGAGGAAGACGAAGCTCAGGGGAGAGAGGGTCCCTGGCGTCTCGGGATGCATTGCTTTAACTTCATGGGGGAACCAGCACTCACTGAAGTGCCTGTTGTGTGCTTGGCTGTCAACACATCACATTCGGTTCTGCCAACAACCCAGGGGGCCTGAGCAACCCAGTGTTATGGCTGGGGAAGCTGAGCTCCAAGAGGCTGGGTGTCTCACCCAGGGTCACACGCTTTAATAGGTGAACCTGAGTCAGCTGACTCCACTGCTCCGGGCATCCTCGGAGACGCTCCCCCATGGACTGGGGGCGGCTCACCTGCCACACCGCCCACATGGTCCCCCGTCGCAGAGGGACTCTCCTGGGGTTGTCCCTGTCCAGGAGGCTGCTTCCACTTTTTGGGATGCCGTTCTTGCAAAACACTCAGACAACAGAAACATCACGTTCTGTGGGGCAGACCCCTCAATACCCAGCATTTAGTATCATCCTCCTGAGCACATCCAGATTCCATGCCCTCTTCTCCATCCCCCTCTGCCACTACGACCTGAGGCAGGCAGAATTCTCCAGGGGCCGAGGACACAGGCTTCAGTGTTAGGGAACCAGGTCCAGCACAGGTTCCGTTCACTGGCCACTGCACCTTGAGCAACTTCTCTAAGCCTTCATTTTCTCACCTGTAAAATGGGAATGATTGGCCGGGCACGGTGGCTCATGCCTATAATCCCAGCACTTTGGGAGGCCAAGGCGGGCGGATCACAAGGTCAGGAGTTCGAGACCAGCCTGGCCAATGTAGTGAAACCGGATCTCTACTAAAAATACAAAAATTAGCTCGGCAGGTGGTGCGTATCTGTAATCCCAGCTACTCAGGAGGCCGAGGCAAGAGAATCGCTTGAACCCAGGAAGCCGAGGTTGCAGTGAGCTGAGATGACACCACTGCACTCCAGCCTGGGTGACAGAACAAGACTCCATCTCAAAAAAAAAAAAAGATGGGGATGATAACCACCTCAAGGGGTCTTGTGAAGATTACATGGGATCATGCCTGGATGTCATTTCTGCACATGTTGATGCACATATCTGGGCTTTTTTTTTTTTAGGGAGATCCAAAGACCTGTTCAGATTCTCAAAGGGGGTTTTGACAAGAAAGGATGAGGGCCTCCTCGCCTAGAAAATGGCAGCAGCCTTCTAAGCAATCGAATGGCCTCACTTCGCACCTCCTAGCACCATGCACTGGCAGGGTACAGGTGCAATGCTGCCACTGTCCTGCCCAAAGCCCTCACAGCTGCCGTAACTACAGCAGGGGTCAGCACGCTCTTGTTGTAAAGACCTAGGTAGTAGATACTTTTGGCTTTGAAGGCCATGTGGTCTCTGCCTCAACAAATCAACACCGCTGCCATAGTGTGAAACCACCCATCAACAAAACATGAATGAATGAACTTGGCTGTGTTCCAGTAAAGCTTTACAGAAATAGATGGCAGGCCATATGTGGCCCACAGGCTGTAGTTTGCCAGCCCCTGGCCTATGAGATAAGTTCTGAACTCATTCCCCCAACACAAAGACCCTCACTTCCCTCCTCATTTCCCCAGCCTCACCTCTCACTTCCCCCATGAACCACCACATGGCTCTCAAGCCAGTCATTCTCAGCAGCCTCGATTCATACTTTGCCTTCTGTGCTTTCCTCTTTTACAACATTTATCACATTTTAGGCTTAGATTTGCTTCTGTATCTTCTTTCCCAGCTAGTGTTTTCTTTTAAGGGCAAGGGACTGTGTTGTATTTATATTTGGAAACTCAAAACTTGGCAAAAGACGTTCATTCAGTGAATGTTTGATGGATGGATATACAACAAATTACCTTAAAACTTAGTGATTGAGGCTGGGCGCAGTGGCTCATGCCTGTAATCCCAGCACTTTGGGAGGCCAAGGCAGGGTGGAAAACTTGAAGGCAGGAGTTCGAGACCAGCCAGGCCAACATGGTGAAACGCCGTCTCTCCTAAAAATACAAAAATTAGCCAGGAGTGGTGGCACATGCCTGTAATCCCAGCTACTCAGGAGGCTGAGGCAGGAGAATCGCTTGCACTTCAGAGGCAGAGGTTGCAGTGAGCCAAGATCCCACCACTGCACTCCAGGCTGGGTGGCAGAGTGAGACCTTGTCTCAAAAAAAAAAAAAGAAAAAGAAAAACTTAGTGATTGAAAATAACTATTTTATTCTGCTTACAGGTCCTACAGGCCTGGAATCTGGACAGGGTGCAACAGGGTGGCTTATCTCTGCCCCCGATATCTGGGGCCGCAGCTGGGAATACTGGGGGTGACTCAAAACAGCTGGAGGACAGATCAACATCCAATGTGGCCTCTTCAGTCACGTCTGGCACCTTGGCAGGGATGTCTGGGAGACTAGACTCAGCTGGGTCTTTTGATCAGAGCCCCTAATGTGCCCACCAGCCTGGATGTCTCAGTGCAGTTGGACTTCTTACACAGCAGATGGCCTCCCCCAGAGCAGGCGTCCCAAGAGAGCCAGATAAAAGCTGCGTGGCCTTTTTTGGCCTAGCCTTGGAAGCCACACAGCCTCCCTTCTGCTGCAGTATTTGGGTTATGAGCAAGTCACAAGTCCAGGCAGATGCAAGAGAAGGGAATTGGCTTCCATCTCCTGATGGAGAAGCAGCAAGGTCACGCTGTAGAAGAGCTGGAGTGTGGGGCAGGAGATGCTGTGGGGGCCATCGTTGGAAAATACAGTCGTTCACAACCTAATATGAATGAGTGAGTGAATGAATTAGAGTCCTGGCACAGAAGCTAAGGAGTCTGTGCGGCAACCCCGTGGGGAGAGTGCCAGCCTCTGTACTGACAATGGGAGCAGAGGAGTCTGCTGGGTGACCTCTTCAACCGCAGGCTTGATGCTCTTTGCCCTAAAGGGCTGCAGTATACCAGGGCCTTATAATACCTCTCACTTTTCTCTCATCTCATCCCCAGGAGAAGCGAATTTATGATCTGAAAAAGAAGAATCAAGAACTAGGGAAATTCAAGTTTGTGCTTGACTACAAAATAAAAGAGCTGAAGAAGCAAATCGAACCTCGGGAGAATGAGATCAGGGTGATGAAGGAACAGATTCAGGAGGTGAGATGCCATTTGCAACACTCTGGCCTTCAGACCCTCTGTCTCTTCTTCCATGATAGGGTAGCTGGCCTCAGGGACTGAGAGGAAGCTCTCCTCACAGTCCTCTCTGCTCCCAAGGTGTGTGCAGCCTCCAGTCCTCAGGGGTGCAACAGGGAGGACCGGGGCCCAGCTGCTGGCTCAGTTGTCCAAAAGCAAACAGCTTGGGGGTTCGCTTGCCGCAGGACCTGGGGATGGGCTTTGGCCCTACCCATGCCGCAGTGTGCAGCGCTCTGTGCCCTCGAGGGAGACGCGGCTATTGGGCATTTGGCCACCAGAGGGCAGTGTGTACTCAGCCAACAGGCTATCTCACCAGCAAGCACATTTCTTCTCAAACTGGAAATGTTGGCTGCGACCCTAGGCGAGGCCATGGTGTTTGGACTTCATCTGATAAGGAATGAGAAGTCATCAGAGGCTCTTGAGCAGAAGAATGGCATGATTAAGAATATGTTCTGGGAAGGAAACAGGATGACGGTAGAGAGGCGAGATTAGAAGCAAGATCAACTGGACAAGGGTTTCTGAGAGTCCTGTGAGGTCCCCGTGTCCCCCACACCCCGCCATTCCCTGCAACATCTGTTTCGCCGTCAGCCTCCCCTGCTGGGCAGCAAGCGGCCGACAGGGGGAGTCCCTGTTGACCTAAAACCGAATTATTGATTTTTCTCTCCCTGTTCCTCTAATTTTCCATTTCTCAGTTAGTGGTCCATGATCCATCCAGTTACTTAATGCAGGAATGTAGAAGTCTTTCTTGATTCTTCACTTCTCTTAACTCCTATATCCAGATCATCACCAACATCTATCTGATCAGTTTCCAAAAGATATCTCACATTCAATCCTCCTTTCTCGCTGCTGCTATCACCCTGGTCCAAGCAGCCGCCATCTCTTATCTGGACTGGACTCCAGCCTCCAGTCTGGTCTCCACATAGAGACCTGAGTGAACTCAGTGGGGTCCCATCCCACCTACAATCAAATCCAAAGTCCCAATCAGGCCGACAGGGTCCTGCATGATAGATAGATACCTTTGGTTCATGCACTGTGGATCTCCCTGCCTCTCCAGCCTCATCTCAAAGCTCCCTCTCCCTGCTCCAGCCCACTGGTTTTCTGACAGTACCCAGAAGTCACGCTTTTCCATCTCAGGACCTCTGCAGTGCTGCCTAGAAGATTCTTCCCCAGATGGCCACATGGCTGGCTTCTTTGCATCTTTCAGGTCTCAGCCTATATGCCACTTCTTCAAGGAAGCCTTCCCCTGACCACCTAGTTAAAATAGGCTTCTGCTCCCCCCTCTATCTTCTCTCATTGTTTGTGCTGAGCCAGGATAACAGATACAAGGGTGTCAGAGAGCACTGATGACCCAGCTAGAAGTGGATGTGCAAGAGCCATGGTGGTGCCCGTCTGCCCAATGACGCCTTTGCTCTGGTAAGCCCAGTAAAGAAGCCAGGTGGAGATGAGTTGAGGGCCAGGGAGCCCAGGGAGGGCATGTCCTTGTGACAATGACTTTTTCTGTGGCTTCTGGGATGAGAAGGGCCAGGGAAAAAGTCATTGTCAGGCCACTTCTGGGCAGCCCTTTCTAATGGGCACGTTCTTTAGCTGTGCAAATGCCCATATCCGATGTGTGTCCTCTACAAGGTGGTTCTGTGTAACTGCCAACACTGCCCTCTTAGCTTATGTGCCCCCAGCTGACCACATACCTGCCTCCGCGGGGCCTCCTGCCATTCTTGAGTGACTTCAGGGCCCCCAGATGGCAGCTGTCAATCATTTGGGGTGCTGTAACAAAACACCATAAAAGGGGTAATTTATAGCCAACAGAAATGTATTGCTGAAGGTACTGGAGGCGGTGACGTCTAGGACCAAAGCTCCAGCAGATTTGGTGTCCAGGCCTGCTCCTCATAGATGGCACCTGCCGTGTGTCCTCGTGTGATGGAAAGGCAAAAGTGGGCAAACAAGCTCCCTCCAGCCTCTCGTACAAGGGCACAAATCCCATTTGTGAGGGCTCTGCCCTCAGGACCTGATCACCTCCCAAAGACCTGACCTCCTAATCCTATCACTTTGGGGGTTAGGTTTCAGCCTAGGAATTTGGGGTCAGGGGCACCAACGTTCAGACCATAGCAGCCTGAGAAGATGAGAGGAAGAGCAGAGGCCCCACCCACCTGGAGGGCCAGCACACCACAGGCCCCTGGAAATCACAGCCCCATTTCTTCCTCCTCATTTGACACATTTGTCAACTGATTTCAGGTCAGGTCCATTGTTTGGTAATGGTCAGCTTACTTCCCCCACCAACACACCTGGGGGGGACCATTCACCTTCTCTGGCAGTAACAGGGGCCACCCATGGCCTTGATGCTCAGCAGGGAATACACTCGCACCTTGGGAATGATTCCAGCAGGGCCCTCCTACCTCCTTCTGCTGCTGCCAGTTGCTGTCAGGGATGATATCTGGGCCTGGGTGCTTCCCTCTGGGGGTCATAGATACCTTTGGTTCATGCACTGTGGATCTCCTATAAAGATCCTTCCCTCCCAGGAAGGAAGCCTCAAGCCCTCAGCTCAACTGTAGAGCTAAAACCTCTTGTGACACTTCCCGATTCAGGTACCTCCCCCTCACATACTTTTTCCAACTTTGCTCTGATGATTCAAGGGTCCCTTTGCTCTGCCTCGGGGGAGGGGTTTCGCGAGCCTTGTCATTTTAGTTCACACTCATTTAGGTATTCATCTAGGGCAGGGTTTCTGAGGCTCGGCACTGTTACTATTTTGAGGTAGGTAACTCTCTGTCGTGGAGGGCCTGTTCTGTGTGTTGTAGGATATGCAGCAGCATCCCTGGTCTCTACCCACTAGAGCCCAGTAGCACCCCCTGCCCAAGGTGTTACAACCAAAAAATGCCTTTAGGCCTTGCCAGATTTCTTCCAGGCGGGTGGTGGGGGAGGGGCAAAATGCTTTCTCCCCTCCTCCCTGAGCCCCATGGAGAATCTCTGAGTGTGAAAAACACTTGGAAAAGTAGATGGAATTTCCACACTGGGAACGAGATGCTTGTTTCCACATAATGGGCTAGGCTTCTGGTTGTCCAGCCAGCTACTCACATTTGACATACTTCCCAATGTTTCTATAAACAGATTATTTTTATTCTCAGGGTGGCATGAGTCTTTGGCGGGGGGGAAAAAATGAACGGAAGTAAATAATATACTCCTATATGCCCTCCATGCTAACCTAATCTGTCACCGCTGGCCTGAGATTTAGAGAATGAGAACTCAGACATGACCTTTGGGAGCCCCACAAATAAAAGCCCCTTTCCCTCTTCCAGCTGCCATTGCCTTGGCCTAGGACGCCCTCATCTGTCTCCCAGCTGCCATTGCCTTGGCCTAGGACGCCCTCATCTGTCTCCCAGCTGCCATTGCCTTGGCCTAGGACGCCCTCATCTGTCTCCCAGCTGCCATTGCCTTGGCCTAGGACGCCCTCACCTGTCTCCCAGCTGCCATTGCCTTGGCCTAGGACGCCCTCATCTGTCGCCCACCTGCCATTGCCTTGGCCTAGGACGCCCTCATCTGTCTCCCAGCTGCCATTGCCTTGGCCTAGGACGCCCTCATCTGTCTCCCAGCTGCCATTGCCTTGGCCTAGGACGCCCTCATCTGTCTCCCAGCTGCCATTGCCTTGGCCTAGGACGCCCTCATCTGTCTCCCAGCTGCCATTGCCTTGGCCTAGGACGCCCTCATCTGTCTCCCAGCTGCCATTGCCTTGGCCTAGGACGCCCTCATCTGTCTCCCAGCTGCCATTGCCTTGGCCTAGGACGCCCTCATCTGTCTCCCAGCTGCCATTGCCTTGGCCTAGGACGCCCTCACCTGTCTCCCAGCTGCCATTGCCTTGGCCTAGGACGCCCTCATCTGTCGCCCACCTGCCATTGCCTTGGCCTAGGACGCCCTCCTCTGTCTCCGGGGCCACAGTGGCAGCCTCCTGACGGGTTGCCTGACCCCATCTTGCTCTTTCCAGAAGAACCTCTGCATCAGGCCCTCTAAGTAGCAAATTACATCATTCCACTCTTGGTCAAAGCCTTCAGCAGCTCTCTGGCTCTCTGAGCTTTCATGATAAAGGCAAACTTCTCACCATTTGAGCCTCTGCCCTTGGGTCCTGCATGACCTAGCTCAGCCAGCCTCACGGGTCCCTCCCGTCTCCCCCTCCTTCAAATCCCCCTCCTGCAGCCGCCCTGAGCCACTTGTAGCCTGCAGAGATGCGCCAGTCTGCCCGTACCTCTGGTCCTCTCTATGCAGGCTGTTTTCTCTTCCTGGAATTCTCTTTCCCCTTTTGTCCGCTAATACTTATTTTTCCTCCTGAATCCAGCGGACGCATTCCTTCTTTGGGCGCTGCCTGCCCACCTCCTCTGCGTACACACAATGCTTTCTGCCTTAAGTGCAGTGTTTGTCCTGCTCCGCCTTAACTTCTGACTTACTTCTTTCTTCCTTGCAGATGTAAGGCCTCTTGAAGGCAGAAACTACCTCTTCATCAGCTTTATATCCCTAAGTCTACAGCAAGCTGGGCTGCCCTTTCTAATGGGCACATTCTTTAGCTGTGCAAATACCCACATTCAATGTGTGCCCTCTGCAGGGTGGTTCTACATCACTGTGCCAACACTGCTTTCTTATCATTCCTCTTCCAGAAGCAGCTTGTTCCAGGCTCTTCTCACGTCCCTCACTATTGCTCTCCTTTACCCACCACACTTGCCCTTCATTCATTTGTTCATTCATCAGATATTTGAGTGCCACTTTTATGCCAGACTTTGGGTCAAAGGGCTATTGTGTCTATACAAAATGCTTCCCATAATGAGGAAAACATTCCTCTAAAAGCTGCCCCTTTGTGTCTAGAACATGGATATGGTTAATTAGGGCCTCCTGGTACCCGCCAGAAGGTTGCCAAGAGCCTTGAAATGTGACCAAAGGGCCTGGGATCGACTTGGTGGAGTGGGTGTCTACACTACCCAGCCATGAAGAAACCCAGTGAACCATCCCATTCTCCCAAAACAGTCAGAAAACCTCACTATTAACAGAAACACTAGTGTCCACCAGATTTAGTCCATAAGTCAAACATCACTTCTTTGCTTTGGGCAGGAATTAGGTCAACAAAAGCTCCTGCGCGGTAGTCTCATTCTAATCGGGCACTCCAGTTATCGTTCCCATGACTTTGGTTAATATAAATGCAACAGTGAATTTTTTAAAAATCTTTCAGGCCAGGCGCAGTGGCTCACGCCTGTAATCCCAGCACTTTGGGAAGCCGAGGTGGGCAGATCACTTGAGGTCAGGAGTTCGAGACCAGCCTGGGCAACATGGTGAAACCTCGTCTCTACTAAAATTACAAAAAAAAAGAAAAAAATTAATTGGGCGTGGTGGCAGGTGCCTGTAATCCCAGTTTACTCAGGAGGCTGAGGCTGGAGGATTGCTTGAACCCGGGAGGCGGAGGTTGCAGTGAACCAAGATGAAGATCACACCACTGCACTCCAGCCTGGGCAACAGTGTGAGACTCCATCTAAAAAAAATATTTCAGAAGCTCATGGTGGTTTTTTATTTTTCTTATGAGGACAGGACACTTCGCAGTTGTACTTTTTAAAACCTTTCGACAGAATGATGAGGCTGAGGCTCCTTCTCAGCCTCCCCTTTCCTGTTTTATGCCTTACATGGGTGGTGCCCACATGTTGGTCCCTCCAAAATTTCTGCTTTAGAATGACCCGTGGCCCCAGAGGGTCGAGATTTGCTCATACAGCTTCACAAAGCAGGCGAGGAAGGTGCTTCTCTGGGGAACCCTGCATCACGTTAGAGATGAGGTTCCAGTCCTTGAGTGTCACCAATTTATAAGGAATTCAAGGAAATAAAGTAATCGGCATGGTTGAAGGAAAGGGAAAGTGAATCAGAGGGAAACCTTCCCAGCCTGGCCATGGAAAGACGTGATGCTGGTGTAGCACATCAGTCAAGGGGTGGGGAGCTGTTAGGAAAGCAAGTAGAAGAAAGGTTTTGATCCAGGGACACAGAAGGGAATGAGAAAAGAGATGCCTGGGAGTCAGGGGCAGCGTTCCCACTGGAAGAGTACGCTTCTCAGATACAGTTTTCATTCTCTTTCTTCTTCCTGACTCTTTTCCCTTGTTCGTTACAGATGGAAGCTGAACTGGAGCATTTCCATAAGCAGAACACTCAACTGGAGCTGAACATCACAGAGCTGTGGCAGAAACTGAGAGCCACTGATCAGGAGATGCGCAGAGAGAGACAGAAGGTGTGAGGGTTTCAGAGTCTGGCAGTTCTTGGATTCGGGATCTGGCACCTGTCTGCAATGGGCAGCTGGCTTCCAAGAGACAGAGCCAGCCCACTGCGAGGATCTGTTTCCCATTTTAACTCACATTCTTTACTTGCTCCCAGCCCTGCCTGATTTCAGGCCCATGTAGATTTACATCATTGAGCCCATCTGAGACTATAAAATGACTTTGGGTAAGTGATCAAGGAGGTGGGAAGCCAGCGTGGTAGGAATATTCGTAGCATTTAGCTTCTTTGGCGGAGGAAAGTACGTGTTCAGAGAGGCAGTTTTTTGTCACTGGTTTAAGGCTTTGACGACCAAAAAATTGCTGAGGCCTGGGGAACCTCAAAGATCATCGATTCCCATTTCTGTGTTATAAATAAGAAAAATTAGGCCCACAAAATTGGGAGGTTAAGAAACTTCACCCAGCACCCACAACTAGGTAGTACACACAGAGCTGATAATAGAATCTAGGTTTTTTGGACATGGGCCAGGACATGGTTGTGCCCTCCCCTAGCAGAGGCCACTCCATTACATTTATTGAATAGGATTGGAACTTTCCGGCGAGGCACAGTGGCTCACGCCTGTAATCCCAGCACTTTGGGAGGCCGAGGCAGGTGGATCACGAGGTCAGGAGTTTGAGACCAGGCTGGCCAATAGTGAAACCCTGTCTCTACTAAAAATGCAAAAATTAGCCGGGCATGATGGCACTCACCTGGAGTCCTAGCTACTTAGGAGGCGGAGGCAGGAGAATTGCTTGAACCCAGGAGACGGAGGTTGCAGTGAGCCGAGATTGTGCCACTACACTCCAGCCTGGGCGACAGAGCGAGACTCGGTGTCTAAAAGATTAGGACTTTCCCCTCCTCTGCAGTAAGCATTAATTAACTCTGTAGTAGGTAACACTAGCAGCTGCAGGGCCATAAACGTGAACTGATACAGATCCTGCCCTTTCCATGCTGAAGAGGCCAATCGGGGATTTGTGGCATGTGCACAATAGTTATATCAAGAGGTAGAAAACGACAGAATGCGTAGAAAGGGCCATGGGGAAAAGGAGAAAGGAGAGACTTTCTCCAGGTCAGGGTTGGGGAAGAGACAGGTAAAAGCATGATGAAGATGAAGAGGGGACGCTAGCCCAAGTGTGAGGATGAACCAGCCTGCCCACATGGCAGCGCTCCTGGCCATCAGGAAGGGTACCCCCTGGATGAGCTAATGCGCGGGACGTGGAAGCCTGGGCCAGGGATCTGCGAGAGAGAAATGATACCATCCACCTTGGCTCTAAAGGGATATGGTGGCCATGTGAGCCTCCTTTCATCGTTTAAGGCCTGTGGTCCTGAAAGGAATCCAGAGCCAATAAAGGAACCCTAGGTGGCCTCTTGAGGATGAAGCCCCATGTAGGCTGTTGAGGCCGGTGCCCAGCCAAGGGCAGGTGCACAAGACTTTTTAGTGTCTCCACCTGTTGGCCATGTGCCCGTCTAGGTCTCTGTGTCCAGTGCCGCCCCTGGCAGTCAGCTGTAAGTCCCAGATGAGGTGTCTCTCTTCCCTTTCTGGGCCATTAGCCTCTGCCTGCAGCCCCCGCCCCTCCACATGGCGGGTACCCCACAGCAGCATAAGGAAATGTCTCTGATTGCAGGAGCGGGACTTGGAGGCGCTGGTCAAGAGGTTTAAGACAGACCTCCACAACTGCGTGGCCTATATTCAGGAGCCGCGGCTGCTCAAGGAGAAAGTCCGAGGTCTCTTTGAGAAGTATGTGCAGCGAGCAGACATGGTGAGCTCAGCCTCCCCCTCCGGCCACGCCCTGCTCTCCCTGGGTCTCCTTTCCCTCGACGACAATCTCCTGGCCTGTCAGGTGGAGATCGCGGGGCTGAACACAGACCTGCAGCAGGAGTACTCCCGGCAGCGGGAGCACCTGGAGAGGAACCTGGCCACTCTCAAGAAGAAGGTGGTCAAGGAGGACGAGCTGCACCGCACCGACTACGTCCGCATCATGCAGGTACCTGCGCGCTCCCTCCGCCCCGGGTCCGAGATGAGGGATCCCATCAAGGGTCCTTCTGAGACCGCCCGTCTTCAGGGCTCCCCAGGCATCTGGGGACCCAGTAGCTCCCCCCTCGTCTTATTTTGACTCCTCTCCTCTGACCTCCCAGAGCTCATCCTCGCTGTGACTGTGGGTGAGAGCTCACCTAGGAGGTTTGCTAGGCACTTCTATGCTGCACCCTGCCCTCTGCCCCACCAATGCCTACCTCCCTTCCCCAGGCACCCCATTCCTTTTTTCTACCCCAGCTTTATCCAGAGCACACCTGTGTCCTGCCTCACTCCTCTTGTCAGCCCTGGGCCCTCTAGACCTTCATCCACATCATCTTAGCTCTCCTGAGCACTCTCCCTTCTCTCTTCTGTTCCCAGCTCTCATTTCACCTGACTTGGTTTTGCTCCTTTTTATTCTGCTACTGGTATCTCGTGGCCCCGCCTCGTCTGATTTTTCTGGTACCTGAGGTCCCTACCATTATCTCTTGGGTCCCAAGTTAGCCACACCCTCCCAGAGCTGGCCTCGCTCTGGTTTAACACACGCCTCACACCCACCTCCTTGGATCCTTCATAGGCTGTTCAGAGCACCTGACCCCATTACTGCCGCCTCCACCCAGGCACATTATCAGGACTGCCAGTCGGGATTCTTCTGCCAGATTTCTGTTTGGGTATCAGTATTATCTGAGGCAATTAACGTGAATTAGTATCAAAAGGGAACATCAGAATCGCATTTATAAAGCACGTACCTTTTTATGTTCACATTCCTTTAATGCCATAATTAAAATACTGGAATGAGAACGGGTTGCAGTTAGATTGAAACAAACCAGTTCCCAGCTTGGCCAGTTCATGCACAGCTGGGCAGAGCACACTGTGATTCAGGCCAGACCCAGGCACGGCTGATCTCATGCCGTCTTACAACCAGCCCCCGCTGAAAAGCAGCCCGGTCCATCTACCCATTGCCCTACTTCTGGGCTATGAAAGCCGTCGGAGGCCCAGAGATAGAAGTGCCTCCAGCTGATGGAGCCCTGAGACATCAGCAGCTGCACACTGAGCCGCTGCTAAGGGCCTGGAGTGCAGCAAGCAGGAAGGGGAACCAGGGTGACAGCAGGAGCAGCTGTCAGCTGCTGACATCGCTGAGCCCCTCTGTGCCCTGTCACCAGAGCACAGGCCTGAGGGGCCCCCCATGGACTAGGTCCCTCTCTCCATGCCAATCAGCCAAAGCAGACATCGGTGTAGGAGGAGGAAGACCACAGGCTAGCCAGAGGGTGCGAGGTCAGCATGAGGCTGCTGGGTGGGCATCCTGTCTTGTTCTGCTTCCCCATACCCTGGAGGATGCTGGGCCAGCATGGGGTGAAAGCAGAGGAGACCCAAGCGGTGCTTCTGCCCACCCCTGCCACTCCGAGATGGCTGGCAGAGGGAGCCATCAACAAGTGAAGTCCCTGGAAGAATGTGTTCTCCAGCAGTACTGTAACCTATGTGCTGGGGAGTCCCGTGGACCCAAATGAGCAACTCCAGCAACTGCAGGGAGCAAGAAGGGGCCCAGGGCAAAGGGGGGGTGGGGGCGGCAGGGGGTGCAGGTCTCCAGGTCCCCACCCCTTCAACCAGAAAGAGACTGCTTGCTGATAACAGCGGGGCTCTTTTTATTGGCAAAAAGTTTGGAAGATTTTTTAAAACAAGTTTTCTAAACCACTGTGCCGACCCTGGTTTACCCTGCCACTCTTCTGCCAGGAGACCTTGGGTAAACTGTCTAACTGAAGGAGCCACCCTCCCTATCTGTAAAATTGGGAGGAAAACACCAACTTGAAGTGGGGAGTGTTTCTGCAAGATCGAATGGGATAACTATATAAGGCACTAGGCACTGGCCTGGTACAGAGTAAGTGCTCAAAAAGGCAGTGTCCATCCTCATCGTCCAAGCAAAGGACCTATTCAAGAACCAAGGTAGAAATCTGGTGGGAGAGCCTAGGAGCCCATCACAGGATGGGACACAGGTGCCTATGGACTGCGGGTGGCGGGGGTGGAGGGTGGATGGCATAACCAATTCCAGACCCTCAGCTGGTGGCCTTGGTGTGTGCTGGTCAGGAGCTGGCTGGACCTCATCTTCAGGTTGCCAGGACCCTGGCACTTCAATCCAAAAAGGCTGAGGAAGGCCGTGGCAAACATGGCCTCTAAGAGTAACTCATTAGAAAATAACAGAAAATGAGGTCACTGTCTCATTTGTATATTCAGACAGGAGCTCAGCCTCCCCAATCCATTCCTCAGCACACTGGCAGATATGAAAATAAGAGTTGCTATGAGATACAAACATCTAGGACACACATTTTATTCATTCAGTACACATTTTTTGAGGGCTTCTTGTGCGGCAAGCTCTGTGTCAGTCACGGAGGATTCTAAGATGAATGTGATAGTGTCCCGTCCTCAAGGAGTTCATCATTGGGAACTTGGACCAGATACAAATCATTACTGCTCAGTTCATTGTATGCGTGTGTGGGCTTATTCTGGAAATGGGGTTCAGTGATGCCTGCAGGACTTACGGGAGGTTTCTGAGGGCAAGGGGCATTTGAGCTGGGCCTTAAAGGGTGAGTAGAGGGTCATCATGGAACAAGTGGGGGGGGAAGAGCCTTCCGGGCCGAGGGAACAACCTGAGAAAGCAGAGAAGAGTGAGGCCTGTGGCGTGCTTGGAGACCCCGGAGTCCAAGAGAAGAGAGTCCGGGTGGAGAAGAACCCACAGAAATGGTTGGCGGCTGAGGGTCATGTTGAAAAGGGCCTCTATGTCCTGCCAAAAAGTAGTTTGTCCTGTAAACAGGCTCCACACAAGGTATCTTAGGTAGGGGTGTCTTTGTTTTGAAGACAAAACACTCCATTGGCAGGGTGGGAAGACTGGTGGGGAAAGAGGCAGGTGGCAGAAAAATCCATTAGGAAATGACTGTCATGTTAAGGGTGATGAGAAGGACTTGGAAAAGGGAAAGCTGTGGTGTCCAAAGGCATTTCAGAGTAGAAACGACAACTAAAAATGTCAGGTTAGACATGGGAGGGAGGTTGAAAGAACGGAGAAGGATTCCAGGATGGCTCATTTGTGCAGTTAGGCAGATGGTGAGCCCACTAACTGTGGGTTCCAGAAAGATGTCACTCATGCAAGGATTCCAAGTCCATGGAATAAATCTGTTGCCTGCTTTTTCCAGGCTGTGAGGTGCTGCCATATTCTAAAGGTATCGACTCAGGCCATGCCATTAGGGGGCGCTGTAGCCATTCCCTTCCCTTCTCTGCTCAGTACGGAGGTTGGAAACACCTGCCAGGCTCATCAGTCAGTTCCAAAGGCCAAAGGCAGTCCTGCACTGCTCCGCAGAGCCCCTTTGCTTAAAAAGCTTTTTACATACACAGCCTCACATCCCCCAAGACTTGGCACCTTGGTGTACCCCAGGTCAGAGTTCGTCTTCAGCTGCGTAGACCTGGGTGGGAGCATGGAGGATTGGAGGGGCTTTTGGAGGCCCATTTGACCAGGAAGAGATGAGGAAGAGAAGGCTCAGCAAACCCATTGCCTTCACATTTGTAATTCACAAAGCCATCCAAAGCATAAACTTGACCTCAGTGTGACCTCGGGACCCCTCAGAACACAGGCCATCCCAGAAAACATTTTGCGGGGGAGCCCAACACTTATTGGGGGTGCCCTTCACCATCATACTATGTGAGGTATTGGAATGGAGGTGACATGAATGTGAGGGGGGAAAGCAGAGCCTGGAAAGCAGTAGCCATGGAGGAACGGGGCACTCTGGATGGAGGCACAACAGGGTTCAGACCCCAGCTGTACCACTGAGGTACGGCCTCAGTTTCCTCACGAGGCTGGTGTAAGGATGAACTGAGGGACTGTACCCGCGCTGTTTGATCCACTGCAGGGATCCAGTCAACCCCTGCAATTGTGGTTACTCATTATCGTTATCATCAAGCTCTTGCTGCCTTCGGTTCTGCTTGCTGCCTCCAGGCTCCAGGCCTGGAACACTCTTCTCCTCTGCCTGCCCTGGGAGCCCTCCTCACACTGGGTTGGCCCCTGCTTCAACCTCGCATGGCAGCTCTGCACTGAAACTGAGCGGGACCTCCCCACGTCTGGCACAGTGACCAGTGTAAGCTTTCAGGAACTGGTTCTTAGATGACTTTTCTTAAATGAGTAAGTGAACGAATGAATGAGCAGAACAAGAGAGTCAGCCTGCACTGAGTGGTGGGCCTCAGTCATAGTCCAACAAGGATCAAGCCCTGGAGACCCGTTTAGGTGAGGGAGCATCGTGAAGATGTCAGAGGTTGGCAGGGGGGAGCTTGGAACCAGAAATCCCAATCACAGTGAGGGGGCTGTAGAGGGTGGAGGGGGTAGGGAGAAGCCAGGGCAGGGCTTCACTTGGGCGGGCCTTTACAGCAGAACAGGGGAGGGAAGTGAGCAGGTGACAAACCAGCCAGCAAGAAGCATGAACAGCAGAATCAGCTCAGACACAAAATCAGTAGGACTTAGTGACAGAATGAATGGAGATGACCAAAAGAGGAAGCAACTAAAGATGCGAACTGAGAGACGCAAATTGTGCTTTCAGTTTCTAGTGCTTATGCTGATGATTATTGATGGATTATTTAATGAGGATTGGGAGAAGTGAAGCTTAGCGAAGCCTAATGGAAGGAGAAGTGGAGAGAGACCTCGAGTGAGCAAGCTTGCCCCTGTGGCTCTAAGACCCTCCCTCCCTTCTGTTCTGGTCTCTTTCACCTGTCCCTGACCCCTTGGTTTGTAACTTCCTCATTAGTAAGAATTGCATCTTATTCGATTTGGCATCCACTGCATTAGTTATTCATTTGCTCATCCATTTCACAGATGTTTACTGAGCTCCTCTGACATGCAACGCAGGGTCCAAGGTCTATAACCCGATAAATATGTATTGAATTGATCACGTCGTGATATAAAGTCTGCAAGGAGAAGGTCCATGGGAGGATCTAGGCATTTTACCAGGCAGCCTCTGGAAGGGAAATGTGGGAAATCCATCACTGTTACGAGAAAATTTGTAATGTTCCCCCCCTTCCCTCCCAAACTGGGGAGACCAAAGAATGTCAAGTCCAGTTTGATGAGTAGATGAGTTTATGTAGGTCTTCCATGTGGGGCACTCCTGGGCAGCAGCGGGACAGCTGTAGAGATCTGCATTGCCTGACATCTCTAAGCTGCTTTTAAGCTGATTTCCTGGCTCTTTGCCTAGTGTGTATTTCCCATGGGGCTGTTTCCTTGGTAGGTTTTCAGTTATCTTTCAGGATGTTTGGGTCATCAGCGACACCTACTCCTCAGCTGGGCACTGTGGTCTTGGCTAACTGTCTGGCCTTGAGGGTTAAGACAGTGAACATAACACCCTTAAGTAACCTGGTGGGGGGACCCATCACACTGTGATCACCAAGGCCTGGGTTGGCTAATAGGGTCAAACATTCGATGGAAAAAACATCTGACTCATAGAAACACAAGTACAAATGCTAGCATGGAGAATGAGGGGTCGACAGTGAAGACTGGGCATTTCATCCGAGAGAGAGAATTTCACTGCTATCAAGGAATACCTGAGGCTGGCTAATTTATAATGAAAAGAGGTTTATTTGGCTGACAGTTCTGCAGGCCGTATAGGAAGCATGGTGCCAGCATTGCTCCTGGTCAAGAACTCAGAAAGCGTTTACTCATGATGAAAGGTAAAAGAGGAACAGGCGCGTCACATGGCAAGAGAGGGAGCAGGAGAGGAGAAGGTTCCAGGTTCTTTTAAAACAACTAGTTCTTGCATTAACGAACAGAACAAGCACTCACTCATTACCACGAGGATGGCACCAAGCCCTTTATGAGGGAATCTGCTCCCATGACCCAAATACCTCCCTCTAGGCCCCACCTCCAACACTGGGGATCAATTTTGAGCATGAGATTTCAAGGAGACAAACATTCAACCCGTATTGTAATGAATACTAAAATTAATATACTAGAAGTCTAAAGATACAGATCTGTGCTTTAGATGAAGTATCTCTGGAGGAAAAGAATCTGTTGCAATGTCTCTAGCTCGACCCCTGCTCCCTCTTGGCCTCCACAGGTACCTCCCCACAGCAGAGAACTGTTAGTAACAGATCAGGGAGAACAGTGCTTAAGACCATCCTGTTCAAGGCCAGGCACGGTGGCTCATGCCTGTAATCCAGCACTTTGGGAGGCCAAGGCAGGCGGATCACGAGGTCAGGAGTTCAAGACCAGCCTGGCCAGCATGGTGAAACCCCGTCTTTACTAAAAATACAAAAAATTAGCTGGGCATGGTGGCAGGCACCTGTAATCCCAGCTACTTGGGAGGCTGAAGCAGGAGAATCACTTGAACCTGGGAGGCGGAGATTGCAGTGAGCCTAGATCACACCATTGCACTCCAGCCTGGGCAACAGTATGAGACTCCATCTCAAAAAAAAAAAAAAGACCATCCTGTTCTCTGGGCTCGGACTCCATAGCTACCACTCCTGAGATAATGTCCCAAGTAGAAGCACAGTTTGTTTCTGGCACAGGTCCATTTTGTGTAGATTTGGCCTGCAGTTGTCTTTTCTGGTATGCAGACCGTCAAGGTCTTTGCAACTGAAAGTGTGTTCTGACCTGCAGACCCACAGCAGCATTTCTTGGGAGTCCAGTGCAGGATTTCAGGGCCCATTCCAGACCTATGAGTCAGAGTGGCGTCTAACAAGGTGTTTAGGTGATGTGTTTGTATGGTCATACACAAGGCACTGCTGTAGACAAGCTGACTGCTGTGGCTGTGGGCTCTATGAGCAAAGTGGCCAGTCTCTTTGGGCCCTTAGGGATGGGCCTCCTCCTTGGGGTACTTGTGCTGGGTATGAAATGGAAGGCAGAGATTTGAGGTGTGGGGAAGAGGAGAGAAGAGACTGCCTGGATCCTGCACCACCAGGCCTCCAGCAAGCCTCATCGTCATTCCTGTTGACTCCCCTCCTCACTCTGCATACCAGTGATGCAGGACTGCTGCGGTCTTCCCCACCCCCATCAGCTGTGTCATATTCTGTGCCTTTGCTCCTGCTGTTCTAGTTGTCTGAGACACTCTTTACCCTCTCCTTGGTGACTCCTTCAAGCCTCAGCCCAGGGGTCAATTCCTAGGAATCTACTCTGGTCATTCAGGCAGAACTGAGCATCTTTCCTCTAGGCCCTATCCTCCATCGCAGCAAGGTGGCCACCACACTAAACTGTGCCCACACCCCTCACTGAAGTGCAAACTCCTCAAGAGCAGAAGCTAAGATCTACTCTCTATACCCTAGGATCAACACAGTATCTCCATAATACTGGATGACTGCATTATAGGTACTCAAAAAAAATTTATTAGATGGATGGTTGAATGGATGGATGGATGGGTATTTTATTTGTCAAACACAAATAAAAGAAGTGAGTTTCCAATGGATGCAGCAGATATTAATTATCCATTCACTTTTCTGTTTTACTCACTACACAGCAGCATGCTGAGGGCAGACCACGTCCTATTTCTGTTTGCATTCCATGGACTTACCAGATAGCCTGTAAATGTGGGTTCAGCAAATGAATGAAAAATGAATAAAATATAGCACAGTGCTTATGGAGCCACACTGTTGGGGCTGGAATCCTGGCTGTATCACTTGCTAGCTATGTAATTGAGCAAGTTGCATACCTCTCTCTGTGCCTCACTTTTCTCCTCTGTAAAATTGTGATTGTAATAACAACCCAGCCATAGGGTTATTTTGATGCATTTAAACTCATATAAAAAGTGCTTAGAAAAGCATTGTTGTTGCTGTTGACGTTGCAACAAGCATGGATGGATGGGAATGGTGCTGAGTCCACCTGAAGGTAAGTTAGCTGGTTCCTTAAGAGGCTGAGCAATAGGCTGGAGTAAAGGCTCAGGCCCCGACAGAGGATCCAGAGTTCTGGATACAGACCTAACCCTGCCCATTCCCCACCTACTCAGCCCCAGGAGGGCATGTGCTATGCCCACTAACCACTCATCCATCCACTCCACGCTCCCTCTCTCTTCCTTCTTTTCTGCAGGAAAATGTCTCTCTGATCACAGAAATTAATGAGCTCCGCAGGGAGCTGAAGTTCACTCGGTCCCAAGTCTATGACCTTGAAGCAGCTCTGAAACTGACCAAGAAAGTCCGACCACAGGAAGTTTCAGAGACAGGTAATGTCACCAGTGGCCAGGGGGAGATGGGCACTGGGATTAAGGGATGGATGGCAGCCGCAGGCAGGTCTCCCTTTGGCTTCCTTCTGTATCAGGTCACATCTACATATGGCCTTCTGGGATCCTCTCCAGGCCACATGCCTACCATCTGAGGAATCTGTGAGGGCTTTCCCACATTCAAACACACACAGGCCCACAGTGCCCTGGCTGACATCCTTGAGGTTAGCTACGGTTCAGAATGCAGAATCTTTCAGATTGTAGAAAGTGAACACTTTATATAACATTCCCAGAGGTGTCTGGGGCAGTGCCCTAAAATCAAGCATTTTTGTATTTCTGTAGTGACATATGAATATTCACACTAAGCTTCCTGAATTTAAAAAAGCATTCCGTTTTTAGATCTTCTTGCATTTTGGAATACTGAATAAGGGATTGTGAACCTGTACAATTAAAATGAAGAGAAAAAGAAAGATGAGAAGCTATTTAAAGGGGAGAGGGGAAATAATTACATAAATATTAAATGAGTCAGTTACTGCAATTATATCCTAAAGTTCCTCTGAATTTCTTTGACGGCCAAGGCAAAAAGAGAAACAAAAAAATATTGTAGTTTATATCATTCTCATTGTATGGCAAAAGGGAGCTTTTTTTCTCTGGAGAAACAAACGTTTCCCTGACAATAAATTCTCTGAGAACTTACCACATGGATCCTTAGGAAAGGAATGTGGAGTAACAATGGGCAGCCTTTAGTTATAGATGCAGCCTTTCAGGCCACAAAGAAGCGTTTTTTAAGTATCCACTTCTTATCTGGACCATCAGTAAAACCAAGAGATTAAGGCATCTCTGTGGCAAATTAAGCCAACATGGTTCAAGTTTTTGTTTTCTGGTGGTTTACATTCAGGAATAAAGATTAGAGGCTTGAACTGAAACATCCCATAGCTATGGATTGGGTGTCTGAAGTGTCAGTTGTCTCTTGCAGTGTGGCCACATAAGATTATGATGGGGGAACATGGCTGAGAGGTACACAGGAAACTTGTACTATTTTTGCAACTTCTCGTTAGTCTTCAACTATATAACTACAGATATTTAATTACAAAATTAAATACATATGTAAGAATATATATATATATATATATAATTTGGTTGTCTTGTGCATTTTTGGCTAGGGTTGAAGTTGAGACAAGAGTAAACCCTGAGTAGTACTTGAAGTGGCAAAATCAGACCCACAGAGTTCATGGGAGAGCATAGCGTGTGTCGTAAAGACCGAGATACTTGACTTCTCAGAGGTGAAACCATCTTCTCTTGAAAATAAAGCACAGATGAGAGCAATTCCAAAACTTCTCTTTAAAAATGTTTCAGGCCAGGCACTGTGGCTCACACCTGTAATCCCAGAACTTTGGGAGGCCAAGGCAAGCAGAACACTTGTGCCCAGGAGTTCAAGACCAGCCTGGGCCACATGGTGAAACCCCATCTCTACAAAAAATAGCTGTAGCCCCAGCTACTTGGGAGGCTGAGGTGGGAGGATTTTAGAATAAAATTGATGACCTGAGCCTGGGAAGTCAAGGCTGCTGCGAGCCATGGTCACTTCACTGCACTCCAGTCTAGATGACAGAGCAAGACCCTGTCTCAAAAAAAAAAAAAAAAAAAAAAAAAGTTTTAAATATGTCCAGGTATCCTAACAAATGTTCAGTTGAGACCTCCTCAGGATGCCATATGATATAGCCAAATATTTCATATTACTATCATGGAGATTTCTAGACATACACAAAAATTGAGAGAGAAGTCTAATGAATTCCTGTGACCCCAGTCCCCAACTTCAACAAATATCAACTCTTGTCACCTGTGTTTCATCAGTATATCCCCATCCCCACCCAGAAGCCAAAGTGGGGAACCTAGAAGAAATCTAATGTACCCCACAAAACCCTCAAAAGGCTCAGGAATGATCAGGAGCAGATATCTCTGGAGGTGGAAGTAAAGGTAGGCTGAAAACAGAAAAAAATCTGTTTAAGAAGCTGTTAGATCCACCTACTATCCAACACAGTGGCTAAAAACAGACCCACATCAAGTCCATCATCTTGAAATTTCAGAACACCAGGGTATAAGGTAAAAATAATGCTCCAGACTTCCAAAGGACTTAAGCAAAGTTTTTATACAAAGGATCAAAAATCACAATTACAGAATACAAAATCAACACACACAAAAAAGTTGCAACTTTTATGTACTAACCATGTACTATCCAAAAAGGAAATTAAGAAAACAACCGCATTTACAATTACATCAAAAAGAATAAAATACTTGGAAATAAACTTAACTGAAAAGGCAAAAGACTGAAAACTACAAAACATTGCTGAAAGAAAATTAAATACCAGTTAGTGGACTGGAAGACTTGTTGTTAATATGTCAATACTACCCAAAGTGATCTGCAGATTCATCGCAATCCCTATAAAAACCTCAATGGCTTTTTTGCAGAAATGGAAAAATCCATTCTAAAATTCATATGGAATCTCAAGGTACCCTGAATAGCCAAAATAATCTTGAAAAAGAACAAGGTTGAAGGTCTCATACTTTCTGATTTCACAACCTGCAACGGAACTATAGCAATCAAAACAGTGTGATACTGGCATAAAGACAGACATACAGACCAATGGAATACAATAGAGAGCCCAGATATAAACCCTCAAATATATGGTCAAGTGATTGTCAACAAGGGTACCAACACCATTTGGTGGGGGAAAGGACAGTCTTCTCAATGAGTAGTGTTGGGAAAACTGGATATACACATACAAAAGAATTAAGATGGATCCTTACCTTACACTTTATACAACAGTTAACTCACAGTGAATTCAAGATCTAAACAGAAGAGCTAAAACTATAAAACTCTTAGAAGAAAGCACAGAGGAAAAGTTTCATAACATTGGATTTGGCAATTATTTATTTGGTGAATGACACAAAAAGCCCAGGCAACAAAATGAAAAACAGATAAATTGGACTACATCAAAAGTTTAAAGTTTCAAGCATTAAAGACCATTATCAATAGCTGGACATGGTGGCACACACCTATTATCCCAGCTACTTGGGAGGCTGAGGCAGGAGGACTGATTGAGCCCAGAAGTTTGAGGCCAGCCTGGGCAACATAGCAAGACCCCAACTCTTAAAAAACAGACACAAACATACACACTATCAACAGATTGGAAGGGCAACCCAGCAAATAGGAGAAAAATGTTTGCAAATCATATAGATAAAGTATTTATATCCAGGCTATATAAAGAACTTCTACAACTGACCAACAACAAATTTTTTTTTTTTTTGAGATGCAGTCTCGCTCTGTCGCCAGGCTGGAGTGCAGTGGCGCAATCTCAGCTCACTGCAACCTCCACCTCCCAGGTTCAAGCAATTCTCCTGCCTCAGCCTCCCGAGTAGCTGGGACTACAGGCACGTGCCACCACACCCAGCTAATTTTTGTACTTTTAGTAGAGACGGGGGTTTCACCATGTTGGCCAGGATGGTCTCGATCTCTTGACCTCGTGATCCGCCTGCCTCAGCCTCCCAAAGTGCTGGGATTACAGGCATGAGCCACCGTACCCAGCCAGCAAAAATTTTAAATGGGCAAATTACTTGAACAAACATTTCTCTAAAGAAAATTTGTAGATGGCCAATAAGTATATAAAAAGATTCTCAATATCGATAATCAGTAGGAAAATGTAAATCGAAATCACAGTGAGATGCTACTTCTCACTGATTAGTATGGCTATTATAAAAACAAAAACAGAAGACAGAATATAGCAAGTGTAGGCAAAGATATAGAGAAATTGGAACCCTTGTGCACTGCTGGTGGGAATGTAAAATGGTACAGCTGCTATGGAAAATAATATGACAGTTCCTCAAAAAATTAAAAATAGAATCACCATATGATCCAGCAATTCCACTTCTGGATATATATGCAAAGAATTGAAAGCCAGAAACTCAAAGATATATGTGTAAATTTATGTTCATAGCAGCATTATTCACAGTTGCTGAAAGATGAAAGCAGCCCAAGTGTCCATTGATAGATAAGGATAAACAAAAGGTGGCATATACATTCAATAAAATAGTATTTAGCCTTAAAAAGGAAGGAAATTCTGACACATGCTGCAACATGGCTGGACCTTGAAGATACTATGTGAAATAAGCCAGCCACAAAAGGACAATATTGTATGATTCCATTTCAGTGAAGTGTCTATAGTAGTCAAGTTCATAGAAAGTAGATTGGTGGTTGCCATGGGCTGGGGAGTAGAGAGGAATGGGAAGTAAGTGTTTAATGGGTGTACACAGTTTTATTTGGACAAGATAAAAGATTCTAGAAATGGATGGTGGTAATGGTTGTACAACAATGTGGATGTACTTAAGGTTACAAAACTGTACACTTACAATGGTAAAATTTTGTTATGTATATTTTACCACAATTTTAAAATCTTTTTAATTTTAAAAATGATTATGTCATCTACATATCTATCATCATGAAAAAAATGGTTTCTTCATTTAGCCTTTTGGCAGTAAAGGATCTGAAACTATCAAATGACAGCAAATCCCAATTTCATTTGACTCCTCAACAGTAGCTGCAAGTTAGAGAACAATGAACCAGTATCTTTAATTTTCCAAGGTAAAATGATTTTCAATCCAAAATTCTATACCCAGGCAAACATTCAATCAAGGGAGAGGGGTAGAATTAAGGCATTTTTAGATATACAAGAGTCTCAATAAATTTACCTGCCATGCACTTTCTCAGGAAGCTACAAATGAATGCTCTTTGCCAAATAAAGGAAGTAAACCAAAAAGAAAGGCATAGGATTTAAATAAGACTCAAATAAGAGGAGGAAAAGAATTCCTAAAATGATGGTGAAGGGAGATAGTCAGATAATAGCTTTGCCACAGGACTAGAGAGTAATCAGTCCAGACTGGGTAGGTCAGAAGACACTTGGAGAAGATGAAATTGATATAATATCTAAGTATCTAATGGGAGAACATTTACACAACTACCAAAGAGTTGAGATTGAATTGGTGTTACCAAACTATCTGAGGTTTGGCCTAGGCCCTGCCACTACACACTGCACAGAAAGCCAATCACTGAGACAAGTATTGCCAAGGAAGAAGGCTTTAATCAGGTGCTGCAGCGGAGAAGATGGAAGTTGTCTCAAATCCATCTCTCCAAATGACTAAAACTAGGGGTTTAAATAACGGGGAAGAAATGTAACAATGTGTAAAAAACAAGAACTAGGGAGAGGCAAGAGGGCATCTGGTGCCCTAATCTGAGGAGTTTTGATTTTTGATACTTTTTTTAAGAGAACTGAAGGTCCTTTTTTGAGGAAGGAACTCAGGTAAAACAAATAGAAGTTTCAAGCTATGATAGCAGAAGGGTCAATTTCTATGTTTATCCAAAAACAATGGTCTATGGGAGTATGGGGCCTATTGGGCTGGTTTCAGTACCCCCTTTCTATTTATCAATTCCTCAATCATGAGAAATCTGGTTGTCGATCTTTCTGGCTGCTTCATGCTGAGGAGGGGTGTTGTAGGCAGCTCCACACCATGGGTGACCATGTGGTCACCTGAGAATCAAAGCTTAATCTAATACAGAGTTTTCTTCTGAAACAGTCTTTCTCTCTCCAGTCCCCACTTCCACCAAAGACAAATCACAGCAGAACAAGTCTACCTGCAAAATAAGCTTCGGTCCCATATACTTGGCTTGATTACCCACATAAAGTACAAGAATCATTGTCCATATAGACTCTCCCAAATTGGCTTTGCTGGAACATCTCGCAAGGCCATTTCAGTCAAAGCCCTGAGAAAATAATCAGTTCCTTCAATTATGTTCCATTACAAAAGAAAACATGGTTATTAACATATGCAAACAAACACATTGCCATGAATTAAGAGTATTCACAAATAGTTTACAAATTCTGGAGAAACTAGGAAGAGAGAGAAATACGACTGAAAATGTGTTATAAAAAGTATACTCAATACACTTAAAGTATATTCCAAAGCTATAAATAGCTCAAAAGAAGATTCTCCACAACAAAAAGAATCAGCAATATTTCAAACAACAGAAGCCATAAAAAATTGTTTATGTCCTCCATTAGTTCAGTCTATACAATTACCTCCTTCAATGCTTCATATTGGGTTAGCAATCTTTTATGAACACGTCAGCCTTTCAATTAGTGTGCTGAAAGTTTGCTCTAATCCAGTAGCACAATGTACAAAGTTATCTGAAACCTGCATTCAAGAGTCTTCTTCATGAACTCCCAACAAATAAGCCTTGGACTATAGCTAATTATAAGTCACTTCTTTTTTTTTTTTATGAAAGATCAAAACAAAACATCAATTGTGAATGACAAAAGTCTTAAGATAGCCATAGTGAATGACAGAGTTGATAAGGTAATTTGGTTATTTCTTGTGATACAACAATTTAACATAACAATAATTACTGACAACATACACTAAGACATATCAGAATTTCAGGAATGTCATACAATCATGGAATACATATTAACAACATATTTACATAAATATAACCCCAAGAAAGTTAAATGCCACCTCACATTTGACAGTGCTTCTTGTATAATTCTAACATAACAAGTAAGCCTAATATAGCTCTCTCGGACTTCAGGGAAACTAGTATCCAAAAAAAATTAGTTTGATGTCGAGAAGACTGAATTTAGAACTTGAAATTTTGCTGTTGGAAAGGCTGCTAGATTTCAGAGGTTTAAGACACTTGTTATTGTCCAAGCACAGTGGCCCATGCCTATAATCCCAGTACTTTGGGAGGCCAAGGTGGGCAGATCACTGGAGGTCAGGAATTCAAGACCAGTCTGGCCAACATGGCAAAACCCTGTCTCTACTAAAAATATAAAACTTAGCAAGGTGTGGTGGCACACACCTGTAATCCTAGCTACTTGGGAGGCTGAGATGGGAGGATTGCTTGAACCTGGAAGATAGAGGTTACAGTGAGCCAAGATCATGCCACTGCACTCCAGCCTGGGCTACAGAGCAAGACTCTATCCAAAAAAAAAAAAAAAAAAAAAAAAACCAGATACTTGATATCTCGAAGAAAAAAAAAAGACACTTGATATCACAAAATAGGATTACAAGTTACTATAAAATAGTGATTCTGGTAACCAAAATTATAACACAAAAGTATTTACTCTTTGATAGTGAGCAAACAATAAGGCCTAATACTTAAGACAGCATGAGACCAACTAAATCTGTCCCTTCCCCCTCTGTTTTCTCCCCTGCAATTTACTCAAAAGGTTAACAAAATCTTTTATCTTTTAATGTTAAAAAAACCTTATTCAAAAGAGAAAACCAAACTTTTAACTCTGTATGGTATATTACTAATGTTAAAGCTAGTTTTAATAAAATATTATAAACAAATCTATCCAGTTTTAATCAGTTTGACCCTAAGGTAAGATTTCTATAAATTTTTTATACACTTTTCCAATTTTCTATTAAAGAGCAGATCAATCCTCCAAGAAAAGCTCTGTTATTCCAACATATGGGCCCAGATGCTGGCCTTGCATCACTGTCCTTTTTATATTAATGTTTTATTTACAGAAAATATCTGAACTAATCTAATCCCTCAAAATCAACCCTTACAATCTCACACACCCACCTCTTCTGCGATAGTCTCTGGGCCTAGAGGGATTGAGTAATTTTAATTTCTGGCTCAGCGTCTCATGAAAGCAGTTCATTTTGAGTGTCACCGTCTCCCAAGTCTGAAGACAAGGATTCAACTGGTATCAATGCTCAAAATTTAGCAAGGGTTGGTGCCTTCTTCAGACTGAAGAGTCAAAGCCCTATAACTTTAACAGCACAAGGATTAGTTAATAGGGTATTTATACTACAGAAAGTTTTATCATTCTCTCTAACATGTTACAATTAAAACTATGTAATTTGGTGTTTAGGAGTTACTGCCTGCCCCACTTTAAACTACTGTATTAAAGTAGTTAGATTATTCATTGCATATGTCTAATTGGTAGTATTCTAGTGACAGAACTGTCACCAAGAGCATCAAAAATGTCATAAGCTGTATGTCAAACTTACCAAACTAAGACAGCTAACTTTTTTCTCCATTATTGAAAAATGCTAAATGCAAATGTCAATTTTGGAAATTCAATATGAGAAATAATCTCCTTTCACTTATATACTATACAACAAGGACAAAGTAAGAACAAACACAAAACAATTTCTTTTCAGCTGTTTTTTTTTTTTTTTTGATTGTTGTTTTTGGTTTGGGGTTTTTTTAAGATGGGGTCCCACTGTGTAACCCAGGCTGGAGTGCAGTGGCACAATCTCAGCTCACTGCAACCTCTGCCTCCCAGGGGTAGGCAGTCCTCCCACCTCAGCCTCCCCAGTAGCTGGGACTACTGGCTTGCGCCACCACACCTGGCTCATTTTTGTATTTTTTGTAGAGATAGGGCTTTGCCATATTGCCCAAGGTGGTCTCAAACAGCTGGACTCAAGTGTTTCGCCTGTCTTGGCCTCCCAAAGTGCTAGGATTATAGATGTGAGCCACCGCATCTGGCCCTCTTTTCAGCTATTCTAAATGCACATCATCATATGTTTCCAAGATTGGTTTCTAGACAACTGAGTAGGTAACTTTCACCACCAAAATCTTCAGACTAGTGTTTGTGAGATTTGCAGCAATGCAAGCAATGCAGGCACGTATGTGAGATGTGACTCCACACTAAATCTGGCATCATGCTTAATTGTATTAAAAACCTGCACATATTTTGTTTTCGAATACACACATGAAGGCCCATCAGTGATTCACAGCTTGAGATTAAAAATCACTAGAAAGTCGCACCTTTTTTTATTACTACTTAATTCAAGTGAATGCCACTTTAAATTAGTTTGAGAGAAATTCTTGTCAATATAATGTCCTTAAGGACAAGGCCAGTGTTTCCTGAATATTAAAACTTTGTACCCATATCACAGTTTTTCTTCATTAAAGGAAAGGATCTAAAACCAACCCAAACTGTTGATTCAAGGGACTTACACTAGAAACAAACACCACTCAAACAGTTCCACTTTCATCCACTCACCCAACAACCCAATGTATAATGTACTATTTCTGTTCAGAACTTATAACAGCCTTCCACTAGAAACTAAAGAACATGGATAGTTTTATACAAATGCATACACGAGCAAAACACAAAGGAAAATAAACAGCAAACAAATAAAAATTAGAAGCAAAACAGGAAACCAACCCCAACATTTCCCCCACTCAGTCTACCCTGGAGACTACCATGTTACCCAGAGCCTAAAAAAAACACGTGATCAATATTTTATTTCTGATACCCAATTCAATATCCTTAAGTCCACCAATATCACCATACATCCTGGGCAATCAAGAAATTCGCTCTAGGCACATGACCAGTAAGTACTCCAGCACCAGCACTATTCATGCGTAACAGCAAACATAGTGCGAAGCAGTGCAGGCAGGTATGCGAGATTTGGCTCCACACTAAATCTGGCATCATGCTTAACTGTATTAAAAAACAGTTACCAAACTGGCAATGCATGTCTTTACAATATTTCTTATTTTACCTTCATCAAGACTAAGAACTTTATGAAAATGTTAGTTAGCCAGATTTCTCCAATTCTCTATCAGGTTTTAAAGAATATTTTATTATCTAAACTTTCTATTTCCTCTGTATGTGCAGAGAAAACAAAAAAAATCCTATGTATGACTTACACAGACCATGCATCACATCCCTGGGCTTTCCATCCAGTCCCAGATTTTCTTCTTCATTTTTCTTTAAAGAACCAGTCATTTTACTGCAGGACAAAAAACTCATCAGACAAAATTCTTTGTCATACAAAAGTATTATCTTTTCTTTATAACCTTCCTTACCAAAAATATGTCTTCATATCCATAACTTTCTTCACATCTCTCTCCCCTACCTTGTTTCATAAACAACCATTTTTAAGTCCATAATTTGAATTAACATTTAGATAGCTTCTAAATTAGACAAAATTATTTTTTATCTCACTAATAACATATCTTTTGGCCCATTTTATATACAGAATTATATGTTAACTATAGTTCTTATCCTTTATAACCTTAAATTTTAGTGAAACCCTGAAAAGCAAGAAATCCTGAACTATCAGATATGAGCATTTTATAGAAAAAAACAGTTCCACAACTTCTAGAAACATATTTCTCCATATCAAAACTTTTTCTTAATTGCCAATGAACATCAAAAATAATTTTAAGATTTTAAATTGCACAAAAAATTTACCTAAAATGTTTATCCCTTGACATGTGTGTATAGTTTCTTCATTTTAGATTACTTCTGAAAACTGAGGTATTAGGCACAATCATAGGTTAGTTATTTCCTTGTTAACCATTTTCTTAATAGCCAGTGAACATCAGGTGCTCACCTATATAAGAGCCTCAAAGTTAAACACATAGGTATTTTTGCCAATAACTCAGAAGATTCACCTAACGACATCAGTCTCATCTGTCAAAGAAGGCATACAAACCAAGATCATTTTGTTTCTGCTAGGTTAATAGCTTTATAACCTTCTATGCCAAACACTGAAACCTCAAAATATCTAGCAGAGACATATATAAAACCCAAACAGAAATGTGTTCTGACAATTCTGAAGACATTTCTATTTTCATTTTACCAATAATTTTAAAGACAGCTTGTTTAGTAAAAGTTTACTTAAGTCACATGAACTTGAAAATTGCTTGGACGTATTTACTTAATATATGAGTGCTCTTTTGCTTATAAGCCAATTTGGTAGACACAACATATAATAATGAGTGTTCATAGAAATAAACACATCTAGACATATAGACACACAAACAATTGAAAATCTAATAGCTTTTACCTTGGAACTCTAGCCATGAAATATCAATACAAGCTCACTGGTTTTACATGGTTATACTTTGTTTGCCTTAATAGTTAATCCAATGAAGCCTGTAAACCAAAATTTTAAGTAATGCAGTTTCCATGGCAGTTTGATTTTTAAAGACCAAACCTCCACAGACTACAAAGAACACTGGGGATAAACAGCACCAAAGGAAAACATCACATATTAACCAGGCCCGACTCTGCCTAGAACAGCAGCACAAAAGCCTGGATACATGCAGCTCCATCCCACTTTCCCATTCAACAGCAAACTCCAGATTCCAAACAATATTGGGGCCAGACAGTATTGCACAAGAATATCAAGTTGACTCAATTCTGATTTCCCATGACTGTATCAAACACACACAATCACCAAAACTATCCAACTGCTGCAGCAAGAAACAAACCCCTAGAGTGTCCAAACTGAAACAGTCAGGGTGCTTCCTCTCTCTACTGGTTGAGCCTGATTGACCTGCAAATGGAAATTCCTTAAGGAATTTCCCAAATTGAGAGGAGCTGACCCCACCGTCTGGTACCCAAAAAAGATGCTCACTTGCCAGGACACAGCACAGTTACAAACAAGTCCCCAAGAGTGTCCATACTGAAACCATCAGGGTGCTTCCCTCTCAGTCAGTTGGGCTTGTTCCACCTACAAATAGAAATTCCTTTAAAAATTTCCCAAATTGAGAGAAGCAGATCCTGCTGTCTGGACCCACAAAGGACACTCACCTATCTGGGTGCAGATGTCGAATTTCAAAGGCAGTTCTTCTAAGACAATCAGGACAAAGTTTGGGCAGGGCCAGTGAGAGATGGAAACTTACCTCCAGTCATAACTGGGTGGACAGCTGCTTAGGAGGGCTTCTGAGACTCCCAGCCCACAGCAGCCAAGCTGCCACAAGCAAGACATTTCTGGTCAGGGAGACAAAATCTATTACTGCAACACCAGGGGTTTGATCTAAGTCCTGCTGCTCACAGCACAGAAAGCCAATCACTGAGAGGACAAGTATTGCCGAGGAAGAAGGCTTTAATCAGGTGCTGCAGCCAAGGAGATGGGAGCCCAGTCTCAAATCCATCTCCTTGACTGACTAAAACTGGTGGTTTGTATAGCAGGGAAGAAATGTAACAATGGGTAAGAAAACAAGAACTAAGGAGGGACCAGGGGCCATCTGGTGCAGTGATCTGGTGAGTTTCAGTTTTGTGACACTTTTTTTTTGAGGATCATGAAGGTCCTTTCCTGAGGAAGAAACTCAGATAAAACAAATACAGGTTTCAGGCTTTAACAGCAGAAGGGTCAATCTCTATGCTTATTCAAAAATAACTGTCTATGGAACTATTGAGACAGTTTCATTGGCAATATGGACATAAGAAATTTCACAGATGAAAAAACAAAGCAATTAACTTTAAGGAACACAAATTATTGTATGGAAAAGAGAAATGAATTATTGTATACTACATGGCTCAACTGTCACCAGCAGTTATATAAATCATAATTAAATTCTGACTATTGATCTCAAAATTAGGAGGATGAAAGGGTGGGAAGTATGTGGGGGCAGGGGAGGGTGCTGAAGGAAAGCTAAATCCTCATCTTTCATAGATAGACATCAGTAGATAATGCCTAAAAATGATAAGTCAAAGAAGCAAGTTAAGCACATTCATCAAAGCAGACTGTGGAAGTAGGTATCAAAAGAATTAGCTAAAATAATTGAAATTGTTGCCTCTGAGGACTGAGAAATGGAGTGAAATACAGAACAAGAGATACTGTTATTTGTAATAAGCCTTAGAGGGTTGACTACAGGCATATATAACTTTGATAAATAAATTAAGAAAATGTTAGGAAAAGCATGCTTTCCTTTCAATTTTCTATTGCAGGCACATTCTTATTTTTCTTCCTTTGTGCATATGGGAAAACTGACAAACATATCTTTTTTAAAAAGAAAGAGTCAAAGCAAAATAGAATGAATTAGGAAACTAAAGGACGACTAGAGGAGAAAGCTCATCTTGCATAAGAAGATAGATGAGAAAGTGTTTGCATCAATCTTGACTCTGGATGAAGGAAAGAAAAACTTGAGACAAGGTCTCCGCATGAGAATTTCTAACCAGAAGTCCCCACTCAGACAAGTTTTAGTCTAGAATTTACATTTGATTTGTGCCTCAAGGAAATCTCAGCTGAAAATTTACCTTAAAAGGACCCCACAGTAATAGTGCCCTTAGGCCCCAATCAGAAGCAATGCACATTTTCTCTGGAGGAGTAAAGTTTAAATACAGGCTTCAAAGAATTCCCATAGATAGTGTTCTGAGGAACATGAGCTCATAATCAAAAGTCACTAAATACTTGAGAAAATAAACCACCAGGAATGAAAATCAACAAAAATGTCAAACTACAGAATAAAACCAACAAAGACTCATAGCTAGTACAGTTATTAAAATAAGAAAATTTCATGTCTGAAAAAATAAAGGAATTTGAAAAATAAGACAAAAAAGCAAAAGTCTTCCAAAACTACACAGGCAGATTTGAAAAAGAACCAAATAATACTTCTAGAAATGAAAACTATTATAATTAGAAGCTCAATGGACAGATTGAACAGTAGATTAGACACATCTGAAGGGGGAATTTGTGAGCTAAAAAGAATAAATTGCCCAGATTGCAGCCCAGAGAGATGAAGATATAGTAAAAGACAACAAGGATAGAGTGGGATAATGCAATGTATGCCTAATTGAAGTTTGAGAAAGAAAGAAAGAGGAGAGGCAACATTACAATAAGGAACAGCCAAGAGTTTTTCCAGAATTGCTGAAAGATGTCAATTATCAAATCGAGGAAGCCCAGTGGATCCCAAAGAGGGCGTGTGGGACAGGAGGTCAAGGCAACTAAAACACTGAGGGCACTGTTGGGAAGACGGAGGAAGAAACTCACTGGGGTCCAGCTGGCCAGAAAAGGGAGTGAATCTAAAATGAGCTGATTTGATAGGCAAGAAAGAAAGTTGTCCAGGAAGAGGGGATCTCGGTTCAGTCCATGTGGGTCACGCATAGAGCAGTTACAGTGGATGTGGTCAGAGAATGGAGGACAGTGCTAGAGGGAAAGGCCTAAAGCATGGCATCCAGGTGGCGAGGGACGGGAAGCCACAGGAGTGGGTGCTGGCATGGCATGGCATGGAGGCCAAGGTCACTAATGCTGCGAGCTCAGCCTTGTGGGACAAGGGTGAGCAGTGGACCCTGGTGTACACTGCCATTCCCCAGCACCTGAGACAGGGAAGATGACTCAGGGGGAGAAAGTCCTCAAGGACTAGTGAGTGGACACACCAGGAGGGGGCAGGAAGGGGTCTTTCTCCAGGAGCAGGGGTTTTGCCCAGGGAGGAAGACTGGCAGTTCAGAAGCCAACGTAGGTCAGCAGAAGAGTGCCACCCTGCCTAGGATGTGGGGAATAGGAGAAGGGGCAGCCTCTATGAGTGGGGACCTCCGTGCAGGCGGATCTGGGGGCTCAGGAGAGGGGCTGGGCTCGGGTAGTTCTCAGCATTCACCTCATCACTCTGAAGTATATCGCTTCACGTCTCCATCTCTCTCCAAGATAGATGGACAAAATGGCTTGCCTCTGTACCTCTAGCATCTGGGATTGAGTGTCTGCTCCACAGTAGGTGCTCAATAAATGTTTGAGGAAGCAGGGAGGGCAGAGGGGAGGATTGGCTCTGCACCGGTGCAGTGGACAGGCCCACATAAGTCCTGCTGTGTCCCTCACAGAACCCCGCAAGGACATGCCCAGCACGGCTCCCACCACGAGGCTGAATGAGCAAGAAGAAACTGGGAGGATCATCGAAATGCAGCGCCTAGAAATCCAGCGCCTCAGAGACCAGATCCAAGAGCAAGAGCAGGTCACAGGGTTCCACACCCTCACTGGAGTTCGGCTCCCTTCCCTCTCCAACTCGGAGGCAGACTTTGAGGTGAAGACCAACTGACCCCCTCTGGTGAGCCATCTCCGGCCACAGCTGGAAGAAACATGGTGTGTCTGTCCCCAGGCCAGACTTGCGGTTAGAGTCTGTATGGTTCCTGCAGCACTGACCTCACCAACCTCTTTCTCTTGCCCTGGGGAATGTGGGACACAGAATAAAGGTATTTGCCCACACCTTGTTTAACTTCTGCTTAGCTGAGGGGCCAAGGCCGGGAGAGGGAGAGAGGGAAGCCTGAGGACTGGGGGCTCCAGCTCACCTGAAGCCACCTCTGCTTGTCCTTATGTGGGCATAGGACTCCCTGGCACTGAGAGATCACACTGGACTTGGGGCTGGCTTCCTGCCACCCTTTCTTCCAGGCCTCGAGGATGGAGCTGCCTGCTGCCCCTCACCTGGACTCTCCTCTGCCAACTCAGTCAGGACCAAATTCTGCTCATTCCTGTCTCCTTCAGGAAATGCAGCGAGGCTTTCTGAGGATTTTTTTATTTTTGTATTTTTTTTTTGAGATGGAGTCTCGCTGTGTCACCCAGGCTGGAGTGCAGTAGCATGGTCTTGGCTCACTGCAACCTCTACCTCCCAAGTTCCAGTGATTCTCCTGCCTCAGTTTCTTGAGTAGTTGGGATTACAGGTGTGTGCCACCACATCCAGCTAATTTTTGTATTTTTAGTAGAGACAGGGTTTCACAATGTTGGCAAGGCTAGTATCGAACTCCTGACCTCAAGTGATCTACCCACCTTGGCCTCCCAAAATGCTGGGATTACAGACATGAGCCACCGTGCCCAGCCTCTGAGGAGTTTTTTTTTAATCTGTGTAAGAAGGGAAAAGATGACAGGAAAGTAACAGACATGGAAGTGTTGGCAGGAATTCCCCAAAGTCTTATGTTATCCGCAGACCCTGTTCTTGGGATTATAAGCAGAGCTCTGCCCTCATTTCTCTTGCCTCCATGTCATTCTAGACTCGTCGTCATCTTTGTTCTGCAGGGTCCTGCTCTGCTCCTCCATTTCTGGGGTACGAGGGGGATGCACTCCTCCCTCTAGTTATTCCTCTCAGGCTCCATCCTGGGAGACCTAGCCACACGCAGGTACCAAGAGAGATAGCCCTTTATGTACTAAAGAGCAAAAGATTATAATCCAATGTCCCCGTCTTCTCCCATCTGCAGAGGCCAGACACCCCTCTAATACCCAAATAAGAAATGTTTAAGCCCACAGTCCCTGCTGGTCCCTGCTGGTCACCTCTGGCTCTCTGAAACCTGGCTTGTCCCATCTTCCCCCAATCACTTGACTGAAACTCTGGGCACCGCTCATGGGTTGACTTTCACAGAGAGAGCTGAGGCTTGGCAGTTACATTTGGCCAGGTCTCCCAAAGGCTGGGGTAGCAGGAGCATGCAGGCAAAGGCCATGGAGCAAAGGGCTCCACAGGGTCTGCAGGAGACTCTCTGCTGAGCAACAACCCCCACCCAGCCTGCACCCTGTCACAGCAGCCAGCTCATTCCCCAATGCTGGCATGTTCTTCACATGTCCTTGCCCCACTGGGAAGCCAGATCCAGAGAGCAGGAAAGGATCCAGGCACCCCCCAGAGAGGTTCAGCTGCAAAGATGACAGCCCATGACATTATTACGACGGGTAGGTGGGATCTTCCGGGACCCAAACTTCTCCACTCCAAACTAGCAGGTTGGCTTCATCTTTGCAGAAGAAATGGACTTGGAATGAGACTGGGGGATGAGGGACCAGCAGGGGCAGGTTGTGCAGGACCCTGAAGGCACACAGAAGCTATGGGCCATCCAGAGGCCAATGCTAAGCCACTGGGAGTCACTGCCACTGCTCACCAAGCTCTTGCCACACTGGCCTCCTTTCAGTTCCTACAAGAGGCCAAGGTCTTTCCTGCCTTCAGCACTTTCCACATACAATTGCCTCTGCCTGAAATGCTCTTGCCCTCACACCTCACTTTGTGGACTTCTATTTGTCCTTTAGATCTCAGCTTAGTCACTTCCTCAGAAAGGCAGTCCTTGACTCTCTCCCATCTAAACTGCACCCACCACATCGTTTTTCTTCATAATCCTCACTGTAACGTATCTGTTTAGTTGCTTAATATCTGTCTCTCCTGCTGGGAGAGTCTACAGGGTAAGGGACCCAGTAGTGGACACAGGGGATGTTGTGGGTGCCCAGGTGAAACAGCACAGTGGCTTGGGACCAGGATGGTGGCAGTGGGGGAGGAAGAGACATGAACTCTTCAGACTTAAGAACTGGTGAGAGCCAAGCCAAGGGGCACGGAGCATGGGCCTCGGAAGAAGAAAAATGCAGTAGAAACTGGAGCTTCCCTGAAGACCAGAAGGAAATTCTTAATAGCTAGGACATATCAATATTCAAGTGATAGATTTTTCAACTGCAAAATGTCTTAGAATCGAGATGTCACATTTCACGTACAAGATGGACCTTGGTTCCCAGACAAGGAAATCAGAACCAAAGAGTAGTAAAGTGACTGGCACGTAGTCACACAGGCAGGGGTGGGGTTGCAGTCGAATCTGCCCAGTGACTCCAAAGGCGCTGCTCTTACGCACTGCACTGGAGAGACGCCCAAACAAAACACTGTAGGCCAAGTGGAGGTTATAGGAACTTGACACCCTGAGAGTCTAAATCAGAAGTTAAAGGAGTGGAAACTCCCAGGCTAAGCTAACCTAAGCCTGGATGCTGTCCAGTTGGTGAGGAGGAAGTCTGGGCGAAGGGAGAGCCGCACCCTAGCAGAACCTGGCACTTTGGCCAGCAAGTCAGCAAGGTGTTTTCTTGGCTACACAGGGATGCACACAGCTTCTTGTTAGTAAATGTAAGGCCAGAGGTTCAATCTTGCTTATGTCTCCATGTTCTGTCTACAGTGCTTTCTCCTACATCCACCCATCGGGAGGCATTGGTTCTCCAGCACCCGAGACCTCCTTCTCCTTTGCCTATCCAGACTCCATGGGGAAGCTGAAGGCACTCACTCCATTGGTGCCCCCTCCTCCTTCATGAGTCTCTTCATCCAGTTTACTGCTTCAGCCCCTTCAGTGCTGGAGTGGGCCTGACAGTCACCTCCTCCTACAGTAGCCTTAGGGCCCCTGCTGGTACCCCAGGCATTGGCACACAGGCTCCACTCTTACTCTTGCAGTCCATCATTGAGCTCTAGGGACTCATTCAATTCTGGTGTGATAGCTGGTGCCTTTGGGGAGTGCTGTACCACTTTGGTATAATAGCCTCCAGAATTCCTCACTGGGCCCCCTCACCTTTTTCTAGAGTTTTGGCATCAGCTGTGGCCAGGCAGTGTGATCTGCCTAGCTGAGACTCTCCTGGAGTCCTGTTATCTCAACACTGAAAAGGCTGACCCTCAAAAGATTCTAGCATCACTGTCCTGCTTCTTATACAAAGTATGGCCAACACCACTGCTGGTCCCAGGAGGCACCTAAGGGCCTGGGGGCATCTGTGTGCCCAGGCAAGACCCCCTTATGATCATTGCTCTGGATTCGGAGTGAGAAGTAAAAGGGAAGGCATCTTAGGGCCAGGAATGTAGTTCACTTTCTGAACTCCACTGAGGTGAGCTCTCCTAGTCCACTGGAGGTTCAAGGGCCTGCTTATGCTTCAAGCATGTCTAAGATGCACCCACACTGCCCTGAGCTGAGCTAAGCTGGGAAGCAGATTTCCACAGAAGTAAGCCTGCTCTGTGTACCTGGAAGCAGGAGGGACTAGCATTACTAATCACCTGCTATGACCAGTGCATACAAGAATTTGTATGTATTCTCGTCTACTTTGTGTCACATGGTGGGATTTGGCAAAGGCTGAAAATAGGAACTAGTGTGAAACACCTACTGCATGTATTAACATATTAAGTGTATTGTAAGTGGGATTATGAGAATGTTGTGCAACACCCGAGGTTTGGTCTAGGAGCTGCTGCTCACCACACAGAAAGCCAATCACTGAGAGGACAAGTATTGCATAGGAAGAAGACTTTAATCAGGTGCTGCAGCCAAGGACATGAGAGCTCAGTCTCAAATCCATCTCCCTCAGTAAAACTAGGGGTTTATGTACCAGGAAAGAAATGTAACAATGTGTAGGAAAACAAGGACTAGGGAGGCATCTGGTGCAGTGATCTGGTGAGTTTCAGTTCTCTGATACCTTTTTTTGAAGGTCCTTTCCTGAGGAAAGAACTCAGATAAAACAAATACAAGTTTCAAGCTTTAACAGCAGAAGGATCAATTTCTGTGTTCTTCCAAAGAACAATCTATGGGAGTAGTGGGCTGGTTTCAGTACTTCCTTTCTATTTATCAATTGCTCAATCATGAGGAATCCAGCTGTCAGTCTTTCTGGCTGCTTCATGCTGAGGAGGGGGTGTCGTAGGCAGCTCCATACCATGGGTGACCATATGGCCACTGAGGAATCAAAGGTTAATCTAATAATAGAGTTTTCTTCTTATGAAACACAATTTTTCTCTCTCCAGTCTGCCACTTCCACCAAAGACGAATCACAGCAAGACAAATCTACCTCTAAAATAAGCTTCAGTCCCATATACTTGACCTGATTACCTACACAAAGTGCAGCAAGCATCATTGCCAGCATAAGCTCCCCTAAATTGACTTTGCTGGAACCTATCACAAGGCCATTTCTGTCAAAGCACTGGGAAAATAACCATTTCCTCCAAGTGTGTCCCATTACAAAAGAAAACAGGTTTTTATTAAATGTATGCGAACAAACACATTCCCATGAATTATGAATATTCACAAATAGTTTCCAAATTCTGGAGAAATTAGGCAGGGAGAGAGAAACGTGTTTCAAATTCTGTTTACAAAACACTTAAAGTATATTTCAAGGCTATAAATAGCTCAAAAGAAAAAAATTCTCCAGACTCTGAAAAACAAAAAGAATCATCAATATTTCAAACAGCAAAAGCCATTAAAAAATTATTTCAGTTCGTTATTAGTTCAGTCCATGCAATCAACTCCTGCTCTGTTTCATATTGGGATATGAACACATCACCCTTTCAATTAGTGCCCTGAAAGTTTTCTTTAATCCAACGGTACAATCTCCAAAGTTATCAGAAAGCTGCATTCAAGAGTGCAGTGGGGCACCATCTTGGCTCACTGCAACCTCCACCTCCTGGGTTCAAGAGATTCTCATGTCTCAGCCTCCCAAGTGCTGGGAGGCAAGCAACACCATGCCCAGCTAATTTTTGTATTTTTATTAGAGACAGAGTTTCGCCATGTTGGCCAGTCTGGTCTTGAACTCCTCACCTCAAGTGATCCACCACTTTGGCCTCCCAAAGTGCTGAAGTTACAGGCATGAGCCACCATGCCTGGTCCCAATTTTCTATTAAGGAGCAGATCAATACTCCAAGAAAACCCTGTTATTCCAATACATGGACCCAGACGCTGGCCTTGCATCACTGTCCTGAGGATTTGACTGGTATCAATGCTCAAAATTTATCAGGGGTTGGTGCCTTCTTCAGACTCATGAGTCAAAGCCCTGTAACTTAACAGCATAAGGATTTGTTAATAGGATATTTATACTACAGAAAGTCCTATCATTTTCTCTAACATGTTACAAATTAAAACACTGTGATTTGGTGTTTAGGAATAACTGCCTGCAGTACTTCAAACCACTGTATTAAAGTAGTTAGGTTACTCATTGCATATGTCTAATTGCTAGTATTCTAGTGACAGAACTGTGACCCACAACATCAAAAATGTGATAAGCCCTATACCAAACTTACAGAACTAAGACAACTAACTTTTTCCTCCATCACTGAAGTATGGTAAATGCAAATATCAGTTTTGGAAATTCAATATGAGAAATAATCTCCTTTCACTTAAATACTATACACCAAAAAAAAGGGCAAAGTAAGAACAAACACAGCTATTTTAAAAGCACGTCATCACGCTTCCAAGACTGCTTTCTTCCAGGACTGACAACTGACTAGGTAACTTTTACTGCCAAAATCTTCAAACCAGTGCAACACCTGCACGTATTTTGTTTTCAGGTTACGTACATCAAGGTCAATCAATGATAAACAACTTGAGGTAAAAAAAAAAAATCACTAGAAAATATCCCCCTTTTTATTACTACTTAATCCAAGTGAATGCCACTTTAAATTCGTTTGAGAGAAATTCTAATCAATGTAATTTCCTTAAGGACAAGGCCAGTCTTTCCTGTGTATCCCTATCACAGTTTTTCTTCATCAAAGGAAACGATCTGAAACCAACGCAAACTATTGATTCATTTGACTCAGCCTGGAAACAAACATCACTCAAACAGTTCTACTTTCATCCACCTCTCCAAACAACAAAATATATAATGTACTATTTCTGTTCAGAACTTAAAAAAAAATTAGTCTTTTATTTTTTTAACTTGAGATCATCAGAGGCAAGCAAAACCAACCAAATTCCAAAAGGCTGGTGTGCTCCATCAATTCCTGCAGGCCCAACAAAGGTAGCCTAGGAATTCCAGATAAATAGAACAAATGATGACTTGCTAGAAATGCACAGAAAACAAAATAACTATTCACAGAACCAAATAAAAACCTAAATAAAAGAAATTATTTTATATGTATATACATACACAAGCAAAACCCAAAGCAGAACAAACAGCAAACTAATGAAAATTAGAAGCAAAAATGAATAGGCAACCGACACTAATGTTTCCCCCCCAGTCAGTCTACCCTGGAGGCTACCATGCTATCCAGAGCCCCTCTCCCCACAAAAAAAAGTGATAAATATTTTATTGCTGATACACAATTCAGTATCCATAAGTCCACTAATATCACCCCATACATTCTGTGCAATCAATAACACTAGGCACATGACCAGTAAGTACTCCAGCACCAGCACTATTCATGCAAAACAGCAAACATAGTGTGAAGCAATGCAGGCAGCTATGTGAGATTTGGCTCCACACTAAATCTGGCTTCATGCTTAACTGTATTAAAAAAGAATTGCCAAACTGCTGATGTATTTCTTTCTTTTTTTTTTTTTTTAATAAATTTTTTTTCTTTTTTTTTAAGACGGGGTTTCACCATGTTGGTCAGGCTGGTCTTGAACTCCCGACCTCAGGTGATCCGCCCGCCTTGGCCTCTGAAGTGCTTGGAGTACAGGCGTGAGCCACCACGCCCGGCCGCCAATGTATTTCTTTATAATATTTATTATTTTACCTCCATCAAGACTAAGAGCTTTAATTATGAAAATGTTTATTGGCCAAATTTCTCCAATTCATATTTTTTTTTTTTTTGAGACAGAGTCTTGCTCTGTCGCCAGGCTGGAGTGCAGTGGCGCAATCTCGGCTCACTGCAACCTCTGCCTCCTGGGTTCAAGCGATTCTTCCACCTCAGCTACCCGAGTAGCTAGGACCACAGGCGCGTGCCACCACGCCCGGCTAATTTTTTTGTATTTTCAGTAGAGACGGGTTTCACCATGTTGGCCAGGACGGTCTCGATCTCTTGACCTCATGATCCGCCTGCCTTAGCCTCCCAAAGTGCTGGGATTACAGGCGTGAGCCACCACGCCCAGCCTTCTCCAATTCTCTGTCAGGTTTTAAAGACTATTTCATTTAGGTTTTAAAGAATATTTTATTATCTAAGCTTCTTCAACTTTCTTTCTTTTTTTTTTTTTTTTGAGACAGTCCCACTCTGTCGCCCAGGCTGAAGTACAGTGGCACGGTCTCAACTCACTGCAACCTTCGCCTCCTGGGTTCAAGCAATTCTCCTGTCTCACCTTCCCAAGTAGCTGAGATTATAGGCATGCACCAGCACACCCAGCTAATCTGTATTTTCAGTAGAGATGGGGTTTCACCATATTGTCCAGGCTGGTCTCAAACTCCTGAGCTCAAGTGATCTGCCTGCCTCGGCCTCCCACAGTGCTGGCGTGAGCCACCACACCCAACCTAGCCAGTTTTTTCATAGCCAGTGAACTTCAGTACTCACGTAGAGCCTCCAAGTTAAAAACTTAGGTATTTTAACCAATAACTAAGAAATTCAGCTGTTTTCACCAACAGCATTCATTAGTCTTACTTACCAAAAAAATTGCAGAGCGTTTTGTTTGGGCTGGGTTTATAGCTTTATAACCTTCTCTGCCAGACCCTGACACCTCAAACTATCTAGCAGAGACAAATATAGAATCCACACAGAAATGTATGCTGACAATTCTGAAGACGTTTCCATTTTCATTTGACCAATCATTTTAAAGCCAGTTTGTTTAGTAAAGATTTACTTAAGTCACAGGAACTTGAAAATTGCTTGGACTTATTTACTTAATTTATGAGCACTCTTATAAGCCAACACAACATATAACAATAACTGTACATACAAATGAACACATCTAGATACGTAGACACACACAGGAATGAAAAGCCAATAGCTTTTACCTTGGAACTAGAGCCATGCCGTAGCAATACAAACTCACTGGTTTTACACAGTTACATTATGTGTGCCCTGATAAGTAATGCAACAAAGGCCGTGAACCAAAATTTTAGGGAAAGCAGTTTCCATGGCAGTTTGATTTTTAAAGGCCAAACCTCCACAGACTACAAAGAACACTGGGGCTAAAGAGCACCAAAGGAAAACATCACATATTAACCAGGCCCAACTCTGCCTAGAACAGCAGCACAAAAGCCTGGATACATGCAGCTCCATCCCACTTTCCCATTCAACAGCAAACTCCAGATTCCAAACAATATTGGGGCCAGACAGTATTGCAAAAGAATATCAAATTGGATTCTAATTCCTCGTGACTGTATCAAACACACAATCACCAGAACGCTATTCAACTGCTGCGGCAACAAACCAGCCCCTAGAGTGTCCAAACTGAAACAGTCAGGGAGCTTCCTCTCTTCTGGGTTTGGGCTTGATCGATCTGCAAATGGAAATTTCTTAAGGAATTTTCCAGATTGAGAGGAGCTGACCCCACCGTCTGAGTACCCAAAAAGACACTCACTTGCTGGGACACAGCACACAGTTACAAACAAGTCCCCCAGAGTGTCCATACTGAAACCGTCAGGGTGCTTCCCTCTCAGTTGGGCTTGTTCCCCCTGCAAATTCACTGTAGTTAATAGTTAATTGTAGGCTTGTTCCACCTGCAAATGGAAATTCCTTTAAAATTTCCCCCAACTGACAGGAGCAGATCCTGCTGTCTGGACCCACAAAGGACACTCACATATCTGGGTGCAGATGTCAAATTTCAAAGGCAGTTCTTCCAAGGCAATCAGGAATGAAGTTGGGGCTGGCTGTGGCAGGGCCAGAGAGAGACAGAAACTCACCTCCAATCATAATTGGGTGGGCAGCTGCTTAGGAGGGCTTCTGAGGCTCCCAGGCCACAGCAGCCAAGCCACCACGAACAATGTGTTCCCAGTCAGGGAACCAAAATTTATTACCGAAACACCAGGGGTTTGGTCTAAGTCCCGCTGCTCACCCCCAGAAAGCTAATCACTGAGAAGACAAGTACTGCCGAGGAAGAAGGCTTTAATCGGGTGCTGCAGCAGAGATGAGAGCTCAGTCTCAAATCCATCTCCCTGACTGACTAAAACTGCGGGTTTATATAGCAGGGAAGAAATGTAACAATGGGTAAGAAAACAAGAAAACAATAACTAGGGAGGGGGCCAAGGGACATCTGGTGCCGTGATCTGGTGAGTTTTAGTTCTCTGATGCTTTTCTTGAGAGGCCTGAAGATCCTTTCCTGAGGAAGGAACACAGATTAAAAAAATAAGTTTCAAGCTTTAAGACCAGAAGAGTCAATTTCTATTTTCATCCAAATGAACAGTCTATGGGAATATTGGGCCTGTTTCAAGAATAGCCTGAAGTAGGAGCATGGCAGAAGCTGGAAGACAGCCCCACAAGTACTGGGAGTACTGGGGAAGTTGCTCCATGTATTAACCTGTTAAGTATATTATAAGTGGGGCTATGAGATTCTAGTTCTGTACAGAGGCACAATAGTGTCCTTCTTCTGCTCTAAGTAACAGAAACCAACTCCAGTCAGTTTAAGCAAAAAAGGATAATTTTTGTTTTGTTTTGTTTCATTTTGTTTTTTGAGATGGAGTCTGCTCTGTCACCCAGGCTGGAGTGCAGTGGCATAATCTCAGCTCACTACTACTTCCGCCCTCCGGGTTCAAACAATTCTCCTGCCTCAGCCTCCCGATTAGCTTGGATTATAGGCATATGCCACCATGCCCAACTAATTTTTGTATTTTTAGTAGACAGGGTTTCACCATGTTGGTCAGGCTGGTCTCAAACTCCTGACATCATGATCTGCCCGCCTCGGCCTCCCAAAGTGCTAGGATTACAGGCATGAGCCACTGCACCTGGCGAGAATTTTTTTTTTTTTTTTGAGGCAGAGTCTCCCTCTGTCACCTAGGCTGGAGTGCAGTCATGTGATCTTGGCTCACTGCAACCTTGGCCTTCTGGGTTCAAGCAATTCTCCTGCCTCAGCCTCCCAAGTAGCCACCCAGCTAATTTTTCTACTTTTAGTAGGAACAGAGTTTTGTCATGTTGGCTAGGCTGGTCTCAAACTCCTGACCTCACATGATCCTCCTGCCTCGGCCTCACAAAATGCTGAGATTACAGGCTTACACCACAGTGCCCGGCCAAAAAAGGAGAATTTGTTATCTGGCTCTAGGTGTGTCTCATGGAATCTCCAGACAGAAATGCAACCAGGTCTTAAGAAGAACTTGAATCAAGGCCTGGTTCACTGCTGGAGTCTCTCTCTCTCTCATCCTTGCCCCTTTCTGCAGACCAGCTTCCCCTTGCCAGTTCCGCTGGCAGAGGGCACCTTAGCACCTCTCATTAGTAGAAGCCCCTAAGCTGAAATGAAATAGTCCAATTTTACATTGCCAAAAAAGTATTTTTTCAGCCTAGCTTGAGTCTGAGGCTCTATCTAATCAACTGTAGCCACAGTGGTGGGTCACAAAACATGATCTGTTTGCTGGGATTTTTCCTTGCAGGAGGATGGTCATGGTGAATGGGACCAATACTTGGAAAGATGTCTATCTCAGGGAACTGTCACTCACTGAGAAGGGGGTGGGTGCCTGGAGGCATTGGAAGCCTGTAGGTGCGCTGTGCCTTATGCCCATTGTCCCCTGAGACTGCCCTCAGGACAGCAGGAACAGCGCCTCTCCACTCACCACTGTATCTCCAGCACCTGCACAACACCTGGTCCACAGGAGGGATACGATCAATGGATGCTGAATGGATTAATTCTTTTTGTTGTTGTTGTTTCTTGAGACAGAGTCTTGCTCTGTTGCCCAGGCTGGAGTGCAGTGGCACAATCTTGGCTCACTGCAACCTCCACCTCCTGGGTTCAAGCGATTATCCTGCCTTAGCCTCCTGAGTAGCTGGGATTACAGGCGTGAGCCACTACACCGGGCAAATGTTTTGTATTTTTAGTAGAGATGGTGTTTCACTATGTTGGCCAGGCTGGTCTTGAACTCCTGACCTCAAGTGATCCACTCACCTCAGCTTCCCAAAGTGCTGGGATTAAAGCCGAGAGCCACCACGCTCAGCCTATTTAATCCCTCTACAACTATATAAACTAAGACCAGTCATTCCCATCTTACAAATGAAAGAGACAGAGACACATGGAGGTTAAGCAGTTTTTCTCCCATTTCACAGCTAGAGCTGGGGTTTGAACCTTCAAGATCAATCTAGCTCCAAATCCAGTGTTCTTTCTACTACTCATTCATTCATTCACTCATTCATTCAACAAATGTTTACTGAACACCTGCTCTATGCCAGTCCTATTCCAGGAGGTAGGGATAGGACAGTGAACAAACAGACACAAACCCTTTCCTTCATGAAGCTTACAATCTAGGAGATAAAATTCCAGATTCATAAGAAAGATCCATAGCATGTCAGAGAGTGATAGTGCTAAGGAGAAACGTAAGGAAATAAAAGAAATAAGGGCAGAGGACAGGAAGTACTGGGGAGGTTGCAATTTGAGACAAGGTAGCCAAGAGATCTCCCTGAGAAGAAGCCATTTGAGAACATTCCTGAAGGAGGGAGGGTGGGAGGGAGGGAGCTGTGTGGGTCATAGCATTCCAGGCAGATGAAGCTGCGGGTGAGGAGGCTCTGAGGTAACAGGAATTAAGCCAGAGAGGGTCTTAAGGCAATGGGCGGACTCTGTTCCCCTGAGGAAGGCGGGCAGCTGGAGGGGATCTTCACCTCCCGACTGGATCATGGGCCACTGGGTCGAGAACAGCCTGTGTTGGCGACATGGCACAGAAGCCTAGAGACAGCCCCACTGCCTCTGTGTTCTCCCACAGTACTCCCATTCACCACCTTCTCGTGGATCTGTGGGTGGTTCATCCACACCTTCCACTCCGTGCGCACAGCAACCTCCTCCTCCTGACCTTCACCGTCGTCCATGTGAATTACCCCAACAACCTCTGTTTGGAGGACAGAGTTCAACAGCCCTGTGAGGAGCCTGCCTTTCCACCTGACTCCACGTTACCTGATAAGACCCAGAACTAGAACAGAAACTTGCCCAACGTTTATACCGATGAAGCTTTTAGTCTTTTTTTCTCCCATCCAAAAAGTTCCCTTCAAACCCCCAAGGGAAGGGGAAAAGGAAGGAAAATGTCATGGGTCGCCTTCTGCAGCTCTGCCTGAGACAGCTGGCCCATGGGTCTGGCTGGGACTGGACCCTCCTGGGGACCAGGGTGGGTAAATAAATGTCAGATGTGTGCAAGCGGAATCTGCAGCCAGCAAGCCCTGTGGGGCCCCTGGCTCCCTTGCTCCTCTGAGTCAAGCCCCTTTATTACAAAGGGGATACCTTTATAATGCTTTGCAAAGTGGCAGGATGAACACCTGCAATGACACACCATTGTCTCCCCACCCCACTCCTCCCAACCGTCCTCCGATCCAGCCTGCCCTGACCTTTTTGGACGGGAAGGTCTTCTAAAGCTGTGCCATCCAGTAAGGACACAGCCACATGACAGATGTGGTACCTGGGCATTTGCAATGTGGCTGGGTTAAATGAGAGGCAGTGTAAGTGTAAAATAATACCCACCAAATTTTCAAGACTTTCGGTTCACGCCTGTAATCTCTGCACTTTGGGGAACCAAGGCAGGAGAATCGCTTGAATCCAGAAGTTTGAGAATAGCCTGGACAACAGAGCAAGGCCCCCATCTCTATTTTGAAAAATAAAAATAAAATAGCCTGTGCAAAATAAACTGTAAAATAGCTCAACAATGTATAATGTGTTTTGGAATTCAATAAAATATATTAATTTAACTGTATTAATCTTGTGGGTTTCTTTTTCATTTTTGAATGCGGCTTTTGGACAAGTTTAAATTATATATGTGGCTCACGCTATATTTCTAGTGGACAGAGCTGTTCTAGAATTATGACTGGCCCCCAGTCATCCCCCACAGAACAAAGCGAAAAGATGCAAAAGCAGGTCAAGCACAATTATGTTGTGAACTGATAATGGCAAGATAAGCGTGATCTTGTTTTTCTTTTCTAGTTCACACATCAGGAGGAGAGAGCAAGAGACATCACAGGGGCTGGTCCAGGAGATGGGGGGGGCAGCTTATACCCGCTCCGGCCAGCCTGCCCTTTGCCAGTCCGGAGGGTAGTGTGTCTGTGGTGCCGTATTTGCCTATTAGAAGCTCCAACAATGTCCCTGTTAAACTTCAGAACTCTCCATGGGCACCTTACACAGTCCAAGTGCCTCACTCTGGCCTTCAAGGCCGTGAACAGCCTGAGCCAAACTTGTCTTTCCAGCTTCATCTCACATGCTTCCTGCTCAAAACCCCCACAGCTGTCTGTTCACGCTTTCGTTTCATCCGCTAATCAATCATTCAACAAATATGTATTGATTACTTCCTACATATTAGCTACTGAGGTCATGATGATGAGCAAAAGAGGCACTGTCCCTGTACTTGCTGGAGACCACACATCTAGGAGGGGGTGACCTGTAAGTACACAAAAGGCACTTAAGCACGTTGCAGTAAGAGTAGTTGTTGGGGGAAGCACGGAGGCCATGGGTACACCAAAGAGGCACCTAAACCAGCCTGCAAGTCAGGGAGGGCTTCCTGGAGGAGGTGGCATCTCCATTGAAGAATGCAAGTCATGCAGACTGAGGCTGGGAGTGGCAAATATCCCAGGCAAGGGACAACTCGAGTTCAAAACTGGAAGAGCAGAGAGGAGAGCAGGGTGCCAGTGGCAAATGACTGGCCTGGTGCATATGGCAGGGGCTTTCTGAGCCTCGTGAAAGAGTGTGGCATTGATTCTGAAGTGTTTATTCTAGGAGCTCCTGTCTCCCACCCGAAAGGCCTTCACCCCCTCACTGTCCCCACCCCACTCCCTGTTCACTCAAATCCTGCTTCCCCAGCAGGATCCAGTCTGTGGGGTAAGCCAGGCATTTGAGGCTTTGAGGGAGAATGAGCAAGGAGCTTGTGGAGACTCCAGCCTACGGCCAAGGAATGGAGGTACTGGGGCTGCGTTTGGGGGTCCGGTGGTGTTGGAATTTGGGGCTAAAGCTGAGTTTGAGATTGGTGTTGATTTTGGAGGCTGGATTCAGGAACAGGAGTTGAGGTTCGGGCTGAGTGTGAGGTTGGGATCTAGGATCTTAGTCAGAATTTAGTTGGAGTTAGGAGTTGGGGGCTGAGGTTTCTAGCCAGATTTGGGGTTGGATTTGCAGCTGGAACTGGAATTGGGTTTGGAAACGGGGCCTGGGGGTTGGGGCTGAGACGCGCGGCAGGAGCTGGGGCCGGGGTGGAAGCTGGAAGTTCTAGCTAGGCTTTGCAACTGCAGCTGGAGTGGGGAGCTGGTTTTGAAACTGAAGCTAAAGCTAAATCAGGGTCAGAGCTGGGGCGGGTTGGTGCCCAGGCTCTGGGGCAGATAGACAGCATTCCTCTTGCTGTCCAGGTCTGCGAATTGTGTTCCGAGCCCTAACAGCAGCAGACAGAAGCCCCCTCCCTTCCCAGGAATGCCTCTGCCAAGCAGAAGGAGCAGTGCCACGTCAGCCAATCGGCTCAGGCACTGCCCTGGAAACGACACTTGTTCATCCTCCTCCCCCCACACTCACCTGAGTGCAGGTTAGGCAGGTGAAGTGTCTCCCCCGGAAACAGCTGGAGTGCCCCACCTGCTTGGCCCTGCCTTCTCGGATTGGATTCACCACGTCCAGGCTTCTCGTGAGTTCCCCAATAGCTCCCCCACGCCCCCCCATGCCCCCACCTTCTCCCACTCGCTTTTCCTCTGAGAACTTCCACCCCCACCCCCAGCCTGGCCCCCACTGGCTCAGCACACCTGTGCAAGCACTTTCAGACCAGCGAAGCCACAGCCCAGGGGAATGCTGGGACTGACTCCCTGGCCACGCCCACCTCCCCCACTTCCTTAGGGGGCATCGGCACCAGCCCCCACCCACCTGGAGGGTAAGGATCAGCCTCTGCATAGGAGTCTTGGGGAGGACAGATACCTCGACAGGATGTAACCTGTGCACGGCCACATAGTAATATTCCCAGAATGACCCAGGACCTACGTCTTCTGCACTGTCCTGCCTTGGAGAGGGTATTCAAAAAGCACGCTTTGAGCATCTATGCAGGCTCTAGGCCCCATTGGAATTCTGAAACAAAGATGTCAAGTAACTCATCCCCACCCCTCAAGATAAATGTTACTGTCTTCACTTTTCAGATAAGGAGACTGAGACTCTAAGAGAGGAAACCCTCAGGCTTCCTGACCCCTCCCCCAGGCCCCTCTCCTGGGCTCTGCAGGGTCCACACCTGCACTTAGCACAGGCGCCAGGCCTGTTTGCTTCTGTCTCTGTCTCCTGCTGCAGACTGGGGCTCCCTGAGGGCAGGGACCACATGTGCTTTATTTCTGCCCAGTGTGAGACATGCTGTCCTCTGGAGGGGCAGGTTAAATGAGCAACCACTGTTAGGTGCCTGGCCAGGCTCCTGCCAGTGGGAAGGACTGGAGCTGGGGTTCAAATCCAGAGCCCTTCTTCTTCCTTTGTGCCACTTTAGAGGAATCATGCAGGAGGATGGCATGGGGGAATGGCGAGTGTGGAGAAGAGTGAGGGGAGCGGGGGAAGACCAGTGAGGAGGTGGAGGCAGGCCGTGGAGATGACTGCAGGGAACTGGCTGGAGAAATGTTTAGAGGTGGAGCCCGGGAACAGGATGGGGATTAGATACAGCAGAGGGAGGAGGAGCTGGCTGAGAGGGTGGTGATGCAGTGCCTGAAGTGAGGAAGCAGGAGCAGCAGGTTGGGGTGAGATAACAAGCTTGGGTTGGGACCTGTTGCATCACAGGGACATCGAGGTGACAGTTGACTCAGAAGGGAGGTCTAGGTTGGAGACAGGAATTTGGGAACCGGCAGCTTATATCACCAAACTTGTGGCTGTGAGATTGGATGGGATGGAGAGAGATCCAAGATGGCCGATTAGCAGCAGCTCAGGATTGTAGCTCCCACTGAAAGCGCAGAGAGTGAGTGGACGCCACATTTTCAGACGAATTTTCATAGCCTACACCAAGAGATTCTTGGCGGAGGAGCCCCACGGGTCGCCAGGGCGACCCTTTTGGAGGGGCGCGGCCGTTTTGCAGGCGCCCCGACGCGGCGGTTCTCAGTCCGGAGTATACGGGACTGAGTGCCCTTTGGTTGGCGTTTGGAGCTCCCGGAAAGCAGAGTCTCCCATTCAGCTGATTAAAAAGCGGACTGAAGTGGGGGAACCAGACAGGGAGATTCCCGGGCAGAAAAGCGCCACGAATCTTAACGCCGCTGTTTCAGTCGGCGTAGTGGGTCGCCGTAGGGGAAAGCTGGTCCCCCCCCCCCCCCCAACAACAACAACAACAAAAAAACAGCAGTTGGAACTGCTGAGGATTGAGAGTTTCACAGCAAGTACAGCTGAACCCAGGAAGGTCCAGCTCTGTGGGGGGAGGGGCATCCGCCGAAGGAAAATTAAGAAATAGAAAAAAACTTTATAACCAACAAGCTGGACGTCCACTCAGAGACCTAATCTGAAAGTCAGCAATTACACAGACGACAGGTGGATAAATCCACAAAGATGGGGAAGAAACCAGCGCAAAAAGGCTGAAAACACCCGAAATCAGAATGCCTCTCCTCCTACAGAGGATTGCAGTGCCTCATCACCAATTGAACAAGGCCTGATAGAAAATGAATGTGAGGAATCAACAGAATCAGGCTTCAGAAGGTGGATAATGAGAAACTTCTGTGAGCTAAAGAACATGTTCTAGCCCAATGCAAGGAAACTAAGAACCTTGAAAAAAGGTTTCACGAAAATGTTCCTGAGAATGGACAATTTAAAGAGGAATATAAGTGAATTAATGGAGCTGAAAAACACAATACGAGAACTTCACGAAGTATGCACAAGTTTTAACAGTCGAATTGATCAAGCAGAAGAAAGGATTTCAGAGGTCGAAGACCAACTTAATGAAATAAAACGAGAAGACAAGATTAGAGAAAAAAGGGTAAAAAGGAATGAGCAAAGTCTCCAAGAAATATGGGACTATGTGAAAAGACCTAATCTACGTTTGATAGGTGTACCTGAATGTGACGAAGAGAATGAATCCAAGCTGGAAAATATTTTTCAGGATATTATCCAAGAAAACTTTCCTAACCTAGCAAGGCAGACTAACATTCAAGTCCAGGAAATACAGAGAACACCACAAAGATATTCCTCAAAAAGAGCAACCCCAAGGCACATAATCATTAGATTCATCAGGGTTGAAACGAAGGAGAAAATACTACGGGCTGCCAGAGAGAAAGGTCAGGTTACCCACAAGAGGAAGCCTATCAGACTCACAGCAGATCTCTCAGCAGAAACCCTACAAGCCAGAAGAGAGTGGGGGCCAATATTCAACATCCTTAAAGAAAAGAACTTTCAACCCAGAATTTCATATCCAGCCAAACTAAGTTTCAAAAGTGAAGGAAAAAAAAAAAAAAAAATTTTTTGCAAACAAGCAAGTACTCAGAGATTTCGTTACCACCAGGCCTGCTTTACAAGAGCTTCTGAAGGAGGCACTATGTATAGAGGGGGAACAACCAGTATCAGCCACTTCAAAGGACCCATCAGTAAGCTGCATCCAGATCCATCTTACATGCAAGGATATACAGAGACTCAAAACAAAGGGATGGAGGAAGATTTGCCAACCAAATGGAGAGCAAAAAAAAAAAAAAAAAGCAGTAGTTGCAATTCTCATCTCTGATAAAATAGACTTTAAAGTAATAGAAACCGAAAGACATAAGAAGGACATTGTATAACGGTAGAGGGATCAATGTAACGGGAAGAGCTAACGACCCTAAGTCTATGCGCACCCAATACAGGAGCACCCAGATACATAGGGCAACTTCTTGGTGACTTACAAAGAGATTTGGACTCCCACACAATAATAGTGGGAGACTTTAGCATTACATTGTCAATATTGGACAAATTAATGAGACAGAAGGTTAAGAAGGATACCCGGGACTTGAACTTAAACTTCAAACAAGTAAACTTAATAAACATTTACAGAACTCTCTACTCCAAATCCACAAAAATATATTTTTTTTCAGTAACACATCACATTTATTCTAAAAGTGACCACATGGTTGGGAGTAAATCACTCCCTAGCAATTGCATAGCATTTCATAGGTTTAAATGAAATATTGGTTGGCTGTTTGTTTGTTATTTTCCTCCCTTATTCCTTCCTGTCTCCATTGTATAACACAATTATTAGTATAAAAAAAAGCTTTTGATACCCATTTGTAGACTGCATTCTAGCCAGGGCAATAGAGCAAGATTCCTGTTCTCTCTCCCTTTTTGTTTTTTTTCTTCTTCTTTTTCTCTTTATTTCATTCTTTTTTTCTTCCTTCTTTCTCTTTTTCTCTTAAAAAAAAAAAGAAAAAAAAATATAAAAAAAAAAAAAAAAAAAAAAAGAGATTGGATGGGATGTTAGGGGAGGGAGGGTGTTAGGGGTCTGATCCTAACCCACAGAGGAGGAGACACAGCCCTAAAAGAAAAGTCAAGGTCAGTCAGGCTTCTGGTTCCAGAAGGGTTAAGTCATAAGCACCCCCTCCATCCCCACAGCTCCCCCCCCCAGGAACCAGTGGTGACAGCTGAGGCCATGTGAGTCAGATGCTGAATGAGGCTTTATCTCTGGCTGATCATCCCATCATCCACCGTGGCACCAGCTCCCTCAGCCAGCCGGGATGGGACAAGCGACTGAGAGAGCCAGAGGCAGAGAGCTCAGGGCCTGGGTGAGGGGATTCCCTGGAGGATTTGTGGGGGGGGGCGGTACTCTATGGGCAGGGCACTCTCCTGGGGTCATTGAGAGGCATTCCCAAGGGACAGTGCTGCAGAGGGGGCTTTCCCAGGGGAGATTCAGGGTGACACCAGGGTGGATTCTCAGGGACCATCCCAAGGCTCCCAGGTGCAACCATGGGGGACAGGTGGGCTGGGAAGGTAAGACTCTAATCTTTCCCCTACAGGTGATGGTGACTATATCCTGGACTGTGAGAGGAATGGGACTCGGGGCCTGCAACTGCCAAGCAGGTGGCAGGGGCTCCAGGCTGTGATCTGCACCCTCTGACCCGACACTCACCTCCTGCCCTGACCCCTGCCTGACCAAGCCATGTCTGAACAGGAGGCTCAAGCCCCAGGGGGCCGGGGACTGCCCCCGGACATGCTGGCAGAGCAGGTGGAGCTGTGGTGGTCCCAGCAGCCGAGGCGCTCGGCGCTCTGCTTTGTCGTGGCCGTGGGCCTTGTGGCAGGCTGTGGGGCGGGCGGTGTGGCACTGCTGTCAACCACCAGCAGCCGCTCAGGCGAATGGCGGCTAGCAACGGGCACTGTGCTCTGTCTGCTGGCTCTGCTGGTGCTGGTGAAACAGCTGATGAGCTCGGCCGTGCAGGACATGAACTGCATCCGCCAGGCTCACCATGTGGCCCTGCTGCGCAGTGGAGGAGGGGCCGATGCCCTCGTGGTGCTGCTCAGTGGCCTCGTGCTGCTGGTCACTGGCCTGACATTGGCTGGGCTGGCCGCTGCCCCTGCCCCTGCTCGGCCGCTGACCACCATGCTGTCTGTGGGCATTGCTCTGGCTGCCTTGGGCTCGCTTTTGCTGCTGGGTCTGCTACTGTATCAAGTGGGCGTGAGCGGACACTGCCCCTCCATCTGTACGGCCGCCCCCTCCACCCACAGTGGCCATGGCAGCATCTTCAGCATCTCAGGACAGTTGTCTGCTGGCCGGCGTCACGAGACCACATCCAGCATCGCCAGCCTCATCTGACGGAGCCAGAGCCCTTCTTCCCATACCTGCCTCAGCGTCCCCAGAGCCGAGCCAGGGCATGGGTGCATGTGGACACTGAGTATATGTGAGTGCATGTATGTCCCCAGCTGGGTCAGCCCTTCTGTGGGTGCGTGGCGTGTGGTTAAGAGCCCACGTGTTCCCACACATCCACATCATGGGAAGGTCAGTGCGTGCCTCCTGGGACCTGGGTGTTTGTGTCCGTGTAACTGCCTGTCTGTATCTCAGGTCAGCAGGCTCAGAAACACCTCATGCTGACAATGCCTGAGCCCCATTTCTAAAACTCCTCAAATCCGATCCTGTCCTATAACATCCGTAGGGATTTCCATGGGGGTGACCGGTGCCCACCCAAGACCGTACCCGTGCCTGCTCATTGAGGAGGGTAACTGCTGGCCAAGCAGAAAGAATATGGGCTGTGGAGTAAGACAGACCTGGAGGGACTCCTCTGCTGTGCTAGCAGCTGGGGGAGTTGGGCGAGTGATTTCACCTCCCCAGCCTCGGTTCCTGGAGGTTCGTGGCTGTTGTGGTTGTGGTCATCAATTGTGAGGGGGAAGTGTCATTGTGTATCGAAGGCGGGGCTTGTGGCGGAGATGCAATAAAATGGCTACTGCCGTTGTCACTGTCTCCACCTCACGATCTCACCTCAGAGGCCCTTCCTCCCCTACCCCATTGCCCGCTCCATCCAAAGTGAGCTCCTCACTCCTATCTCAGCCTCATAAGTGGTGCCTTGAAGGTCTCCTCAGCCAGGCCTGTGGTTTCTCCTCTTAGGTAGGGAGAGGATTGAGTGGATGGATGCCAGCTTTGGGAAGGTGGTGGGTTTCCAGGCCCAGGGAGGGGTGAGGGACCTGAGTCCTTCGCATTTACTCACATGCTGGTTCAGGATGAGGCCTTAAGTGTTGGGTGTTATCAGCCGGTTTCTCTGGTGTCTGCACCTCCCTTCTGCTCTGCCTCTTCTGCTGATTCCCTGAGGGTGGCTGGGAGGCTACAGGTCCCTGCCCCACCTCCTGAAACCAGAACATCTCGAGTCTGGGCAGTGGCTGCACCCGCTGGCCTGCTCTGGGTTCCTGGGCATGGGAGAGGTGTTTTTGTTTTGTTTTGTTTTGATTTTTTGTGATGGAGTCTCACTTTGTTGCCCAGGCTAGAGTACAGTGGTGTGATCTCAGCTCATTGCAACCTCCACCTACCGGGTTCAAGTGACTCTCCTGCCTCAGCTGCCCAAGTAGCTGGGATTACAGGCACCTGCCACTGCGCCCAGCTAATTGTTATATTTTTAGTAGAGATGGGTTTTCACCACGTTAGCCAGGCTGGTCTCGAACTCCTGACCTCATGATCCACCCACCTAAGTCTCCCAAAGTGCTGGGATTACAGGTGTGAGCCACCGCACCCAGCCGGGGAGAGGTGTTTCAAACCCCCTGGGGTGGTGAGAGTCACTTCCTGCTTGGAGTCCACCCCGGGAGGATCTTCCCTCCTGTAGCGTGCAGTGACATTTCCTGGGTGATGGAGATCCTCAGGAAGCCGCACTCAAGTGTTTCATCACTTCCAGCTTCTCAAGGTGCAGATTGCATGAAGCCAGTGGACGATGCCCAGAGAGGCAGGGAAATGAGATCTATCTCCAAAGAGACATTACGGTAGAGCTACAAAGGCTCTGACAACAAAGTTGGTTTACGCAGGCAAGGTCAGGGATGTCTCCTGGAGAAAACACTGGGCTGGCAGATGAGGGGGAAGACTGCTGCCAACAGAGGGAAGGAACAGCGCACACAGACCCAGGAGAGAAAGACAAGGCATGTCCCAGAACGCCAAGGACAACAGAAACAGCTCCCTTGGGTGCTCCAGGGGCGCCTCATACCATATTCAAAACTGACCCTGCTCCTCTCATCTTGAACAGCTCCTCCATCTCACCTGGAGGTGCCACGCTCAGGGGGCATCTAGGTTAGAGACTCTAGGCAGTGCTAGATGGCACCTGCAGTCTCCTCAGTCAAGTCCAGTGACAAATCACCAACTCCTCTGGTTTCGCTCACACAGATTTGTCTGGCAATCCATATCTTCACGCTCACTGCCCAGAAGGGACCCTCTTCATCCCTGCCCGAGTGGCACGGCAGCCTCCCTCTAGCTCCCTGCTTCTCTTGTCTCTTCATTCCCCTTCCCGTGGCCATGCACACGCACATGCACATCCTTGAGCCAGAGTGATCGCCCTAAAGCTAAAACGAAAATCTGCCTGAGAGCCGGTCTATGGCTGCCACCCCTTCCAGGCTCCCTAACCTGGTTTGGTCTCACTCAGAGAACCCCATGAGCAGCCCCGCTGAACTATTTCTACCAACTCCCCACACTCCCTCCCTTCTGCCAGCCTTTACATGTTCCATTCTCTTTGCCTTCTTGCCCTTCAAGAACCAGCTCTCCAGGGGGCTTCCTTGGCCCTTAGACCAGTGAGTTGCCCTCTTTCTGTGCCCACAGCACCCTCCATTGTAGACCAGTCTGCAATTCTTTTTGTGCCTGTCTCTTTGATCAGGTGAGCTCGTCCTAACCAGGTTGGCGTTGTGCCCATCTGTGTATCCCTCACTCCCAGCATGGGCCCGACACAGAGTAGGTTCTTTATTGGGTGGATGAAGGACTCCGGCATGGCCCGATGGCAGTGTGTGTGCCTCCCAAGTAGCTGGGAATACATACATACTTTTGCTGCCTCCACTGCAACCAGAAGCCCACTGGCATCTCTGTTCTCTCTTTGTAAAGCTGCTGCCTCCTGACTTCACTGCCCTCTCCTGTCCACTTCCCTGACCATCTGGTTAAGGTTCTGTGGCCCATCATTTCATCTGCTCTTTGACAGACTCCTCAGAGTCCTTAGCCCCCTGCCCTTGGGTCCCACCCTCCCAGCCAAACCCCCCTCCATGGACAAATCCACCCATCTGCTGTGGATGCGCCTGCCCCACTGTGAGTGACCATTAGAGAAATCTGCATACCCAGACAGCCTGCTGTCACTGGGAACTCCTCTATCAAGTTCTCAGCTGAGGCCAGGCATGGTGGCTCACGCCTGTAATCCCCATGCTTCGGGAAGCCAAGGAGTGTGGATCGCTTAAGCCCAGGAGCTCAAGACCACCCTGGGCAACATGGCAAAAACCCTGTCTCTACTAAAAATACAAAAAAAAAAGTTCTCAGCTGAATCTACACTGCAGCTTGACAGTGATGTTGCCTTTTCCTGGTCGGCTACTGCTCCCACAGTGACTCTGAAGTTCTCTCCACCCGCTTCAACGCCCACCCCACCCCACCACATCCCCTCCCTCTGCACTCACCTCCCACCCCCCAACACCACTCTCTACAGAAGACTTAGCCTCCTCCCTTCGTGTGAAGGTGACAGCCCCTGACAGGAGCCCTTCACCACGGCACCCACCAAATCTCTCCTCCCTGACTCCTGCCTGTTCAATGGCCTTGGCAGCCCAGCAGAGGAATTTGGACTTTGTCCTCAGGACATTAGAAAACACGGAAAGACTTCCACCAGGGGGAGTAGGGTACCGTGGCCCGAATAGGATTTGGGACTTGCTGGCTGCCGTATGCAGCCAGGGATTGGCTGTAGAAGAAAAAGAATGAAAGAAACGGCCAATCTCAATTGGCCACCTAGGGATGAGAAGCAGCTGGCCCAGCTAGAAAGGTTGGAAAGAGTATCCCAGAAAGAAGGAATAGCACAAAGAAGGGTCCAGACCTGGAAATCTAAATCTAAATCTAGCTCATGCCCGTATATCCCAGGACTTTGGGAGGCAGAAGCAGGAGGATGGCTAGAGTCTAGGAATTCAAACCAAGCCTGGGTGATATAGTGAGGCCCCATCTCTACAAAAAATAATTAGCCATGTGCAGTGGTACATGTATGTATTCCCAGCTACTTGGGAGGCTGAGATGGGAGAATCACTTAAGCATAGCAGGTTGATGTTGCAATGAGCTGTGATTGCCCCACCATACTGCAGCCTGGATGACCTTGTGTCAAAAAAAAAAAAAAAAAAAAAAAAAATAGGTGAGGTGGCTCACGCCTATAAACCCAGCACTTTGGGAGTCCAAGGTGGGTGGATCACCTGAGGTCAGGAGTTCGAGACCAGCCCAGCCAACATGGTGAACCCCCCCCCCATCTCTACTAAAAATACAAAAATTAGCTGGGCATGGTGGCGGGCATCTGTAATCCCAGCTACTCAGGAGGCTAAGGTGGGAGAATCACTTGAACCTGGGAGGCGGAGGTTGCAGTGAGCCAAGATTGCGCCATTGCACTCCGGCCTGGGCGACAAGAGAAAGACTCCATCTCAAACAAACAAAAAGATGAAAATAAAATGTAGGCAGGACAATACTAGAGAAACTCACAAGGTGTTATTAGAGGAAAAGGCTCATGGAAAGTGTCCTGGAATGGGTAACATGGGAGCAATGTCTTCTAGCTCTGAGTGATAAAGCCCAGCTCAGGAAAAACAGAAATGAGTGACAACTTTTTATTTTTATTCAAAAGGAAAATAGATTCATTCCTGGTGAAAAACATTATAACCAGATTACCCACTTTATTGATAGGAAAATATTTCATTACGAAGCTGGCCTGGTGCAGTGGCTCACGCCTGTAATCCCAGCACTTTGGGAAGACAAGGTGCGCAGATCACCTGAAGTCAGGAGTTTGAGACCAGCCTGGCCAACATGGTGAAACCCTGTCTCTACTAAAAATACAAAAATTAGCTGGGCATGGTGGCGTGCACCTGTAATCCCAGCTACTCAAAAAGGCTGAGGCAGGAGAATTGCTCGAACCCGGGAGGCAGAGGGTGCAGTGAGCCAAGAAATGCCATTGCACTCCAACCTGGGTGACAGAGTAAGACTCTGTCTCAAAAAAAAAAAAAAAAAAAAAAAAAAAGAAGCTTGGCACTGGTTTTCACCTGCTCAAATGTTACCATCTGGGCACATTTGTAATGCTGGCAGGTAGGCAGGTCACAAAGGGCCTACTGACTAGGGTTTTCATCACAGTCAGAGAGGATTTAGAAGAGGAGTGTAGGCAGGTGGGCCAGTGTGAGCAAAGGTGGCTGGGGAAACTGCATGGGCAGTGATAGGAAGGAGAATAACATTTATTCTATGATTAAAGTAGGGGAAGGCAAGAAAAGAAACCAAGAGGCCCGCAGGCCTGATCACAGAGGGCCTGAAGTCCACACTCAAGCGTTTGTTCAGCTTTATCCTGAGAACAGCAGGGAGCCATTAAGAGTCATTGAGCAAGAGAGGGTTCATTGCCACTTTGATGGCTAGTGTCAAGGAAGTGGGGATTGCTCCATCCCTGGCCAACTTTTAAGCCCCAGCCACCTCTGTCCCTGAGGTTCAAGACTCCCATGTCGTAACCACTGTCCTTAAGCTGTCGAGCATGGAGGGAGCAGGGAGTGTCCAAACACCAGAGTTCAGAGGGAGAAGTGGTCCCTACTACTTTCTGTCCCCAACTCTCCAGTCCCAGGCTGAATGTAATTGTCCTCGATGAAGCCATCATCATCCTCATCTTCGGCCACCTGTGGGTGGCCACGCCTTCCTGTCTCGGGCAGTGGGCGGTGCCGGTAGCTGGCATGGTATCGGCGGCAGAGGTGGCATTTGGCAGCAAGTGCAATGAGGAGCGAGAGGACCACAGCCCCCAACACAACCCCTACCAGCACAGGCCATGCCGGAGTCCCAGTGCCTGGGCCAGGGGCAACAGCGGATGCTGTGGGGAGCTCTGAGGGCCCCACACGTGCTGCAGAGAAAGGGACAGCAGACAGAGGGGGCTCCCTGGAGAAACCAAGAGGAGTGCAGGTAGGGTCCTTCCCCCCAACCCCAGCAGCTAAGGGGAACCCCTCCACCCCCATCATCCTCCCACTGTCACTTACTTTTGTTTGTCTCATTCATGGAGGGTCCTGATGACACCAGTGAGTCTCAGCCTCCACCAGAAAAAGCCCTGGGTCTGAGGAGGCCCCCAGAAGCCAGGAAGCCCCAGGGCACAAGTCCTGGAAAATAACATAGGTCTGGGTGTCAGGGACGGTCACAGAGTGCACTTTCCAGGTCATACAGCCATGGTAGCACTGCACAAACTCCGAGGCCTAGACACTGACCACAACAGCTGTCCGCAGAAGAGAAACAAGCTGAGCCTACAGACACTGGCTATTTGTAAGGGACCATCACAGGGTTTGGCGCTAGACGCTGCTAAAAAAAAAAAAATAAACAAATTGTAGAAACTTACTGAGCATTCCTTACAATTCGGGCACCAGGCATCATGCTCACAAAACCCAGTAAGATGGGTATATATACATTATCCCCACTTTATAGATGAGGGCTCTGAACTAAGAAAGGTGAACTGACTCAACCAGAGCCCCCAAGTTCGAACCCAGAGCCCAGTCTGTTGCACTGCTTGGTAAGCTGAGGAGGAGAGACAGGGGCAGAGGTGGGTCCTGGCTCCCAAAGGTCAGAAAGCAGCAATTGCTTGGAGCTACCCAGCCAAAGCGGAGACCACATATGGGGAGGATGATGCAAGTCCCTACCAAGGAGAAGGGCCCTGGACACAGCCAGGGCAGCCCTGGCCCTTCTCCCTCTATGTTGAAAGCCACTGCTGCCCACCTCTACCTTCAGCCCTTCAAGCAAACCCCTGTCCATTGACCTCTACTCACAGGAGGCCCATACTCTGCCCCCAGAGGGAGGCTTAAGCCAGGGGGTATCCAAACGAGGATCACCTGAATCAGGAAATTATCACCCAGGGCTGGGGGCACCTAGAGGAGGAACACCTGAATTAAGGGAGTAGCTGGAGGAAGGTCATCTAGGCTTTGAAAACCTGGAGGAGGAGCACCTGGGTCAAAAGAGTGTCTGGAGGAGGCGCACCTGAATCTGGGGAGTATCTAGAGGAGGAGCATGAAAGTTAGAGAAGTACCTGGAGGAGGAACGCTAGGGCTGGAGAGTATCTGCAGGTGGAGCCCCTGAACCAGGGAGTCCTTGGAGGCAAAGTAGCCAAGCTAGGGAAATACTTAGAAGTTGAGGGGAGAACCCCGGCATATTCTTTGATATGAGTTCCTTCAAAATCCTGCCCCTACCTCTTCATGTCCAACCTGGCATCAAGCCGCATCAGCTCTTCCTCTAAGCATTTCTGGAATGACAATACCCTCCTCTCCACCACACTGCCACAGCTGAGTCCAAGCCACCTTCCTCTTGTACTCTAGCCATAATCTCCTAACTGGTCTCCCCACCTCTGGTCTCTTTCCCAGAGTGATGGGCCTACAACCCAAATCTCCCCCACCTCTGGTCTCTTTCCCAGAGTGATGGGCCTGCTTAAAATCCCTTCAAAAGCTCCCTGTGCCCCGCAGTGCCTTGCCATCCAGCACACGGCCCTCAAGCCAAACTTTTCTTCCTCTTCTCCCCAGTTCCCTCCCCCAGCACTTCAGACAGACACACACGCCCCCCCTCCCACTCACGCACCCTCCTGCTCCCTGGCCACGCCCTCCTCAGCTTTGGGGGCCCGTTTGTCAAGGCCAAATCAGACCATACCTGCCTGTGAGGTTGTCCCTGAATCTATCCTGGGTGACCTGTCACCATCCTGCCCAGTCAACCACCAGTCAGAACCAGTCATTGCTAGGTGGGCAGCTCCCTGGGGGTGGGGGGGGACAAGGGCTGGCTGAGGGATCTGTACCCGGGCTGGTGCTGCAGGGGAGCTGGGCACTCAGCCGCTCAGTGCAGTGCTTGTGAAATTAGCGAGGGGAGCGGGGGAGAGATGTCCTGGGAAGGAGAGGTCAGCTGCTCATTCATTCCTCAGCCTGCTGTGGGCCTCATCCTAGCACTAGGTCCGAAAAACATGAGAACGTGTTATACTGGGATTAACTGAATTCAATCTGACGTTTCTAAGATTGTACTCCTATTCCTTTCCTCCCTGTCCTGTCCCTGTGAATTCTTCCCAAGAAGACACGCACACACTAACCTTCCAAGGGCACATATACACTCTACAACAGGCCTCTGAACTCACAGCCCACACTGACCTGCCCATCCCCCCAGGTCACACTTTCCTCCACCAGTAAACACACCCTCTGATATGCACAGACACCTACCCTCACTCTGTTGTGTAGCTTCTTTCCTGCTGCCAGGAGCCCCTGGGGGATCCGTGCAGGGCCTGGGTACCCCCTCCCCGGCCCCTCAGGCCTTCTCCTCGGTTCCCACCTTCAAGAACTGTGCACAGTCCGAGGAATAAGCTTCCGGCTGGGGCCGGCAGAACCTGGACAGGTGGGCGGGCCAAGGCCAAACTTGACTCACCTGCAGAAGCAGCGGGGGCGGGGCTGAAGCTGCAGGTCGGGCAGAGGGCGGCTACAGGCAGTGCCTCCAGTGGGGGAGGGCTCATTTTACATCTCCCCCAAGCTTTTGCCAAGAACTTTATGGGTGTAGGCCTCAACCTCACCCCCTAACGCTGGGGGTTTGTATAGCTGGGACCCAGAGAAGGTCCAGCGGGCCCTAGAGGGGCAGACACCTCAGCAGGCAGGTGCTCAGGCTGATAAACAAGTGAACTTCCGGTGGCTGGTACAAAGTCCAGAGTTGAGGAGGGCGCTTTGCAGGCCTATAAGGGTGGTGAGCTGGAACCAGGGGCGGGTAGGGAGGGCATTCGTCCCAGGCAAAGCCAGAAGGTCCAAGAACACTCCAAAATTGCTTGTCAAATGTGTAAGTGTGTAGGGAGTGAGGGGTGGATCTGGATGGGGGCTCAGCCTTCATCTGGATCTCAGGATCCTGTGACTCCACCAGCCAGGCTCTGAACCTCTCCCAGGTGCTCTCTGATTCCCTTTTGCCCTACTCCTCATCTCTGGGCCTGGTCCCCCTTGTTCTTCGAGTTCCAGTTCAGGAGTTACCTTCCCTGAGCCCTCCCTCTACCCTGCAAGCCCCCACTCTCCATGCCCAGATCACCCACTATCGCAGCATTTCTCATTATCTTGTGATTCTTCACTCTCCCGGGGTCAGAGGGGCAGGCTTGGGCAGCCTGTGGGCTCCCGACACAGTACTAACCCAGGGCAGCCTCCCCGTAAGTACCTAAGGGAGGAAGGACAGCACGCGCCAAGGCCTGGAGGCCCTGAATTCACAAGGACAGAAAGGGCACAGTGGGAGCAAGGGCTGCAGAGAGGCCAGGCATGGTGGCTCATGCCTGTAATCCCAGCACTTTGGGAGGTCGGAGCGGGTCGATTGCTTGAGCCCATGAGTCAGAGACCAGCCTGGGCAACATAGGGAGACCCCATCTGTACTACAAACACAAAAATTAGCTGGGCATGGTAATGCTCACCTGTAGTCCTAGTTACTGGGTAAGCTGAGGTGGGAGGATTGCCTGAACCCAGGAGTTTTAGGCTGCAGTGAACCATGATTGTGCCACTACACTCCAACCTGGGCAATAGAGGAAGACCCTGTCTCAAAAAAATAAAGGGGGGGGGGGGCCACAGAGAGGGGTTACAAACAAGGCATGGTAGGACTGTGGCTAGAAGGTGGGGGCCAGTTCACGCTTGGCCTTGAAGATCTTAGGATGCAATCTGAATGCTCAGGGCCATCCCTTCTCACCTTTCCTGCCTCCTCTTCGGCAGCTACACCAAACTTTTTCTTTTCTTTTCTTTCCTTTTTTTTTTTTTTTTTTTGAGACAGAGTCACTCTGTCACCCAGTCTGGAATGCAGTGGCGCGATCTCAGCTCACTGCAACCTCTGCCTCTCAGGTTCAAGCTGGGATTACAGGCACGTACCAACATGACCAGCTATTTTCGTATTTTTAGTAGAGACGGGTTTTCGCCATGTTGACCAGGCTGGTCTCAGACTCCTGACCTCAAGTGATCTGCCCACCTCAGCCTCCCAAAGTGGGATTACAGGCATGAGGCACCACGCCTGGCCACCAAACTGTTTTCTATTCCCAGAACCCACCATGCTCCCTCATCTCCCTGGCTCTGCAGGCTCTGCTCCCTTTTCCTGGGACTCCTGCCTTCGCCACTCTCCCCTGTGCCCCTGCAGATGTGGCCCTTCTCCCCTATATCCCTGAACACGTGGGAGTGTGATTTTCTCTTTAGTTTCCCCTGCCAGCCTGTAAACTCTGGGGGAGGGCTCTGTATCTGTCTTATTTCCATCATATCCTCATATCTAAAATGGCAACAGTACACACTTCTGAAACAAATTTGAGGAAAAGGAGGATTATCCTGGATGGGGCAGTGAGGCACCAAGGAGGGCTTAGGGTTTTACTTTATTTTTGAAGCAAGGAAATCATGAAATTCAACCGATATTAAACACCTACCTTGTCCTAGACACTGTGCCAGGTTTTGTTAAATTGAGGTGTTCATATTCCATAACCTAATTCACAGTACATAAAATTCCCCATGTTAGCCATTTTCAGGTACACAATTCAGTAGTGTTTAGTACATTCACAATGTCATGCAACCATCACTCTAGTTCTAAAACGTTTTCGTCACCCCAAAGGGATACCCCTGACCAATTAAGCAGTATTCCCCATGTCCCTTTCAACCATTAATTTGTTTTCGGTCTCTATGGATTTGCCTGTTCTGGATATTTCATATAAATGGAATCATATTTGTGCCAGCTTTTTAATAAACTATTTCACTTAATCCTTGTAACCATGCTATGAGATAGATGTTAACTGTCCCTTTAACAGAAAAGGAAGACGAGGCTGTGAGAAGGTAACTGGCATGAAGCCCTGCAGAGGAAAACAAGTAGAGGGTCTGCACATCCATCATTCGGTAGTTTATTCAATGAATATTTTTTGAATGGCCACCAGAGTCACAGCCACCCCATATGTCACACATTGCAAAATAGCAGACGGCAACCTGCTGGATGGCCCCACATCGTGGGAACAGAGGGCAGACTGGGTATCAGCACCCCGGCTCCTCGGCCGGAGCTCTAATGCAGTGAACAACTTTTACAACCTTCTGTGGCAGCCCTGACCGCCATGAGGTAGGCTCTGTGCTAGCTGCTGGGACAGTTTGTGCCACCATAAAGCTTTCATTCTGGTGGATAGGATGAGCAATACGCAAAGAAATAAATAAGATTATTTCAGATAACAGTGATTGTTGGGAGGAAAATAGCCTCATGTGAGCGTAAGAGGTGGCTGCTACTTTAGATAGTCAGAAGAGAGGACTCACTGAAGAGGGCACATTTGAGCTGAGATTGGCTAAGAGGGAGACAGTGATTGTGCCAGTATCTGCGGGCAGAGCATTCCAGGCAAAGGAAACCGCCAGCACAAATGCTGAGATGCAGGAGCACGGCTGGCTTGTTCAGCCACAGCAAGGTGGCCGCCGAACAGAGTACAGAATGGGGGGGGGGCAGATCCGAGGGGCTACACCAGGGGCATGTCCAGAGCTATTCCTGAGGGGCCTCCTCAGATCTCTCTGGGAGATGGGGAAGCTGCTGGAGGTTTGAGCAGAGGACTGCTCTTTGCATTGTAAAGGAACTGGTCTGTCTTCTGCATGAAGTACGGACCAGGGGGAGGCCAGGGTAGAAGCAGAGGGCAGGTTAGGAGGCTGCTGCAATCGCCTAGGGGAAAGGACATGTGGCAGCAGGGAAGTCCAGTGGAGGTGGGGACAAGTGCTCAGACTCCAGATAGATTTTGAAGGTAAAGTGGATACAATTGGCTGATTAAATGTGGGCCTTGAGAAAAAGAAAGGATTCAAGAGTAACTCCAAAGTTTGTTTTCCTTTTTCTTTCTTTTTTTTTTCTTTGAGATGGAGCCTCGCTCTTTCTCCAGGCTGGAGTGCAGTAGAGCGATCTCGGCTCACCGCAACCTCTGCCTGCCGGGTTCAAGTGATTCTCCTGCCTCAGCCTCCCCGAGTAGCTGGGACTACAGGTGCGCACCATCACACCCAGTTAATATTTGTATTTTTGGTAGAAACGAGGTTTCGCCATGTTGGCCAGGATGGTCTCGGTATCTTGACCTCTTGATCCGCCCGCCTTGGCCTCCCAAAGTGCTGGGATTACGGGCGTGAGCCACCGCGCCCGGCCAACTCCAAGTTGTGGCCTGAGCAACTTGAAGACTGGAGCTGTCATTTAATGAAGTGGGAGGAGTCTGAGAGGGGAGCTTTGGAAGGGAAACTAGGACCTCGGTTTTGGACGCGTTGGATGCCTGTGAGCTATCCTGTAGCATCCTAAGTAGAGCGTAGCATCAAGTGGCTTGGATGCAACTGGCGGTGGAGACTAGAAACACACCCTTAGGAACCAACACAATGGGATGATTTTCAAGGCCAGGCATCTGGATGAGATCCCCCAAGGATAAGTGTAGAGAAAGAAGAGCCCTAGATGTGCCAGGAGGAGAGGTCAGGGTGGGGAGGAAAAGCAAGAAAGGAGACCAGGGAGGGCCCACGAGGGAGGAAGCAAGTACAGGAGGGTCCTGGCCGGGGAAGAAAGCGTTTCAAGGGCAAGGGCTTAGCTAGCTTGGTTAGTCAAATGCTGCAGGTAAGTTTGTGAAGATAAGGAGTGAAAATGGACCTTTGAAATTGGCAAAGGGGAGATCACCGGTGACCTTGACAAGAGTATGGTGTTTTGTTTTGTTTTGTTTTGTTTTGTTTTGGCTTGGTTTGTTTTTTTTGAGATGGTGTCTTGCTCTGTAGCCCAGGCTGGAGTACAGTGGTGTGATCTCGGCTCACTGCAACCTCTGCCTCCTGGGTTCAAGCAATTCTCCTGTCTCAGCCTCCCAAGTAGCTGGGAGTAGGACTAGCTGGCACTAGGTCTGTGATGGGAGCTTTAGGAAGCTTTCCCCTGATGGCTTCTGTTTATCCAGGGAAATAAGAAGCAGTGTCCTCAGCTGAGTGAAGAGCAGGAAGGGGATGCTGAGACCGAAGAAGAAAAGAGAAGGTATGAATTCACCACCCCAGAGCATGGCAAAGAGAATGGACCCAAACCGTGTAACGGGCTTGCCAGACAGCCTCAGGCCCCCTTTAAGGTAGATGGGCATGGTCAGTGAGGGTGTCTGAGAGTTTTCCTTTCTAGTCCCTCCAAGCGCAGGTGGGGAGACGATGGAGAGAGGGGTTTCACCAGGATTGGGGATTTGCTGGGCAAATATGATAAAGCAAGAGCAAGGCGGGCAAGGGAGCTGAGCTGCAGGCAAGGGAGTGGTTGTAACGATGGACCACAGTATCTGGAAAGGGTAAAGGGGCAAGTGGGGACAGAGGGGGTGTGGGGAACCCAAAAAAGTGGTAGGGTCAATGGATTTTAGGATGGATTGCTGGTGTCCTAGAGAGAGTGAGTAGAAAAAATAGATAAACAGGAGGTGGCAGGCAGATGGCAGCAGACAGAAACTGAAGTTATACAAGGGATGCAGGGTTTTTTGTTTTTTGTTTTTTGTTTTTTGTTGTTGTTGTTGTTATTGTTGTTTTGAGACAATATCTCGCTCTGTCACCCAGGCTGGAGTGCAGTGGCACAATCTCAGCTCACTGCAACCTCTGCCTCCCAGGTTCAAGCGATTCGCCTGTCTCAGCCTCCCAAGTAGCTGGGATTATAGGCAGGAGCCACCACGCCCAGATAATTTTTGTGTTTTTAGTAGAGACGAGGTTTCACCATGTTGGCCAGGATGGTCTCAATCTCCTGACCTCGTGATCCACCCACCTCAGCCTCCCAAAGTGCTGGGATTATAGGCATGAGCCACTGCGCCGGGCCTACAGGTTTTTTGTTTTGTTTTGTTTTGTTTTGTTTTTAGAGACAGGGTCTCACTTTGTCCCAGGCTAGAATGTAGTGGCGCAATCATAGCTTACTGCAGCAACTGTCTCCTGGGCTCAAGCAATCCTCCTAGGTAGCTGTAACTATAGGCATGTGCCACCACACCCAGCTAATTATTATTATTATTATTTTTTTTTTTTTGGAGACTGGGTCTCACTTTGTTGCCCAGGATGATCTCAAACTCCTGGCCTCAAGCAATCCTCTCACTTCAGCCTCCCAAAGTGCTGAGATTACAGGTGTGAGTCACCGCGCTGGATGCAGTTGATACAGACAAGTCCTGGGATATGAACCATGGAGTGGTCCCAGGGTGCCGTCTATAGCCCAGTGGTGGTTTCGCTCTTATCCAAAGCACACGATTAGCTCAACCTTCTAAATCAGAGGTCTAAAGATAACATTCAAAAAACTCTATGATCAGTGGCAGAGCTAGGATCCAAACTCAGGCTTCCGAGTCTCGGCCCAGCACCTTTTCAGTTGCACAGCAACTACGTCCTCTGCTCCTATGAGTAAAACTGACCATCCAGGTGTTGGACTCCTCACAATCTTTGGATTGACAGATCGCAATCACCTCCTTTAAATAATGTGATTATATTTCCTAAGAAAACTCAGGGTGCTGCCACCAGAAGATCAGGGAATGGGTGCTGAGCAAGCAAAAAAACCGAGGTGCCCTAACCCCTACCCACATCTGCTCCCTTCTCCATCAGACACAAGCCCTCCTTGCAGCAGACCGAACTTCTAACCTGAGGGCCTTAGCCTTGGGGTAGCTGCAGAGCCCTTTTGAGGAGCCGATGAATGCAGGAAAACACATGTGTGCACCCAGTCACAGATATGCTTACAGGCCTGATGCTAATAAGATGCTCCATAAAAACTTGTTGGATGAATGAATGGTTAGAATTCCAGGCAACTCACTTGCTCACTCCTGATTAAGAACTGGTGTGATGGGCTGGGTGTGATGAGGCATGCCTGTAATCCTAGCACTTTGGGAGGCCGAGGCGAGCGGATCGCTTGGGCTCAGGAGCTGGACAACATGACAAAACCTCGTATCTACAAAAATTAAAAATTGGCCGGGTGTGGTGGCTCATTCCTGTAATCCCAGCACTCTGGGAAGCCGAGGCAGGTGGATCACGAGGTGAGGAGATTGAGACCATCCTGGTCAACATGGTGAAACCCCATCTCTACTAAAAATACAAAAATTAGCTGGGTGTGGCAGCGAATGCCTATAATCCCAGCTACTCGGGAGGCTGAGGCAGGAGAATCACTTGTATCTGGGAGGCAGAGGTTGCAGTGAACTGAGATCGTGCCACTGCACTCCAGCCTGGTGACAGAGCTAGACTCCATCTCAAAAAAAAAAAAAAAAAAAAACTAGCCAGGCATGGTGGTGTGCACCGGTAGCCCCAGCTATTAAGGAGGCTGAGGTAGGAGGATTGCTTGAGCCCGGGAGGTTGAGGCTACAGTGAGCTGTGATTGAACCAATGCACTCCAGACTGGAAATAAGACGCTGACTCAAAAGAAAAAAAAAGAACTGATGTTAACACTTTCCACTCTGTGTATAGGGACCTCTGTTCTGCCCCTTTTGAATTGTTAGAGGACACCTTCCTTGTCTTTGTAAGCCTCTGGAGGAGGCTGCCCATTTCCCAGGCTTCTGACCTCTTCCAGCCTCTCAGAGAGGAATCAGCACCTCCTTGGGACTTAGGACTGTCCTTAGGGACACCATACTCTTCCTCTTTCATTCAAGCTCCGCCTTCCCAGAAGGCCACCTTTCCCCTATCCCTAGTCTGCCCTTCCTGACCTCCTAGACATACCCTGGTGTTCGAAGCATCCCTGCAGTCCCACTGATGACTGGGCTTGAAGCTTGGTGAAAACGAGCGCTCTGACCCAGTTATCCCTGAAAAGTCACAGTTCCCTGAGGTAAACTCAAAGGATTGATCCTCAGTGGAGCGTCCCAGGAGACCTCAGACTTGGGAACGTTTCGCGATCACAACTTGTAGGGTATCCTCACTTCTTCAGGGGGAGACCAGCCTATCCAGGGCCATGTATTCCATGAAGGCCCTAGGGGTAGAGCTCACCAAGCCTCATGCATCACCAACCACACCACCCTGAAACTCCAGTACAATTACCTCATGGAGTTGCCGCGTCGGATCCAACATCAGCGTTCATGGGACAGTTTCTTCCCAAGCCACCAACTCCACCTCATCACATCTGACCTAGGAAGATAATTAGACAGTGAAACAATGGCAGTCTATGAACCCCTTGGTTATTATCTCTGGGGTAGCTAGGTCTTGTAAGAACAGAGCTCAGCAGGCCTGCCAGGGACTACCACACCCTCTCCTTAGGATGTCATGTCCATGCAGCTGGCGAGAGGCCACAGACCCACTGGACAGAGCTGCCCCACCACACTGCCCCTCCCAGCCCTGCTTCCCTGGGCCCTAGCAATACCAACAGTCATCTCCGCCACATTCTTGTTTTCTCATGGGTGCCCTGTTAGAAAGGGGAAAGGAGGAAAGCTGGTGCCCACCTGAGCCCCCAGGGGTGTTGGAGCAGTTCCCATAGAGAAATCCTCTGGGGGGCAGGCACGACTTAAGCCAGCAGGAGAGGTCTCTCCCCCGGAGCAGGAAGCCCACGCCGGCGTGCTGGTGCAATTGCACACTCCAACTCCCAGGTAGAAACAAGTGTCCCTCCCTTAGGGTGGGGCAAGGGTGGAGCTGGCAAAGCACCAATATGCCTTCAGGGAGAAAGGGCTGGGGGGAAACAGGAGTTGGGACACAGGTTCAAGCCCTTCCTTGTCATCCCTGTGTCACCATGAAATAAATTATGCATCATGAGCACTAATGGACTTGTGTTGTCACTACCTCTTATCCTCAGAGTAAGACTGAAACCAGGGGTGGTAGCACACACCTGTAGTCCCAGCTACTTGGGAAGCTGAGATGGGAGGGTTGCTTGAGCCCAGGAGTTCGAGGCTGCAGTGAGCTATGATCGTGCCACTGCACTCCAGCCTGGGCAACAGAGTGAGTCTCTGTCTCTAAAGTAATAGTAATAATAAATAAATAAAGTAAGATTGAACAACCAGAAAGTAACCCCCCACGTGCAGCTCCTGCAAAGAATGCATGGCTGTGGCCCGTGGCAGCTTTCCCCTCATAGAATGTGTTTTGTATGCTAAGTAGGCTGCTGTTGTTTGAGGCAGAAGGACAATGAGTCACTTGTGTCGTGTGCTATTGGGTGTGCTATTGGGTGTGCTATTCTTCTAGGATTTCGGAGTGACCTGGGGTGAAGAAGCAAGGACCTGGTGGAATTTAAAGGCAAGACATCCTTAAAATTCATGCCTGCCCATCTCTCCTGGTTGCTGGGTACAAAAGGGTTGATTTTCTTAAATCATTTTTAAGAGTTTGAGGGGTGACACGCAGATGATAGCAGCCTCCCTGAGTGTACCGGCAGAGATTGTTAGCCTTCTTCCTGTCTAGGTAGAAGGCCTTGGGCATAGTTAAGCTCTCTGGCTGTGGATCGAACTGTCTGGGGTCAAAGCTGAACGCCACCACTTAACTAACCTGAGGATGCATCGGTTCCCTCATCTGCAAAATGGGGACAATTATCATGACACCCATCTCAAAAGGCTGAGAGTCCATGGGGTGTAGCCAACACCTTTTCCCGGCACCTGTAACGTGTAGCAACTGTTAGCCATTGTAATTGAGGTTTTTTGGTGTGCTAGCATAAGACTCTGCATTGCTGTGTAAATTTCATTCTGACCAGGTGGGTAAAAGTTTGTTGTGCTTTACTAAGTACGGTCTGAGTTTCTAACTGCCTGAACCCTGTGTGAGGGTTGATCTCAGTTTCTGACCTCATAGGACTCCTCGGGGCCAAATGGCCTTTGTCAAGCAGTTTGTATAAAGCCTTTCAAAGCCTTGTTGAATTAACTGGGGCTTCCTTTAAATAAGGGCTTGTTTTTAGAAGCTTTCTTTTTCCAACAAGGAAAAGAACACAATGGATTCCAAGTAATCTGCAGTCCTCATCACAGCTTGTCACAAACACCTGGCACGTCTTTTCTGACCAGAGTGAAAACACACACACACGCACGCACACACATACACACGCTAGCTTCAGGGACACAGCCTCAGCCTGATGCTCCAAAGGCATTTACTGCAAACTTCCTCTCACTACAGAGTTATTTCCTGGAAGAACAACAAAAATTGTTTTTGAATTGACAATATGGCTTCAGTTGCTGCTGAAATTAAGTGAAAGTACCATTGTTACTATTAACCTAAACAAAATCCTTTCTTTTTTTTTTAGGTGGAGTCTCACTCTGTTGCCAGGTGCCAGGCTGGACTGTAGTGGCACAATCTCAGCTCACTGCAACCTGTGCCTCCTGGGTTCAAGCAATTCTCCTGCCTCAGCCTCCCAAGTAGCTGGGACTACAGGCTCGTGCCACCACGCCCAGCTAATTTTTGTATTTTAGTAGAGATGAAGTTTCACCATGCTGGCCAGGATGGTCTCAATCTCTTGACCTTGTGATCCACCCGCCTCGGCCTCCCAGATTGCTGGGATTACAGGCGTAAGCCATCGCACCCAGCCAACCTAAACAAAATCTTAAAAGAATTACTTTGTCTTTTTTTGGACAACAAATAATAGATCTTTTTCCTTTCTTTGCTGATCAGTATGAAGAATGGTTTACCAGTAAAGTCAGTTTCAGGCAAAGGCAGAATTTAGGAATGGGGTTAAGGGTTGCTTATTTCAACCAAAAGAAAACTTTATAATTTGGCTGGGCATGGTGGCTCATGCCTGTAATCCCAGCACTTTGGGAGGCCGAGGTGGGTGGATCACAAGGTCAAGAGATCGAGACCATCCTGGCCAACATGGTGAAACTCGTCTCTACTTAAAATACAAAAATTAGCTGGGCATGGTAGCGCGCGCCTGTAGTCCCAGCTACTCAGGAGGCTAGGGCAAGAGAATTGTTGAACCTGGGAGACGGAGGTTGCAGTGAGCTGAGATTGTGCCACTGCACTCCAGCCTGGACAACAGAGTGAGACTCTATCTCAAAAAAAAAAAAAGGAGGTGGGGGGGGAGAGACAGAGAAAACTTTACAATTTGTTTGGGCAACATTCACTTGGTTCTTTGAAAAGCAATTGTGACAAACAGTAGAGAGAGTTAAGGCATTTACGGCATATACAAAGATGCCAGCATTTGGGGCTGCACATAACAAAGAAATATCTTAAATACTTTTCGAAATATTCTAGGAGTCAAGACACAAGGCCATGCTTTAGGAGAACACAGAAATGTAATCTGGGAGGAAAATTGGAACTACCCCTTCCCTTTAAAATCACTGAGCAAAACAAAGCAGCATTCTACTTCACATACTGACTGTACATACTTTATGTATAATAGTTTGACTTTAAGAATCAAAGATGGGATTCTGTTTATTTATTTATTTAATTTTTGAGACAAAGTCGTGCTCTGTCACCCAGGCTGGAGTGCAGTGGCACGAGCTCAGCTCAATGGAACCTCTGCCTCACAGGTTCAAGCAATTCTCATGCCTCAGCCTCCCAAGTAGCTGGGACTACAGGTATGTGCCACCACGCCCAGCTAGTCTTTTTGTATTTTTAGTAGAAATGGGGTTTCACCATGTTGGCCAGGGTGGCCTTGCTCCTGGGCTCAGGCAATCTGCCTACCTTGGCCTCCCAAAGTGCTGGGATTACAGGCATGAGCCACCGCGCCCAGCCTCTCACTGTTTATTTTGAAAAATAATTGCATGGTCACCCATGTAACCCACCCCAGTCTGGCAAGCTTAATTGGGAGAGGTCTCTGTTACTTAGAAGAGCACCAATTTGACACTTTAATTCAGATAGTCCTGACTTCATTTTTGGGGGAGCAACTTGGAGAAGTTCATTCTTCCCCCACCCGCCCCCCACTCATCCTCTGTTGATCCAGTCCCAAATTTCACCAGCTTTTTTGAGCATAATTTGCACAACAATTACACCCAAATGGATCTCAACTGAGCCATCATTTCTGCAAGAAGACTGTGGAGTTTGTCTATAGAGAAAGTTAAATCAAATTCATAGACATTTTTAAGTGTCTGTCAAATGTTTCCACATGTATTTACATGTGGTCTAAAACCCTAAGGGCATTGTAAGAAGCCACACAAAAGACCCAAATGAATGTTCTAAAGGGTATAAATCAGTTTGTTGTCTGAGCCACCCATTAAGGGAAATGAGCGGAACTTGGAGAGTCAGGCTTTCCTGTCCCTCTGGATCACGACGGTCACTTGGAAAACAGTGAGAGCAACCTGCTGGGGTGGCCACGTGGGATAAGACTTTACTTTCCTAACATAAAAGAAAAAAATCAAAAAAATAATGCTTTGACTGGTTTCCGAATAACCACTCCCTCCAAAGTGGAACTTACTACCACAGCAGACATTCACCCTGTGCGGATACAGGTTGAGCACCCCAATCCGAAAATCTGAAATCCGAAATGCTCCCAAATTTGAACCTTTTTGAGCACTATGTGATGCCACAAGTGGGAAATCCACACCCGACCTCATGTGATGGGTCGTCTATATCATATAAAATACTGTTTAAAATTACCTTCAGGCTATGTGTAAAAGGTATGCATGAAACATAAATGAATTTCATGTTTAGACTTGGGTCTTATCCCCAAGATATTTCATTATGTGTATGCAAATATTCTAAAATTCAGAAAAATCTGAAATCTGAACACTTCTTGTCCCTAGCATTTTGGATAAGGGATACTCAACCTGTACAAGCAGTATGAATGTGTATTCCTATTTTTTGTCTTTCTTAGGCAAGAGCTAACATACAATATCTACTTCTGTACCTTGTTTTTATTGCTTACTGATTAGTATGTCTTAGAGAGCTTTTAAAAACCAGTACATAGACTTTGAAAGTTTCTTCAACTAATTTCTCAGCTGTTATATTTTACTGTATAGCTGCATCAAAATTGATTTAACCATTTTCCCGCTGGCTGACACGAATTGTTCGTAACCTTCTGCCATTACATAGAATTCTACAATGAATAACCATGACATGACATTTTGTACTGTGGGAGTATATCTGCAGGATAAATTCCCAAGAATGCAACTATGAGTCAAGGATAAATGTGTTTCTGAATCTGACAGCTATTCCCAAGCTGCCCTCCATCAGAGTTACAGCAACATGCGTACATAGAGCATGCCTGTTTCCCCACAGCCTTGCCAAGACAGTGTGTTATAAAACTCCCAGTGTGTTATAAAACTGATAGGTGAGAATGGTAATGAGGACAAGTTTTTTAATTTTAATTTTGAGATAAAATAAAAATCAGGCTGTGAGCTCTGTCGCCCAGGCTGGAGTGCAGTGGCATGATCTCGGCTCACCGCAACCTCCACCTCCCAGGTTCAAGAGATTCTCCCTCCCAGGTTCAAGAGATTCTCCTGCCTCAGCCTCCCCAGTAGCTAAGATTACAGGTATGCGCCGTCACACTTGGCTAATTTTTGTATTTTTGTTAGAGATGGGGTTTCGCCATGTTGGCCAGGCTGGTCTCGAACTCCTGGCCTCAAGTGATCTGCCTGCCTCAGCCTCCCAAAGTGCTTGGGATTACAGGCGTGAGTCACTGTGTCCGGCTGTTAAAAATAAATTACCTTGAGTTTAACTCAATCATTATCAATTGAGTTTGTTTGGCTTTGGAGGTTAACCCTCCAATGTGTAGAACTTCATATTTGTATTATTTTTGGCCTGTAACTTTCCAGTGACTGAGACTTCAAGATGTACATTATAGCTTAAGTCTTCTTATACATCTGCAACACAACCCACTCAAAATTTGTACAGTAATATTTCATTTGGGACATATTGTTTGTAAACTAATGCTATTTAAATTACTTGCAATGTAATCTCAACACATGTAAAAACACTTTACACTTGTAGGATATTGTTTTATAACACAAATTCTTGTGTACAAACTCCATTAACATTTTATTTATATACAGATGATTATTACCAGTTTTTGTTTCCCAGTTGAGAGCGGGGGAGGGCAGATGGGCTCCCCAGTCTTTGCATGTGCCAGCATCCTGCAGTCCCAAATTTTTCCATTCAAAGCAAATACCTGTGCCAATATCTGTGTCACTTTCAAGAAGAATGAATGCTGCCTAAGTGCTCTCCATACATTTGCAAAATGATATCAGCGCCCCCAGGTCTTCCAAGAACAAAAGAAAAAGTTCCACAAAAGTGAATTCTGCCACACAAACAGTCCCAGCACGTTCCAGCTCCTTTCGTTCCAGATGCAAAGGTCTGACACCAAGATGAGCTGAAGTCTAAGGCATCGACCATTCCCCCTGCTCCTACTCCCATCCCACCCAAAGCCTTGTCCAGAGAAAGCTCTTCGCAGCCTCAGGCCCAGGCATGGGAGTCTCTGTGGGCCACAAATCGGTGGGGAGGTCTTTCCTGATCCTTTTTATGCTACTCCAGGAGTCAAAACCTCTCCTGGGACTTTTCAGGGAGCTTCAGAAGAGCCCTGGGCCTAAACCAGCTCAACCAAGCTGCAGGGACCCAGCCTCCTCAGGAAGGTGAACATGAGCCCAGTGCATCTAGAGGAGAACGAAGCCTTCACCCAGAACAGACTCTGGGAAGATGTCCCAGGCCCGGGGGGGGGGGTTTGGACTTCCAGACCTAAGTCACCTAAGCTGACACCAGGTCTCATCCATCCCAACCATTCCATTCTGGGTCAGAGGGGTCATAGATTTAACCAGCAAGCCTACCCATCTGATGGCTCCTCCCTCTGCTCCCTGGAAGGGCCTCCTCGTGGGCATTATGTATTTACAGGTCTTGTTCTATTCTGGGAACTGCCAGTGGTGGCAAGAGGTGGAGCAGGGGGGTGCCAGGGCAGGGAGAGGTGAGTCTGGGAGGGGAAGCAGAGGCAAGATCTATGGGGCTTTAGAGGCTTTGCCAAGGCAGCGGGACTGCTCCCAGGTTGTTGTCAGCCGTCAAGAGTAAGTGCACCTCCCTGGGCAGACTTCTGCTGCCCCAGTGCCCAGGGATAGACATGGGTTTGCTGCAAAATGAATGACACCTGGCCGACACTAAGCTGAAGCTTTCATTAGCAGCTTACACTGAGGACTAGCCACGCAAATGACATTCCCTGTGTGTTTCCCTGGGTCTGCTTAATGTGTGCCCTGTGGAGAGATCAGCACCAAGAAAGCAGTAAGAAGTTCAAGTCCCAGCCTTGCCATGGCCTCAGGGTGCCCTCGAGCACAGCAGGCCTCAGTCTTCCCATCTGTAAAATGAGAGAGGTACACAAGATAGACTCGAAGGCTCTTTGTTGCCGGAGCCCCGTGTTCCTTTGAGTGTATGTGTTCTCAGGCCCACAAAGGTCCTTTGTGTTTCATATATGAACTGCTCTCTAGGAAACCCATGTAACTGTCTGTGTCCTGGGGCACATACATAAGGACTCACGTGGGCTGTATTTGTGTTTGTGCTGGGGGGGGAGGGGGAGACCCTAGAACAATGTTCCCCACCCCACTCCCCTCCTCAATAGGCGGAAACCACCGGCTTCCTCCTTTTCCTGCCTCCTGCCTCCTGTGTGCCAGCAAGACTGAGGACTGGAGGGAGACAGGGGATGGGAAAGACCAATCACTGTCCCCAGGTCTGCCCTTACCATAACCCTCCCCCCCACCTCAAGTGACTCCAATCCCCAGCCTTGTGGGGGCCAGACTGGGGAACCTGGAGGCTCAAAGGCAGAATAAATCCTCCCACCCCCTCTTCCCCGTCACCCCTCCCACCCAAGCCACCTCATTTCCTCTTCCTGCCCAGCACCGACCCACACTGACCAGCACAGGCTGAGCAGTGAGGCCCACAGCATCTGACCCCAGGCCCAGCTCGTCCTGGCTGGCCTGGGTCAGCCTCTGGAGTATGGTCTTTCGGGTGCCCCCTTTCCTGCTCCCCATCCTCTTCTTGGCTTCTCATGTGGGTAAGTCTTCCCTGAGTCCCTCACCCCATTTCTAGGCCCCGAGGCCCTGATTTCCACCCTATTATATCGTAGAGACAGAAAGTAGAATGGCGGTTGCCATGGGCAGTGGGGGGGAGGAAATGGGGAGTTTGGTTTAAAGGGTACAGAGTTTTTATAAGATTTTTACTCTGTTTTACAAGATTAAAAGAGTTATAAAGATGGGGCAGGGCGCGGTGGCTCATACCTGTAATCCCAGAACTTTGGGAGGCCAAGATGGGAGGATCACTTGAGGCCAGGAGTTCAAGACCAGACTGGTCAACATAGTGAGACCCCCCCCCATCTCTGTTTTGTTTAACCTTTTTTTCTTTATCAATCAAAAAAAAAAGAATGGATGGTGGTGATGGGGGGACAACATTACGAATGTGTTTAATCACATTGGGTTATATGCTGCTTACAAATGGTTAAGATGGTAACATTTATGTTTTATGTATTTCACCACAATAAAAAAAAATTTGGAAAACAAACCCATCATCACTGCCATCACTTTGATCCACTAGAAAGTGAGATCAGGGCCAGGAAAACCCAGGCAAGTGCCAGAAATCACTGCAGCCTGGGATCAGGGGAGGAGTGAGGAGCAGCCACGTGTTGGATCTGAGGATCCGTGGGGGGGCAGTTTTCAGGCGGTGTTCCTGGGGTCATTGTGTTGGATTCATTCAATTATTCACTGGACAAACATTTATTGAGTACCAACAACATTCCAGGAGTTGTGCTAAGTGCTGGGCCATTAGTTGAAAGGCTAGCAACCCCCAGGTCTGTACAAAGAGATTAAAGGCTGCCAGCCTCCTATGGTTGTTACGGGGTTTAAATGAGAAAATGATGCAGAGCCGTTGGCATAGTGCCCTGCACTTGGTAAGGGTTTCTAAATAAGTGGCAGCTGATTCCTTCAGTCTGCTGGTCCGAGGATTGGAACACAGAGGCTGCCTTTGAGTGGCTCATGGTCTAGCACAGAACACAGGACAGGGGAAGAGGACTAAACAGGGACAGACACAGGAACCCTAGAGGAGCACTGAGGAGGAGTCAGCTTACACTGCCTTGGGGTAGGAGACAAAAAGGGAGTCAGGGAAGATTTCACTAAGAGGGGTAGTCTTCATTCCAGGCAGCCAGAACATAAAAAATGCAAGTCTCAGAGGCATGGAGGTGCATGAGCGAGAAGGCGCCTGTTGGGAACACAAGGGAGGGGACAGCGTGGGGAGCAGCACCGGGCTCAGGAGCATGGACATGATCCTGAGGGCAATAGGGAGCCACGGGAGGTCATAGGCAAGAAAGTCACAAGGTCAGATTTGGTCTTAGATCACTGCGGAGGATGAGTTGCAGAAAGTGGGTGTGGCTGTGGTCCAGGTGAGTAAGGATGAGGGCCAATCCTTTGGCCTGCTTGTGGGGTGGGGATGAAGTCAAGGAGCGTTCAGGAAACAATGTGCAGAATTCTGTAACGGATGGGGCAGCCAGCACAACGCTCAGAGGTGTGGACTTTAGTATCAGACAACCTGGCCCTGCCAGTTACTAATTGTGTGACCTTGGGCCAGTTACTTAAATTCTCTGAGCCTCCCTTTCCTGCCTATAAAACAGGGATAACATCTACCTCCCAGAATAGCTGGGATGGTAAAATGAGACACCACCAGTAAAGTGCCTGGTGCATAACTGGCAGCCAATAAACATTAATTATCATGACAGTGGGAGTACCGATGACTCCGTAGTTTGTGTCTCAGGTGGCGAGTGCTGTCCAGTGAGTCAGGGAGCACCGGAGAGGAGCAGGTTTGGCAAAAGCTCATGGAAATGCAGGTCCAAGCTGAAAGACCGTTCCTGAGTTATTGACTCAGAGGTGATGGTTAAAGCCAAGGGAGTGGACGAGCTTGCTCCAGGAAGCCAGTAGAATTAATGACCATGACCCTCCTCTGTAAATGGAAAGAATATCCACTTCACTGGTTGTGAGGATCAGTGGAAAATGGGGTCTTGGTATGTGGTAGGTAAATGCCAGCTTCATTTGCTCATGGTAGCCTTTCAAGCAATATTAACTGAGAAGCTAAGTGGCATTTATACTAGTTAACTGCTTGACAGTCAGCTGGCAGAGACAGAGAAGGAAGGGCTGGTGGAGAGGTGCCGAGTCCTGGAGCTGAGGTGGGCTCGAAGGCTCTCCACCATCCAGCCTGGACTCTGACTCCACCTGGTCTCTCCTGCCTCAGCCTCACATCTTGCGCTTCAGCCACACAAACCTGGACAGCCCCCTCCACCTGCCATAATATTGCCACTGCAGGCCTTTGCCCAGGCCGTTTCCTCTGTCTAAGATGCCCTCTCCCTGCCTCTGACTTCTCTCCCTCCCCATTGTCCATGCCAGTGTGTCCTGATCCAACTTTACCTCCCAGGAAGCATCCCTTCATCTCCCTGCACCCCCCACCCAGGCTGGATCAGGGGCCCCTTCTCAGTGCTCAAAAGCCCAGCACCCTACATTTAGCAGCTGTGTCCATGCCTGTTCCCCCAACTAGGGCATGAGCTCTTTGGAAAGCAAACAGACCAAGACCCACCTTGTGTCTGTGTCTGTCTGGGCCCCAGGCCTGCCCTGGGGCTGCACTTCCTGGATCTGGGCCCTGCCCCAAGCTTAGCTCCATTTCTCTTTGTTTTTCTTTTTTCTGGAGAACGGGGTCTTGCTACATTGCCCAGGCTCGTCTCAAACTCCTGTTCTCAAGCGATCCACCCGCCTCTGCCTCCTTAAGTGCTGGGATTCCAGGCGTGAGCCACCGCACCTGGCCCTAGCTCCATTTCTATGCCACATCCTTCTGGCTGCAAAACTCAGCCTCTCCCATCTCAAATCCCAGCCCACCAGACCTTTCTAGATCTCCATTAGTGACAAAGAGGGGGGACCCATGGGACACTTCTGTTCTGGCTGGCTCTCCTGGCCTGCACGCTCGTGGTGGGGGCAGGAAGAAGTGGCTCACAGCGACCTTCGCAGGGCAGTTTCAAAGACGAGTGGGGAAACATGACTGATAGAAAATAAAGGAAACGAAGACAGGGAGCACAGATCACTCTTTCTGAAAGCCGGGGCGAAAGGGAAGCCATCTGGCAGGAGAAGGGAGGGAACACAGCCAGAGAAGGATTTGTGGTTTTGTTTTTCTTCTTTTAGAATGAGGAGACTTGAGGGAAAAAGGCCAGAGCGCAAGGAAGGGAAAGGAGGGGGGATGGGAATGCCTGATAAAGTGAAGCGCCTGTGGGGTCTGAGAGACCGGGCAGGGGAAGGAAGAGGGGTGAAGGTGGGAGACCCTCTTCAGAGTGGACAGCGGATTTGTAAGATCAGAGGGCTGGGGCTCTGGGGCACCAGAGTTGGGTGGGACTACAATAGGGTCACTGGTGTCCTGGCCCCAGGCGCGGCGGTGGACTTGACGCTGCTGGCCAACCTGAGACTCACGGACCCCCAGCGCTTCTTCCTGACCTGTGTGTCCGGGGGAGGCTGGGGCGGAGAGGGGCTTGGAGGCCTGGGGGCCGCCCCTGCTGCTTGAGAAGGACGACCGCATCGTGCGCGCCCCGCCCGGACCGCCCCTGCGCCTGGTTCGCAACGGTTCGCACCAGGTCACGATGCGCGGCTTCTCAAGGCCCGCAGACCTCGTGGGCGTCTTCTCCTGCGTGGGCGGCGCCGGGGCTCGGCGCACGCGCGTCATCTACGTGCACAACAGCTTTGGAGGTGAGTCTGGGGTCGGGGGGTGGGTGGAGAATGGCGCGGGAGAAACCAGGCTGGTGACCCACCCTCCACCCCACAGCCCACCTGCTTCCAGACAAGGTCACGCATACTGTGAACAAAGGCGACACGGCTGTACTTTCTGCACGTATACACAAGCACAAGCAGACAGACGTGATCTGGAAGAGCAACGGTGAGCGGCATTTGAACTGGTGGGGCAGATAGACCCATAGTTCTGAGGCTCTAACACTTTCATGACCCGTGGGGCCCTCGGCTTTGGTCCCTGACACACCCTACCTCCAGGGCCCCTCCTCTGTGGTGGACTAGGTCAGGTGGGATGCGCCTGAACCCATCTAATCTGGAGCTCTGAGCTGCCCTCCTACTGTACTCAGAGGCCCAGGAGCCTGTGGTCAGCTGCCCCTTCCCTCTTGGCCCCAAATGAGCATGATGTTACATCCTCATCCTTCACTCTCCCTGGGAGTTAGCAGGTGCTGTCACATAGCCCACCTGGTGGAGAGCAGCAGCCCCTGAGGAAGAAGAGGACTGGTAACATCATGCCCAGCACAGGCAGGGCAGAGTCTAGCCTCTCCGAAATACAGTCCAGCCCAGATCCTTGATGTCCAAGACAGCCTTATGCTGAGGCCTGGGTAGATCCGTGGGACCTCAGCCCCAGGCGTCCTCCACACTGACCCCTTGGCCATCCCATAGGAGGATGCCGCTTTTCTGTGCGGCCCCACAGATCCTGCCTCAGTCCTCAGATCCACAACCCCTTGGCTGACTCTTGCATCCCTGGACTCCTGAGGGAGGAAAACCCTTCCCTTTGGCCAAGGGGGCTGCCTCCTGAGCTCTGGACCCCCAGAATTGACAGGACAGGTGAAGAGGCACAGGCAGACCTGGGTCTCTAGGGTCTCTGTTCAGCCCAGAACAGAGGCAAGAAGTGGGCAGGGCGAGGCCTGAGACACTCTTCTAGGAGGCAGAGGCTCAGGGAAAAGACCCCAGAGTAGATGGCACTTGAATTGTGCTTAGAGAAGAAGTGGGAAGACAAAGAAGGCAGACAAAGGAAGGAAGGCATTCCAGGAGGAGGGACTGAGAAGAGCAGGAGGGTCTGAGACACAAGGGTGTTTCTGGAAGAGAAGCAATCAATTCAGGAATTCAGGAATGTTAGGAGTCAGGCAGGGTGTGAAGAGGGATGGGGCTGGATGGCTTAGCCACGGCCAAATTGGTGAAAATGATGTCTGAGGAGCTGGATTTTGTCCTGAGATCACTGAAGAACTAGGAGAGCTTCAGCAGGGGGAGTCATAGAGGAGTCTGTTGTGAAAAATCACCCTGGCTGCTGGGTGGAGGAGGGACAAGAAAGGGTGAGACTGGAGGCAGAGAGCCTGCTTGTGAGGCCCTGGAGGCTAGGACCAGGGCAGTGGCAGTGGGTTTGGGGGAGAAGCAGACTGGGTTAGGGGGAGGAGGAGGAGGTGGGCTGAGAACCTCCTTGGTGATTTACCGGGTAGTTGGTGGAGCATGAAGAAGAGGGTGCTTCTGAGCTTTCTGGCTTGGGTGTAGGCACGGGGCCCATTGATGCAACCCAGGCAGAGGTGGGCAGAGAGAGGTGACACAACCCTCATGTAGTGCTGAGGCCCCTGACCATTCATGCCCCCCAGGATCCTACTTCAACACCCTGGACTGGCAAGAGGCCGAGGATGGGCGGTTCCTGCTGCCATTCCCCAACGTGCAGCCACCATCGAGCGGCATCTACAGTGCCACCTACCTAGATGCCAGCCCCCTGGGCAGCGCCTTCTTTCGGCTCATCGTTCGGGGTCAGAAGCAGAGGGCAGAGGTTGTGGGTAGGGTGGGAGGCTGGGAGCCCTATGAGTACCTCTTATGGGTCCCCTGAAGCCCCTGGGTCTCCAGTCCTCAGCAGCAGTGGTCAGGTGGGTGAGGGTCAGCTGCTGAAGACACTCTTCCTCCAGATTGTGGGGGCTGGGCGCTGGGGGGCCAAGCTGTACCAAGGAGTGCCCAAGCTGCCTACATGGAGGTGTCTGCCATGACCATGACGGCGATTGTGTATGCCCCCCTGGCTTCACTGGCACCCGCTGTGAACAGGGTAAGGAGGAGGGGGAGCTTGGACCCAGGCAGGAGAGGAGCCCTGACTGGGGAGAAGACCCTAGAATTATATGGATGGAGCCTGGAGGGTGAGGGTGATAAGCAGGTCCTGGGCCCAGGGGCCCACAGAGGCCCATACACTCACACATTCTCTTCTAGCCTGCAGAGAGGGCCGTTTTGGGCAGAGCTGCCAGGAGCAGTGCCCAGGCATATCAGGCTGCCGGGGCCTCACCTTCTGCCTGCCAGATCCCTATGGCTGCTCTTGTGGGTCTGGCTGGAGAGGAAGCCAGTGCCAGGAAGGTATGCCTAATCCACCCTCATGATCCCTGATCAAGACAGGTGGCCACAAGCTTGACCCGGACCCTTCACTCTGCCCCTGACTTACCAATCCCCCCGGTCACCTGACCAGGCCCTCTACCCTCACCCTGTCGTATAACCTGTGCCCCATCTGTGCCCTCATTGCCTGCTGCCCCATGCCCCTCTAATCATACCTCCTCTATTCCCAGCCTGTGCCCCTGGTCATTTTGGGGCAGACTGCCGACTCCAGTGCCAGTGTCAGAACGGTGGGACTTGTGACCGGTTCAGTGGCTGTGTCTGCCCCTCTGGGTGGCATGGAGTGCACTGTGAGAAGTCAGGTATAAGCACAGTAGATGACCTCAGAGACTCTCCAAGATAAATTGGCCTTTACCAAACACATCTCCCTGGTGGAAGAGACTGGTCCCTCCTTTCCCTGCAAGGGTCCAAGTCCTGTCCTCAGGGAGCTCAGAGTCTGGCGCGCAGGGAGCTCTGGCAGGGAATCAGTCCTGTAGGGAGGCAGTCCAGCAGGGAGCTCACTGTCAGCCAGCCATACCAGAAAGGGCAGCAGCCCAGAGAGTGTGGGGAGCCCAGAGCATGCCCCTGGGCAGTCTCAGCCGGGCAGGGAAGGGTCTGGAAGCAGGTGTGATCTGAAATGGGATATAAAGGGCAAGAAAGAGATGGCTGAGGAAGAGCAAGAGCAAAGACTCAGGGATTGGGGACTCAGGCTTGGGTGCCAGGAGAGTGAAGTAGGCGGGTGGGGAAGTGGTCAGAAGAGGTCGAATCGTGCCTTTGAATGAAGGCCAGAGTCTGCATTTCCTGTAATGGGGCAAGAGGGAATTGTTGAGGAGGAACAAGGGGGTCAGATCTGTGTTGCAGAAAACTACACTGCTTTCTGGCCGGGGAGCGGGAGCAGGAGGCCCTGGAGGAGTCTGTACCCTGGGACCAGGAATGATGAGGCCTGGGCTAGTGTGCTGGCTGGGAGGATGGTGAGGGGCCTGCTGGCGGGTATTAGAGGGTATCAGGAAGTGGGGGAGGTGGTTAGGAAGTAGACTCTGCAGCTGATGGGATGTGGGGCTGGGACGCTGGAGGAGTCACGCAGGCCTTTGCTGGTTTTCAGGCTGGAGGGACTGGGCATCCAATCCAATGAGGGGCATGTCTGCCCCTGTGGGAGCTCCAGGATGAGTGTCCTCTCTCCCCAGACCGGATCCCCCAGATCCTCAGCATGGCCTCAGAACTGGAGTTCAACTTAAAGACGATGCCCCGGATCAACTGTGCAGCTGCAGGGAACTCCTTCCCAGTGCCGGGCAGCATAGAGCTACGCAAGCCAGATGGCACTGTGCTCCTGGTCAGCCCCAATCACCCCAACCCACCAGCCCCCAACCCGGCCGCCTGCTTCACAGCTGATCCCTAAGACCACTAGCCCCTCAGAACTTTCTGCAAGGTCCATCCATTGGCCTGACCATTGCTCAAATGAGGTCAGGCTGATTGGTGAGGGGCTGCCACTGGGCCTTTGTCCTGCTATCAGTCCAGACGGACACCTGGGTGCCTGCCACAGGGGTGCTCATTGCCTGTGACCTGTCCCCTTTCCCCATCTCTTTTAGTCCACCAAGGCCATTGTGGAGCCAGATAAGACCACAGCTGAGTTCGAGGTGCCCCGCTTGGCTCTTGAGGACAGTGGGTTCTGGGAGTGCCGCGTGTCCACATCTGGTGGCCAAGACAGCCAGCGCTTCAAGGTCAATGTCAAAGGTCAGTCATGTCCTAGGTCCACCGGGGATGGAAAGTGAGCAGAGTAGGCTCTAGCTGATCCTGCTCAGGCTGGAGATCCTAGCAGGAAGGACAAGGACATCTGAAGTCATAGCCTAGCACCAGACAAAGAGAGGGGTTATGGTCAACCAGAGGTCCGGGCTGAGCAGTGTCAAGGCTGGAGTACAGCTTAGACCCATCTGGAAAGGACATCCTGTGCCCCAGAAACTGGGGACACTCTCCAGCCCCTCTTTCCTCCTGCCCAGGCATGCTGCCCCCCACCAACCACCAGACACACACAAGTGTACCTTTAACTCTGTTCTGGGATGCTGCCTCCCGTCTCTGAGTCACCCCCACAGACAGTGCTAGCACAGGGGGAGCACATGGGGCTGTGGAGCTCAGAGGGTGACCAGCTTGGCTTCCTAGAAGTGGTGCATGCCTAGGAGTCTGCCAGGTAAATAAGGAGGGACCTGCCAGTGCCCAAGGTTGTTCAGACCAGAGCACCCCCACCCTGGTATAGGGCTCCCTTCGCCTTCTCCAGCTTCTGCGCATCATAAGCCTTAACCATTCACATCCCTGCCACCCTGACCCTGCTGTCCCTCTGCTCCTGTCCCCCTGCTACCCCACATAAGCCCCCTCTCTCACCTTCTGCTTTCTTGTTGCCATACTCTACCTCCCAGGTCCTCGCCACCTCTCCATCCTGTGACTGTGCGTCCTTCTCTGCCACCATGCCCCACGTTCCGCCTTTCTCTTCTCTCTCTGCCCAGGCTTAGGAGCCAGACAACCTGGGCTTGAATCCTCTCTCCACAAATCCCTTGCCCCATCACCTTAAGCAAAGTACTTAACCTCTCTTACCTTCTCTCTCTATGAAACGGGGGATATGAGCACTTGATGGAGTTGTTACAAAGATTAAATTTGATGATGCACTTAAGCATTTAGCACAGGGCCCGATACAGGGTGTGTGCTCACTATTTGTCGATAATTACTGTTCTTATTATTTAAAATGTCACCTAGTCCCAAGATTCTGATTGTCCTCTCACATATGATCTGCCGCCGGGACCCCTCTTCTGACTCCAGATCATTTAGTGGCGGCTCCGTCAAGTGGAGCATCTTCTCTGGAAGTCTGGTTTTGACGTTGGTGTGGAAACTCACCGCTGTATAATTCAGAGGCCCATCTTATATCCAGCCACTTTTTGGAAATCTAATGCCCTGCATGAGCCAAAGGCACCGAGGGCTTCTCCACACCCAAAATGCACCTTCATCTCCCCCCACATCAGCACCACCTCCTGTCATGCTCACTGCTGCCCCACACTCCCTCAGCTTCCAGTGCTGCATCCTCCTTTTCCTCCTTGCTCCCTCTCTCCCTCTTTCCTTCCTTCTTTTCCTCTCAAAAAGTCAATCTGGCAAACGTTTGGAAGAGGCAAGGGAACCTGTTTAGAAGCACTAATGCAATAATCTGGAGAGAAAAGTGGAGGCCAGAATAAGAGCAGTGACCATGGGGTGAGGAAGCAGGGCAGGAAGACCAGGGCTGTTGGAGTAGAATGGACAGATGGGAGGCAGCCTGCTCACACAGATCTAGTTCAGCACGTGGCTGTACATCCTCCTAGTTGCGTGTCTTTAGGCAAGTTATTCGGTGCCTCTGAGTCTCAGTGTTTCCATAATGCAGGGTAATGAGCCCTGAAGAAAAGGTCATGCCTATGAAGCATGTGGTGGGGGAGCAGGCACTTCAGCGCTGGTGGCTTTTTTTTCTTTTTTTTTTTTTTTTTTGAGACGAAGTCTCGCTCTGTTGCCAGACTAGAGTGCAGTGGCGAGATCGTGGCTCACTGCAAACTCCACTTCCCGAGTTCAAGGGATTCGCCTGCCTCAGCCTCTCGAGTAGCTGGGATTACAGACACACGCCACCACACCTAGCTAATTTTTGTATTTTTAGTAGAGACGGGGTTTCACCATGCTGGCCAGGATGGTCTTGATCTCCTGACCTTGTGATCCGCCCACCTCGGCCTCCCAAAGTGTTGAGATCGTAGGCAAGAGCCACGGCACCTGGCCTTTTTTTTTTTAAGTTAAGAAAGTGGTGAATGAGGGCAGGGGCAGACAGCAGGATAATGCCCAGGCTGTCTCCCTGCCCTGGATTTCAGGCCCTTCTGTCTGTCCCCCACACTGCATGGGAGGAGTTCTCACCCCCAAACCAGGTCTGGCCATGTCACTTCCTCACTTACCATCTTTTGGGACACGCTCGTGTCTTTATTGCTGAATCCCTGTGCCCCAAGCTACCCAGGGGCCAGAACTCTGTCCTCCCTGGGCCCTGGCCACTCTGGCCATCTGTTGAACTTGGTGTCCCCCAAGCCCAGAGGGTCCCCAGCTCAAAACAAAGATGCAGAGGTGGATGGATAGGCTCTGTGCCCATGCCTTACCCAGAGTCTCCTGGCAGTGCCCCCTGTGCCCCTGGCTGCACCTCGGCTCCTGGCCAAGCAGAGCCGCCAGCTCGTAGTCTCCCCGCTGGTCTCATTCTCTGGGGATGGACCCATCTCCTCTGTCCGCCTGCACTACCGGCCCCAGGACAGCACCATGGCCTGGTCGGCCATTGTGGGTGAGTGTGGGGAGAGCCACGGCAGGAGAGAGCCAGGGAAGGACAGGGGTGTTGGGTAATAGTGAAGGGACACAGTGAGCAGGAGAGGGAGGGCAAATGGTGCAAGGGGGCTGAAGGGATCATGGCAGCTTCTAGAAGAGATGGGGGCTGAATGATGTGTACCACACCCTCCATCCCTAGTGGACCCCAGTGAGAATGTGACGTTAATGAACCTGAGGCCAAAGACCACATACAGTGTCCGTGTGCAGCTGAGCCGGCCGGGAGAAGGGGGAGAGGGGGCATGGGGGCCTCCCGCCCTCATGACCACAGACTGTCCTGGTGAGAGGCCAAGAGTCATCCCTTCCTGTCTCCCAAGGGGTTACTGTCCTTTCCACCCTAGGGACCCCTGCCTTTCCAATTGGAGGTTATCCTTCCTTGTCCACTGGGGGATCACTGTCCTGTCCAGCCCCAAGTACCTACTGAACAGTTCTGACCCCTGACCTCTGGCCCCAGAGCCCTTGTTGCAGCCGTGGCTGGAGGGCTGGCATGTGGAAGGCCCTGACCGGCTGCGAGTGAGCTGGTCCTTGCCCTCGGTGCCCCGGCCACTGGTGGGCGACGGTTTTCTGCTGCGCCTATGGGACGGGGCACGGGGGCAGGAGCGGCGGGAGAACGTCTCATCCCCCCAGGCCCGCACCGCCCTCCTGACAGGACTCACGCCTGGCACCCACTACCAGCTGGATGTGCAGCTCTACCACTGCACCCTCCTGGGCCCGGCCTCGCCCCCTGCACACGTGCTTCTGCCCCCCAGCGGTATGCCCAGGGAGTGGGGGATAGCTGAGGTGTGACATGGGACTCAGGGACACATGACACCCGGGAGACCCAGGAGGCTATAGGAGATTAATGGGCATGGAGAGGACACAGGACACACCTAGGGTATCAGGCAGATGTGACCCCAGCAGGGACATGGGACTTGGGGAAGATCCAGGACACCACGAGGACACAGGTCACCAGGAGCATATGGGATCAGGAGAGCATGGGGAGGTCAGGACTCATGGAGAGAACCAGGGTCATGGTTCTTGGGGAGCACAGGCATGGGGGGATATGGAGAGGACTTGGGATACAAGAAGAACAAGGAGAAGCAGAAGCTTGTGGGTGAAGGTGGCCTGGGGGGATGGAGAGGAATCAGCCTAGTGGGGGAGGAGGAAGTTGGCAGGGTGGTGGACCCACAGAGTAGGAGGCACAGCTAGAGCAGATGTGTCCAGCCCCACAGCTACATAGCCCAGTCCTGTCTGAGCCTTGCCTTCTCGCCCCCATTTCCCCCAGGGCCTCCAGCCCCCCGACACCTCTATGCCGAGGCCCTCTCAGACTCTGAGATTCAGCTGACATGGCAGCACCCGGAGGCTCTGCCTGGGTCGATATCCAAGTACATCGTGGAGGTGCAGGTGGCTGGGGGCACAGGAGACCCGCTGTGGATAGACGTGGACAGGCCCGAGGAGACAAGCACCATTGTCCGTGGCCTCAACGCCAGTACTCGGTACCTCTTCCGGGTGCGGGCCAGCATTCAGGGGCTCGGGGACTGGAGCAACACAGTAGAAGAGTCCACTCTGGGCAATGGTGAGAGGGCAAGGCCCACAGGACCCCTGGGGCCTGAGCGGGGGAGAGCTCAGTGCAGTCTCCTTCCACATCACCCCTACCATGGAGCTAGGGCATCCCAGGTCCCTCTGAAAAAAGACACAGCCCTGGTCCTGGGGACTCAGCCTCCCCTTCTCATGATCCGCTGTCCCAGGGCTAAGAAAATGGTGTCGCCCCTCTGACACCCCTCATCCCTTCCTTCATGTGGCCCAAGTGATTTTCTGACAGTCCTAGCACTGGGATCTTTCACCTCTCCCTCTGTGTAACCCCATGGTGGCCTCTGGGTTCCCTGACCCAGGTGTCCCCACAATCTGCCCCTCTCACTGTGTCCAGGGCTGCAGGCTGAGGGCCCAGTCCAAGAGAGCCGAGCAGCTGAAGAGGGCCTGGATCAGCAGCTGATCCTGGCGGTGGTGGGCTCCATGTCTGCCACCTGCCTCACCATCCTGGCTGCCCTTTTAACCCTGGTGTGCATCCGCAGAAGCTGCCTGCATCGGAGACGCACCTTCACCTACCAGTCAGGCTCGGTCAGTGACCCGCCCCTGCCCCCGGGTGCATGCACGCAGCCTGTGTGTATGTTTCCATCTGTGTACAAGCAAGATCTTGTACACCTTGTGTGTGTGTGTGTTTGTTTTGCAGGTGTAAGATTACACTCAACAATGTTCAAGGGTACAAAATATAATTTTCTTTATTTCTCTAAAACTGAACTCAGCTCATGAGCCCATTTATATTAGTGGTGAAATATTCAATATTCCCAGTTCAAAAGAATTCCAGGTTTGGGCTCAATCAATTGGAGATATTCCTCTCCCCCTCTTTTCCTTCTCCCTAGCAGTGATCTAGGCCTAGATAGCAAGGTGATCCCATGGAGCGGCACTTGGGGTTCATGCTGGCCTCTGTCCTTGCAGGCCTTCCTAGACTTGGGAGCCAGCCTCTGCCTGCACACATCTTTGGCTGATGTCCTTAGCCCTGCTGTGGCCACCTGCCAGTAGGCCAGTTATGCTGTGAACTCCTCATCCCAACCTCCATTCTTACAAATTCCAGGGCCAGGCGTGGTGGCTCACACCTGTAATCCCAGCACTTTGAAAGGCTGAGGCAGAAGGATCACCTGAGACCCAGCCTGGCCAACATGGTGAAACCCCTTCTCTACTAAAAATACGAAAATTAGCCAGGCGTGGTGGCACACACCTGTAATCCCAGCTACTCAGGAGGCTGAGGCAGGAGAATCACTTGAACCCAGGAGGCAGAGTTTGCAGTGAGCCAAGATGTTGCCACTGCACTCTAGCCTGGGCAATAGAGCAAGACTCCGTCTCAAAAAATAAAAAGAACTGGCCGGGTGCAGTGGCTCACGCCTGTAATCCCAGCACTTTGGGAAGCTGAGGCGGGTGGATCACCTGAGCTCAGGAGTTCAAGACCAGCCTGGCCAACATGGTTAAACCCCATCTCTACTAAAAATTAAAAAATTAGCCAGACATGGTGGCATGCGCCTATAATCCCATCTACTCAGGAGGCTGAGGCAGGTGAATTGCTTGAACCTGGGAGGTGGAGGCTGCAGTGAGCCAAGATCACGCCACTGCGCTCCAGCCTGGGTGACAAAGTGAGACTCCATCTCAAAAAAATAAAATAAAATAAAACAAAAAGAACTAAAGAACTGTACGGGCTTCCTTATACCTTGTGGACGGAGGCATATTCTGTGGCCTTCAGACCCACTGCCACAATCCCTTACCCCTTAGACAACTGTCTCTACCGCTCTAGAACTGTGCCTGCAACCTCACATATCGCTCCTTGAAGGAAGCACAAACCTCCACTCCTCCTGGCTTCCCTGTAATCCTGCCTGAGTTTTCTGTCCTCCCACACCCTTCCGTCCCTCAGGCCCCCACTTAGAGGTGGGGTGTGGGAGGAGACCTATCACTTCATCTGTCACATCCTTCCTTCTAACCTCCCCCCTGCAGATTCTGTCTCCTCTGAGGGCTTCCTCACTGTTGTCACTTAGGATCTGAACTCTGTCCTTGGCCTTCCAGGCCTGGACTCTTGATACTTACAGCTAAGCTTCGGCATTTCAAAAATAATAATAAAACAAGAAAGAAAACCCTCTTCTCTCTCAAGGGCTGACCCTTGTAATAGAAAGGCTAGTGTCTCTGCTGTGCCTTTAAAAAACCCATTCAGAGGCCAGGCACAGTGGCTCATGCCTGTAATCCCAGCACTTTGGGAGGCCAAGGCAGGTGGATCACAAGGTCAGGAGTTCAAGACCAGCCTGGCCAAGATGGTGAAACTCCATCTCTACTAAAACTACAAAAATTAGCCAGGCACAGTGGCAGGCGTCTGTAATCCCAGATACTCAGGAGGCTGAGGCAGGAGAATCACTTGAACCCGGGTGGCAGAGGTTGCAATGAGCTGAGATTGCATCACTGCCCTCCAGCTTGGGTGACAGAGTGAGACTCCATCTCAAAAAAAAAAAAAAAAAAAATCCATTCAGAGATGAATTGGCTTCTTTGTTACAGGCTGTGTTGGCCCTGCCTCTGAGGTCAGTGCACGCAGAAAGCCCTCACTGCTGTGGTGGGGGCGGGTAATGGGTACAGATGTTGAGGGCAGGAGGTGGGAAAGCAGTCATTAACATACATGGTATCATACTATATATCAAAATATATACCCCCAGCCTGGGCAACATGGCAAAACCCCATCTCTACAATAAAAGAAAATACAAAAATTAGACAGGCATGGAGGTGTGCACCTGTGGGCCCAGCTACTCAGGAGGCTGAGGTGAGAGGACTGCTTGAGCCCAAAAGCTTGAGGCTGCAGTGAGCTGAGATCATGCCATTGCACTTCCGCCTGGGCAACAGAGCGAAACCCTGTCTCCAAAAAGATTAAAAAAGACATATCCCTGCTACCTGTGCCTGCATATGGATAGGAAATGTATGTGCCCCATGTCTGAGTGCACACATACATACTTTGTGGTTGCCCCCATGTGTGTGTGTCCCAAATGCATGTGTCCCTATGCCTATGCACCTTCAGGCCTGCATGTGTATATGAACCTATACACACATGCACCTACATATGGTGCTGCCCAAGAACATCATGTGCATTTGGTATGCGCCTTCAGTAAGCACCAAATCAGTGCTTCATGCAAATCCCTGTGCCCCACGTCCTCAGCCCTTGCCTATCAAGCTGGGCTCCAGTGCACTTAGGAAGCCCCACCAGAAGGTCTGTCTTAACCCTCTTCCAGTTCTCATATTGGCAGCTCCTTTGGTCCTGTTCACTTATTTCCTTTTCCTGCCATCAGCCCCGCCCAGATGGCCTCCTCCTACTCAGGGAACTTGACATTCCTCTTTGTTATGGTCTTGCTACATTCAGGTCCTGGCCTGCTTTTAGAGCTATGGAGAGACACCAAACGTGTGGACAGGGTAATCTCTGCTTCTGCTACTGTGGAGAAGAAAACTCCTCCACTAGCTCCCAGCAGCTCAGGGCTAAGCATGTAGTAGGTGCTCAATAAATGTACCCTGGCCAACTACCCAAGGCTGGAATCCTCTCCAGAGCCTTCCTGGTAACACCCCCACCCCCCAAAAAAAGCCTAGTTGTGGGATTAGGAATCATAGGAAGCTCATTCCAATCCTTTTCTGTTTTAAATGTTAGAAATATCCTCCTTCCATTGACTCACATTGTGGCTTCTAGCAGCTTTACCGACAAGCCCTGGTTCTGCCTTCCAGAGCCCTGCACACCAGATCCCCCAGCTGCAGCCTCTGCATTTCTCTTCTTGGACATCTGTCCACCCAGCAGCCTACCTGTGGCTCTGTTACCTATGATTCTGTCTCAGTTATGTCCTCTGTCTGCCTGTCTGTCCCTGGCCGACCACCAGGGTGCCCCTCTCTCTGGGTCTCTGCCCACTTGTCTGACAGGGGAGCCTCTTTGAGTGCCTGTCTGTGCCTTCTTCTGCCCCCTTGACACTTGTGTGGACTGTCTACCCTCTTGTCCCATCCTGTGAAGGGTGAGGAGACCATCCTGCAGTTCAGCTCAGGGACCTTGACACTCACCCGGCGGCCAAAACCGCAGCCTGAGCCCCTGAGCTACCCAGTGCTGGAGTGGGAGGACATCACTTTTGAGGACCTCATCGGGGAGGGAAACTTCGGCCAGGTCATCCGGGCCATGATCAAGAAGGACGGGCTGAAGATGAATGCAGCCATCAAGATGCTGAAAGGTCCACTGGGGCAACCCCTGGCCCAGCCCTGATGCTCTCCTTTGTCCCACACATCCCAGGCCCCACCTGGCTTCCTCCAGCAATTGACCCAGCACTTGCCAGCCCTTTCTCCAAAAGTAATATTGGATTCTTTACACAGAGTATGCCTCTGAAAATGACCATCGTGACTTTGCGGGAGAACTGGAAGTTCTGTGCAAATTGGGGCATCACCCCAACATCATCAACCTCTTGGGGGCCTGTAAGAACCGAGGTGAGCCCCCAGCTCATCACCTACCCCTTCTTCCAAACCCCCATCCTCAGCCATCACCTCCACAACATGAGTAGCTTGCTGGGGGCTGCCAGCGACCTGTGCATCACCCTTGATCCTCTCATCCCTGTCTGTTACCATCAGGTGCCTGCTCCCACCCCAGGTTGCCTGTGTCTCAGTCACCACGGTCTGTCTGTTTACCTCCCAGGTTATTTGTATATCGCTATTGAATATGCCCCCTACGGGAACCTGCTAGATTTTCTGAGGAAGAGCCGGGTCCTGGAGACGGACCCAGCTTTTGCTCGAGAGCACGGGACAGCCTCTACCCTCAGCTCTCGGCAGCTGCTGCGTTTCGCCAGTGATGCGGCCAATGGCATGCAGTACCTGAGTGAGAAGCAGGTGTGTGTGAATTGGGGCGGGTGGAGGGCAGAGAGGAAGCCACTGAGCCAGCCTCAGGGGAAGAAGTCAGCCGGCCCTGATTGGATGTGGGGGACTGAGGTTCCTGGCCCAGGTGGGTGGGTGGATGCAAGCACAGCGAGGAGGAAGCAAGGCCAAGGGGCAGGTCTGGAGGAGGCAGGGACTTCCAGTGTGGAGGGTGCAGGTGTTGAGTGAGCAGGTGTAGATGCTAGCCTGGAACTCAGGAGAGAGGCCCAGGCTGGAGGCAGCATCTGCATGTGAGCTTTCACCCCCACAGATGGTGCCTAATGGCGATGGGTCTGGTGCGATCCGCCAGAGAGGGGGAAGGGCAGAGATCTGAGCCCAAGTCAGCTCAGGACTGAATGAAAGGACTGGGGGATGACCATCCAGGGGAATGCGAGACCAAGGGAAGGCATTTTATCTGTTTTTTGTTTGTTTGTTTGTTTTTTGAGACTGAGTCCACTTTGCCCAGGCTAGAGTGCAGTGGCTCATCACGGCTCACTGCAACCTCTGCCTCCCAGGTTCAAGCAATTCTCCTGCCTCAGCCTCCCGAGTAGCTGGGATTACAGGCATGCACCACCACACCCAGCTAATGTTTGTATTTTTAGTAGAGATGGGGTTTCACTATGCTGGCCAGACTGGTATCGAACTCCCGACCTCGAGTGATCCACCCGCCTCAGCCTCCCAAAGTGCTGGGATTACAGCCATGAGCCACTGCACCCGGCCGGCATTTTAAAAATAGTAAAGTTTTAAGTAGTTTTGAAGGCAGAGGGGCAGGGGAAGTGGCTAGTGCAGAGGGAGGGGCTGGTGGAGAGAGGTCTCTGAGGAAGCTGGAGGGCTAAGGGAGAGAAACTGGAACCCAGGGGAAATGAGGAGGGAGGGAGAGAAGCATGGAAAGAGAAGGTACAGTGTGGCTACCACTGTCTCAGGAAAAGGGATCCCGCCTGAACTTGGCCACGGCCCAGGAAGGAGCAGGTGAGAGCCAACACTGATCTTTCTCAGATATGAGTCAGCTGACAAGATTGCAACCAGGGGCTGCCAGGGGTACTGAAGGCAACGAGGGTGCCCTTACTGGCCTGACTGGCCTGGGCTCCCTCATCCCCAGTCTCTCCTGACTTCTGACCCTGCCTGCAGTTCATCCACAGGGACCTGGCTGCCCGAAATGTGCTGGTCGGAGAGAACCTGGCCTCCAAGATTGCAGACTTCGGCCTTTCTCGGGGAGAGGAGGTTTATGTGAAGAAGACGATGGTGAGTCTCATTCAACCCTCACCCTCAGGGCTTGTGCCTGGCCCTGCCCCCCAAGAGCCTCCAACAGGCCCTTCCTCCACACTCAGCCCCTCAAACTCATTCTCTCCTAGGGGCGTCTCCCTGTGCGCTGGATGGCCATTGAGTCTCTGAACTACAGCGTCTATACCACCAAGAGTGATGTGTGAGTGTGGGGTGGGGAGGGCACAGGAGGGCTTGGCCCCCAAGAATCTCAGAGGCCTAACCTAGACACATCTCAGAAATGTCGTGGGTAGTCTAAGGCATGACCTGGGCTGTATTCCAGGTGTGACACAGGTGTCCTGGGTCACAGTACCAGTGGGTCAAGTACCCAGTCAAGGTAGGGCTAGCTGGAAGGAGTCTCGGAAGGTGTTTCAGGGATAGGACTGGGGTAAAGGTAGTTTAGGATTATGTTTGTGTAAGTGATGGGGGGATGCCTAGGAGAGGTTTGGGAATGCTGGTGGATGCTTCCTGGCATAGGTGGAGACGCCCCTCAGGAATTGCTCTCACCTTCCTCCCTAAAGGGCAAGGTCATGCCCACCTGAGGATCTTCCCAGAGCATGACCCCCAAGACTCCCTCTCTGTGCCCCTCCCCCTCAGACAGCCCTCTTGGCACACTCCTCCTATCTCTCCAGGGATGTCCGTCTTGGTCTGAACCGACCCCTCTGCCCCAAGCCCTCCGGCCTGGCCTGCATGGCTCACGTTTACCACACTGATCGCCCCTCTGACCACTACATGCCTACTTCCTGCTTCTGCCCCAACACTCTCTAGATTCCCTCCACCCCCGTGAGCTCTCTCCTCTGGTCTCAGGCCTGATGCACACTACAAAGAGGCTGTTACAGTGTGAGGTGCAGTCAAGAGGAAGAGCTTTGGAGCCAGACTGCCTGGGTTTGAACGCTTGCTCTGCCACTAACAAGCTGTATGGCCTTGGGCAAGCCAGCTAACCTCTCAATGCCTCAGTGTCTTCATCTGTAAAATGGCAAGAATAATAAAACCTGTATCATAGGATTGGTGTGAGGGTTACATGAATTAACATATATGTTAAATGATCAGTGCCTCCACCACAGTAAGTGCTCAATAAAAATGTTAGCTCGGCTGGCTATGGTGGCCCATCTATGTAATCCCAGCACTTTAGGAGGCCGGGCAGGCAAATCACTGGAGACCAGGAGTTTGAGACCAGCCTGGGCAACATGGCAAGACCCTGTCTCTACTAAAACTAGAAAACATTAGCTAAGCATGGTGGCACACACCTGTAGTCCCAACTACATGGGAGACTGAGGCAGGAGGACCACCTGATCCCAGGGGGTCAAGGCTGCAGTAAGCCACTGCACTCCAGCCTGGGTGACAGAGCGAGACCCTGTCTCAAAAAAAAAAAAAAAAAAGTTAGCTCTAATTGTGTTGAGCCCGGGGGATGGGGGCAGTATGAAGGAGCTTCATCGCAGCAGAGACAACAGCTGGCCAAGGCCAGATTCTTACAGAATAGACACATGCAGGGCTGGGAGGGGCTGCACATCTTGGGGAGCTGGAAGCTAAACTGCTAGGGGCCAGGGCCTAGAAGGTAACTAAGTACATCCTTCTTATTTCAGCTGGTCCTTTGGGGTCCTCCTCTGGGAGATAGTGAGCCTTGGTGAGTTCCTGACCCCACTTCCCAGAGTGTCCCACCTTACCCCATGTGGAGCCCCAGACTGAGAGCACTTTGTCCCCTCCTGCAGGAGGTACACCCTACTGTGGGATGACCTGTGCCGAGCTCTATGAAAAGCTGCCCCAGGGCTACCGCATGGAGCAGCCTCGAAACTGTGACGATGAAGTGTGAGTCACCCCGTCCTTATGCTCCATGACCCTATCTCTGTGATGAGTGACCTCAGCTTTGATCCCTGTGACCCCATCACCCCAGCTGGCCCGACCCCTCATCTAAGCAATGCCGCCCTCGCAGGTACGAGCTGATGCGTCAGTGCTGGCGGGACCGTCCCTATGAGCGACCCCCCTTTGCCCAGATTGCCCTGCAGCTAGGCCGCATGCTGGAAGCCAGGAAGGTGAGAAGACTGGGGCTGAGGTGGCAGGGTGGGCTCACAGAGTGCTCAGGAGTGCCCTCTCAGAGGGCCATGACCCCTGTCCCAACCACCCTGCCTGCCCAAACTCCCTCAGCGGGAGCTGTCACCACCTAGGCCGGGCCCCAGGATGCAGCCTGCCTTTCCAGCCCTCACTGGGTTAGACACCGGGCCCTTCCAAAACTCTTCCAAGGCCACTGCTTAGCCCCAACAGCAAATCCCTCCCTCTGCTGAGGCCATCAGCCCATTCTTATCTGGAACACCTTTCCCTACCTGCCAGAGCCAGAGCAGAGTACATGAATGGTCACTAACCAGATGGATGAATGTATGAATGAGTGATGTAACTGTATGAATGTATGAATGAATGAATGAATGGAATTAGTGGATAGATGACACAATAATCATATGATTATGTAATTCAATAACCGAATCTACTAACCATTTGAATAAGTGAATTATCAAATAAATATAATGAAAAATATATCCAAATTAGTAAATATATGAAGAGTTCTTCAAGTAAATTAATGATTAAATATCTCAAGAATGAAGGAATGATCAAATAACCATATAAATGGGTGAGTCATCTAAAATGGCTTTTGAACAGATAAATAAGTTAATGAATAAATGAATGAATGCATAACCCAAGAATTCATTGAAAGAGTACATGTAAAAACCCTCTTTAACAATGGCATTGGGAGCCTCTCACCTGAGGCCCCCAGCTGTGGCCTGATTCCTTCACTGCCCTAGGCTGGTAAAGGCCACTCTTGGCCATGGGGCCATCTTGAGTCTCCAGAACAAATCCATGTCAATTCAAATGACCCAATCACATGGAAGTCAAGGTGCCTGAGTCCAACGCACCCCCCATTCCTGGCCCCCACTAAAGCTTGCTCTGCCCCCAGGCCTATGTGAACATGTCGCTGTTTGAGAACTTCACTTATGCGGGCATTGATGCCACAGCTGAGGAGGCCTGAGATGCCATCCAGCCAGAAACTGGCTCTGCTGGCCGGAGCAAACTCAGCTGTCTAACCTGTGACCAGACTGATCCTTACAGCCTCTGACTTAAGCTGCCTCAAGGAATTTTTTTAACTTAAGGGAGAAAAGAAGGGATCTGGGGATGGGGTGGGCTTAGGGGAACTGGGTCCCCATGCTTTGCAGGTGTCTCATAGCTATCCTGGGCATCCTTCCTTCTACTTCAGCTGCCCCACAGGTGTGCTTCCCATCCCGCTGCTCCCCCAGCACAAAACCCCGCTCCAGCTCCTTGGTTAAGCCAGCACTCACACCACTAACATGCCCTCTTCAGCTACTCCCGCTCCCTGCCTGCCATTCAGAAAAAAATAAATGTTCTAATAAGCTCCATTCAATGTCTACCTTTTACTGTTGGTCAATCTCGGGTGAGGGGTGTAGTTAAACCCAAGAGAGAGAAATTGGGCTTTTCAGGAAAAGAAACACTAAGGCCTCAGCCCTCTGTTGAGGTTGCCTGTCCAGGATGGGAGGTGCTCTGGAAGACCCATTTTACACATACACCACCAGCCCCCACCTCTGTCCTGATCAGAAGGCCAGTTTTCCCCTGGTTTCTTCCCTGCTCTCCAGCTTCCATCAGTAACGTGTCTCCCTGTATCTCTAGGTAGCAGCAAGCCTAGGATTCTTTGCTCCATCCAAACAGTCCATGCCCAGATCACCTATAGCCCAGCCTCAACTCTGCGTGGCACACCTCAGCACCAGACAGATCCTGGCCTGTCTAGAGTTTCCTTATGGGCCTTCCCCTTTACCTTATGCCTCCAGGCAGCCTTCCCTGGCTTGGTAGCCACTTCAGTGCCCAGTGTGTGAGCCCAAAAGGAGGAGGGCAGAGGCCACTCCCAACTTCAGCCAGCGATGGTAGGATTCCTTTGCCGTTTTCAGGGTCTCACAGTGCGCTGGGAGGTGCTTCTCTCCCAGTCCTGAAAGTGAGTGCCACACTACCCCATGCTTGCAGCCTCTGGGCTTGCCTACTCTTTGGATTGCTCATGGCTGGCCTTAGATTTCTCTCCTATTGGTCCTTAAGAAACAAGATTGATTATGTTTTAACATTTTTTCAGTGAATCAGAAGAAATCAAAGAAGGCATAACATGGTGTGGCACTGTGGTGAAGAGCACAGGTTCTGGGATCACACTTACCTGTGTTCAAGTCCCTGCTATGTCACTTACCATCTGTGTGGCCTTGGTCAAGTCTCTGAGCTTCAGTTTTCTCCTCTAATAAATGGGGTTAGTAATAGCTACCTCATTGTTGTTCAAGTTAAATGAGACCACACAGGCCCATCTTTCACAGCAGTGGGCCTGGGCCATAGTAAGTACTCAGTGTAAGCTGATATTATATACAAATGCAGGAAGCTGCAGGGGAGTAATGATACACAAGGATGTGTATTTTGAAAATACTTGGATGGTTGGGGGAAGATGAATTTAAGAGGAAGTAATTAATTGGAGTAAATGGGAGGCTATGTAGGATGAGGGAGATGGGAACTGCTAGAATAAAACTTCACGTCAGATCCACATCCACTGCAAGAATATTGCCAGGTCCAGGGTGTGGGGATTAAACCATTGTCTTTGATGGAGACCAATATGTAAACAAGGATGCCTGTGTGAGGTAACAGCTATGTTAACAAGCAATAAAATACAGTGGTGTATGCTCTAAGAGAGTGGGGGAAGCTGGGGAAGGCTTGACAGGAATTGGAGTCAGGACAGTTTCCCAGAGAAAGTGACATTTTAATCTGAACCATGAAGAGGAAGCAAAGTTTCACCAAAGGAAGAGACCCTGGCACAGGAAACAACACCTGTAATATGTGGCATGTTCAGGAGCCTCATATAGTTCTTTGTGGCTGGAGCAAAGGGAAAACAGGGTAATGAACCCAAAGAGGTGATGGATGCCAGGCTGTGCTGAGCCTTATAAGATATGAATCTTTTATCCTAAGAGCAGAGGAGACACAGAAGAGCCAGCAGGGGTGTGTCATAATGAGATATGCATTTTTTTAAAAAGTCACTCTGGCTACCCTGTGGAGAACAGATTATATAGGAAAAACAGTAAAGGTGAGGTGCATGACTAAAAATTAGATACCTTAGATGAGATAAATAAATTCCTAAAAAGACACAAACTACTGAAACTGACTCCAGAAGGAATTCACCAACCTAAATAGACTGAAACAAGTACAGAGATTGAATTAGTAATTAGAAAAACAATACTCACAAAGAAAAAGCGCAGGCGCAAAGGCTTCAATGGTGAATTTTACCAAACATTTAAAGAATAAATACAAAACTCTTCACAAACTTTTCCAAAAAATAAAAAAGGAGACAAGACTTCCCAATTTATTCTGTGAGGCCAGTATTACCCTGATACCCAGAACAGACAAAGATTGCACAAGGAAAGAAAACTACAGACCAATATGTCTTATGAATATGGAGGCAAAGATTCTCAAAAAAAAAAACCACTAGCAAGTAGAATCCAGAATCATAAAAAAATCATACATCATAATCAAGTGGTATTTATCCCAAGAATGCAAGGTTGATTTAACATCTGCAAATCCATACATTATACCAATAGAATGAAAAACAAAAACTATATGATCATTTCAGTAGACACAGAAAAAGTATCTGACAAAATATAATACCCTTTGTATTTAAAGAAAAGCTTTAACAAATTGCAAACGGAATCTTTGTCAACCTGACAAAAGATATGTACCAAAAAAAAAAACAAAAAACCCATAGTTAGCATCACATTTAATAGTAAAAGAATGCATGCTTCCTCCCTAAGATCAGGAACAAGACAAGGATATGTGCTCTCTTCACTTCTAGTCAACATCATACTGAGATCCTAGCCAGACAGTTGAGCAAGGAAAAGAAATAAACAACATCCAGACTGGAAAGGAAGAAATAAAACTCTGTTTGCAGATAACATGATAGTATATATAGAAAATCCTAAGGAACCCACTAAAAACCTAATATATGAGTTCAGAACAGTTGCAAGATACAAGATCAAAATGGAAAAAGCAATTTTCTTCTATATACTTGCAATAAACAATCTGAAAATGAAAATCTGAAAATGAACAATTCCATTTATGATTGCCTTAAAAGAATAAAATAATAATAAATTTATCAAAGACTTATACTCTGAAAACTATAAAACATCATTGAAAGAAATTAAAGATCTAAATAAACAGAAGATGAAGCATCTCTTATTCATGAGTTGGAAGGCTTAATAGTGAGTAAGATGATAATACTTCCCAATTGGTCTACAGATTCAATGCAGTCCCTATCAGATCTCAGCTGGCTGCTTTGTAGAAATTGGCAAACATTTTAAATTCATATGGCATTGCAAGAGACCCAGCCAAAAGAGCCAAAATAATCTTGAAAAAGAGGAACAAAGTTGGAGGACTCACATTTCTAGATTTCAACACTTACTACAAAACAACAAAAATCAAGACAGTGTGGTACTGGCATAAGGAGAGACATATGAGATCAGTGAGTCCAGAACTAAACCCATGTGTCTATGGTCAACTGACTTTCAACAGAGGTGCCAAGGCCATTCAGTGGGGAAAGACTAGTCTTCAACAAATGGTGCTGGGACAACTGGATAGCCACATGCAAAAGAATGAATTTGGACTCCTACCCAAACACCACATACAAAAATTAACTCAAAGTGGGTCAAATACCTAATTATTAGAACTAAAATTATAAAGCATAGAAGAAAGCATAAAAGTAAAACATAATTACCTCAGATTTGGCAGTCAATTTTTTGATATAACAGCAAAGGCACAGGTAACAAAATAAAAAATACGTAAGTTAGAATTCATCAAAATTGAAAACTTTTGTTCATCAAAGGACACTGTCAAGAAGGTGAAAAACCACAGAATAGAAGAAAACATTTGCAAGTCATATATCTTATAAGAGACTTATATCTAGAATATATTAATATAAAGAAGTCTTATAATTCAATAGTAAAGTGACAGATAACCCACTATCTTTTAATGGATTAAGGATCTGAATAGACATTTCTCCAAAGAAGATAAACAAATGGCCAATAAGCACATGAAAAGATGTTTAACATGATGAGTCATCAGGAAATGCAAATCAAAACCAATGTGAGATACTACTCATACATACTAAGATGGCTATAATCAAAAACATAACAAGTGTTGGCAAGGAAGAAAATGGAACTGTCATACACTGCTGGTGGGAATGTAAAATTGTGCAGCCTCTTTGAAAACCAGTCTGGCAGTTCCTTAAACATGTGGGAACTCTAAACATAGAGTTCTCATAAGACCAAAAATTCCACTCCTAGGCATATATACCCAAGAGAAATGAGAACGTATGTGCACACAAAAACTTGTATATGGATGTTTATAGCAATATTATTCATAATAGCCAAAAAGTAGAAACAACTCAAATGTCCATCATCTGATGAATGGATAAATGGTATATGGTATATCCATACAGTGGAATATTATTCAGCCATTAAAAGGGAACGAAGGCCAAGCATGATGGTTTGTGCCTGTAATCCCAGCACTTTAGGAGGCTGAGGCAGGCAGATAGCTTAAGCCCAGGAGGTCAAAATCAGCCTGAGCAACATGGCAAAACCCTATCTCTATAAAAAACACAAAAATTAGCCAGGAATGGTGGTGCATGCCTGTAGTCCCAGCTACTCAGGAAACTGAGGTGAGTGGATCAGCTGAGCCTGGGGGGTCAAGGCTGCAGTGAGCTGTGATCGTGCCACTGTACTCCAGCCTAGGCTATGGAGTGAGACTCAGTCTCAAAAAAAGCGGGGGAGGGGGTGCGTGAATGAAGTACTAATGCATGCTATAATGTAAATGAACACTGAAAATGCCAGGCTAAGTGAAAGAAACCAGTCACAAAAGACAACATATGGTAGTCATATTTCATTTATATGAAATTTCTGTATGCCACACATCTATAGAGGTAGAAAGTATATTACTGGCTGCTTAGGACTAGGAGGAAGTTGAGGAGCTAAGAGGATGAGTGTAAAAGGTACACGATTTCTTTTTGAAGTGATAAAAATGATCTAAATTTGACTGTGGTTACACATATCTGTGAATATACTAAAAACCATTGATGTGTACACTTTAAATGAGTGAATTGTATGGTGTGTGAATTATATCTCAATAAAGTGAAGGCATGGAGATCAGTGAAAGACTACTATAGCAGTGTGGGTGAAATGATGGTGTGGTGGTAGCAAACTGAAAGAAATACCAGAGAAAGAATGGACAGGGGTTGAATATGGGACCTATGAGAGAAGAGTCTAGGATTACTCACAAGCTTCTCTTTATATGATGGGTGGGTGGCGATACCAATCACTAAAAGAATAAAAACAGCTAATATTTACATAGTACTTAATTGCCCGGCACTGTTCCAAGCATTTTGCATGTATTAATTCACTCAGTCTTCAACAACCCTATTAGGTAGGCACCACTATTATTCTCATTTAACAGAGAACAGGACCAGAGAGGCTAGTAACTTGGCTCAAGTCTGACAGCTAGTAAGGGACAGAGCTGATTTTTTGTGGGGTTTTTTGTTGTTCTTGTTTTGAGACAGGATCTTGCTTAGTCTCCCAGACTGGAGTGCAGTGGTTCAATCATAGCTCACTGCAGCCTTGATCTCCTGGGCTCAAGCAATCCTCTTGCCTCAGCCTCCCAAGTAGGTGGGACTACAGGCATGCACCACCATGCCCAGCTAATTTTTTCAATTTTTTTTGTAGAGATGGGGTCTCCCTATGTTACCCAGGCTAGTCTCAAACTCCTGGGCTCAAGCAATCCTCCTGCCTAAGCCTCTCAAAGTGCTGGCATTACATGCGTGAGCCACTGCATCTGGCCAAGAGCTGATACTTATTTTTGTTTTTTGTTTTTTTGAGATGGAGTCTTGCTCTTGTTGCCTAGGCTGGAGTGCAATGGCATGATCTCAGCTCACTGCAACCTCTGCCTCCCGGGTTCAAGTGATTCTCCTGCCTCAGCTTCCCGAGTAGCTGGGATTACAGGTGCCTGCCACTATGCTTGGCTAATTGTTATATTTTTAGTAGAGATGGGGTTTCGCCATGTTGGCCAGGCTGGTCTGGAACTCCTGATCTTGTGATCCACCTGCCTTGGGCTCCCAAAGTGCTGGGATTACAGGCGTGAGCCACCGCACCCAGCCAAGAGCTGATACTTAAACCTGGCTATTCGGGCTCCAGAGGCTCTCTCTTAGCCACAGTACTATGCTGCTTCTCTGGCACAGTGGAAAGGGCCAGAATAGTACACTTCCAAATTCACCACAAACATATTGATCACATGCTATGTTCCAGGTTGTGGGCCCCAAAGATACCCTCCCCCCAACAGAAGGTCTCCACATTCCCACTGTGGTAGTGAGGACCCAGAACCCAAATACAAACAAGTTAGCAAGCTGCAGGTCCAGAGCACACTCCTAAATGTTCAGCCTTGCCTGCCCACACCTGTTCCAGCCTCAGTTCTCACCGCTTCACTCAACAGCCATATTCTCACAGCAGATGGCCTAGGTTGGGCGGGGCTTGGAGCAAAAGACCTGCCCAGCAGCACAAACTTGTTTCCAGGGATAGAACAGAAGAGGCAAGAGGAAAAGCCTCATTAGGAGGCGGCTGGAAAGGCGAACCCAGTGAGTACTTCATCCGAGGAGCCTCCCTACAACCCATCCTGGCCACAAAAACAGAACTCCCACCAGTTGGCCTTGAGTCATTCATTCCTCTCCCCCGCCCCCAAGGAAGGGGTGATTTCCTGCAAGCAGCTCAGGCTCCTCTCAGGGGCTGTGCATCCTCTTATCTCACCCAAGGCCCTCTCCCAGGGCAGGGCAGGCAAACCAGAAGCTGGCTGCTGTGGGGCTGGTCCTTGTGTTTCCTCAGCAGGCCTTGGATTCTGGGGTCAGGGAGAGACCCAGCAGCTTAAGGACTACTCAGGAGACAGACGTCTCATAGAGGGCAGAGGACAGAGGGCTGACCAAACTGGGTTCTCTGTAGCTCTCTCCCTTGGGGTTACTGCTGGGCAACTACTGGTCCTGTTTTCATTTACTTGAATTAAACCTCCAGGTGCCTGTTTTGAACACAGACTCATCCAGCACAAGACTCACACCAGGCCCTGTGCCAGGCACATAATGTTAAATAAGTGAATGAAATGGAGGAAACAGCCATAACATGGTCCTAGTCAGAGGTATCTGTGCAGTAGTTAAAAGAACAGGCTTTGGAGTCAAACAGACCTGAATCCCAATCTGAGCTCCATCCTTTGATAGTGACTTTGAATTCACTGACTCCTTTTAAGCCTCAGCTTTCTCTTCTGTGAAGTGAGGACAAGGGCACCTAACAGGGTGGCTGTGTGATGAAATGAGACAACGCATTCCCACAGTGCTGGCAAACAGCAAGAGCTCCTCACTGCTAGGTGGCAGGATCCTGTCAAGAGAGGGGGTGAGGGAGGAGGGGGTGAGGGAGGAGGGGGCGGGCCCACTCCCAGCCAGTGCCTACCCCAGGAGGAGGGGCTTAAGATGACAGTCCCTGGGCCAGGAGCAGTGGCTCACGCCTATAATCCCAGCACTTTGGGAGGCTGAGGCGGCGGATCACGAGGTCAAGAGTTCGAGACCAGCCTGGCCAACATGGTGAAATCCCGCCTCTACTAAGAATATAAAAATTAGCCAGGCGTGATGGTACGTGCCTGTAATCCCAGCTACTCGGGAGGCTGAGGCAGGAGAATCACTTGAACCTGGGAGGGAGAAGTTGCAGTGAGCCGAGATCGCGCCACTGCACCCCAGCCTGTGCAACAGAGCAAGACTCTGTCTCAAAAAAAAAAAAAAAAAGATGACAGTCGCTACTGGGGGATTCAGTTTTTATCTAGCTAGAGTGAGGGCACAGCATGGCATTTTACAGATAAAAAGAGGCTCAGTTTCTGTGGGAACTCAGAGGAAGGAAAGGTTATGTGTGTGTACCCAAATGACCTCAAGGGGTGTCCTTTGGGGTCCCCCCTTTTCATTGGTGTCTAATTGTTATGGCTCAGTTCCTACTCCATATCCTTTGGGAAGTGCATGCCTTCTTGTGTTTTTACCAGGACTTTCCAAGGGTTTATATCCCACAGGTGTCCTTACCTCTTTCCCGTTGTTCCTAAAGCACCGTGAATGGAGGGTTTTGTGTATAGGACACTTTACTGATGTCTGAGCATGCTGTAGGGAAGCCAAGCACTCACAGAATAGGGAGCACACTGAGTATTTGGCATCATCGTTCCGGAATTCTCCTCAGACAGTCCTAGCTGGAATTTCTCACTGGTTGACCTTTCTTCTCCTCAGATTGCTGTCTTTCATGTACTGGCCCTCCTCTGGTTTTTCTGGAGTTACCACAAGACATTCTTTTTTTTTTTTTTTTTTTTTAAGATGGGGTTTCACCATGATGGCCAGGCTGGTCTTGAACTCCTGACCTCAGGTGATCCACCCACCTCGGCCTCCCAAAGTGCTAGGATTACAGGCGTGAGCCACCGCGCCCGGCCACCACAGGACATTCTAAAATTCCCATCCACTTCATTTCCCCCAAACTCAGCTCTCTAATGCTTCCCATCAAGGCCATTCCCAAAGGGCCTCCCCCTTTTTAAAACAAAAAGGCCCATCCAGTTTGTTTCTGATCACAAAACAGCTGCAGGGCCACTGAAAGGAATGTGAAATTGTATTTCACTTTTAATTAGCCTTTTCCCCCCACTGCATATAGCTGGGGGGATAAGAAAAGACTCCCTAGAAGTAGGGACTTGGGGGCAGGTAGAATCACAAAGGAAGTTCTAACAGGCTAAGTGGGATGGGTCTGTGCCTGGGGGAGCAATGGGAACAAGGCCCCATGCTTAGAAAGGGGGATTGGATATGGGGACTAGTGAATGGAGCATCTTGAGGGAGAGATTCCAGCAATGGGGGTCCTGTGCTCCAGCACTGAGTGATGAGCCTTCCTCATCTTGTGGAGCTGCAGAAGGATTTTAAGCAGGAAGAATATAAACAAATAAACGCAAATTTGAATCTCAGAGAAAGCACTAAGGAGATACCATTTGCCAACTATGAGAATGGCAAACCTAAAACAACATTGACTGGCCAGGTGCAGTGGCTCGCACCTGTAATCTCAGCACTTTGGGAGGATAAGGCAGGCAGATCACCTGAGGTCAGGAGTTCAAGACCAGTCTGGCCAACATGGTGAAATCCCTCTCTACTAAAAAGACAAAAATTTGCTGGGTGTGGTGGTGGACACCTGTAATCCCAGCTACTAGGGAGGCTAAGGCAGGAGAATCACTTGAACCAGGGAGGCAGAGGTTGCAGTGAGCTGAGACCGCGCCACTGCACTCTAGCCTGGGCGACAAAGTAAGACTGCCTCAAAAAAAAAAAAAAAAAATTGACAAAGATGTTGGGGAAATACAGCACCCTAACACGCTGCTGAGTGTACAAATGGAACCATCATTTTAGACCGACGACTAGCAACGTTGAGAAAGAGATGAGGCAATAGAGAATCCTAGTGCCTAAAGCTACCTGTCCCAGATTTTCTGACTGGATAAAAATGGCAGGTGTTGGGAAATCCACAAACATGGGGAGATAAAGGGCAAGTGCACAGGCACAGGCTCACAAGAGTAAAGAACCAATTATCTTCCCAGCTCACTGCTCAGTGACATCACGTTAGCAGCTTCAAACAGGCCATGACGGAAGTATTTACACCGCAAAAAGCAGCAAATGCTACCAAACAGAACACCCAACCCCAGCCCAGCCAGTCTGTCAGCACACCACAGCCTGAGCCAATCCTCATCCAGCAACCCCTTGAGTTCTCTGAACAATGGCTACCCAGAGATCAAGTACCAGTTTTATAAGCCAGGTCTTTGGCCTTATATCCCAACAGGAAAGCCTAGGCCTGCTGAACAGGGCTGGACTTTAAAGAGCCTGCAGGACTCCTTCACCACAGCAGGCAGACCTACATGGCCTCCTTTCTCCTAGGCCCAATCCCAGTTCCAGCTTGATTTTCTAAAGAAATCAAGGCCTGGAGAAGGCAGCTTTTTCCAGCTGTGTGGAAGCAAAGGAAAATGGGAAAATGACAGGACAGAGAGCGGACCTCCTCCCATGCAGAAGAGGAAAGCCCCTGTCTCAACTCTCTTGACAGTTATACACAAGCCCCTTGCAGGCCCTGCACCTTTAACCACTATTATACTGCCTCCCTATAGAAGACATAGGACTTGGTAAGAACTTAGACGTAGGTGTAAAGGGAGAATGAAGGTTTGAGGATAACTCTCAGGTTCCAGGCTTAGGAGCCTAGGTAGCCCATGAGAGATGCAGAACAGAGCTTGAAGAAAGGACCTAAGGGCGTATGGGAGTTAGTTATATTTGGGGCTTGGTGAGTTTGAAGTGCCTATGGGACAACAAATAGATATGTCCAACTGAGAATCTGAAGTTCGAGAGACTGATGAGATCTTGCAGGTTACCAGTGTGCAGATAGAGTCGAAGCCATGCAATCACTCTGGTAACAGAAAAGGCTGAGCAGGGACACCTGGAGGTAGCAAGATTTAAGAGAAAGAGGAACCACAGAAGGAAACTGAGTGGGGGACGTGATGGCAGGTAGGAGGAAACCAGGAAGATGTGACATTGGAAGGATGAAGGTTATCAAGTGTTGCAGAAAGGTTGAATACGAAGAAGACTAAGATGAGTGACACAATGAGATGACTGTGGCTGGCTGAGAGGGAAGAAAGAAAGTAGGAGATAAGATTCAACTAGGCAGGGGCCAGGGCCAGGCAGGGCCAGGCACGCCATCGGAAGGCATTTGAGTGGTATTCTAGATGTGCATTTTAAACATATCTCTGTTGTGTGGAGGACAGCCTGGTGGGGTTGGGAATGGAAGCGGGGGACACCAGTTAGAAAGCTATTACGTAACCCAGACTTGGACTAGGATGGTAAGGGTGGAGGTGGTTAACCGTGTTCAGATGCAGCATACAGTTTGAAGGGAGGTGTGACAGCACTTGCTAATTAATTGGATGTAGAATGCAGAGTAAGAGAAAAACAGGAATCAAGGAGTATGGAGGGTGTTGGTTCAAGTAACTGAGTAGGTGGTGATGCTATTTACAGAGGTAGGCAAGGCTAGAGGAAAAAAAAATAAACAGGGTTGGAGCGGGAACAAGAACCAGAGTTTTATTTTGGCCCCCTTAAGTATAAAATGCTTGCCAGGCACGGTGGTTCACACCTGTAATCCCAGCACCTTGGAAGTCCAAGGCGGGCAGATCATCTGAGGTCAGGAGTTCAAGACCAGCCTAGCCAACATGGTGAAACCCTGTCTCTACCAAAAATACAAAGATTAGACAGGCATGGCGGCATGCACCTGTAATCCCCGCTACTTGGGAGGCTGAGGCAGAAGAATCACTTGAACCCGGGAGGCAGAGGTTGTAGTGAGCCGAGATAGCGCCATTGCACTCCAGCCTTGGCAACAAGAGTGAAACTCCATCTCAAAAAAAAAAAAAAGAAGTATAAGATGCTTTTAGATACGCAAGCGAAGAAGTCAAGTAGGCAGCTGGCTATCCAAATTTGGAGCCCAGGGAAGAAGTCCCAGCTAGAGATATTCTTTTTTGAAGTCACCAGCATATACATAGCATCAAAGCCATGGGACTGCATGAACACTGAAGTTGTGTTTCCCCCTCTCACTTATCTCACAGAAGTTTGGGTAGCCCTTGACTGGGGACTGGGGAAGGCATCCAAAGTCATGACCATCAGTCCTTGTAATGTGAGAGCCAGGTACAGCTAAAGACAGACTGACTCAGGGACTGCTTGGGGAGAAATGGTGCCAGAGAAACTAAGACTTCACAGGAGGGTGGAAGGAGTTCCATCTATCTCCTCCAGCACCTCCCACAATTCTGTTAGTAAAATTAATTCAGAAGGAGGAAGAGAGGAAGGTGATATTGAAGATACTTAGTCTGTAGAGTCCAGCAATGGGAGCCCCAGCTGCAGCCTGAGGGGCTAAAAATGGGAATTAATGTGGCTATGCACCCTCCCTCCAGCTCACCTCCTGTTCCCATCCCCCACCCACACAAGAGGCAAAGCTCCTTGAATTGGCGTAAAATCCACACACAGAGCAGTCCCAAGAGGAGGCTTGGGGTTCAGTGACAGATGACCACAGCCTGAATGAAGAGCTGAGACCAGCCATCCACTGATTTTTTTTTTTTTTTTTGAGACAGAGTCTTGCTCTGTCACCCAGGCTGAAGTACAGTGATGAGATCTTGGCTCACTGCAACCTCCACCTCCTGGGTTTAAGAGATTCTCCTGCCTCGGCCTCCCGAGTAGCTGGGACTACAGGCAAGCACCACCACGTCTGGCTAATTTTTTTGTATTTTTAGTACAGATGGGGTTTCACTATACTGGCCACGCTGGTCTCAAACTCCTGACCTCAGATGATCCACCCACCTCAGCCTCCCAAAGTGCTAGGATTACAGGCATGAGCCACCACGCCCAGCCCCATCCACTGATTCTGAGCAAACAGGATAGAAGTACTGAAGACCATTGCTTCTCCAACTTTAAGGTACATTCAAACCATCTGGGGATTTTGGTAAAATGCAAGTTCTATTTTAATAGGCCTGGGGTGGGGCCTAAGATTCTGCATTTCTAACAAGTGTCCAGGTAATGCTGTTGCTCCTGGTCTACAGACCACACTTTGAGTAGCAAGGGATTAGAGGCAGCCGTGGAGGCCACTTATAATGGAGAGGGCATGTCCAGTTCCAGGGACAATGTGTTTATTCATGCACAAAGTCACAGAACTATTAAAGTGGAAATAGCCACCATTTGGCATGGCTGTGAGACAGTCATTTCTCAGCAGATTACACGTCCTAAGAGCACAGGATGGTTGTTACACATGTGGGTTCTGAAGTTTGACCGCCTGAGCTTTATGTCTTAGTATGCATGTAATCTTGGGCAAATCTTTAACTTCTCGGCATCTCCGTTTCCTCATCTCTATAATGGAAATAACAAGACTATTGTGAGGACTAAGTCAATGGATATAGAGTGCTTAACACATGGCAGCATAGTAAGTGTTCAGGAAAGGTTGCTATCCTGATGCTATCATACCATTCTATAATTATTAACACAGATAGAGAGGATGACTCGCCTTTTGGTACACAGCAAATATACAACCCCCATCTCCCTCCCCACCAAAAGGCCTAGGTCCTCTCTTTCAATTTCCTCCTTCCCTCCTGCCCACTCCCCCCTCCCCGGCCCCTGGCCCCAGTGTGGTCTGGATGGGCCCCAGAGGGGCAGGGACAGAGACAGGACGTGGGGCTGTATCTGACAGGAACCCGAGGGGCTGGCCTGGGAGGGGATTGGGGCCCGGCTTCCTGAAGGGAGGATGGGCTAAGGCAGGCACACAGTGGTGGAGAAGATGCCCTCCTGGGCCCTCTTCATGGTCTCCTCCTGCCTCTTCCTGGCCCCTCAAAACCTGGCACAAGTCAGCAGCCAAGGTGAGGTGCATAGAGGGTGGAGATCACCTATGCCCAGGAGAAGGGAGCCCTGGGAGGTGATGCAGGGCCCTGGGAGGGGGAGATGAGATAAAAGCCCTCCTGCTGGTCCCCTCCCCTTCCACATAAACACGCCTGGGAGGACCCAGGGCCAACTCACTAGCTGTTCATCAGATGTCTCCTTGCTGGCCTCGGACTCAGAGGCCCTGAAGTGTTTCTCCCGAACATTTGAGGACCTCACTTGCTTCTGGGATGAGGAAGAGGCAGCGCCCAGTGGAACATACCAGCTGCTGTATGCCTACAAGGGGTAGGTGCTGGGCTTTGCCCCACACCCCATATATCTGTCCCTGTACTTAGCTGAGTCCCACTCCAGCAACTTCTCTGCCTATCAGAGGACCACTCTGAATGTAAGCCCTAAGTAGCCACTTTTCAAACAGTTGTACTTTGGATGTATGTGGGCCCCAGCTCCAGCCCCTACATAACCCCTAATCCCACCTGTCCCAGGCAGTGAGAAGAAAAATTACAGTACTAGAGACAGAAGTTGGGCATGGGCCCAGGTCTGGTTCCTCAGGGCTCTGCATGGTGGCTGTGTAGGAGGGACCTCTGCTATGCCAATAGGGGAGAAGCCCCGTGCCTGCCCCCTGAGATCTCAGAGCATGCCCCGCTTTGGAACCCGATATGTGTGCCAGTTTCCAAACCAGGAGGAAGTACGCCTCTTCTTTGAGCTGGACCTCTGGGTGAAGAATGTGTTCCTGAACCAGACTCGGACCCAGCGAGTGCTCTTTGTGGACACTGTAGGTAAGAGCCATCCTCCCATCATTCTGTCCCCCTCCACTTGCTGCCCCCAGTCCAGCTTCTGGAATCAGACTTGTCTCTGCCCTTTCAGCTCAGCACAGATACCCCTATTACCAGACCCTCAGAGGCACCCCAAGACTCCCTGGTCACTCCTCCCAGCTTTGGCATCTATAGCTAGACCTGCCCCACAAATCATTTCACACCCATTCAAGAGTTACAGAATACCTACTATGTGCCAGACACTGGGCTAGGTGATGAGAATATGGAGAGAAAAAGGGATCCCTGCTTCCAAGAAGCACTGAGCCTAGCAAGCCATCATACTGCAATGAAGTCACCGTTCTCATGAGGGAAGAACAGAATCAGGAGCCTCCCTAGCCTGCCCTCCAGAAGAATGATGGTCCACAGTTTTTGAATCCAGAAGCTGCCCCAGTTCAGCCCCCAGTACCCTTCTCTGCAGTCCAGAGGCTAAGCCATAGACTGTGGCACTCAGAGAGTTCTGATGTGCCCTGTCTTGCCCTCAGGCCTGCCGGCTCCCCCCAGTATCATCAAGGCCATGGGCGGGAGCCAGCCAGGGGAACTCCAGATCAGCTGGGTGCCCCCAGCTCCAGGTTTCAGTAATTTCCTGAAGTACGAACTCCGCTATGGCCCCAAAGATCCCAAGAACTCCACTGGTCCCACGGTCATACAGCTGATCGACACAGAAACCTGCTGCCCTACTCTGCAGGGGCTACGCTCAGCCCTTGTTGTGGACCAGCCTCCATGTCCTCAACCCACAATGCCCTGGCAAGATGGACCAAAGCAGACCTCCCCAACTAGAGAAGTATGCTGACCTCCTTCTGCCCCACCTCTGATCTCCCACCTCCAATCTTGCCCCAGGAAAGGACAGCCCATACTTTGGGGATTCCAGACCTGGGCTGGTCCTTGGAGAGTTAGTATAGGCTCAGATATGAGCCATGTCTATTTAGGGGCTTCCTACTTTGGGTCATTCCCACTGGCAAAAGTGAAGGCTTTCAGGCCTCGAAATTAATGGAAATTTCCCAACAAAACCCTGACCACCACCTGAAACCCACCAACCTGGCCCCTAGTCTGTGTGTGTATCTATCCAGCAAAGAGCTAAGCTCCTCTCCACAGGGATGCTGTGCAAATATAAGGGATGGAGGCTGTCTAGCTGACAGGCAGGCCTAGATTGTGAAGCTGGGATTTTCCTCCCAAGGCTTCAGCTCTGACTGCAGTGGGTGGAAGCTGCCTCATCTCAGGACTCCAGCCTGGCAACTCCTACTGGCTGCAGCTACGCAGCCAACCTGATGGGATCTCCCTCAGTGGCTCCTGGGGATCCTGGTCCCTCCCTGTGACTGTGGACCTGCCTGGGGGATGCAGGTAAGTCAACAAAGGAATGGGGAGGTGGGAAGAGGATTTAAAAAGATCTCTAGGGAAGCTTGGGCTGGATCTGAAGCTCTGGGAACCATGGTCCTTCCTGATGACCTAGAGCTTGCCATTGGACAGGATGAACTGTGTTCAGGGAGAGAAGAGAGAATAGGAGTCGATGTTCTAAGTTATGTGTGTAGAAATTACCTGAACACCCTATACAGTAGGGGTACATGGGCCCTGACGGGACTTACTTCTTTGACCTTAGTGGCAATTGGACTGCAGTGCTTTACCTTGGACCTGAAGAATGTTACCTGTCAATGGCAGCAACAGGACCATGCTAGCTCCCAAGGCTTCTTCTACCACAGCAGGGCACGGTGCTGCCCCAGAGACAGGTGAGAGCTGAACTGCTGATTGAGGTTGGTGTCATGGGAGTGAGCTACAGTCTTGAAGAAAAAAGGAACAGATTGTTCTTGGTCCTCTTCACTCTCCTCCCTTGTCCCAAAACCATACAGCTTCCAATGCTCTCTTATCTATTCTCTCATCCTCCAATCAGTATTTTATCTTCTCAACCCCTCTCTATTCCCACTGGGAATGCTTCGGTTTAGTTCAGCCTTAATCATGTCACTGGGACCACTGCAACAGCCTACAGTCTAATTCACCTCCAGTGTATTCCCAATGCTGCTAACAGAGTGATCTTTGTTAAGCTCAAACTATGCATGACTTTTGTATAGCTCTAACTTTGCATGGTTTCCCCTACTCAAATATGTACTGCAATTTTGCATTATCAAAGCCATAAAATAATTTAGCCTGGCGTTCAAAGACTTCCACCAAGCACCTAACGAATCCTTCATCCTCTCCATATCTAATCTATAACCAAGTTGTATTGATTTTACCTATTAACTATCTCTAAAATCTGCCCACTTGTCTATCACTGCCATTATCCTACTATAACTCATCATCACTTTTCTCTTGGGCTACTGAAAAGACATAGTAACTGATCACCCTAAGTCTTCCAAGTCATTCTTCACATGGGTACTGAAGGGATCTTTTTGTTTTGTTTTGTTTTGAGATACAGTCTTGCTCTGTTGCCGAGGCTGGAGTGCAATGGCGCAATCTCAGCTCACTGCAACCTCTGCCTCCCGGGATCAAGTGATTTTCCCGCCCCAGCCTCCTGAGTAGCTGGGATTACAGGCATGTGCCACCACAACCTGCTACTTTTTTTAAGTATTTAGTAGAGACGGGGTTTCACCATGTTGGTCAGGCTGGTCTTGAACTCCTGGCCTCAGGTGATCCACCGCCTCTGCCTGCCAAAGTGCTGGGATTACAGGTGTGAGCCACTGTGCCCAGCCTGAAGGGATCTTTTAAAAATGCAAAAATGAACATAACACTTCCTGCTTAAAAATCTTCAATAGCTTCCCCCTATTCTTAGGATAAAGAAAAAACCTCCCATCTCAGACCCCCATGCCCAACCTAATATTTATTTATTGATTGATTGATTGAGATGGAGTCTCACTCTGTTGCCCAGGCTAGAGTGCAGTGGTGCAATCTTGGCTCACTGCAACCTCTACCTTCTGGGTTCAAGTGATTCTCCTGCCTCAGCCTCCAAGTAGCTGGGATTACGGATGTGCACCACCACGTCCAGCTAATGTTTGTATTTTTTATAGAGACGGGGTTTCATCATGTTAGCCAGGCTGGCCTCAAACTCCTGACCTCAAGTGATCCACCTATCTCAGCCTTTGAAAGTGCTGGGATTACAGGTGTGAGCCACCACACCCAGCCTAACATTTAATTTTTAAATATAAATTGGATCGCATTATATATATGATTTGTTGACTCACCTTTTTGTTTAATAGTATGTCTCAGAGATCATTACAAAATGATATAATTCATTCTTTTTAATAACTGCATAGATATCCATAGAATACAGATGCCTGAGTGGACTAAAGGGTAGCAAAACTGCAGTAATCATTTCCTCTATCAAAACTTGCTCTTCCTGCCAGGTGGGTGGCCAAGTGGGTGGATCACCTGAGGTTAGCAATTGGAGACCAACCTGGCCAACATGGTGAAACCCCGTCTCTACTAAAAATACAAAAAACAACAAAAAAAAATTAGCTCGGTGTGGTGGCGCATGCCTGTAGTCCCAGCTACTCGGGAGGCTGAGGCAGGAGAATTGCTTGAACCCTGGAAGGGGTGTTTGCAGTGAGCCGAGATCATGCCACTGCACTCCAGCCTGGGCAACAGACCAAGACTCCTTCTGAAAAAAAAAACTGCTTTTTCTTTATTGCCCCCCATCCTATCACCAACTCAGTTTTCCTGGCCTGAAAAGTAGAAATCATCCTGGATTTCTCCCATTCCTATGCCCTCCAGGCCTAACTAGAAATAGTCTTGTCATTTTTACCTTTTCAATAACTCTTCAATCATCTCTTTCCCTCTAACCCACTGCCACTACCCTATTTTCACATCCTCAGCACTTTGCACGGGGAAAAACTACAACAGTGTCATAATGTATTTCTCTGCTTCTGCTTGGCCCTCACAAATCCCTTCTATAGACTGTAGTTAGAATGATCTTCCTAAAGTACAAAACTAATTATGGAACTTCCCTGCTTAAAATCCTTAAATGGCCACATAATTACTACAAGGTTAAGTTCATGTTCCCCAGAAAGGCCATAAGGCCATCCATAACATGGCCTGCAGTCTCACATTTACCACTTACCACCAGGCCCTTTATGTGAAAATCATCTGCACCACTTAGAATTTCCCCCTAAGTACCACACTCTCTTATCTATGCACAACCATGTGCCTAAGATGCCTGTTTGTCCCTTTTGCCTATCCTATTTTTAGTCCAAAACCCAGTCTAAACATCAGCTTAACCAGGAAGCATTCCCTGGCCCTCCCAGTCTGGGTTGGATGCTCCCCCTTGATGCTCCCAAGCCAGTCTATGCACATCACAGAAAAACATCATGTTTGTTTTTCCATCTTTCCCACTGAAATTAGAGCTCTTTGAAGCTTATTCCTCTATGCGCTCACAGGGCCTGGCACAGTACCAGTTGGCACATAGTATCAATTATTTTTGATTAAATGGGTAAACATACCCATTTTAGTGATGGTGAGCCACTTAGGGGTTATAATCAAGAGGGAGACATGATTCATTCGCTCAATAAACAATTATTGAGGGTGACTTTGTGCAAGGCACTGGGGATAGATAGCGCAACAAATAAAATGGAAAAGGGGGCCAGGCACAGTGGCTCACACCTGTAATACCAGGACGTTGGAAGACTGAAGCAGGCAGATCACTTGAGGTCAGGAGTTCGAGACCAGCCTGGCCAACATGGCAAAACCCCATCTCTACTAAAAACACAGAAATTAGCCAGGTGTGGTGGCAGGTGCCTGTAATCCCAGCTACTCAGGAAGCTGAAGCAGGAGAATTGCTTGGACCCAAGAGGCAGAGGCTGCAGTGAGCTGAGATCGAACCACTGCACTCTAGCCTGGGCAACAAAGCAAGACTATCTCAAAGAAATTTTAAAAATAAATAAAATGGGCTGGGCGCAGTGGCTCATGCCTGTAATCCCAGCACTTTGGGAGGCTGAGGCGGGCAGATCACGAGGTCAAGAGATCGAGACCATCCTGGCCAACATGGTGAAACCCCGTCTCTACTAAAATACAAAAAATTAAACAGGCATAGCAGCACGCACCTGTAGTCCCAGCTACTCAGAAGGCTAAGGCAGAATAATTGCTTGAACCCAGGAGGTGGAGGTTGCAGTGAGTCAAGATCTCGCCACTGTATGCCAGCCTGGGTGACAAAGCAAGACTCGGTCTCAAAAAAATAATAAAAATAAAAATAAATAAAAACAAATAAGAAAATGGAAAAGGTTTCAGCATTGTTGGGGCTTACATTAGTAGAGGGGAGGGGAAAAGGAGGGAGAGACAAAGCAAGAAATAAAGGAACACAATTATAATAGAGACTAAAGGGGGCGTGTGGTAGGCGGGGGGAGGGGGTGTTGCTAATTTAGAGTATGTGGCCAGGAAAAGCCTCACCAGGGAGGTGACAGATAAGCCGAGATCTAAATGGCAAGAAGGAATGAGTCACATGAAGACCTACAGTCAGAGCAATCCAAGGCAAAGGCAAAGTGCAAAGATAGGCATTTGGCATATCCGTGGCACAGAAACAAGGCTTGTGCGGATGAAGGTTGATAAACTGGCATGAGAATCATAAGAGATGAGAATGGCAAGGCAAGGAGAGACCAATCACAGGGTCCTGTAGGCCTGGAGTTTGGGTTTTATTCCAAGTGGGATGAAGAGCCGCTGAAGGATTTTAAGCAAAAAAAAAAAAAAAAAAACATAATTTGATTTGTATTTTTAAAAGATATGTTTCTCTATGAATAAATAAGAATAGAAGCAGGCCAGGCACGGTGGCTCATGCTTGTGATCCCAACACTTTGGGAGGCTGAGGTGGGTGGATCACTTGAGGTCAAAAGTTTGAGACCAGCCCGGCCAACATGGTAAAACCCTGTCTCTGCTAAAAATACAAAAAATTAGCCAGGTGTGGTGGCAGGTGCCTGTAATCCCAGTTTCTCACGAGGCTGAGGTAGGAGAATTGCTTGAACCCAGGAGACAGAGGTTGTAATGACCCAAGATCACACCACTGCACTCCATCCTGGACGACAGAGCAGGACTCTATCTCAAAAAAAAAAAAAAAGAAAAAAAAGAGTAGAAGCAGATTCACCAGTTAGAAATTTGCCTTAATCCAAGCAAGGGATAATAGTGGTTTCATCTAACATAGCAGTGGTAAAGGTCAAAATAAATAGATTTGTGATATATTCTGGACATTATCACATCAACGTTTTTGGAAGCAAATTCTGGTAGCTGTGTGCAGCACAAGTTGAAGGTAGTGGCAAAAACAGAAGCAGAAAAGCCAGTTAGGAGGCTATTGTAATAATCTAATAGCAAAATAACACATAGGGGTGAAAGGAATGCTGTATGAGAACAAGTTAAAAATATAAGATATTTTTCTCCAGAAAGACGAGGGTTTTTTTTTTTTTTTTGAGACGGAGTTTCACTCTTTCACGCAGGCTGAGTGCAGTGGCACAATCTCAGCTCACTGCAACCTCCTCCTTCTTGTTTCATGAGATTCTCCTGTCTCAGCCTCCCGAGTAGCTGGAATTACAGGTGCCTGCCATCACACCCGGCTAATTTTTGTATTTTTAGTAGAGACAGGGTTTCACCATGTTAGCCAGGCTGGTCTCGAACTCCTGACCTCATGATCCACCCGTGTCAGCCTCCCAAAGTGGGGATTACAGGCGTGAGCCATCGCACCTGGCCGAAGGTGCTTTAATCTTTGAACTGTGCATGCTAGACCTGCCTGAAAAAAAAAATCTTTGAACCAATCCTGTGAGGTTGGTATCATTAACCCACTTTACAAATAGAAGGAAACTGGAGTAGAGATAAACCAAGTAACTTGCCCAAAGTTATTCAAAAGTAAGCCAAGACCTGAACCCTTGGTGAAAACCCATGCTGTTTCCACATGTCATTCTAGGCCTTTCCTCAAAGGGAAGAGGCCAGACAGCAAAGCTGACTTCAGAAAACATCATGGCAAAACAACAAAAACAAACAAATGAACAAAGGAAAAAAAAAAAAAGAAAGAAAACATCATGGCATAAAGACAGAGGAAAGTTCTGGAGGCCTGTCCAAGGAAGGAGTCAGAGGATAATCCCTGCAGGCCATCATTCCTGTGGGATGGGAAGCCTCAGATTATTCTCTGGGGCAGGCCTGATTCAATGACTCTGTGGGGCTGGGTCTTAGGTACCCCATCTGGGAGAATTGTGAAGAGGAAGAGGAAACAAATCCAGGATTACAGACCCCACAGTTCTCTCGATGCCACTTCAAGTCACAAAATGACAGTGCTATTCACATCCTTGTGGAGGTGACCACAGCCCTGGGTGCCGTTCACAGCTATCTGGGCTCCCCTTTCTGGATCCACCAGGCTGGTAAGAACTTTCTTCCCCATTCTTCCCATATAGTTCCCACCCCCCACTGAATCGGACCCTATACCCAGGATCCCCAACTCTGACCCTTCTGACCCATGGCCCTGGTGGCATAACGCCTCATGCGCAGAAGGGCTTAAGCTACTCCCTGCTGACATCCCTGTAGTGGGCCTTCCCACCCCAAACTTGCACTGGAGGGAGATCTCCAGCGGGTATCTGGAATTGGAGTGGCAGCATCCATCATCCTGGGCAGCCCAAGAGACCTGCTATCAAATCCGATACACAGGAGAAGACCATCAGGACTGGAAGGTAACAAATAAGGAACAAATGCCCACAGACCTCACTACGCAGGGGATCCCTGGGGTTGACCATGCCTGTTAGCAGGAGTGAAAGTGTTTATATATCCATGTCCCTGCTAGTATATCTATGTTTATTTGGATTCAACTGGTATCTCTCCTGGGCATCTGATACTGCTGACTACTCCTACTCAACATTTCTCTTCTGTTGGTCTTTGGGATATCAGTCTTCCCTGATTTTCTTCCTATCTCTCTGGCTGAACTTTCTCACTCTCCTCTCCTGGCTCCTCCTGTCCAGCCTTCCATAAAATGCTGTGCTTTCTGGAGTCTCATCCTAGGCTCTTTTCTCCTCTATAAAATAGATATGCTCTACCCAGGTGAGTGCTTCAACTCCATGGTTTCAATGGCCATACATGAACAATCACAATTTTACCATTCTAACTCCCATGTGGAGAGGAATTTACAAACCACAGGCAGATTACCAAAACATCTGAAATCTGTTTCCTCATTGGTGAAATGGGGGATGAAGTTATCTACCTTATGGAGTTACAGTAAAAATTAAATACTGTATCTAAATACCTAGCATACTGCCTGGCATATGGAAGGTGCTCGATATACATTAAATATTAGTTTGTCTACTTTTATTCTCATTTGCCACACACATATATAAAACTGTGTACAACATCTTATAAGATGGTTCTACCAAAACTTCCTCCCCTGGACATTTCAGACTGTGTATCCAAAATGGAACTCCTCTTCCTCCTGAAGCTTTACTTTTTTATTGATATAACTTACATACAACAAAGTATACAAATTTTCAACATAAAAATCTGTACATGAGTATACAGCCATGTAACCATAACCAGGATCAAGGTCCTCCGCCACCAAAGGTAATCACCATCCTGATATTACCATTGATTCATTTAGATTGTTGTTGAACCCTATAAAATGCAACCCTAAAGTTGAACTCTATAAAATGGAACCCTAAACTTACTTCTCTTCTGCTTCTTGTCTCTGACTTACCCAGTACCCAAGCCTGAAAGCACCCTTGACTCTTCCTCTGCTTCCCTTGTCCCTTTCCCCTACTCATCAACAACTAAGTTGATGGCAATAAAGTACTAACAGTCCTCAAATTCCTACCAGGACTGCCTTAGCCTCATCTGTGACCATCCAGCCTTCTCATCCATGCTTATAGCACACTAAACCAGTCTGTAGCACAAAACCCAGCATTAAATGCTTCTCTGGACTTCCGTGGTGCCTTGCACTAATTAATTGTTGTGATTATCTACCTGTTTGGATGTCCCCCCTCATTAGACAGGTAAGAGATCGTGATTCATTGCTTTCTCCCCAGTGTCTAACCCAATGTTTGGAGTATCACACAGTTCATAAATGTTTGCTGCCTTCCTGCTTGTACACATGTTTGTACTCCAGCGCCTAGCGCAAATCTGGCATCCTCTGCGGCATGAGTATTACTTGTGGCATGGTCTGTGTGACTCCATCGCCCGCCCTAGAGTTGTGGTGAGAGCACCCGGCAGGGTGTGTGTGTACCGGGATCTCTGCCGACGGTGTACCTGGGTGTTGGTGTTAGGATGCGTAGCTCTCTGAGGCGAGGACTGTGCTCAGGAGGTGGGCGCTGGCGCGTTCTCTCGGGCGGAGCGTGATCGCATGAGGGAGAGGCTCTCTGTTAGGGACCTCTATCCTGTTTCTGCCGGGAAGCGTGTTTTCCGCAGGTGGGGCTCCCTGTGGGGATCTCCGACCGCCTGGGGAATCGGAGGTGTAGGATGTGGGTCAAACAGACGCCAGGCTGTCGAAGCCCCGACGCCTGGCCACCCGCACGCTTCTCTGCGTAGGTGGTGGAGCCGCCTCTCGGGGCCAGAGGAGGAACCCTGGAGCTGCGCCCGAGATCTCGCTACCGTTTACAGCTGCGCGCCAGGCTCAACGGCCCCACCTACCAAGGCCCCTGGAGCTCCTGGTCCGACTCAGCTAAGGTGGAGACCGCCTCCGAGACCGGTGAGGCAAGCCCCGGCCGCGCCAAAGCCGCACAGCGCCTGCGCCAGGGCCGGGGCGCCGGGTGCGGGGAAGGGCGGGGCGGGGCGCGGAGAGGGGCGGGGCGCCGGGTGCGGGAGGACCAGGGCGCGGAGAGGGGCGGGGCCCTGGCAATGCGGGTCGACGGCTGCACTGGTGCCCGCGGTGCCCAGGGGTGGCGAGGGGGCGGGGCCAGAACAGGGGCCGGCGGGCTGAGGGCGGGGCTCCGGCCAGGGTGGGCCGAGGTCTGACCCTTTTTGTCTCCTAGCCTGGATCTCCTTGGTGACCGCTCTGCTCCTTGTGCTGGGCCTCAGCGCCCTTCTGGGCCTGCTGCTGCTGAGGTGGAAGTTTCCTGCGCGCTATAGGTCAGGTACCGCCCCCGCCAGGCAGGAGACGGGCGGTTGACGGGGCGGAGCCGAAGGCCTCTAAACAAGCATCCTCGGGTGGCTCTGTGACCCCAGCTCTCGGGCCACCGCCCGTGCGCACCTACGGCATCGCTGCTTCCTGCACGTCTCCTCTGGGACTCGCAGCGGCTCCTTACACTCTAACACGCCCACTGTACCTCACACCTCACAGCCCTGCCTCCTGCTGCTCACTCGGCGACGAGGCCATCGTCCACCCTTCAGCCAAGGCGTTCACCCAGCCCCCATCCAATCGGCCATCAGGTCCCACCTCCTAAACCTCATCCAAGCAATGGCCCCCTTTCTCTAGCCTCACAGACATGACCTGTCTCACTGAAACAGAACCTCTTCCTCCTCCGATCTAGCCTCACACAGCCATCAGAATAATCTTTCTAAAATGCACACAGGAACCTGTCATTTCCCTCCTTACATCCCTTTAATAGCTCCCAGGACATAGTCCAGGCCCCCTACGATGACAAGCGAGGCTCTGCAAAATCGGCCCCTGCCAGCAAGCACTTCACCCGCTTCTACCCTGTGCATCAGCCTTTCCAAACTGTTGGTGGTTTTCTCCACAAGTCAGCTTTTACTTCTCAGTGCCTTTGCCCATAACGTCCCCTCTGCCCGAAATAATCTCCCTGTCTGACTAAACCCATTCATCTGTAAATAACTTTCTTCGCCAACTCTAAAGAAACCTTTCCTGACCCTCTCCTGTTTGGCCACTGCTTTGTGCTCCAATACAGGACCAGCAGTGTTTTCCTGTGTTTATTTCTGTATATATCTTCAGTCTTCCCTATTATACCTTACTTGGTCATCTTTAAATCCTTAGCACAGTGCCTGCCAAGAAGCAGGCCCTTAAATAAAAGTTATTAATGAGTGACTCATTTATGTGGGAAGACTAAGGCTGAGGAGAAATGCCATTGAGGCTATAAACATGCAGGATAGAATGCATCCCCACCTCCGTCCTTCATCTGCTGCTTCTTGAAAACTTAGCTCAGAAGTCAGCTCCTCCAGGCGGTGTCTTTTGATGGTCCTAGGCTGGTTCAAGTGCCACTCTTGTGGGCTACCATCTCTCTTTGAACTTTTAATCTACCCATATGTATGAGGAGACTGGAAGGTAGCCTTCATGCAGGTAGCCAGATCTAACAAAAAAGTTGGAGAAGTAGAAAGAGGTAGTCTGCTGAGCCAGACATACTCAGTTCCTTTCCTCAATTTACCAGGTAAGTCACACGTCCTCCCCTGGAGAGATATGAGTGAGGCCAGAGAAGAGGCCTGAAATGTTTTGCTGACGTCCCTACATTCGGAAAATATGAGGCTAAAGAATTGAGGTTTCCCCCAGCACGCCTTAATCCATACTTCTCCCAGAGAGACTACCCTCTCCAGTAACTTACTAATAAGCTCCACTGATTTTCTTAATTCAGCTAATTTACTGAGCATCTACTATGGGCCAGACACTATTCTACACCCTAGAAATATAGGAGTGAACAAATAGACAAACTCTCTGTTCTCGGGGGAGCATATGTTCTAGTGGTGTGAGACAGACAAAAAGAAATACATTTAACAATATAGTAAATGTACAAGTGCTATAAAGAAAAACGAAGTATAGCAGGAGATAGAGTGTGATGGGGAAGGGAAGTGGCACTACAGGAGTCCCCTCTTATTCACAGTTTCACTTTTTGTGGTTTCAGTTATAGGTTTCAATTAAGGTCCAAAAAAATTAAATGGAAAATTTCAGAAATAAATAATTCATGCATTTTAAATTGTGAGGAGCATGATGAAATCTCTTGCCATCCCACTCTGTCCCCACCAGGGATGTAAGTCATCCCTTTGTTCATCATCTCCATGCTGTATACGCTCCCTGCCCCATAGTCACTTAGTGGCCATCTTGGTTATCAGATTGACTCACTGCGGTAGTGCAGTGCTTATGTTCAAGTAACCCCTATTTTAGTTAATAATGGCCCCAAAGTACAAGAGTACAAGAGTAGTGATATTGTTGGCATATTGTTATAATTGTTCTATTTTATTATTAGTCATTGTTAATACCTTACTGCGCCTAATTTTTTTTTTTTTTTTTTTTTTTTTTCTGAGACAGAGTCTTGCTCTGTCTCCAGGTTGGAGTGCAGTAGTGCGATCTTGGCTCACTGCAACCTGTGCCTCCCGGGTTCAAGCAATTCTCCTGCCTCAGCCTCCTGAGTAGCTCGGACTGCAGGTGCAGCCACCACACCTGGATAATTTTTTGTATTTTAGTAGAGATGGGGTTTTACCATGTTGGCCAGTCTGGTCTCGATCTCCTGACCTCGTGATCCACCCACCTCGGCCTCCCAAAGTGCTGGGATTACAGGTTTGAGCCACCACACCTGGCCAACTATGCCTAATTTGTAAACTATTGGAGGTATGTACGTATAGGAAAACCATCTGCTGGGAGTCTTGAAGCATATCCCCTGCAGATAAAGGGAGACTACTGAATTTCAGGCAGGGTAGTCAGGGATGACATTTGAACAGAGGCCTACAATGAAGTGAGGGAATGAATCCAGTGTTCCAGACAGAGGGCACTTTCTGTTCATTGGAATGTTTGAGGAAACTGCAGCACCCTTTGTTGAACCTGCCCATCAATGACTTCCCTCCCTACCTGAGGTTTTCTTCTTACTTCTACTCCCCTGCCTGCCTGTATTGCCTTGACCATGCTCTAATCTCTCCAGGCCTTACTCCCTGCCCTCACTGCTCCTCCATCCCAACTACTCTCCTCCTCCCTCCCAATTCACTGCCCTGGCTCAGTCTGCTTCTCTTCCTTCTCCCCAAGGAGACTGAGGCATGTCCTGTGGCCCTCACTTCCAGACCTGCACCGGGTCCTAGGCCAGTATCTTAGGGACACTGCAGGCCCAAGTCCGGTGAGTGTGCTCCCCTCCCCTGTGCCCACCAACAGCCCTGCCAGTGCTGGATCCTTGCCCCCACAACACAACTTGTTCAAGGTCCTTGCCTACCAGCGTGCCATCCCCAGGCACTACCCCAGCACTACCCTAGCCCTTCTCCTTCCTGTACGGTCCAGCGCCTCTTCCCACAGGATCTGCTCTAATCCAGCACCTCTCCTCATCTCTCTCAGCCCAAGGCCACAGTCTCAGATACCTGTGAAGAAGTGGAACCCAGCCTCCTTGAAATCCTCCCTAAATCCTCAGAGGAGACTACTTTGCCCGTGTGTTCCTCCCAGGCCCAGGTGAACTACCGAACATTGCAGCCTTCTTGCCTGGGGACCATGCCCCTGTCTGTGCGCCCACCCTTGGCTGAGTCAGGGTCCCCCACGTTCCACCAACATCGCCAACCATTCCTACCTACCACTAAGCTATTGGCAACAGCCCTGAGGACAGGCTCCTCCCTCCCAGTTCCCTGGACAGAGCTAAATCCTCTAGACTCTCTGTGAACCTTCCTACCCTACCCCCCACAACACAAGCACCCCAGACCTCACCTCCATCCCCCTCTGTCTCCCCTTATAGTTAGGCTTCATAGCACTGATCTTAGTCCACTGCTGCTGACATAAAACCAGAACCCTTTCTCCACAGGCAGGCTCATTTCACTAAACTCCTCCTTTACTTTCTCTCTCCTCTTTAACGCCAAATGCCTTGAAAACAAGCCTCCACTTCCCCCACTTCCCATTTACTCTTCAGACTACTTCAATTAGTTCCCCTACTACCACTTTGCTAGTGAAACTGCCCAGGCAAAGTTCACCTCACATCTCATTCCAGGATCCAATAGGATCTCGTTAATCATCAGTTCCTTTGATCTCTCTGCAAAATTTGTCATGGCTGACTACTCACTTCTTTAAATTATTTCCTACCTTGGCTTCTATAACTTGACCTTCCCTGCTGGCTCTGTTACTGCCTCTTTGAGTATACTAGTAGCTTTTTTGTTTGAGACAGGGTCCCACTCTGTCACCCAGGCTGGAGTGTAATGGCGCAATCTTGGCTCACTGTAACCTCCGCCTCCTGGGTTCAAGCGATTCTTGTGCCTCAACCTCCCTAGTAGCTGGGATTATACGCACACACCATCACACCCAGATAATTTTTGTATTTTTAGTTGACAGGGAGTTTCACCATGTTTCCCAGGGTGGTCTTGAACTCCTGACGTCGGGTGATCCACCCACCTCGGCCTCCCAAAGCACTGAGATTACAGGCATGAGCCATCGCGCCTGGCTGAGTGTACTAGTAGTTAAGAGAATAAACTAGATCTGGAGTCAAAGCTGAATTCAATTCCTGTCCTTCACATCTGCTAGCTGTGCAACCTTGGGCACATAACTTAATGCCTTTGAGGCTTTGTGTTCTCATCTATAAAACAGGCATAACAACAGCACCCCATAGAGTTGTGACGAGGATTCAGATAATCTAAGTAAAGCACAGTGCCTAGGACATAGTAAATGATTAATGTATCTGAACTACTGTTGTAATTATTCCTTCTTACTCTCTACTTCTAGCATTTCTTCCAATTGCTACAGTCCTTCAAGATTCCATTTCTTAACAGACTCTCCAATCCCGTCTATTCTCTGCCTTTATTATATGTTGACCATTCCAAAGTTCTTATCTCCAGCTTCTACTGCAACCAACTGGTTACGTGTCTGTCCCCTGCTACTAGATTGTAAGCTCCTTGAGGGAAATGGCCATGATTTACTTGTTGTCTTCCCCCAGCACCTAGAGTATGGCTTGGTGCATGATAGCAGGCCTTCAATAAATTTTTTCTAAACGAATGAAATCTTTCTGGGTAAGGTTACCTTAACCCCATGCCAACTGTCCTCATCCTCTAAATTGTTCATATGCAGCAGTAAATATGCTTAGACAGTTCTGGTTATGGACTCTCCTAACACATTCTACTTCTCAAACAAATGGTTTTGTTGTCATTTTTTGTTGGCTCCAAACATACCCACTGTATCAGTCAGGGTCTTGGCAGAAATAGAAGGCACACTCAAATTGGGTAATTTGATGGGAGTGTAATAAAGGGCAAACAGTATTTACAAAGATGAGGGCAAGATTTGGGAAAACCATCAAGGAACAGTGCAAGTACCTCTGAGGCTAACAACAATGAGCTGGCACCTGCCCTAGGCATCAAGGGGTAAGGGAGAGAGTGGTTCCTAGATCACCAGAGAGTAGCTGTAAGAGAGGGCTGCCTGGCAGGAGCTGTGGCCTTTGGTAGAGGCATGCAGCTGACCTATGGGCAGGTAGCAATGAGAGCCGGGGGATAGACAGCTCAAGCTCATACTCCGCCCATTCCAGTTTTGGGTCCCTGGGAGTAAAGTCAGAGCCTTTCACATGGCTGTGGAGGAATTATGGAGGCTGGGTATACTGGATGTCATCCATTTGTCCCACCCAGACCTACTCTCCACCCTTCTCCATCTTGTCCTATGCTCAGCAAGGCTGATTCACGTGGCCTGCATCAAAGCATTCCCTTGGGCTTTGGTTTCTGCTTGGATTCCCACCAATAGGATATTATGACTTGAATTGAGTTATATTCCTCTCTTCTCCCTCAAATTCACGTTAAAGTCTTTTTTTTTTTTTTTTTTTTGGCTGGGCGCAGTGGTGCATGCCTATAATCCCAGCTACTTGAGAGGCTGAGGCACAAGAATCACTTGAACCTGGGAGCCAGAGGTTGCAGTGAGTCAAAACCACACCACTGCACTTCAGCCTGGGTGACAGAGTAGGACTCTATCTCTGCTTAGCTTCCAAGCTGCGGCACCCTAAAAATACAAAAATTAGCTGGGCGTGGTGGTGCATGTCTGTAATCCCAGCTACTTGGGAGGCTGAGGCAGAATTGCTTGAACCCAGGAGGTGGAGATTGCAGTGAGCCGAGATCGCGCCACTGCACTCCAGCCTGGGCAACAGAGCAAGACTCTGTTTGAAAAAAAAAGAGAGAGAAAAAAAATTGGACACACATACACAAAGAAAGCCAAGTGAAGATGAAGGCAGAGAACAGGGTGATTCTTCTCTAAACCAAGGAATGCCAAAGATTGCCAGCAGACCACCCGAAGCCAGGGGAGAGGCATGGAACAGATTCTCCCTCACAGTTCTCAGACGACAGACACCGTGATCTGGAACTTCCAACCTCCAGAATTGTGAGACAACCAGTTTCTGTCATTTAAGCCACCCAGTTTGTGGCACTTTGTTACAGCAATTTTAGCAAACCAATACAGAGGCTATCAGGGAATGGGCAACACAAGCCGCCTATGCTTGCTGGCTTCCCGTTCTCCCTGTTTCATTCTTTCTACAATTCCTCCCAAATGGATCTCAAGCACCCACATTCCTGATCCTGCTCTCTCCAAAGTCATCGGTGATTTGATATTCAATGGCCAAATATGACCTTTTTTGTAATCATTCCACTTGACTACTTTATGTCATATTGGAGTATCTCCCACTTCAAGATCCATGTCTAATTTCCATTGTCTTCCTTCATTCCTTTATTTTAGTATTATTATTTTGAGACAAAGTCTCCCTCTGTCACCCAGGCTAGAGTACCATGACATGATCTCACTTACTGCAACCTCCACCTCCCAGGTTCAAGAGATTCCCCTGCCTCAGCCTCCTGAGTAGCTGGGATTACAGGCGTGCACCATCACACCTGGCTAATTTTGTATTTTAAGTAGAGACGGGGTCTCGCCATGTTGGGCAGGCTGGTCTCGAACTCCTGACCTCAAGTGATCTGCCTGCCTCGGCCTCCCAAAGTGCTGGGATTACAGGCGTGAGCCACCACACCCGCCCAAATCCTTTTTCTTTTCTTGTCTTTTTTTTTTTCTTGGACTATTATGCCCACAGATCCTTTATTTTTAAATGTACAAATTCCTTTATCCTTCTCTCCAGCTACCATTAGTCCAGAGGTTGCAAATTACTGGCCATATTCACCCCCTCAGATATGTTTTGTTTGGTCCTTCCCTACACAGAAACCCCGCAGGTTCCACAATGCCTAGCAGATAAAGCACAAAGTCCTTACCTTAACATTTAAGACCCTGACTAGCTTGACACTAGACAACCTTTTCTATGTTTTCTGGGAACTCCCACCTCTCATCTAAGCATATTCAATTCCTTATTTTCCAAGGTAATTGGAAATAGAAAACACGAAGGTTTCAAGTCAAAAATAATAACAATATTAAGTTTGGCAGAGCCCCAGATTTTTATCTGTCAGCATCGGAGTGGACTTCAGGCTAACGATCGAAAACCTGATTTTTTCAGCCTCTTTCTGGGACAGTATAGCATATTGTTATGATTGCAGGGATTAGTCAGATAGTTTGAACCCTGGATTCCCCCTACTTATTATTGGCTGCATGCCTTTGGGCAAGTTTCTAATCTCTCTGGCCCAGTTTCTTTTTTCTGTAAAAGGAAGATAGGGTATCTATCTGCCTTATGGGATTAAGGATTGAACTCGATAATGTATGTAAACTGTTTTAACATGGTAGTTAGATGGTCCATAAATGGTACCATTATTATTTTTATGATTGCTGCTCCACCTCTGAGCACATTAAAACAATTTACTCAAGTCATCATTAGAGCACTGGATTGAGTGGGGAGTCACACCTGGATTCCCACAAACTTCTTTGTATGACCTCGGGCACATCCCTTATCTGGGCCCCCGGTTTCTCCATCTGTAGAATATGGATTTGTCGGAGTGGGGAGGGTGCACCACGTGCACGATCCAGGTTAGAATAATGGATCTCTAAGGCCCTCACACCTTTAAAGCCCCATGGAGTAAGCCACAGTGCCTCCTGTAGGGCAGTCTAACCTTATCTTCCAGATAGGCAGGTTAGAATACCGATACTTTTTCTTGATCTTAAGGAATTCATTCCTCCTTTTCAACCTCATTTTCCCTGTTTGTAAAACAACAGCAAACAAGACAAACACACGTTACTTCCTTTCCAGCAGGGTTCCTACCCGGAGCCAAGCAAAAGTGGAATGCACCCTAAGTAGCTCTGGCCTTCTTCCTGCTCCCAAGCTTCTCAACTCGCTCCCACGCTTCTCAACTCCCATCCCCTGTCCTGCTGCCGCCCGCGACTCTCCTTGCCCTCCTAGAAACAGCTCAAGCGCCCTGGGCACTCCACCGGCTTCTGCACCGAGTTCTGCATCATAAATACGACCCTCGTGCAGGATTTAAGTGTGAACTTCCGCAGGCTCTCGGACCCTGAAGCACCCAGGGCCAGACATTCTGAGCTCGCGGCGGGAGGCGGAACGCAGAGAATCCTAGAGAGGCGACTGACGGACGCGGAGGCAGCGCACGCCCCGCCCCGCCCGCCTTCCAGCACCAGTCCTCTGGTGCCGACTCCCAGCCCCTCTCGCACCCTTCAAATCGCGCTCCGCATCTGGACTCTCGTGAGAGCTGTGACTTGCCCAGGAAGACCCGCCCCCTGAGCCGGAGAGGCCAATGGGCGAGGGCAACGGTTGCGACGGTTGCGTTTTGAAGGAGCCAATGGGTGCTCGGAGCGGAGAGTTTAAGAGGCGTAAACCAGGCGTGTTAAAGCCGGTCGGAACTGCAACTTGCTAGGGAGCGCACGGTGAGAGGTGGCGGGGCTGAGCCGCGGTGGGGCCGTGGCCAGGGGGAAGCGGGTGCTAGGCTGGAAGGGGCTGCAGCCGAGGGTGGCCCTGATTGTGTGGCCGGCCAGGAGCGAAGGGGTCCCTCGCTGTCCCGTGAGCACCGTCGCCTCCTTTCTCCAGGGCTCCGCAGGCACCAACTGCAAGGACCCCTCCGACTGCGGGCGCTCCCATGGCGCAGTTCGCGTTCGAGAGTGACCTGCACTCGCTGCTTCAGCTGGATACACCCATCCCCAATGCACCTCCCGCGCGCTGGCAGCGCAAAGCCAAGGAAGCCGCAGGCCCGGCCCCCTCACCCATGCGGGCCGCCAATCGATCCCACAGCGCCGGCAGGACTCCGGGCCGAACTCCTGGTCAGTGGGGTGCCAGAGGGACTGGCTGAAAGTAGCCTTCATGCTTCCTCCCCCCAGGGAGCCCGGTCAGACTGTCTTCTCTTTCTCCGCCCAGGCAAATCCAGTTCCAAGGTTCAGACCACTCCTAGCAAACCTGGCGGTGACCGCTATATCCCCCAACGCAGTGCTGCCCAGATGGAGGTGGCCAGCTTCCTCCTGAGCAAGGAGAACCAGCCTGAAAACAGCCAGACGCCTACCAAGAAGGTATGTGTCCCAGAGGGGCTTAAGGCACAGGATCTGACTGTTCTTTGGATAATACCATCTTGCTTCTCCACCACCCTTTATGCCAGGAACATCAGAAAGCCTGGGCTTTGAACCTGAACGGTTTTGATGTAGAGGAAGCCAAAATCCTTCGGCTCAGTGGAAAACCACAAAATGCCCCAGAGGGTAAGACCTGAAGTTCCTGGTTCCTGGAGGGGAAGTGTCAGTTTATCCCCGGGGTTGAGCGTAGATATCTGTCTGCTCTTCCCATCTAAGACTGAGGGCAAGGGAGGTGTTGATTTTCCCAGCATCTAGACCCACTCCGTTGCCACAGGTTACCAGAACAGACTGAAAGTACTCTACAGTCAAAAGGCCACGCCTGGCTCCAGCCGGAAGACCTGCCGTTACATTCCTTCCCTGCCAGATCGTATCCTGGATGCCCCAGAAATCCGAAATGACTACTGTAAGTGCATCCTTGCCCTAGCTTCATAGATGGAGAAGGAGGGCCTGGGACCAGGCAAACAAGGAAGCTCATGCTCTTCTTTCTGCCTCTGACAGACCTGAACCTTGTGGATTGGAGCTCTGGAAATGTCCTGGCTGTGGCACTGGACAACAGTGTGTACCTGTGGAGTGCAAGCTCTGGTGACATCCTGCAGCTTTTGCAAATGGAGCAGCCTGGGGAATATGTATCCTCTGTGGCCTGGATCAAAGAGGGCAACTACTTGGCTGTGGGCACCAGCAGTGCTGAGGTGCAGGTGAGACATGTCCCTCCCCTGCAGTTCTCACCAGTCCCAATGGGCTTGCACAGCTGGAGGACATTTATGCCAAGTCCCAATCTCTCATCCCAGTGGGCTTCTCTCTCTAGCTATGGGATGTGCAGCAGCAGAAACGGCTTCGAAATATGACCAGTCACTCTGCCCGAGTGGGCTCCCTAAGTTGGAACAGCTATATCCTGTCCAGGTCAGTGATTTTTGTTAATCTATGGTAGTCAGTCTGATTTTTGCCCACCCTGCCCTTGACTACACCCCTGAACTGAAGCAGCTCTGGCTTGCTTGCATTTGGTGATTCCCTTCTTCCCTCCTCCAGTGGATCACGTTCTGGCCATATCCACCACCATGATGTTCGGGTAGCAGAACACCATGTGGCCACACTGAGTGGCCACAGCCAGGAAGTGTGTGGGCTGCGCTGGGCCCCAGATGGACGACATTTGGCCAGTGGTGGCAACGATAACTTGGTCAATGTGTGGCCTAGTGCTCCTGGAGAGGGTGGCTGGGTTCCTCTGCAAACATTCACCCAGCATCAAGGGGCTGTCAAGGTGAGTGGGATTGGGCTGAAGCCTCTGCAGACCCTCACGTATAACCCGGGGACTGTTAAGGGGAGAAGGGATGGTAGGATTGGACTGGGTTAATCTGTGACCCCTACAGCTCCTTGTCTAGCTCTAGTACCTGCTGACCCTCACCTTTATCCTACCTAGGCTGTAGCATGGTGTCCCTGGCAGTCCAATGTCCTGGCAACAGGAGGAGGCACCAGTGATCGACACATTCGCATCTGGAATGTGTGCTCTGGGGCCTGTCTGAGTGCTGTGGATGCCCATTCCCAGGTAATCTTTTGGCTGTTCCCACCTGTCCCATTTGCATTTTTTTTTTTTTTTTTTTTTTTTTGAGACGGAGTCTTGCTCTGTCACCCAGGCTGGAGTGCAGTGGCATGATCTCGGCTCATTGCAACCTCTGTCTCCCGGGTTCAAGTAATTCTGCCTCAGCCTCCTGAGTAGCTGTGATTACAGGCACCCGCCACTGCGCCCAGCTAATTTTTGTATTTTTAATAGAGACAGGGTTTCACTATCTTGGCCAGTCTGGTCTCGAACTCCTGACCTCATGATCCACCCACCTTGACCTCCCAAAGTACTGGGATTACAGGCGTGACCACTGCACCCGGCCCCACATGCATGCTTACTGGGCAACTACATCCACTGCAATGGCTTCCCCAACTCTATGCCCTGGTGATTCCCGAACTTCTAACTCCGCTTTCACTTATGAGCTTCATTTCCAACAGTCTGTGCCTATCTCCAATCCTATGTCCTATAGGCACCACCACCTCGATCTGTCCCAAATTAACCTTGTCACTTCCCCTTGACTCCCTGAAATGTGGGAGTGAAATGTCACTCCCTGAAATGTCACTTCCCCTTGCCTCCCTGAAATCCTTCCTCTCTCACATTGCTTTAGAATGGCAGAACCTGCTCAGAAATCCTGCTAGAAAAGCCTACTAGAAAATCCTACTCAGAAAAGCCTACTAGAATCTTTCATCCTCCTCACCAGGATCTATCAGTTTTACCTCAGAATATTGACATCTGTCCCCTCCTCATCCTTCCCAGTGGAGGCCCACTACAATGGCTTCCTCACTGGTCTCAAGCATTCTCTTTTACCTCCTGCAATGCATCCTCCATGCTGTGGTCTGAGTGGTCTGTTATACTGTCCTTAAACCTGTGATGGCTTCTCATCACCTATGGCATATAATCCAAATCCATTAGAAAGATATTTGAGGCTCTCTCCTTCCACTCCCCCCTACATTCAGCCTTCACTATAGATGTGGACTCTAGAGCCAGATGGCCCAAGTTCAAATTCTGGCTCTTGTCACCTACTGAACTTGAATGTGAACTTCAGCAACCTAATGATCTTCCTGATTGATTCCTCATCTATACAATGGGTAATACAGATGCTCCCCAATTTAAGTCCCAGTAAACCCATTATAAAGTCAAAAAATGGTTAAGTCAGGAAGTGTCTATAATTTGCCTCTCAAGGGACTTTTGTATGGACTGTGATCATTCAAGTCTGAGTCTGGAGCATGTGGCAGGGTGCCTGTCACTAGAATGGATTTGGTTCTGATTTAAGTAGCCTTGGCTATATGTCATGCACACACCAGCTCCTCTCCACAGGTATGCTCCATCCTCTGGTCTCCCCCACTACAAGGAACTCATTTCAGGCCACGGCTTTTCACAGAACCAGCTGGTTATTTGGAAGTACCCAACCATGGCCAAGGTGGCTGAACTGAAAGGTAGGTGGCTAGGTGAAAAGCTGGACATAAAAGGCCACATACTGTTTGACTGAAATGTCTGCAATAGGCAAATCCAGAGACAAAACTCATTAATGGTTGCCAGGGGCTGAGGAGAGAGGGTAATGAGAAGTGCTGAAAATGTCTTAGGATTAGTTGCAGCAGTTATACAATTTTGTGAATATACTAAAAACCACTAAACTGCACACTTTAAAAATCTCAATAATGTTGTCACAAAAAAGGGAGGCGTGTGGCCCAGTGCCTCCTTTATGGGAGGGCTGTGGCTGCATCGGCATCATATGTACTGCTCTCATTTGCTCCAGGTCACACATCCCGGGTCCTAAGTCTGACCATGAGCCCAGATGGGGCCACAGTGGCATCCGCAGCAGCAGATGAGACCCTGAGGCTATGGCGCTGTTTTGAGTTGGACCCTGCACGACGGCGGGAGCGGGAGAAGGCCAACGCAGCCAAAAGCAGCCTCATCCACCAAGGCATCCGCTGAAGACCAAGCCATCACCTCAGTTGTTTTTTATTTTTCTAATAAAGTCATGTCTCCCTTCATGTTTATCTGTTGCAGCTAATCCCTTTATTCTTTCATGACCTATGTCCTAGCAGCCTTCCTAGGGGCTCTACTCTACTGGGATCAGAGAGCTAGAAATGTCCGCTGGGAGACTTGACCATCTATCCCTCCTGTTTATGAATAGGGCCAAGGGTGTTGTGTTTCCCCACCTCCTCCATTCACATACGTATACACACAGCCTCCGTGGTTTCCTCTGTCACTTTTAATTAAGACAAGTGAGTAAGCAGCCTCTACAGGCTGTATTCCCAGGCCCCCGCCCACCCTGACCTTTGGCCCAGAAGCTACTGCTTCAGCATGTGGAGTGGAGGAAGGAGACTGGGTCCACAGTGACAGGTTATTGCTGACCTCTTCAGTGTGAGGAAAAGGCCACGAGACCCTCGTGGGGCCAGCCCTGAGTGCTCCTCTCCCAAGTTTAAGGCAGGGAGGGGGAAGTAACTGTCCAGCCCTTTTAGCCCCCAGCTCTGGAGTGGCAGACAGCAATGAGGCCACGTCCCTGGAGCTGGCCGGGGGAAGTAGGTGAGGAACGGAAGCAGTGGTACCTGTAGACCAGCTGTGGGGAGGGGAGGGCCAGTCCCCTGCTCAGTCCTGACCACATAAGCCTTGGTCACAGGTGTAGGTGGAGAGGGCACTGATGGACACTGCCCAAGGTGCAGTCCTGAGGCACTTAGGTGTGTGCCTATCTAGGCCATGCTTCTCAGTTGGCCTTGACCTTGGCAATATCTGGAGCTCCATTTTGCTGAAGTGCACGGGGCAGCCGCTTGCCCTTGGTGTAAGAGTGATACCAGAAGTTGGAGAACAGAACGAAGAAGATGGTGCCATACATCCAGATAAGGTGAATTATGACTGGGTACTGGTAGTTACAGCTGGACATAAAGTAGTACTGGGAGATGTGCAGTGAGACCAGGACAAACTGGATCTAGGACAGAGAAAGGCCAGGGTCAGAGGGGAACAGTGAGGACTAGAGGGGAAGAGGGGAGTAGAGAAAGAGATAAACGTTGAGTAGGGGAGAGATGGGGTCAAAGGTGAGAGACTGGATAAAGGTAGGATCCAGGCTAGGAATGTGGGGGGGATGGTTATAGGTAGGTCAGGCCAAGCCCCTCACCAGCTGGATGGCTGTCATATGCTTTTTCCACCAAAGGTAGGGTTGAGCCACAGGGCCAAGGGCAGACAATCCGTAGTACAGGTACATTATGACATGCACAGAAGAGTTTATCATGGCATGGAAAGAGCCCATTCCTCCTGTGAGTGGACAATAAGACAGCATCAGCAGAGTCCAGCCTCTGGTACCCACCCTCTTCCCACAGTGGCCTTCTCCACTCACCCGGGGCAATCTTTATCCCCCCACCACCAGCTCCAGGGAAGCACAGAGTGATGGAAGACATGTAGGAAGGTCACCTGCCCATCTTTCTTCGGAGAATAAAGATCACCTAAGAGAAGAGTGAGGGAAGGGGTTTCAGAACTTGGCCTCTCCACCTCATTCTCCCCACAAGTTCTCACATCTCATATAACTACTCACTGTGTCCATCAGCTCAATGAACTTGGAGAAGAGGAAGAGCCAGGCCACCCGAACCATCTGCAAGAAGTTGGGACAGCCTTAGGACCTCATACACTCTTCTAAGAGCCTGCCTAAACTGGGCCTTGAGCACAGGTCCCAAACTGGTCCTATCCACCAGGTTGCTTATGACCTAGCCCCAGCCCCTACTTACCCTAAGTGCCTCAGGGCTGTTGGAATAGTCCACAGGGTCACAGCGCCAGGTATAGGTGCTCAGCCAGCCTGACATCAGGAACTAGGAAGGGGTGTGGATTAGACCACCAGAGTTCTCCCTTCCCAGCGATCCCTCCCCTTCACTAGCTGAGGACATGGATCTGAACCTCTCTGGAAAGGAGAAATGCCATGCTCCGGCTCTATGGCCTGCTCCTTATCCTGCTGACAGAAATTAAAGCCCGGCATCCCAGGGGCCCACCTCATAGACAATGTAGAGGGAGAGTGCCACCAGTGAGAAATTGTAGACAATCATGAAGCCACGGAGCTGGAAGGGCTTCCGATTAGCCATGATGCGAGGCCCAAGTGAGAGAACGAAGTACACGTAGGTCAGGAGGATGGAGGTCATTAGCAGCGGGGGACCCCATCAGAGGGTAGCCCTGGATCCGGGGATCTACGAATAAGGGTCCAAGGAGTTAGGAAGGGTCACAGGGTTCAAAGGGTCTTCATTAGGTCTACAGACATGAGGTCAGGTCACAAAGGGTCAAGGGGTTCATAGGAACTCTCCATTAGAAGACAGCCCTAGATTCAGGGGTCCCGAGAAAGAAGGGGAGGAAAGGGCTGGTAGACAGCGTCTCACCTGCATGCTTCATCATTTCCTGGTACAAGTTCACGACAGCCTCCATCCTGGCTAAGGGCTCTGGGGAGGTACAGGAGGGGGATGTCAGACAGAATCCACTGCACACCCCCCTCCCACAGAGATGACACAGAGCCAGACAACTCCCAGTGCCTCACTGCAGAAAGGACAGAATAGTGAAAGGAAGGAATTACTGGGGACTAGTGGGAAGGAGGCAGTTTGGTGGAGGCATCTGCTCCCCCACGTATCCTGCCTGCCTGGGAAGGGCTGTTCCACTCTTCCTCTCCACACCTTACTCTGCTCTCCTCTCCACAATTTTACTTCCTGGCCTCCTTTACCCTCTTCCTCCGTAAGAGAACTCTCAATTCCAGGTCTCTTACTGGAGAGTCTTACCTCCTCACCAACAGGGAGCTCATCTTCAGAATGAACTCCGTCTCCCCCTCCTCACCCGAGTTCCCTACCTCTCCAGCTCTGGGTCTTTCTTCTCTCCAGGGATTTCTCCCCTTCAATCTCTCCTCTCCTGCTCTCTCCTCTTCCAGTCCCTATGGACCTTTCCCGGGACTCTCTCTCCCCAGGATCCCTCCTGTCCCTGCCAGGACTCTCACCTCCCTGGGCCTTTGTGTCCCTTCCAGAACCTTATCCTGGGATTCCTTTTTGCCCCTGCTGGGACACTCATCTCCCTACGTTTCTCCTCTGCCTTCCCGGGGCTCTCACCTCCAGCCTCTCCTCTCCGGCGCTCTCCTCTCTCCTCTGGCAGAGCCCTTCCTCTCCTGGAGCCTGGCTCTTTGAGACTCCTGCCCCGCGGCTCCACCTGTCTGACTAGATCTGGCAGCAGCCCCGCCCTCCGCCCGCCCCCGCTGTACTGCGCATGGGGTGGAGGGTGGGTCCAGGCCACAGGTCAGTGCCTGAGGGAGCAGGACCCACCAGGATTGGGAAAGCCAAGTAAAGCCCCAGACTCACCACCCACCTACCCGGGACCAGCCCGATGAGCTAAGGTCCTAGGTTCTGAGCCAGAAACCTCCGATCCCAGCCCCAGCCCCAGCCCAAAGCACTACTGAAAATCCACACCCAGCATCCTCTCCTAAGCCGGCCATAACTTCTCAGTTTGTCCTATTTCAGAATGGGTACAAGCACTCTTTCCTTCCTGGGAGGGGCAGGGAAGCCAGTGGCATGTGAGGGGGTGGAGGAGTGGGGGAAGGTCGCAGGAATCTTCCCCCTCCCTCAGGGAGGGGTCCTGACAAGCTAGGCCCCCTCCCCCTCAGGTCCTGAAGGAATGTCGGGGGAAGACTCCCAGGGACACAAACGCCTCCGGCAAGACCCAGGAGAGCCTGGTACTGACACAGTCCCTGAGGGACAAGGCATTCTTGGAACAGAGCAGGGCCCAGGGCAGCAGGTGCCCCAGGCTCCCTGCTTCCAGAGAAGCACCTGTGCAGGTGCGAGTGAAAAGGCACACCTCTGACATCTCCCGCCCCGCACACCCCTCACAGCTACTCCCCCACACCTCCAGGAGGCCCACCTTCTTAGGCCCACCGTGGTCAGGCCCCAAGCCTGCGGTCCACACCGACCCTCACCCACCTCTCCACCCCCAATGGCCAAGGCGCCACGCCGACGGCTGGCACACACGTCACCTGCCTGACACACCACCCAACACCTCTGTGGGCTGACACGCGTGGCTCCTGGCCCTCATGTAGCGCGGCCGCCGCCCAGCACACGCACGGGCTCACCCGCGGGGCCACTCACACACGTGTGCGCGCTGCCTGGTCACGCTCGGATCCCCCTCCTCACTTGCTCCCCCACTCTCCGGCTTGCTTGCCGCCCATCCCCTGGCAGGGCCCAGGCGGAGGCGAGGGCGCCAACACAGGTTCCTCCCTGACACAAGGGAGCCGGCCAGCCTGTTATCTCTCAACCACCAGCCCCTAAAATCAACCCACACACCCGGCAGGCCAGGAGGGACCCAAGGTTCCTGGGAGGACCTCTCCCCAAGTTGCAGGAAAATCTGGGTGTGTCCCTCGTGGGAGAACTCAGCCCGTCCCTTCCTTCCTTTAAGATGGATGGAAGGGAAAAGGAGCCTGGCAAAGTTAGGAGAGCGGGGGGGAGGGAGGGGGAGAGGAGGAAGGAGAGGGGCATAAGCAGGAGTGGTGGAGGAAGGCCTGGATGTAAGCAAATGGGGGCCAGGGACGCGGGTGTGGGGGAGGGAGGGTGCTGGAGAGGCCCGGCCCCAGGGAGCTGGGACCTCCCACCCACCGGCCCCGGGAACAGCCTCGCCCACAGCCTGGGCAGGGCAGGGCAGGGCAGGGCTGAGCCGGGCTGGGCCGGGCTGGCCAGGCAGGGGGCGCCGGCACGTGGAGAGCCGGTGGAAGGTCCAGACTCACCCGTAGGGGCCAGGCGGGCAACGGCGGAGGGCTCCGGAGGGAACAGGGCCAGAGAGAAGTCCCCGGGGCCAGCCTGCCTGCCTGCCACTTCCTCATCTGCTGGGCCGACTTTCTGTCACCAGAGGGGGAGGGGCGGGGGCGCCCGCTGATTGGGCGGCCGGCGGGCCGGAGGCCGGCAGCGCAGGCTCGGCCGGGGCGGGGGCAGGGGCGGGGGCAGGGGCGGGCCGCCGGGTCCCGGCAGGAAGCGCCGCGGCCCGGGCTGCCAACCCCTTCCCCTCGCCGCCCGGGCCCGCCCTGGTCGGTGGCTGCGGCCTGGCCGCCTCCGGAGCACGCCGCTTCTTCCCGACGTGCACCCCGGAGCCCGGGCTTGTCCCCCGGGTGACTGCTTCCCCCGCAGGACCGCACGTCTGTGTGTGGCAGGCCAGGCTCAGGGCTCGCGGAGAGGGTTCGGCCTGGCCCTCAAAGAGCTCCCTCTCCTGCAGGGTGAACGCAGAGCGGCGGGCTGGAGCACACTGCGTGTGCTGAGGGGCAGACTGAGGTGGCAGGAGGTCTGAGCTGGACAGAAGCCTCACGAGCCCGTACACTTGGAGGAGCCCTAAGCGTTAAGATCCGCTTTCGAGGGCAGCCTGGAATGGAAGTAGGAGGATACAAGTGGCCCGGGGCAAGCATAGTGAATCACCGGCTAAACTAGCCTTCGAGGTAGTGAAAGGAAAAAAGGGACGTGAGGCTGACTGTGGCTGAATGTAGTAGGTCCTGAAGGCCAAATGGGGCGATCTGATTTTTATTCTAGAAGCAGAGGGGGAAACAGTAAAGATTTTTGAGAAGACTATAATCAGTCTTGTATCATTAATTCATCAGACGTTTATGGACCACCCACCGTCCCTGCACTCACGGGGCCTGCAGTCTGTCTGAATCACTTCACTCTGGCAGCCAGTGTGAAGAGGGCACAGGAAGGAGACCAGGTGAGAACGCCAGCCTGACCAAAGAAGGTCTGGAAACCGATGGGATTGGAGGAGGCGGACAATGTGGAGCTTTCCTCCAGACAGCTGGACTGGCTGTACATATTTAGTTATCTATTCCACACCTCCCAACCCCACCTCCACACTCACTAACTGGACTCAACTAGTGGGGGCAAAGAACGGACTAGGTTTTAGTGAAATGGAATTTCTACCTCCAGCGGCCCCTGGAACAGGAGCACACAACAACTGAATAACTGCTTGTAGGACTGGTTGGTGTAAAAGTGGACAGAATTAGGGAATTTGGGCTACTCTGGGCACACTGCCTATGGGGCAGCCCTGCTCCGCAAGGAAAATAAACACATTTTTAAAAAAAGAATTGACCAGGCATGGTGGCTCAGGCCTGTAATCCCAGCACTTTGGAAGGCCAAGGTGGGCAGATCGCCTGAGGTCAAGAGTTTGAGACCAGCCTGGCCAACATGGCAAAACCCCATCTCTACTGAAAATAAAAAAATTAGCTGGGTGTGGTGGTGCACGCCTGTAATCCCAGCTACTCAGGAGACGGAGGCAGAAGAATCACTTGAACCTGGGAGGTGGAGGTTGCAGTGAGCCAGGATCGAGCCATTGCACTCCAGCCTGGGCAACAAGAGCAAAACTCCGTGTCAAAAAAAAAAGAAAAAAAAGAATAAGGAATTCAGAAGACTTGGTGGTTGAGAGAATAAGGTGTTCACAAATGGTGGGACAGGCTGGGTATAGTGGTTCACACCTGTAATCCCAGCACTTTGGGAGGCCAAAGCAAGCAGATTGCTTGAGCTAACAACTGCGAGCCTGGGCAACTTGGTGAGAGACCCTGTCTCTACAAAAAATACAAAAAATTGGCCGGGTGTGGTGGCTCATGCCTGTAATCCCAGCACTTTGGGAGGCTGAGGTGGGCGGATCACCTGAGGCCAGGGGTTCAAGACCAGCCTGGCCAACATGGTGAAACCCCATCTCTACAAAAATACAAAAATTAGTCGGGCATGATGGCAGGTACCTGTAATCCCAGCTACTTGGGGAGGCTTGAACCCAGGAGTTGGAGGTTGTAATGAGCCGAGATCACGCTATTGCACTCCAGCGTGGATGACAGAAGACTCCATCTCAAAAAATAATAATAATTACAAAACTATCTGGGCATGGTGGTACACGCCTATAGTCCCAGCTACATGGGAGACTGAGGTGGGAGGATGACTTGAGCCCAGGAGGTGGAAGTTGCAGTGAGCCAAGATTGTGCCACTGCACTCCAGTCTGAATGATAGAGACCTCATCTCAATAAATAATAAATACATAAATAAATGACTCTACAAATGGTGGGATATAGCTATGTGGAAGTTTAGTCCTAGAGCTTAGGTAAGAGGTCTGAGCCAAAGTACAGATATGACCCAGCCCATTAGTACCCATCCTTGAAAGGAAATGGCAGAAGAGTTCACTATTTAAAAAGCTCCAACTTCCAACTTAGCACTGTACACTAAGGTCCTACCTGATGTGGTCCCTGCCTAGTCCTCTCATTCTACCTGTGACAACTTTCCTGGGCCCCCACCTGGTGCTTTAATCATTCCCTGAGGATGTCAGCATCTTTCATACCCCTCTCAACCCTCAAACCTTGCCCCCAGCTCAGCACAAGGAACGGTCAGGTCACCTAGGCAGTAAATCACTCCCTCCTCTTGCTCTCACAAATGTAATCATCTGCTTATTCAAATCCCAAAACTATAAGCTCCTCTTAGCCGGGGCCATGTTTTGTCATCTCTGTATCTCCAGCATCTGGCCCATTGTCTGGCACTCAGTTGATCTTCCATGTTTGTTGAGTGAATGTTAGTGTGAATGGGATGATGTGAGAAAGGAAGAGAGGCCAAGGGATGCAGAGTCAAGTGGAGAGGACAGTAAGAATTCAAAAGCCTTTCCATTTCCCTTGGGAACAGTATCACTGAGTCCATAAATACTTACTGAAAGCCTGTGTGCCAGGTATAGCCTAGTGACTTTGGGTTCACATTTAATTCCAAAGGCTTGAGTTTAAATGTTCCAATTAGTACCTGTGTGACCTTATGTAAGTTGCTGAACCTCTACAAAATGGGAACAAAACAGTACCTATCTCATAGGATTGCTGTGAAGACTGAAGGAGATAACCCATGTAAAGTGTTTAGCGCTGTTTCTGTCTCAACATTTAATGCACAAGGTGGGAAAGTGCCCAATATATACTTATTGAAGTATATTTTGAAGATATATACTTATATGTAGATTCATGAGCATTCTTTTAACAATATTTCCTCAACAGTTACTGTGTGCAAACCACTGCTGTGAGAACACTATTGAGAGATTTTGGTTTCAATGTCCATCGTAAGAGTGCACTAGAGACAGAGAAAGCAGACCATTATAGATGATGAAACTCCCTGAGGCCAACACAATAGTGACAGGAAACTTCAACTGTGTATTTATTTACCTGGATCACGCTGGTAAATGACCATAGCAGGCCTTCAATAAATGCTGACTGACTACATGAATGAACGTGCTCAAAGACAGTTGTTCAGCTCTTGTCCCAGGTTCTTTCACACCTCTCTCCCACTTCCTGAGTTTATTTTGTTCAGTTTGGCAAACAGTGAATGGATGGGAGAGAGCATCCTCAAATATCTAATATAGGCCACTTATCCCCAAATCCTACCAAATGGCACCTTCATGGCCCTGGGGTTCCTGCAAAACACTCGGTCTGATGGAAAAGACAGACATATAGATGAGCAATTATATATGGTTGAGTGTTCCCATAGAGATAAACCCAGAGGGTTATGAAAGCACTGGGGTGTGGGGGCACCTTAACCCAGTGTGGAGGCTAATTCTTGAAGGTGACACAAAAATGACACTTAAGTTGAACATTAGAGGATACTTTCTAGGCTGGGAGCGATGGCTCACACCTGTAATCCCAGCACTTTGGGAGGCCGAGGCGGGTGGATCACCTGAGACCAGACTGGCCAACATGGTGAAACCCCGTCTCTACTAAAAAATACACAAAAATTAACCAGGCATGGTGATGGGTGCCTGTAATTCCAGCTTCTCGGGAGAATGAGGCAGGAGAATCGCTTGAACTCAGGAGGCAGAGGTTGTAGTGAGCCAAGATTGTGCCACTGCACCCCAGCCTGGGCAACAAGAGCGAGACTCCGTCTCAAAACAAAAAGGACACTTTCTAGAAAGCAGGGAAAGGTATTCTAAGCAGAGGGAAGCATGTATGTGAAGGCATGGAATCAAGAGATGTGGCAGGTTTGGGGGAAATCTGGTAGTTTGGTATGACTCCAGTTCAGAGGGCATATGGGAAGGGCAGGAAAGGTAGGCATGAGTCAGTTTATGGAGAGCCTTGTATGCCACAGTAAGACAGGATTTTATTCTGTTTATGTTTTTCAGCCCTGGCTGTAACTAGAATCAACTGGGGAGCTTTTAAAATATCAGTGCCTGGCTCTCACCTCCACACTGATGCTAGATGGTTGTTCTTAATGGGAAGAGGCCAAAGCATGTTTAAATGCTGTGTGGAGAGAGACAGTAGGATCCAGCATGCACATAATGAGACTAGCCTCTGGCTAAGGAGAATGGAAATAGAGTAAGTTCGTCAGGGAAATGGGAGGAAATTGAGAGAGTTTTGTCTAAAGGAGTCTAATTTTTCCTTTAGTTGGATGCTAGGTATTTGCTGAACATGGGGGATGGGTAGGTGGTAGGATAAGGAATCATAGGGAAGTGGTACAGTCTGGAGTAGCTGATGATGGAGTGCTGGGAAAGCTTGGTGAACAGAGTAGAAGACCCCACTGGGTGGGGAGACCATGAGGAGTATACCAGTTTAGAAGGCTGTGTGATGTTCTCCAGCAGAACTAAATGAGTGGGTGTCAGGAGAGCGGAAATAGGACTGTTTGGGATCTGCAGGGAAGCCAGATGGAAGGCCTTGCTGGGAAGAGGGTTCAGTGAAGGCTGTGTAGACAAAACTAAGCCAAGGGTACACTGATAAACTGCAGAAACTGAAGGGGTCAAGGAACTTATAGGTTTGATAAGGATGAAGGCCAGGTGTAGTGGGGGAAAGGAAACCCAGTCCAGCAACTAAAATTCCATCTCCTTCATGGAGCCTACCTGACTAATGGGAAATGAGGTGGCGACCTCCCCCGGGTCCCATCCCGTCTGACTCACTCCTCACTCACTGCTCCTCAAGGGCCTGTCCCCATCCTCTTTCTCAAGAAGATAAACCATTGATGTTGTTTTCTCCAAAAGTTCAGCCTGAAAACCACTATCTGTATGAACTCCATTCCCATGATTGTTTGAGGCTTCCTTTGCATGTTTCAGCACAAATATTAAATGGAGGTAGGATCAGAGAAGCAGAAATGGCAACAAGGGAAAAAATGGAAAAAAGTATGCCTGCATGTTTATGAGTGAGTGAGTGGAACAGTGGAGGGAAAAGACAATGGGAGAGAGGGGGTATCAGCTATGAATAGGAACTGAAGGTCAGATTGAGGGGCCACAGAACTGGCAGATGGAGATGGAAGCAGCCTCCTGGGGGCTGTGTCAAGCTTTCCATTCTCCATCCTGTAAAGGACAAAGGGTACTTCCTACACAATACCCACACAAAGGAGCTGATGGGAGGGTTAGCCCCCTGAGGACGGGAGAGCAAAGATGAGGGCAAAGGGTTTGCCCGTTAATAATTCTGCATGTCCCTGGGCCCCAGCCAGCTAGCTGGTATCTCTTCCTAAGCAGGCTGGGACCTTGGCTGAAAGAACCAGGGCTGGAAAGACATCGGGCTGGCAGAAGGGGAGAAACTGCAGGCAAACATTCCTTGTACCTTCTGGAACTTGAGGGTTGGCCTGGACCCCTGAAAGGTCAGGGCCAACGTCTGATCCATCAGTGGGTAACCAGTGCCTACGTACTATGGGTATCATTCACTGTTCATTGAACTGAACAATAGAAACTCAGGAAGGGGGACAGGGGTGTGATAGAACCTGCAGGAAGAGCTCTGCAGAGAAAAAAGGAGAGGCTTTTTGTTAGGGGGCAAACCAGGGGGATGCTATCAGGATGGAGGAAAGAGAGTTAGCAAGACCCAGAAGACATGTGAGAAGGACCAAGAGGGGGAATGAGAAGCATATTATTCTATTAGTACTTTTTCTGGCAAGGACGAAGCCAGCTGCTTTCCGTATGTTCAAATGTTTCCATCCTGTAAGGTAAGTACTATGATCACCTCTTAATAGATAAAAACTGGAATCAGAGGTTGAAGGCTTTGCTCAAAGTTACAGACTGGGTAAGACGAAAGCAACACAAGTGTTTCAGGCTGAGGAAAAGGCACAGACAAAGGAATGGATGTAGGAAAGCACAGGACAGGCAGAGAACTACAAGGGATTCTGTTTGGCTAAAGCAGTGGTCCCCCAACATTTTTGGTACAAGGGACCAGTTTTGTTTTGTGGAGGACAATTTTTCCAAGGATGGGGTGTCGGGGGGCGGGGTATGAGAAGCAAGGGACAGGAGGATGGTTTCAGGAGGAAACCGTTGCTCCTCAGATCATCAGGCATTCACTAAATTCTCATGAGGGGCCGGGCGTGGTGGCTCACGCCTGTAATCCAAGCACTTTGGAGGCCAAAGTGGCGGATCACCTGAGGTCGGGAGTTCAAGACCAGCTTGACCAACATGGTGAAACCCCATCTTAAAAAAAAAAAAGATTCTCATAAGGAGTTCACAACCTAGATCTCTTGCGTGCACAGTTCACAATAGGGTTCCTGCCCCTATGATAATCTAATGTTGCTGCTGAACTCACAGGAGGCAGAGCTCAGGCGGTAATGCTTGCTCACTTGCCCACCACGCACCTTCTGCTATGCAGCCCGGTTCCTAACAGGCCACAGACCAGTACTGGTCCATGGCCCAGGGGTTGGAGGCCCCTGCGCTAAAGGATATGGCTAATGAAAGGCCTTCATATGATAGAAGGTTAATGAATAGGTTAGCCTCAGATCATGAAATGTTTTGAATTTTAAAAAATGAGGAATTTACTTTATATTGGGATGTCTCTGAAGATTTTAAGTGGCAGGCTGATATGATCCCCATTGTGCTTTAAAAAGACAAACTTAGGGCCGGGCACAGTGGCTCACACCTGTAATCCTAGCACTTTGGGAGGCCAAGGAGGGCAGATCACTTGAGGTCAGGAGTTCGAGACCAGCCTGGACCAACATGGTGAAACCCCATCTCTATTAAAAATACAAAATTAGGCGGGCATGGTGGCATGTGCCTGTAGTCCCAGCTACTTGAAAGCTGAGGCAGGAGAACTGCTTGAACCCAGGAGGTGGAGGTTGCAGTGAGCCAAGATTGTACCACTGCACTCCAGCCTGGCCAACAGAGCAAGACTGTCTCAGAAAGAAAGAAAGAAAAAAAGATAAACTTGGCAACAGTAAGGTATATTATCAAGAGGAGAGCAGAAGAAGGGAGGGGATAACAGCTGGGAGCCAGCTCAGAGGTCTGGGTGTGACACAAAAAAGGCCTGAACTATAAGAATGGCAGTGAGAAGGAAGAAAAGGGGATAGAGCAGAAAGAGGACCCAGAACTGACAGCAGGTGTTCAGCTGGATAACTCAGGTAGAGCAGGATGGAGAAAATGAATGCAGTTTGGGACATCCTAAGTTTGAGGTGAGATGGCCCATTCAACAAGCAATCTAAAACACAATACTGTGCATTCAGGAGAAAGGACAGAGCTTGAGAATAAAAAATCTAAGGATTCTCTATATTGAGGTGAAACCACACAAAGTGGACTGGAATATGGTAGCTCTAGTTTTGGCTATATTCAGAAACTTTTCCATCCCCCTGCTTTCATTTCCTTTGAGGAATTCCCTACTGGCTCATTAATGCTGGTATTCTGCCCCAATTCCTCCCAGTCCAAACTCCTAATGGCACATAATCCAAGCAAAACCAGAGCTCTCCCATGAGATGAGCTCTAATAATGTAAAGTAGAGAAATGAAGAGACAGAGTCCAGACAACATTTGAGCCTCTGAGCCCACCTAGAGCCATCCACATAACCTAAATACAGTTGGTTTTCCTTTTTTCGATTAAGCCAGTTTAATTGTAATGTCTTGCAATCAAAACAGTGTAGTAGACCACCACATAAAAATGAGATTGCTCAGGAGACAGCAGAAGAGAATAACAGTTACCACTTGAGTGTTGACTCTTTGCCTGAGGGCCTTTTTAAGAAGCTTGGACTTTATCTGCTAGAAAATTAAGAGCTACTTAAAGATTTAAATTTAACTTTTATGTATGTTTTGTTGAAGGTGCTCTTTGAAGTTGGTACTATAATCCCATTCTATAGAGGTGGAAACTGAGGTTCTTGAAATTGAAGTAACTTTATACGGCCATACAATGGATAAGCATCCAAAACAGGTTATGAACTTGAAAATAAATAAACTGCAATAGAACTATGGGTGCTAGAATGGAGTTGTGTACAGGGCACAGGAGGGGTACAGTTTAAGAATGGTCAAGTGTAAAGGGAGGAAGTAGTAAAGACTTTACAGGAGTAGGTGACATTTGAACTGGAAGGATGAATTGTTTATCAGGTGAATAAGGGGGTTGGAGAAGGAAAAGAAAGGACATTCTGTGTAGGGCACAGAGCATGTGTAAGCCACGAAGGTGTGAGGCAACCTGACCCCCCAGCTATTTCCTATGCTACAGCTGAGAGCACTTATGGCAAAGTGGCAAGAATCATGGAGTATGCCATGACAAAGCAAGGTCTGAAGGACTGGTGGTGAGTGTGATGGGAAGAGAGGCAAGCACGGCACCAAAGAGCTCTGGTTTTGATACCCAGTGAATTAGACACAGCCACCCATGAAGAACTGAGCCCCGACCCAGCAAGCACAGACAAGCGAGGCAAGAATTCATCACAAGTGCACAGAGAAAGCTATGAGTGATGAAGGGCCCCCTTTAGGGACAGAATGTAGGAAGACGATGGAACTGAGACTTTGGCTGGTTTAGACAAGGAAGAGATACAGTTTAGAAGGCATGAAAAGAATATTTCAGGTGAGGGGGCTTGTCATTTGGCCTCAAGTCAAAAGGATACAATTTCTTAATGAAAGAATATAGGCAACAACTAGGTGGGAGAAATAAAATTCACAAAACTAGATTTGAAATTGAGTTATCATGTCAGGTAATCCAATGTAAAAATGCTCAGTGCCTGCCTACTCTGCACGTTACCAGGGAGATACCACGGGGGATGAAATGTGCACAAAAAGTGTCTCCTGAGGCTAAGCTCCTGAGACATGAGCACAGGGGAGCTGCAGAGGGAAAGAGAGGTTATGACCTCTTAGAGGAATTGGTCAATCATGTATTCAAGCAAAAATTACTGAGAACAGGTTTCCAGATGTTACTCTATGGTTACATAATATGCATTGAGCTTCACTATTGTCAGCATTATCTTAGGCACTGTTTACATGTATTAACCCATTTAACCTCACAGCAACCCTATGAAATAGCCATTATTATCAACCCCAGGAATAAGGAAACAAAGGCATAGAGAAGTGAACTAACTTGCCCAAGGCCACACAGCTGGTAAGGAGCACAGCTAGGATTTGAAATGGGGCAGTCTGGCACGAGAACCTGCTTGTTAAACCAAAATGTTATTTTATACTACCTCTCCAAAGACAAAGATATCATAATAGCAATAATAATAGTGGCACCACCATTTATAGTGTTTATGACGGGCTAGATGCTGCAGTATGCCAAGGACACACATCATCTTGCCTAAGATCACTCAGCTCTCAGGTGGAAGAGCTGGGATTCGAAGTTCAGGATGCTTGAAACTGGGAGACGATAAAGTGCACCAGGAGCTAGAATAAGTTTGTAAAAGGTACAAATGTGGAGCATAAGAGAGGTAATTGATCGTACCTGGTGGGAGGAATGTTGAGTTGTGGGAGTGGTACTGAGTTGTGGGTTACTGAAACACTTCACATAGGGGTGACTTTTTTTTTTTTTTTTTTTGAGACAGGGTCTGGCTCTGTTGCCCAGGCTGGAGTGCAGTGGCACAATCCCAGCTTACTGCAGCCTCAACCTCCCAGGCCCAAGTGATCCTCTCATCTCAGCCTCCCAAGTGCCTGGGACCACAAGTGTGTGCCACCACACCTGGCTAATTGTTTTAGTAGAGACAGGGTCTTCCTGTGCTGCCCAGGCTGGTCTCGAACTCCTGGGCTCACACAGTCCTCACACCTCAGCCTCCCAAAGTGCTGGGATGACAGGTGTGAGCCACTGCCCTGGCCAGAGCGGGATGATTTGTGAGCTGAATTTTGAAAGATGATTGAGTATTCATCAGACAGAATGATAGGGCAAAGTGTTCCATGCAGAGGGAACAGTGGAAATAAAGGAATGGAGGTTTGAAAGAGCTGTCACGAAACTGCAAGCAATGTGGATGGCTTTAGAATTAAGTGGGTGGCATGACAGTAAATCAGAATAAGGTGGCAGGGGGCTATATCACACAGAATCTTACTTGCCTTTCCAGAAAATTTGAGCTATTTTTTTAAACTTTTCCAATGAAGTAAATGTAATGGCCAAAAAGAGTAAATAAATATCCCTAGGGAATCTGGTGGCTTAGTCTGAAGCCATTGAGACTAGTAGGAATTCTTTGAAGTCTATTTTCTCTTAATAATGCATGCATGCTGGCTGGGCATGGTGGCTCATGGCTATAATCCCAGCACTTTGGGATGCTGAGGCAGGAAAATCACTTGAGTTCAGGAGTTTGAGAGCAGCCTGGGCAATATGGCAAAATCCTGTCTCTACCAAAAATACAAAAATTAGCCGGGAATGGTGGCATGCACCTGTAGTCCCAGCTACTTGGGAGGCTGAGGTGGGAGGATCACTTGAGCCTAGAAGGTAAAGGTTGCAGTGAGCCAAGATCGTACCACTGCACTCTAACCTGGGTGACACAGTAAGACTGTATCTTGAAATAATAGAATAATAATAATAAATGCATGCTAAATGTGTATTCTCTGTTTTAAATTACGCTTAAGTAAAATGAACGTTCCAGGAGGATTTTATCTTGTGATTTTCAGTATATCTGGCACACCCACCCCTACCAACCCACCCACCAGGTTATGTAGTCCATATACCCCTGTCTCTATCATAAATACAAAAATCAGCCAGGTATGGTGGCAAGTGCCTGTAGTCCCAGCTACTTGGGAGGCTGAGGTGGGAGGATCACTTGAGCCTGGGAGGTGGAGGTTGCAATGAGCCAAGATTGCGCTGCTGCACTCTAGCCTGGGTGACACAGTGGGAATAATAAAATAATAATAATGCATGTTAAATGTGTATTCTCTGTTTTAAATTACCCTTAAGTACAATGAACATTCCAGGATGATTTTATCTTGTGATTTTCAGTATGCCTGGCACACCCATCCCTACATGGAGAGTAAACTATCAAAAGGATTTTAATCAAAGGAATAATGTGATCAGATCTGCAGCTCAGAGACCTAACTGGCAGCCTTTTGGAAGACAAGTTAAAGTGGGCAGGACTGAAGATAAAGGATTTTAATCAGGGAGTAATGTGATCAGATCTGCAGTTTAGAAAGACCTATCTAACAGCCTTTTGGAAGATGCATTCGAGTAGGCAAGACTGGAGATACGGAGTCTGAACAATATTTTCAGTGAGAGAGGCCCAGAGCCTAAACTGTAGGAAAGGGTGGATGGACACTGGGAAGACAGAATTGGTAGGATTTAGTATCTGATTAGGTATGAGGGGGTTGGGGACCCAGAGGGAGAATAGTTTCGAATGGTTTCCATATTCCTGGCTTAGAAGAGAAACAGGTGTGTAGGCTAGAATGACTGGATTTGGACATTCAAGCAGCTGTGGATGATACAGGTAGAGATATCCACCAGGAATCTGCAGCAAAGCAAAGAAGTCTGAGCTGAAAATAAAACTTGCTTAAGTTATGTACATAAAAGTGGTGGTCACAGAGAAAGCAGGTAGAATAAAAAGAAAAGGGGGTTAAGGACAAGTCCTAGAGAATAACATCTAAGTATAAAAGTCCAAAAGCTGCAGAGAATGAATGGCTAGACAGCGGAATGAACAAGGAGAGCATGTGCCATAGAAACCATGGGGGAGAAAAAAATAAAATAAAATGAAAAAATAAAAAAATAAAATAAAAAAGAAACCATGGGGGAGAAAGAGATAAAGGAAATGATCAGCATTGTTAAATGCTGCAGATACATTAATACACTGAGGATTGAAAAAACTCTGAATGTAGCCATTAGGTCAGCAGTGATTCTGAGTTTCTGAGGAATGGTGGAAGTAGAAGCCCAAACACAGGGGCTGAAAAGTGAATGGGAGGTAAAAGAAGAAACAGTGATTCTAGGCACTTTATTTAAAGAGCACGGCTGTGAATGAGTCTGTGTGAGGGGATGTAGGGTCAAGAAGGATCTTTTAACATGGAAGAGACACTAAAATGGCACTATCTAGGGCCATGAAATGTAGGCCAGAGAAAATGGGCTACAGAGGATAGGTGTGACCCACCACACCCAGCACTTTGGGAGGCTGAGGTGGGAGGATTGAAACCAGCCTGGGCAACATAGAGACCCCATCTCTATTAAAAATAATAATAATTTAAAAATTAGCCGGGCATGGTGGCATATGTCTGTGGTCCCAGCTACCCGGGAGGCTGAGAGGTGGGAGGATCACTTGAGTGGCACGATCACAGTGAGCTGTGATCGTGCCACTGCACTCAAGCCTGGGTGACAGAGTGAGACTCTGTCTCAAAAAAAAAAAAAAAAAAGAACAAAGGATGTCTACATGGGGAACGTGGACAAGAAAAGATGAAGAATCAAAATGACCACAAACTAGGGAAATTAGGGTGAGAATTAGGGAAGGCAGTAGAATGGCAGAGAAAACACAGGAAAGCGAGCATCCCAAGGCACTTTACATTTGATTCAGTAGGAAAGGAAAAGCATAATTTGTCGCCTATGCTGGAGGAGTCTTTGGTACATATATCTTGCACAGGGAGGGAGATGTCTGAGAGTGGGAAGGTGACTTCTAACACACAACATATGTCAGAATTCTAACTTCTGATAACTTTGTGGTAACTTACCATCTCTTTGATGAATCTTAGAGAAAGATGTTTTAGAAAACAGTTTCAAGGTTGTTGTCTAGAAGGATGTTGATATGTTAAGTTTTAGGTGACAGAGAGGGAACCTGAGAAATAGTTTATAGGAATTTGAGGGACCTGGGGGCTGACCTAGGAAAAATTTGGTCTATTTGTGTAACAGTCATGCACCAAGGAAAACAAAACAAAACGCCTGGGGGATAAATGGGTTTGAAAATCACTGCCACAGACTTTAGACCTAAAATCACTGGGATCACCAAGTGAGAAAACTGAGGCTCAGGGAAGTGAGGTGCCTTGTCCACGATGTACTTAGGGGAAGCTTCCATGTCCAAACGGCATGTGACTCATTGAGAGACTGCAACAGGAACCCAAGAGCTGCCTCAGTGACACATGGGAGCTCAAAAACAAGAGAGAGAAGTTAAAGGGAAGAAGAAAGGAACTTTGCTGTGTGGGACAAAACACATGCTGAAGTGATGGGGCCCCATGGTCCCCTCAGATAGGTTGGAGTTTGCCTTCTGTTCCAGTTAGAAAGCCCCATCTGCACAGTGGCAAGGCCTTTCCAAGGGTTAGTCCTCATGTGTTTGTTTCCAGGCCAGGGCCATATCGAGCCTCCATAGGTAGGCACTGTGAACCCTCAAGACTGAACAGAAAAGGACCACAGCCCCTGTTCCTACTCCTGGCCCAATGCTAAACTTCAGTAGGCCATTCCCCCAATTCTGGAGCAGATAGGAAAGGCAGATGGAAGAGAATGTACATCCCTGCATAGTTCATCTGGACAGTAACCAGGAGCTGACCCAGGGTGGCGTTGGACGGACTCAGCCTCCGTCCTGCCTGGTGCTGGGATCAGCTTACACAGCTCCTGTGTCCACAGGGTACAGAGAATACATTGTCCATAAGGAGGATTATTCTGTACAAGAAGCTCAGACAAAGGGAGAGGTTGTTTCCAGCTGCCTGGGGGAGCTGTGAAGGGGGTGGGAAAAGGGACCAGCCTTGCACTGGGGCATTCCTGCAGAGTTCAGCTTCTTCTTCTCTGTGGCAGCACGACAGGAGGTAGGCAATTACATCCCCTCCAGCTCAATCCTAATGCTGGGACCCATTACGGAGTTGTAAGGAGCACTTGGCTACAACCTATCTATCTTGGCTGTTTCCCAAAAAAATGACAGGGTTGAGTGAAGTGCACCAGCTAAGTAGGGCAGCAATAGACACCAGAAGGGGAACAGAATGGGGTGACTGGCACAATGAGCAAAAGAGAGATTCAGCAATGACTGAATCCCAGGCTCAGGGCAGAGCTGGAGAGGGGAGAGGTCCTAGGCAATAGGCCTTATCCTGACATTGATTGGATAAGCTTCCACCTTCAGCAGGATGAACTCTGCTGTTGTAAGTTCTTGATGTTTCACAGCTGCTGCTTCTTTCTCCATCCTAGACACAAACCTAGGAGACAATGGCCTAATCTCTTTCTCCAGGGGACCCAGAATAGGAGAAAGCACGATCTCCAAGCAAAACTGAGCAGTCAAAAACAGGAATGTTACCAGAGTAGGCCAATAGTCACATTTTGTAAATCCTAAATCTCAGCCAGTAATTAGGTCATGTCCCCTTCTTCAAAGGAAACTCTGTATGTATTCCCTCCTGAGGGAATGAGTGTGTTAGAGGTGGGAGATACATACATACTCTATTGAGGCATTTACTAGGCTGTATAGACCCCAAAGTAGGAGACACTACTGAGGTGTACCCCAGATAATTTTTTTGAGGATTGGGAGATAAAAATGAGAGCATGTGCTCCTGCAGCGATGAATGCAGAGGAGTCCCGCTAGAGGAAGGAGTGTTTGCTTAGGGGCACAAGATGTACATGACATCCTGCGTATGTTCCTGTTGGGGCAAGAGGACATTCCACTCTTGGATAACAAGGAATCCATTTTAATAGTATGGTGGAAATGAAGTCACTATTAGCCTGGGACACAGAAAAACTTGGGGTTGGTGCCATTCAATAGGAGGGAATCTTTTGGTGGAGTAAAGGACAATAGTCACCAAAAGATGCTCCAGGGGTTTCAGAGAAGCACAGCTCAAACTCTAACCAATATGCCAGTTAGCTCTGACATTTCCAGTGGGAAGGGAAGAGGTGAGAAGATAAAGAACACCTGAGCGGGCTGATGAGGCGGAACAGTTTAAGTGGGGGGAAAGGTCTGGCATTGCCTCAGAGCTGATGACCGGACTCCCCTGCTGCTATGTATTGTGGTCAGTGAGCTATGTGGATACCGTTCCTTGTCTTGATGGAATGGTAACAGATGTTGACATCTGGGACCACTTTTCTAGTCCTTTGCTGCCACAGCCTGGCAGAACTTTGTCTGGCACTGAACAAATGCCAAAGTACCAGTGTGTGATGGAAGAGAACAGAAAAAAGGCAGCTGGAAGGTATGAGCAGGAGGGAAGTTGCAGGATTTTCAGATCAAAGCTAATTAAAGATACGGAAACTTTTTTTATGGAGAACAAATTAGAACTGCCTTGCAGCACTCTTGAAATTGCCTCTGATCCCTATGTAGTGCTCTCATAAATTACTGTCAGATAACCCTGAGCCAGTAAACATCAATTTAAATAACTTTATTCAGAGGAAACCTTTGGTCCACTTTTGCTGACTCAACCCCTGCCCACGTTGACAAAGGAGTACTAAGAAAGGCAGGTTAGCCTAAATGTCTAAATTCACTTTGTTCAACTTTATAAAAGCAGGCAAAGCTACTGGGGGTTGCCCCCTCCCACCATCAATCTGGTCCACCATTTGGGCCACAGGCTTAGCAAAATGAAGGAAAGCCATCCTGGCCAGAGTCAAGGAACTGGGCACTATTTTGAGGTCAGCTAAACCCTGATGGCAGTGTGAAGTGCAATTCTCTTCTCCCTCTGAAATAAGAACCATGAGTCTAGGGGAAGGGGCTTTCTCATGTGCTAAGGAAAAATGCTTTCCCACATAGTCCTGCCTGGCAGAGCCACTTCCTGAGAAGGCCTCACGTGTACAGGGTGGGGTAAAGGATAGAGGACTTTGTGACTATTTTCCAGGTAAGAGCTGTGTTTGCTGGCTTCTCAGAGGATAGAAAGAAGAGCAGGCCCAAGCTTCACCAGAGCTGTAGATGGGCATTTTTCCCCCCCTGGCCCAGAAGCTTCTTCACCTGCACCTTAGAGGGATAGCCAGGATGAAACCCGGGCAGGAGGGCTTGCAAAGACAGTGTGCCTCTAAGAACACAGAGGTTGCTACAGTTTCTGGCAGCACAAAATAAGCATAGCCTTATTTGATCTTGTGTCCATCAGTTCACCATTGACATGAGGCAGTATCAGATCAGGGTAAGTTCTGGATCAAGGACTATGGAGGGTGGTGGGGAGAAGTATCTATAGAAACTATCATTTATTGAATACCCATTATTTCATATACTGTGCTAAGCGCTTTACATTCATTTCCTCATTTTAATCCTCACAACAACCCTATGAGGTAGGTATTATCACCATTTACAAATGAGAAAACAAGCTCAGAAAAATTAGGTCACTTGTCCAAGGTCACACAGCTAGTCAGTGGTGGAGGTGGGATTTGTCTGTTGCTGAAAGCCCATGTTCTTTTTATTGTACCCATCTAGGTGAGCCTTGAGCAAAAGGTAATTTCACTGCCCAACTCTGCAAAGAGCACCAGGGAGTCGAGGTTGCCAGCCACACTCACCGCTGGTAGGGGATGCATTGAAGCCGACTTGATGTTGGTTTTTATTCCACTTGGCATTTTCCCTAAAAGGAATATGAAAAAAGACATCTCAAGCAAGGTAAGACTTTCACGACAAATCAGAAATGTGGTAATCTCAGGTTCCTTCTGTCACCTCCTCTATCATCTCAGAACCTCTGTGGCATCTGACCCTGCCTGGCAGAGTTCAGAGGTATGGTTCTTCACCCAGCTCTCTCCCTTAAGGTGTCCAGGAGGAAAGAAGTGATATGGGAGAATAGCCTGCTCATCCACTCCTAGAAAAGATAGCTAAACCTGTGTGACCCCCATTTAATGTCACAGGTAAAAGAATACTATGTTCTCTCATTGTTTTTCTTTTTTATATCATAAGAACTGCAGAATCTCTCTTTAATTGTCCCTTTTCCTAGACAGCCTGGAGGAAATAACTCTTCTAGCTGCCTGCATCTAGATTGTTCTAAAAATGAGTAGGAGAGAAGGCAGGAAGCCAAGAGCAAGAGAGACAGGATACAGAGAAAAGAATACATGTAGGGCTGGGAAACTGGCCTGCTTGTCGATTCCTGAGGCACCTACCAAATGGTCTCGATTAAGAACTGACCACTGATTTCTCTACCTAAGAGACACTGACAACACATCTAATATCAGAATAAATGGGACAGAAGGATAGTTGACACAGAGATATGAGATGCGGATGAGAGATGAGAGCAGTTTCTGTTACTCAAAGTCCTTCCTTACTCTCTGGTGCCGGTTGCAGGGTCTTAGATGAGATTTTTTACTTCTGAAAATTATTTCCTGGGTCACAGTGCAAAGGAGAAATGGAGAAAACTTCTAGGTCTAGAGATGCTGGAGGCCCAGATAATCTAGCTTCTCCCACTCCCCCTGCTCAAAGTCAGCCTCATTTCAATGCCTGCCATCTTACCTGGTTGACCTGCTTGAGCCATTTGTACCCCACTGAGCATTGGCTGCTGCTGGCTTGGAGCTCCTGCCATCTGCACCTGCTGTAATCCTGAGGTTCCTGCAAGGATTGTCCCAGCTCCTGGCTGGCCTGGCTGGCCAGGACCACTGCTGCCTGAAGGTCTCCAATTAGACAGTCCTTTCCCAAAGGCAACAGCTGCCACCAAGGCATTAGTGTCTGTAGGGTTAAAGGTCTGCTTGTTCGGACGGAGACCTGAAGAAAAGTAAGTGAGGATCCTGAAGTATGCCTCCGAGGCAGGACTGAACCTGGCAGCTGGAAGACCAGTATGAGTGCCAGGGTTTGGAGTTCTGAATTCAGCAGCATCTAGACTCCCTCACAGCCCAGAAAAAGAGCCAGAGGACCCCCAAGCCTATCTCAGAATTCTCTCTTCTTATTTTGCCCATTTCCTCCACCGGCTTCAGGACTGGCCTTAAATACAAAAGGCTAACAGAATGGATGCAAATCCCTTCCTAAGCAGTTCACTCTTGTGTCCTAACTTCACTGTTCCCAAAATCACCATTCCTATTCCAGTGATCTTATACACCTCTCCTTCTCTGTTTTGCCACCAGTCCCACCATACCTCCACTCTCTGATTCTCGCTCCTCTTTGCTGATTTTCTCCAGAAGGTTTGAACACATTTTATTTAAGCTCTGGATCTGCTTCTGTAACACACAATTTTGTGCAGAGATTAGGGTAAGTAGGAAAAGATATGGAGAAATTTATTTCTTATGCTCTGCCAGAAGCAACTTAGGTGCAACCAACTATGCATCCCTACTAGACAGGAATGGTAATGCCTAGCTTCTCATGATGGAATGGGGATGGGGCAGCAAGGCAGTGACTCAGTCCAACCTGGGCTGCATCTGCACCAATGCGGGCAGCATCTGTCGTCAGTTGTTTCTCCTGCTCTTCCACCTCAGGGTCAGGCTTGGTTCTCAGATGGTCCGGGACTACCTCATGGCTGAAAACGGGCACCCGTCCTTCAGTCTGCCGCTGTAACACACAAATTTTATTGATCCTACTATGCACTCCAAGAAGATTCTATCTGGCCTGATATACGGTCCCATCCACAGGCAAACAGTGCATTTTCAAGGAAAATACAACCTGAGACATAATATCTAGCTTCCTAGGACACACTCTCCTTTACTCCGTCCTTCATTTTTTGTCTTCTCACATCCCTATCTCTACCAGACCTAGGGGCAAATTAAACTATTGCTGTCTGCCATGTTTCAAAGACTGGAATAGACAAAGTCACAAAAGGACAGGCTTTGTGGCTTGAGATAGATGTTGGAAAAGGAAGGTATCGGCCTTGGTGACATACCCTCCAGATTATGACTATTTAGGAGTGGCTCTCCCACCTTTAGCAGAACAAAAAGCAAGGCCTCCAAAATTATTTCTAGGCTCCCAGCAAGTAATTTCCCTAAATACTAAAGAAACCTAAAAAACCCCTTAATTTCCCAAGTTGTATTCTTTTTCTCCTCTTACCATGAGATCTTCATCTCGGTCTGGAGACAACACCAGAGGGATGATGACCTGGTTACGGACAGTGGTGTTTTTTCATGCTTCAAGACCTTGTTCAGAGTGTTTAACTGTCCAGAAAGCAAGGCAAAGCTGTCCAGGACAGAGGGCCTGGTGGTGGTAAGAAGGTGTCAGAATGTTCCACCCCTTCCCTGGGTGGTTCTTAGTAAAATAGTCCTAGTTCCTTCATGCTAGGAACACTCAGATTCATCCCCAAAAGTCTCATAGCCCTATGACTAGCCTAAGTGGGAAAAGACTAACAGGGATGATAGGGCTATGAAGGAGGGATACACTACTTTCAGGTTATGACACAGATGCAGAAAAAAGGCAGTTCATTGTTTGAATGGGGTGAGGAACAGTGGCAAAAAGCCTCCTTTCTAGCCTGGAAATAGGATCCACACTTTGGAGTAGGTTGGATCTAAAGGACTCAGTCACATCTGTGGCAAGAGATCCAGCATGTATAGAGCTATAGTGGGAGGACTTCTTCACCAGAGAAGTCAAAGGGTAAGAACTGAAAGCTAGAAAGAGATTGGGTTAAGAAACAGAGCATTTCTCTACTTCCTTGCCATGGAAGCCACTTGCTAAATGTTAGGAAACCGAGCTCTTTCCAAATCAAAAGATGTTTGCAAACTGATAAATGGTTACATCATTAGAAACGTCCTATTCATTGGGAGGCTAGGCCCCCCCCACCCATAAGCCCTCCCTAGCTTGCCCTGGCAATTCTTACCAGGTCAGCCGGTCATACTCGTTCTCCAACTTGTAAATGAAACTCCCCAGTGAATTCTTCAGATCAGCCACTTGACTCAGGAGTGCATCTAATGATGCCTCAAGCTGCTTCTCCTCCCTCTGCACCAATAGGAACAGGTTGGTTACCCAAATAAATGAGTATGACACATAGAAAGGGGGGCTGAAAAAGCCAAGGAGATAGTGTGCAACACTAGTCAGGTAACACAGCAGCTCACTGGCATAGGATTGCCAGGTTGTTTTCTATCTCTGGTATTTGGGTTACAGACAGCATCAGCCCTGATACCTTTCAACCTGTTTGCCTGACCCCCAAGTCCTCCCACCAACTGATTCCTTTTTCCCCCATCACCTCCTAATCTATGCCTGGTTTTTCTCTGTATTAGGTACACCCTATCCTCCCTCATTGAGACATTTTGAGAGACCCTAATGTCAGATCATTATCTTATGTGCACCTCTGTAGCACATGTACTCCAGCTTCCTCCGTCCTAGCATCTGTGAGCCTGGCTGTCTTGTCAGTCTCTGCGAAATCGGCCTACTCATGAAGACTTCTCTGAATACCAGCCCTGCTTTCCCCTTTTCCTCCCCTCACCGACCACTCCATCTTTCAATCTACTCTCAGCATTTTACATTTTAACCTTCTCCTTGCTGAATTAATGTGCACTCATCTATCTCTGTGTCAATATTCCCGTGCCTCTTTCACAAGCTCGGTCAACCCATTAACATTTATTGAGACAACTGGCTGCAAGAAAATGACAAATGAAAAACAAAAACCACATATGCTCCTAAGCACTGGACAAACAAATTAAAATGCTGGGGGTCTGTAAAGCATTTCCTTCCCATCGGTGGTCTCCTGTTTTACTCCATTTCTTCGCCCTTAACAACTGCAGGGCACAGGCTGGGAAGAGTGATGCAAAACTGTCTTGCAAACCTGCTAAAGTGCCTGACAGGAACTTGATCCTGGGTTCCACCGTGGCCTCGGATTATAAGCTGCTTAGCTTTCGGCCACCGCGGCCCACAATTCCCTCACTGCTTGGGCTTCTCTCCAGTTAGATCCCCTGCTATATCGGCATCCAACCGCCTCCATCCAGCAGCCTAGGACAGGGCCTGAGCCAGCCCACCACCTTCTTGAGCCGTCTTCCTTGGACTGCATCTCAGCCTCCGCGTATTACAACCTAATCCTTTCTCACGCCAAGCAAATAGGTGCTGCCTCCTCCCTCCGGATTTAGCCCGACCATCTCCTGTCAGGCGAGCTCCACCCCCACCTCTCAACTGCGCCGCTCCCTCTCCAATTAGCCTCGCCCCCCAACCCGCGTTTCCTTATCAGCCGCAGGTGCTGCCATCTCTTCTCAGTCCCAACTCTTCATTCTCCTTAGCCAGCCCACTCTCGGTCCCTGTACCCGAAGCTGGCCAGCTGCTGATAGGCCCAACCTGGCTCTCACCTGCATTGCGGCGGCCGAGACAGCTGCTACGATTTCCACTTCCGGTTTTCCGTTTGATGACACGCCTCTGAGAAGGCTTCGTCCACCAATCAGAAAACTGGAATTCGGCCCTCCCACCCACTTCCGGTTCCTGCTGGGTGCCGAGGTAGCCAGGTCAGGGGTCAAGAGTAGACACCTTCGCTGGCCCGGGCCGGCGCGGGAGGGCTGTGTGATGGCCTCGGAGCGCCCCGAGCCGGAGGTGAGGGGCAGAGGGGGCGCAGCACTGGGCCCCGAGATCCGAGGGGGAGGGTCCGGCGGGCAGGCGTGGCATTGGCCTCCTCTGGGTTTGGGGGGTGACCGGGCTGCGTAACCTTGGCTGGGGCCGGCCCAGCCCCAAAGGCCCGACTCTGGAACCCTGCGGACCGTGGAACGCGGTCCGCAGTTTCCTCGGGGAGCTAAAGGAGTAACTCTTAGCTTTGTTTTGTTTACTGAAATGTCATCCGCGTCGTCCACTCTTTGACCTAATGATAGTGGTATTAACAAAACTTGTATTTTGACTTTCTGTTACAGTTTCAATGGGCAATGCGGCAGTAGATTGACTTTGCCGGTTTTTACATTTCTTTAAGCATTGGAATGCCATAAACAGCTTGAATTCATTTTGTTCTGGGGCTCATGCTTTTAGAAAAGCAGCTTTAGTTTCATGAAAAAAACGTTTGAGTCGGACTGAGACCTCGTTCCAATATTGGCGCTGTCACGTAGTTATCTGTGCAACCTCCGGCGAGTCTTAACTTCCCGGATCCTGTTTCCTTCTTTATAAAATATATAGTGTGTTGTGAGGATCACATGTGATAAACCAGAAAAGGGATATGAGGTATTCGTGAGATGCTAAGGAACATGCAAGGAAACTTACATATGTTGTGTCATTCAGACTTGCACAAGGAAAATGGCATTCTCACAGAGGAGAAAACTGAAAAATGAGAAAGATTAAGTACCTTACTCAAATGCCACTCATCCAGGGAGTGGCGGTTTGGAGTTAGAAGACCTGAGCTTAAAATCTCAGATTTGGATAAGACATTACCACTAGGAAAGATACCAATATATTAGTAGGTGGTAAGGGTGAGGGATGTGTATAACGATACAAATAGTATTCATTACTGCATACTTACTGCATGCTTGGCACCATTCTAAGCGCTTTACCAATGTCAGTTAATCCTCTCAGCCCTATGAAGTGAACACTGTTATCATCTCGTTTTTTTAGTTTAGGAACTGAGGCACAGAGATATTAAGAGTAACAAAGTAGGTGGGGTGCAGTGGCTCACACCTGTAATCCCAGCACTTTGGGAGGCTGAGGCGGGTGAATCACCTGAGGTCAGGAGTTAGAGACCAGCCTGACCAACATCGAGAAACCCCATCTCTACTAAAAATACAAAATTAGCCAGGCATAGTGGCACATGCCTGTAATCCCAGCTACGTGGGAGGCTGAGAGGAGAGAATCGCTTGAACCCAGGAGGTGAAGGTTGCAGTGCGCCGAGGTGCCATTGCACTCCAGTCTGGGCAACAAGAGCAAAACTCCCTCTCAGAAAAATAAAAAGAGTAACAAAGTTACACAGCTATTAAGTATTGGACTCCAAAACAGATGGCCAAGCTCCAGTCTTTGTATTCTTAACCATATTGTTTATAATATAAATAGTAAAGTGACTACAGAATGGTAAATCTCCAGTTCACTGGGATTTGGTGTAGTAAGACCCAACATTGAATAGGGTAGTAGAAACCATGCCTTATTTAAAATAATCAGTCATGTTCACAGAGGTGGTAGAATAGCCCATGTGTCAAATATCAAAATCAATCAGAAATATTAATACAAGAAAAACCACGAAACAATTCAGGGTGTCTATAGATTAAAGTGAAAGGCAGTGGAGGGCTGTTGTGGGGAAATACAACATATCTTTTAGGCAGATAGTCTAGAATGGCACCATCCTGTAGAAATCTAATGCAAGCCACGTGTAATATTAAGTTTTCTCATAGCCACATACAAAATAAAAAACAAATGAATTTTAATTGTATGTTTAACCCAAAACTCCCATTTTCAAAATGTAATAAAATGCAAAACATTATGAGATAGTTAACTTTTTTTTTGTACTAAGTCTTTAAAATCTAGTGTTGTATTTTTTACTTACGGCACATCCCATTTTGGTCTAGCAACATTGTAAGTGCTCAGTAGCCCCAGATGGTAGTCTTTACTATATAGAGCAGTGCAGATCTAAAGTAGTTTCAAGTCAAGACACACAATCCTGGGAGTCTCATCCAGCCAAAAGTTAAGCTTTTTTTTTTTTTTTTTTGGAGACAGAGTCTCGCTCCGTCGCCAGGCGCCAGACAGAAGTGCAGTGGCGCCATCTCGGCTCACTGCAACCTCCGTCTCCCGGGTTCAAGCAATTCTCCTGCCTCAGCCTCCTGAGTAGCTGGGATTACAGGCGCGCGCCACCACGCCCAGCTAATTTTTGTATTTTTAGTAGAGACGAGGTTTCACCATGTTGGCCAGGGTGGTCTCGATCTCCTGACCTTGTGATCCGCCCGCCTCGGCCTCCCAAAGTGCTGGGATTACAGGCGTGAGCTACCGCGCCCGGCCTAAGTTAAGCATTTTTTAAGTTCCTGATTTGCATTTCTGAAAATTTAATCAGAAGGTAAAGAGGTTGAAGAGTTCTATCCCTGGGTGTTATAAAGTGATTGATTTTTAGAGGCTGTTAGGATCCCAAGAGAGAAAGATTGGGCATAGTCAGATTTAGAAAATCATTCATTCATCATACAATTGAAATATTTTACAAGTGCTGCGATGGAGTCAGAATTGTGCCAAGTATCAAGGTGGATACAGAGCAGTGTAAGACAGACATGCTCCCTATCTTTATGACGTGCTCCCTATCTTTATGGAGTAAACAAGGATTGAATTAGGTTAATAAGTGCTGTAAAGGAGTGAATAAGGATGCTTAACAGGGATTCTTTTTTTTTTTTTTTTTTTGAGACAGAGTCTCAGTCCGTCACCAGGCACCAGGCTGGAGTGCAGTGGCGCGACCTTGGCTCACTGCAACCTCCGCCTCCCGGGTTCAAGCAATTCTCCTGCCTCAGCCTCCCGAGTAGCTGGGACTACAGGCGCGCGCCACCACGCCCAGCTAATTTTTTTGTATTTTTAGTAGAGATGGGGTTTCACCATGTTGGCCAGGATGGTCTCGATCTCTTGACCTCGTGATCCACCCGCCTCGGCCTCCCAAAGTGCTGGGATTACAGGTGTGAGCCACCACGCCCAGCCTTAACAGGGATTCTTAACCTACCTTGTTAAGAAGTCGGGGCCGGGCATGGTGACTCACGCCTGTAATCCCAGCACTTTGGGAGGCCAAGGTGGGTGGATCATGAGGTCAAGAGATCGAGAACATCCTGGACAACATGGTGAAATGCGCCCCCACCCCCCACCGTCTCTACTAAAAATACAAAAATTAGCCATACATAGTGGTGCATGCCCGCAATCCCAGCTACTCAGGAGGCTGAGGCAGGAGAATCGCTTGAACCTGGGAGGCGGAGGTTGTGGTGAGCTGAGAATGCGCCATTGCACTCCAGACTCGGCTGCAAGAGTGAAACTCTGTCTCAAAAAAAAAAAAAAAACAAGAAGTGACGAGGCAAGGGGTTGTGGATCAGGAAGACTCAGAAGAATGACATTTAAGCTCAAACCTGAAGAATAGGTAGAAGTTGTCTAAAAGAAGAGGCAGAGAGCGTTGCAGGCAAAGGGAATAGTGAAGATATTCAGGTGAGAAGGAGCCCATTGGAGCCTTCAGAGAACTAAGAGGAAGCAACTCCTAGTATGGATGCAGTGTGACAATGAGAATAGCTAACACTGAATGCTTACTGAGTATCATCTGATACTCAGAAATTATCCTAAAATAAGCACTTTTATTATCCCTGTTTCACAGACGAGGAAACTGAGGCATAGAGAGTGTAAGTTTCTGCCAAAGCCATGTAGTTAATAATCAGCGGAACCAGCATTTGATCCTAGGTGCTCTAACACTAGAATATGTGCTTTTAACCGAGGGGGGGATTGGTGAGAGAAAAGGCTGGAGAAGATGCAGCTTGAGGCCATGCTAGAGGCTCAGGGCTTTGACATATAGTGGCAAGGAGATTTTAGCCAGTTCAAGAGGGGAAATAATCCACATTATTTTGTGGGAGTGTGTTAACAGAAGACAGCACAAGGGTTAGAAAAGACTTAAAAAAAAATCAGACCTTTATCACAAAGGGACAGGTACAAAAAAAAGCAACAGATTAATGAGATGGACCATGCTTCATTTATCTTGGTATACATGGTATGTAGCACAGTGCCTGGTAACGTCTTATTTATCTTGATATAAATGGTATGTAGGCCTCAATAAATGTTCCAGACAATGATAGCCTTCCTCTCCCGTTTAATTGCAGCAACATTCCTATGAAGATATTCTTTTTATTTATTTATTTTTTGAGATGGAGTCCTGCTCTGTCACCAGGCTGGAGTACAGTGTCACCATCTTGGCTCACTGCAACCTCCGCCTCCCAGGTTCAAGCGGTTCTCCTGCCTCAGCCTCCCAAGTAGCTGGGACTACAGGCGTGCATCACCACGCCCAGCTAATTTTTGTATTTGTAGTAGAGATGGGGCTTCATCACGTTGGCCAGGATGGTGTCGATCTCTTGATCTCGTGATCCGCCCGCCTTGGCCACCCAAAGTGCTGGGATTAAAGGCGTGAGCCACCACGTCTGGCCTATGAAGACTTTATCCACACGCTACCAATGAAGAAACTGAGGCCTGGAAAAATTAAGTAACTTGTCCAAAGTTACCTAGATAGCAAGTGATAGAACCAGATTTGAATCTAGGTCTCTGACTCCAAAACTACTTTGTCTTCCTTGCCAGACTACTGAGAGTCATGAACTTAAGACTCAAGGGAGATTAATATTGAGGACGTGAAGCTCCATGTGAGTGTGGATGCTCTGAGAACTAATTCAGGGATTCTTATCTATCTATTTATCTATTTATGTATTGATTTATTTTGAGACTGAGTCTCGCTCTCACCCAGGCTGGAGTGCAGTGGCATGATCTCAGCTCACTGCAGCCTCCATCTCCCAGGCTCAAGCGATTCTCCTGCCTCAGCCTCCCTAGTAGCTAGGATTATAGGCACCCGCCACCAAGCCTGGCTAATTTTTGTACTTTTAGTAGAGACAGGGTTTCACCATGTTGCCCAAGCTGGTCGCAAACTCCTAACCTCAGGTGATCCACCTGCCTTGGCTTCCCAAAGTGCTGGGATTATAGGCGTGAGCCATCGCACCCAGCCTAATTCAGGGATTCTTAAATGTTACTGTAGAAGAATCACTTGGAGACCTTGTTAAAATGTAGATTCTGGAGCCCATCAACACTTTTTTTTTTTCTTTTTTGAGATGGAGTCTTACTCTGTCACCCAGGCTGGAGTGCTGTGGTGTAGTCATGGCTCACTGAAGCCTCAGCCTCCCTGAGCTCAGGTGATCCTCCCAACAGCCCTCTGAGTAGCTGGGACTACAGCCATATGACACCACACCCAAATTACAAATAATTTTAGTAATTTTTTGTAGAGACAGGATTTTGCCATGTTGCCCAGGCTAGTCTCAAACTTCTAAGGCTCAAGTGATCTACCCTCTTTGGTCTCCCAGAGTGCTGTGATTGCAGGCATGAGCCACTGCACCTGGCTGTTACTTGTTTTTGTAGAACCACATTCTTACCCTTTGGAGCACTTACTTGGTTTGTAATAATACAATAGGTAGAGTGATTATTTGATTGATGTTTTTGTCCTTCGTTATAGAGTAAGTTTCATGAGAGCAGGAAATGCAGGTTTTTGCTTTTCATTGTATCCTTAGGACCTAGCCCAGTGCCTAGGATGTACCACTCAACACATTTTATAAATTTGTTAAGTGAATGTATGCATGCTTACCTTGCCTTTGTTCTTTTTGGAGTTCAGTGAGGACTTGACGGCATCCTGAACAAATTAGCATGGAAATCAAACTGGAGAGACTTACTAGAAGAAACAACACTCTAAGCATCACCATAGAATAATAGGCAGAATTTATCCAATGTGACAGGACTAATTGAATAATTGTATGTGTCCAAAAAAGCCAGCTCATGAGTATAGCATGGGAAATGTGTTTGGACAGCAGCACAGGTGGGAAAGTGATGGAGGTTTCCTGAGCAAGTATAACCTAGGAGAATCTCAATCTGTGACCTCACCTGAGTATTATGTTGCATTCTGGTCCCCACATTTTAAGTTGTAAAGTAGACCAGCCAGAATTCATTCATGGCCACATAATCTAAGATGTAAAATAGTGAGGAAACTTGAAACCATGCCATTTGAGACACACTTAAAGAACCCGAAGATGTTTATTCTGGAGAAGCAAAGACTCGGGGCTGTCATCACATGTTTAATAATAGACTCGCGTTGGCAGAGGGTCACAATCTCCCTGTGTGACCTTAGCAGGTAAAACAAAAAGTGGGTTAGATATTTTCAAGACCACAGATTTTAAGAGTGGGTCAAGATATCTAAAAGATAGATTCTGGCTCTATGTGAGGACATTTCCAACTCTGCCAACTAAACAGGTATGAGCGAAAAAAAAAAAAAAAAACTGCAGTGAATGGCTTTGCAGGACTTCTTCTGACTCAAAGACGCAAGGTAAACAGCAACACTTTGTTATTACTAATCTGTGCATTTATCCACATTACTTTTTGCAAGGTGCTTTCACACACCATTGGGCTAGGTGGTATTTTGTAGAGGAGGAAGCTCACCCAGAGTCTGAGCTATCAAATCCCAACACTTTCTTTCCATAACACTGTTCTTTCTGAAACAAAGCTAATGGAACCTAAAGCAAATCTGTTAGAACCCCCATTTGGACTCCCCCAGCATTCCAGGAACAATAAAAAAGAAGATACTAGTGAAAACTTGGTAAAAACAATGTTTGTGGAAACAAAGGGAAAAAAAACCCAAAATAGAATAGCTTACTTTTTCCGTAAATGATTGAAGGATAAAGTGAATAAAGGACAGGAACTCTAGCAACAAAAACCATGTTGATAAAAGTGAAAAATTAGAAATTATTGGTAAGAAATTAAGAATAACTAGAAACGGAGAAGAGAATAAATATAGCTTGTGAGATTAGTTTTCCTTGTTCATACATGTATTCAATAATTATTATTAGAACACTTAGTATGTTTTGGCACTGTGGTAGGTGCTAGGGTTACAGCAAGAAATAATGTGTAGGCCAGGTATAGTGTCTCACGCCTGTGGTCCCAGCACTTTGGGAGGCTGAGGCGGGTGGATCACCTGAGGTCAGGAGTTCAAGACCATGCTGGCTAACATGGCAAAACCCCATCTTTACTGAAAATACAAAAATTAACCTAGTGTGGTGGCATGTGCTTATAATCCCAGCTACTCGAGAGGCTGAGCCAGGAGAATCACTTGAACCCAGGAGATGGAGGTTGTAGTGAGCCAAGATGGCACCACTGTACTCCAGCCTGGGTGACAGAATGAGACTCCATCTCAAAAAGAAAAAGAAAAAAAGAAAAAGGAGCAATATATAGACATGGCCTCTACCTCATTGGATCTTCCAGACTTGTAAGGGAAACAAACATTACACAAATTCTTTTCTTTTCTTTTTTTTTTTTTTTTTTTTTTTGAGATGGAGTGATAGCGTTTTGCTCTGTTGCCCAGGCTGGAGTGCAGTGATGCCATCTTGGCTCACTGCAGCCTCCACCTCCTTAGTTCAAGCAATTCTCCTGCCTCGGCCCCCTGAGTAGCTGGGACTACAGGTAACGTGCCACCATGCCTGGCTAATTTTTGTATTTTTCGGTAGAGATGGGTTTTCACCACATTGGCCAGGCTGGTCTTGAGCTCCTGGCCTCAGGTGATCCGCCCAGCCCAGCCTCCCAGAGTGCTGGGATTACAGGCGTGAGTCACTGCCTGGCCCCTGCAATTTTTTTTTTTTTTTGAGATGGAGTTTTGCTCTTGTTGGCCAAGCTGGAGTGCAACGGCACGATCTCAGCTTACTGCAACCTCCACCTCCTGGGTTCAAGCGATTCTCCTGCCTCAGTCTCCTGAGTAGCTGGGATTACAGGCACGTGCCACCACACCTGGCTAATTTTTGTGTTTTTAGTAGAAACGGGGTTGCACCATGTTAGCCAGGCTGGTCTCAAACTCCTGACCTCAGATGATCCACCCACCTTGGCCTCCCAAAGTGCTGGGATTACAGGCATGAGCTACTGCACCTGGCCACAAATTCTTAATTATAAACTCTGTCAGGTGTCATGAAGAAAAAATATAGAGTATGTGAATGCCCAACATAGGACCCTAACTTAGTGCAGACAGTCATGGAAAGGTTCACTTATTAAACCTAGATTTGCCACGATTTTAGTCCTAGAAGATTAGATGACCATGCGCCCAATTCTGTCCTTACAGTTCTGACCCGCTGGACATGTGCTCTTCCCCTTTAATCCCTGGCCCAGTATGGGACAAAACTTTTCCTTGGTTTTTCCTTGCTCAGCTGAAACAGTCTGGTATTTAAAAAAAAAAAAAAAGTATTTAATACCAGAGAACAAAGGGAAAGTGGTATCGACACTAGTGTTAAGATGATCTCATCTTGAAAAAAGTTATACTAATTATTAGTTTTAAATGTCCAGTTTGCTTTGCTTAGAATACATAGCAAGAGAGGAGGAGGTAGTGGCAGGGAGAAAAAAAACATAGTGAATTCACTTACTTAGCAAAATTTTATTGAACATCCTATGTGCCAGGCACTGTACTAGGCTCTGGAGATAGAGTAATAGATAAATGACTGCTGAATTAGGATAGCCTTCCTGTTCTCATAATGCTCTGAGCCCTCAAACCATCCTTTAAAGAAAATTCTTTTTTAAAACTCCAGTAAGTCTCTTGTACATCGTTTTTTAGATAAGAACTTTGGCAGGACCCCATCATAGTCAATACATAATATCCCACCCATACCAGCTAAGTCAAACCTGAAAGAGAGATTGGTTTAGTATCCCACCTTAAACCCAGTGATCAGAGAAAGAAAAGGCAAGTAATTGCTGTGATTTCCTTCTTTGCCAATAAATAGACCCCTTTCTGTTTTTAGGAGTGTGGAAATAAGAGTGTACAGTTTGATGGGACTTTTCGATGGGGTGGGATAGTTAGGAGTAACTGTCTCTAATTTTGATAGCTAACTTGAAAATCATTTTGCGCAAAGTGGTTTCCCGTGCTACTTTAATCATCCTTGACACCTTCCTTTTTGTTACTTTTCTCCTATGTCCTAACTTACAATTAATCACCAATTCTTGTCTGTCCTATCCTAAAGATCCCTTGAAATGCAACAAAGTTCACTGTTTAGTTCAGCTGACTTTTTGTTTTCCATAATAAGACTTTGATGGTGAAAGACAGTGGTGGTTTTACATCCTGGCATTATCTTGCATTGTCTCATTAAGGACCCAGTCTCAAACAGTTCACAGAATGGCTACTTTGAGTAGCTCTAGTCTAAGCCACTGTCATCTCCCCTTATTGTTGGGGGCGGAGGGGATCTTTCTGAATCACACAGTAGCCAGAGGGAATTTTTTTAAATGCAGATATAATGTTACTGCCTTGCTGAATCCCTTTAGTAGCTTAAATTCACTCACAGGATAAATCCAAAATCCTAGCCAGGGTCTGTCTCAATACAGTGTTGGAAAGTAGTGTAATAAGAGAGTAGCATCTCCCAAGGTGTGATTTCGTTTTATTATTATTGTTATTTTCTTTTTTGAGACAGAATCTTGCTCTTTTTCCCAGGCCAGAGTGCAATCATGTGGTCATAGCTCATTGCAGCCTCAACCTCCTGGACTTAAGCAATCCTCCCACCTCAACCTTCTAAGTAGCTAGGACTGAAGGTGCTCACCACCATGGCCAGCTAATTTTGTGGGGTTTGTTTTTTTTTTTTTTGAGATGGAGTTTCGCTTTTATTGCCCAGGCTGGAGTATAGTGGCTTGATCTCAGCTCACTGCAACCTCTGCCTCCTGGGTTCAAGCGATTCTCCTGTCTTAGCCTCCTGAGTAGCTGGGATTACAGGCATGTGCCACCACACCCTGCTAATTTTTGTATTTTTTGTAGTAGAGTTGAGGTTTCATCATGTTACCCAGGCTGGGCTTGACCTCTTAGGTGCAAGTGGTTTGCCCACCTCAGCCTCCCAAAATATTGGGGTTATAGGCTTGAGCCATCACGCCCAGCTGTTACTGTTAACTTTTATTCTTACCAGGCATTGTGCTGAGCGCTTCATATGCACGATTTTCCTTGATCCACAGAACAGCACTTTAGATTGGTGTTAGGATTATCTCTATTTTACAAAGGAGGACACTGAAGCTTAAAGAGGTGATACAAACTTTCCAGTGTCTCACAGCTAATAAGTGGCTGAATTGGGATTCAAACCCAGACTGTCTGAACCTGAAATTCCTGCACTTGGCCTCTACAGAGTACTTTTTTTTTTTTTCATTTTTATTTATTTATTTATTTATTTGAGATGCAGTCTCCTCCTGTCACCCAGGCTGGATTGCAAAGGCATGATCTCAGCTCACTGTCATCTCCGCCTCTCAGGTTCAAGCGATTCTCCTGCCTCAGCCTCCCGAGTAGCTGGGATTACAGGCGTCCACCACCATGCCCAGATAATTTTTGTATTTTTAGTAGAGATAGGGTTTCACCATGTTGGCCAGGCTGGTCTCGAACTTCTGACCTCAGTTGATCCACTCACCTTGGCCTCCCAAAGTGCTGGGATTACAGGCATGAGCCACTGTGCCTTGCCCTTTTCTTTTTTTCTTTTACCCAGTACTTTTGCATATATTTTAGGTGCTCGATAAATGTGAGCTTCTCCTTCTTCCCTTCTGCTGTCATCCTTACCATTTTCCAATACCTGTTTCTGTATCTTTTTACCCTTTCCTTCTGTCTTCACAACCATTGTGTCTCTGTTCTCCACACTTTTCTGTGACATCAGAAACTCTTCATTATTGCTTTTCCAGGGCTTTTTCAGTCTTCTCTCCGTGCGTATTTCCCCATTTTGGAAAAGAAAAATTCTTCACTTTCTTTCAACATGTTTCTCAACAGGCATTTATTAACTTCTGTTCATTTCTCCTCTACTACCTGCTCTTCAGTTATTGCCACCTGGTGTCCTTACCCTCATTAATCAGGGACACAGAAGGAGAAATTTGCCATTTGTGTAGGACAGACAAGAATAAGGGAGTAAGGAATGTGACAGATAAGGATTAATCAGGAAGAGACATTGGGGAGTTCGGACCAGTTGACCTTTGTTTCCTCTGTGAACTGTGGGCAAGTTTATCTGCTGGGGAGTGAGGGGACTGAAAGATTGGAAAACCTCCTGTGGGGAACAGGAGAGACTGCTGGCTAGGAGAATTCAGAGGACTGGTAAAGGCCTGCTAGAGTGGGCCCTGCTGGCAAGGTGACAAGTTTCTTTCTATCAGAGTGCAGCTGTCATAGTATTTGTGTAGATAGGGGAAAATGTCAAATTCATCCCAAGATAAGATTTGACAGGACTTGTGTAGTGGAAGGACAAAGACATGGGCAAGGGAGCGGATGCTTGTTAGCACATTGATGAAGTGGCCACCTATGAGGCAATGGAGGCAAGAACTAGAGTACTGACAACTGAGAAGTGCGGGGTTGGAGACTGTGACCCACAGAGGTTTGATTTTGAGGTATTCAGAAGGTTTGCTATTCCTTCGGTGAGAATTTCTTCAGTGCCTGCTGTTGTCAAGACTTGTTAGGAGTAACTGGCATTCATGTAATGTATCAGGGACTTCTAGTATTTGTTCTGTTTGTAGAAATTTGCCAAGCACAGAGGCACAAAACTAGAATCGGACACAATCCCTGCCCTCAGAAGCTTATAGTTTATAGGTATAACTCACAAAAACATTGTGGAAACGATATGAAAGGCCACTTCATCTATATGGAGGTCTATATAGGGCAAACAGGAACAGAGAGTTAAGAATTGATACCCCAGGGAGGGACAGTGGGGTAGGGAGTTGGGAAGGGGTAACATGGGGAGAAATGCCAGATATAGGTGATGGGGGATGGAGGCAGCAAACCACCTTGCCACGTATGTACCTATGCAACAATCCTGCATGCTCTTTACATGTATCCCAGAACCTAAAATGCAATTAAAAAAAAAAAAAAAAAAAAAATATATATATATATATATATATATATATATATTTAAAAAAAAAAAAAAAGAATTGACACCCCAGGAACACCTCACATGGAGGTTGGGGTAAACTTTTCACCTCTGCTGCTTTGCCTCTCACAGATGGTAAGTTCCTTCAGCAAGTTATTTGCACAGTGATCTGTGTATTACAGTACTCAGTGCCATTTTTTTAAGATGTATTAATGTCTTTTTGTTCCCAGGTGGAAGAAGCCGGGCAGGTGTTCCTGTTAATGAAAAAGGATTATCGAATCTCCCGAAATGTTCGCCTGGCTTGGTTCCTCAATCATCTGCATCAGACTGTACAGGCCACACCCCAGGAGATGCTGGTGAGGCCTAGACACATGGAAGATGTGAGGGGCCAGCCCAGGAGGATCTGTTTTTTAAAAGAGTGCTGGAAACAGACAGGAAAGGAGACTAACTCTGAGGGCTCTCAGTCTGGGTGGGACAAGGGATTGCCTACAAGATGATGGAAATTTAAAAAAATATTTTTTCCAGAGAGTGAGAGGAAGAGTGTATGGTTAGATGAGGGCGGTAGAGCCAACGATGTATCATTTGGAATATAGAAGGCAGGTCCTGGGAAGAAAGTGGTGACTCTTCCCTGATCCTTTAATTTTCTTTCCATTGTAATTTTCAGCTTCAGTCTGAACAGGAATTGGAAGTCCTCAGTGTCCTGCCCCCCTGGGTGGCAGCCAGATGAACCAGTGGTCCCAAGGCCATTCCTCCTCGTACCTTCCACCCGGGTCACCTTCCTGGCTTGGCAGTATCGGTTTGTCATTGAGCTGGACCTTAGCCCATCTACTGGCATTGTGGTAAAGGATTGAAGGGAGACTCTGGGAAGAAAGGATGGGGTGGGGGATGAGGAGGAGAGGGAGAGGCCTGGCGGGGAAGCGAAAAATGCTCCCAGCCTACCATTTTGAAGAGAAGACAGGCTTATAAAGGAATGGTAGGTGTTTAAAAACAGAACCGGGCCAGCCGTGGTGGCTCATGCCTGCAATCCCAGCACTTTGGGAAGCCGAAGCAGGCTGATTGCTTGAGCTCAGGAGTTTGAGACTAGCCTGGACCACATGGCAAAACCCCCTTCTACAAAAAATACAAAAATTAGCCAGGCATGGTGGCATGCACCTGTCCCAGCTACTCGGAAGGCTGAGGTGGGAGAACTGCTTGAGCCCAGGAGGTCGAGGCTACAGTGAGCCATGATCAGGCCACTGCACTCCAGCCTAGGCAACAAAGCAAGACCCTGGTTTTGTTGTTTTGTTTCCAGAAAACACCTCAGAAACTGTTCCATGTGTGGCACTGTATTTGGGTGTGTGATCAGCCATAAGATAAGGATCCTTTTGACCCATGGAAGCTGCATGTTTCTGCCCCCTGCCTAGGGCTGCCTTTGAAACCCCCTCGAGCACTCTTTCTCTGCATTGCCCTCAGGATGATTCCACGGGAGAGATCTTGTTTGATGAAGTTTTCCATGCCCTGTCCCGCTGCCTAGGTGGGCTGCTTCGGCCCTTCCGAGTGCCTGGGTCTTGCATCGACTTCCAGCCTGAGATCTACATAACTATTCAGGCCTACTCCTCCATCATTGGACTGCAGTCCCACCAGGTATTGCATCTTTTCTCCAAGTTTGTACCCTCAGACCAAATTTCTATTAGTCCTCTGACCATGTTCTTATCCTGTCTCTACTGTGTGTCCCCAAAGTCCCCAGCTCTGCTAGCTTCTTGAACCTGTTTTGTACCAGTTCCTCTGGACTTAAAGGGCCTTCCCATAGACTTAGGGTCAGTTGGTGCTGATTGGAGAACTGCCTTTCTCACCACTCCTATAAATCTCTTTGGTTCTGACCACTGGATATCTGTTTCCTCTGTTTCCTTCTTCTCCTTTAGTTCTATCAGATGGTTTGCTGATATGCTGGCTCCTGTAATCTCCCCCCAGAAGATGGTCTTTTGGAATGGTTTTGTGATTTCGAAAGACAGCAAATAACCCCGAGATATAATTGCTTTCAAGGATAGAGGAGGATTATATTTTGTTTTTTCAAGACAGAGTTTCACTCTTTTCGCCCAGGCTGGAGTCCAATGGCGCGATCTTAGCTCACTGCAACCTCCGCCTCCCAGGTTCAAGCAGTTCTCCTGCCTCAGCCTCCCAAGTAGCTGGGATTATAGGCACCCACCACCATGCCTGGTTTGTGTGTGTGTGTGTGTGTGTATTTAGTAGAGACAAGGTTTCACCATGTGGACCAGGATGGTCTCAAACTCCTGACCTCAGGTGATCCGCCCGCCTTGGCCTCCCAAAGTGCTGGGATTACAAGCGTGAGCCACCGCGCCCAGGGTGGGTCATTTTTTTTGAGGGCCATGTGAACTGTTGGGTATAATGCTGACCACACAGATAATTACAGGGCTTATCCAGCACTCAAGCAGGTTATCACAAGACACTCCTTTTGGAGAATGGCCAAGTCTGTTACTGGAATATCTGTTTTTGGCTTAGATAAGCATTGGCCCAGTTTCTCCTCATCTGCTTTTAACCACCCTTAATTCATTGGTAAAGGCTTTCCCTGAAACTGTCCCTGATGACTGCATTGTCACCTTAGCTATCAAACTGGCTTTGAGAGACAAGGTATTGGAAATAGCATCTAAGGATCTGAAACATACAGCAACAAAATTGGTGCATACTTGGATCCCAGGGCAGTGATTGCCAGCCCTCTGCCCTAGTTTAAAGTGCTTTCCTAGTATAGCTATTAGGACTATCAGTTGTGGAATGTATCCCCAGATGGGGGCCAGGTTTTATAGGCACTGATAGCCAAGGCAGGGAGAGCATGGATGTTAGGTAATCACTCAAAACTTGGTTCACGTTGACAAACACTTAATGATGCCTGATCTATACCAGGCCTGAGCAGGTCCTGAAGACACAGATGAAATCAGACCCTGTCCTTGTCCTGATGGGAGAAGTTGAGAGTTTATTGGGGGGGGGGGGGGGGGGGGGGGAGACAGATATTAAAGGAGGTAATTGCAGTTGAATGTGATAAGAACGCCAATAAGATGAGTCAGGTGCTATGGGAGCACCAAGAGGGGAGCACCCAGCCAAGCCTGGGGCCACAACAGAGATGTCTTTCAGACAAAGCAGCATTTGTCTTTTATTTTTTTGAGACAGAGTCTTGCTCTGTTGCCCAGGCTGGAGTGCAGTGGCACAACCTCAGCTCACTGCAACCTCCACCTCCTGGGTTCAAGCGATTCTCCTGCCTTAGCCTTTCAAGTAACTGGGATTACAGCGCCCATCACCATGCCTGGCTAATTTTTGTATTTGTTTTCTAGTAGAGACAGGGTTTCACCATGTTGGCCAGGCTGGTTTCGAACTCCTGACCTCAAGTGATCCATCTTCTTCAGCCTCCCAAAGTGCTGGGATTACAGGCATGAGCCATCGTGCCCAGCCCAAAGCAACATTTGAACCTAGTTTTGAAGAAAGAATTAAGGTTAACCATTCAAAGGAGGGGGAAATAGACTCTTCTAACAGAAGAAATAGGGACCAGAAAAAACAAACACATGGTACTATGAACCTGCACTCTCAATTACAGGTGTTTTAGGGAACTATATATTATTCGGTGTCAACAGAGTAAAATTTGAAAGTAGAGAGGGATGGTAGACATAAGTGAGAGCTGGTTATGAAAGGCCATGAATGTCACGCAAAGACTTTTTGCTTTATTGTATGGCGTTCAGTGTGGTAAATAAGAGCACTGGATCTTATTTTTAGTAGTTGTTTTTGGGTATTGTATTAAATTTCAACATTTTATGGAATTTTCTTCTAATCTTGTGTCTCTTTATTCCCCCTCACCTCCATCTCTTTACCCAAGAGAAAGGGAGAATCAGGAGGCTCGTTCTAGACACATTATTTTGTGTCCTGTTTTTTATTTTGTTTAAGAGATAGGGTCTCATTCTGTCACCCAGGCTGGAGTGCAAGAGACATGATCATAGCTCAGTGTAACCTTGAACTTCTGGACTTAAGTGATCATCCCACCTCAGTCTCCCAAGTAGCTAGGACTACAGGTGCATGTCACCACACCCAGCTAAGTTTTTCTAATTTTTTTGTAGAGACAGGGTCTTGTTATGTTGTCCAGGCTGGTCTCAAACTCCTGGCTTCAAGTGATCTGCCCACCTTAGCCTCCCAAAGTGCTGGGATTACAGTGTGAGCTGCTGTGCCTAGCCTATCCTGCTTCTTTTTTTAACATATGGTATGGGCATTCTTCTATGTTACTAAATATTCTTTGAAAACATGATTTTTAATGGCCTGTTATCTTACTATTTCATCATATTTTATCATCATATGTTTGTTTAACCAGCCCCTTCTTGTTGGCCACTTGAATTGTCCTGATTTTCAATATTCTAAACAATATGAATATGAACATCTTTCTCACCTTTTTATGGCTCAGGTTCTGCTACTTTTCTGATTGTGTTTTCCTTCCTGTGGGCCTGTAGAGTGACACAATGTCCCGCTTTCCCTCTTCTGGCTCTCCCCACCCACTTACCCAGCCTTGAGAACAGGGAATAAAAAAGTATTGTTCCATGGGGTTAGGGATGGGGAGAAGTGGGCATGTGGGGCAGGTTGTAGGAGCATAATTGGGAAAGAGGGGTGAGATCCTGAGGGCCACCACAGGGACTGCTGGGCTTATATACAATTTTAGGATAGGGGACACTTATTTATGTTTGAAGTAGAAGAAAAGGAGCCCATGAAGAAAGAATGATGATACTAGAGAGACAAAAGGCTCAAGATTAGATGGATAGATTAGCTACGGGGGAAAGAGAAGAAGAATCCTTTCTCCCGCACCTTGAAGGAAGAACAAAGACACAGATGTAAACATTCAACAGACCTTGGGGGTGCTTTCAGAGAGCTGGAGAGTTGTGTACCTTCCAGGTTGGAGTAAGCAGGGAGTCCCTGTTGACTGGCTTCCTTTCTCTTTAAGAGGGCACAGGGTGGGAGTTATCTGCTGAGGGTAAAGGGAAGGAAGAAGCATTCATTAGGGGGATAAGAAGAGGATTTTGAGCTTAAAAAAGAGAAAAAGGAAATTCTACCTAGAACAATCAGATAAGAGAAAGAAATAAAGGGCATCCAAATTTGAAAAGAAGTCAAATTATCCTTGTTTGCAGATGATATGATCTTTATTTGGAAAAACCTAATGGCTCTTTATTTGGAAAAACCTGATAAACAAATTCAGTAAAGTTGCAGGATACATAATCAACCTACAAAAACAGTAGCATTTCTATATGCCAGCAGCAAACAATCTGAAGAATAAATCAAGAAAGTAATCCCATTTACAAAAGTTAAAAATAAAATACCTAGGAATTAATTTAACCAAAGAAATGAAACATCTCTACAATGAAAACTATAAAACATCAATGAGAGAAATTGAAGTGCACTCTAAAAAAGGGAAAGATATTCCATGTTCATGGATTGGAAGAATCAATATTGTTAAAATGCCCACACTCCCTAAAGCAGTCTACAGATTCCATACAATCCCTATCAAAATACCAATGACATTCTTCCTAGAAATAGAGAAAACAAACCTAAAATTTATATGGAACCACAAAAGACCTGGAATAGCCAAAGCTATTCTGAACAAAACCAATAAAATGAAAGGAATCACATTACCTGACTTCAAATTATACTACAGAGCTATAGTAACCAAAAACAGCAGTGGCACAAAGACAGACACACAGACCAATGGAATAGAATAGAGAACCCAGAAACCATATATCTACAGTGAACTCATTTTCGACAAAGATGCCAAGAACATATACATTGGGGAAAGAACAGTCTCTTCAATAAATGGTGCTAGGAAAACTGGATATTCATGCAGAAGAATGAAACTAGACCCCCATCTCACAAAAATCAAAATGGATTAAAGACTTAAATCTCGGCCAGGCGCAGTGGCTCATGCCTATAATCCCAGCACTTTGGGAGGCCAAGGTGGGCAGATCACGAGGTCAAGAGATGGAAACCATCCTGGCCAACATGGCGAAACCCCATGTCTACTAAAAAATACAAAAATTAGCTGGGTGTGGTGGCGTACACCTGTAGTCCCAGCTACTTGGGAGGCTGAGGCAGGAGAATTGCTTGAACCTGGGAGGCGGAGGTTGCAGTGAGCCGAGATCGTGCCACTGCACTCCAGCCTGGCACCTGGCGACAGAGCAAGACTCTGTTTAAAAAAAACAAAAACAAAAAACTTAAATCTCAAACTGTAAAACTACTAAAGGAAAACATTGGAGAAATGCTCCATGACACTGGACTAGGCAAAAATGGACAAGTAGGATCACATCAAATTAAAAAGCTTCTGCATAGCAAAGGAAACAATCAGCAGGTGAGGAAACAACCCACAGAATGGGAGAAAATATTTGCAAACTACCTATCTGACAGGAGATTGATAACCAGAATATATAAGGAGCTCAAAGAACTCTATAAGAAGAAAAACCAGTAATTTGATTTTAAAATAGGATTTATTTCTTAAAAAAAATCTCAGACATTTCTCAAAAGAAGGCATACATATGGCAAACAGGTATATGAAAAGGTGCTCAGCATCATTGATGATCAGAGAAATGCAGATCAAAACTACAATGAGATATCATCTCACCCCAGTTCAAATGGCTTTTATCCAAAAGACAGGCAATAAATGCTGGTAAGGATGTGGAGAAAAGGTAATCTTGTACACTGTTGGTAGAAATGTAAATTTGTACAACCACTGTGGAGAACAGTTTGGAGGTTCCTCAAAAAAACTGAAAATACAGCTGCCATATTACCTGACAATCCCTCTCCTAGGTGAATACCCAAAAGAAAGGAAATCAGTATATGGAAGAAATATCTGCACTCCCATGTTTATTACAGCACTATTCACAGTAGACAAGATCTGGAAGCAACCTAAGTGTTCACTGACAGATGAATGGATGAAGAAAATGTCGTGCCTGTGCACAATGGAGTACTATTCAGCCATAAAGGAGAATGAGATCCCGTTATATGCTGCAACATTGATGGAACTGGAGGACATTATGTTAAGTGAAATAAGCCAGGCACAGAAAGAAAAACTTGGCATGTTCTTACTTACTGTGGGAGCTAAAAATTAAAACAATTGAACTCATGGAGATGGAGAGTAGAGTAGTGGTTACCAAAGACTGGGAAGGGTAGTTGGAGGAGGTAGAAGGGGAGATGGTTAATGGGTACAAAAATAGAAAAAATGAATAAGATCTAGTACTTGATAGTACAGTGGAGTGACTACAGTCGACAGTAATTTATTGTACATTTAAAAATAAAAGAGTCCGGGCATGGTGGCTCACGCCTGTAATCCAAGCACTTTGGAGGCCAAGGCGGGTGGGATCACCTAAGGCCGGGAGTTCAAGACCAGCCTGACCAACATGGTGAAACCCCATCTTAAAAAAAATAATAATAATAAAATAAAAATAAAAGTAAGATTGGATTGTTTGTTACACAAAAAAAGGATAAATGCTTGAGGTGGGCTAGGCATGGTGGCTCATGCCTATAATCCCAGCACTTCAGGAGGCCGAGGTGGTTGGATCACTTGAGGCCAGGAGTTCAAGACCAGCCTGGCCAACATGGTGAAACCCTATCTCTACTAAAAATACAAAAAATAGCCAGGCGTGGTGGCCTACGCCTGTAATCTCAGCTGAGGGAGGCTGAGGCACAAGAATCGCTTGAACCTGGGAGGCGGAGGTTGCAGTGAGCCAAGATTGTGCCACTGCACTCCAGCCTGGGCAAACAGAACAAGACTCTGTCTCAAAAAAAAAAAAAGCTTGACATGGATACCCCATTTACCATGATGTAATTATTATACATTGTATGCCTGTATCAAAATATCTCATGTCCCTCATAAATATATACGCCTTATATGTACCCACAAAAATTTTAAATTTAGTAAAAAGAGAAAAGGTCCAGAATAGCCTCTGTGTACAGTATGCTTAGAAATAAAGCATTACAAAATATGAGAATAGAAAAGGTTTTGCTAGGCTGAGGAGGGGCAGCTTATAAGACATCCTATAGGCCAAGATAGAAAAAGCTATTAATAGAAGATCTTATGGTTCCCCTATGTGGGAGGTTGGGGAAGCCCCCAGTGTGGAGGACCCTAAGCGGAGGAAAGTTGTGACCCTAGATAAAGATGACTAATGACTGGGGACCTAGGCTGAGAACTGATGGAAGAGATCAGATAAAGGGGAATTGGCTATGGAGTCATACCTTAGATACTGGTTGGGTAGAAAGGATCACCTAGATGGAGCTATGGAGAACAAGCAGAGCAGAAGTGTAGTGTTCTGTGCCCCCGTGACCATCCTGTCTCAGTCTTTTCCTTATGCATCTTAGGTGCTGGTACAGGGCTGCCTCTTGAACCCTTCCCAGCAGGAGGTGTTCCTGCAGCAGATATATGAGCAGCTCTGCCTCTTTGAGGATAAGGTGGCCACCATGCTGCAGCAGCAATATGATCCTCAGAGCCAGGTATGTAAGAGAGAAAGTGGGCAACGGCAACTTAGAAAGAGGAGCAGCTAAGGACAGAGGGCAGAGAGAAGAGAGAGTCCAAATAGGGCAGAAAAGGGCTAAGAGCTGGGGCAGAGTGAGCCAAGGATAGGCATGCTCATGACACGCTCCCTGTTGGAGCAGGACTCAGATATACTCCCCAAAACATAGATTCTTTCAGTGAGAAAATGTAAAAACCCTTGTTTGCATTTTTTTTAGCCCCAGCTCTTCTCCACCACTGGATCTGAGAAGGTGATTCATGGGTGGCTTTGACCTCTACTTAGCATTTTGTACAATCAGGGATAAAGCTGCTTGGGCCCACTAGACTTCCCTGTCTCATTACTTTGGGTACCCTAGAAGTAGCCAGGCAAATGGCAGTTCTGTGTGCCTGATGACTGGTCATGTAATTTGATTGAGGTATAAAATATTTCATAATAGTGATGGAAAAATATGGAAAGGGGCCCTTATTGGCAAAAGATGGAGAAGGCCCACTTCAGTACAGTCTGAAGCTTCATCTGGTGCCGACTCCCTTCACCTCTGAGGTTCAGTATCTGAGCACACATGGGGAGGGAGCACAGTCAAGACTCAGCCTTGTTGTATGGGAATTGGGGTCCTCACAGGATTCGGGCTGTCTGGCCTGAGAAGTGCTGGTTTGTAAATTCTGGCTTTGCCATAGATGGGGCTGCAGCGCCATCTGTCCCATTCTGTCTTTTCTTTAACATGGGGCCAGGCAGAAGATCAGTCCCCAGATGCAGGGGAGCCACTGGGCCGGAAGGTAGGCGTCTCCATGGTGACAGCTGATCTTGGGCTGGTCAGTATGATTCGTCAGGGCATCTTGGCGCTGCAATTACTACCCTCAAACTCTAGTGCAGGTCAGTAGAAGGAATATTGGTGGGACTGGGGAAGCAGGGGATACAGGAAGGGTGGGGCTATCAACAAAGATATCGGTTCCAGGGAATCAGTGGGACCCAGGGAAGAGAATCTGTTTCCTTGTTTGCAAAATGTAAATCTGTATTAGTGTATATCTCAGGAACCCTCAGCTCTGACAACTATCAGGGATCCTAGAAGGAGTAGAGCTCCAAGGACATCACTTAAGGGAGGTTATGATCTGGCACTCACGAGGAAGAAACAGGGAGGGTAAGGGAGAAGGAAAGGTGTTTGAAGTTCATAAAACACATTGGTGGGAAGACACTGAGCCCTTCAGGGAGGGCCCTGTCAGTTGGGTGCCTCCCTGTGACTTTGATCAGTGTCTCCAGGTCTGATCTGGTGTTTCCTGCCCCAGGGATTATCGTGATCACAGATGGGGTGACCAGTGTCCCTGATGTAGCTGTCTGTGAGACGCTGCTGAACCAACTTCGCAGTGGCACCGTGGCTTGTTCCTTTGTGCAGGTGAGGACTTTTTAGGAAGAAAGAGAGAGAAATGGAATATCTCACAAAGTTGGGATGGCTGATTACTTTCTTACAGGTGGTGATTTCCCAGGTAAAGTCAATTACTTAGTAATGTCACAGGGGGAAGGAGTCATGTCTAGAAGGTAGGTGGCAGTGGTGGGAGAGAACTCTCATTTTTTTCCTCTTTCCTTAGGATTTGAGAAATAGCCATTACAGCAAAAAGAATGCAGAATTTGAAATCTGACAGTCATTTCCAGTCCCACCTCCCCCAGTAGATTAGTCGTTATTGTTTTGAGTGCAAGGGTCAGAAAACCCAGCTCAGACTAGCTTAAGCAAAGGGGGGAAAAGGTGTAGTCAGGGAACTGCAGCTAATTTGGATTGATGGACTGTAGGGAAGGAGGTAAAGAGCTATGGGAAATAAGGTTGGGAGGGGGTAGGAACAGGCCAGAACATGAAAATCTGGTTCTGCTATATTAATGAGGTTAAGCATGTGGGTGATGCAGATAGATAGAAAGAAAGTCATTAGTTGGGTTTATGTTTTATAAAGGTCACTTGTGCTGCTGGGTGAAGGACGTGGGGAAGTCAGGAGGCTATTGATTGCAGTGAGGGAGGATCACGGCTTAAATTTGGGGTAAGAGGATTGAGAAAACTGAAAAGGCAGAGTCAACCTGACTTCATGATTAGCAAGATGTGGGTAGGAGATGAGAGAGAAGAGGACTTAAAGATGTCTCTAAGTCTCCAACTCCAGTGATGACTGGGTAGCAGGCAGAGCAAAAGGAAGAGAAGCAGTTGTGGTGGACTGAGGATAAGATGATGAATGCAGGCTTGTGCATGTTGTGTTAGAGGTACCTGTGATTCAACACAGGTAGTTAAGAACATCACCTTTGGAGTTAGGCATGCTGGTCTAAATCCTGACTGCATTGATTAACTCTGTGACATTGGGCACATTGCTTCACCTCTAGGTCAGATTCATTTGTAAATGGAGAATGTAAAAGTACCTATCTCACTGGGAGGTGAGATGCATTTAAAGTATGTAACATTGTGCATAATCATTTAATAAATGGCTGCTATTTGTAGCAGGTAACAGTTGAATACACAGATCCTGATACTCAGAAGACAAAACCTGTTTGAGAGGTAGAGATTTAGGATTTGTCAGGCTTCAGAGGGTAACTGAGAACAGAAGAGGGACCTAGAAGAACTTTGGGGAACACCAGTGTTCAAGGTCTTTCACAGGAAAAGGGCCCAGCAAGGAATGAAGAATCAGGCAGGAACCAGGAGATTCTGGTGTCAGAGAAGTCAGAATTTTTGGAAGAAAATTTACTTGATCCTTCTGGCACCTCTCACAATGGTAACTACATTGTGAGAATGTAGAAAGATCAAATAAAATGAAGAATGAAAAGTGCCCTTTGGATTTGGTGATTAGGAAGTCACGGGGATCTTTTCAGAGCCATTTTAGTGAAGAGGTGGTGAGGGGAGTGAAGAGTGGATAGAGGAGAAGGAAATAGGGACAAGTGTTGACACAAGAAATTTGGCTGATGAGATCAAGAGCAGAGCAAGAGAGAGAATGGTATCCAGAGGGAAGTACAGGGTAAAGGAGTGTTTTCTTTTGTTTTTAAAGCTAGAGACTTAAGCATGTTTCTAAGGATCTGTAGTGAAGAAGAGTTTGAAAATAGGGGAAGGAAAAGGGAGTCTGGTGGAGTAAAGTCTCTAAATTGACAGGAGTACATTGGCTTAAGAAACAGATTGAGGGATTCTCTTGGAGCAGGGAAATATCCTTTCTTTCTCTGAAACTACATGATAGAAGGGAAGATATAGATCAATTATGCAAACGGCCTCCGATTTCTTTCTGAAGTAAAAGGTGAAGTCATCTACTATAAGGAAGAGAGGCCAGAGTTGGAAAGAAGAAACAGTATTGAGGACTGCCTTGAAGGACTAGCTGAGTTGGATGTCATATGTTTTGATGTGGTGCCAGCCTACACAGCTGTCAGTTTGGGCACCATTGGCCAAGAATAGAGGCTGTGATCCTAGTTGGGGTTTCAAAGAAGCAGAACAGAATGAAGAGGGCAGGGATTTGAGAGTGAGTGATGCTTTTGAAGTTGCCTCAATGTAGGGTCCAGGCTGGGTAGAGCAAGAGGGTCAGGACAATGTGGATAGATTTGGAGAGAGCAGAGGTTCAAGGCCTGGCAGTCTCAGTGAGGTCAAAGAGCAGCAGCGGGAGGAGGAGGGTGGAAGGAAGCTAAGGAGGTAGTGCTGTATGTAATCGGTGAGATGTGGCAATTTTAAATTGCAAAAAGGAATTCGTTTCAGGTGAAGCCAAGGGCCAACGTGTAGCCTACAGGCAGGTGAGTGGAATAGAGAAAGTACTGGAGATGAGAGTTAAGGAACTGAGAGGGCAGGGACTTGAATGGGTCATCTGGAGCAGACCTGCAAACATTTTCTGCAAATGCCATTTAATCTTTAAGCTTTGTGGGCCATTGGTCGGTCACAGCTACTCAGCTTTGCTGTTGAACCGTGAAAGCAGCCAGACAATACAAAATGAATGTGTGTGGCTGTGTTCCAATGAAACTCTATTCACAAAAATAGGTGATGGACTAGATTTGGCCCTCAGGGTATGTGTAGTTTGCTAATTTCCCATCTACAGCCATTGTATTCAAAATATAGTCCACGACCAGCAGAAAGCTTGTTTGAAATGCAGAATCTCAAGCCCCATCCCAGGCCTACTGCATTTTAACAAAATCCTCAGGTGTTTTTTATACACCCTAAAGTTTGAGAAGTGCTGATAAGCTGAAGTCTCTCAGTATGATGACAGGAAGTCAGTGAACCAGTTGCCAAAACCTTTAGTGGAGGAGGTGGTGGGCTATTAGATGCTGAGGAGGAAGGGCAGAGGATGCTGTGGTGGGTTAGCATGGGCGTCAGATAGAAGGGCTCAAGGAAGGAAAGACAGACAGTGGTCTGTCCTGGGAGAACCTTGGCCTGCTTCCCACTCTGTGGTCCAGGGACTGGGAGCAGCCACCTAGCCCAGTCTCTTCCTGTCCTGTTGTTCCTTCTGTGCCTCTGTCGGAGCTAGGTCTTCAGTTGCTCACTTTTTCCAGGTGGGAGGAGTTTACTCTTATGACTGCAGTTTTGGCCATGTGCCCAATGTGGAATTAATGAAGTTCATCGCAATGGCAACCTTTGGCTCCTACCTGTCCACTTGTCCTGAGCCAGAGCTGGGCAACCTGGGCCTGACAGTCTACCACCCGGGCATTTCTCCTCTATTCCTTCCTGCGCAGTGGGGAAGCACTGAACCCTGAATATTACTGTGGTGAGAGGCATACTGAGGTGGGTGTGGGAAGGAGGAAATATAGAATGGGCCCAGAGATTAGGGCCCCTGGAGGACTAAAAATGTAACTGGGGCTGGCTCTGCTGGCACTGTTACCTCACAGTGATTTAAGCATACCCCTTCCCCCTACAGATCAGTCAGCCGGCAGATAACCATTCTCCTTCCTCATCCCCACTGGTCTTCTAGGCTCTCAGCACCGCCTCTTTAATGAGCACCTGGTCTCTGCAAGCAGCAACCCTGCCCTTGCCTTGCGCCGGAAGAAGCACACTGAGAAGGAGGTGCCAGCCGACTTGGTCAGCACTGTGTCTGTGCGGCTTCGAGAGGGCTACAGCGTCCGAGAGGTTACACTGGCCAAAGGTAAGTTGGCCCTGCCGTAATCCCACAGATCTCTTAAGAATTTGTGTGTGAGAACACCCACATGTATCACACATGAAAGTGTCACAGTGAAGACCTTATCAGTTGAGACAGTGTGTTTTGAATTGTCATCAGCGCTTAATTCTCTTAGCATGGAGCTTACCAGTTCCATCTCCTTTTGCCCAAGGTGAACCAACTGAGGTGGTGTGGGGTCCTGAACTTGGCTTGGTTTTCAGATTATTTCCACAAACTTGTGTTTGTGTCAGTTGGCCAGCTCTGGGCCTAAAACCTGTGGAACCATGCTGGAACCTTTGGCAAGGCTAGGTTCCATGAGATAGATAGGGGTTTCAGATAGGACTTGATCCCAGGCCTGGAGTCCTCTGCCTTCTCCTAACTGGCCCTCCTGCTTCTCCCTCAGGAGGGTCCCAGTTGGAGGTGAAGCTGGTGCTGCTGTGGAAACACAACATGCGCATTGAGTATGTGGCTGTGGCACCCTGGCCCCTGGAGCTTGAGGGCCCTCGAGTAACACGAGTGGAAGTGACAATGGAAGGTGGCTATGACATTTTGCATGATGTGTCCTGTGCACTAAGGCAGCCCATTCGCTCATTGTATCGTACCCATGTTATCCGGCGTTTCTGGAACACACTGCAGAGGTCAGTGAAGTCACCACTTGGTGAGTGCTGCCCCATTTGTTGTGTGGAGGGACAGATTTGTGGGGAGCTGGGGGAGCATCAATCTGAGAACCTGGCTTATGTCCAGGGTCCCATGTCCCCTGGAGGCTCCCCCTCATCCGCACCCAGCAGAGTCAGATGTGGCTCAGGCCTGGCCCTTATTCTACAGCATCAACCAGACAGACCAGATGCTTGCCCACCTTCAGTCCTTCTCCTCAGTGCCTGAGCATTTCACGCTTCCTGACAGCACCAAGAGCGGGGTACCACTCTTCTACATCCCTCCAGGCTCCACCACTCCGGTGAGTGGCTCTGATGTATAGTAGCCCCATTTCATGATAACTTGGGTTGGCACAGCATCTGGAGCCCAGGATCACCAGCTTCTATTTCCTTCTCTCTCACATGTGAGGCATCTAAGCCAGACACCCAAGCCTTAACCTTGAAAGCTTCTCTTCTCCCCTCTTCCTAAGGTCCCAGGGAAGAGGAGGATCTATAGAGACAGACTGTTCTGAGCAGAGCACAGAGGCAGAGACTTGCACAGTATCTAGGTGGTGGTACCCCAATCCCAGCAGCCGTTGCCCCATATCCATGTGGCATACGCTGGCCTCCCTCAGCCACCTTCACCTGTGTCCATCCACCACCAGCCACCATGAGCTGTGTACTTCCTGAAGACCACAGCTTCCTTGGTCCTATGCTTTCTTCACACTCAGTCCATGCCGTCAGCCTTACACTGACGGGCAGGAGGCTTATGCGAGTGTGCAGTGGCCACATCAGGAGGTCCTGCCACCATTCAGTGGCTTTGCTCCCCAAGTCAGTGACATCAGCTGGGCTCATGGTTCCATCCTTCTCCTGGATTCAGCTTTAAAGGGCTACACAGTCTGTCCCTGGGCTCAGTCATCCAAATCTAGCCTTCATAGTGGAAGCAGTTTTTGCCTTCGTCTCCAGCTGGGTTGTAGCCTCAAACCACTGCTGTCTCTGACACCCTGAACAGAGTCCACCCATGGTTCTGTTTGCTGTTTGGAGTTTGTACCCTGGTCCTCCACAAATACTCCTATAGTGCTGTCCTTCCTGTCCCCCAGGTGCTCTCCCTCCAGCCCAGTGGTTCGGACTCATCCCATGCCCAGTTTGCTGCCTACTGGAAGCCAGTGCTGTCCATGGATACAAATTCCTGGCAGCGCTGGCTGCACATGCATCGCCTGGTGCTAATCCTGGAGCACGACACGTGGGTGCCCTTAGGGCTGGGCCATAGTTGGGGTGGAGTATCAGGGGTCATGGGGGTAGAGAATGATGGGAAGGGGAACAGCAGATGAACTCTTACCAACTGTGGCCAAGGAAAAACTATGGCCTTTTCCTTGTCTTCCTACTCATCAGTCCCCATAACCTCAGGCAAGGCCTAGAAGAGAGAGAGAAAGTACTGTATTCCTTTTCTCCACGACTGGGGCTGGGAGGTCTAACCTCAGTCCACACCCCTCTTCCTAGACCAATTCCCAAGCACTTGCATACCCCGGGCAGCAATGGGCGCTACAGCACCATCCAGTGCAGGATCTCCCACTCCTCCCTGACCTCTCTGCTTCGGGGACTGGAGCAGCTTCGTGCTAGTCGAGGGCTATTCTTATGTCAAGCTGCTTTCCAGGTGGGGAAGGTGATGTCCCCTTACCCCCCCCACCTCATCCCACGTTCTCCCTCTCAACCCCAGACCTCACTCCTACTTCCTGCCAACCTCGGGCTACTCACTGACTCCCATTTCTCCCCAGTGCCCCAGACCAGTCCCCCTCCTCCTTCTACATGGTCCGCATCATTTCCAAGGCCCCATGCATGGTTCTTCGCCTGGGTTTTCCCATTGGCACACCAGCACCAGCCCGGCACCAGGTGAGCTGGGCCCTGACCTGACTCTGACCAAGGAGCCCTGGGGTGTAGACTAGCTCCCCCTCCCCCAAACCCCAAGGGCAAGGTCTGGTAGAGGGAGGAGCCCCCAGACCAAGGAAGATTTGGAGAAGAGGGCTCTCTCACCTTGTCTGTGGGTCCCTTCTCCCAGACCTGTAGGAGATGGGAGTAGGAGGATCTGATCACATTTTCCCCTCAGATTGTGTCAGGCTTGAGGGGAAGAGATCCTGCGCCTGCGTTTCCCCCACCGGGTGCAAAGCAAGGAGCCAACACCCAAGGTGAAACGAAAAGGGCTCGGGGGCGCTGGTGGGGGCAGCTCTCCCTCCAAGTCACCTCCTGTGCTGGGGCCACATCAGGCCCTGTCTGACCGGCCCTGCCTTGTGGTCCTGCATAAGCCACTGGACAAACTGCTCATCAGGTTGGTACAGAGGTGTGGAAGGGCGTGGCTTAGCCAGGGATGAGGTGTGGGGAGGGCGTGGCTAGCCGGGGATGAGTGGTACAGTTATGGAAGGGCGTGGTTAGCCAGGGATGAGTGGTACAGAGGTGTGGGAGGGCGTGGCTTAGCCGGGGGATGAGCAGTACAGAGGTGTGGTAGGGCATGGCTCAGCCAGGGTTGAGTGGTACAGAGGTATGGGAGGGCGTGGCTTAGCCAGGAATAAGTGGCACAGAGGCGTGGAGGGCGTGGCTTAGCCAGGGATGAGTGGTACAGAGGTGTGGAGGGCGTGGCTTAGCCAGGGTTGAGTGGTACAGAGGTGTGGGAGGGTGTGACTTAGCCAGGGATGAGTGGTACAGAGGTGTGGGGAGGGCGTGGTTAGCCAGGGATGAGCGGTACAGAGGTGTGGAAGGGGCGTGGTTAGCCAGGGATGTGTGGTACAGAGGTGTGGGAGGGCGTGGCTAGCCGGGGATGAGCAGTACAGAGGTGTGGAAGGGCGTGGAAGGGCGTGGCTTAGCAGTACAGAAGTGTGGAAGGCATGGCTTAGCCCTGGATGAGCAGTACAGAGGTGTGGAGGGCGGGGCTTAGTGGGAATGAGTGGTACAGAGGTGTGGAAGGGTGTGGCATAGAAGGGATGAGTGGTACTGAAGTGTGGAGGGCATGGCTTAGCGGGGTTGAGTGGTACTGAAGTGTGGGAGGGCGTGGCTTAGCTGGGGGATCAGTGGTACAGAGGTGTGGGAGGGCGTGGCTTAGCAGGGTTGAGTGATACAGAGGTATAGAGGGTGTGGCTTAACAAGGATCAGTGGTTCAGAGGTGTGGAGGTTGTGGCTTTGCCCTGGATGAGTGGTACAGAGGTGTGGAGGGCGTGGCTTAGCAGGGATGAGTAGTACAGAGATGTGGAAGGGTGTAGCTTAGCAGGGGATGAATAGAGATTGCTGTCCCATTTCCTAGGTATGAGAAGCTACCCTTGGACTACCGGGCACCCTTCTTGCTGACACTGGAGCCACCAGGCCCACTGCCTTTGGTGTCAGGCCGCTCAGCCTCTTCTAGCCTGGCGTCGCTGTCCCGCTACCTCTACCATCAGCGCTGGCTTTGGAGTGTCCCATCAGGACTGGCCCCTGCACTGCCTCTCAGTGCCATTGCCCACCTTCTTTCCATCCTCACTGAGTATGTCATCCAAACCTGCTAGGCCACTTGGGGCAAGGAGAGAGCAAGTGTAGACTGGGACACTAGCAGAAAGCCTCTAGCACACATTTCCCCTGTCTAATTCCAGTCTCAAGTATAGAGTAGCACCTGCTACTGCCCTCCCTGTCTCCTCCCATCCCCCGACTTGTTTGGCCTCTCTCATCCTCATTGGACTTGTTATACCCTGAGGGACCGCCAGTCTGAGCAGGGCTACCAGTGGACTTGGCTCCTTGAGGACTACTGGGAGGTGGGTGTGTGTGAGGAGAGCCTGTAGTCTCAGTGTCTCTTCTTCCTTCATCTTATCCTGGCCTTCCCCCCTGTCTTTATCGGGCTTCAGAGTCCGAGCTTTCTGAAGGATTCCACTTCGCCTGCAGCGGAGAAGGAATCATCAACATGGTTCTGGAACTTCCAATTCAGGTATGTGCCATCCCTCATGACACCTTCCTGCCAAGGTCTGTCATAATCCCAGGGACACTCGCCTCTGAGCCGGGCTGGGACTGCTGCAAACTCTGCCTCACAGGGACCATGTGGCCAGAGGATGCAAGGTCTTAGGCTGCAGTCATAGGACAATGTGGTGAGGGAACCAAAGTTCTGAGGTCAGAGCTAGGCTAGGCCATATCTCTGCATTGGCTGGGATTTGCCCAAGATCTCCCATTTTGCCCCACAGAATGAACCACCAGGGCAGGCTGCAGCTGAAGAGAAACACACCTGTGTTGTCCAGTACATCCTCTTCCCCCCCCACACTCTACCTCCACCAAAGACAGGTGAGATTGGCTCTCTGTGAGAGCTGCTTCTGCAGAGTGACCCTTCTTCCCACCATCCCCTAGAGGTCTGGCTCCCATATCCTGAGATGATCTTGAGTCCAAAGTCAGGGAGGGGGGTTCAGTGTTTATCTAAACACTGATTCATTAGGCAGACGCCGGTCTGGGAAGGCCTTGTGTGACTCGTGGCTGTCCTCTGTGCCTGCCTCCTTCCCTCCATGAGGTTCACTCCCTGCCATGAGGCTGTGCACTGGACTCACAGCCCTTCCTCCTCTAGCTTCTCGACAGATGATGACAATGATGTGGAAGTAGAGGCTCTGGAGGGAGACTCAGAGCTCAATCTGGTCACCGAGGTGTGGGTGGAGCCACAGTATGGGCGAGTGGGACCTGGCCCTGGAAGCTGGAAGCACCTCCAGGACCTGACGTATTCTGAGATCCCACAAGCTGTGAGTGTCCTCAGAACAGTACCCCCACCTCTCTCACTAGGTTAGGGTGCCATCTCCTTTGGAGTTCTGCAGCCTGTGGGCTTGCCAGTCCCTCTGAATGTCTGGGACTGTTGGGGCTTCCTGGAGAGCTAGAGCCCAAGGTATCCTGGGCTAAGAGGGGTTGACTCTGATGTTCCTCCCTGTAGCTCCACCCACGGGATGCTGCCTGCATAGGCTCCATGCTGAGCTTTGAATACCTGATACAGCTGTGCCAGAGCAAGGAATGGGGCCCTCTGCCCCAAGAGCCAAGGATCTCTGATGGTGAGTGGGGCAGGCAGCACACTGGTGGAGCAGAGGAGTGGGTAGGGTAATCTGGGTCTCACTGTTTCCTGTCTTTCCTCCCTCGTAGGATTGGATCAGGGAGGAGACACCTGTGTCCATGAGATCCCTTTCCATTTTGACCTGATGGGATTACTGCCACAGTGTCAGCAGCTCCAGATGTTCTTCCTTTTGCTTTCCAGAGGTGGGTGAACTTTGTACCCTTTTACCCATACCTAAAGGGTCAGCAAGCCTGGGAGTATTAGAAAACAGCAAACAGATGGGTCAGCAAGTGAGCAGATGAGTGGTGGGGCAGGAGGAACACATGAGGCTGAAGGAGGGGCCTTGCTGGTCAGGGCTGAGCCGGGGGCACTGGGCAGCAGGAGGCTCTTGGTGCTGAGCAGAGTGTGTGTCGGGCAGAGCCAGAGGGTGTCCCTCTCGCCGAGGGGTCCTGTCCCGCCAACGACATGGTGCTGTGCCTGCTGCACAGCTGCCTGGGGCAGGAGCTGAGTGACCGGGAGATCCCACTGACCCCTGTTGACCAGGCTGCCTTCTTGAGTGAGATGCTGCAGCGGACCTGCCACATTCCAGGTGAGTTCCCCACGTGCTCCTGACACCAGACCCTGGCCCAGCCCCCCTTTTCCCCCCACCCTCACAGGGCAGTTTCTGTCTTTGAGTTTTGGCCTTTCCCTTCCTCCTCCTTTCCTCAACTCAGAGTCCCACTCTCTCTCCTGGCCCTGCCCTCTTTCACCCATCTCTACCCCCGTTGTAGGTGCAGAGGGCCACTGCTGGGGGTTCATGAGATCCTGAAAGAACAAGCAGTCGGCAGCACCCAGGCCACAGGAGACTCAGCTTTTACTTCCCTGGTCAGCACTGATTCTTTTCCCCTGAGCCCTTGTCACACTGACCTCCTTCCAGTACCACATCTGCAGGCCCCAACCTTCTAGCACCTTTGAGACTAAGTGGCATCTGCCAATGACAGAATGCCATCTTTTTCATTGTCGTGGATCTTTGAAGCTATACCTAAGATGAGTCAGCTCTAGGGTGGAGGAGGGGGGACAGGGGTTGGACATTCCCTCATAGATTGCTCTAATTAATTTCTCTTTCTCTCTTACAGAGTGTAGGTCTTCCTGAATCTCTCAAGCCTCTCATCTCTGCCCAGCCCCCTCAGTGGCGCTGCTATGCACGGCTTGTGAACCCCCAACATGTGTTTCTGACTCTTCTCCCAGCTACCTTCTCAGGTGCCAGCTGCTGACCTCCTCACGAACCCTCTCAGATATAAACCCCTAGCTCCAGCACCAGCCAACCAGGCAGCACTGATTTATATCTCTTCCTCTTCAGATGTCCAGCGTCTGGCTGCCTGTGGCCTGGAGGGGATCCCCTCAAGAGGAAAGAAAGCCTAAGTTTGGGGATTGGAGTGGGGCTTCCAGTCTGAAAGATCTAGGAGAAACTGGGGTCAAGCTACAAAGTCCCAAGTCCCCATCCTCAGTGTAACCCTGGCTTGTGGTGAGGCTGCTGACTCAAGGTGGGCAGGAGTGGGAGTCGGAAACAGACAGGGCTGGAAGACCACGTGATGCCTTTTCTTTACAGACAATGCCCAGAATCAAGGAGAGCTAAGCCACCCTTCCGTCGAGACTTACAGGCTTACGCTGGGCGTCAAGCTTCCCAGACAGAGAGTGCAGATGGGCCCCGGACCCGGTGTCCTGTCTATATCTACAACTGTTCACTGGAAGCACTGAGGGAGCAGATGGTTGGCATGCAGCCCCCGCAGGTGCCACGAGACCTCATCTTCCGGTGAGTGCCTTCAGTGTTGACCTGTGTCCTCCCCCAGCCATGGCTCCCAGCCAAGAAGTAAGAACATACTAATGGGCATGGGCAGGAAAGTTGCTGCCACATCCTGCTGGCTCCTTGCTTGGTTTTCCTCAGCAAACCCATTGAACTTGCTAGGTCATGAATCCACTTGGCATGTGTTTATAGATGATCCATTGGAGTGTGGATGGCTAATGAGTCTGAGGTATCACTTAGGGGAGTTGGTCAAGCTCCATTTTCCCTCCCCTTCCTAGGACTCAGTTCCTTGACCAACCCTCTCCATCCTCAGCCTGGATGGAGCCCCGGTACAAGGAGGCAGCTAACCATTGTGCCCTGCTGCAGGAGCATGCACAGCGGTGCTATGTCCGCGGTGAGCAGGAGGGCTGTGGGAGGGAGGAGTGGGGATCTGGGGGAGATACAGGGATTACAGGTGGGGACTGGAGAGGCCATTCCAGAGCTTGAGCCTCATGGCCCCTTCCACTTCCATCAGGGCTGTTCCAAGCTTGCAGCAAGCACAGAGCGTGACCTCCCAGGATTTGCTGACAGCAGTAGATGCCTGTGAGGAGATACTACAAGAAGTAGACATCACCCCATTTCTGCTTGCACTGTGTGGCCACACTTGGGGTTTGCCTCATGCACCCTCAAGCCCTGGGCCTCTCAGCCCCGGGCCCTTCAGCAGCAGCATGGAGGAGGGTGGTGAGCCTCGAGAACGAGCTATCCTAGCTTCTGAATCCAGGTTAGGATTGTACTTGAATGATAGATAAGGGGGTACACAGACCAAGTCCCTATAAACAAGGACCTTCCAGTCCAGGGGAATGATTGTGCAAGGTAGAACCTAAGCACCTGAGAAGCAGTATTGCTCTGTCACCGGCTTCCTGACTCCCATGCAGCCTTCCTTCTCCCATTTGGCACAGGCAGCAGTCTCCCCTCCCAGGCTCTCCCCCATCTCCCCTGCTTTGGTGTAGAGTGATGAGCTGAGTCAGGGATGGGGACTCCCCAGGTGCTAACCATGAAAGACTTGTTCTAAGGACATTCACACAATAGGGCCCTATTGAGGGGTTGGGCCCTCCCCAACCAATCTGTGAATTTCATGGGGGCCAGAACCATAGTTTGCTCACTGCTAAGTCCCCAGCTCACCTTAGGGGCTCAACAGGTCCCTGTTGAAGGGGAGGAAGGGGAGGAGAGAAGGAGAAAGGCAAGCAGGCAGACAGCTATGGGTCTAGCATCTGTAGTGTGTTAGCATTAGGGAAACAGAAGAACCAGAAGGGTAGATATGCTGATGACTCCTAGATTGGAACTCCAGCCCAGTTCTCTCTTTGGAGCTCTAGATCCCCACTTTTCATGCCCCCCAAATGAATGCATTTTATTCCTACTAACCCTTGATTCTCCACCTTTCTTCTCCATTCATTGTAAAAGATTATCACATTCAGCCTAGTGATCCAAGTCAGAAAACTGGGAGTTACCCCTCCTCTGTTTCATAGAAATCCCTATTCATTAAGAAGTGTGAAAGTTAAGGCCGGGTGCAGTGGCTCACTCCTAGAATCCCAACACTTTGGGAGGCTGAGGTGGGAGGATCACTTGAGTTCAGGAGTTCAAGACCAGTCTCAGCAACCAAGCAGACCTTGTTTCTACAAAAGAATTAAAAAGTTAGCTGGGTGTGGTGGCACATGCCCGTTGTCCCAGCTACTCAGAAGGCAAGCAGTGATGGCGCCACTACACTCCTGCCTCAGCAACACAGTAAGACCCTGTCTTGGGAAAAAAAAAAAAGAAATGTGGAGGTTAGAGCCAAAATGTGTGGGTTGGTTCTCCTTGCCTCATTCACCACCTGTGCCATTATGCCAAGCACTCTTCCTAAAGACAAAAAGGTTTCCTATGCTGTTCCCCAGTTGGGAGGCAGGCTACTTCAGAACTTGGTGGTTCTTAACACCTTTACCCCAACCATTCAGCATAGAGACTGAGGACCTAAGCGAGCCTGAGTTTCAGAGCACCTGTGTCCCTGGCAATCCAGACCCTGGCCCAGAGATCTCTCTGACAGATGTCTGTCAGCTCAGAGGAGAGGCCCATGGTGGCCTTCACAGCATCATCCAGGTGGGAAGCTTGGGTGAGGGTAGAAAGGTGTAGAGTCCTGCCTGTGCAGAGGAACAGGACTCTCTCCTGGGTCGGGGGTGTGCATGTATCCTGCTCTAGGGTAGGGAGTAGTGTCCTGTTGAGGGGTGGCTGACATTACTGCCTCCTTCTAAACCCCACAACAGGAGAAGTTCCTAGAGATCAGTCGTCTCCACTTCCGCACAGTGCCTTCCAATCCCCACTACTTCTTCTATTGCCCTCCATCCAGCAGGCGAGAAGTGAGTGGCTTTCTTCCTAACCTCTCTCATTCCCTCAACCCACAGCCCCAGAGGCCCTCCCAGGCTCTTAAATCTTGGCTCCCTGAGGCCTGGATGTGGCTCTTGTCTTGCCTTAGATCAAGCTGTCTCTTTTTTTTTGCCTAGGATGAGGGCCCTCGGGACACAGTAGACAGAAAAATCAGTGACCTGGAGTTTTCAGAGGCTGAGCTCATGGGAGAAGAAGGTATGTGGGCAAGTGGATCAAAGTGGGGAAGGTTGTGGATGCTGAGATTCAGGGGCATCCATTGCCAGCCTCTCCCCCCTGACCAAGTGACTTGCACTACTAGGAGACACATCTGCGTGCTGTGTGGTCACTGAGAGCGACCCAGAGCTAGAGGTGGAATACCGGGAGAGCCGTGAATCAGACCTGGGGCCTGCTGGGCTTGACTCTGCCTCGCTGTCGGACGCAGACACTGTGAATCCTGATGAAGACTCCTTCAGTATCTTGGGGGTGACTCACCCACTGGGCCTGAGAGCCTCCTGCATGACCTGCCACCACTCTTCCTGCACCTCACGTGCTCCGTGCGGGCTGCGTGGGCAGCACAGCTCAGTACCTGTATGCAGCCTGCCTACCTGCCTGGGTGAGTTTGAAGCAGCCCAAGGGGAAGCCAAAGATCCTAGAACAGTCTGCCTGTGTTGGAGTGGAGGAGAGCCTAGGGGTTATGTCTAACACTTAGAACTTGGAATCTGTGCTTGTCTTACAGCCCTCAGCAACCCCTCACTCTCCCCTCTTCCAGGCCAGGTGCTTTCCAGTCTTGGAGGGCCCCCCAGTTGGAGGCCGAGTACCCTTGAGGGACCTAAACGTGACTCTGGATGTCTTCGTGCTGACCTTGCCCCTGGAAGTGGAGCTTCCCACGGCCTCGGACCCTCAGCACCACCGGTGTGGCAGCAAGTTTGGTGGGGGGGATTGGGACCTTGTTAGGGTAGAGGGACCACTAAGGGAATCTAGAGCACTTGGGGACTAAGGAGGCCTTGAGGAGTCCAAGAAAGGAGTGAGGAGGAGGCCCTGGTAGGATAGTAGCTCCTGACCTTTGACTTTTTTCCCACCCTGTTCAGGTCAACATCTGAAAGCAGTGCTTCATTCCCACGATCCCCAGGGCAGCCATCATCTTTAAGGTCAGATGATGGCCTAGGGCCCCCACTGCCACTCCCAGAAGAAGAGAGGTACTTCCTTATCTCCCTCTCAGAGTTTATTACTTCCTTTGAATTTCGTTTTCTGGAAACCGGTATCTAAACCTTTCTTCCAATTAGGCACCCAGGACTATCCAATTTGGCCACACCCCACAGACTGGCTATTGAGACCACCATGAGTGAGGTGAGCCCCCTGCTCCCAACACTGTAACTGATTCCCTTCCCATCATATGAGTGAGATAAGGTACCCCACTTTGTTCTAGGATAGAAGCAAGGCCTCTCTCAGTCTGTGAGGCAAAGTATCTTCTAGTCCGGGTGTGAGGGGATGCCCAAGGAAGCAAGGGAGATGCCCTTTGTCACTCTCTGTCTGACTGTAGATCCGCTGGTTGTTGGAAGATGAAATGGTGGGCGCACTTCGAAGAGGGGGCATCCCCCCAGAGCCCTGCCCTGCACCGCGCAGCTGCCCATATCCATAGCTCTCCTGGACGCTCCACCTGCCTTCGCCAAACTCTGCCACTGAGTTTTGTATTTGGGCCAGAGCGTTCCCTCACACAATTCAAGGAGGTGAGTTGCCCTCAGAACACTGCAGGGTCACCGTGGGGCCCGTCCTTCCCTGGGCTCTAGGCACAGGACTGGAAGGCCCCCCTGTTAGTTCGAGCTCATAGAGTTACCCCTCCTGTCTCCCTGCTTACCACATTGTCTGCCCTCACCCATGTGCTTGGCAGCCCAACTCAGTGGAAAGAAACCCAGCTCCCAACCTGGTCACTGCTCCTGTTGAACCTTAGGCAAGTCCCTGAACCTTTTTCTTACCTCAGCAGTGGGGGATGCCAGCATCTGCTTCACCAGGTAGTTAGGAGCGTCTTATGAGGAAGCGTAGCACACCATGTGTAAGGAGGGCTGCCCCTGCCTGAACTGTGATCTTGGCTCCTGCTCCCTAGGAGTTCCGCCGCCTCCATCTCCCTGGCCATGTTCTTCTTGAAGACCCTGACAGTGGCTTCTTCTTTGTGGCAGCTGGCCAACAGTTAGGTGGGTCCCATGAGGAGCCTTCTTCAGCGGCCTGGGCTTGGCACAGTCATGAGGACAGGGCTGAAGGCATTGAAGGGGAGGTGAGTCTACCTGGGAATAGAGGGGAGTAGTAGGTGTGTGGGGCCTGTACCTCAGTCCTGACTGCCTGTTCTTCAGACCCTGACAGCCAGCCCCCAAGCACCTGGGTCCCCAGAGGATTCTGAGAGTGCCCCCTTATCAGCCTGCCCAGCCTGCCACAGGGAGGTAAGAGAAGACTTGGGCAGCAAAGTCTGAGGGCCAGGACTGGATGCCTGGCCCCACTTCCATTTTTGGAAGGAGGCCCTAGACAGGATTGAGAGAGGCTCTAGGCATTTTCCTTCTCTATCCAGGGAGTCAGCCTGGGCCCAGCCGGGGACTAAGTCTCATGTCCAGTCAGGGGAGTGTGGACTCAGACCACCTAGGTAAGCTTGGGGAAGGGGTGAAGGACTCTAAGCTGTTGGGAGGTAGGCTTAAGGCTGCACAGGAAAAGGTCTGGGCAGGGGGCATCAGAAGGAACTAATCCGAAGTGCATCAAGCCCGATGCACCTGGAGGATCACATGAGTCAGGCCCAGCTTCGGATGGGATTGACCTTCAGCACATCTGACACAGGTTATGATGGTGGCAGCAGTGGCTCAGACAGTGAGGGTCCCAATGACACCCTTGGTGAGAAGGCCCCCTTCACATTGCGGACTCCATCTGGACCAGCACCTCCACAGCCTTCACTCTCAGGCCTCCCTGGGCCCTGCCTGCCTGACTTCTGGCTCATTGTCCGGGTCCTGCAGGACCGTGTGGAAGTATATGCACATGCGCGGTAAGTAGAAGCCAGGGTCTGCACCCTCACATTCTCGCTAACCTCTTCTCTCTGTTCCCACAATACCTCTCTCCAGTGTTGTTAGAAGTACGACTTGGGACTGAGAGCTTGGGTAGGGATCCAACTTGTATTCTTAGGTTGGTGGCTTCTGATCACTTCCCACATCTTATAGCTAAGCACATCACATTCAGCTATCTTAATGGAGTCAAAAAGCTGATGGGGATTTTGACTTCTGGCTGAGCATTAACAACATCTAAGGTTCAGAGCAGCTTCAGAAGTTTATGTATAGATATAAGGCCTAAAAAGGCTGGACACAGTGGCTCACGCCTGTAATCCCAGCACTTTGGGAGGCCGAGGCAGGCGTATCACTTGAGGTCAGGAGTTCAAGACCAGCCTGGCCAACATAGTGAAACCCCCATCTCCATTAAAAATACAAAAATTAGTTGGGTATGATGGCAGGCGCCTATAGTCCCAGCTAATTGGGAAGCTGAGGCAGAAGAATATCTTGAACCTGGGAGGTGGAGGTTGCAGTGAGCCGAGATCGTGCCACTGCACTCCAGCCTGGGTGACAAAGCAAGACACTGTCTCAAAAAAAAAAAAAAAAACAAAACAAGGCATAATAGCTAATATTTAACAAGTGCATACTATGTGGTAGGCACTGTTGTAGCACTTACATGAATTGCTCATTTATCTACATAACAACCCTAAGGCGTATTATTATCCTTATCATATGGGTGAAGAAACTGAAGCACAGGTAAGTTAAATACTTGTCCAGCGCCCTAGTAAGTGACAGAGCCTGGATTCATGCGTAGCCGTCGGTTCGCTACTGCTGTTATCTCAGGGGTGGGTGGGATTGAAAGGAAGGAAGACCACTATTCTGACGAAGACTTGAGAAGAAAGAAGAGGTGCACAGCATAAACGAGCCTCAGTGTGGTGGCCCTGTGGGAGCTGGTGGAGCCTCAGCATCCAGAACTATCTTGAGAATTCCACTTTTCTCATTTCCCACCAGGTTTACCTCTGTCCATGTCTGCTCCCTTTTCATGGCTTCCCTTGGCCCCAGCTCCATGACTTTCCCTCCTCTTTGTGATACATAAAACTGCAGTTATGTCATATCATATACATATCATGCCATTACACATAACTCCTCCCCCGTTGCAGTTCTGCTCAGATCTATCCTTCCTTCCCAGGAGCCTGATTCGGGAAGATGGGGGGCCAGGCACCAAGTGTCGCCAACTGCAGCAGCTCCTGGTGAGGCGAGTTGGGGAGATCTGCAGGGAGGTCAACCAGGTAAGGGGCAGGACTCTAGGCCCTGAGACACAGAGCAGATGAGGAACGAATTTCTAGAACTTGCTTTCAGAAGCCATTGGTCCATTTCACAATCAACAATAATTATGGGAAGTCTTTTGACTCCCCCCAGTTAGTAGGATGCTGTTTCTCCCCCAGCTCCCTATAAACTTGGGAGTGCTCCACAACCCATCCCCCAGTAACAATGGGTTACTCTCTCATACCATCCCAGTAACCATGAGATATTCCCTCTCATTGCACTGTGCTAGCATTAGTGATATACTAGTGACCCAGACAGAGGAACACTCTAACTCCGCGGAGCTTCTGTAGAATGGGGAGACAATCGAACCACTGAATTACACAACTTATTTCAATTACAATTGTGAAGAATCCTAAAAGGAGCAGTAGAAACTGCTATGAAAGCATGTAACAGGGATCTGACCATCTGAAGTATCAGGGAAAGCTTCTTGGAGGAAGTGATTTTTAAGCTGAGATCCAAAAGCTGGTGAACAGATTCTGGCACCAAAGGGGCAAGTGTTCTTGACTGAGAATCACTCACAGAGCCCTGAGCTCTGACCTCTCAGTGATGACTGATGTTCTTTTTGACCTCTAATCCCCAGTGATAGTGGTTATTCTCCCTGGCATTTGATCACCCTTGACAACCACCACTCACTTAGGAGGACATATTTCAGTTCCCTGACCTCATGCTCCTTCTCCCAGCGACTGCTTCTTCAAGACCTTCATGACAGCCACGTGTGTAACTCTCTTCTGGTGGCCGAGAGTGAAGAAGATCTGTGGCGCAGCGAGACTCCCTTCCACTCCCGTCAGCGGGCACCGCTGCCCAGTGATGGTGAGATTCCACCCAGGAGCCTCCCTCACAAGGCAGTGCTACTGCCCTTTCTTCTACTGAATACTTTGGTGAAAGCTGAGGGCAGAGTCCTCATTACTTGGTCATCAGTGCCAAGTACTAGAGAGAGAGCAAGGAGGATAGGACAGGAAAGGATCACTGGATTTGGCTGCTGCTGCAAGTTCATCAGTGGTTTTCATGGAAGTACTTTCAGTACAGTTATGGGAATAGAAACCAGATGAAATTAAAAGTGAAAGAGGGTGATAGATGGGACAGAGCATAAGTACTCTTTCAAGTAGCTTGGCAGTGAAGAGACAGAGAAAATAGATACAGCAGTAACTAAAGGAAGATGGGGGCAAGGAAGGAGCTTTAAAATAAAGTAGAGCCTTGAGCATGTTTATATTCCACAGGGAAAAAGCCAGTGGAGAGGGAGAAGTTGAAGAATACAGGAGAGTAGAGATCATTGAAGGGGCACCAGGCCATGATCTGTCTTCCTAAGGGTCTGCCTCTGCCTGGCCCTGTTTCGTTACCCAAAATGACCATCTTTCCCTAGTAGGGGAATAGACGGGGAGGAATCTGGGGGAGTGAGGACAAGCAGGCCAGTTCCAAGTAAGAGAAATCCAGAGAAGAGGAGGCTGGGGGCCAGTAGAATTGGCCTTCTGATTGGCTGTTCCTCCAGACAGGCAGCCACAGGACTGCTTTGGGATTTCTGGTCATGGTAAGGAAACATGGTAATCCACTCAAGATGGTAACTGAAGTCTCGACACTTCTCCCTTCTCTTACTCCTGATGACCTCTCACCCCAAAGCATAAAGGAAAAGTTGAACCATAACATTCCTTTGCAGTTCTCCCTCTGGTTTAAAAGTAAAATGTTATTTTTAACATTCTCAGCAAGTTTGTAGACAAACATTTCTGACATCTCCAGGAGAGTGAATCTCAGCACATCCTGGGATCTCCTCCATATCAAAGCAGAGTCCCCATAATTAGTGGACTCCCATGGTTTCAAAGGCATCTTCTACAAATTGAAGATGAGCTGGGACAGGCGAATACTTTTACTTCAAAATGACTTCTAGCAGCCTGAGACGTAAGACCAGTCAGAACCCAGCCCTTCCTCATTTTAGTCTCTCCAGAATTTTTACCTGAAACCCTTAGCAACCAGCATTCCATTCCAGAGCCTCTACACAGAAACCCCAGCTCCTGGGTAGTCTGTGTGCTGTTCACACTTGAAAGCAGCTTCTCTGAGGAACCAGACTGCCACTTCAATCTACTGGAAGGTTCCCTGGAAACCTGAAAAGGGTCAAAGGAGTCATTGTACTGTGGCCATGGGCTCCTGTGTACTGCCACACCACCCTTTGGGTTATTGGTGTTTCTGTCCTCCAAAGCCCAGGATTATCCTACCCTGCAGCTGGTGTGCATAAGCAGCCATACCCTTTTCGTTTTAATGAGGTTACTGTTGCAACTCTCTGGAGGACACAGGCTTAACAGTGCCATTGACATATATTATGACAGGGTCAGAATCTCTTGGCATGATCTTGAGGATTTCCTCATGCTTTGCCTGCCTTGATACCTCTCCTTAGCTCCTCTCTAAGTCTCCTTGAGAACATTCTGGAAGCCTTGTGCTATGACTTGTGTTCCTAAGGGCATGCGTCTGCCTGGCCCTGTCGTGTTACCCAAAATGATCATTATCTCTGCAATAGTCAGGGACGAGTCTGGGGGAGTGAGGACAAGTAGGTCAGATCCCAGGTGAGAAGTCTGTGGAGGGCAGAGGGCGGTGTGTCCCATTTCTGCTCCCTTTCCCCCAGATTATGCTGCTGATGAAAGCTGTGCGCCACGAGGGTACCTGGCAGCCACAATGCAGTTTGTCCCTGGCCATTTCTCCTGTGACGTTGTGTGGGGGAACTGTAATCCGAGTCCATTCGCGCCTCAAAATGGGGCCCAGCATGGGGGTCTCTCGGGGTATGTATGTGATGGCATGAGAGGGCAGGTAGGCATTGGAAGGATCTGGAAAAGGTAGTTTACTAAGCCCATGTTACTCGCCCAGCCATCCAGGCCCTGCGCTCTGTGCTCAATGCCTTCTCTGTGGTGAACCGGAAGAACATGTTTGTTTATCAGGAGCGAGCAACGAAGGCTGTGTACTATCTTCGGTATGTGGGCTCCTGGAAGGTGGATAGGGCATGAGTTAAGTCTGTCATGGGAGGAGGCATATCCAAGATATGCTGCTCTTTCCCAGGCTCCTGGAGACATCCTGCAGTGACCGGCCATGGAAAGGAGATGCTCTGCCCCCTTCCCTCGCTCTGTCCCGAAGCCAGGAGCCCATCTACTCTGAGGAAGCCTCGGCATGTATCACTCCCACTCCCTGATGCCCCCATGTGCCCCTTGCACTTTGCTTTCTGGAGCCGGGGCCCTGACCCCAATTTTCCTGTAGGGTCCTCGTTCTACCTTAGACATGGCTTCCAGCCGCAGTTCAGATGCTGCTCGTCCTGTGGGCCAAGTGGACAGACATATCCAGCTGCTGGTCCATGGTGTTGGGCAGGCAGGTAAGGTCTGAGGAGTGGGTAGGGGAGTGGCCACGTGAGGCTCCAGAACCCTCTGGGCCTTCTCGTAGAACCTTGCAAGCATTGCACTAGAAGTTACATAACAGTCTCAACCCAAGACCTGGTACACATTAAGTGAGCCATAAATAGGAGGTGGAGGCTCCAGAACCCTCTGGGACTTTTAGAACATCCTGCCTACTCCTCCCTGTGCCCCTCCTCTAGTTCCTGCTGTGCTGGGGCTTTCCTCAAGCAGGAGTTGCATTGGAAGGGACTGGCTTCTGCCATGTTCAGGGGATGGGACTGCAGTTGATTGAGGTGCAGCTTGAGGAAGGGGAGCTGGGGTGGCTGGAGAACTGGTGGTGCCACCAGCCTGATGGCAGACTGGGTTCAGGGTGAAGAGGATGGTTATTTGGGATGTCTTTTGCCCAAGGTGTCCAGTAGGCAACTGGATTTTCCAGCTAGTATTTATGGCTCAGTTAACATGTGCTGGTCTTGGGCTGAGACTGTTACATAACTTCTAGTATAATTCTTGCAACAAACCTATGAGGCTGATACTATTATAATTCCCATTTTATGGATGAAGGCACTGAGGTTTTGAGAGTAAAACTCATGTCCACAGTCACATAGTGAGTAGCTTGGCAGAATTGGAACCTAGTGCTGCCTACCTCCAGAGCCGGCACTCCTAACACTGCCTCTAGTATACAGGGGATTGTTTGAGTTTGGGGTGTTAAGGCTGCTTTGGGGATAGCTGGATCATCTACCAGTGTCCCCCACCTTCCCACCATGATTGTGTCAAGGTCCCGAAATCACAGATGAGCTTGTGCGAGTTCTGTGTCGGCGCCTGGATGAGGCCACGCTGGACGTCATCACAGTCATGCTTGTTCGGAACTGCAAGCTGACACCAGCTGATGTGGAGGTCAGCTCCCTCCCCAGGCACCAGCATCCTTCCCAGACTCAGCCACAGGTTCCGGGACAGTCGAGGCTGGAACTTCTGCATTCAGCTCTGCCCTATTCTTTCCACTCTGCAGTTCATCCAGCCCCCTGGAAGTCTCCCCTCAGAGGTGCTACATCTGGCCCTACCCACCTCCTGCAGGCCCTGGCTTCCAGCTCTGGCCTGGTACCTGCGGCAGAACTTGCTCATCTTCCTGCACTCTCCCAAGTACACAGATAGCAACAGCCAGAACCACTTCCAAGTGAGATTGACTCATCTCTCTCCACACTCATGTGCACTCCTGCCCCACCCACACCCTTGCTGACTCTCCTACAGATACCTCTATAAGTCAACTTTGCCTATGGACCTGTGTACACCCATGCCCCCCGGGGGACCTTTTATTATCCACCTGTGTCTTCTCGAACTCCTATGTCTCCCTGTGCCACCTTCCCCACTGTGGGCACCCAGCCCTGAGGGTTTTGTCCATTTGTTTGGTCTTAGTGCTCTGTGGCTGTTCTCTCCCCCAGCATCCACTCCCACCACAGGGTGGCCTCCCCTGACTTGGACATCTACTTGTATAACAAGCCTGGTGGACAGGGCACGGGAGGCAAAGGTACGGGGCAGGGCACAAGCCTGTGGCACACCAGGTGAAGGAAAGCCTTTTGTCATCCTCTTGCTGAGAGGGCCTTTCCTAGGCTTGCAGCTGAGTGGAGGGTCTTGGGAGGGGTGGTCTGCAAGTCCCAGAGCTGAGCCTTCCTATGGATTTCTACATAGGGGTTGCCTGCATCACTCTAGCCTTTGTGGATGAAGGAGGGGCCCCCCTTGTCACTGGCGTTGTGGCCCCCCCCTCCTCTCCGGGGCCCCCAGACCTAATGCGAGAGGAGGAATTTGAGCAACTGACCCAGGTCATCCGCTGCCCGGTCGTTCTGGACAGTTCTTCAGGTGGGACAGCTTGGTCAGAGGATGAGGTCTTCAGTTATTGCTGTGGGAGGTAAGGTTGGTAAGTAGAGTGGGCTCTAGGGACACCCTTAAGTGTCCCCTGTTCTCCCTTCCAGCTCAGAATGGGGCCCCACGGCTTCGATTGGATGTGTGGGAAAAGGGGAACATTAGTATTGTGCAGCTGGAGGAGAAGCTCCGAGGAGCAGCTCGCCAGGCCCTGGCTGATGCCATCTTCGAGCTTCAGCTGCTGCCAGCTTCACTATGTACAGAGGACACACCCCCAGGTAAGCAAGTCAGGAGGCCCCTGGGGTCCAGAGAATGTCACAGATCCAGGCAGGACAGTGCGGCAGGTGAGGGTGCAAAGGTGGGGTTTAGGGGAAGCATGACAGAGAACTAAGACATCACAACCACTTACTCACAGTTGTCCATGAGCTTGTCTGCGTCATCCAGGTGCTACGCTGGCAGCAGTGAATGGATGCAGCTGCTCACCCACTTAAAGCGGGCTCTTGCATCAGGAGCTCACCTCACACATGTGGCTACACACTGTCAGTTGTATATACTGTCATTCAGTGACACAGTAGGTGGCAAGTCACTGTCACACAATCCTGAGGTTTGGTTTTCTGGAATGGGGATTGGTGGTTAGTGATAGGTATCTGTAATGTCTGGTGTCCACAGGAAGTCTCAGGAGCGGATCGTTGGAAACTAAGAGCGCTGCAGGCCGAGCGAGCACCTTTCCTCCTGCCCCTGTCCCTGGGGAGCCTGTGACTCCACCCAGCAAAGCTGGCCGGCGTAGCTTCTGGGATATGCTGGTAATGGGAGGAAGTGGTGAAGTGGGCATCTACCTTCCTGCCTGCCTCCTAGCTCCTCCTACACTCCCTCCTGCCTCCCAGTCCCCTATAGGCCTTGCCACAATCTCCTTTTATATAAAACTGTTCTGTCGTGCCAGACACCATGGCGTGTACCTTTAATCCCAGCTCCTCAGGAGGATGAAGCAGGATTGCTTCAGGCCAAGAGTTCACAGCTGCAGTGTGCTGTGAACATGCCTGTTAATGGCCGCTGCACTCCATCCTGGGCAACATATAAACACTCTATCTCTTTAAAAACAAAACAAAACAAAAACTGCTGTCTTTTGGACTAGAATTTGCAGAAGGTGGCAAGTTCTCACTGATATAGAGGGAGCCTTAACTTACTATGTGCCTTCACTTCCATTTTTCTTGTTGGATTCTCACAACAGCTTGCAAGATAAGTAGCGCTTTTACAGTGAGGAAGGTGAGGCTCAGAAAAGTTAAGTAACCTGCCCAAAGCTCCTTAGCCAGCCCCTGCAGAAGCCAGGGTCTGAACCCAGACCTGTGAATCTTTCAAGCTCACTACTGTTCCATAGTGCCTACATCCCACACCTTTCGTCTTCCCAGTAGCCCTTCCTCATTCACTGCATTGCCCCCAGAGTAAAACAGAATGTGGGGATTTGGGTTCCCCCAAAACAACTGATGACATTGTCCTGGATCGGCCAGAAGACACTCGGGGCCGGAGGCGTCACAAAACTGAGAGTGTTCGGACTCCCGGTGGAGCTGAGCGGGCTCCGGGCTCAGATTCCGGAGCCCAGAGACAAAGGTATGTGTGGCGGCGTTGTGCCCCGGGGAGGGGATGGGTGTGAAGTCACGGACAGGCCTTGGTCTGTGTAAGCATACGTGTGTCACGTATGGACGTGAGGCTCTATTCCCACTGTCTTCAGACGTCGGACAACACAGCTAGAAGAGGGTGAGGTGGGGACCCTTCATCCTGTGTTTGCTTGCATCGCTCAGCGCTGGATGGAGTTTATGGTTCAGATTGGTGAGACCCCAGCCTCCCCTCCCATCCCTCAACCGCAGCCTGGTCTCCATCCCGCAGCCCCCACAATGACTGCTCTGCCTCCCAGGTTGTGCCTCAGTGTCCAGAAGCTCCACTCACATGGTGTCCCGGTTCCTCCTTCCATCTATCCTGTCTGAGTTCACCGCACTGGTCACCTCAATGGCTGTAGACACCAGTGTCCGCATCTTTGAGCAGCATTTGTGAGTGTAGATCCTATAGAATTGAAGAGAACTTCCCCAGACTTCCTAAAAGCTGGGCCTATAAGAAGCCAAACCTGAGGAAGCTGAGCTAGGAGAGGTGGAAACGAGGCCCAGGGGAGGTGAAGGCTAGGCCAGAGAGTGGTGCCATGGATGGCCTTTCTGTCTGCCCTCCCTTTCAATAGGGGGTCAGAGCTGGAGATCTTCAGCCCTTGTTTTCCTGGGCAGCTGGGCCCCTCTCCCCGCCCTGCAGCTGAGCGGCGCCTGCTGCTTCTGGGAAGGAACTTCTTACAATGGAGGAGACCAACACAGCAGGGTGAGGGCATGGCCATGGGGGTAAGGCTAAGAGTAACTGGTGGGGTCTCCAACCTTGCAGAGGAGAGGGTGGGATCAAGGGGGATCTGTCTCAGGCCCCCATTGTGCCCCTCCCCCAACCCTGTAGCTGCCAAATCCATGCAGCGCTTCGAGCCAGGAGGTGATGGGAGCTCAGGGCGAAATGCTCCCCGGCAGAGGCTCTTGCTACTGGAGGTCGTGGACAAGAAGGTAGATGTGGGGCCAGGGACTGGGTGGGGAAGAGGGGTTGCGGAATCTCACTGACCCTAACCCTGGACCTCCAGCTACAGCTGCTGACCTACAACTGGGCTCCAGACCTGGGGGCAGCGTTGGGCCGAGCGCTGGTTCGCCTGGTGCAGTGGCAGAATGCACGAGCCCATCTCATCTTCTGCCTACTCAGCCAGAAACTTGGACTCTTCCACCATTATGGCCAGTTGGACTTCCCTGTGCGAGATGAAAAGGTGCCTGCTGCTCTGGCTCTTCCTGTAGTTCTGGCTACTGAAGGGTCAGTTCAGGGAAATACCAGATCAGAAGCCAGAGAGATGGGACAGACTGAGGGTAGAGGTAGTCGGGAGGGAGAGTCTGAGAGAGAAAGCCATGGGATGGGAGACAGGGTCCGAGGGCAAAGGCTCTGAACCCATTGCGATGCTCCATCTCTCAGGAGCCAAACCCATTCCTGCTGCCAACCATGGAAGTGGAGACCCTCATCCGGAGTGCAAGTCCCCCGCTGAGCCGTGAGCAGGGCAGGCTGAGTGGGTCCTCTCGTAGTGGGGGTCCCCTTCCCCTGGACACATTCCCCTTCGACGAGGCCCTAAGGGATATCACAGCTGCCCGCCCCAGCTCCACACTTGGTCCTGTGCCCAGACCTCCTGATCCTGTCACCTACCATGGACAACAGTTTCTAGACATCAAGATGGCAGAGCGCAGAGGTGAGGGTACTGGTCCAGGCAGTGGGGACAGGAAATCTGTGGAATCTGGGAGGAAGCGGGTGGCAGTGCCTGGGGCTACTTCTAATGCCTTCAACCCTCAGAGTTGGAGCGCCAGATGAAGATGGAAAACCTGTTTGTAACCTGGCAGCAGCGTTCTACCCCAGCCAGCATGCCCATCAGTGTGAGTAACCCCAGCTTGCATCTTCCACGAGGACCTGTGACCCTGCCCCGTCACTGCTCCAGGCTCAATGCCCTGTTTCCCCAGGCCGGGGAGCTGGAGACCCTGAAGCAGTCCTCCCGCCTGGTGCATTACTGTGCAACAGCCCTCCTGTTTGACCCAGCTGCCTGGCTGCATGGGCCCCCAGAGACCTCTGGACCCCCTGAAGGGCAGGTGAGGCTGACTCCCAGACTTCTAGGAGACCTTTGCGTGCCCCACAGTGACCCCTCTCCTCCATCCCCAGCGGGATGGTTGACAGTGGGGAGAGTCTTCCTTGATCTTTACTCTCACAGCGGCGCCATCGCCCTGAGTCAGGGTCTGGGAGCCGAGAGGCCCCCACAAGCTGTGAATCCTTGGATGTGTTGCCCCCGGGAGCCCGTGAGGAGCCTTGGCTGAAGGAGCTGAGCTTGGCTTTCCTGCAGCAATACGTGCAGTATCTGCAGAGCATAGGTTTTGTGCTGGTACCACTGTTGGCCCCCCCTCACCCACCCGCAGGTGAGCCCATCCCTGCTTTCCCTTCTGTCTTCTCCTCCTGCACTGCAAGTGAGGCCCCATGGGCCCTTCCTCTCTTTACAGGGTCCTGTGTTAACAACTCAGGCTGGGCCTTTGCATGTTCATCCCACTGGGCTCACACATGTGTGAGGGTCTTAGATACTTTCACACAGCCCACATGTGTCCTGCCAACCTTGTATGCTTTGTGGAACTCATGACACTCATACACAGAACTATGTCCATTCTCACAAAGCTCATGCCACACACATCTTGTACACTTACATGCTTGCATACATCTGCACATGTGAATGTTTTTTGGAGACAGAGTCTCACTCTGTCACCTAGGCTGGAGTGCAGTGGCACAATCTCAGCTCACTACAACCTCCACCTCCTGGGTTCAAGCAATTCTTGTGCCTCAGCCTCCCAAGCAGCTGGGATTACAGGTGCACACCACCCTGCCTGGCTAATTTATTGTGTTTAGGCTGGTCTTGAACTCCTCAACTCAGGCAATCCGCCTGCCTCAGCCTCCCATAGTGCTAGGATTATAGGTGTGAGCCATCAAGCCCGGCCTGCACATGTGAATCCTGTACATGCTCCTAAGCCTCTGGATCTGGGCTTTAATGATTCCTGTGCTGATCATCCCACTGACCTCTCCTGAGATTTGATGTGGTTCTTGGCCCAGGGAAGTCCTTTTCTCAGGAAGGACCTCTGTGCTAGGCCTACTTGCATTACTGTCCTTGGCCTGTTCTTGGTCATGTTCACCCACTGGCCAGTACTGACAGGTCTGAGTCTTGGGAAGTAGGCAGCCCCTCTGTCTCCACCTCCATCTTCCCTGAGCTCAGGGACAACTCTGCAGCTGCCTTTCCATCCAGTGTCAAATCTCAAATTCTCGTGTTTGTGGACCCTGCTCTGTGTTCCTCTTCAGATTCTGTGTTCCCTGTCTTTTCCCAGTGGCTATATGCAAAAAATGAGTTGTTCACCTTACAGCTACTTTCATGTCTCCAGATTTGTGAGTTTATCAAGGCATGTTCTCCCTCCCCCTCTATTTTCAGTTAGAATCTTTTCAAGCCAGTAGTCCAGAAAGCCAGTTCCAACTCCCTGGTGTTTCTGTGACCAGCTCTCCACTCCCCAGGCTTCCCTCTCTTCCAGGCATTAGGAAGAAAAGGCGTGCCTGCCCCTCCTGTGAGCCCATCTCGGAGGCCAGGCGGGCCCCTCCTACCCTGGGGAGGAGCTGCCCTGTTTGCTGCCTTGACAGCCCATTCCCAGCTATAGGAGCTTCTCTAAAGGACTTTAGTTTGCACACTGGCCATCAGTTATGTTCTTCTCCACAAATTTGAATTCCTTTTTAAAACAAGACACTGGGTTAAAAAAAAAAAAAGTTTCTATAGCAAAATTTAAAGCCAGGCCTTCCCTTCCCATAACAATCAACAATCACTAAGTCTTGTCCCAGTTTCCTTGAGGTTTAAATGGGACATTTTTCCCACCAGAGGCTCTGACCCCCAGCAAGAATTCTGGCAGTTTATGGCCCCTTGGTGTGAATGGGTCCCCCCAACCCCTTCTGTTCTGTCCTTTCTTCCCAGTCCCTCCTCTGCTTCCCTTCTCCCCTAGGCTCTGTACTAAGCTGTGAAGAATAACCAGCCTCTAAAAGCCTAGAACTGCTATCCCCCAATCAAAAGACAGCAGCTTTTCCCTCTCGAGGAAAGTACCTAACCAGGCATCAAGCATCATCTTGAATTTTCCTAATTAAATTGTAGGCATGCATCACCCTCCCCCTTCTCTCCCCCTGCCCAGCATGCACCCTCTCAGTAGCGGAGAAAGGCTTAGTCTCCACCTCCCCACTGAGCACTGTTTTTGCCTCCCTTGAAGCAGCAGCTGCTGTGGAGAGAGCGCAGCCCTGCAAGTCTAGACCTGGACTCCAGGCCCAGCCTTCCCACTCACAGTGGCACCTTTGTGAGCCTGTTTCCTCCCCTGCAAAATGATTCCATGTAAAACGGATTCTGAGTCTGATCGCTATGACTGCACACCACTAGCCTGCCTCATCCTCTTAACCCTCCTTTTCTACAGCACCAGCCGGCCGCGGGCCATGGCTGTCCTTGGAACAGAGGGTCGAGGCTCCTTCTCCTGCCCTAAAACCAAGACTGATGGGAGCCCCAAGGTAACTTGTCATATAATGGTAAAGTTACTGATGTGGAATTACTTCCCCAAGGTCTGAGGTCATTGACCCTGAGTGATGTACTGAGGTCACTGATCCCAGACTGACCCCATTAAAGTCAAGGACCTAAGGAACTTCCACCCTCCTGACTCAAGGCTGGTGAGCCCCTAACCCTTGTCCCCTTTTTCCTTTTGTCAGAGCACGAGCTCTCCAGTAACCACTTATCACCTGCAGCGGGCACTCCCCGGGGGCATCATCCTCATGGAACTGGTGTTCCAGGTAAGCAGGAGGAGCACTGAGTGGAGAGAGTCAGATGCACCAGCCTCTCACCCTCCTGATCTCATCTTCACTCTCCCTTCAGGGCTGTTACTTCTGTGTCAAACAGTTTGCCCTGGAATGTTCCCAATCCCAATGGGGCAGGCTGTCAACTCACAGGTATGTGGCTGAGGTGTGGCCATGGTCATTGTACTCCAGTGTCCTGTGGGCAGCATGGCTCCATGTCTTATCTGCTGGGCAGTAGAGTAATGCAGTGGGCAGGCTAGCCCAGTGACTGATCCAGTGCTGTAGCCTGGCCAGGTCAGTGCTCATTCTGGTGCTGTGACTGCACTTACTACCAGGCTGACCCTGTCGGTCATCCAAAGCATGTTTAGCTGTAGGCCTGAGGCAGCACACTGCCTGGTCTGGCCTGTGGTCATCTAGAGTCTGTGGCAGACCCTAGTGGAATTTGGGATACAGCAAAATGGCCCGGTCTCTCAAAATGACCCGAGTTTCATGGAAACAGTTACACTATGGTATGAAAAATGGAGGCTAGAATGGGGGAGGCCTTCCCACAGAAACCATTCTGGCAGAGGGTGTTCCACTGGGCCACAGCAGCAGGGGAAATCTGCGCCTCTTCCCAGGGAAGAAGGAAAATGTGTATTGGGCAACCAGTGCAGCCACACCCTAATGCTGTCTCCTGCTGCTGCCTCCCCAGCTATCCATGCTGTTCACAGAGGAGTGTGACAAGGTGCGGGGACCTGATGCACGTGCACTCGTTCAGCTATGACTTCCACCTGCGCCTCGTGCACCAGCATGTGCTGGGTGCCCACCTAGTGCTGCGGCACGGCTACCATCTCACCACCTTCCTGCGACACTTCCTGGCCCACCACCCTGATGGACCCCACTTTGGCCGCAATCACATTTACCAAGGTGGGTGCCCAAGGGCAAGCCAGTGAACCCAAAAAAGAACAGGCCACAGGTGGCTCCAGGTCAGGGCTGGTGGGACTACCTCCCTGGACACGTGGGCCCATGTTGTTAATCACTTCATGTCACACATACCATGTCCCCATGTTTCTGTTCTGTGTCTGTCTCTCACCAGAGTTTGGACCCCATGTTACCTGTCCCTGTTCTCTGTTGAGTCACTTTTGTCCCGTCTCAGTGTTCCACAGGAATGCAGGAGCTCCCAAGGAAAGCAGACTCACTCTACCTGCCAGTCAGAGCCTTAGAGACTCCCATCCCTGTGCCCCACCAGATCAGTGTGTCTGTTCTAGGCTTAGTGTCCACTGTCTGTTACTTACCCCCTCAGGGACATTGGAGCTCCCCCACACCTCTCATTGCTGCCCACCAACTGTACAACTATGTTGCTGACCATGCCAGCTCTTACCACATGAAGCCACTGCGAATGGCCCGGCCAGGGGGCCCGGAACACAATGAGTATGCCCTGGTGTCAGCCTGGCACAGGTATGGCTGGGAGGGGGCATCCAGCACTCATGCTGCAGGAACTGGGGTTGGGGCACACTTGCAGCAGAGAGACCCATGTCTTTTTGGGCAGAAGGGGTGAGGTTTGTTTCATTAGAACCCCAGAGTTGACATCTCCCCCAACCTGTCCTGCACAGCTCTGGCTCCTACCTGGACTCTGAGGGACTTCGCCACCAGGATGACTTTGATGTGTCTCTGCTTGTCTGTCACTGTGCTGCACCCTTTGAGGAGCAAGGAGAGGCCGAGCGGCACATTCTGCGGGTCAGTGGTTCCCCCTATCTTGAACGTGTCCATTTCCCAGCCTGCCCCTGCCCTGCCCTGTGTGTCTCTTCCTGTGACCGCCACTCTCCTGCCCTGCTCGCTACCCCAGGCTCCAAGTTTTTCGTGGTACTCACCAGCCAGCGAGAGCTCTTCCCCAGGCTCACTACTGACATGCGCCGCTTCCGGAAGCCACCCAGACTGCCCCCTGAGCCAGAGACTCCTGGGAGTTCAGCTGGCAGTCCTGGGGAGGCCTCAGGGCTTGTTCTAGCCCCTGGACCGGCTCCTCTGTCTCCCACCACTGGCTGCAGAGGTGGGCATGGCACGGGCACGGCTGGCTCAGCTGGTACGGCTGGCTGGAGGGCACTGCCGTCGGGACACCCTCTGGAAGCGCCTCTTCTTGCTGGAGCCACCAGGGCCTGATCGACTACGGCTAGGGGGGCGCGTGGCCCTGGCAGAGCTGGAGGAGCTCCTAAAAGCAGTCCACGCCAAATCCATTGGGGACATTTCGACCCCCAGCTGGTAAGGGACTGTGGGCTCCAGAAAGAGTTGGGACAGATGCCAGGAATTCCACTGGCACCCAGGGCAGAGGGCGCAAGAATCTGACATGACTAGAACAGCAGACTCAGGCCTGTGGCTCTTCCCCCAGGACTGTTTCCTATCCATGACGGTCTCCTGGTACCAGAGCCTGATCAAAGTTCTTCTAAGCCGCTTCCCCCAGAGCTGTCGCCATTTCCAAAGCCCAGACTTGGGAACTCAGTACCTGGTAAGTCCCCTTGACCTTCCTCTGAAAAGGGAAACACAGCAGAAACCCTCACCAGACAGATGCACCCCTCAGCCTGACCAAACAAGCTGTGCTCTGGAGGGAGGCCTAGACAGAATAGGACTACACAGAAACATGTAAAACCTTTCGAGTACCGGGCATCAAGCCACAGCATGTGATTCTCTGAGCAGCTCTGCCCTCAGAGACTCACCAAGAACACAAACCCTGGCTTGAGATCCCGAGGGCCAGGCTCTGGAACTGACAACCCAAGGAGCTCTCGGAACTTCATCAGTGGTTGGTGTCAGAGGGTGGAGCCCCAGAAAGGACCCCTTGGGCTTTGAAGCCTTGTTACTCAAAGTGTGGTCCACAGACCAGCAGCCGCAGCACCTGGGAGCTTGCTGAAATGCAGGCTCTCCAGCCACACTCCAGACTGCTGACTCGGGATCTGCAGGTTGGCAGTCTCCCCCGGTGATTTGTGTGCACGCTGAAGTGTGAAAGCACTGCTGTAAAGGACAGGTAGAGAGAAGAGAGCTATGGTAGTGGACCCTAGCATGGGGCATTAAGGAGCCTGCAGAGATGGGCCCGGCCAGAGCTGAGGTTCAAGAAGGGAGGCATTCGAGAGAAGACTTCAAGTGAAAAAGTAGGAGTTGGAGCCAAGTGAGGGGTCCTACAGCACAGTGCTTGCGCAGAGGATTCATTTCAGGGTGCAGGAACGGTTCTCCCAGAGAAGCCTATGTTAGGTTGAGGCTGTACTAGGTTGTGAATAAAGGGGAGTGTCCCTGTGGATAGTGGGAAGGCTGGAGCAGGAGTGGGTTTCGGGGAAAGGGTAATGAGTCCAGCTTGGGGCAAGCTGAGTCTGAAGTCTATAAGGCCCTTCACAGTCTGCAAGGCCTGTGGGCATCAGGATTCCAGCTCAGGAGAGTCCTAGGCAGCAGCTCTGAACAGGCGGTAACTGAAGCCTTGGGAGAGCAAATCATCCCGGTATGGGTCACCAAGCGCAGCGTTAGGGAACTGACAGACATAAGGGGACAGGACAATCCCAGGGGTGGTCAGAGAGGAGACCCAGGACAAGAGGCAAGGAGGTTGTGCCAGGGGTACAGCGCTCTCCATTGACTGGCTTCAGTGTGCCAGGCTCTGTGTGGGGCCTCCAGGATCAACTATTACCGTTCATTCTGACGCAGCTCAGACAGGCTAACCAGCAAGTCAGCAAGGATGAGGACTGAGGCTCAATTTGGAGACACAGTCCTATGTGACCTTGGGGTGCAGGCGGGGTGAGGGGTAGAGATGGAAGTAGGCCTCTCCGCATCCTCCCTTCGCCTCAGGATCCTCTGTGGGAGGGTCTATGCCACCTCAGGGGGAGACAGACCTCAGTTCCCTTCTCATCTTTTGCTACAGGTTGTGCTGAATCAGAAGTTCACTGACTGCTTTGTGCTAGTGTTTCTGGACTCCCACTTAGGAAAGACGGTGAGAACAAGTGGGGAGCTTTGTTTCAGCCTGGTGGGAGGCCATACCCCAAATGCTCTACCTCAGAACCTGTTGAGGTTGGGGTGCCCACCCTTTCTGAGCCCTGCTTCCTGTCCCCACACATGCCCTCCTCTCACCAGCGCACCCCCCACTGTGTTCCCCCACAGTCTCTGACAGTGGTTTTCCGAGAGCCCTTCCCAGTGCAGCCCCAGGACAGCGAGAGCCCCCCTGCCCAGCTGGTCTCCACCTACCACCACCTGGAGTCTGTCATCAACACAGCCTGTTTCACCCTCTGGACCCGCCTCCTCTGAGGGAGTGGACTGGACCACTGAATGTCACTATTCCTCAAATCATGGGGCTACAAGGTTGCCCACCAGAGGCAGGACCGACCAGCCCTTCTGGGCCCCAGGACAGGCCAGACATTGAGTGACACCAAAAGCTTTGGGACTATTTCTTGGGGGTCTGCTCCCCCAGCCTGGCAGCAGGAACTGCCCTCCCCAAACACCCACAGCCACTGACCAATCCAGGACTCCATCCCCTTACATGTTTTGGGCCCTTCTGGGGCACTCCTCTGCCCACCTGCTAGAGTCCCGGGAGTTCACATGGGATAGCAAGCACTCACCCCCTAGAGCTCCATTGCCTGAATCCTGCCACCAGCCTTTGACCACTGTCAGCCTCCTGTGCCCCTTGAGCCCTCAGGTCTTCATTTCCCACTTGGACATCACTGCTGGACATTCCCATCGAGATGACACCTGGGTTCCAATCCCAGCTCTTCCTTTGAAGCACCTGGGACCACTGTCAAGTCCCTTTGCTCTCGGACCCTGGGTTTCTCATCCTTTAATGAGGAGGTGGGCTCAGAAGCTCTCCCATCTCCACAGCAACCCTGGCATTGGCTTCTCAGTGGGAGGGAAGCAACAGAGAAACTGAAGTGTTAGACACTGTGTGTCCCCCGCCCCATAACAGAGATATATGACAGTGTTCAGCAGGTCATCTTTAATGCAGAGGAGACAGGATCTCTCTCACTGTCTGGAGGCATGTGGGTGGTATGCAGGCCCTCACTGGCCAGCCTCTGGGTGGCCTCGCCTGCCCCAGTATGACTGTAGCCAGCTCAGGCCCTCTACTGTATTTCCTGCAGGGGAGAGAGAGGCCTTGGCATCTCAGCCCACATGAAGAAAACGGCCCCTGTCCAAGTCCCTCCAGAGCTCCCTTCCCCCGGGACCATGCCTCACCTTGAGGCCGATACTCGCAGCCCACAAAACCTTTGTAGCCTTCATCTTCCAGCAGTTGAAACAGATAGGGGAAGTTCAGCTCTCCGGGGCTGCTGGGCTCCCCCTCGGCCTGGGACCTGTGCCACCTGCACGTGCCCTGGGGGACAGATGAGGACAGATGTGGGGTCTGGGCTCCTCCCAGGGCCTGAAGGACAGATGTGGGGATTGAAAGGGTGAAAGAACAAAGAAAGCTCCTCTCACCAACAATGGGCAGGAACTCCCGGATGTTTCCTGTCAGGTTCCCATCCATGATCTGCCAGTGGAATATGTCCTGGGGAAGAGGATTCTACAGTCCAAGACCCCACAGGCTCCACCCTCCTTCCATGATTTAGAAAACATGGGCTCTGTGTAGTACCCCCTTTCTTCCACTTACCATTTGTAATTGGAGGTTGGGTCTTGCCACCTTCTGTAAAATGGCTGCCGCTGGAAGAGAAGCCAGGGAGTGGGCCATGAGCCTCAAGGAAAGCACAGGTATCCAAAGGGACAGAAGGATCCACAGGGCTGGGGTCCTACCCTGCTGGGGCGTGTCCAGGAAGTACTGGGGGTCAGTGATGCGGGTGTTGATGGGCTCCAGCAGTCCCACGAGGTCCTCCTAGCAGCATGTTGGGTGCTGTGAATAGAGCTCCTTCCCAAGTTTGTCCCCCATCAGTCACTGGTCAAGGCCCTCACCTATCCTGACCTAGGCCAGCAGCCAGCCTTGTGCCTCATGTGGTGTCCCCCACTGTGCACCCCCCTCCACTCACTCACTCTGTGTGTCCATGTTTCCACCTTTCTCACCTGAGCCAAAACCCCAGCTGCATGCCTCAGATTCTCTAGAAAAACGGTCTCCATCTCAGCCTTGATTGCTGCTCGATCAGCCCCCTGGGGTACTCGGCCAGCCATCAGGTGGATCCTGTGGAGAAGACAGACTGGAGGCCTTGCCTCCCTTGGCGCTCTCTACACCTCTCCCAGGATTCCCTGACTGTGCGGGCCTTGCCCGTCTCCCCAGGTCTCCAGTCCATGGCACCTGGGCCACGATGCCCAGGCATCCCAGAACTTTCAGAGACACTTCAGTGATGGCCGAGGGGCAAGTCCACTCCCCCTCACCTCGCCCACCTCCAGTAATTTCCACCTCTCCTTCCCTCGGGCCTTCTCCTCAACCTATAACTTGCTAGTCTCACCTTTAAAAATTATCCTGACCCTTGTCCTCAGGTATTCCATGCTGCTGTTTCTGCTTCCTCTCCTCGCATCTACTTATTAGCCTCTTCCCATCTGTTTTCTCCCCTGCCATTCACCAGTAGTGATCCCATTGCCAGTTCCTTCTGAGCTTGTTTGGCCTCTGCAGGATTTGGCATTTGATCAGCCCCACTTTGAGCCGTCCACCTCCTCCCATCACCTGGATCTTAGCCACATTCAGCTCCAAGCCGACATTCCAGGCCTCCCCCACCCCAACAGGCTACCCATCCAGCCTCAGGAACGCTGCTGTACACACCAGGCCTCCTCTTGCCACAGCAACCTTGCCAGGAATACTCTACCTCCTGCCCATCAAGCAATGCCCACTCCTTCAAGACAGTCCAAGCATCACTCCCTGTAAGCAGCTTTCTCTGATCCAGACAGGGTTAGGTGCCTACCCTGCTCCCACAGCTTCCTTGAATAGGCCTGTCCTCAAATGGATCACTGCATGTATTTACTCTCCTATCTCCCTAGGCAGACTGAGCTCCCAGCATGGGATCCCAGCATGGGGTGAGCATGAAAGAGTGGCAAACAGACTGGCACAGGACAGATAAAATATAAAAGGCAGTTTACAAAGGGCCAGGACCGCAGGGGCGGAGATAGGCCAGTGGGCTCAGACTTCTGAGCGTCTCAGACCTGGCGTCCCCGACGCCCTTAACCTGCGGCAGGGTCATGGGTCACAGAGGGGTGGGGGATGAGGGGGGGGTACCTGGGACAGCCCAGGGCCTTGGCATACCGCACGGCCTGCTCCAGCCCCTCTCGGAAGGCCGCCTGTCTCCCGGGACGGCCCCAGCCCCATTTCCCCCTTCTCTTGATCTCCTGCAGAGAACGGGCCTCAGCCCCCAGCTCGGACACCCACGCCCGGCCCCTCCAGCCCTCCCGGCCTGCCGCGCACCCGGGGGCGTGTTGATCAGCACCAGCCGCAGCCTCGCTTCCCGCGCCGCGCGCGCCAGCGCCTCGGGCGGCTCCGCGTAAGGCCAGGCCACCTCGGCGGCCTGGAAGCCTGAGCTGCCCGCGGCCCGCAGCCGCGCGGGGGAGGCCGGGGAGCTCGGGGAATAGCCAGGACACATTGGCGGAGAAGCGCAGCGGCGCCATGATGGGGGAGGCCGGACCGGGCAGAGTCCGCCGGCCCCAGAGGCGGAGGGCGGGACGGGGCGGGGCTCTCCTTGCGGGCCCTGCGAACAAAAGCGCACTGTTAGGGGTTAGAAGACGCGAAGTGCTGTAAAAACCCGGGTCTTCGCGGACAGCGCCTTTCGTTAGCGAGAGAGGAAGAGCGGGGAGAGGCGGAGGGGCGGGGCGAGGGGCGGCCAGGAAAGGAGCGGGGCCGGCACCAGGAGGAGGTGGGGAGGCCGGGCCCCGAGCCTGAGAGCCGGGCGCCGGGCAAGAGAGCCGGCTGCCCGAGGGCACGGTTACAACGATGGGACGTGCACTTTAATACTGAGTCGCTCCTCTGATTATAAAAATGCTATCTGTTCATGAAGCAGCATTTGAAAGCTGTATGACCAAATAAAGAACACTTTTATACCACCAGTTATCACACCACTAGCCTGTTAACTTTCCCGTCCAAATTTTAAAATATGCCATTTTTTCTTTGAAAATTCTGATCATTCGCTGTATGCGGTTTTATAGGCCTTTTTCATGAAATATTATTTTGTGAACATTTCCTCGTGTTTTCCAATAGCCTTCAAAGTCAGCGCCTTCCCTGCTCATTGTCGCACACCTGAGCGCCAAGTCATTATTGCACTCTGTGGATGGATAACGCGCGCGCGCGCACTGCAAGCGCACTTTCATGCACTTCTTAGTCCCTATCTCGGACTCTACTTAGAGTCCTTTTCTAGAGATGTCCATCGCAGTGTTTGTCCGTTCACACCGTTTGTCTTTTGCAAGGGAAGCCGCCCCGTTAAGCAGCTATCGGTGAACTGTCCCCTCTTAGCCTTAGCCTCAGCTGATTGGGCCAGGGAGGTCATCTGATCCCAGGGCAGCCAATCCATAGACTGGCCAAAGACCTCTGACTTGCATCTTTTGGCGAGATAATCTAACCAATCAAGAGTTCAAACAAAGAAATGCTGAAAGTCAACAGGTGGTGTTGCCGGAAGGTGACTAGGCTGTAGAAACGAAATAAGGCAGAGTCCTATGGCACAAAAAACTAGAGCGGAAAGGAGGGGAAACAAGTTCTGTGAATTGAGGTAGCACACTGAGAAACTCCTGTCGTCCCAGGAGTGCCCAAACCCATAGCTGCTCCCAGGTGTGTGCACTTAAGGCTGGGATGCTTAGACTTTCCTGGGTTTCTGTGTTTCTTTTAATGTTTCTTGAGATAATTTGAATGATTTTACTTTCATCTTCAATAACCCAACTGACTGGGCAGGTACTTACGGGTAGAATTACATGGTCAAAAATAGGAACATATTTAAGTTACTGATGTGCTAAATTTCCTTTGAAAAATGTAAATTTATATCCCAACAGTTCATGAGTAAACGTCATCTTGATCTGTGTTCTGTGCTAACTTTGACAGAGAAGCTGAAAGTGCAACATTAGGAACACCCAGCTCCCACTCTTCGTTCTATCAATGCTCAACTCCATCTCACATGAGGCCAACTCAGATACCAGGGATCCAGCCTGATCCCAGGGTGAACCCAAATGCTTGGCAAGTTCCGTTTCTTCAGCTCTGCCTCCAAGAACAGATTGCCACCAGCTGACACTGATCACCTGATTTCTTGCCCATTTGCAGCTGGTTTTGCAGTAGGACCTTTGCCTTGTCCTGGAAGGTGTTTCTTGGGTATAGTCCAATCAAGATCTCACTAAGTTTAACATTGTAATAAATCCCAACTTTATCGTGTTTGCAATCCAAAATTGGCAATACAAAGTAACATCTAGAGGAAGTAATTCCTTTATTACCACCTCGCTGTTAATCCTCGAGTATGCAAATTTTATATATGATGTTGAAAGCACCACCATCTGCTGAGCTCTGCGTCAGAAACAAAATGTGTCCAACTCCCAATGGTCCACCCCTTTTTTCCTTGGACATCTCTTAGGGCAGTAAAGATTATATATAAACTAGACATACGTGACTCACGTTCCCTTAATTCCCTTACAACGCCTTCATATTATATATCAAAATAAATATATAAAGGGTACAATGTCCATGAAAATTATTTGCTTTATTCACCTTTGACTGTCTGTGTCTTGTGCCACCTTGCAACACAGCCATGACATTAAGTTATCACAAGTCTTTATTATTTGCATTTGCCTTTTTTTTTTTTTTGCTTTATTGTGCTTCAGATACGTATTTGACTTTTAACCAAATAATTTGGACAGGTGTGATGTTAAAGTAGCAACAATTTGTAAATAGTTGTATGGATAATGGCAAAAACTTTAGTACAGAGTTCCGAGTCTCATTCGATCACTGGATAGCATTTGGCAATGCAGTAAAACATATTACAAGTCATGTGAAATGCAAATCAAAACCTCAGTGAAATTCCATTTTATGCCTTCCAGATTGGCAAAAATAAAAAAGACATTATCAAATATTGGATAGGATTTCGAACAACTGCTGATAGGAGTGTAAATCACCTCCTTGGAAAACAATCTGGCATTGTCTCTTAAAGCTGATATGCCTTTGAGCCACCATTCCTTGCCCAGGTGCATCCCCTGAAGAAAGTTTTGCACAAGTGTACCAGGAAACAAGTAAAGTGATGTTCACAGCAGAACTATTCATGTAGCAAAAAGATGGAACTAACCCAAATGTCCATCCGTCCATATATAGGTGAGTTGTATAACAGTATAGTCATACCATGTTGTACAAGAGAAAGCTGGTGGCTCAAATGATAAAACTGAGTGTGTTCTTGTGTTAGGGCAATATATGAAGACCTTAGTGAAGTTTGGTTGGAATTGAAAAACATCATTATGAAGGCATCAAGTGGATAAATCTCAGAAACATAATCTCTAGAGGAAGAAGCAAATCATAGAGAAATATATACACTGTGATTACATTGATACAAAGTCAAAGGCAGGGAAAACCAACAGTGTCTTGTGTAGGAATATAGATGTCTCTGGTAAAACAATGAAGAGCAAGTGAATAATTATCACAAAATTCAGCATGATGGTGATGACCTCTAGAGGAGGAGCAAAGAGGGTGGCATTGGAGCCTTTGAAAGCATTAGTATCCCTTCTCTTACCTTGGATAGCACAGTCACGTATGTTAATGTTACTACTCTTCTTTAGAGCTAACATATTTTATAAAGATCATTTTGTATCTGTTTTATGTTTAATAAAAACACATTTTTGAAACCTTCTGTATGCATTACTGCCATCTGTTAGCACATTTGATATGAACATCCTCATTGTGGTATCATTATAATCTCAAGATTTTTCTACAGGTTGAGCTTGTTTGTGTTGTTTGTCTGGTTTGAATAATAATGACCACTTTTTAGACTCAACTTGCCACTGCTCAGTATGGTGGTCTTTATTGTATTATCTGCCCAGAACCTGTGGCAGGCAGCCTGTAAAATGGTCCTTAATGGGTCAGAGGGAGTGGTTCATGCCTGTAATCCCAGCACTTTGGGAGGCTGAGGCAGGAGGATAACTTGAGCCCAGGAGTTTGAGACCAGCCTCAGCAACCTGGTGAAACCCCATCTTGACAAAAGTATAAAAATTGGCCAGGCATGGTGGTATGTGTGTATGGTCCCAGCTACTCCAGAGGCTGACGTGGGAAGATCACTTGGGTCTGGGGGATCAAGGCTGCAGTGAGCTGTGATTACACCACTGCACTCCAGCCTGGGTGACAAAGCAAGACCCTGTCACATAAAATAAAAAATTGATTGACCATTAGCAAGATGAACCAAGTAACGAAGAGAGAAATCCAAATAACCTTACTAAGAAATGAAACAGGACATATTACAACTGACACCACTGAAATACAAAAGCTCATTCAAGGCAACTATGAACACCTTTATGCACATAAACCAGAAAACCTAGAAGAAATGGATAAATTCCTAGAAAAATACAACCCTCCTAGCTTAAATCAGGAAGAATTAGATACCCTGAACAGACCAATAAGAAGGAGTAAGATTGAAATTGTAATTTAAAAATTACCAACAAAATTAAGTCCAGGACCAGACAGATTCACAGCAGAATTCTACCAGACATTCAAAGAACTGGTAGACATTCAAAGAATCCTAACCAATCCTTTTGACACTATTCCGCAAGACAGAGAAAGAAGGAGCCCTCCCTAAATCATTCTATGCAGCTGGCATTACCCTAATACCAAAACCAGGAAAGGACACAACCAGAAAAGAAAACTACAGACCAATCAATATCCCTGATTAACATAGACACTAAAATCCCTAACAAAATACTGGCTAATTGAATCCAACAACATATAAAAAAGATAATCCATCATGATCAAGTGGGTTTCATACCAGGGATGGTTTAACATATGTAAGTCAATAAATGTGATACACTACATAAACAGAATTAAAAACAAAAATCACATGATCATCTCAATAGATACAGAAAAAGCATTCAACTAAATCCAGCATCTCTTTATGATTAAAACCCTCTGCAAAATCGGTATATATGGGACATACTTTAATGTAATAAAAACCATCTATGACAAGCCCACAGGCAACATAATACTGAATGGAGAAAAGCTGAAAACATTCTCTCTGAGAACAGAAACAAGACCAGGATGCCCACTCTCACCACTCCTCTTCAACATAGTACTAGAAGTCCTAGCCAGAGCAATTAGACAGGAGAAAGAAATAAAGGGCATCCAAATCGGTAAAGAGGAAGTCAAACTGTCCTTGTTTGCTGATGATATGATCATTTACCTTGAAAACCCTAAGGACTCCTCCAGAAAGTTCCTAGAACTGATGAAAGAATTCAGCAAAGTTTCTGGATATAAGATTAATGTACACAGATCAGTAGCTCTTCTATATACCAACAGCGACCAAGCAGAGAATCGAATCAAGAATTCAGCCCCTTTTACAATAGCTGCAAAAAAAAATAAAACACTTAGGAATATATCTAACAAAGGAATTGAAAGACCTCTGCAAGGAAAACTACAAAACACTGCTGAAAGAAATCATAGACAACACAAAAAAATGGAAACACATGTCATGCTTATGGAGGGCTAGAATCAATATAGTGAAAATGACCATACTGCTGGCCAGGCATGTGGGCTCACCCCTGTAATCCCAACACTTCCGGAGACTGAGGCGGATAGATCACTTAAGGTCAGGAGTTTGGGACCAGCCTGGCCAACATGATGAAAACCCATCTCTACTCAAAATACAAAAATTAACTGAGTATGGTGGTGCACACCTGTAGCCCCAGCTATAGGGAAGCTGAAGCAGGAGAATAGCTTGAACCTGGGAGGCAGAGGTTGCAGTGAGCAGAGATCGCACCACTGCACTCCAGCCTGGGTGACAGAGCAAGACTCCATCTCAAAAAAAAAAGAAAATGACCATACTGCCAAAAGCAATCTACAAATTCAACACAATCCCCATCAAAATACCATTATCATTCTTCACAGATAGAAAAACCACTTCTAAAATTCATATGGAACCAAAAAAGAGCCTGCATAGCCAAAGAAAGACTAAGCAAAAAGAACAAATCTGGAGGCATTACACTACCTGATTTCAAACTATACTATAAGGCCACAATCACCAAAACAGCGTGGTACTGGTATAAAAATAGGCACATAGACCAATGGAACAGAATAGAGAACCAGAAACAAACCCAAATACATACAGCTAACTGATCTTCAACAAAGCAAACAAAAACATAAAATGGGGAAAGGACACCCTTTCCAACAAATGGTGCTGGGATAATTGGCAGCCACATGTAGGAGAATGAAACTGGATCCTCATCTCTCACCTTATACGAAAATCAACTCAAGATAGATTAAGGACTTAAGACCTGAAACTATAAAAAATCTAGAGGATAACATTGGAAAAACCCTTTTAGACATTGGCTTAGGCAAGGATTTCATGACCAAGAACCCAAAAGCCAATGCAATAAAAACAAATATAAATAGCTGGAATCTAATTAAACTAAAGAGCTTTTGCACAGCAAAAGGAACAGTCAGCAGAGTAAACACAACCCACAGAGTGGGAGAAAATCTTCACAATCTGTACATCTGACAAAGGACTAATATCCAGAATCTACAATGAACTAAACAAATCAGTAAGAAAAAAAAAACAAATAATCCCATCAAAAAGTGGGCTAAGGACATGAATAGAAAATTCACAAAAGAAGATATGCGAATGGCCAACAAACATATGAAAAATGCTCAGCATCACTAATGATCAGGGGAAATGCAATCGAAACCACAATGTGATACCACCTTACTCCTGCAAGAATGGCCGTAATCAAAAAATTAAGAAAACAGTAGATGTTGGCATGGACACAGTGAACTGGGAACACTTCTACACTGCTGGTGGGAATGTAAACTAGTACAGCCACTATGGAAAACAGTGTGGAGATTTCTTAAAGAACTAAAAGTAGAACTACCATTTGATCCAGCAATCCGACTACTGGGTATCTACCCAGAGGAAAAGAAATCATTATTCGAAAAAGATACTTGCACACCCATGTTTGTAGCAGCACAATTCACAATTGCAAAATGGTGGAACCAACCCAAATGCCCATTAATCAACAACTGAATAAATAAACTATGGTATATATATACAATGCAATACTACTCAGCCATAAAAATGAATGAATTAACATTTGCAGTGACCTGGATGAAACTGGAGACTATTATTCTAAGTAGAGTAACTCAGGAATGGAAAACCAAATATCGTATGTTCTCACTGATATATAGCAGCTAAGCTATGAGGACACAGGCGTAAGAATAATACAGTGGACTTCGGAGACTTTCGGGGAAGAGTGGGGGGGCAAGGGATAAAAGACTACAAATAGGGTGCAGTGCTCAGGTGATGGCTACACCAAATCTCACAAATCACCACTAAGGAACTTATTCATGTAATCAAACACCACCTGTACCCCAATAACTTATGAAAAAATAAAATTAAAAATTAAAATTAGCCAGGTGCAGTGGCTCACGCCTGTAATCCTAGCACTTTGAGGCCTAGGTGGGCGGATCGCCTGAAGTCAGGAGTTCAAAGCTTGCCTGGCCAACATGGTGAAACCCCGTCTCTACTAAAAATACAAAAATTAGCTGAACATGATGGTGTGTGCCTGTGATCTCAGCTACTTGGGAGACTGAGGCAGGACAGTCTCTGGAACCTTGTAGGTGGAGGTTTCAGTGAGCCAAGACTGCACCATTGCACTCCAGCCTGGGTGACAGAGTGAGACTCCATCTCAAAAAAAAAAAAAAAAAAAAGCTGGGCTTGAGAGGCCGAGGTGAGCGGATCACGAGGTCAGGAGTTCAAGACCAGCCAGGCCAACATGGTGAAACCCTGTCTCTACTAAAAATACAAAAATTAGCCAGGTGTGGTGGCACATGCCTGTAATCCCAGCCACTTGGGAGGCTGAGGCAGGAGAGTCACTTGAACCCGGAAGGTGAAGGGTTCAAAATTGAAACAAACAAAAAAGTAGTTCTCAATATATCTGTCTCCTGGTATTCATGCCTCCGTGTACTCACCTTCCCTTGTTTGTGAGCTGGACCTAGCAACTCACTTAAAACAAAAAGAAAATTGCAGAAGTGGTAGGATGTCGCCTCAGAGATTACATTACAAAAGGCTGTGGCTTCTGCCTTGGCTCCTTCTCTCACTCTTTGACTTGCCTGCTTTGAGGAAAACCCACGACCGTGTTTCGAGCTGCCCTGTGGAAACACCTATATGTCAAGGAACTGATGTCTCTGGCTGTTATGGACTGAGTGTTTGTGTTCCCCCCAAAATTCGTATGTTGAAGCCCAACCACCTATGTGATAGCATTTAGGAATGAGGCCTTTAGGAGGTGATTAGGTCTAGATAAGGTCATAGGAGTGGGATCCCATGATGGGATTAGTGTCCTTGTAAGGAAGGAAGAGAGATCAGAGCTTGCTCTTGGAACACAGTGAGAAGGCAGCACCTGCAAGCCAGGAAGAAAACCGTCGCCAGGAACCAAATCTGCTGGCACCTTGATGTTGGACTCCCAGCCTCCAGAACTGTGAAATCCATGACTGTAGTTGAAGCCACCAGTCTATGGTATTTTGTTATCACAGCCCAAGCCAATACACCGGCCAACAGCTGGCAAGAACCTGAGGCCTGCCAACAGCCACATGAGTGAGCTCAGAAGCAGATTCTCCCTCGACTGAGCCTTAAAATGCCTGTCCTCTGGCCAACACCTTGATTACAGCCTTGTAAGAGACACCCAGCTAAACTACACCTGGTCTCCTGACTCACAGAAGCTCTTTGGTAGGAAACATTTGCTGTTTAAAGCCACTGAGTTTTGGGGTAATTTATTAGCCACAATCGATTATTAATAGAAGATCTCTTTCTTTCTCTGGGAACAATTCCCTTGTTTGGGGGAACTATATCACTTTCACCACTTCTTCACCTTAAAGTGTGAATGGGGCGGTCATCTTCTTATATGATTCTTTCTTCTGAGCCATAGCGATTGGTCAGTGAGTGGGCACCTGACCCAAGCTAGCCCAGCCATAATAACCTGTTTCAGACGTTCCAGGTTGCCCATCCAATATCTGTTTCCTCTTTCTCCATCCTAATAGAACCGTACTTATGGGGACAGTCAGCCAGAGAGAATCAAGCTAATGAACAAAGAGAAGGGGCAAAGAAAAACCAAACGAGGACCTGTGTTCAGCACTTGGAACTTCTCTAATGGAATCAACCAGGTCTGCGTTCTTGCGTGAGCCTGACCCTTTCCAAAATCAAGGTAACCCAGAACTAACCTGCTTTTCCCATCCCAAGATCTAGCATTTTGCACATTGCAGGAAATACTTGGATCTCCCAGTAAAAAGAAATTTAAAGACCCAAACCCTGAGGCTTTGGGGATATGTATTTTTATCATTTCATGAATTTATACAATTTCATATAACTTACAGTGGAGCCGGCTGACCCCACAGCAAATTAGGGACTTCAATGTCTAGGAGGAATCTTTGTCTTTCAAACATTGTACTAATTTTTTTTTATTTTATCCAATCTTCGTTACACTCTTTTCTATCTTGCTCTGTGCAAGAGCACCCCCATTTCTATTTAACTTGCTTGCTTGAGCTCCTGATCTTTCTATTGCTTTCCTACAGTATGCTCAAATCAGATTCCATATACCGTGTTATATATTTTCACACCCAACCATGTGTTCAGTTATAGCTGTCTAGATTTAGGAATATCAACATTCAAGTGTCACTCTATTATTATTATTTTTTTGAGCCATTGAGCCTGCATTTCTAAAGCTTTGGAATTTTTCTTTCCTACTTTACTCAATTTTATCAGTAATAGTCCATGTCACATGGATTCATGACAGCTTGTAACAATGTCAAAAAGGAAACTAAATCCTGGGTAAAATTTGTCTTTCATAGTTTTCTTTTGTATTCAAGTATTCATACAGGAATATCCATGGTACATCTACGTTAGAACTCTGTAACTAAAATTTCAGTAGATTTAAACAGAATCATCTCACACACATGGTACATTGAATCGTAATATCATTATGCAAAACAGCATTGAGTCACTTTACAAAATTTGTGCTTGCATGAGCGATCATCTATATTCTTGGAAGAATATTATAATATTTGCTGTTCCATATTATACATTTTTGTCTTTAAAAGGACGTTCCTATCACTGGCCCTTTATCTTTAGTTTCTTTCTATTACCGGGTGTTGGATCTTATCCAGAAACCTTTCTGGTGCCCTCCCTTACATTTGCCTGCTGTTAGTAACACACAAAGTCCCTCGGCAGTCTCAGCTTACAAAATGTTAACTAACAGCATACCCAATCACATGCAAACTTTAAACTTAGTTAAATACAACCAGCATTTGTATAGCTCAAAGGGTACAAATGTAAACATTTTTGTACGTTAAGTTTGCAGTTTGGAAAAATCTCAGTAACCCTGACTACACAATCCTATCCTTCCCTTGTTTAATGTTTACACTCATGAATTCTCACCATGGTGTTATGTACATATTTTTTACAACTTGTTTTTTCCCCCTTAGCAATATATATAGGAAGTCTTCCCTTAAAAAAATAAAATCAGGCCAGGCGTGGTGGCTCACACCTGTAACCCCAGCACTTTGGGAGATACCAAGGTGGGTGGATCATTTGAGATCAGGTGATCGAGACCAGCCTGCCCAACATAATGAAACTCTGCCTCTACTAAAAATACAAAAATTAGCCGGGCATGGTTGTGGGCACCTGTAGTCCCAGCTACTTGGGTGGCTGAGGCAGGAGAATCACTTGAACCCAGGAGGCAGAGGTTGCAGTGAGCCAAGATCGCGCCACTGCACTCCAGCCTGGGTGACAAAGCAAGACTCTGTCTAAAAAAGAAAATCAATTTACCTTATGGTGCTGTCTCCCTTTGCCAGTCTTTCAACTGAGTTTTATTCCAAAATATGTTTTTATTGTTTCCCTGCTGATGGATAACAAGATTATTTCCAAATCTTTACTATGACAAGCAGTACACATCCTTGTATATGCTTTCTTGTGGCATACAAATATGCATATTTCTCCAGCGTAGGTCCCCATAATTGGTCTTTCCGGGTCAAAAGATATGCACATTTAAGGTTCGAATTCACTGCCAAATTGTCCTTCGGCTTTATCAACTTATATTCCTACTAACAGCTCACAGAGTGTCTGTTTCCCTACATCTTCATCAACACTGGATAACACCAGTCTTTAAAATCTTTACCAAACTGAAGGGGAAGCAACATGTTTAAGAATCAAGTCCTCAACTATTCCTGAGGTTGAACATCTCTCCAGATATGTATTGGCCATTAGTATCTGGATAGATGTTCAACGTCAGGAGTAATAATAATAAAAATTCTGTGAGTTGCTTATTTGAAGTCTTTGTTCCCCCCGTCTTCTTCTTCGTAGAGACAAGATTTCACTCTGTCACCCAGGCTGGAGTGCAGTGGCACGATCGTAACCTCGAACTCCTGGACTCAAACGATCCTCCCTACTCAGCTTCCCAAGTAGCTGAGATTACAGGACACACCAGCACAATCAGCAAATTTTTATGTTTTTTGTGGAGATGGGGTCTTGCTATGTTGCCCAGGCTAGTCTCGAACCACTGGCCTCAAGTGATCCTCCCGCCTCAAGCTCTCAAAGCGCTGTGATTACAGACGTGAGCCACTGTGCTTGGCTATCAGCTGGATTCTCAGTGTTTAATCAGTTTAGAGGAATTCTTTACAAAAGTTCTGGATATTAAGCCTTTGGTTGTTTTTGCTTATCTTTTGATTTTATTTACAGTGTCATTCACTATTCAAAATATTGGTGCTCTCGGGACTCTGTTCCTTTGCGGAAGGAGCCTTTGAGAGTAAGGCTTCTAGCCTCTTGCCCCACCTTCCTAGTCCTACCCTGGGGACGGGGGAGTGATTCAACTGGTGGGTAACTTTGGCAGAACAAGAAGTCAAAATGCCCAGCTCAGGCACATCCTCCCTCCCCTCTGTGAAAAAGCATGCACCGTGCTCTGCCTCCACGCCTGCCTGTACATTTTACAGGAGCCGGCCCTGGTGGTTGACCTCAGGGGTGAACTATTAGCAAACCTGCTTGCCTAGCAGACCTAAGCCATATTGTCCAGTATCAGTTTTGATGGTAATAAAAGTAATATCTGTATTTCCATCTGCCACATTCCTGTGTCTATCTCTTAATAGGTTCTTAGTCAGAGTCCAAACAGAAAACAGATGGCACGCTCAAATTAGGCTAATTCAGGAGATTTAATAACAGGACTATTTATGGAGGTGTGGGCAGAGCTTAGAGGAGATACAGGGTATATGCAGCAACCCAGGGCCTCTGAGGCCTACAGGGGTGATGGGGGGCACAGGAGTTACTGGAAACCAGGAGGAAAGAGTCGTAGCTGCCCTGAGAGGAGCAGAAGCCCCCAGCTGTGGGACACAGGTGGCCGAGGCAAGCCTACAGCGAGGAAGCCCAAGAAATCAATAACCTGACCTTACTCTCTTTCCTCCCTCTAATCTCCTGCTAGGCCTCCCTGCTTGATAAAGCAAGCAGAGCCAAAGGGCAAGGGAAGCCATTGATGAAATCGACATAGGTCCATCTACTTGGACAGAGAGAAAGGAGGAAAGAGATTTGGGGGCATAAATAGAATGTATCTGGCACAGTTCTCTTTCTTCCCTCAGTATACACTTTTATCTTTGATATGGGTGAAAAATTCATGTCCTCATCAAAGGGAATGCACAAAGTCCCATTGGCTACTGTTTTATCAAGAGGCAATCTCAATCTAGCATAATTCTCCCTGAAACCTAAAGCATGACTTCCACTGGTGTTCTTCAAATAAGGAATTGAGTAAAAGTGAGGAGTGGTGTGGTAGGCAGAATTCAAAGATGGCCTCCCCCAGATTCCTGCACCCTGGAGTGCACACACCTTCTCCCACTTATTCAATCAAATACAAATCAGCGGGCTGCTATGATGGGATTTTACAGATGCAATTGAGTTCCCGAATCAGTTAAAAAAGGGAGGTTATCCTGGGTAAATCTGATCTAATTGGGTGAGCCTTTAAAAGGAACTGGGCTCTTCCTGGTGAAAGAGATTTGAAGTTTGATACATGAAAAATTCTCCATTGGTGACCTTGAAGATGGAGAGGGCTTTGTGGTAAGGAGTGTGGGTGGTTTCAATGAGCTAAGAGCAGCCCCTGGCTGACAGCCTCAGTTCTTTAGCCACAGTAACTGAATTCTACCTCAACTATGTGAGCTTGGAGAAGGACCCCGAGATTCAGATGAGAGGGCAGCCCATGCAGCACCTGGATTTTACCCCTGTGAGACCCTGAGCAGAGAATCCAGCCATGTACACCAGGCCTAGACTTCTGACCTACAAAACTGTGAGCTAATAAATGGGTGTGGCTTTAAGCAGCTAAACTTATGATAATTTGTTATATAGCCCTAAAAACTTATAGAGGAGGCCCGGAGCAGTGGTTCACGCCTGTAATCCCCCAGCACTTTTGGAGGTTGATGCAGAAGGAGTACTTGAACCCAGGCTGGGAGTTCAAGACCAGCATGGGCAACATAGTGAAACCCCATCTCTACAAAAAAGAAAAAACATTAGCTAGGTATGGTGGTGCACACCTGTAGCCCCAGCTACTTGGGAGGCTGAGGTGGGAAGACCACTTGAGCCCGAGCTGCAGTGAGCCAAGATTGCACCACTGCATTCCAGCCTGGGTGACAGAGTGGGACTCTTTCTAAAAAAGAAAAATAATAGTAAGAAGAAGCTAATACAGGGAACAAACAGAGGGGTAACATAAAACCAGTTTTTACAGTCCCCATTTCCATAGCTGGGAACGGGCCCTAAACTGCTAATCACCTCTGCCTTCTTCCATCACTCGATGCAGGTTCCCTTTGTCCTCATCCCACCCCTCAGGTGGATGGGTGTCTTTACCTAGTGAAATGACCCAGACATTCTTTCTTGTAGGATCTGAATCTTTGATGGTCTTGACATTATTGGGTTGTCACAGTTTTCCACTGACCAGGACATCAGAGCAAGAGAGGATGAAGAGGTTTCCTAAACATCATTCTTCTGGCTCCACCATATACCAGCAACACAGTTGTCCCCTGGGAATCAGGACCAATTGCCCCAGTGAAGAAAGAGGCTTCTTATTTGTCTGTTCATTGGAACAATGGTCATTTTTCCTGGTAGAAGAATTGCCACTTTGAACACTAGGACCTTCAGATCCATGGAGCCTAAGATTGCAAGGATAGAGTGTCACAAAGTCTTTAAGTGGATTATTAGGTACGATAGTGAGAGCGACCACTCCCACCACTGTCCCTTTGTTCTCACACCTATGCAGCCTGGCTTTGGGCACCTTCTATTGACTTTTGATTGAAAGTATGCACTGTATCCTATGACAGAGCACCCCCAACATTGGAGAGTATTGCCTTCCAGCAAGCACTGCAATGAGCCTTTAGTAATCTATTTCACCATTCTCTCAAGATACTTGCTTCCAAGTTGTTGCAGGATCCTTGGGGTGTTGCATTTCTGGCTGGAAACCTCTGTGGCCAGTAATGCCTTTGCCCAAGTTTTGCTTGGGCCCACTGGGCTCATTCCTCCCACTCAACCTGGCAGGCTACGCTCGGCTCACACCACTAGCCTGGATCCCATGCCTGCCAAGGGCAAGCCAGGAGTGGAGGAGTAAGGGGTATGTGAGTGAGCAAGCATGAGGTCTGGCCATTGTGCCCAGTCAAGCATGCTGGCTGCTGCAGTGGGGTGGGCAGCTGCAGGTGTCAGCATGGGTCCTGGCTCTCTGTAAGGCTGCAGCTGGACCAGGTGTACTACAAGCAGCTTCTACGGCTGGCACCAGGGAACGCAGTGGCACCTGGAAGCTTGGAGACTCCAGGAACTTCAGGGCCTCAAAGAGGGAATCACAGCTCTGGCTTGGGTAGCTCCCAGGTCTGGGATCCTCAAAGGGCCACAGCTCTTCTCTCCTCATCTCCCACAATGTGGCAAGCAAGGGGTGTGTTTCAGCCCTGTTTCTGTTACAGCTCTTTCAGCCTGCCATTTGGCAGGTTCCAAGTTCTTGTCCTGCATCCGGGAAGAATGAGGTATGCAGACAAGCGCAGGGTGAGCAAGGCAAAGAGGAGCTTTATGGAGTGGCAGAATAGCTCAGAGGAGGCCCTGGAGTGGGAAGTTCCTCTCTGCAGCTGGTTATCCAGATGTCTGCTCAGCTCTGGCTGAAGCCAGGGTTTTTATGGGCCTCAGAGGGGAGGAAGTACACGCCGATTGGTCCATGGGTGGCCATAGGTGGGCCCAGAAAAGGCACCACAAGTTCAGACTGGAAGTCCCGCCCCCAGCTTTCAGGCCCTCCCTGGCCTGAAGGGGGGCCTCACCATGGACCCGTTCCCTTCTGTGCAGGAGCCTGTCTGCCTCCTGCTGCTATTCATGGTGCCCAGGCTGTTTGTGCCAAGGAGCACCTGCAGGCCAGCGCCAAGCTGCCTTCAGCACTCCCCCGCCCTTGGCTTCCCTCCTATGCTCAACAGTGCCCAAAGTCCGGAGGGAGCCAAGGTGGCAGGGGGCTGGGGTGTCAGCACTGCCCCAAGCATTCTCACACCGGCCAGGTTATGACAGCACCCAGGCTCGGCCCCAACCTTGCTCTGAGATTGGAGTAGGCACAGGAGTAGGAAGAGGCCAGGCAGTGGGAGCAGACTCCTCTGAGCCTGCAGAGGGTGGGGGGACTCTCCTAGGCCCCTAAGAGTGCCCAGATACCTGGGTCTGCAGCTGTGTCTTGGGCAGTTGCAGCTATGCCCGGAAAGGTGGGGCCCCTTCCTGCTCTGTGGAGTGCCTGCTCCGGGACCCCCCAAAAACACAGGGAGGGTCCACAGCCATGACGTGGGCAGTCGTAGCTGTACCTGGAAGGGTGGGGCTCCTTCCTGCTCTGTGGAGTGAATGGCCCGAGTCCACAGCCGTGACTTGGGCAGCTGCAGCTGCACCCAGGTAGCTCCTGTCCCACCAACTCAGAAGGGGCAGGGCTCCCACTTCTCCCCCAGCTCCTGCTGGCTTTGTGGAGTGCGCAGCCCTGGCTATACCTTCCCGCTGCACCAGCGTGATGGCAGCAGCCACTCCAGACAGGCCACCACTGCCATCAAAGTGACAAGCCACATCATAACACCAGAGAATTTCATGGGCAGGAGCCCACTGCCGTACTTCTTATGCTGTAAAATGGGTCCCCTTATCAGAGATGATGTTGTATTTGATACCATGGTGAAGAATAAGGCATTCCATAAGTCTACAAGTGATGCTGGAAGAAGCACTTCAGGCAGAGAAGACAAATATGTACCCAGAATATGTGTTTACTCCATGAAAGCAAAGCTCTATTCCTTTCAAGATGGAGAATCCAACGTAAGCTTCCTCCAACCCAAGTGTGTCTCCATCATTGTGTTGTGAAATTCAAGGGCAAGCGACTTGTCTCTCACTTTAGAGAAGAATGCCCAGACCAATAAGCCTCTAGAAACTTCACTTATGTAATATGCCTCTTGCCTCAGGCACACATATGTCTTACAAAGGCATCTAGAGCGTTTGATGCTTCCTACTCACCAGGTCCAGTTAACATAATTCCATCACTGTAATGGACCAGAATGACAACCTGCAGGGTATCAAGATGATCGAGTTCCCATCATACTATATAGGACAGAGGAAAGGAGACTTGATACTGTCCTGGTGTAAGATAGTAGAGGTATACTATTTGCCCTGCTATGTAAATGCAAATTGCTTCAGATTTTCCTGAGGGAAAAAAGAATGTTTTCCAGGTCAAGACGCCGAATGCCAGGTGTCATGGGCTGTGTTGAATTGCCACAGTATTTCATTTAGTGCTGTAGCTGTGACTGACATCACAACGTGAATAAATGTACAAAGATCTCTTTCTCCATGCCCCATCTGGCTTTTGCACTAGCCAGATAAACAAGTTAAATGGAGATGTATTGGGAATTTCCACATTTGCATAGCTCAAGTTTCTGATGACAGCATTAATCACTGTGGTTTCCCAGGGCTGAAATATCATTTTTCACTTTCTTGGTGTGGTAGGCGTGGGAGTGAGTGTTGGAGGCATCTCCACCAACAGGAGCTTCCACTTTGCCCTCCTTCTCACTGCAAAAGCCTTCATTTTATGGGTCAAAGGACTAATATAATAATTCTGCCAGTTATTAAGTATCTCTCTTTTCTCTACACATTCTAGGAGTCAGGGGAAACACAGGATGAATACCTGATCCTGTGGACACTGTGTTAGACAGACCAGGATGTATGGGCTAGGATTCCATACATCACCTGATTTTCATAAGTTCCAAATCTCACTGGTGGATGATCGTGGCACTTCAGGGTTCTGGGGATCGGAGTGAGCTCAGGGCCAATATCTATTAACCTTGGGAAGATCTAGTATATTTCCTTCTCACTAGTATATAGCTGCCCTGGTAAAAGGCTGCAGGCCATTCTGAGGAAGGCTTTGGAAAGACACACAGTATAGATCTGTGACCACTTTGCAGGCTCCCTCCTCAGTTGAGGGTCTGAGTTTATGAACTGACTTAGGTCTACGAATTGGGTAAAAGACTGTGAATCTCCCTCCAGTTTCTACCCAGAAACCTAGAATTTTTCCTCTGTATTCGTCAGGCAGCACCTTCACAAGCTGTCCAAGTATTTCATTTCTAGGAAGCCGTGCCACAATTCACTACAGATCACAACACTCTGATGGCCGCTCTGTCTCAATGGCTTGCGGGGGGCTGCCTCCTTTCTGATTAGCACGCACACCCACCTTGCCTCATCTACCGTGGGGTCCCATTATTCTCTTTAAGATCAAGAAACCCAATTCCTTTGCACTGTCCGCAGCTGTCATCTCCAGCCTATAGATGACAGTGACCAGAGAGCTCTTCAAGGACTTCTGAATACCTTAGTGAGGGAGGTGTCCTTCAGACCTTCTCGGGGGCTGTGGTGAGGGAGAAGTGAGCAGGTTGGCACAGCACAGTTGGCATCACTCCACAGTGGTGCTCATGGTGGGGTGATTCTGATCAATGCCAAAGTTCGAGAGCCACCTCAGTGGAACACGGCCTCTCCAACTTTAATGCACATGCATGCACAGCACCTGAGGATCTTTTTTTTTTTTTAGACGGAGTCTTGCTCTGTCACCCAAGTTGGAGTGCACTGCAACCTCTGCCTCCGGGGTTCAAGCGGTTCTCCTGCCCCAGACTCTAGAGTAGCTGAGATTACAGGTGCCTGCCACCATGCCCAGCTAATTTGTGTGTTTTTTAGTAGAGACGGTGGGGGGGGGTTTCACCATGTTGGCCAGGCTGGTCTCGACCTCCTGACCCCAGGTGATCGGCCTGCCTTGGCCTCCCAAAGTGCTGGTGGTACAGGCGTGGGCCACAGTGCCTGAGGATCTTTTTAAATGCAGAATCTGGTTTGGTAAGTCTGGGGTGGGGGTCGAAGGCTCTGCACTTTCTGGTGAGCTCTTAGGTGATGCCGGTGCCTCTGATCTGGGACAACAGGTCTGAGTAGCAATGCTACAGAGGAAGGCATCTGAAGACTCAGGAACAGGGGACTCTAATGGATCTATTATGTCAGGGAGCTGGGGAGGGGGTCTCAAACTTTAGTGTGAATCAGAATCACCTGGAGGGCTTAAAACACAGATTTCCGAGTCTCACCCCTATAGTTTCCAATTCTATAGATGCGAGGTTAGGCCCAAGAATTTGCGTTTCTAATAAGTTCTCAGATTATGCTGATACTGTTGGTCCAGAGACCACACCTAGAGAATCAGCTGTCTACCATCCTCCCAATCCACTCCCCCACCTTTCCCCGGACTATCCTGACTGTCCACCTCGACAAGGTTTGGTGCTTCTTTAAGAGCGCAGCTAGCTTTTCTGGAGCAGGCCTTGTACTTCTCCATTTGTTATGGGCCTGAAGGTGGTAAGAGGTGAGGGAGGGGGCCGGTGTGGTGACTCACACCTGTAACCCTGGCGCTTTGGGAGGCCAAGGCGGACCGATCACGAGGTCAGGAGTTTGAGACCAGCCTGGCCAACAACCTAGAAACCCCACCTCTACTAAAAATACAAAAAGTTAGCAGGGCATGGTAGCAGGCGCCTGTAATCCCAACTACTCTCGAGGCTGAGGCAGGAGAATTGCTTGAACCTGGGAGGTGGAGGTTGCAGTGAGCTGAGATGGCACCATTGCACTCCAGCCTGGGTGAAAGTGTAAGATTCTGTCTCAAAAAAAAAAAAAAAGATAAGGAAGGGGACCTGAGGAGAATTAGTGTTAGCTTATGGGGCAACTGCCTGGGGAACAATGATTGTAAGGCTTTTATGCAGAGGAGAGCTAGCACCTTCAGTCAGAATAAAAGGTCAGAGGAGAACAGAGGCTCAAAAGTCTCAGCCCCATCAGGTCTGCCTTTCAGGCATCCTATATCCCCTTCCTGTATCTGAGAGTCCCACTCCTTCCCAAGAACTTTGCCTTGGCATGAGAGACTTTGCCGCATTATGCATTTAATTGCTGATGCAAATCTACAACGTAAACAGACCCTAGGCTTAGTTCTTAGCCATATTTACCTTTAATTACTGGAAATACGGAAACATGGAGGCATTCTGGTTTTCCGTGTGTCTTTTTAATTGTATTTCCATAGCTGTGATTTTCTCTTTTTCCCTATATAAACTTCCTAGGATAGCAAAAGAATCCAGTGGTTCTACTATTTTTTTAATCACTGTTGTTGCCATAGCAATGAAATGCGAGCTCCCCTGGATCTCTTAACGCCTTGCCCTTCACCTGCATTTCCTCGCATGCTCCCACCATTGATAATTTGGGTGATGGTGATGCCACCAAATGCCATGGATTACTCATTTCCTGATTCTTCCCCAGCAAGGTTATCACTGTGCTCCTCAAATATGTGAGCAACGGAATTCCAGAATCCTATTTTGAGGAACTATTTTCTAATTCCACAATTGCTATGTCAGTCCTAGTTCAAATAGGAAACAGATGGCACACTGAAATTAGTATAATTCAAGGAGGCTTTTATGAAGGGGCCATTTATTAAGGTTTGGACAGGGTATAGGGGACCCACAAAGGAGAATGTGGTCATCCAGAACTAATAACAGCAGAATTACTGGTACCCCTAGGCTTGAAGGGATGGAGCCAGGGAATGGTTTCTGGAATCCAGAAGGAAATTCCTATAGAGTGGGCCAGGTGGAGAGCAGTGGTGACTTGTGGTCAAAGGACACAGCCAGCCCAGGACCCGTAAGGGAGCTCTCTGGCTGGGGATCTGCATTGGCTGAACCCAACAGGAAGCCACAGACAGGCACAGACCATGCAGGGCTGTCCTAGGAAAGCGCAGGGGGACAAAGGTGGAGAGTGGATTTGGCGTGGTGAATGTTCCCCTAAACTTTTTCTGATACTGTTACTGTTTATTTTTCTTTACATTTAAATCTGTTGTCTTGCTCTTTGTTTTCTATTGGTCTCATCCAGTTTTTGTTCCTTTATTTCTCCGTCCTTGCCTTCTTTGGGACTAAGTATTTTTGTTATTCTATTTTTCCCTCTATTACCTTGTTAGTTTTATTAATACATTCTTTCCTTCTTCTTTTAGTGGTTACTATAGAGATTAAAATATCTCCTTACATCAGTATGAACTCATGTTTAGCTTAATATAGACACAGATAATTACATCTAGAAATACATTTATATATCACACATACATATACACATATGCACATACATCATACTTGTATATGACATACGCATATACATACATGTGTCTGCACACAGGCTAGTGCACACAGCTATCTTCTCTTACTCTGTCAGCTGAGAAGGCTGGAAGGAATGACACCCTAGTAGCAAAGAACACCCCTAGCACCCAGTTCTGATACCATCCTTAGAAACTAGGGCTCCTTGGATAAATGGATGGCGCAAGTTGGAACAGAAAATATCCAGGAGGACACTGAGTCATATTGTAGTGCCAGAAAGTAAAGGAGTGTTAAAAAATGATGAGAGGATGCCAGAAGGACACAGGAGTCAAATGAAAGCGCTCCCAGTGGGCAAAGCTGGGAAATTTTAAGCAAAAAAAAATTAAATAAGTAAAATAGTACTGGAGTATAACTCGAAGTATAAAATAAATATCCATGACTCCAGACTGATATAAATGAATGACTAAATACATTAATACATGGGAGAGAAGAAATTTCTCTTGCACAACAATTCCAAATAATTTATATAGACACTCTGCCCTTGAAGAGGAGGGAAAGAATAATTCCCCACTCCTTAATTATGGGCTGTACATAGCGACCGACTTCTTCCAAAGAGTACACTATAGAAAGGTGAAATAAAATAATTTTACAGGCGGGGCACAGTGGCTCACACCTGTAATCCCAGCACTTTGGGAGGTAGAGGTGGGCAGATCACAAGGTCAGGAGTTCAAGACCAGCCTGACCAATAGAGTGAAAACCTGTCTCTACTAAAAATACAAAAATTAGCCAGGCACAGTGGCACAAGCCTGAATCCCAGCTACTCGGGAGGCTTAGGCAGGAGAACCCAGGAGGCACTTGAACCCAGGAGGCAGAGGTTGCAGTGAGTCGAGATCGTTCCATTGCACTCCAACCTGGGCAACAGAGTGAGACTCTGTCTAAAAAAAAAAAAATTTTTTTTACAGTGGAGAAACCTGACAAACACTACCTCCACCAGGTGATCAAGGTCAATATTAACAGCGATAGGTCATGTGGATAGTATGTTCCCCTTCATAGGATGTGATGCAAATGACACTTTACCACTGGATCTTCCTTCCTCTCCCTGAAAACAACCCTGATCTAATTATGAGAAAAACATCAGACAAATCCCAGCTGAGGGACCTTCCATAAAATACCCAACCAGTGCTGCTCAGAACTGTCAAAAGCAAGGACACATGAATGTATATGTGTATGTCAGATACATATCCATTTGAGAGACTGTCACAGCCATGAGGAGCCTAAGCAGACACAACGAGTAAATGTAATGTGGGATCCTAGATCAAATCCTGTACGAAAAAAGGACATTAGGTAAAAATTAGAAAAATGTAACTACAGTGTTTAGTGAATGTATCAATATTGGTTCATTACTTGTGACCAATATATCACAATGTAAGAAGTTAATAATGGGAAACTAGATGTGGGGCACAGGAAAGCCCTCTGCATTTTCTTCTCAATGTTTCTGTAAATCTAAAACTATCTAAAATAAAAAGTGTATTTTAAAAATAGGACTCCTTGGCTCACTAGAGTTTGCCTTAAATTAGTACTTTTATTACTTCCCAAACAATGAAAGAAACAACAGTTTAACTCTATTTATCTTCTCTTCCTTTTCCTCCCTTTTGTGTAATTTTTGTCATCTGCTTTTTTTTTTTTTTTGAGACTGAGTCTCACTGTATTGCCCAGGCTGGAGGACAGTGGTGTGATCTCAGCTCACTGCAACCTCCACCTCCTGGGTTCAAGTGATTCTTGTGCCTCAGCCTCTCCAGTGGCTGGGATTACAGGTGCCCGCCACCACACCAAGCTAATGTTTGTATTTTTAATAGAGATGGGATTTCACCATATTAGCCAGGCTGGTCTCAAACTCCTGACCTCAAGTGATCCACCTGCCTTGGCCTCTCAAAGTGCTGGGATTACAGGCATGAGCCACTGTGCCCAGCCTGTTATTTCTACATGTGTTTTAAACTCCGCAAGACATTATTGTTGTTGTTTTAAACAATCAATATTCATTTAAACATACACTATATGTATAATATATGATAAATATATGAGGCAATATAGACAAATGGATATATCATATATGTATGTATATGTATATGAAATATATAAAATACTTTTGGCCAGGCATAGTGGCTCATGCTTGTAATTCTAGCAGTTTGGGGAAACCAAGGTGGGTGGATTGCTTGTGCCCAGGAGTTCAAGACCAGCCTAGACAGCACGGTGAGACTCTGTCTCTACAAAAAACACTAAAATTAGCCAGGCATGGTGGTGCATGCCTGTAGTCCCAGCTACTCTGGAGGCTGAGGTGGGAGGATTGCTTGGGCCTGGGAGTTTGAGGCTGCAGTGAGCTGTGATCATGCCACTGTACTCCACCCTGGGCAACAGAGAAAGACCCTGTCTCACAAAAAAACAGAAAAAAAATTCTCTCCATCCTTCTTCCCTCTGCAGTTTCCTAGGACAGCCCCCGTGTGGTCTATGCCAGTGGAGTCCTTGGCCTCCTGGCTTCGTGTTGGGTTCAGCCAATGCAGATCCCCAGCCAGAGAGCTCCTTTACGGGTCCTGGACTGGCTGTGTCCTTTGACCACAAGTCACCACTGCTCTCCACCCGGCCCACTCTACAGGAATTTCCTTCTGGATTCCAGAAACCATTCCCTGGCTCCATCCCTTCAAGCCTAGGGGTACCAGTAATTCTGCTGTTATTAGTTCTGGATGACCACATTCTCCTTTGTGGGTCCCCTATACCCTGTCCAAACCTTAATAAATGGCCCCTTCATAAAAGCCTCCTTGAATTATACTAATTTCAGTGTGCCATCTGTTTCCTATTTGAACTCGGACTGACATAGCAATTGTGGAATCAGAAAATAGTTCCTCAAAACGGGATTCTGGAATTCCATTGCTCACGTATTTGAGGAGCACAGCGATAACCTTGCTGGGGAAGAATTAGGAAATGAGTAATCCATGGCATTTGGTGGCATCACCATCACCCAAATTATCAATGGTGGGAGCATGCGAGGAAATGCAGGTGAAGGGCAAGGCCTTCTTTTGGACTTAATTAAGGTTTTTCTCTCATTGCATTTTTACTCTATGAGTTTTGAAAGCATGCATTCCAATTGTGTGCTTTTATTCGTTACTCTAAACCAGTTTAGCATTCATATTTCATCTAAAAATGTCTAAAGTCGGTATCTGTATCATCCTCCCAATCAAGTCCAGGATTTGGGGATGTACGAACTCCAGCTGCCCCACTTCAGACATATGTGCTACTGCCGTCCTGTGTGTTACATCTACCTTGCTGTCTTTAACCTCACAAATCTGACATCAACAACATTCGTAGTTTTATTTTTAGATTTATTCACGTGCTTTTCATGTCTGTTCACAATTTTTTTCTTGCATTTAAGGTGCTGCTTTTGAAATCTGTGATGTTACCTTATGCCTGATATACATCCAGTGGTGATGAGTAAATTGGCTCAGGGGTGGGGAAGGGGCCTGAATTGTAGTCAGTTTCTGGGGTGGAAATGTACTCCACCACGGCTTATTCCAGTCCATCAGTGTAACGTCATTGAATGTGCAGGCGTGATGAGATGCTCAGATTTTGTGGGCTCCAGCACACCATTGAATTGTTTCCTTTTCTTTTCTTTTCTCTTTCTGTTTTTTTTTTCTTTTTTTTTTTTACAGCTTTATTGAAGTATAATTAACACGCAATTAACTATATATATTTAAATTTGATAAGTTCTCACATCATCATCACCAAAATCAAGACGGTGAACATACCCATCACTTACAAAAGTTTCCTCATTTCCCTCCTACCCTAGCTGACCCCACCCCACCCCAGGTAATCACTGATGTGTTTCCATCACTAAAGATTAATTTGCATATTCTTGCATTTCATGTAAATAGAATGATACAGAATGTTCTCTTTTTGGTCTGACTTCTTTTAGCATAATTATTTTGAAGTGCATGCTTTTGTATGTATCAGTATTCATTTCTTTTCATTGCCAGATTATATTTCCATCATATGTATATTCACAATTTACTTATCCAGTCACCTGTTTATAGATTTTGGGTTGTTTCTAGTTTTTGGCAATTACAAATAAGCTTCTATGAACACTAGCATGTCTCTATGTAGACATATATTTGCTTTTCTCTTAGATAAGTACCAAGGAGTGTAATGGCTGGACTATGTGATAGATGTATGTTTGACTTTAAGAAAATGCCAAACTGTTCTCCAAAGTGATTGTACCACTTTATATTTTCCATCAGCAGTGTATGAGAGTTTCAGCTGCTCCACTTTCTCACCAACACTTGATAAAGTCAGTCTTTTTGCATTTTGGCCATTTCAATGGGTATGTACTGGTATCACTGTGGCATTAATTTGTATTTCCCTAATGATGAGTATGTCATGTGATTACCCTTTACCAGTTTCTTTAGTCAACTGAAAGTAAATACAGTGTATTCTGGTTTTGTTTGCCTGAAAAATGCCTATATTTTGTCCTCCCTTTTGTTTTTGTTTCTGTTTTTTAAGAGACAGGGTATCCCTATGTCACTGAGGCTGGAGTGCAGTGACACAATTATGGCTCACTGCAGCCTTGACTTCCTGGGCTCGTGATCCTCCCACCTCAGCCTCCTGAGTAGCCGACATTATAGGAGCATGCTACCACACCTGGAAAATTTTCATGTGTTTTGTAGAGACAGGGTTTCACCATAACCAGCCCAGGCTGATCTGGAATTCCTGGACTCAAGGAATCCTCCCACCTCGGCCTTCCAAAGTGTTGGGATTACAGGTATGAGCCACCACACCCAGCCTGCCCTCACTTTTGAACAAGATTTTGCTGAGCATACAATGGAACAATTACTTTTTTCCAGCATTTTGCACATAATATTCTCCCATCTTTTTTGTTTGTTTCTGTAAAAATGATAACTGTATTTAAAAAGTCTTAAAATAAAGAGACTGATTAAATGCATAGAATTAAAAATTAGAGTCCTTGTGGTTTATCACAACAGTTAAATTTTGCCATTTGCTTCTGGAGAAATACCTTATAACAGATAATTTGAAAATTTTAAAAATAACATAAAAGAGGCCAGGCACAGTGGCTTATATTGTAATACCAGCACTTTGGGAGGTCAAGCCAGGTGGATCCTTGAGCTCCACAGTTTACAGATCCTTGAGCTCCTGACCAGCCTAGGCAACATGAGGAAACCCCATCTCTACAAAACAGACAAATTAGCTGAGTGTGATGGTGTGTACTCATAGTTGGGAGGCTGAGGCAGGAGGATTGCTCAAATCCAGGAGGTCAAGGCTACAGTGAGCTGAGATTGCACCACTGCACTCCAGCCTGGGTGACGCAAGTGAGACCCTGTCTTAAAGTTATATATAAAGGAGAGCTAAATACCTGACATTTTGAACAAAATGAAGCAAAAAATAAATAAATTTATAGCAAGAGATGTAAATTATAGTTTAAAGGCTGAAAATAACAAAGAAATTCACTAAACAACAGGCCCTTCAGAAAGATTACTGAAAGGAAACTGGCAAGTAGTTTGGGGAAGAGCAGATTCTGAGATATGGTGGAAAGTTCACAGGTTGGCACTGGCTGGACAGCTTTGTTTTGTTTTGTTTTGTTTTGTGACAAAGTCACACTCTGTCACCCAGTCTGGAGTGCAATGGCATGATCTCAGCTCACTGTAACCTCTGCCTCCCAGGTTTAAGTGATTCTCCTGTTGCAGCCTCCTGAGTAACTGAGATTATGGGTGCCCGCCACCATGCCCAGCTAATTTTTGTATTTTTAGTAGAGACAGGGTTTCACCATGTCGGCCAGGCTGGTCTCGAACTCCTGACCTCAGGTGATCCCCCTTCTTGAACTCCCAAAATTCTGGGATTGCAGGTGTGAGTCACCATGCCTTGCCAGTTCTCCTATCTTTTAACTTCCACTGTCGCTATTGAAAAGTCAGCTTTTAGTCTAATTATTTTTCTCATATAATAATCTGTCTTTTTTCATCTTTGATGTCCTACAATTTCAATAAGATATGTGCTGATGTATATTTCTTCTTATTTATACTGTCTAGGAATAGTGTGTCCTTATGAATCTGATATTGATAATTAGCATCTTTTATCTCGTATTGAAATTCTCAGCCACAGTCTCTGAATATTGCATCTCCTCCTGTTCCTTCTGGAATTCCTGTAGGTTTATGTGAGATCTTCTCATTCACTTCTCCATGTCTCTTAACCTTTCACATTTTCACTATCTTCATCTCCTCTTAATACATTCTGGGCAATTCCCCAGATTTACCTTCTTTCTACCTGTGTATAAATTACCCTTTTGACTCTCTATCTTTTTCCATTTTATTTTCAGTTTCCAGAAGTTCTGTTTGATTTCTTTTCAGCTCGCTTAATCCTTCTCAATGGTGTGTTGTTCCATTGTCAAATCATCTAATAATTCTGGTAGCTATCGTAAGTATAGGTTTGCTGCTGCTGTGCATTGTTTCTGTTGACTCACACACATAGTGGCTTATTATCTCCTATGTTTGAGGACTTTTTTTTATTTTTTGAGATGGTGTCTCACTCTGTTGCCCAGGCTGGAGTGCAGTGGCATGAACTGGGCTCACTACAACCTCCACCTCCTGGGTTCATGCAATTCTCCTGCCTTGGCCTCCTGAGTAGCTGGGATTACAGGCACATGCCACCACGCCTGGCTAATTTGTGTGTCTTTAATAGAGATGGGGTTTCACCACGTTGGTCAGGATGGTCTCAAACTCCTGACCTTGTGATTCACCCACCTGGGCCTCCCAAAGTGCTGGGATTACAGGCTTGAGCCACCATGCCCAGCTGAGGACTTTTTTTTTTTAATGTGTGTGAACTCACATTCTTTGGAAATTTATCTGTGAAAATTGAGCCCTGGATGAAAATGTGTTCCATGGAAGATTTATGTTGTTTCTTTTTCTTTTTTCTTTTTTCATTTTCTTTCTCTTTTTTTTTTTTTTTTTTTTGAGACAGAGTGTCATTCTGTCACCCAGGCTGGAGTGCAGGGACGTGATCTCGGCTCACTGCAACCTCTGCCTCACAGGTTCAAGTGATACTTCCACCTCAGCCTCCTGAGTAGCTGGGATTAGAGGTGCCTGCCACCACACCCAGCTAATTTTTGTATTTTTAGTAGAGACAGTGTTTCACCATGTTGGCCAGGCTGCTCTTGAACTCCTAACTTCAAGTGATCCTCCCATTGTGGCCTCCCAAAGTGCTGGAATTACAGGCATGAGCCACTGTGCCCAGCCAATTTATGTTGGTCTCTATGGGGCAGTTGGGGGCACTACAATCCCAGAATCACTTTAACTAAATCTTAGGCTTAAAGATTTCCTTTTTGAAGCACCACAGTTATGAGGCATTGCTTCCAAGTGAGGACAGTCCCATGGTTAAGAAACAGGTAATCTTTGTTGTCCTTTTCTGTTGGTGGGACTTTTCTAGTTTGCTCAATTATCTAGTTTATCCTCAGGGAACTCCAGCTTTATGTGGGAGTTCCAATCCAACCTCCCTGCCCCTTAGGTCTCAAGCTTCAACTCCTGTCCTCTGCACTTTGCTAGGCCTCCAGCGATTGGCAGATGTCACCAGGCAAACACCAGCTCTGGCTGGAATTTTTCTGGAGTGATGTTTTCTCCTTATTTCTGATCATTCTTCCTTTTCTGACAACATTGCCATGCCTTTAAAAGAAAGATGCTTCTTGTATTTCATCCAGCATGTTAAGTGCTCTATACTGGGAGGGTTTCTCCAGACAGCAGTTGCTTGAAATAAACTATTTATGTTTTTTACCCATCTGGAACTTATTTTTGTGTTGTACAAGGCAGAGGTCTAAGAGTCCTGCTACCATTTTCACTGTTCCTTCTTTTTGCTCAAAAGTGATATCTTTGAATCAACTTTTAAAACAATATTTCCCCACTATTTTCTGTTGCTCATTGCCAGCTGGATATCTAAAAAAAGTCATAGAAACCTGCTTTTAAGTGAAATATCCCTAAAACAAAATTATCATACTATCGGCTGGCGTAGTGGCTCTGAGTTTTTTACTTCTGTGCATTGCTTTAAGAGTTGGCCTGGGCCGGGCGTGGTGGCTCAACGTATAATCCCAACACTTTGGGAGGGCGAGGCAGGCGGATCACCTGGAATCAGGAGTTCAAGACCAGCCTGACCAACATGGTGAAACCCGTATCTACTAAAAATACAAAATTAGCCGGGCGTGGTGGCCATGCCTGTAATCCCAGCTACTCGGGAGGCTGAGGCTGGAGAATTGCTTCAACCCAGGAGGTGGAGGTTACAGTGAGCCAAGATCACACCATTGCACTCCAGCCTGGGCAACAAGAGCAAAACTCTGTTTCAAGACAAAAAAAAAAAAAAAAAAAAAAAGAATTGGCCTGGCACAGTGGCCCATGCCTGTAATCCCAGCACTTTGGGAAGCCAAGGCGGGAGGATTGCTTGAGGCCAGGAGATCGAGATCAGCCTAGCAACATGATAAAAATTCGTTTCTACAAAAAATTAGCCTAGCGTGGTGGCATGTGCCTGTAGTCCCAGCTACTCAGAAACAAGTGGGAGGATCACTGAACCCAGGAGGTCAAGACAGCAGTGAGCTGTGATGGTGCCACTGCACTCCAGCCTGGGCAACAGAGTGAGACCCTGTCTAAAAGAATGAAATGAATGAACAAATAAATAAATCTCTCAAAATCTATAGAACAAAATTTTTTTGCCCTAACAATCCAATTTTATCATTTGATAGGAGAGAAAAGGGTTCTAGGTCCTCTCCTGACCTAGAGATGAAGCAAACACAGGTCAACAGAATTTTGCATTAAAAATTCATAGCTGAAAGAAGAAAGAATTCATAACTTTGTTTTCTCAAAAACCCTACGGACAGAGTTTAATATCAGTTTGAAGACCAAGTCAACTTTATAACAGCCAAATCCATACCAAAGGAAAGAAAATTGAACATGTTGCAAAATTATTTACCATGTGTTTTTCATAAATGTTAATATAAATGGAGTGAATTATACACTGCTCAGCCCTATTCACACATAGACAGACAGACATTTAAAAGAAAACATCTGTTGCAGTTTTCACAACATAGATTTATATCTTCAGTAACTTAAATTGTTACTTGGAAAGCACAATCCGAAGGGAACAATAATTTCTGAAGCCCTATACATGCTGAGTTTTATTTGATTAGCTCTCAGTCAAGTTAAAAATATCAAAGAAGACCTCTTAAACCAAGCTACTTATTCAAAGTATCAATCCCACTTGGATGGAAAGATATGGGAGGAAAGTTAAGCATATTCTTTAAAGATCCTTTTTTATTTTAATCAATGGACTCAACTTTTTTTTTTTTTGTTTGGTTTGGTTTGGTTTTTTGTTTTGTTTTGTTTTGTTTTATTGAGACAGAGTGTTTTGCTCTGTCCCCCAGGCTGGAGTGCAGCAGCGCAGTATCTGCTCACTGCAACCTCCACCTCCCGGGTTCAAGCAATTCTCCTGCCTCAGCCTCCTGAGTAGCTGGGATTACAGGTGTTTGCCACCACACCTGGCTAATTTTTGTATTTTTAGTAGAGACGGGGTTTGACCATGTTGGTCAGGCTGGTCTGGAACTCCTGACCTCAAATGATCTGCCCACCTTGGCCTTCCAAAGTACTGGGATTACAGGTATGAGCCACCGCGCCCAGCCAAAAAGAAAAAAGTTGTTTTATATTTAAATATATACACCCTCTCCAGTGCTCTTTATTTCCCTATATATCCAGTTTTCTATCTGGTAATTCTTTCCAGCTGAAGAACTTCCTTTAGCACTTTATGTAGTGCAATTTGTGGACAATGAGTTCTCTCAGCTTTTGCTTATCTGAAAACGTTTTTATTTCACTTTCATTTTTAAAATATATCTTCAGCCAGGCATGGTGGCTCATGTCTATAATCTCAGCACTTTGGGAGGCCAGCGAGGGAGGATTGATTGAACCCAAAGTTCGGGACCAGCCTAGACAACATAGTGAGACCTCATCTCTACAAAAAATAAACAAAATTACCTGGGCGTGGTGGCGTGCACCTGTAGTCCCAGCCACTTGGGAGGCTGATGTGGCAGGATCACTGGGCCTGGGAAGTTGAGGCTGTAGTGAGCCATGATCGTGTCACTGCACTCCAGCCTTGACCACAGAGTGAGACCCTATCTCTAAATAAAAAATTTTAAAAATAAAATATATTTTCACTCAATATAGAATCCTAGGTTTTTCTTTCAGTACTTTAAAGATCTCATTCAGTTGTCTTTTGAACTCTATTGCTTCTCATGACAACTTGGCTGACATTCTTATCATCATTTCTCTTTGAATAATGTGTCCATTTTCTCTGGTTGCTTTTAAGATTTTTTTCCTTTATTTCTGGTTTTCAACAGTTTGACCCTGATGTGCATCAGTGTTATTATTTTTGTATTTATCCACCTTAGGAATTTCTGAGCTTTTTAGATCTTGAATTATAATATACTTTTAATCAAATTTAGAACATTTTCAGGCAAACTCTTTTTCAATTAAAAACTTTTATTTTTTGAGCCATTGCAGTACATTGAGCTCCATAGAGACAGCGCCGGGGCAAGTGAGAGCCGGACGGGCACTGGGCGACTCTGTGCCTCGCTGAGGAAAAATAACTAAACATGGGCAAAGGAGATCCTAAGAAGCCGAGAGGCAAAATGTCATCATATGCATTTTTTGTGCAAACTTGTCGGGAGGAGCATAAGAAGAAGCACCCAGATGCTTCAGTCAACTTCTCAGAGTTTTCTAAGAAGTGCTCAGAGAGGTGGAAGACCATGTCTGCTAAAGAGAAAGGAAAATTTGAAGATATGGCAAAGGCGGATAAGGCCCGTTATGAGAGAGAAATGAAAACCTATATTCCTCCTAAAGGGGAGACAAAAAAGAAGTTCAAGGATCCCAATGCACCCAAGAGGCCTCCTTCGGCCTTTTTCCTGTTCTGCTCTGAGTATCGCCCGAAAATCAAAGGAGAACATCCTGGCCTGTCCATTGGTGATGTTGCGAAGAAACTGGAAGAGATGTGGAATAACACTGCTGCAGATGACAAGCAGCCTTATGAAAAGAAGGCTGCGAAGCTGAAGGAAAAATATGAAAAGGATATTGCTGCATATCGAGCTAAAGGAAAGCCTGATGCAGCCAAAAAGGGAGTTGTCAAGGCTGAAAAAAGCAAGAAAAAGAAGGAAGAGGAGGAAGATGAGGAAGATGAAGAGGATGAGGAGGAAGATGAAGATGAAGAAGATGATGATGATGAATAAGCTGGTTCTATCGCAGTTTTGTTTTCTTGTCTATAAAGCATTTAACCCCCCCTGTACACAACTCACTCCTTTTAAAGAAAAAAATGGAAATGTAAGGCTGTGTAAGATTTGTTTTTAAACTGTACAGTGTCTTTTTTGTATAGTTAACGCACTACCGAACGTGTCTTTAGATAGCCCTGTCCTGGTGGTATTTTCAATAGCCACTAACCTTGCCTGGTACGGTATGGGGGTTGTAAATTGGCATGGAAATTTAAAGCAGGTTCTTGTTGGTGCACAGCACAAATTAGTTATATATGGGGATAGTAGTTTTTTCATCTTCAGTTGTCTCTGATGCAGCTTATACGAAATAATTGTTGTTCTGTTAACTGAATACCACTCTGTAATTGCAAAAAAAAAAAAAAAAAAGTTGCAGCTGTTTTGTTGACATTCTGAATGCTTCTAAGTAAATACAATTTTTTTTTATTTAAAAAAAAAAAAACTTTTATTTTTTATAGATAGGGTCTCACTGTATTGCCCAGTCTGATCTGGAACTCTTGAGCTCAAGCAATCCTCCCTCTTTGGCCTCCCAAAGTGCTTAGATTATATGCATCCACCACCAGGTCCAGCCCAAAACTTTTTTTTTTTTTTTTTTCCTTTTTTTGAGACAGAGTCTTGCTCTGTCACCCAGGCTGGAGTGCAGTGGCACAATCTCAGCTCAATGCAACCACCACCTCCCAGGTTCAAGCAATTCTCCTGCCTCAGCCTCCCAAGTAGCTGGGATTACAGGCACCCACCACCACACTGAGCTAATTTTTGTGTTTTTAGTAGAGACGGAATTTCACCATGTTGCCCGGGCTGATCTCAAACTCCTGACCTCACATGATTCACCTCCCTCGGCCTCCCAAAGTGCCAGGATTACAGGCATGAGCTGCCACACCTGGCCTCCAAAACTTCTTTTAATGGAATTCAAACATGTTTTCTGCTCCACTCTATGTCTCTTCTCCTTGTGGGACTTCAGTTACATGGGTGTTATCTTTTGATGCAATCTCACATGTCATTGATGAGCTCTTCTCTCTCTTTTCCTTTTTCTATCTCTGTGCTTCGGTTTGGATTATTTATATTGATCTGTCTTCAAGTTCCCTGATCTTTTATTTGATTGTGTCCAATCTGCTTATTTTTAATTGAGATGTAATTCACATAACATTCACCTTTTTAAGTGTACAATTCGTGGTTTTTAGTATAAAGTTGTGCAACTACCATAACTATTTAATTTCAGAACATTTCATCACCTCAAAAGGAAACTCTATCAGCATTAGCAGTCACTTGTTATTCCCCCTTTAGTAACTAATCTACTCTCTGTCTCTATGGATTTGCCTATTTTGGACATTTCATTTAAGTGAAATCATAAAATATTTGATATTTTGTGTCTGGCTTCTTTTACATATTATAATTTTTCAAAGTTTATCATATTGTAGTATGAATTAGTACTTAATTCCATTTATGCATAAATAATATTCTATTGTATGGATATATCACAATTTGTTTATCCATTATTTAATTGAAGGACATTTGGGTTGTTTCCACCTTTAAGCTACTATGAATAATGCTGCTATTGACACTAATGTGTAAGTTTTATGTGGACATGTTTTCATTTCCCTTGAAAGTATGCCTAGAATAGAATTACTAGATCATAACTCTACATTTAACTTTTTTTCTTTCTCTTTTCCTTTTTTTTTTTTTTTTTTTTTTTTGAGACAAGATCTCGCTCCGTCACCCAGGCTGGAATGCAGTAGTGTAATCATAGCTTACTGCAGCCTTGAACTCCTAGGTTCAAGCGATCCTCCCACCTCAGCCTCCTGAGTAGCTGCGACTATAGGCATGTGCCACCATGCCTGACTAATATTTTTATTTATTTATTAATTTATACAGGTGGAGTCTCACTATGTTTCCCAGGCTGGTCTTGAACTCCTGGGCTCAAATGATCCTCCTTCCCTGGCCTCCCAAAATGCTGAAATTACAGACATGAGCCACCTGTATTCAGCATTCAGTCTCTATATTTAACTTTTAAATGAACTGCCAAATTGTTTTCCACAGCAGCTACACCATTTTACATTTCTATCAGCATTGTATGAGGCTGAATTTCTCCACAGCTGTGCCAATACTTGTTATTGCCCTTTAAAATTATTATTACAGCCGTTCTGGTGGGTGTGAAGTTATATCTCCTTGTGGCCTTGATTTGAATTTCCCTGATGACTAATGATATCAAGCATATTTCCACGTGCTTATTGGCCATTTGCAGAACTACTTGGGAGAAATACTTATTCAGGCGTATTCAGATTCAGATCCTTTGCCTTTTTATTTTGGAGATGGGGTTTGCTCTGTTGCTCAGGTTGGAGTGCAGTGGCTTGATCGTGGCTCACTGCAGCCTCAACCTCCCAAACTCAACCAGTCCTCCCACCTCAGCCTCCTAAGTAGCTGGAACCACAGGCACAAGCCACCACACCCAGCTAATTTTTTTTCTTTTTCTCTCTCTTTTTTTTTTTTTAAGAGATGGGATCCCACTACATGGCCCAGGCTGGTCTTTAATTTCTGGCCTCAAGAAATGCCCCCATGTTGGCCTTCCGAAGTGCCAGGATTACAGACATGAGCTGCCACACCCAACCCCCATTTTAAAATTGGTTTTTTTTTTTTTATTATTGAGTTATAAAAGTTCTTTCTATAGTAGATACAAGTTCCTTGTTAGATATATAAATTACAAACATTTTCTCTCATTCTGTGGGTTGTCTTTTCATTTTCCTTTGGTGTCCTTTGATGCACAAAGATTTCTAATTTTGAAGTCCGGTTTATCTATTTTTTTTTTCTTTAATTGCTTGTGCTTTAGGTGTCATACCTAAGAAACTCTTACCTAATCCAAGGTCCTGAAGATTTAGCCCTATATTTTCTTCCAAGAGTTTTACAGTTTTAGCTCTTAAGATCTTTGATCAGGCTGGGGGCACCGTGGCTCACGCCTATAATCCCAGCAATTTGGGAGACCAAGGTGGGATGAATGCTTGAGCCCAGGAGTTCAAGAACAGCCTGGACAACATAGTGAGACGCTATCTCAAAAAAAAAAAAAAATTGATCCATTCTGGGTTACTTTTTTGTACACGGTGTGAGTTAGGGGTCCAAATTCATTCTTTTGCATGTGGATATCCAGTATCCTACTATTATTTGTTGAAAAGATTTTTCTTTTCTCCACTGCATGGTCTTGGCATCTTTGTTGAAAATCAATTAACCAGCCGGATGAGGTGGTTCATGCCTGTAATCCCGGTACTTTGGGAGGCTGAGGCAGGTGAATCACAAGGTCAGGAGTTCAAGACCAGCCAGGCCAATATGGTGAAACCTCATCTCTACTAATAACAAAAAAAAAAAATCAGCTAAGCATGATGACACATGCCTGTAGTCCCAGCTACGCGGGAGGCTGAGCAGAAGTATCGCTTGAGCTGGGATTGAGCTTCGGTGAGTCAAGATCGCACCGCTGCACACCAACCTGGGTGACAGAGTGAGACTCTGTCTCAAAAAAAAAAAAATCAATTAATCATAGACTCTCACTTTTATTCCATTGATCTACATGACTGTCCTTTTGCCAGTACCACCCTGTTTTGATACTGTAGCTTTACAGTAATTTTTGAAAATCAGAAAGTGGGAGTCCTCCAACTTTGTTCCTTTTCAGGATTATATTGGTTTTTCTGGATCCTTGGCACTTTCATATGACTTTTAGAATCATCTTGTCAATTTCTGCAAAAGAGGTAGTTAAAATTTTGACAGAAATTGCATATATCAATCTGTATATCAATTTGGAGAATATTGCCATCTTAATAATATCAAATCTTCCAACTTATGAAAACAGGATGTTTTTCCATTTATTTAAATCTCCCTTAATTTCTTTCAATAACATTTTGTAGTCTTCAGTATAGAAGTTGTATTAGGCCATGCTCACACTGCTATGAAGAAATATCAGAGACTGGGTAATTTATAAAGAAAATAGTTTAATTGACTCTCAGTTCCACATGGCTGGGGGAGGCCTCAGGAAACTTATAATAATGGCAGAAGGGGAAGCAAACATGTTCTTCTTCACGTGGCGACAAGAGAGAGAAGTGCTGAGCAAAGGTGGAAAAACCATCAGAAAAACCTTATAAAACCATCAGGTCTCGTGAGAACTCAGTCACCATCATGAGAACAGCATGGGGGTAACTGCCCCCGTGATTCAGCTACCTCCCACCAGGTCCTTCCCATGACACCTGGGGATTATGGAAACTGCAATTCAAGATGACATTTTGGAGGGGACACAGAGGCAAACCATATCAGAAATCCTGTACATCTTTTGTTAAATTTATACCTAAGTATTTTATTCATGTTGATGCTATTATAAATAGAATTGTTTTCTTAATTTTATTTTCAGTGTTCATCCCTAGTGTATATTCTATGAAATACAATTGATTTTTAGCTGGGTGTGGTGGTTCATGACTGTAATCCCAGCACTTTGGGAGGTTGAGGTGGGCAGATCACTTGAGGTCAGGAGTTCAAGACCACTCTAGCCAACATGGCGAAATCCTGTCTCTACTAAAAATACAAAAATTAGCTTGACATGGTGGCACATGCCTGTAATCCTAGCAACTCAGTTTCTGAGGTGGGAGAATCACTTGAACCGGGGAGGAGGAGGCTGCAGTGAGCCAAGATTGTGCTACTGCACTCCTGCCTGAGTGACACAGTGAGACTCCATCTCAGAAAAAAAAAAAAAAATACATTTGATTTTTGTATGTAATCTTAAATTCTGAAACTTTATGTATCTTGTTGATAATTTTTAATAGTTTTTAGGTGGATTCCTCAGAGTTTTCTATATACAACATTATATCATATCATTTACCAATAGAGATAGTTTTACTTCTTTCTTTTCAATCCTGATGACTTTGGTTTCTTTTTCTTGTCCAAGTACCCTGGATAGAACCTCTAGTACAATGTTGAGTATAAATGACAAGAGCAGACACCTTTGTCTTATTCCTGATCTTAATGGGAAAACATCCAATCTTAAGTACAAAGTTAGATATGGGTTTTTCATAGGTGCCTTTTATCATGTGGAAGATGTGCTCTTCCACCCAAAAAGGGCAGGACGCACATTCTTCTCAAGTGCACATGGACTTTTCCCCAAGATAGACCACATGTTAGGCATAAAACGAGTGTCAATAAATTTACAAAGATTGAACTCATACAATATACCTTCTCCAACTACAGTAGAATAAATTCAGAAATTAATTTCTAGTTTGTTGAGTGTTTTATCATGAAAAGGGGTTGGATTTTGTTAAATGCTTTTTCTGCACCTATTGAGATGATCATGTAGTTTTGAGGTTTTATTCTATTGATACAGTGCATTATGGTAATTGATTTTCAGATATTAAACTAACCTTGCATTCCTGGGATAAATCTTACTTGGTCAAAATGTATAATTGGTTTTATATGTTGCAGGATTCAGTTTATTATTTTGTTGAAGTTTTACATTCATATTCATAAGAGATATTGATCGGTGGTTTTCTTGTCTTGTAATGTCTTTGTCTGGTTTTGATATCAGAGAGTACTGGCCACACAGAATGAGTTGGGAAGTGTTTACTTTTCTTCTATTTCTTGGAAGAGTTTGTGAAGAATTGATATTAATTCTTTAAATGTTTGACAGAATTCACTACTGAAGCCATGTGGACATGGGATTTTTTTTGTGGATGGTATATTACTATTATTATTACTATTACTACTACTACTATTAATTAAATCTCTTTACTTGTTATATGTCTATTGAGATTATCTGTTTCTTCTTGAGTCTGTTTCAGTAGTTTGTGGCTTTCTATAAATTTGTGCATTTCATCTGGAGTATCTAGTTTATTGACATGCAATTATAGTCCTTTTTTTATTTCTGTAAGGTCAGTAGTAATATCCACACTTTCATTCTTGATCTTAATATATTGAATCTTCTTTTTTTTAATCTGTCTAGTAAAGGTTTGTCAATTTTGTTGATCTTTTTGAAGAATTAACTTTTAGTTTTGTTAATTTTCTCTATTATCTGTCTATAGCGTATTTTGTTCATTTCTGCCTTAATTTTTATTATTGCCCCTTTTCACTTGCTTTAGATTTAATTTTCCCTTCTTTTTCTAGGTTTTTAAGGTGGAAGTTTGGGTTGTTGAATTGTGATCCTCCTTCTTATTTTATGACACCTTTAGCAGCTATGAATTTCCCTCTAAACACTGTTTCTCCTGCATTTTATAAGTTTGTCATGTGATTTTTTTTCATTCCTCTCAAAGTAATTTCTAATTTCATTTGTGATTTACATTTTTTGAGATAGGATCTTTCTATGGTACCCAGGCTGATCTTAAACTTCTGCCTTCAAGTGCTCCTCCTGCTTTGGCCTCCCAGGTAGCTGGGATTAGAGGCACACATCACTCTTCCCAGCTCCCTGGTGATTTCTTGTTTTACTAATTGGTTATTTAGGAATGTGTTGTTTAATTTTCACATATTTATGAATTTCCACATTCTTTTTGTTTTTGATTTCTAATTTCATTCTGTTATGGTCGAAGAACATACATTGCATGAGTTCAACCTTTGTAAGTTTATTGACACTTGTTTTATGGCCTAACATATGATCTATCCTGGGGAACAGTCCATGTGTACCTAAGAAAAATGTGCATTCTGCTGTTGTTGGGTGGAGTGTTCTTTTGATGTCTATAGTGTTAATTCCTCTTTTTCTTTGCTGATCTTTTTTCTAATTGTCAGTTTTTGCATTTGTATTTTGAAGCTATCTCCAAAATCACTATTTCTTCTGTAAGCTCAAATTTGCTATTTAACCCCTCTAGTGAATATTTTATTATAGTTATTGTATTTTTCAACTCCAGAGTTTCTATTTTTTAAAAAATAATTTCTCTGCCAGTCATGGTGGTTCATGCCTGTAATCCCAGCACTTTGGAAAACCAAGGTGGGTGGACAGCCTGAGCTCAGGAGTTTGAGACCAGCCTGGGCAACATGGGAAAACCCTATCTCTGCCAAAAATACAAAAAATTATCTGGATGTGGCGTGTGTCTGTGGCCCCAGCTACTTTGGAGGCTAAGGTGGGAGGACTGCTTAAGCCTGGAGGCAGAGATTGCAGTGAATCAAGATTGTGCCACTGCACTCCAACCTGGGTGACAGAGTGAGACCTCATCTCAAAATAATAATAATAATAATAATGATAATTTATATCTCTCCATTGATATTTCATATATGGTGATACATTACAGATACAGATATATTCTCATACTTTCCTGTAGTATGTAGTATTCAGACTAGATTGTTTCAGTGTTTTGAACATATTTAAATAGTTGATTTAAAGTCTTTACCTAGTAAGTCCAACATGTGGCCTTCTTCAAAGGCAGTTTCTACAGATTCCTTTTTTTCTTGTGAATACCTTTTTGTTTCGTAATTTTGGGTTGAAATTGGACTTTTTAAATACTATGATGTGGTAACCTGAAAGTCAGACTCTCCCCCGCTCTCCAGTGTTTGTTGTTGTTGTAGTTGTCATTTTTTTATTTAGTGACTTCTCTGGGTTAATTCTGTAAAGTCTATAATCTTTGTTGTATGTGGGCAATGAAGTCTCTGGTCAGCTAGCTTAGCAGTCAGCTAATGATTAGACAAAGATTTCCTTTATTAACTAAAAGCAAAAAAGTCATCCCAGTCTTTACTGAGGGTGTGTGTGTGTGTGTGTGTGTGTGTGTGTGTTGGAACACACCTATGTTTTTTGAGACAGAATCTCGCTCTGTCACCCAGGCTGGAGTGCAGTGGTGTGATCTCGGCTCACTGAAACCTCCACCTCCTGGGTTCAAGTGATTCTCCTGCCTCAGCCTCCCAGATAGCTGGGACTACAGGCGCCAGCCACCACACCCGACTAATTTTTGTATTTTTAGTAGAGACAGGGTTTCACTATGTTGGCCAGGCTGGTCTCAAACTCATGACCTCATGATCTGCCTGCCTCAGCCTCCCAAAGGTCTGGGATTACAGGCGTGAGCCACCGCGCCCAGCCTGGGACATATCTTTCACACTCAGCCAGGTAGTGTCCAACTACACCTTAGTTTTCACTTCCTACTTGCACAGAACATCAAAATCAGCCACAAGTGATAACAGAGCTTTCTCACTCTGTCCTGAGCACACACACAGCCCAACACATGTGTGTCACCTTGCAGATTTCCAGGAATATGGCAGAGTTCCTCGAGGCTCCTGTGGACATCTAATTCCCCAGCTTTTCCTTTTAAGCTTTTTAGTCTGAGTTTGTAGCGGGTGGAAGGGGAGGGGGTGTGTGTGTGTGTGTGTGTGTGTGTGTGTGTGTGTGTGTCCCAACTGTTATCCATTGCTTCAGGCAGCCATGAAGTTAAAACATTTGCCTTTGTTTTCAACAAACATTTCTTCCTCCTCCAGGGAGAAGGCTGTTCGCAATAGACTAGATTCAAGCCAGCCTTGTAACCGGTGTCTTCCAAGGAACTACCGGAAAGGCCAAATAACGACAATTTCCTTGAGCACAGGTCTTTGGAAGGGTTCCATCTCTATTTCACCCCCCTCTAGTGGCTGCCAAGGGGACTCCCTAAGAGGGAATGCAAGCTGTTACTTTTCAAGGCTACTGCTGACCTAGTGAGCAGGGAATGAGACTAGAGCAAGTTAAAATGGCACAAAATTTGCTGTTCTTACAGAGATTGAACTTTTGTTTCTTTTAAGTACACTGTCCCCAGGTAACTGCAAGCATTGGTTAATTTTCAGAGTTTTGAAAAAGTTGGTTCTACCCATTTTTGCCAGTTTTTGTTGTTATTGTTGCTGTTGCTGCTTATATCCAAAGGGGTAAAGTTTTGGAGGGTCTTTTGGAGGCCATTTTCCCAATCTGCTTTTAATACTGTCCAATGAGTATTTATTTATTGAGACAGGGTCTTGCTTCTCACTATGTTGCCCAGTCTAGACTTGAACTCCTGGGCTAAAACAGTCCTCCTGCCTCAGTCTCCTGAGTAGCTGGGACTCCAGGTGTGCACCACCTTGCCCAGTACCAATGAGTGTTTTTATTTTAGTTAATATATTTTTTAGTACGATAATTTTCTTTTCTTTTCTTTTTTTTTTTTTTTTTTGAGACAGAGTCTCACTCTGTCCCCCAGGCTGGAGTGCAATGGCGCCATCTCAGCTCACTGCAACCTCTGCCTCCCAGATTTAAGTGATTCTCCTACCTCAGCCTCCTGAGTAGCTGGGATTACAGATGCCCGACACCACGCCCAGCTAATTTTTGTATTTTTAGTAGAGATGGGATTTTGCCATGTTAGCCAGGCTGGTCTCAAACTCCTGACCTCAGGTGATCCGCCCACCTCAGCCTCCCAAAGTGCTGGGATTACAGGCATAAGCCACGGTGCCTGGCCAGTACGAGAATTTTCATTAGGGTGTTTTGTTTTGTTTTGTTTTTAAGACAAGGTCTCACTCCGTTGCCCAGGCTGGAGTGCAGTGGTGTGATCGTAGCTCACTGCAGCCTCAACCTCCTGAGCTGAAGTGATCCTCCCACCTCAGCCTCTTGAGTAGCTGGAACTGTAGTTGTGTGCCACCACACCTGGCTAATTTTTTAATTTTTTGTAGAAATGAGGTCTGTTTCCCAGGCTGGTCTCAAACTCTCAGGCTGGGATTACAGATGTGAGCCACTGCACCAGGCCAGGTTTTTTTTCTTTTTAATATAATAGCTGTATTCAGACATAATTTATATACTATACAGTTCACCAGTTAAAGTGTACCATTCAATTCACATGACTGTGGTCTAATCACAGAGTTGCAGTTTTTTTTTTTTTAACCATTTTTACGTCTCTATCGAAATTCCCCACCTCTTAACACATTGTTTTTATCTTTTCCTATGGGATCTTTAACATATTTACCACTTATCTTGTCTGCTAATTCCAACATTGGATTATCTGATAATTTGTTTCTATTATCTTACTTTTTCTTAACTAAGAGTCATGTTTTCCTGTTTCTCCACATGTCTGATAATGTATTATTGCATATAGGATGTTGCAGGTAAAACATCGTGGCGATTCTGGATTCTATTACCTGCCTTCAAACAGAGTTGAGTTTTGTTCTAGCAGACAGTTAGATTACCGGCATATCACCGGAACTAGTGGAGGCTTGGTTTTCCACACTTTATTAGAATGTATTTATGCATTCTAATATTTATGCACTTTATTAGAATGTTTTGTCCTCAGACCTGGGCATGGTCCCTCTGGGATGTCAGTGGAAAGCAGGAGGTGTTTACCAAGCTCACCTGACATGAGACTCAAACTCCAAACACTGTTTCCCCTGAAGTGCGCAGGTACTGACGTCTCTGCTTAGCACTTTCAGGCTTCCAGCTGTTATTTTTCCCGAATCTCTTTGGCGTCTTCACTCATGTAGTTTAGGGGTCAGCCAAGGATTTGAGGAAAATATGCACATAGATTTGGTGCTCTGCCTTTGTAGCTCCCCTCCTGTCTCGTTCTCCCTCCTCCACTTCCGGCTGCTCGGGCAGCCTCCAGCTCTGTCCTCTGACTCCTCAGGCTGTAGCTTCTATTTGTTCTGTGTCCCCATGTTCCACAAAAACTGGGAGGTGCTCTCCAAAGAGAAGCCATAGAAACGTGGCTCTCAGCCCGCATGGTTCCCTTCTTTTAAGAATTAAATCCCGGCCGGGCTCGGTGGCTCACGCCTGTAATCCTAGCACTTTGGGAAGCGCAGGCGGGCGGATCACTATGTCAAGAGATCGAGAGCCCCATCTCTACTAAAAAATACAAAAAATTAGCAGGGCGTGATGGCGAGCGCCTGTAGTCTCCAGCTACTTGGGAGGCTGAGGCAGCAGAATTGCTTGAACCAGGGAGGCAAAGGTTGCAGTGAGCCAAGATCACACCACTGTACTCCAGCCTGGCACCTGGTGACAGAGTGAGACTCTGTCTCAAAAAAAAAAAAAAAAAAAAAAGAAGAAAAATAAGAAGAAGAAGAGGAATTATTAAATCCCGAGAGGGGATCATGGCAGACGGGAATTAGGACTAGATTGCAGCTTCAGACAGAGCAGCATGTGGAGGCTCACACTGTGAATTTTAGCTCCAGATCAACTACAAGAACAAACCAGCAATCCAGAGAGGACCCACAGACCCTCTGAAGGAAGCGGACTGCTCCTGCAGGAGCCGGGGAGACACCCCAAATACTACTGAAATTATAAACTGGAAGCAAACCAACCTTCAGCATATACGTGATGACAAGGCCTGGGAGGATTCTGTCAGAGAAAGGAGAAGGATAGAAGCTTGAATCTTGAATGACTTCATGGAGCAGACTGGTCTGGCATAATGGAACATCTCTATGGACTGCTGCATGAGTGTTCAATAATACTTTATTTTGTTTGAAAAAAATAAAATAAAAAATAAAAATAAAAAAATAATTAAATCCCACCAAGTTGCTGTCTGGTGTTTTGTTTTGTTTTGTTTTGTTTTTGTTTTTGTCATTCTCCAGTAGCTTCAAACCATTTAAAAAAGATTTACATAAGAGTTTATCATTGTTACCTTAAAGAGGACTAGTCTGATATAAGTTGCTCTACCAATACTAAAAGTGAAGACCTTGTTCCAAAACTGTTACCCTTGTAATATGTTATTAAAAGGTATTCATTAATTGTCTATTTTATTGTACAAGTAATAAATACTCATATGTTTAAAAATTGCCAAATGATACAGAAATATACAAAAGAAAATTTAATTTTTGAGTAATTAAACAATTAATCAGTTTAATTATTCCCTTCCCCCTCCCCTCTCCAGGATAATTTGGCATGTATCCTTACAAACACACACAGACACATATATGGCTTTTACATGAATGGTATGATTCTATGTGTATTATTTAGTAATCTACCTTGTTGTCATTTAGTATGTTTTTTAGAGATTTTCTGTGAGTACAAATTTATTCTTTCATTAGGTATTCATAGAGCACTTGCTATGTATCAGGCACACTTCTAAGTCCTGGAGATAAATCAGTGACCCAAACTTCCAAAAAAAAAACTTGCCTTCACAGAGGTTATAATCTATCAAGGGTGGGAGGAGGTGAATCAGAAATAAACAATTAACAAAATAAATCAGGTGGGCCGGGCATGGTGGCTCATGCCTGTAATCCCAGCACTTTGGGAGGCCAAGGCAGGCAGATCACCTGAGGTCGGGAGTTCAAGACCAGCCTGACCAGCATGGAGAAACCCTGTCTTTATTAAAAAAAAGAAAAAAAAATTAAAAAATAAAAAAGAAACAATATAAATAAGATGTTGCGTGCCATGGAGAAAAATTAAGTGAGAAAGGCAATAGGATTGCTAACCATCTGGGAAGAGAAGGTGTTTGCAAATATTTTGAAGAGTGAACAAGGAAGGTGACATTTGAGCAGCTCGTAAGAAGTGAGGCGGTTTGAGAAAAGAACCCTCCAGGCACTGGGAACAGCAGGAGGGAGGACTTGGCAGGCGCCTGCCAGTGTGTTTGGGGCAACAGTCAGGAGGCCAGTGTCTGTGATGTGGCGTGAGCAGGTGGAGTAAGAGATAAGGTCAGATTGCTGTAGAGGACCAGGTGGCGCCGCGCCTTGGAGGCTACTCATTTCCTGTCTCTACATGTCATTCCATGGAAGTGGGTTAGCTGCATCCCCATTCACTTCAGCCGGCACCACAGAGCGTTCCTGTTAGCCCCGGCCCCCCACAGTCCAATGAATGTGTCTCTGCTGTGTGCTGCCTTACTGGCATGAGTCATTCTTAGTGACGCTGCAACTTAGCTATAGATTCTCAAAGCAGCTTTCCCTGTGATCTCTGGATACTTGCTTTGAATCCAGATTCTACCTTCCTTCATGGTGATTTCCCCCGCTGGAAACCATTGAGTGTTCTCCTGCCGGCAGACCTACCTCAGGATCAGGTCCCCCCCTGACCAGGTCTCCCCAGTCCCAGAGAAGAGGGGCTAAGATGACCATCCACTCCTTCCTGGAAGGCCTTGGACTTCTTTGGAAATCCATTCATCCTCTCCCTCAAAACCCAAGCCTACATATCAAAGACATATGTGAGAATCCTGCTTTTATGAAGTAATAGAAGGCTCCATTTCACCATTCTGTTAGGGCAAGGGTCCCTATCTAATGTACACTGCCATAAATAGCGGATAGCACTAAAGTTTTCCTGCCTGAAAGGAAGAGGTCTGTTTCAAGGTGAAACATTCAATCCATGGAAGCAGAGAACAGGGGCAGCCCCTTGGCACTCCCTTACATATGGATGTGCCATAATTTAATTGGTTGTTCCTCTACTTTTGGATATTTCTTTCCCCTCCGTTTTCATTATTATAAATAATTCTGCAATGAGTATCTTGGCATGAGTGCAAGATATTTCTTTAGAATAGATTCTTGAAAGCAGAATGTCGGGTCAAAAGACATAAGCATTTAAATTTAAAACATCCCCAAATTGCCCTACAAAAACGCTTCACCAATTTTTATTCTCATAGGAATGTCTGTTTCCCCCACTCCATCACCATCACTAAATATTAAGAATCATTTTCACCTTTGATATTAGTATCGTTTCAATTTCCATATCTCTGGTTGCTAGTGAGGTTGAACATTTTTTATGTTTGTTGGCTGTTTTTCTTTTTCTGTAAACTGACTATTCATAACCTTTGCTTTCTGATGGATCGTTTGCCATTTCCATAACTTGCACATGTTGTTTTCAGTGTATTCCTGGGTATTTTGAAGTTGTTGTAAATGATTACTACAGATGAACAGAAAAGCTATTGATTTTTAGTACATTAGTCTTATTTCTAGCATTCTCCTGAACATTTTTCTTGATTTTAATAGTTTTACAATCGATTATTTTTCCTAGGGATACTATCAGATCATTTGCAATAAGGGTTTATGGTGATTACTGATGTATTTAGACTTATGCCTACTATTTTTATTCTGTATTTCTTTTTTTTTTTTTTTTTTTTTTTGAGACAGACTTTCACTCTTGTTGCCCAGGCTGTAGTGCAATATTGTCCAGGCTTGAACCCGGGTTCAAGCGATTCTCATTCCTCAGCCTCCCAAGTAGCTGGGATTACAGGCATGAGCCACCACACTGGCTAATTTTTTGTATTTTTAGTAGAGACAGGGTTTCACCATGTTGGCCAGGCTGGTCTCGAAGTCCTGACCTCCAGTGATCCGCCCACCTCAGCCTCCCAAAGTGGTGGGATTATAGGCATGAGCCACCTTGCCCAGCTTTTATTCTATATTTTCTGTTTCCTGGTTTCTTTTTTAATTTCCTGCCTGTTGAGGCTTGGGAGCATTTCTTTGTTCCTTTCATAGTCTAGAAGTTCTGTATTCTGTTTCTATGCTTCTCGTGGTTGCGCTTGCATATTTTGTTAAACACTGAAACAAAATTTTTCTGTCAATGTCAGGAATCTAATCAATTTATAACCTCCCCTAAACAAGATAAAATCGTTAATACACTTGAACCCAACTTCCCAGGCCTCGTTTCCCTTGTTTTATTAAAATCGCTTCAGATCTTAGTACCAGATTGGTTTTTTTTTTAAATCATTTTTCACGTTGCATCTCTATTACTTAGGAATACTTTATTTTTTTGCTTTTTGCTGTATAGAATGTTCTATTTTCTTTTGTCATCTCCCATGATTTAAAAGATAGTAATTCTGTTTTTAATTTTACTACGGATCGATTTTTATATTCATGAAATTTCTCTGATGATGAAAGGTAAAAACAATCAATATCTCCTCACTCCCTTACTTGATGTCAAATGAAGGTTTTAATGTACCTTTGCCTGCCTTGCCCACTTCTCACTCATTTCCCAGTCTTTTACAGTTTACTGTGGGTTTATCAGTCCCAATTTGCATTGTAATTATGTGCATCTTTTTGAAGAATAGATTTTTTGTTCAAATCTTATGATTTACTTAGTTGGTTTTAATGCTTGCAACCAGTCTTCTATATTACAATGCTCCCATTTCCAAGATTTAATTTTAATTCATCTCTCGAGTAGCTCAAGTTTGTCTTCAAGTTGTTTACTGAGGGAGAACACATTTCTGCGTCATTCTCTATAAATCTGGACAGTATTTCTGTTGTTTTCCCACACCAATGACAACTTGTTGGGTACAAAATTTTTGTGACCATCTTTTTCACTCAAAACTATAACCGTTGCTGCCTATCTTCTGGTGTTTAGAAATGACAAGGCAAAACCTAAGGCTAGCCTAAATTTTCCGCTTTGTAATACAATTTCATGTACAGATTCATTTATTTTTCCTTCACGTTGGAAAAATTCTTTTTTTTTTGAGACAGGGTCTCGTTCTCTCTCCCAGGCTGGAGTCCAGTGGCATGATTATAGTTCACTTTAGACTCAAACTCCTGGGCTCAGGGGGATCCTCCCACCTCAGTCATCCAAGTAACTGGGACTGCAGGCATGTGTCACCCCACCCAGCTAATTTTTGTATTTTTTGTAGAGACAGGGTTTCACCATGTTGCCCAGGCTGGTCTCAAACTCCTGGGCTCAAGTGATCCACCCACCTCGGCCTCCCAAAGTGCTGAGATTACAGGCATGAACCACCACGCCCTCAGCTGAAAAGATTTTCTCCAGTAAGGATAGGTCCTGGTGTATAATTCTGTATAAATTTTCTCTGGAACTTATTGATTGGTTTACCCAATCATTTTCAGCCCAGGAAATCACTTCCTCTTGGGTATGTGACTATCATGTCTGTTTGTTTGGTTGTCATGATCACAAACACCTGTTGGCTGTGCCCGTCTCTCCATCAGCTCCCACCAGGGTAACACGACAGCCTTCAGACGGATCTCTCTGCTTTCCCTCAGCCCACTTCTCACTTTTCTGTCCGTGTCAGGAATCAAATCAATTCATAACCTCCCCTAAACAAGAAAAGATCATCAATACACTTGAACCCAGTTTCCCATGCTTCCTGTCCCTTGTTTATCGAAATAATGTGAGATATTAGTACCAGGTTTGTTTTTGGTTTTTCGGTTTTTTTGGAGACAAGAGTCTCACTCTGTCGCCCAGGCTGGAGTGCAGTGGCGCGCTCTCAGCTCACTGAAACCTCTGCCTCCCGGGTTCAACCGATCTCCTGCCTCAGTCTCCCGAGTAGCTGGATTACAGGCGCCCTGTCACCATGCCTGGCTAATTTTTGTATTTTCAGTAGAGATGGGGTTTCGCCATGTTGGCCAGCCTGGTCTCTACTCCCGAACTCAAGTGATCTGCTCGCCTCGGCCTCCCAAAGTGCTGCAATTACAGGCGTGCGACACGACACCCCACCAGTACCAGGTTGTTTTTTTAGAATCTTTTTTCACATTGCATCTCTGTTACTTGGGAATACTTTATTTTCCGCTTTTGCCGTATAGAATGTTCTGTTTCTTTTGTCATCTCCCATGATTGAAAAGACACTAATTTTCTCAACTTCCATTCATGACTTTTGAGGGCAAAGCCCCTGACGGCGTCACTCACTGCTGCAAACGCTGGCTGTCTGTGGCTCTCAGAATATGACCCAAACTCCATGGCAGCCTCTGGCGAGTGTCCCCAACCCTAGTGGGCTCACCAGCCATGGCATTCCTCCCTGCTGCCTGCGATGCAGCTGCACTGGCCTCCTCTCGCTCCCTCACAGAGCCCTGTTCCCTCCTGCCTTCTCTTCACTTTCTGCTCCTTCTGCCTTCATGGTCTGGCCAACCCCTCGGGGTTGCTGAGATGTCAGCTGAAACATTGCTTCTTCAGGAAAGCTCTCCCTAACTCCTTCACCTCCACTCCTTTTTTTTTTTTTTTTTTTTTTTTTTTTTGAGATGGAGTCTCATTCTGTTGCCAGGCTAGAGTGCAGTGCTGCGATCTCGGCTCACTATAACCTCCCCTTCCCAGGTTCAAGCAATTCTCCTGCCTCAGCCTCCCAAGTAGCTGGGACTATAGGCGCGCGTCACCATACCCAGCAAATTTTTGTATTTTTAGTAGAGATGGGGTTTCACCATGTTGGCCAGGCTGGTCTCGATCTCTTGACCTCGTGATCTGCCTGCCTCGGCCTTCCAAAGTGCTGGGATTACAGGCGTGAGCCACCACGCCCGGCCATTCTCCACTCCTCTTTGTGTTCTGTTACAGCTCCCTACACATTGCCTTTCATTCATTTTTTCCCCCATCAGTATTTATTGAGTGCCTACTATGTGCCAGGCACCATTCTAGACTTCGGGATACTGCCGTGAATGAAAGAGACTAAGGTTTCTGCCCTCAGGGAGCTTAATTTCACAGATGCTCCTTCATAGCATTTCTTAGACTTATTACTTAAACTAACTGATTGTGGAATTGTTTTTGTTCTGTCTCCCCCCACAAAACAGTAAGCTGTATGAGGGCAGCGATCACATCCACTTGTCAACTCTTGTAGCTCTAGGATGTAAGATCATGCCTGGTATAGAATAGATATTTGATGGGTGAATTAATGCTATTTGTGGAAGTCAGGACGCTTTCATGTTGCAATCCATCTCAAACTAGCTACAGCAAAGAAAAAAAAAAGAACAAAGGGTAGATTATCAGCTCACTACCTGGAAAGGCTGTGGGCAGCTCTAGCCTCCTGCTCAGCTGGGTCCGGAGTATTGCTCCGTGCCAACAGGGCTCCCCTCTGCTCCCCTGCATGTGCTGATCTTATTTTCTCCTGCTCTAGATGGATTTCCTCCATGTTGCCAGGGGAGATGGGTACTGACAGTTCCAAATTCATATATTCTCAGCTTAGCAACACCAGGGGGAGAAAAAAAGAAAAGAAAAGCATTTGTTTCTCTCGGCATCTGTATATACACAGGGCCCAGACAGCTGGGGACTGCTCCAGCTTATACCCCCTGGCCCTTTTTGCTCTGTCCAAAAGAAGAGAGCATTCTGATTGGCCAGGCCTGGGTGGTCCACCTCTCCCTGAGGGTCTGGGGAAATCGGTGGGCAAGGCCCCCCAGTTGACCTTTGCCCCAGGATCTGACCTTGTCTCAGAGTTCAGGAGGTATTCCCCCAAAGGAAGAACAGGTATTACCAACAAGAAGAATGAAGTGTGCCACCTGGACAAACACAGTGGCTACCGTATGTTTTGGATAATGAGCTTCTTGCCTTCCTTCCTTTCTATAGCCATGCTTTTCACATCTCCCTCCCTCTCAGTCTGTCCCTTCTGTCTTTTTGTTAGTAACTGTTTCCTGAAAGTGCTGGCCTCGTGCTGAGGCTGAGCAATGGAGGAGTCCAAGGCACTCTGCGCCTGCTCTATGCGAAGCTATGTTCTGAGGACAGGGGCCTCAGGTGGCTTCTTTATACTTTGGGAAGCTCTGCTCTCTGGGCACCATGGTAATGATCCACCGGAGAAGGCTCCATCAAGTCATTTTGCCCTTCTAAGCCTGAAAAGCAGGTGAGTAGAACCCCCCCCTCACCCTCTGATTCAGGTGTTGAGGAGCTAGTGTTTCATCTGGAGGGGGCTGCCCAGATGCCCACTTCCCTGACTGTGTTCAAGGGCCAAGGCATAGATTAGAGCTCCCCGTCGTGCATGTGCAGTGCCCTCGACATTTGCCGCATCCGTTTAGAGGCTACGAGTCCCGAGGCCATGCTGTTTGAGGATACCACACACTGTTTTTGGGCAGCACAGAGTTAGGGTCTAGATTCAGATCATTATAAGCAGGTTTACACACTTGCATGAAAGTCCAGCGCGATATTCCCCAGTCGGGCAGGATATGGAGTGATTCTCCACTCTGCAGGACCGTCCTGGACACCCAGAGCACCCAGCGACCCTGGCCCCTGACCACTTAAACGCCAATGGCACACACCCCTTAATCATTGTGACCACCAAAAGTGTCCCCCCATCGTTTTCTAAGTGCTTACTGGGGGACTGTCTCCACATGGCTTCTCATCTTTGGAAAGCTTTGAACCTGGTTTACTGCTCGCCATACCCCCAAGTCCTGCCGGTATCCCGAGCCACTTCACTCCCTCAAGGATCCCCCTCTCCAGGAATGTGGCAACTACAATGCAGATCAAGGGAAGAGTGACCTTTGTTTTGCTAGAACTTTTCCAATAGTTGCTCAACATTTAGGAAAACCACTGAGAACAAAGCCCCTTTAGGTATTTTCGTGCCAGCATGTCACAGTGTCTGAGGCTGCGGCCCCTTCATGATGTCTGCAGAGCTGTCGTGATTGAGACCTCATCCTATAGCATTTCCCTTTATTTCTCCTTTGCTACTGTGCGCCCCCTGTTTGGACATGTTGACATTTGAACATGGGTGTTTGAAACCATGTACATAGTAGGTCATATTATTTACACATTTCTTTCTTCTTCTTTTTTTTTTTTTCTTTTTTTTTTTGAGAGGGAGCCTTGCTCTGTGGCCCAGGCTGGAGTCTGGAGTATAGGGGTGTGATCTTGGCTCACTGCAACCTCCACCTCCTGGGTTCAAGCAATTCTTCTGCCTCAGCCTCCTGAGTAGCTGGAACTATAGGTGCCTGCCCCAACACCCGGCTAATTTTTGTATTTCAGTAGAGTTGGGGTCTTGCCATGTTGGTCAGGTTGGTCTCGAACTCCTGACCTCAGGTGATCCACCTGCCTCAGCCAAAGTGCTGGGATTGCAGATGTGAGCCACCACGCCCAGTCTACTTATGCATTGATTTCAATATGGTAAACAGACTGTTATTTGGTTTGTGCAAAACATTTGTTATAAATCCAAATTGGGTGTGATAGGCTTGAAAACAATAAGCCTAGAAGTTAGGCAGATGTCAGCAACAAAAAGGAATATTTTGTTGTTGTTCAGAACGATCTTACTTTTCTTTTCTTCTTTCTTTTTTTTTTTTTTTTTTTTGAAACAGAGTCTTGCTCTGTCGCCCAGGCTGGAGTACAGTGGTGCAATCTCGGCTCACTGCAACCTCTGCCTCCTGCGTTCAAGCGATTCTCCTGCCTCAGCCTCCCGAATAGTGTGCCACAATGCAAAGCTAATGTTTTTTTGGATTTTTGTATTGTAATTTTATATATATATATTTATTGGTAGAGACAGGGTTTCTCCATGTTGGCCAGGCTGGTCTCGAACTCTTGAGTTCGAGTGATTCACCAGCCTCGACGCAGTGCTAGGATTACAGGCATGAGCCACCACGCCCAGCCCAATCTTACTTTTCTTAATAACAGACCCACAGCAAAGACATAGGACCTCCCCTTCCACCAGACACGTCAGCCTTTGAATCTGCTGGGGTCCCCCACAGCACCATGTTTCTGATTCCTCCACCTGTTACTCTCACAAGCATCACATCGAGACATTTCTGCTCCCTGGTCGGCCAGCCCTGGAGACGGAGAGTCCTGGCAGTGACAGACCAGCCAGGTTTGGAGAGAGCCCCTCCTCCACTCAGCAGTAGCTTTATCACCTGCTCAAGGCCACTGCTTTTCCCAGGATCTCCCAGAGTCCCTCCATTTTTCCTGAATCCTTTGTGGCTGTGAAGGACTCATACTTGATGGACCTAGAATCAAATTCAAGACAGGCACTGGGGGTTCCCCAGTCCCCCTTTTCCCCAGACATGGGTCCCCTGAAATATTCTCCCAGCCAGGGCAGGCGGTCTGGCTGGCCGTGGTCTCCACATCAACCCAGCCCGCACTTCCCATCCATGCTAGGGAAGAGCTGGGCGCCTCTCGGAATCCCGTAGCCATTCTGTCCTAACCATCCTCTCTCAGACTGCATGGAATCATGTTTGTTCTGGAAAACAGAGGAGCAGAAACAGGAGGTCTTCACTGGGATTCCAAGCACAGGGTCCTCTCTCACATCCCACTTGAAACTTCTCTGGGTCTCGCTAGCTTATGTTGCCTGTGTGAGTGCGCTGTGCTGAGCTGGGCCTGCTCCTCCTCTGACAGCCCTGATGACAGTCCCTGCGTGTTGCTGCATCCCAAATAAACGGAATTCCAACTGCAAAGGCAGTGACAGGTCATGTGGACGTTTTACTAAAGGTTTTGGGAGATGACACCAGAGTCATCATGCTCCCACAAGTTTGTTCCCCAATGTTCCCCATCCACAGCGGCTGCACACGCCTCTCCTCCCTCTCTGACCTTGCTTCCTTGCCTTCTCTTTCCGTGTGCTCCAGCCACCTCCCTGACACCCTCTCAAAGTCAGCGTGTAAAACCTGGGCATCCTTAGCCAGAGGTCCCCTGGGAGGCCTTGGTTCATCTCCCCCACCCTCTCCTGCTGGAAATACTCATGGTCTTCAGCAAAGAGACATGAGTGTGCTATTTCCAGCTCCAGCCCAGCCTCAAGGCACCCTCGTCCCCTCCCACCCCATCCATTGCCTTCAACTCTGAAATTTTGCTTAGGGATGTTCTTGCCAGCCCCAGCCTGGCCCACAGGGGACCCCAGTGATTACCACCAGTGCCCTGGAGCTTGTCAGACTCAGTGGAGGGGAAGTCCACAAGCCCTGGGATTCACCTGGAGCAGAACCAGCCTGCCCAACCTTCTGCTCCATCCACCCACTGTGGTACCACCACCCATCCCTCCCAGGGGAAAGGTGGTCTTTGCCAAGCTCTTTCTCCATGTCATCGTCTGCCATGGCTTCCACTGCCGTAAGCCATACATGTTTGCAGGGCATGAGAGAGTGGAGGGTGCCACAAAGCCCTGGGCTGTTCTGGGCTGTCCCTGAGGCTGTGTGACCCTGGCCCCGCAATCCCAATGGACCAAACTTGCCCCCTCAGAGATGTACCAGGAGCAGTGTCCCACCAGGGCCAGGGGCTGGCAGACAGTCCTCAGAGTACGGCCTTGTCTATTGAGATTGAGACCTGCTCACCTCCAGCTCCCCACATCTGTCTCCCCCTCTGATCCCAACTCTGATTTGGGTTGCCTTCCTCTCTGCCCGCTCACTAAGGGCTGGAATGCAGGTGACCCTCCAGATTCTGGAGGGTCTAACATTGTGACGAAACCCTGGCTAGACTGTTCCCACTCCAGCTGGCTTCAGACATTCCAGATTCTCGAAGTTGTGCAGTGCCCCTTGTCAAAAACACCTCTGGAACTCGTGCACATGTGTGGAGCGCCTTCCCACACCTGCTGACCTGGGGTTACTAACTCAAGGCCTGGCCTCCTAGCCCTCCACCATCAGGGGTCACAGAGCCACAGGGGCAATGGCTTTAGCAGCTAGGAGGCTGATGTGTGTTCCTCCTTCAGAAGCAAACCCTGGAAGGAGGATTCGCATGCAGGTGATTTAAGAAGGGTTCCCAGGAAGAGCCAGTAGGAGAGTGAGGCGTGGAGACCAAGAAAGGAAGGGGACTGAGTAAGGGTGGGCTATTGAGCAGTGTCCCACACAGGGTGACTTTGGCCCAGTCCCATCACAGGACTTGAAGGCTGGTGCAGTGCACATGTCAGATGGCCCAGTCCAGGGAGCAGTGGAGCTACAAGGTTTATAGCCCAAGCCCCGTAGTCACTGGTAAAGGCTGCCCTTGCCCCACATAAATTCCCAGGCACTTGCACTCTCCTTGCGTTCAGTTAAAATGGATTCCGGCCAGGCATGGTGGCTCACACCTGTAATCCTGGCACTTTGGGAGGCCGAGGCAGGCAGATCTTTTGAGGTCAGGAGTTCAAGATCAGCCTGATCAACATAATGACACCCTGTCTCTACTAAAAATACAAAAAATAACCAGGCATGGTGGCGTGCACCTGTAATCTCAGTTACTCAGGAAGCTGAGTCAGGAGAATCACTTGAACCCGAGAGGCAGAGGTTGCAGTGAGCCCAGATTGCACCATTGCACTCCAGTCTGGGTGACAAGAGCAAAACTCAGTCTCAAAAAATAAAAGGGTTCCAGGAGCCTGAGCTCAGCCTCTGGCAAAGATGGAGCGCAGGCTGCTAGAGGTGAAAGCACTCAGGTTGCTGGTGTGCAAAACTGACCCAGGGGTATAGGGGCAGACTGCAGAGAGCATTGGCTACAGAGTCACTCTGTAATCATTTCTCAGGGCAAACTCTTTCTCTATCCCAGGCCTGCAAACCTCTCACGCTCCTCTGGCATTTCCAGCCTCCGCTCTCAGTCTTTTCCCATCCTGGGAAGGGTCTCTCTTGCTTGCTGCAGGTCCGTCCCCTGGCATCTGCTCACCAGCAGGTGAGGCAGACCTGGAACCCAAACCAGTCCACGGGCCTCTGCTCCCAGCTCCTCTCCCCTCCAGGAAGGGATTCAATCCCTTAAGAAATGGGAAGTCTGTTGAGGTTGGAGTTTCCTACGTCCTTATAAAGGGGAATAGAAATCCCTTCCTCATTGAAGGGTAGCAAGGGCCTTGGGCATCCCACCTGCCCCACAGGAGGGAATCACTGGTCCTTCGATGCTCCGCTTTTCTCTTCATTATATTTTGCTATCTCCAGATTAAGTGTGGTGGAGAGACTTTGGGAGGTTGAGGCAGGAGGATCACTTGAGGTCAGGAGTTTGAGACCAGCCTGGACAACATGGCAAAAACCCCATCTCTACTAAAAACACAAAAATTAGCCAGGCATGGTGGCACACGCTACTAAGGGCGCTGAGGCACAAGAATCACTTGAACCCAGGAGGTAGAGGTTACAGTGAGCCGAGATCACCCCACAGCACTGCAGCCTAGGTGACAGAGCAAGACTCTGTCTCAAAAAAAAAAAAAAAAAGGGTGCAGTGGAGAGGGCTTCCCACAACCCCACAGATGTCTGGGTGTCTCACTCCAACCTGGGGTCAAGGTGTCACTGGGCTTTTATTTCAAAGGGTCACTGGTCAGCTTTGTCTCCCTATCCTCTTCCTTCCCATCCATTTCCTACTCACGCCTCATCAAAAAAGAAGGCTGGCTTTTCTTTGGCTTCATTGGGGCATTTCCTGTTCAGCTTGGGGTGGGGGAGTATGGTCAGTGTCCTCAGACAGGTGGATTCCCACTCTTCCAGGTCTCTGTTGGATCGCTGGCTGTTTGGACATCCCACCTTAATAGCCCTGGCCTCTGGCTGCATGTTAGAAACTGTCAGGAGTCCTGCCCTGTCCCCTCTCAGATATGGAATTTTCTCCATTGCTAAGCTATCCCCTGCCTATCTGGGGCCACCAAATCTATTTTGAAACTCAATCTCCAGTCTGCAACCCTGGCTCTACATCTGGATAAATTGTAAGAAATCTTTCAGTTGCATTAACAGAATACCAGTTCAACTTATTACAGGGAAAAGGGGAGATTTACTGATTCATTCATTGAAAAGTCACAGAGGCAGTTAGCTGCAGGCTCAGCTGGATCCAGGTGCTTAAACAAAGAGTTGATAAATGGCAGCCAGCCTGTGAGCCGAATCTAGCCTGCCACCTGTTTTGTAAATCACTTTTTGTTGGAACGCAGCCGTGCTTATTTGTTTACATACTGTCTGTGGCTGCTTGTACCCCACAACCGCAGAGCTGAGTAGCTGCAACAGAGACCACGGGGCTCTCAAAGCTCAGCATATTTACTATTGGCTCTTTATAGGAAGAGTCTGCCAACCCCTGGCCTAAACAGTACCATCAAGGATCTGCCTTTATCTCTCATTGCCTAAAGGCTGTCATTAGCCCCCTTGCCCTTGTCCCTGAATACAAAGACTGAGAGTGGCTGAAGTGTGACTCCCCAAGTAAAGACTAGGGAGAAGGATGCATGGCTTTGGAGCAGGCCAAAACAACAGATGTCCGCTCTACGGCTCTAAGCTTGTTCTCTGTGCAATGACAAGCCATAAGCCACTTGGAGTTTATCCTTCAGCTTGATGACATCCTGAATGAGCCTGTCCCTGTCTCCTTGTCAAGCCCAAAACAAAATCAACGAATGGTCATGGCCACAGCCCAAGTATCACAATACAGAGTGCAGAGTCAGCAGCACCGTTCCGGGGGCAGCGTGTGGATGAGGACCTCTTCACACCAGCCCCACCGCCTTATCCGATCTGCATGGAGCATGCCAAGCACATTTAATAATGTTCTGTTCAATCCCTCGGGCTGGGGAGGCCCCTTGGGGACAATTCTAGCCTTGCCAGTTGAAGTTCTGCAGGGAAAATAGTTCTTAAACTCTCACAATTTTTTGGTGAGAAGATCTCAAAACAGAAAATCCAAAAACTGCAAAGAACTTCTCCCATCACCCTCCTGCCACCAAGAATGCTCCTGGATCGTTGGTGGGGTAGCCAGGCACGGGAGGCAGTGCACCGTCCAGACTTTGACTGTCCAGCTTCTGAAGACAACAACCAAGCAGGGCCATTTTCAAAGAGCATCCCACTCTGAGTCACCTCCAGACGGGCGGGTTGGTGGGCAGTGTTTTCCGTGAACTGCACTGGGGCTCAGGTGTCACATTTTATTTGGACATCCTCTGCCATCTTGGGCCAGAGGAATCATGCCCTAATTAGCCCCAGCATCTGTTCCCTCCCCAAGGCCTAAAATCATCATGTGTGGACTCTGTGCCTTGGGGTAGCCTTTTTGAAACAGTACCAACTGCTTCCACAGTCCATTTACGAGGCACAAGGAATCCTGTACAATACCTAATAATTAGGGCAATTTCTGTCATTCCAAGAGAATGGCATTCGGGCCGTAAGAGGAGATTTGTACCCTTCCTGCCAAGAGACCTACTTCTTCCCTTTCACTGTCAACCACAGCTCCACGTCTTCCTAGTAAAGCTCTTTGCCAGTTCCCCACATTCATCTGGGGCAGGGAGGTAGATTTGGGTTATATAATTCAAGACAGTAAGTACAGCTTCTGAGTGTTGCCCTAGGCTGTCAGCCAAGCCTCTTTTCCAGACCCCTTTGCCGTTCCAAATGATCTATGCTGCCTCATTAAAGATGGTCTCAGTGACCCGAGGACATCACCTTTGTAACATAACAGCTGTACCTTCAGAGCACATGAAAACAATGATGGAATTACAGGGCACTGGAGCATCCCTCCAGCATGCCTCCTAATACCCATTTAGCACTGGTAAGTGAAGGGTGCAACAGCCCACATCTGAAGGGTGCTCCATATTCGAATTCCTTAGATGTATTCTGATACTGCATATCAGCATTAAAAATGCTGGTCTGGGCCAGGTGTGGTGGTGAACACTTATAATCCCAGCACTTTGGGAGGCCAAAGCAGGAGGATCACTTGAGCCCAGAAGTTTAAGACCAGCCTGGGCAACATAATGAGAACTCATCTCTACAAAAACTTTTAAAAAATTAGCTGGGCATGGTGGCATGCACTTGTAGTCTGAGCTACTCAGGAGGCTGAGGCAGAAGGATTGCTTGAGCCTGGGAGGTTGAGGCTGCAGTAAGCCATGATCAAGCCATTGTATTTCAGTATTTCAGTATTTCATTCTGGGTAACAGAACAAGACCCTGCCTCAAAAAAAAAAAAAAGTTCTGTGCGCGATGGCTCATGTCTGTAATCCCAGCACTTTGGGAGGCCAAGGCAGGCGGATTACAAGGTCAAGAGATCAAGACCATCCTGGCCAACATGGTGAAACCTCGTCTCTACTAAAAATACAAAAATTAGCTGGGCGTGGTGGCACGTACCTGTAGTCCCAGCTACTAGGGAGGCTGCGGCAGGAGAATCGCTTGAACTCAGGAAGTGGAAGTTGCTGTGAGCCAAAATCTCGCCACTGCACTCTAGCCTGGCAACAGCACAAGATTCTGTCTCAAAAAAAAAAAAAAAAAAAAAATTAAAAAAAAAAGCTAGTCTGTTTTTGGAGTATTGGGCCTTAGTGCCAGATGGCCATTGATGAGTAACATCACAACTTTATTATCTCCAACGACCTGGTATAATGCCACCTTCCATCTGTTTGTCCTAGATCAACATTGCTTGTCTGCTGCCATCCTTTCCTTTAGGGAACCACCCCTTCCTCATTCCATGTGGCTTAGGGGGCACTGATCCCCACTCAGTCCTCATCCCCCAGGCCCAAAGGTGGGTGTGTGATAAGAGCCTCCAAATCAGACTACTCTATTTCCAATCTCTAGCCATAGTGATTAGTTCAGGGATGGGCACATGACCAAGTTGGGCCAATCAGAATCTTCCCTGGGAGTTTTCTGTCAGAACAATCAAGAAAATGCTCCCGTATTCTCTGAGAATGGGAGATAGAGCTGCCTTGGCCATTTTCACTGTCCATGTGAAGAATAATTCTGCAATAGAAGAGAACGAGGCAAACAAGCAATGTGAACCAGAGAATAAACCAAGATGAGGGATGGAGAGGGATGGAGACAGGCACAGAAATAAAGAGAAACCCCTGGACCCAGTCATTTCTGAATACCTAGTCTAGGCTTTGAGAAAATAAAATATTATAAGCCCCAGTCTATTATTTCATCTTTGTTTAACATTGTAATTGAAACCAGAGGTTTCAATCCCAATAAATAAGGAATCTTCAGATAATGAGAAGTTATTGATGCAGTACTTTTAAAAATGCAAAACAGGCCGGGCACAGTGGCTCATGCTTGTAATCCCAGCACTTTGGGAGGCCAAGGCGGGTGGATCACAAGGTCAGGAGTTCAAGACCAGACTGGCCAAGATGGTGAAACCCCATCTCTACTAAAAATACACAAATGAGCCTGGCATGGTGTTGGGTGGCTGTCATCCCAGCTACTTGGGAGGCTGAGGCAGAGAACTGTTTGAACCCAGGAGGCAGAGGTTGCAGTGAGCTAAGATTGCACCACTGCACTCCAGCCTGGGCAACAGAGCAAGACTCTGTCTCAACAACAACAAAAAAGAATGCAAAACGCTGGACTGGACATAATTTTTTGTGTGGCAAAAATTAGGAGTAAGGTGAAAGGTACAAAGAACAGAGAAGGAGAGACACATGCACACACGTGCGCACACACACACACACACACAGAATATTAACCATATGGAGTTAAGCTCTTATTTCAAATTACTTTTATTCTTATTTTATACCTTGTCATCATGATATTGAGTAGTTTGTATGCATGAAGCTCTCCTCTGACATTCTACTCTAACTACAATGGTTTATTGTTTTATAACCCTTAACCCAGAGACTATGATGTTTGTTTATTGTAGAAAATGGTATTTACTCCTTGTAAGTTTGTTATAAGGAATTAAACTTTCCAGCAACCCTGTAATATTTCACCTGAACTGAGTATGACTTCAGTGCTCTTCTTTTATTTAAACCAACCAGCAGTACAAGACTGGTATAGTTTCTTGGCATTGGGAAAAAAGTATTTGTAAGGTTTTTTCAGCATAAGTTATACAAGAAAAACAAATACTGATTATAACAGACTCACATTAAAAACGCAATACACAATTTAAACTTTTTCTTCCACATCCTGGGCGTTTGAGTTACGTAAACCAATATGCTGTCCTTTCTCGTTCAGGTGCAATGGAAAGAATCTTGAGTAATACACCTTCTGAAGGGGAGGGATGAGGGGGGGCAAGGGCGAGGTGGATCAGCAGGGTGAGGCAGGAGGATGGGCTAGCTCATCGCTAGTGTTCCTGATACTCTACCCTCTTTCAGGGCCTGAGGATGCCCCAGACATTTTCAAGGTACCCAGATACCAGCTCTGAGCTAACACCGATTCCTAGAACTCCAGAATGCCACCGTGATGCACTGGTCAGAGTGGAAGTGTATGGGGTCAGGGTAAATGGAGCTGTTAACCTGAGTCTACCCCACAGAAGGCCCTGCGAGGTCCCAACCCTATCGTGCAGTCATTCTCTTGATTTCTGAAGGTGTCGTGGAAATCCACAGCGCCAGCAGCGCTGCATTCCCGCACCAGATCCCCGATCTCCGTGGATTAAGAGCTTTCTTTTTTCCAGAGGAAGTACTTAGTGTGATCTCCTGCATTCTCCTTCCCTAGCCAAACAAAATAGAAGCTATACTACCTCCCTGGGATAATTAGAGATGTTAGTGAAACCACAAACAGCTTGAAATATACAGAATTAGCTATTCCTATCACATAACAGCTAATTCCCCAATCTGGCTGTAGCCAAAGAAAGACAAGCCTTGGAGTGTGGCAGTGGATCACCATATGGTGTGTTAGCGACAACCATTTGCAGCTGCTGCCCCAGCCCTGGTCAGATCACGTGCGTCCCCCACAGCTGTCTTCCCGGCTGCCTCTCCTAGAGGTTGGCTGTGGCTCTCTGGTTGAACCATCGGTTCTCAACAGCCACATCCCCGGCAGCTCCAGTGCCAGGAGAGGCTGCAGCCTCCCCCATGGGTGGCTTCTTGTTCCCTCTCACGCCAGATGCCCTTCGTTCCTCGGTGTGTTGCTCACGACGCCTCAGATGCCACCATGGTGGCTCAGTTCACAGATGTGATGGAATCCGGTCACAGTTGGCACTGACCTTGCTCCACACTTCTGGGTGATTTCACTCCAAGATACAATGTAAGTGTGGAAGGGAGGGAAACATTTCCCACAAACAACCATGTCACTCAAAAAATGCATACCTAAAGCATAGAAAAATGTACAAAATCCTGGACACAGAGGCTCACACCTGTAATCCCAGCACTTTGGAAGGCCAAGGTGGGAAGATCACTTGAGCTCAGGAGTTTGAGACCAGCTGGGGCAACATGGTGAGATCACTTCTCTACAAAACAAAACAAAAAAACAAAAATTAGCCAAGTGTGGTGGCACATGCCTGTAGTCCCAGCTACTCTGGAGGCTGAGGTGGGAGGATCAATTGAGCCTGGGAGGTGGAGGCTGCAGTAAGCTGTGTTTGCACCACTGCATTCCAGCCTGGGGAGTAGAACAAGACTCTGTCTCAAAAAAAAATCAAAGAAAAATGTACAAAATCATTGTTGACATCTGACTTGCGTGTTTCTTTCAACCCATGAGAAGAGAGAAATGTTTTCAGAATGGCTGAACCCAAACAGTACCTTAGTAAGCAAGGGCCTTTCCATGTGGGCTGCAGTGCACCCCCAATGGCCACCTGCTCAAGGCCAGAAGGAGGAAAACCTCTTCCAACCCTCTAGCACTTTCTCTGGCTCGCCTGGTTGTCACCTCTAATCTCTTGCCTCCGCTCCTGCAGGAGTCCGCCTCTGCCTCCTTAGACTCTGGCACAAGCTATCAGCTGTTCAATTCCTCAGTTTCTCTCCAGATGAGGAAGGCTGGGGTGGAGATGGGCCACTGGTTGGTGTAATATCGACAAGAGAGACAGACTTTTCATAATGCCAGGATCCATCCCCTCTTGGCATATGGGCTGTGTCATGAGGCGGAAAGAGCTGTTGTCTGGTGACAAGTCAGATGACCACATGTCCCTTTGTCACCCTGGTCGGTGCACATCCCGTGCTTCAGGAAGGCGGATATGAGCACAGAGAGGAACGTGCACCCCCATAGTTGTCATTCCTATCTCAGGGTGCTTCCCACAGTTTCCCCCTGACTTGGAGTTGGTATTCCAAATTCCATCCCCTCTCAGGCTGATCAGTCTTCATTTCTTTGTGCTATAAATCTGCAAGCTTGGAAGTCCTACTGAAGTTACACTCTGGAGTTAGAAAAGAACCATTTAACCAAGATGCAGCTGGGCATCACTCATGGGGAAAAATCCCAGACAAGGCCCAGCCTTTAACCCACACATGCCTGGGTCCTCTTGAGCCGTCACTTCTGACACCCAAGAGCAGACTTGAAGTCAGTCCTTACATACCATGAAATGCTCCTCAGTGCAAACCCAACTCCCAAGTGACTAAGCATTTCTTGAAGAGCTGGAGGAGAAGGTTCCGTGACCCTATGCACAGCAGAATCCCTTGAGAATCTCCTTCAAAATCCATGCCCCTTCAGCATCTCTCCCAAAGACATTCGCCACCCTTTTCCCCTTCTCATTCTCCTTCTCCCACCCACTGTCCACTCCACAGCCTCTCCCTGCCAGGCTGGCGCTGGCCCTCCTCTGTTTTGTATATAAAAATCCTGCCAGGCTGAATATACCATTCAGCAAAAGAGAAGCCAGCCAAAGGGTGCTCTGCAAAACAAAAGCGCAGCCATCAGCTAAACAGCTCAACTAACCAAAACATTGTTCCCCGAGTGTACCCTGATGGACCTCAGTTCATCCCACCACTCCACGTCCAAAAGCCCAGATATAACTATGTTAAGCCTATTCTATTTTTAAAAATAAAATTTCTACTCCTCTCCCCAACCCATCTTTCTGTTCCTGTTCTCAATGTGTGAGGTTATGAAAGTAAAGAGACATTATATGAAACTGTCAAAAAATATTGAAATTAAATTCACTGTAGGCCGGGCAGTGTGGCTCAGGCCTATCATTCCAGCACTTTGGAAGGCTGAGGCTGGCGGATCATCTGAGGTCAGGAGTTCGAGGACCAGCCTGACCAACACAGTGAAATCCTGTCTCTACTAAAAATACAAAAAATTAGCCGGGCGTGGTGATGAGCGTCTGCGATCACAGCTACTTGGGAGGCTGAGGCAGGAGAATTGCTTGAACCAAGGAGGTGGAGGTTGCAGTGAGCTGAGATCGTGCCACTGCACTCCAGCCTGGGTGACAGAGTGAAACTCTGTCTCGAAAACATAAATAAATAAAATAAATAAATTCACTGTAGGCTAGTATCCAGGACGTTCACTGTTCATGTATTATCTTCTCACTAGAAGAAATTTTTTTTAGGTCTAAGGAACTGAGAAAGCAAAACTGTTCCTTAACACCTAGTTTAGTTTAGTTTTTAATCTTAAGACACCTAGGAATCGCATAATCAAGTCTGTTTCCCTTTTTCCTTTGGCTGTCAGGAAGCTCTGTCATTTTTAGAGTCCATCTCTACTATGAGTACCTTTGGATCCTAATACTACTGTTGGTTCCATTTCTTTTTCTACCCTGTTGTGTTTTTTAAAAAGTGTATAGTTCAATAATTTTTATTTATTCGTTTTTTTTTTTTTTCCAAGACAGAATCTCACTCTGTTGGCCAGGCTGGAGTGCAGTGGTACGATCTCGGCTCACTGTAACCTGTCTCCCCCCACCCCCGCCCCACGCTGGGTTTAAGCATTCTCCTGCCTCAGTCTCCAGAGTAGCTGGGATTACAGGCACGAGCCACCGCGCCCCCAGTCAGTTCAGTAGTTTTTAGTATATTTACAGAGTTGTGCAACTATCACCACGATTTAGTTTAAAAGCATTTTTATTTTTATCGTCCCCCAAAGAATCCTTGTGCTCATTTTCGTTCCTTTCCCAAAGTCAACCATTCGTCGACTTTCTGTCTCTATAGATTTTCTCTTCCTGGACATTTTCTATAAATGGAATTATATAACACATGATCTTTTGCGTCTAGTTTCTTTCATTGAGCATAATGTTTTTGAGGTTCATCTGTAGCATCCATCCATATTGCATTCCTTTTTATTGACAAATATTATTCTACTGTATGGACATAATACATTTTGTTTATCCACTCACAGCTGATAAACATTTGGGTTGTTTCTACTGTTTGGCTATGATAAATAACGCTGCTATGAACATTCTCACGTAAATCTGTCTGTGGACATATGTTTTCATTTCTCTTGGGCAGATAGATACCTAGGAGTGAAATTACTGGGTCACATGGTAAATTTTTGTGACGAATCTGACAAACTGTTTCCAAAGTATGGCGCCATTTGACATTCCCGTAAGTGACTTGTGAGGGTTACAGTTTCTCCACATGCTCACCAACACTTGTTATTGCTGATTTCTTCTATTACAGCCATTCCAGTGGGTGTGAGGTGGTATCTTGGTGGGATTTTAGTTTGTATTTCTCTAATGACTGATGATGTTGAGCATTTTTTCATGTGCTTATCGGCCATTTATACATGATCTTTGGTGAAATGTCCTTCAGCTCTTATGCCTTATTTTATTTTATTTTATTTTTTGGGACAGAGCCTCACTCTGTCGCCCAGGCTGGAGTGCAGTGGCACAGTCTTGGCTCACTGCAACCTCCACTTCCTGGGTTCAAGCAATTCTTCTGCTTCAGGCTTCCCCGTAGCTGGGTTTACAGGTACCCGCCACCACACTTGGCTAATGTTTATATTTTTAGTAGAGACACGGTTTTTCACCATGTTGGCCAGGCCGGCCTCAGACTCCTGACCTCAAGTGATTCACCCACCTCGGCCTCCCAAAGTACTGGGATTGCAGGCATGAGCCACTGCGTCCGTCTGCAATTTTTTTTAATTTTAGTTTTAATTTTTATTTGTTTTTATGTTATTTTATTACTAGTATTATTTTTAGAAAAGTTCTCACTCTGCTGCCCAGGCTGGAGTGCAATGGCAGGATCTCGACTCACTGCAACCTGTGCCTCCCAGGCTCAAGCAAATCACCTGTTTCAGCCTCCCATTATTATTATTATTATTTGAGACAAATTTCCTTCTTGTTGTCCAGGCTGGAGTGCAGTGGCGTGGTCTTGGCTCACCGCAACCTCTGCCTCCTGGGTTCAAGGGATTCTCCTGCCTCAGCCTCCCAAGTAGCTGGGATTACAGGTGCCCACCACCATGCCCAGCTATATATATATATTTTTATTTTTAGTAGAGACGGGGTTTCACCATGCTGGCCAGGCTGGTCTCAAACTCCTGACCTCAGGTGATCCGCCTGCCTCAGCCTCCCAAAGTGTTGGGATTACAGGCATGAACCACTGCACCCAGCCGTCCCACGCAATTTTAAATTGAATTATTTGCCTTCTTATTAGTTGTTAATAGTTCTTTACAAGTTCTGGGTACAAATCTTTTTATTAGATACATGATTTACAAATATTTTCTCCCAGTCTGTGGTTTGTCTTTCCACTTTCCTAATGGTGTTCTTTGAATTGAGAAGTTTTTAATCTTTATAAAGTCCAACTTTTCATTTTTTTAAATTATTTGTGCTTTTTGGTATGTAATTAAGAACACTTTGCCTAACCCAAAGTCATGAAGAATTATCACTATGTTTTCTTCTAAGAGTTTTACAGTTTTATCTCTTACATTTAGGTCTATGACCCATTTCCAGCTAATTTTTACACATGGCATGAGACAAGAGTCTAAATTCATATTTTTTTGCATGTGGATATTCTATTGTGTCAGAGCCATTTGTTGAAAAGACTATCCTTTCCCCATTGAATTTCCTTGGCACCTTTGTGGAAAATCAATTGACCATAACAGTAAGAGTTTATTTCTGGACTCTCATTTCTGTTCCATTGATTTGATGTCTATCCCATGCCAGTATCACACTGTCTTGATTCCTGTCCTTGTCTTCATTTTTTCTGTTTCTTCATATATTTATCTTTAATTTTATTTAACTGGGAGAATAGGTCCTCCCCCTTTCCCTTTCCCCACATTGATATCGGCCCTAGGCAAGAATGTAATTGAGGCTCCCTAAAATCAAGCCATCAAAGCCTCTCTTGTGAAAATCATCGAGAAGTCATTAATGGGACTACGACCATATTCATATTCGAACAAACCCCGAAGGGGGATCAAGAAAGGAACAGACATCTACCCTTGCCACAATAATCGGATTTACTGATTCCCAGGGAATAGAGAAGACACACTGCTAATTATGAGGCAATTAAGGAATTACTTCCTTTCTCAATGTGGCTTTAGAATGTGCTAAACCTAAGAAGTCATGTCTGTGATTGCGCTATGGGTGCAAATGCATGTTATTTAGCAGGTTCAATATGGAAAGAAGCCAATGGGAATGTTGAATATTGAAAAGAAAGCCCTATTAGTCCTCATCCATCTCAAAGGATGGGATGTCAAATGCCAACACTCTTCTCCACAAGAAGGATCTTGGGAGGAGGCTCCAACTTGAGCATTACTGATGCTGATGCAACTTGACGAAGCCTGCAGACATGACTCCAGAGGAGTTATCCTGACTAGGAGAATTACACAGGGGAAAGGAGGAATCCAGGAGACTGGTGGGGGAAGGAAGGGATTTTCTGAAAGGGAAAAAACCTGCACTGGTGAGCGTGGGAGGGTTGATGGAGAACGCAGTTTGGAGAGAAGCTGTTTAGTAGAGGGCAGGAGAGAGAAGACAGCACTTGATTCTCGAGGTACTTTTCTCTTTGGTCTCTGGGAAAATCCAAGTCATTACCCAGCTACCACATTCTCTTTCTGCATTGTAATTCCTCTTCAAGTTACACTGCCCTTCATTCAAGTCAATATGGCAGCCCAGTGTTGAGCGATGGTCTTACAGACAATAAAATGGGCTGTGGTGAAGGGACAGAGAACCTGCCTCATCCCCACCTCTTCACTGGGACCCATGGAAATCCCTCCCAGCAGAGACAAATAACAACACGTGGCAGCTCTTAAAATGCATCACATGCCCTTGTAATGATTTGCTCATAGAGTTTCTTATGGATAATAACCACAGCAAATATTTATTTTCTTGAGGTAGGATGTTATAAGCTCCAGGTGGTGACCAGCATGATGAGATGTGATTCCCTGTGGAGCTGAGAAGAACATTGGAAATGGTGAGCCAGTTCCCAAGCAAACAACTCAAGAGAGGCAAAAGACTGGGTCTTCTACTTCTCTGTTTATGTTCCATGAAATCCGCCTCTGAAGGGGCACTGGGCAAAGGTGAACATCTATGTGACATTTCAAAGCATATTCATCTATTCACAGCTAGACAGAAAGCCCTACTATGTGCCAGGCATCTTTCTATTACATGTTTTTTTTTTTTTAATAAATACCGAAATCTTTTCTGAAAGAAGGTAAGGTACAGAAATAGAGAGAAAGAGGAAAAAGCACTCAATAAATCTTAGTTGAATAAATGAATTGCAAGAGCCAGATGGCATGAGCCTTAAATGAGCAGGGATTTTTCCATGAGGCTGAAGGAATAATGATCTGGGAGTGGCTTTTGAGAGCGAGAAAGACGCTGCTCTGCCTCACTACTCTGTGGTTGTGGAATGGCGGCCTCCCCCTGGAGGCAGCTGCTGTGTCCTCAGTGAGGCGGGAATTGCAGGGAGGAAGTTTGAAGGGGCTGAGAGTTTAAGAGGTTGAGGAAGGAACAGTGGGAAGCTGGATGGGGGAGGGCAACTGCAGAAGAAGGTGGATGGATGATGAAATGGGCTCTCATCCAGACAGTCGGGGATTACCAGGATATGGGGCCTGGCGGGATTAGCTTTTAAATAGTTCTCCAAACTGGTGCTATTAGAGGCTTGATTATGCTAATTCTAATAATCATCAAATAGCTTCTATTTTCAAGAACCTACGATGTGCCAGGCTGTGATGAAGCTCTTTACAAACACAATTTCATGTCCATCCTATAATGCTTCGAAGTAAGTATTATCCCCTTTTTACAGAAGAGGCTGAGACATAGAGAAGTCCAAGACCACACAGCTAATCAGCGCGCGGGTCTTATTCAGAGCCAGGGCCAGGTTTTCCTAAATGCAAGGCCGCCCTCTCAAAGCCTAGTGTGCCCTCACTGAGGCCAGTTTAGCCTGAGGCACTGGGTGGTGCTGGTGGCCTGTGTGTGGGGAGGTGTCCGTGACATGCACCTATGCAGCTTCAAGCCCCTTGCCAGAAGCCCCCTATACTTTTTTTTTTTTTTTTTTTTTTTTAAGAGGGAGTCTCATTCTGTCACCCAGGCTGGAGTGCAGTGGCGAGATCTCGGCTCACTGCAACCTCCGCCTTCCGGGTTCAAGTGATTCTCCTGCCTCAGCCTCCTGAGTAGCTGGGATTACAGGTACGTGACACCACACCTGGCTGATTTTTGTTGAGACGGGGTTTCGCCATGTTGGTCAGGCTGGTCTCAAACTTCTGACCTCGTGATCCACCCACCTCAGCCTCCCAGAGTGCTGGGATTACAGGCGTGAGCCACTGCACCCGCCCCCACCCACATATTTCTGAATCCCACTGCCCACATGCCTGGATCCCCCCATGGGCTCCTTCCCAATTTCCACAAAGGGTTGGGGACCCACAGAGATACACAGCCTTGGGGTGATGTCTGCTGCCTCAGAGGAGAGTTGACCCTCTATGTCCCCTTCACAAGCACAACTGTTCAGGTCACATTCTGGCCAGCGCAGTGCAGCTAGCCCACTATACATACATCTGGAGTTACCTGCCTCTCACCCAGCTGAGTGCTTAGTGCATGTGCTTACTTCACTAAAGCATTCATTCAAAAAAAAGATGGATTGAGCACCTACTATGCACCAAGCACTGTTCTAGTGCCAAAGATCTGGTGAGGATAAAGTAGAGGAGAGTCCTGCCGTCCTAGAGCTTAGAGTCTAGCGGCAGAAACAGTTATTGAACAAAAATGAAATCAAACTAACTACAGATTGTGCTAAATTTTATGAAGGAAATAGAGTGTTGTTGCCATTATGGGAAACTATTTTAGATAGGGTGATCGGCAAAGGCTTCTCTGAGACGGTGACATTTCAACAGAGATACAGCAGACCCCTCAGATCCCCTTCCACCATTTTTGGTGCAGGGGTGAGAGGCAGACACAGCCCCACCTTCAGCGTGCCTTGCCTTCCAGCAGCTAGCACCGGTTCTTTTGTGGATGACTGTCCTCGACTTCCTGGAGCCACTCTGTCTACACGGAAGCTAGAAAGGCCGCGAAGTGGGTTCCGTGGGGTGCGGTGGCTCATGCTTTGGGAGGCAGAGGCTGGTGGATCACAAAGTCAGGAGATCGAGACCATCCTGGCTAACATGGTGAAACCCCATCTCTGCTAAAAATACAAAACGTGAGCTGGGCGTGGTGGCGTGCGCCTGTAGCTACTCAGGAGGCTGAGGCAGGAGAATCACTCGAATCTGGGAGGCAGAGGTTGCAGTGAGTCAAGATCATACCACTGCACTCCAGCCTGGGCAACAGAGCAAGACTCCGTCTCAAGAAAAAAAAAAAAAGTCCCCAAAGTGGGTTTACTCATCAGCTGCCATTCTCAGCCCCACTGGTAGCCCTCAATAGATGACTAAGGAGGCCAGGAGGTACAAAGTCTCCAATGCCCTTGGCAGGGGTGGGGACAACCCTGAGGCATAAACTTCCACTCCAGGGTCCCCCTGAGGGTTCCCCCTGAGGTCAGGCTGAAGCTACCATTCCGAGAACGTGGCCTGAAATCCCCCCCCCTTATCTGGCTTCTTCCCCTTGTCTGTTCTGCTTCCCCCTCCTGCTTTGCCCGTTTCCCTGGGGGAGTGCTTCCTTAATAAATCACTGGCACAAGAATCTTCATCTCAGGGTCTTCTTCTGGGGAGCCTGACCTAAGACAGACATTAAAAATGAGAAGGAGCCAGCCATGCGAATATCTGGGAGAAGAGCTCCAGGTGCCACAGGAGGAGCTGAGGACGCGACGTCTGAAGGGTGAGCCTAACAGAGGGGAATGAGCGAAAGACTCACTCTCCCCTACTTTTCTTCTTTCCTTCCTGCTGATTGTTCCTTTTTTCTCTTTTGGGCTCTTCTGCCTTTCCTTGGTCTCCAGATATCGAGAATAACAATAGCTAACATTTATTGAGTAGTTACTGGGGGCCAGACATTACTCCAGACACCTTATATGGATTTAACATACAGATATTGAGTGAATGACATGGATGACAGACATCAATCCATTAAATGTGTAACAAGAAGTGTAAAGGAATGCTCTGGCCGAAAGCGACAGCGTCCTGTATTTATTCAGACTCAGGGTCAGGGAGTGCTGCCCCAAGGAAATGATGCCTGAGCCAAAAGTGAAGAATGTGAAGGAGGTGGGGTAGGAAAGTCTTCTAGAAAGAACGGGGAGAGGGAAGGGGAAGACGCGGCGTGTTTGAGGAATTGAAAGGAATCTGGTGCAGCTGCCAAGGACAGAGGTGGCAGCGGTGTGCTGATGAGGTGGGGAGGCAGGCGAAGGGAGGGCATTTCATCCATGTTGAAGAGTTGGCTCCTAATCCAGCTCCATGGAAGCCATTCGAAGGTTTTCATGGGGGAGTGGCATAACCTCATTTGCAACTGCAGCATAGAGATAAGATGGGAGAGGGGCAAAGCAGATGTAGTGAGATCAGTGGGGGAGGCACCGCGGAGGTCCAGATAAGAGTTAATGGTGGCTTGGACCCATGAGGCATCAGTGGAGTGGAAGAGGAGGGTGCAGATTAGAGAGGGGCTCTGGAGGTAAAATGAACAGGATTTGGTGATGGTTCCCAGGATTCTGGCTTGCCTCTAGATGGACAGTGGGGCCACTGACTGAGACGGAGAACTCGAGAAAGGAGTCAGGGAGTAAAGCTCAGGAGGGAGGTCTTGGGCATGCTGGGGCTGAGGTGCCTTCGGGACACAGGTAGAGATGTTGACTAGGCAGCTGGCCGGGTTCCTCTTCGTCAAGGGCTTACACCAGAGGTTCACCAAGTGAGAGTCATAAAGGTGTGACTCATTGGCAGACGGGCAGTACTCAGTGCTGTAGGCATGGATGAGATCACTGTGGACAGAGTCCACAGCAAGAAAGGGAAAGGCCAAGGCATGGGCCTTGAGGGACGGGAGCACTTAATGCATTGAGTGGAGGAGGATGACCCTGCCAAGGAGACCGAGAAGAAGACCAAGGAGTTAAGAGGCAAACCGGGAGAGTATGGAGTCAACGGGGCCAAAGAAGATAGTGTTTGAAGAATGTAGTAGTCAAGAGGTCTTAAAAAATACATACTGAAAATAAATGGTCTTCACATTTTAGGACATGGAGATCATAGTACAAACATTGTGTTTGAGGGGGAGATGCTGCGGGGTGGAGAGGGTAAAAGCCAGCTTTGACCAAATGTTGGATGAAGTGAGTGGGAATGCCATCATGGCAAACAATACTCATGAAAGAAGAGGCTGGGGCAGGGCATGGTAGCTCACGCCTATAATCCCAGCACTTTGGGAGGCCAAGGGGGGCAGATCAGTTGAGGCCAGGAGTTCAAGGCCAGCCTGGCCAACATGGCGAATCCCCTAAATCTACTAAAAAAAAAGAGCAAAAAACATTAGCCAGGTATGGTGGGATACATCTGTGGTCCCCCGCTACTCGGGGGCTGAGGCGCAAGAATCACCTGAACTCGGGAGGTAGAGGTTGCAGTGAGCTGAGATCACGTCACTGAACTCCAGCCTGGGTGACAGAGTGAGACTCTGTCTAAAAAGAAAAAAAAAATGAAAGAAAGAAAGAAAGAAAGAAGAGAGGCCAGGAACTTAGGAATGGAAAACTTAAGTTTTCCGCACATCCTCACTTATAAGCGGGAGCTAAGCTGTGAGTACGCAAAGGCATACAGGGTGCAATGATGGACTTTAGAGACTCAGAAGGAGGAGTTTGGGGGTGGCGAGGGGTACATATTGAGTACAATGTTCACTAGTCAGATGATGGATGCACCAAAATCTCAGAATTCACCACTATATAATTCATCCATGTAACTAAAAAGCACCTGTACTCCAAAAGCTATTGAAATTTTTGAAATGTGAAAGAAGAAAAGGCCAAGTGTTGTGGCTCACATCTGTAATCCCAGCACTTTGGGAGACCAAGGTGGAAGCATCATTAGAGGCCAGGAGTTTGAGACCAGCCTGGGCAATATAGCGAGACCCCACCTCTACAAAAAATGAGATAAACAAAGAAAGTTGATGGAGAAAGGAAGGAAAAAGATAGGAGGGGGTGGCAAGGGGGCTGGAAGAAAGCACGCAGGGAATAGGTTTATGGACAGCTCCAGTCGAGGGTTGGGAGTAGTGCTCAGGGAGGGCAGGGACAGTGGATAGGTGAGGGACCTGAGCAGCAGGAGGGGCTAGGGAATCTAGGATTGGCAGAGACACTGGCCTGAGAGAGGAGGAGGGTAAGGCAGCAGGAGAGAGGGTGGATGTGGGGGAGGTGTATGAATGTGCTAGTGGAGAGCTGGGGAAGTTCTTGTGGTGGCTTTAATCCTCTCTATAAAGAGGTGGCAAGGTCCCGTCTGACAGCGAGAGGGAGATGGACTGGCTGAAGTTGTAAAGAGATTGGGGAGGGCTGGAAATAGCATTTACAGAGAGTGGGGTTCCAAGCTGACGGGAGAACCGCGCAGAGGGTCCCATGCAGTGGGTGGCCCCGCTGTAAGGGGCACATCTGTCTGACCTGTGGAGTTGTGAGTTTGCTTGAACACAGCCCTGTGACGGCAGACAGGAGGGCTGACTCAGAGCTGGCTTTTTGCCAGACAGATATGATAAAAAGGCAGAGAGGCCACAGGGCTTGGGGTATTGATAAGAGTGTTATTAAAATGTTGGACCTTGGCATCTAAGTTGGACCAGGAGAAAAGTGAAAAGGAAAGAGCTGACACACTAGGAAAACATGAGGTCACCAGCAGAGAGGTCTGATGAGACGGAGCAGTGATCGCGAGGTAAACGGAGCAAGATGGGAGTAGGAGAGGAGCAGTTTGGGGAAAGGACAAGGCCCAGTGTGGGACAATTAGAAAGAGTGGCTTGGGCAGCCTTCAGGGGGCCATTATGATGAGAGGTCCAGGAACTATCTGTCTTGCACGCGTGCTGAAATGACCCAGGCTGATGGCAGGGAGTAGCAAAGGCCACTGAGGAGACCACTGAGCTGGAAACAGAGGCCCAGCCATTGGCTGTAGCAAAATGGAGGGGGAAGAGTCACTACATCAAGAGCAGCATCAGGCCACGCGCGGTGGCTCACGCCTGTAATCCCAGCACTTTGGGAGGCCAAGGTGGGTGGATCACTTGAGGTCAGGAGTTCGAGACCAGTCTGGCCAACATGGTGAAACCCCGTCTCTACTGAAAAGACAAAAATTAGGTGGGCGTGGTGGCAGGCACCTATAATCCCCGCTACTTGGGAGGCCGATGCAGGAGAATCACTTGAACCCAGCAGGCAGAGGTTGCAGTGAGCTGAGATGGTGCCATTGCACTCCAGTCTGGGTGACAGAGCAAGACTCAGTCTCAAAAAAAGAAAAAAGAGCAACATCAGTGAAAGCCAGAAAGCAGAGTTGTGGTAGGCTGCGGATCGAGCGGGAGGTGGAGGAATAGAGGTGTCCTGTAGAAATGGCTCTTGGGTTTGTGGGGGAAGGAGAACAGAGAGGCACTCGAGTCTCTCCTACCCTGGAGAGGCATGTGGGGCCAAGGGAGGGGAATCTTTTTAGGCTGGGAGAGACATGCGCATGAGCAGATGGGAATGATATAGCGAAGACGGTGCAGTGGACGGGGGTGGAGGGCAAAGCTTGGATGCACCAGAGCACCCTGACCACAGGGGAGGCAGAGCAGAAGGAGGACAGGTGTGTGGCTTTGCGGATATGGTAGTGGGAGATGAGGGAGTCCTCCTGTGGTGGCTTCTGTTTTTTCAGGAAACATGAGGTGAGGTCATCAGCAGAGTGTTCATTGAGAAATTAACTCCTGTATCATTCCCCCCCCAAAGCCCATGTGACTCATCAGGAGGAAATGAAAGTCATCAGCCAGGGCCAGGCACTGCAGCTCATGCCTGCTGTAATCCCAGCACGCTGAGCGGTTGAGGTTGGAGGATCTCCTGAGCGCAGGAGTTCGAGATCAGCCTGGGCAACATGGTGAGATTTTTGTCCAAAAAAAAAAAAATTTTTTTTTTAAATTAAAAAAGCATTAGTCAGGCTTTTGTGTTCTAAGGCCTGGGCCTTTTTTCTCCCACCTCAACCCTGAGAAAGTAAGCAGGCCGTTTTGTAGTTCCTGTGCCTGAGCTAAGAGGGAGAACACCACTGTGTCTTGGGGAATTGATTCTTTGGCATAGAAGAGAGGGGCAGGGGGACAGGCATTCTCCATCCCACCCTGACTGCCCCCACAAGAAAGTGATGCGAAATCCCAAGGACTAAAGGCTGCAACTGTGGGGCATATGGGAGAGCCCCTGTTGAAAGAGCTGGGGTAGAGGGAGTAGAGGGTTATCTTCCCAAGGACCAGGTTGGACAAGTGAGGCCCTGCAGATGGGCGAAAGATAGTGGAAGCCCTGTGACAGTGACCACGGATGTCTGCAACAGCAGCAGCAGCAGTCTGAAAAATCCTTCTACCTTTCTTTTCAAGGCTGTGGAGCACGGACTGACCATCTCTGGGACTGTACAAACCCCTGGAGTTCATGGCTGATTGGAGGGAGGTGAAGGGTAGCCATGAGTGATAGGGAAATCTCGCTGATCTGGTGGGTAGAGACTCAAGCTGAATTTAATTTGGTTTAGACCAACTAAGGGATGACTAAGAGGTGTATTTACGTCATGAGTTTGCAGAGAGTGTCCAGTGGGCCCAGGACCTGGACAAAGGGTGAGCAGTGAGTGGGAGCTGACATCTGGCCCTCTCCTCACCCTGCACCCTGGGGCTGGAACACAGCAGACACAGAATGACCACGTGGTACCACTCGGCCTTCACAGATGAGCACAAGGACATCCCCTCCCCCCAGGGTAGGAGCAGGGCAACAGGGCAGCCCCACAGTTTGGCAATCCGGACAGAGCCTTGGCTCTTCTCCTTTAGCAGCTCTCTTGCTCTCGCAGGCCCGGCCACGTGAGCTTCTCATCCATGTGGCCTCAGCACCTAGGCCTCTGGTTTCATTACCTTGGATTGTATCTAGTTCCAGATGCCATACATGCAGAGATCTGGCAGGCTGCTTACAGGCATTCTCTTACCCTGCCTTGGCAAACACTTTGCCACATGTGGGTGAATGAGAGGGCAGACACCGATAGGTTAGGATTCTGACACCCCTGTGACCCTGTGGGGTTTGGAGCAAGAGCCTGGCTGGCACAGCAGTGAGCACGTCTGCTAACTTCAACCACAGGAAGCCAGGGGTCCGGTCCCAGCTCACCTACCTTCCAATACAGTGCTCACTAGGCATGGCAATGCAGGGCAGAGGGAACAGGGATGCCAGAGCGTCAGGACTACCAAGGCCCAGGCTAGCAGGCACACAGGCTAGCAAACACCACAAGCCCCTCTTCTAGTGCTTGCCAGGGCCACAGAAGACTGGGGCTGGACGAGCTCTAAGACTTGGTTAGGGAGCCGTTCCCTCACTTGGTCATTTATGTCTGATGGTTCCTTGAGCATAGATAGGAAAGTCAATCTGCATTCCTTTAACAAATAGGTATCAAGTACCTATTGTGTGTCAGGACCCTGTCTGGCCACTGGCATATGACAGGGGACAAGGTGGACTCATTTCTCCCAACTATGAGAAACCTGCTGTCCACAGGTGGGGGAGACAGGCAGTGGTGACAGCCGGGATGGCTTCCTGGAGGAAACAATGGCTTCCAACAGGTACAGTTGACTCTGAGGTGCCAAAACCCCACTAAAGGTAGAGCAAGGTTTTTTTTGTTTTGTTTTTTGTTTTTTTGAAACAGAGTCTCGCTCTGTGGCCCAGGCTGGAGTGCAGTGGAGCAATCTCGGCTCACTGCAAACTCTGCCTCCCAGGTTCAAGCAATTCTCCTGCCTCGGCCTCCCAGGTAGCTGTGATTACAGGTGTGGCCATCACACCTGGCTAATTTTTGAATTTTTTTTTTAGTAGAGATGGGGTTTCATCATGTTGGCCAGGCTGGTCTTGAACTCTTGACCTCAGGTGATCTGCCCACTTCAGCCTCCCAAAGTACTGGGATTAGAGGCGTGAGCCACGGCACCTGGCCGGTAGAGCAAGTCTTGAGGGGCATTATATTATGACTGCACGCAAGAGAAGTTAGGACCAGTTTGGCCTTGTGTATGTGGACTGAAACCCAAAAGCCAGAAACCCTCTGCATGTGTCCCTCATGGAGCCATGTGGTCTCTAGTCTCTGTTTTTCAAAATTTGGAGGACTAATGACTGATTGGACAGTGGTGCAGGAGGGAATGTCTCTACATGTCAGTGACTAAGCGGCTGGAGAGGCCACTGCCTGAGACAGGGAGTATTGAAGGTAAGCAGATCTGGAGTGGGCGGGACAGAGGAGGCTCTTAGTTAAATGGATCTGGAGCTCAGAGGAGCGCCCCAGACTGGAGATAGAGACTTGGAAGTCATCGGCGTATGTTTGGTAGCAGCCAAGGTGGTCCAGGGGAAAGGGGCAGAGCAGGAGAGAAGAGGAGGCCTAGGCCAGAGTCCCGGAAGAGCAGAAGAGGAGGTGGTAAAGGAATCGGAGATAGTGGCCAGTGAGGAAAAAGGTGGGCCAATGAAGCCAAGGAAAGGGCTGTTTTAATAATTCAGCAATGAGCAGGCTGTAAAGCATACTTTTAAAATTTGGAGGCCAAGAGATTAAATCCTCAAAGTTCTGGAAAAAAAGGCAAAAATGCTTAAAGATGTAGAAAAATTGCAATACCTCCCCCATGGTACACCAAAATTACCAATGGTGAAAAACCACTCACTGGAATTAGTCATTTTTGATCCGTTTGTCATCCAAACCAAATTGTTTGTCCAGAATCACTGGAGCCGGTCCCATCCCCTCCTCACACACCAGGGGGCGCACAAGCACTGTTTGTGAATCCAAGTTCAGGACAAAAACAGGCAGTGAATCAGGTGGTCACCAGAACTTGATCCCTCAGCCCGGATCCCTGAACACTGCAGCAACCTTGCCCTGCACATGACCACGTGATCCCTGAATCCAGGCACCTCAACAATCTCCAAACTTCATTTTTCCCCTGACTCCAAACTCACAGGGTTATCAGAAAGAACCCACAGAAGAGAAACCTCATCTCTTCTTCTGCTCAGTTACCTGACCTAGGGCAGTGGGGGTAGGTCCCCCATACTTCGTAGTGAAGCCTAGCAGGGTGGGGGTAGACAGGAAAGAGCTGGCGTAGCTTTGTCTGACTCTTCAGTGGTTGTAGCATGGATTGGGTGGGGCGGGGTCTGGAGGCAGGGGCTCTTGGGTTGGAATTAATCAAATCCCTCTGATCAGTAGGTCTTGGAATAAATCTTCAGGTAGTTTACTGGTTTCACCTAGAAGTTTCTAGGGTCATCATTTGAGTTTGGTATGAGGAGTCAAAACCTCAATCCTGAGATTTAAATTAGGCTTGGAGGGCATTATCACGTCTTTAGTTCAGAGGCCAATGTAAGGTTCACAGTTGGAATTGGTATAATATTGGGGTATTAGTTAGCCTCTGCTTGGGGTCGACACTGGGTCAGAGAAGTGGAGGGTGAGCATGAGGATGAAGGGGCTTTGTGTGGAGTTTCTGCAAAGCTAGTCTCATTTTGGGTTCCAAGATTATTATTAAAGCTGGGTTGGTTTAGGGTCTTAAATGGTCTCAAGGTTGGGTGGGGTTTGAGGTCAGTATCTGTGTTTAGCGGTCCTTTTCTGGTGACCCAATCCCAGCTCTGGAATTGAGAATCCCAGTTCAGAGTGCGATGGTTTTGATCTGGGAATGGGAGAGCAGTATTGGAGTTTTATGAAAGGCTTGGAGTTCAAAGAGAGAGAATTGGGGTAGCAAGGTAGCTTTGGACTTTGGGGTTCATTTAGGGACTGGGGGCTGAGCATTGGTACAGGGTTCATTTAGGTCCAGGGTTGGTGCCAGTGTCACTATCAAGGTTAAGGCAGGTAGCAGTAAGAAAGAGGCTTAGAGTCAGAATTGGTATTTGGGATCAGTATAGAGGTTCAGAACAAAATTACTACTTGTGCTAATTTGGGGGCAGATTAATGGCTTTAGACTCAATATTGGGTTTAAGGCAAGGTATGGGCTCAGTATCAGGTTCAGATCTGTATGGGGGAGGAAGTGGGGTTCTAGAGTGGCATTAGGTTCATGCTAGGGCTGGGGAGCCACTAGAAGGATCTGGACGTAGTATCTGAGTTTGAGCTGTCCATGTTCATTATTGGAGTTCGGGTTCAATATTGAGGTTCCGGTCGGTTTCGACTTGGCGTTGGGTTGTGGCCTCTCCAGGCCTCCGCGGCTCCGCGGCTCTAAGAGCGAGAGTGCACGAGGGGGAGGGGCGGCGCCGGGGGCGCGCACGGCAGGGGCAGGGGCGCGGGCGCGGGCGCGAGCGCGAGGGGAGCGCGCGGCTGGAGCTGGCGCGGGAGCGGCGGGAGCGGTGGCGGCGGCGGCAGAGGCGGCGGCTCCAGCTCCGGCTCCGGGTCGGGCTCCGGCTCCAGCTCGGGTGGCGGTGGCGGGAGCGAGACCAGGTGGAGGCGGCGGCGGCAGAGGAGTGGGAGCAGCGGCCCCAGCGGCTTGCGGGGGGACATGCGGACCGACGGCCCCCGGATAGGCGGTGAGTGACCTCCGGGCCCCCGCCAGCCCCCTCCGCACCCGTCCCTTCCCAGTTCTCCTTGCCCTCCCCCGGCGTCCACCAAGCTGAGCTGGGGGCGGTCCTGAGGGGGACTAGGGTGCCGCTGAGGCCGGGCCGCGCCCCCACCTGCCGCACCCGCAGCCTCGGCGAAGCCCCCCCCCCCCGCCGGCGCCCCAGCCTCGCGGCTCCTCCCCGCTCACCCCGCGGCAGACGCGCCCCCAGTGCTGCCGGCTGGCTGGCTCCCCGCCGCCCCTCGCCGCCTCCTCTCTCTCCGCGGCACCTTAGCCGCAGCCCGCGCCCCCCCCCCCAGTGCAAAGTTTCCCGTTTGCGTTCTTGCGCCCCCTCCTCGGTTCCGCCTTGTCCCCTCTTCTAGCGCGGACGCGCTCCGGGGGCGGCTCTCATCCCCCAGCCCCCGGCTCCGGGCGGGTCCAGGCCGCGCCCCGCCCCCGCCGCACAGGCGCCCCCTCCCAGCCGGCGGGGATCCGCAGCCGGCGCGCCCGGGTCTTGCTCGCGGCCCTGGCGCACGTGCGGTCCCGGGCTGCGCCGGGCGCGAGTTTGGAGACCCCCACCCGCCTCGTTCCCGAGCACGGGGTGGGGAGGGGCCGGGCAGGCTGTACCCGCCCCCACCCGGCTGCAACGCCCTGGAGGCCCAGCAGCGATCTGTCCCGTGAGGACGTGGCCAGTCGGACCCGCTCCGAAAGTTCACTCAGTGGCCGCCCCGCGTCCCGTCCCGTCCCGTGCCGGCTCCCCATCGCCGAGCCCACGTCGCTATCTTGACTGCTTTCTGTTTTCCTCGGCATCTCTGCCTCCCCGTGTCAGTGCCTCCCAATCTCACTCCCCTGCAATCCCAGGGTCTCTCCGGCTGTCTCCGTTCTTTCTCCCCCAGGTCACTCTGTTCTTTCTCTCCAGGTCTCTCTGTTCTGTCTCCCTGGGTCGTCTTGTTCTCTCCCCTTGGGTCTTTCTGTTTCCTCTCCCTGAGTCTCTGTCTCCCTCCCTAAGTGTCTCTGCTTGTCTCTCACACGTCTCTTGGTGTCGCTAGGACCCCCCTCACCCATTTCTCTGGAATGCTGCCCCTCTGGTTCTCCACCCCTGGGGGGGGGAGGGGGCTAGACTTTCTCCCCCATTTCAAGCCCCCCTGCCACCCAGTGCGGGCCCCTGAGTTGGAGCAGGTTGGGGGGTGGGAAGCGCTACCTGCCTGAGCTGTGAAATGGGGGGAGGGGAGGCTGACCCAGCCTGGGGGGTTGTCTGGATCTCCCTGAGGGGCCACATCGCTGGGCCAGGAGGCTGGATTAGGAGTGCTGACGAGGAAGGCTCCACTTCTGAAGGAACAAGGGCAGGGACCCAGAGCGACCTGGTGCCTGATCTGGACTGAGAATCGGGGAAGTGCACTGGGGTGAGAGGCCTAGAAAAGGATGTGGGGTGGTGGTTCCAGGTGGGTGCTTGTGGAGAGGGATCTGCTGAGAAGGGAAGATCTGGTGGGGGATCCTTTGGGAGGCTTCGGGGATCTGAGGGATCCAGAAGAGAGTTCTGACAGGCTATCTAAGGAAATTTCTGTGCTTAGCTCCTTATTAACTCTTGCTTCAGGGAGCATGAAAATCCCTGTTTTTTACTGATTATATGAATGAGCCTAGGGCTTCGAGAAGAGCAGGTGTAACTCCCCAAGTACAGTCCCTACATTCTCAGCCCCAGGCACAGGCCACACTTGCCTTCATTTCCACACTCAGCTCACCCCCTCCACCCCCCACGCACATTTCCCTTTCAGCGGCTTTCTTGCCCCTGTTTGCATACCTGGGCCTGCATGCCATGCAGGGCTCATGAAATCTGTGCCTGCACACTCTCGCAGCACACCTGTGCACATGCACACTCATCCTTGTGCATTTTTGTGTAGGTACTTTCTTGCACATTTTACTTGTTCAATTTCTCCATTATTTGAAATCTTTGGAGTTCTTTTTTAGTTTCCTTTATAGTTTCCTTTTCCAACTTCTCTTCCTCTTTCCTCTTTCTTTCCTTTAACAAGAAAATTAACATAATTCCTTCTTCCTCCCTTACTTCCTTCCTCTTGCAACTACTGAAACCTCCCCTCTATCCAGCTTTGTGTGCCCTGTGCCGGTTGGCTTGGTGTACAGGGCTGCCAGGAGAGGAGGGGTGTTGGGTGCTGGTGAAGAAATTTGGTGGGGCAGAGTTAGACTGCAGCAAACGTAAACTAGCTACAAATCTGTTATTGGGAATCGTATTGACATGCAGCAAAATACTAGCCCTGGCAGTTTGGGCACAGTCCACCCTTTTTCCCATCAGCCTGAACTATGGGAGTCTAGCATTGAGGGTCCTCACTGGGGGATGGGGGAGGAGGGGACCCAGACCTCCTGCAGTGCAGATTGTGATACACACCATGCCTCTTCCACCTTCCAGCTTCAGGCCTCAAAGAGGCCCCTTTCTCCCTGAGTCTCGATTTCACTCCCTGTAAAATGGGGCAGCTAATCTAACCCGGACTGGGTACCAGGGCTGTTGTAAGCATCCGAGGGAACTGTGTGCAGTGCATCATCAACAGTGGCAGTCCCTTCCCATGTGACTGACACTGCTGTGTGCTTGGTCCAAGCTCAAAGCCAGGGCTCTGCCCTCGAGAAGCTCATGGTCCCTGGGGCAGCAGGTTGCACCATGGGAATGCAAAAGCAATTCAGTTACCTGTTATTCATTACTAACGGTGTGCCAGACCCTGGGGTTGGCACTTTCAGCCCGGCTGCCTTGCTTCCTTTGGGACTAATAGCTATGTAGAAGAGGCAGCCCACCCCTAAGCTTCAGGCATCTGCTCAACTGAAGCAGCTGCAGTTCTGAGTCGGGTTAGAAGATTGGAAGAGTTCCGTAAGAGACAGGGGCGAGTTCAGAGATCAGGGTGAGATGAGTCCCAGAGGAGACCAAGAAGGAGTGATCTGAACTGGGTTTGGAGGGATGAATAGGAGTTTAAAGAAGAGAGAAAGGACTTGAGGTAGATAAAAGCCAGTATGAATAAAGACTGGAGGTGTTGTCACTTGTGAGGTACTCAGAGATCACAGAGGGGTTTCAGTGCCCTGTTAAGTACCTATGATTTTACTTTGAGAACCCAGAGAGAAAGCACTAAAGGTTTAAAGCTTGGGTAGGGAGGGTGGAGTGTGCTGTGGTCAGGTTTATGTTTCCAGAAAATGCTCTGTGGCCGTGAGAAAGGGATGGAGACAGGATGTCCAACGGGGCAGGAGAGTGCAGGTAAGTGAGGTGAGAGAAGATGCTGGCTTTGATAGGTGGTAGCATGAGCTGTGTTGAAGGCGCACTGGTCAGGACACAATGATTTACTAGATGTGGGAGTGAAGGAAAGGAAGAGGAAGGAGTTCAGGTTCCTAGGAGTGGTTGGGTGAGGAGGGGCAGAGAATAAGCTCAGTTGACATGTGGCCTTTGAGGTACTTGGGGCATTTGAGGCTCAGTAGGGGAGGAGCATCGAGAAGGGGCTTTGGTGTGAGGGTATGGGAAAGAAATGTGGGCCAGAGAAAGAGAAGCAAGAGCTATATGAGAGAGCGTAGAGTTCTGCAGATCGAGAGAAGATAACCTCCGACAGTGGGGGAAGAGCTGAGTTTTATACTGCTAAGACTAGACTCTGTTTACTAGCAGTGTGAGTTTAAGCAAGTGGCTTAACCTCTCTGAATCTGTTTCCTCATTTGTCAGATGATTATAAAAACCCATGCCTTACAAGGGCTGTTATGTGGATTAAAGGTAGTATGCATAAAGTGTGCTTAGCACAGGACTTGGCATCTAGTGAGCACTGTTATCTGTGTTTGCAGTTATCGTAATCATCCTCTACAGGGTGGTGTAAACCCACTGTCCCTCAGGGATCACATGGGGTTGCCTTTAATAAAAAGATGACTGCTAAGGTTAGGGTACCTGTCTGCCTAAGGTAGCTGCAGTTCTGAGCTGAGATTAGCAGGTCGAGGAGCTCAACAAAGGGGGTGTCCAGCCCCATCCTTATCAATGGGATGGTGTGTGTTGCTCAGGTGTTTGACTTTCAGGAGTGTGGGCGTGAGAAGACTAGAGGTGAGGCTCTACAGAAGAGACTCCACGTTTAGGGTAGGTGGAAGGGAATTTTGAGTAGTGCCACCTTGGGGTGTTGAGTTCTCCATTTCCTCCCACCCTGCTTGGGCCCTGGGCTTCTGCTGAGGTTCTTTCTACCAGCATCTGCCTCTTTGGTCCAGATGCACCACATCTCTCTGTGACCGTGACTTCTAGGTCTGAGAATTCCGGTGCTAGCTCCTTAGCAGTATTTTAGCTGCTGTTTCTGGGGACTGTTCCTGGTGCAGCCACGGGGGCTTTTTGGGGGTTGCTGGAGAGGGCAGTTGTGCCTGAATTCCCCTGGATATCATCGACTTGCTCCCGACCCGCTGTCAGGCCAGGTTTCAGGCCTGGCAGATGATGGGGAACTCTGCTGGGGCCAGCCCTGGGTTGCTGGTGCCAAGGGCTTTCTTTCTTGATATTGATCATGACTGTGGACTTCATCCCTTCTGAGGCCTTTCTAGGGACCAAGCAGTGTGATTTCTTTCTTTTTCTTTCTTTCTTTCCTTTTCTTTCTTTTTTTTTTTTTTTTGAAACAGAATCTCTCTCTGTTGCTTAGGCTGGAGTATAGTGGTGTTGTGGCTTACTGCAGCCTCCGCCTCCCAGGCTCAAGCAATCCTCCCACCTCAGCCTCCTGAGTAACTGGGACTACAGGTGTGCACCACCACACCTGGCTAATTTTTGTATTTTTTGTAGAGACAGGGTTTTGCCATGTTGTCTAGGCTGCTCTTGAACTCCTGGGCTCAAGTGATCTGCCTGCCTTGGCCTCCCAAAGTGCTGGGATTACAGGGGTGAGCCACTGTGACTCGTGATTTCTAACTTGGGTCCTGTACCATTCAGGCCCTTTCTGAGTAGCTTTCTCATTGACCCTCCAGATGTCAGTGCTGGCTCTGTTCTGGGGGTGTATCTGGTTGTCCTGATTGTTCTGGGCTCCTTCCCGATGTGAGTGAAGAGTGGTTCTGGGAGCCGCTATTGGTGAATCTGAGTCTTTATTGGTTGCCTGATAGGTTGTTTTGAGGCCACTTTGATCCCAGACTGATGTGGTTCAGAGTTACCGTGTCTGCTCTTCCAGGATCCTGCCCTTGTGCTGTTCTGTGTGCCTCAGGGTCTTTGCAAATGTTTAGTCTAATAAAATGGCCCCTGGCCACTTTGGGTACACACCTCTTCCAGGCTTCTGCTCCATATAGGGCCTGTCTCAGTCTCCAAGAAGGAGACCCTGCTGTGGCCGTGGGTGTGGCAGCAGCGCCTGGCCAGCTTGGGGGTTCCCATTCCCTGGTTCCCTGCCTTGGACTCTGCCACTGTGCCCAGGGTCTCTGCGTAATGGTGCAGCCAGAAACCTCACTTGGATACCGTGAGGCCCTGCGGGCATCTCTAGACAAATGGGCCTTTAAGTTTGGGGCCTAGAAGCTGGTTTGTCTGGCCAGACCCGCTGGGCAGCCTGTGTGCTAGAAGCAGCAGCACTGGAAACCGGAGAAACTCAGTCTGGGGGAGTGGGGGAGGGAAGCGAGCAGAGGTCCTGCTGCACAGTGCTGTGGGTTCTGGTGCAGGTAGGTGGGGGCAGTGGAGGCTGGGTCAGAGAGCTGGTGAGGGCCATCATGGGTCAGCTGGGATGGCCTTCAGTTGGTGAGAATACCCCCATGTTGGCAAAGGTGGTTAGTGCCACTTGAGGGTAATTGCCAGGTGCAGAGGTATGTCCTTGATTTCATGATGAAGGTCAGTCTTGGGTCGGTGAGGACATTCCCTTGCCCCCCCACCCCCGGCCCCCAGCCCCCGGCCGTGGTTTCTTTATGTCCATTATAGGAGAAGCCAAGGTGGCAGAGTGGTGTGGGGCGGGATCACTGTGCATGTGCGGGCTTGAGATGAGAAGCCCGTTGCAAGGTGCAGCTTGCGTCAAGTAGGCCAAATAGCTGAGCTTCGGTGAGGTGGCGATGAGGTGGTGTGGGTGTGTCTGACCCACAGGATGGTGCCCACGCTGGTGGGGGCTCAGTAATGGCTCTAGAAGGAAGGGGCTGGGCTCTGTCGCTGCGTGTGTGCCAGCGGAGGAGGCATCCAGGGGCACACCTTTATTTTAAAAATTATAGAGAAGCAGAAACTCAAAAATAAATATTGCTTCTGAAGCTTCTTTGAAGATTAGCATGTATGTTGGGGTGTGTTCTTCCTGGCTAGGCTGTTTTCTTTGAACTCATTCATGCGTTCATTCACTCATTCAGTGTATGTTGACTGAGCACCTACTATGTGCCAGCTGTCTGCCAGGCGCTGGGGATATGGAGATGAGCTGGGCAGCCACAGCCCATGCTCCTACCAAGCTTATGGTAGTGACTCAGTAATTGTAAAAATACATCAGTAGTCATGGTTTTGGTCACTGCTCCAAGCCAAGGTCCAGGCATGTAGTGTGGGACATTGTGGAAGGCTTCCCTGAGAAACTGCCACGGGATCTGAGATCCGAGGGTAAATTGGCCACAACAACATGGGTAGCCTGCTCTAGGCAGTGGCATTTTGCACGGGCAAGGCTGGGGAGACAAGAAGAAATTTGTTGGCACATTTGAGGATCAGAAGGGGAAGTTCCCATTCTGGCAGGAGGAGAACACGGGCAGGTGGGGCTGCAGAGGTGGGAGGGGCCAGTTCTGCTTGGGTCCAGGGTCATGCTGAGGAGCTGGGCTACAGATGCTACTGCTGAGGTCAGGGACTTGGTCTGTGTGGCTCACGGCTCTATGGATGGTGCCTGGAAGGATGCCCAGCACATAGTAGGTGCTCAGGGAGTATCGAGCAAGGGCATGAAGGGAAAAGACAGGCATTTTTACCAGATGGGGATGGTTCTCCATGAACATTTCCATAACCTGCTTTTTTTTCCTGCATAAACAGCAAATTTTGAAAGTCTTTGTGTGTTAATACATATGTTGCTGTGATGAAATTCTTGATGTTTTCTCATGCTTTCCTTTCTGTCCAGGAAGGAGCGGAGGCCCCGGTGCCCTGCCCTTGGTGCTGATTGTCCAGCAAGAGTGACGGGAGTGAAGAAGTAAAGACCCGGTGAGTGTGCCCCAAGGAGTGGCCAGGAGCGGGGGTGCACAGGGGTCCTGTGGGCCAGGCTGAGCAGCTTGGATTTTGATGCAGGGTCAGTGGAGAGCCATAGAGGGGGTGTCAGCAGGGGGCACGGCATGATCCAGTGTGCGCTGGTGAGAGATTGTGGAGGCCTGGACCAGGGAGGGAGTGACAGAAGTGGAGAGAAGGTACGTGAGTGCTATTTAGGGAGGCGGAATAGACAGGACATGCTGAAGGATTAAATGTGGGGCATGAGGGAGGGGGAGGTGTCAAGGATGGTGCCCGAGTTCCTGGCTGGAGTGGTTGATAGAGGTGGGTGGGGAATGACATACAGCTCATCAGGTACTGTAGGTGTGAAATAGGCTTCTGGGTGACGTCCTGGGACTTACACCAGGATCTGTCTTCTGCTTCTCTATTCACCACGTTTCTGTAGAAAAGACTGCTCCCATCAACTGTAGGTTGTGGTAGAAGGAGCATGGTGCCTGCAGGATCTGAGCATATCCTCTGCATCTCTTTGAGGTCCCCTTGTCATCCTCTCTGTCTGTTAGAAGCACAGAGTGGGTGGGCTGGAGTTGCAGGGAATGAGATTGGAGAGTTGGTGTAGCGTCAGCATCAGGGGCCTTAGATGTCAAGCTAAAGACTTTAGACTTTTTCCTGAGGGCAATACAGCAGCATTGAAGTTCTTAAGCAGAGAAGCAGTATCCATGCATTCATCTGTCCATTGCCCATCCAGTCATTCATTCACGAACACTGTCTGAACGCCTGCTGTGGGATAAAGTGGCAAACGAAGTGCAGATTTGTATTTTTATGTGCTAAAACATGGTGTTGATCTGTGTGCAGGATGGGTTGGAAGGGAGTAATTGGAGGCAGGAAGCCCACTGAAGAGGCAGGAAGTGATGAGGTCTAATTAACACCATGGCAGTGGGGGATGGAGGCAGGGCAGATTCAGACTTTTTCATGGGTTAGATGTGTGGGATGAGGGCAAGGGAGCATTTAAGGAGGGTTTGCGGGCTTGGCGACTGAGCGATGGTGGTGCTGGCCCCAAGACTGGTCACCCTGGAGGAGGAGTGGGATTGGGGCAGATGAGTTCTGGTTAGCTCGGTGGGCCTGTTCACCCTCTGTAAAGTTCCCAAAGGCAGAGCCTGTGACTGTCTTGTTCATCACCCTCTCCACTGACCATCTGGAGGGGTGACTGAACTAACAAGGCTGTGGAAGAGATGGGTCTGGCCTGGGTATGGGAAGGAAGTGTGTATGTCTTGGGTGTCTGCTGGGGTTCAGGCCCTGCGCTTGGTGAGATGGGCATTGGGGTTATGTAGAGAGTGCAGCAACAGGGGCTGTGTCACAGGCTGGAAAGATCAGATGGGGAGGGTGGGTGTAGGGGACACCATGTGTCTCTTCGCCTCTCCACCCTCAGATGATGGTCTGACCTACCCTAAAGCCCAGTCTTGCCAGAAAAGGTACCTGAAAGTGGAGCCCTCTGTCCTTTGGGGAGGCCACTCTCCTTGGGTACGAGGCCTAGGGTGCCCATAGGGGATTGGGTTCTGGGGCAGGGGCCAGGTCAGGCTCTAGTCTCAATTGGCAAAGGATCTTGTCTCTGTTGGGGTTTCTCAGCCTTAGCACTGGTGACATTTTGGATCCGATAACCCCTTATTGCGGGGGTTGGCCTGTTACTGTAGGGTATCTAGCAGCATCCCTGGTTTCTTCCCACTAGATGCCAGTAGCATCTCCCTGCTTTCCCCCAGTCTTGATAATCAAAAATGTCTCCACTTGTTTGTAATGTCCCATGGGGGCAAAATTACCCTGAATTGAGAACCTCTGGTCTACATCCTCTTGCTGCTTTCACTCTACTCTACAAACCTGGCAAACTGGGGAGGGTCAGTGGGGAAAATGGACAGTGATGAGCCACTTGAGCTGAGTTCTGAGGGTGAGTGAGTGGTGGGGGCAGGAGAAGAGCATTTTTCCCCGTACAGAGAACAGCAAGTACAGAGGCCTTTAGGCAGCAAAGTTGGAGAACATTAATCCAAGGGGGACCCCAGCCCCAGGGGAAGGGGCCTGGAGGCTTAGAGGTTACAGCTGCAGGAAGATACCTCTGCTGGTCCCCTTTGGTCTTCTGCCCCCAGAGCTAGACTCCTGCTGACTCTGCCACCTCCGAGTCTCTGTGATGCTCCTCCTCATCTCCCCCGCCAAATCTCCCCCTCCACTCCTCAGGGAGATGGAGAAGCTAAGAGCTACAACGACAGGGTTGGGGGGGTGGGTGGGACTCAGTCCAGCTGGTGGGAGACCTGACACCAGCTGTGGGAGGGCGGGCTGTTCCTGGCTGTGCTCACAGATTCTGGCCAACTGGCTGGAGGAGTGAAGGTGGCCTCGCCCTCTTCCCCACAGGCCCCTCCTTCCCTGGGTTAGGGGTCCTGGCTGAGACTGTGATTTATTCCTGTCATCCAGTGGTTGGTTTTGTGAGAGTTGGAAACATGTTGGTTTTCCCTTCCCAAGTATAACAAGGCCTGTTTCCGCCTCCGCGGCCGCTGCTGCAGTGCCACGCGGTGAACTGTCCAGGACATGACAAAAGGGCTCGGTTAGCTGCCCACTGGTTAGAAGATGAACGGCTCTGAGCTTCCCGTTGCTCAAGTGCTGGCCTTTCCTCTTGGCCGTCTGCTCTGTGGAGCCCTGGATACCCCCTCCTTCTGCTCCTGTCCATTTCTGGGCCCCAGGGTCCTGGTCTGGGGAGGCGAGGTGGGGGAGGCTGCAGGAACAGGTGGTACTTGGAGACTAATTAATATTTGTGAACAAGGAAAACAAATCAATCTGTGTTTGCATATTTATGAAGAGGACTCAGGAATGATCCCAGCTGTTCTCCAGGGGAACCCCCCCCATCGTTGGCGTCTCTTGGTCCCTTGGGCCCCCACAGAGGCTGACAGGGTGGTTAGGGTGGGCTGCATGGAGGTGACACGGCTTCTGTATTTTATGACATGAGGTTCACATGCGAATGCTGTGGCTTGGTCTAGTGCCTGCTTCTTCCTTTTCCCTCAAAGCAGTGATTCCCAGGCTCTTTGGTTTCACAAACCGATACAATTTCCAAAAGTACACAAGGGCCAGACGTGGGGTTGGCAATTTTTTATTTTGCCAGGTAAAGACATTATAAAAAAAACAACTGCTATCTGCTATCCCCATCATTTCATACAGGAAAGAACATTTTAACACCAAGGACAAAATTTGAGAATAAAGGACGGTTCTTCCCAAGAAAGGGCAGTTGGCAGCTTTACACTGACGTAGCAAAGGAGAAGGATATATTAAAACCATTCTGAATGTGGGAAAAATTGTGTCCAATTATATTCTATAATATCATACGGTATGTAATTGTGTTCCTGCCCAAGTATGTCAGCTTGGCAGAACCGATGGTCCACGGCGCAATTCAGAGACGAGGTTGAGCACCCAAGTGCTCCGGCCTTGTTTTTATCTTGGTTGTTGAAAGCCCAGGCTCACCCAGCCATGCTGTGAAGTGGGTGCTCTGCTGTGAACACCCTTGGCATGGATTCACAAGGTGCTAAAACTTGCAATTGCAGCCAGGCTAACAGCAGCCCTGTTCCTCTCCCACATTCTCCCTGCAGGTGACCCTGGGACTCTGGGGTCCAGTGTAGGGATAAGGTCTAGACTTGAGGCCAGGCCTTGGGAGCCAGGGCTGCTCTGCTCTGATAAGTGAGGCCCTGGAGCTGGGAGTGGCCTGAACCGCCTGACACCAGGGCAGGCTCTATGCCTGGAGTCTCAGGTGGGGGGAGGAGGCAGCTTGCTCTCGCCAGGAGCTGGTGAGGGAGGAGGCCCTGGCTCGTACCACTGTGTGGTTGCCAGAGTAGTTGCCTGAGAATGTGTGTCCCTTGTGTTTCCCATCTCCCTGGACATCTGTGTCCTTGTGTCCATCATGGACCACTGGCAGAAGCTCTCTGTCCTGCTTTCTGGATCTGAACAAAGTGTCCTGAGCACCCCAATCCAGATACACAGGGGTTTCCTGGAGGCGCCCGATTGGGGGTAGGGTTACCTGAGGCCCAAGTTCTCTAACACCCATTGCCAGACTCTCATCCAAGCCTGTACCACATGGTTGTCTATTCTGGGAGTTACACCCCTATGATGGCTATACTGGGGGCTCTGCCCCCACCATCATGTCTGTAACAGCAAGTCACACCTCTGTGATAATGTACAGGGAGGTGCACCCCTGTAATGTCCTTCTCAGGCAGCTGCACTGTATGATGTTGGTGCCCTCTGTGTACACCACGTGATGTCTAGACCACATGGCTACACCTCTGTGATGTCTGCACCTGGGAGTTACATTGCTATGATTACTGTACCAAGGCGGCTACAGGGGATTAAGCCTCTGTTCATTGTACTGGGGAGCTGTATCCTGTGATGACTGTGCTGTGCATTTTATTTTCATAGCAGGGAAATATGGTTGTGCTGGGGGCCTATGTCCCTATGAAGCCTGCCTGGTGGGGGGTTACGTGGTTGGAATGCTTGTTCCTGGGAGTTAACTTCTGTGACTATTATATTGTTATACCTCACGATGCCGGTACGAGGCCACCATACCCTGTCCTTTGGTGTAATACTATGGTATTATATAAACTCATGTATCTCAATCAGGGGCTACAGGATGGTCCATCAGGGGACCATACCCCCACGATGACCTGGCCTGGCATGGGATACTAGATGTGCTCACAGGCCCCGGGAGGAAGAGCCACCCATAGTCTACCACCTGATGTCCGCTGGGAAGGTGCTCTATTGTTGGTTGCCTGTGGCACCATAGCGCAAGCCCAGACAGGGCCTTAGTGATGTGTCGCCTCCATCCCAACATGGCCTTGCAGGAGTCATGTGGTCTCAGCCACCTCAGCTCTGGGATCATGGAGCAGACCCTCCCAGCTTGGTGTAAATGGGGCTGGACACCTCTCATGCCCCTTCAGCGTTCTTACTTTGGTGTTCAGCTCCTGAATCAGATTTTTGGTGAGATCCTGGGATAGGGGACAACTCCCCCCCCATTCCCTTTGTGTTTGGCCCCATCCCACTTTGAAGTCCTGCCTGCTCTGTCCAACACCTTTGCTCACCTACTGCCCTCTGACCTCATGACCTTTGATTATCTCAGTTGAGACAAGGGTTCAAATTTCAGAAAGGACCGGAGCCACCTTTGAGCCCTGCTCTTCCTGTTCACCTACCCTGTCACCTTGCAAATTCTGTTACAATTGCAGGTCAGCAGGGACCTGATTCTGATCACAGCTCCCCCACCAAAGTCCAAGGGTGTCACTGCGGGGCCCCAAGGCATGCTTACCATCATGCACTTCCTGTTGTGCTCTGTTGTGTCTTCAGAGCATTCGTGAGGGATTGACCACGTCTCACCCCTCTGCCCAGAGCATGATGTGAGCAGAGCTTGTGTGCACTTCCATACATCCCCTGGTGACCCAGGTGAGGGGTATGACAGAGAGACCCTGGGGAGCTCACCAGTGGGGCTGGGGAGTGATAGCAGCATATCTCCCACGTACAGTGCAGCCATGCCAGAGGCTTCACCCAGGTGCCTGCAGGCACTCCATGCCAGGAGCCTTGGGAGTAAAGGCCTAGAGGCATTCAGCCACTCCCAGACGCTACTCAGTCTTCCCTGCGCATAGCTTCCTGCCTCAAATATCGGTCCCTGAGGTTCACACTCCATCCTCCCTATACTTGTTCAGCTCTGGGCTTCTGGGGCGAGGGCAGAAGAGGTGTAAGGTTTGAATTCTGGGGTCCAGCACCCCCATTCCTGCCACCAGGGCCTCCCTGTGGTTTCTCTGTGAAGTGGGAAGGTGCCATGGGAATTGGGTAGGAGAGGGTGGCCAGGCAGGGCAGCAGCAGCTTGTCAGGAGCACGTCCTGGCAAGCTCTGACGGGCTGTGGATTTGGCTGGACGCCTCTGATACCTGGAGCTCGTCTTCTGCTAATAAGCCTGTGTTCTGAGGCCTGTGCTCAGCGTGCTTGTAGAGTCTGGCCTCCCACCTTCTCCTTCCCTGCTGGGGGAGAGGAGGGGGGCAACGGGCCTCTTTCAGGAAGACTCCAGAGTCGGTCTGCTTAGCCCCTCACTGCTCCCTGTCTCTGTCTCGTCTCTCTGTCCTCTGTCCCACCTAAGTGTCTCTCTGACCCTGTTTCCGTGTCCTCTTATGGCGCTGAGTTGGAGCTCAAGGTCTGGAATGGAACACACTATACATCCTCTGGTCTCAGCTGCTCCCTGTGCCCCCTACTCAGGTTTAGAGAATGGCCTGAAGGCCTCCTGCACTCTTTCTCCCTCCAGTGACTGTTGGGCTGTCCTTATGGGTGCTGGGGGAATGAGTGAGGAGCTTGGGTGGCCACTGGGGTCAGAAGGTCTAGGTGGTCATTGCACAGTCCAAGTTGGGGGGTCTGTTGAACTAGGCCCTGGATGGTCAGTGAGGATGAGTGGGGCTCAGGAAGCAGCAGGGGTGGGCATTAGGGACACTGGTGACTACTAGCTAACTGGCTCTGCCCTTCTCTCCATTGCAGGTTGATTGTCCTGGGCTGTGGCTGGCTGTGGAGCTAGAGCCCTGGATGGCCCCCGAGCCAGCCCCAGGGAGGACGATGGTGCCCCTTGTACCTGCACTGGTGATGCTTGGTTTGGTAGCAGGCGCCCATGGTGACAGTAAGTCTGACCCCTCAAGGTGCAGATCTCCCAGCTTGAAAGGTGGCATCCTTCCCAGCAGGACTCTGGGGACAGACCAGCTACTGGGAGAGACAGGATGGCCGGAAACCCTTTAGACCTTCTGTCCTAGAGAGCCCCACTGCTTGGAGAGTCTCTTTCTAAGGAATACCTGGGTACTTAAGAGCATTTTTAGGCACCAGAGCGGGCAGTCGAATCGTGACCCTGTCTTTTGGGGCTGGGGTGAGACCTATTCTGGATTCATGTGGTCATTGTGTGATGTGCCCGTGCGTGTGCTGTGTCCACTGTTGCAGATCTGTGCTGAAGGCACAGTGTGAGCTACAGCCAGGGGGCGGCATGGCAATGGGGGGGGTGGCACACAGGGCGTGCGTGCAGATGTGTGTCCAGGATGCCAGGTGTGTCCATAGGTCCAGGGGAGGGTCAAAAGCAGGAACCACCAATAGCTCTTCCCCTAGGCTGGACCCTCAGGATCCAAGTTTGGGTATCTGAGCCCCTCCTTCTCCTTTCATGGGGACCTTCTAGGCAAAGGAGCATCCCCCCAACCCCAGTTCCTCAGCCCTAGAAATGGGGGGAAGATTGTTTGGCCGGCAGGAAGCCGAGCAACGCCCCTGTGTGTGTGTTTGTGTTGGAGTGGGGTGGAATTGTCCCCATCCAGATCCAACTCTGAACTTTGGTCCCTTTCCTGCTGCCCTTCCCCCTGCCTGGCACTCTGAGACTGGCCGCAGCCCGCCCCGTCACCATGGTTACCACCGCTTGGTTACTGGTGGGGAGGCGGGGCACAGGGGCAGATTTAGCCAATCTGCAGGCTGAGGGGGAGGGGCGAGGTCATAGCCAAGGTCCCTGGGGGAAGGGGCCGTTCCTGGCCTGTCCAGAACCCAGGGGTGATCCAGGGCCAACCCCGGGGTCAGTCCATGGGTCAGCAGGCCATGGAGCTCCCTCACTTGCCTCTGTATCTCTGGACACAGATCTCTCCCCTTGCCCCACCAGGGCTCTTTCTTCTAATGGCTCATTAATTATTCAGAGTGGGGGTGATTCTGGAGTGGGGTGGGACTGGCGTGGCCCCGCCCTTTGTCCTCAGGTGCTGGGTCCTAGGTGGAGCTAGAAGGGAAAGGAGAAGGGTCATGGGAGCACCAGGTGCCAAGAGAGGGCTGGGCAAATGGGAGCAAGGAAGAAGATTCCGGTGGGGGAATCACATGGGGAAGTGGGTCAGGGGATCTCCAGGCCTGGCTGGAGCCTGCAGGGGCAGGTTGGAGTAGAAAGCCCTGTGAGGTGTGACCCCGGTAGTTGGCAGGAAGGTGAAGGCTTGTCCAGGTGTGGTCAGCAGCTCTTGGACATTGAAGTACTGACCTTGCCCTCCACCCCCACCCCGGACACTCTCAGGGCCTTCAGACAGGAGCTCCAGGGCAGGAGGAGGATGGTCCAGCTGGGCTTCAGCAGATAACACTTCCTGGGAGAAAAGCTGTCCTTTTCCTTCTGCCTCAGACCCAACACACCCCGACCTGTACCCCTCACTCTCATCCCCCAGCCTGCTGTCTTCCCGTGTTCCTCCCGTGAAAGGCATTACCACCCACCCGGTCACCCAAGTCAGAACCTGGGCCTCCTCCCAGCCTCCTCCCTCTGTCATATCCCACATCTAATCCATCACCAAGTTCCGTTGCTTCTACCTTCTGAGTATCTTTGGAATGCATCCACTTCTCTCTCTGCCGCCTTCATCCAAGCCACCCTCAGCTCTTGCTTGGGCTTTTGCACTCAACAGCCTCCTGACAGTTTCCCTGCCTCCAGTCTTCTCCTTCCTAATCTATTCTGCATTCCAAAGGAAGAGTCGTGTCACAAGGTGAAAACATCATCGTGTTACTCCTCAGTTTAGAATGCTTCATTCCCTCTGGCCCACAGGGTCGTAACCCTCCTCTGGGCTCTGCATTATCAAGCCTCTGTCAACCTCATCCCTGGCTGTCCCCCGCCCCCCACACACCCGCCATGCTGACTTCTCTCAGTGGTTCACCAATTCCCAGTAGGAACTGGTAGGGGCAAGGCAGACAGTTTTTAAAGCAAAGTCAAGAACCTCCATGCTGGCTTCTTAGGAACCAAAGCCCAAAGACCAGATCTTGAAGGTAGAAAGCAGCTGAAGAAGCTGAAATCCTGCCTCATCCAGGTGGGGATTCGGGGGACTCACGCTTTCTCCCAGGCAGAGAGCCATGGGACAGAGCCTGGGCTGGGGGTCATGGTGACTGAGCCCCAGGAGCCAGGGTCTGTCCCCTGGGCCTGTCTTACACTGCACACACTTTTGGATCTGTCCCTGCACTGTGGCCAGGCTTGGGCTGAGCTTGGGTGACTTCTAGCCAGGGGCAAGCGGCCATACATGGACAGGGCAGCTGCGGAAGGTAGGGTAGGCACCCCAGAGAATTGACTGCTGGGGCAGTGGAGCACGGAGAGGACAAATGTGTTTCAATAGGCCTCTTAACGAGACAAATGAATGGGGGCCCTGGCCTCTGAGGGGGAGTGGAGAGAAGGGGGTGGAGAAGCAGCTGCCACGAGTTAGCCCCAGAGGCCCCAGCGGCAGTGCCACGGCGGCTCCAGTGGAGATCTGGGCACGCACTGGGGCTGGACCTGCCACAGCGCAGCTTCCCCAGCCGGGGCTTCGTGGCTTCTCAGGAGGGGAGGCTGTGGGGCCAGAGGTGTCCTGAGCCAGGGCAGAGGTGTTTGCTGATCTCAAGTGTGTGTTGGGTGCCTGCCTTCAGACAGGACCTGCAGTGTGGAGGCACAGGGTTGTGAGCACTGACCATAGGGTGTGCTGGGTGGGTGGCACTGACACAGGCCATGGCGGAAGCATCTTAAGAGGGGGAGTTGGGAGGCTTCCTGGAGGATGAGTGGACCTTTGCTGATGGAGGGTGGGGGTATTGCCTAATGAGGTGGGGTTGGAAGGAGAAGAGCAGGAATGTACCTGGCCTTCTCTATGGACTTCATGGGAAAGCCACGGTGAGAACCTGATAGCATGGGACAGAGTGGGGTCCCAGGACTAGGTGGGGAGTGAGACCCTGGTTTTGGCCCAGTTACCCAGAATCCTAGGAGCCCAGAGCAGGATGTCCACTGGCTGGAGGGGTGGGTGGTTAGACGGGGGCAGAGGCCTGAGGAGCTGGGCATGTGTCTGTTGTGTCATTTCCCCTCCTCCCCAGAGCCTGTGGAGCACATGGGGTCTGTGGTGCTCTCCCCTTCCTTCTGTGGAGGGCCTATCTAGACTCTGCTCCCTGTGGGACTTCCAGCAGGTTCCGTTGCTTTCTCTCTCCGGGCCTGTTTTCCTATTGCACAATGGGGATAATCACTCCTACTTGGAAAGGTTAGTTGAGGTCACATGGACCAGGAGCCTGGAACCTAGTATGTGCTCCCTTTATCTGAGGCCATGACCTGGGGCTCTCGCTCTGTCCCTGGGAACCAGGCTTGTCTCTGAGTGGGCTCCAGGCGGCACCAGGAGCACTCACAGGAGCTCACTGAGTCCCAGCTCATTAAGCTGCTCATAGCCGGGAGATCTGCCTCTCCAGAAGCTTCCTGCCCTGCCCTCGCCGGCCCTCACTGCCCTGTGTCTGCCCTCTGCCTCCGTGTTCTCTTTGTGTACATGTGTATGTGTACTCCACAGGAAAGGCACAGAATAACAGTCAGTCTCTCCATAGAAGAGCTTTGACAGTGGCCCAGTTTGACTGTCCCTGGGGCTGGACCCCTACAGCCTCCCTAGGAGGTGTGTAGCCCCCTCCTTCAGCCAGTTCCACTTTTTTTTTTCTTAGGCCACTTCTCCCACCTTGCATGGGCTTGGTGGCCCGAGATGTTGCTGGGCATACCAGTGGGAGCTGTGCTCAAAGGGCTGTGCGGCCCACAACCATTGTGTGTTTCAAGAAGGGGCATGCTCTCGTGGGGGTGTCAGGCCACTTGGCAGTGGATGACTGGGAGAAATTCCCCCCCTGGTGTGCTCTGGGGACACCCTGTTGACCCCATCTCAGAAGTTGTGTTCAGACCCTCACTGAACACCCGGTGTGAGTCAGGCACTGGGCTGAGTAGTCAAAGTAGCTTGGGACCTGACACTGGGATATGATCAGTGCTGGGATGGGAAGCCCCAGCACCTCCAGTCATGAGACACAGAACAGGCTCCTACAGCAGCTTGGTGCGGTGGTAGATTAGAGAGGGGCTGGAGTGGGCACGCACAAAAGCAGGGGAGGAGCCCCGTGGGCCTGGCCTGTCAGGGTGGCCTGGGTGGTGGGTCCAAGTTGTATGCTCTGCACAGTGCCAGGCCTGTACTATAGTAGGTGCTCAAAAAATACTTGTTGAAAGAGTACAGCCGGGTGTGGTGGCTCACATCTGTAATCCCAGCACTTTGGAAGGCCAAGGCACGTGGATCACTTGAGCTCAGGAGTTTGAGACCAGCCTCGGCAACGTGGTGAAACCCTGTCTCTACCAAAAATACAAAAAATTAGCCAGGCATGGTGGTGAGCGCCTGTGGTACCAGCCACTCGGGAGGCTGAGGTGAGAGGATCGCTTGAGAGGATGATGGAGGCAGAGGTTACAGTGAGCCAAGATTATGCCACTGCACTCCAACCTGGGTGACAGAGACCCCTTCTCAAAAAAAAAAAAAAAAAAAAGAAAAAGAAAAAAAAGACTAAAGAACAGTGAGCCTGAGAGCTTAGGAGGAGCACATTTCCGAGGGGGAGCATAGAGAGGAACATCAGACCTGTTGGTAGCTGAGGAGAGGTGTGGTCAGATCTGTACTCCCCAGAGATCCTCTGCTGAACAAAGGGGCAACGCCTCCTCTTGGGCTGTGTCCTGTGGGTAGAGGTGGATTGGAGGGGAAGAAGCGGGCGAGGCCTGGTTGAGGGGCGGGGCCTGCCTGCCCGGCCCCCTGGGCTGCACTGGGCCAGCCTGGCCGAGTCTGTCGGGTGGGCGGGCAGGGTACGGGCTCCCCTCCAGCCTCCAAGGGAGGGGAGTTGTTCTGCCTCCTCGATAGCCCCAGGCGTTGGGCACAGCCCAGCCTCCCACGGCTCTCGGGCCCTCCCCTTTCCTGGCCGCCGGTGACCCACACCTGGCTCTTCTCCCCAGCGTCTCTGACTTCTTTGTGTGGAGCGGGGGCCCCGCCCAGCCCCGCCTCCAGGCGCACTCGCCTGGCCATTCTGGTTCAGCAGGTTCCAGACTCCCGGTTTCTGCCACTGCACGTCCCGGCAGGAGCTGGAGGGGCACTTTCTCCCGGGGTTTCTCTCCCCTGGTGTAGCAGGGGCCGAAGTCCTCTTCCTCCTCAGTTCTTCTGTTCGGTCTTTCTTTAAATCTGCACCCCCTGGGTGCCAGGAAACTGGGTCAGGCACTGGGAAAGGAAACCAGACAAGCATGGTATCTGCCCTGCCCAGGTTATGTTCTAGGAGGGGGAAGCAGCCATTAATCAAACTCTCACCAAAAATGTGCAAAAAGTAAGAACCTCACACGTGTACGTAATAAACCGTAAGTGAAAGTTACAAAAGCTCAGCTGGTACCTAACAAGCTAGGAGCAGTTCAGTGGGAGGCAAGGGAGTTACCCGGGAGTTTCAAACCAGGAACTGAGCTGATGAGTTGGGGGCAGGGGTACTGGAGGAGGTTTTCCGAGGCAGTGATATTTAAATGGTGAGCAGAAGGGTAAATAAGAGCTAGAAGGTTTGGTGGAGGTTGGCAGAAGCAGCAGCTTATGCAAAGGCCCTGTGGCTGCAGGGAACATTGCATTGCTGCTTGAGAGGAGCCAAAGCTGGGGCTCTGGGGAGAGCAGCTGGGTCAGACCCGGTGGCTTTGTCTGCGGTAATAGGTGTTCAGTCTTGTTTTGAGAGTGACTCGGGAGGCCTTTGGAGGGTTTTGATGGGGGCGGGGTGTCGAAGGAGTCTGTCAGCTTACTCTGGACGCTGAGTAGAGAACAGATGGGAGGCATGGTGCAAGCCTGGAGGCAGGGGCTCCTGCGTTGGGCCAGTGGGCTTCCCGTCAAGGGAAGGTGGTGTCTGGACTAGGGTGCGGCAGCGAAGATGGAGAACCCTGAGCTGCTCTGTGGAGGGCTTCAAGTTGGCAGGGGGGAGAGGGGCAGGAGACACCCCCCAGTGGGGCCTGAGTGGGAGAGTCATGTCTGAGAGGCCAACTTTGCAGACAGCCTGGAGCCTCCCGACTACAGGAGGGCATTCAGGGGAAGGGCAAGGCACGCTGGGGGGTTCTGGCCCTTCTGTGGTGTCTCCTTGTCTTTCTGGCCCCCACAGCCTCCCTGAGCTGGCTGCCTGAGCCTTGCCCTAGGCACTCTAAGAGCATAATCAGTCAGTCCCAAGGCCTCCCTCCAGGGAAGGCGGGGGGTGAGCTTAGGAGTTAGCAGCCTGGATCAAACCCTGGCTCCACTCCCACATCACTCTGATTTGTCAGTCATTTCACCTTCTGAGCCTCTATTTCCCCCATCTCTTAAATGGAGATAATAATACCACCTACCTCATTGGAATTGTTTTAAGACTGATAATACTTCCCTCAGGGAAGGCCCACCATGTGGAGCAGTTTACAGACATCTCATTCCATCTGTGATGGAATCCTGGGTCACTGTTTTGCAGACAGGAAAACAGAGGCCCAGAGATGATGACTGACTTGCATAATAACATAAAACCCCCAGAGCCCCTGGGCCTGGAATTCTCAAAAGTTCCTTCCCTGCTGGTACCTGCAGCTGCCACTCCCTACCCTGCTCCCCTACACCCCTCTTCTCCTGGGAGTCTTTGCCCCATCTTCCATCCCTTCTCAGCTGGATCAGCACCTTCTCCCTCTCTGCTAGCTCCCATCAGTATTTAAACATTGCTTTTCGTATCTGTCTTCAAGAAAAAAAGAAACAAAAATTCACAAACCTCCCTCCCCGCTTAACCTTGCCGCCTGCTGTATAGTCACCTGTACTCTCCTCTCTCCCTCATCGCCTCCCAGGCATTCTTTGGCCTTCTTTGGTCTGGCTTTGGCCCCCACCACTCCACTGACCCTGATCTTGACAAGGTCCCCGACAATCTTGTGTGAACTGTTTTGTACCAGGTGTTTTGCAGTCAGACATGCCTGAATTCAGGTCCCAGATGTGTCCCCCACTGGTATGTGACCTTGGACAAGTAACTTGACCCCTCTGAGCCTGTAAACTGGGGGATAATAGCAATAAAGGACTAAAGATAAAGAGCCTGGTGCAGACGGAGTGCTTGGCAAAAGATTGTCATCATTGCACATGTTTCTGTGCCAGGGACTAGGCTGGGCCTGGGCTCCTGGGCACCAAACAGGTGGTCTGAAAGGTCATTTCTCACAGTACTACTGGCCTTTTTGGAGCTGTTCATTGGCCTGATTAATAGGAAATGGATCAGCTGTCAGGATTAAAGAGCTATTGCTACAAGATTGTAGCAAGTGGGTCGGGTTTCTCTGGGTTCATGACTCTAGGTGGTGGAATCTTAGGGATAGAGGGTGCAAGTTGTCCCTGGTATGTGTACCAAGGTGATGAGGGTGCGGCAGTGCTGTGTCTGAGCCCCCACCTTTCTTTTCCTCCCTCTGCCTCCCTGTGGACCCCTTGGGGAAACTGTCAGAAAGCAATAACCAAGTCAGTGGGGGGAGGGGAGGGAGGGGCAGATTTACAGGAAAGTTCACCTGGGAAGACATCCAGAGATACTTAGGAGCTGGACTGTCTAGGCCTTTGGGACTGCTGCTGGTATGTGGGGGGCCGGGAGAGAGGGAGGAGTCACGGTTCCTGGCTGGAGCCCCGGGGTGGATGACGATGCCATCATCGAGATGGAGAGCAGGGGGAGGGACAGCTCTCAGAGAGAGCTGTAGCTCTTCCCAGCAGCTCTCCAGGACACCTTTTTCCTGGAGCTTGGAATTGATGAGGGGTGGCCAACAGAAGGGTGCAGTGGTCAGAGGGAGCTAGAGAGGTTTTTGTGTTAAAACAAAACACCTGGGTTGAGATCCGAGCGCTGCCATTTACTTACCAGCTGTGTCATATTGGACAAATCCCTTAACCTTTCTGGGTCTCTAGAAACAGATACAGTTATAGCACCCGCCTCATATGCTTTAAAGGGTTAATAAATGTGAAACTCTCCAAACAGTGCCTGGCACATACAAAGTGCTACATAAAGGTTAGGTGTCATTGTTTTCTTTGTAGGTCTGTCTTTCTGTCCCCATCACTGCCACCTGCCTCATTGGCCGTTCCTGTAGTGACTGTGCTGTGGCATCTCCATCTCTTCTAGGCAAACCTGTCTTCATTAAAGTCCCTGAGGACCAGACTGGGCTGTCAGGAGGGGGTAGCCTCCTTCGTGTGCCAAGCCACAGGGGGAACCCAAGCCACGCATCACATGGATGAAGAAGGGGAAGAAAGTCAGCTCCCAGCGCTTTGAGGTACGTCCATAATGGGAAGGGGTAGGCAGGGCTCAGGGTCTGCCCACTCTGAGGTCTGGTCCCCCATCCTCTCCTTTCAGTCTCCCTCCCCCTGGGCCTTTGGGTCCTGTGTCCTGAGTAGGCTGTGACCCCATGTCTGTCCTCTGACAGGTAATTGAGTTTGATGATGGGGCAGGGTCAGTGCTGCGGATCCAGCCGTTGCGGGTGCAGCGAGATGAAGCCATCTATGAGTGCACAGCCACCAACAGCCTGGGTGAGATCAACACTAGTGCCAAGCTCTCAGTGCTCGAAGGTACGTGCTAGGGAAACATGTGGCACAGTGGGCTGCTGGGCTGAGGTGTGAGAAGAGCCAGCCAGCCCTGATCCTGCCCTGGACCCATGCGTCTTTGGCAGAAGGGGACTGGCCACCTTGGGGTTGGCGAAAGTCAGTGGTAGACAGGGATAGTCATTGGATCTGGTCTGAATTGTGTGGCTTATGCTGAGGTCAGCTGTGTGAGGCATGGTGCCTTTGTGTTATACTGCTAAGTCGGCTCGTCGCTTGGGTGGGGTCTGGGGTCTGACTGGAGGTGTGGAGCTGCAGTTGTGTATCCCTTGTGTTACATAGCTGTGGCTGTGGCAGTGGACCTGATTTCCATGTGGAGCCTGGCCATAGGTGTCAGGTATGTTCCTTGTTGCCCCTGTGAGCTGAGGGCTGGTGCTCTGTCTGTGGATTTTAGTGTCTTCTCTCACTTGGTGGCTTCTCCATTCATTCACAAACACTACCTGGACCACCTTGAAGTCCTCTGAGCACCGAGAAGGAGGGAGCTGTGTCTAAGCCAAGTCTTGAGGACAGGTAGGAGTTGGGGGTGGCAGTTGGCAGCTAGGCAGGTGCCCAGGCCCAGAAACAAGAGAGAATGGAGCTTTCAGAGAACTCCGAGTAGTTCAATTTGGGTGTTCTGGAGGGCATAGGGGGAGCTAGAGAGCACAGGAAGAAGGGGAAAGCAATTCAGCATGAGTCTGGAGAGGTTGGAGGCCAGATTACACAGGATCTGGCTGAGAAATGAACACTCTACTGGGGACATAGGAAACCACAAACAGGGCGGGGGTGACATGATCAGACCCCAGCCACACGGATTCATCAGCCTGAATGTGTCTGTATTTTCTAAATATAGCATCAATTGTTGCTTTCTTTTTTTTGAGGAGGTGGGGTGGTTGGGGGGACAAAGTCTTACTCTTGTTGCCCAAGCTGGAGTGCAATGGCTCGATCTCGGTTCACTGCAGCCTTCACCTCCCAGGTTCAAGCAATTCTCCTGCCCCAGCCTCCAAAGTAGCTGGGACTACAGGCAAGTGCCACCACACCCGGCTAATTTTGTATTTTTAGTAGAGATGGGGTTTCACCATGTTGGTCAGGCTGGCCTCGAACTCCTGACCTCAGGTGATCCGCCTGCCTTGGCCTCCCAAAGTGCGATTACAGGCGTGAGCCGCCCGCGCCTGGCTGATTGTTGCTTTCTTTTAAATGTGATGTCAGTGTCTGTTCCTTCTTGAAAAACGGAAAAGTATAGAATAGTGCAGAAGAAAATATTAAAATGTCTCATTACCCTACCTTTACTAATAACATTTGGTTATTTTCTTGTGGCCCATTTTCTGTGCATGCATATGTGTGTATGTGAACAGAAATGGGATCACATACTGTTCAGTGATTTGTAGACTGACTTTTAAAAAAAAATATGGCCAACATCTACCTTACCATTAACTATTCTTCTGTATCATTACTCGTTTTTATTTTTTTGAGACAGAGTCTGGCTCTGTCACCCAGGCTGGAGTGCAGTGGCGCGTTCTCGGCTCACTTCAACCTCCGCCTTCTGGGTTCAAGCAATTCTCCTGCCTCGGCCTTCCGAGTAGCTGGGACTACAGGTGCATGCCACCACACCTGGCTCTAATATTCATATTTTTAGTAGAAATGGGGTTTCACCATATTGGCCAGACGGGTCTCGAACTTCTGACCTCAGGTGATCTGCCCGCCTCGACCTCCCAAAATGTTGGGATTATGGGCAAGAGCCACCGCACCGGCCTGTATCATTTCCTTAGTGGCTACGGGTAAGCTGTCTCATGGAAGTACCCTGATTTATTCAGCCATTCCCTTATTGCTGGACACATATGTTCCCAGTTTTTTGCTTCTATAAATAAAGTGCAATACACATCTTTGCAGATGGATGTGTTCACCTTCCTGATTATTTCCTTATTCTAGATTCATGGAAGTAGAATTACTGAGTCAAAGGGCACATGCATTTTTAAGCCTTTCAGTGTTTCCAGAAGATTGTGTCAGTTCATTCTCCTGCCAAGCAGGGCAGAAGAGGGCCTCTTTCCTGCTCATCATTTTATCGTTTTTAAAAATCTTGTTTTGTTTTCGTTTTGTTTGAGACGGAGTCTTGCTCTGTTGCCAGGCTGGAGTGCAATGGTGTGATCTTGGCTCACTGCAACTTTCACCTCCTGGGTTCAAGCATTTCTCCTGCCTCAGCGTCCTGAGTAGCTGAGACTACAGGAGCGCACCACCACACCCAGCTAATTTTTCTAATTTTTGTATTTTTAGTAGAGATGGGGTTTTACCATGTTGGCCAGGATGGTCTCGATCTCTTGACCTCATGATCCACCCACCTCACTCAACCTTCCAAAGTGCTGGGATTACAGGCGTGAGCCACTGCGCCTGGCCAAAAAATCTTTTTTGCCAAATTAATAGGCAAAAAATGGCATCTCAATTTAATTTGCATTTCTTTGATTACAGGAACAGCTGAACATCTTTCCACATTGGCCATTTTTACTCCGTGGCTTTATCTGTTCATACACGAATCTCCATTCAGTTATTCTTTTGCATCTGTGTCTCGTAGGAGTCCATGGGTTCTACAAGCTTAGAGGGGCTGTGGAGGACAGTGGTTAAGACTCTGGACCACTCACTTCCCATGTGACCTTGGGCCAGTAACTATGCCTTTGAGACTCATTTGCTCCATCTGTAAATGGATGTAATGCCTACCACCCAAGTTGATTTGGAAGGTTGAATGCTATGTATGAAGCACTTCCCAGGAGTGTGAATGGTGGTTGCTGTGGGGCTGGAAGCTGTACATCTTGAGGCCTCACCATGTGAGCTGAAGGTGGTTGGCCTCTCTGCTGCCTGGCATCATCCAGTGGTGCAGCCCCACCGTCTGCTCCCACGGGGGACTTACCTGTGGAACAGGAACCCACAGAACAGGTCCTGGGCCAGGATCACTGATTGCTGAGTGTTTTCAGGCTCCTCCCTGCCACTCCTGACCTCAGTTTCCCCACTGATGACCTGGGGGCAAGTATTTCAACACTGCCCATCCTCCTGTTGGCATCTGTCCTAGCAGGGAGCCATCTACCCTGCCCTGGCATTTTGGAAGTGGCAGAAGGATCAGATGCCCCAGAGGGCTTATTTTCGGGCTCTCAGATTGGGGAACAGGGCCTCCTTGTTAGTGTTGAAAGAGAAGTCCTTAAAAAGCGCCTAAGTCCCAGGTCCTGTGTCAGGAGCTCTCTTGCCTCTGCCACTGCCTTGGGCAGCCTTATCTTTCAAAGGGTTGAGGAGGAGGGGAGATAGTCTTTCAGGCCTGGGGCGAGAAGGACCCACCCAGACACGCCTGTAATCCCAGCACTTTGGGAGGCTGAGGCAGGCAGATCACTTGAGGTCAGGAGTTTGAGACCATCCCAGCCAACATGGCGAAACCCTGTCTCTACTAAAGAATACAAAATTAACCTGGCATGGTGGCACATGCCTTTAATCCCAGCTATTTCGGAGGCTAAGGCAGGAGAATTGCTTGAACCCAGAAGGAGGAGGTTGCAGTGAGCTTAGATTGTGCCACTTCTGCCTGGGCGACAGAAGACTCCATCTCAAAAAAAAAAAAGACTGGCAGGAGGTGTCTCCGTTGGGTTTCTCTACCAGGGACCGGCAGTATGTGTTTGTGTTTCTGGTGTGTAAGAAGTGTCTGATGAGGCTGGGGAGAATGTGGGGCAAGTACCCAAGTACCCAGACTCTGTCCATGCTCCAGGGAAGGGTGTGGAGCTGTGGGCCTGAGCGAGCCCCTCCTGCTTCTGAAACACAGCACCAGGAAGACAAAATGCTGACTTACCCTGTTGGTCTCTGTAACCTTGACCAGCATGGGGCTTGACAGAAAGGCGTGCCAGGGGAGGGCTAGAGGGAGGCAGCCCAGAGGGTGAACACCCGCCCCCTGCCCTGCCCCACTCATCCCCTGGCAGGAGGGTTGCCCCTCCCTCCTAGAAGGGTCAGGAAAGCTGGGTGCCTACAGGAACTGAGTGAAAGGATGGCTGGACTGGAGCTCTGGGGTGGGGCCGGCAGGAGCCAGGGCCATTCTTGGGAGTCCACCACCAGTCCGAGGAGGGCTGGGGAGAGGACGGAGCTGATTGGGGGCTGAGGAGTAAGAGTCCAGCCCCCTCCTGAGTTGCACACAGCTCTCCCTGTGAGCTGGGCTCCTTGGAGAGTGACTGAGGGCTGTCTGGGGTGAACTGGCTCAGGTGAAGATCAGTGTACCCCCAAAAAGGATCCCAGACCTGCAGTCTGTTCTGTGCCCTCTACCGTTGCCTCATGTCACACCAGGCCAGACTGCTCTGGCTGCAGGGCCACTCCCACCACAGCCCGTGGGAGTGTCCCCCCCACAGCTGTGTCCTTTGCACCCCGCTTCTGAGCAGGATTGTCATTCCCAGTGTGGCCTCCCCCTCTACACCCCTGCCAGGACTGTACGAGGTAGGGGTGCCCAGCACAAGCTGGCCAGGGTGAGCCTGTCCTGGCTGTGATGAGCTCGGGGCCCGCCGCCCAGTGTTCCTGTCTGAGTGGTAATTGAAGCCATTAGCGCGCCAGCCTCTCCCTCACCGGGTAATGGCAGGAAAAGCTTCTTCTCGCTCCGCACTCTTGAGGCGGCGGCTGAATCACTCCCCCCTCCAACCCGCCCGCTGCCGCCACTGAGACAGGGAATCTGACATTTTCCCTCACGGGGGAGGGGGGAGCCATGGGGGAGGGGGAGGCAGGCCTGGATTCCTGGCCTTTCCCTACAGGAGGCTGGGGGGGCAGTGAAGGTCTTGGAGCTCAGTCTGTAAGTCATGGATTCAGCTGGGGCCACAGGTTTAAGGCCTGGAAGTACTGGCCTGGAAAGCCCCAGGAGGCCACCAGACATTCAGTTGTATGGGGGAGGGCACTGGTGACTTTGGGTAGGTTCTGGAAGGGACAAGGAGGCGGGGGGAGAAGAAGGAGGCGGGGGGAGAAGAAAGAGGCTGTGGAGCAGGGATGAGCTGTTTTGGACTTGTCCTGGGGGGGCCTGGCTCCAAGGATTCTGAGTGCAGGTGGCATTGTTTGTCTTGGGCTCATTGATAAGGTGCACTGTGTGTGGTATGGGTGCCCTGTGTGCCGTGTTTAAGGCAGTGTGTGTGTGAAGTGTGTGGTGCAGTGTATACAGCAGGGGTGCTGCTTTGCAAGCTGTGTGCACAGAACGGGATGTGCAGTAGACTGCACACATGAGTATCAGGCAGTGGGGGAAAGGGTCAGTGTGTGCAGGAGGTACTGTGTGCTTTGTGGGCTGTGTATGCAGCAGGTAGTGTCTGTATGCACATGTGTGCTTCAGGCAGGGCATTGGGTGTCCAGCAGTGGTGTGTGTATCAGGCAGTGCGTGGGTGTGGTGTGTAGGCAGGTAGTGAGTACCATGTATACAGCAAGGGGTATGCATCAGGCAGTGTGTGGGCAGTAGGCAGTGTGTGTGTGCAGTGTGCCCTGCAGCAGGCTACCTGTGTTTGTATCAGGCAGTGTGTTTATGTGCAGCAAGGGTATGCAACAGGTGGTGTGCAGCAGGCAGTGTGTGTTTGTATCACACAATGTGTGATGTGTGTTTATGTGCAACATGCAGCAACTGTTTGTGGGGTGTACAGCAGGTGGTGTTCAGCAGCCTGTGTGTATCAGGCTGTGTGTGTGTGTGTGTGTGTGTATACACAGCAGGTGGTGTGTAGCAGGCAGTGTGTGTTTCAGGCAGTGTGTGGTATGTGTATGCGTGTTTATGTGCAGTGAGTAGTTTGTGGGGTGTGCAGCAGGTGGTGTGTAGCAGGCTATGTGTGTATGTGCAGCAGGCAGTGTGTTTGTATGTGTGTATAGCAGGTGGTATATACCAGGGTGTATATGTATCGGGCAGTGTATGCATGCACACACACATTTGCACAGCAGGTAGTTTGCAGGGGTTACAGTAGACAGTGTTTGTGTGGTATGTACAGCAGGTGGTATGCAGCAAGCAGTGTGTGTGTGTGTGTGTGTTACATGTGCAGCAGGCAGTGTGTGTACACCAGGTGGTATGCAGTGGGCAGTGTGTGTGTGTGTGTGTGTATGTGTGTGTGTATGTGTGTATGCGCATGTGTGCGCAGCAGGCTGTATGGTGTACAGCAGGCTATGTGTGTATGCATCAGGCTGTGTATGTGTGCGCAGCAAGCAGTGTGTGTGTGTACATATGCAGCAGGCAGTATATTTGTGTGTATAGCAGGTGGTGTGCAGCAGGCTGTGTGTGTAGGTGTACCACGGCAGTATGTGTGGGGTGGGAGTGGACAGCAGGTGGTGTGCGTCTTACAAGCTGTGTGGGCAGCAGCAGGAGTGGGCAGCAAGCAGCCCGAGCTGAAGTGTGGTGGGGTCAGTCTGGTACTGGCAGGAGGTCAGAGATGCTGTGTCTGGGCTCATTGTCTCTGGGACCTCGCAGGATCCCTGTTTGGACCTGTTGGTCAGCCAGGAAGCTGGACAGAGTTGGATGTGGCCAGAATGGTCTGGCTGAGCTGTTCTCAGCACCTACGGTGGTCCCTCAGCAGCTCCTCTGTAGCCAGGCCAGGAGGTGGAGTGCACCAGATAGGGATCCTGCCCAGACCTGCCTGCTGGAGGTCTTGGGACCCCTTTCCTCTCCCTCCCCTACCCCATCAAGCCCACAATCCCCTCTGTCCGTTCCCACCTGGCTTCAGTGTGCCAACCAGCCAGGACCATACCACCTACGCCATGCGGGCCAGGGAATCCAGGTGTCTGGATGGAGTTGGTGTTGCCAGCCTTGGAGCAGACTCTGGGGAAGGACTGTCAGGCACATGAAGTAGTGGCCAGGGTGGGGGCAAGTCAGTGCTGTACTGGGCATGGACCTCTGGGTTCTGCAGGAGCTCTAACCCTGACTGGCTTTGGGACCTGTAGGATGATGAGGGACGTCTTGCAGTACCCCCTGACCACTCCCCCAACACAGTCCATTTGGAAACAGCCCTAGGGACAGAGGGCCAGTGATCGATATATGACCCTGTCCTGAGGTATCCAGGAGCAGAACTGGTCAGGGAGCTTACATTTGTGAGATGGGTGCATGTTTTCTCAAGGAGTCATGTCTCTCTGCTCCACCTCCTTCCTTTCTCCAAACCTGTGTATTCCTTCCACCCATGGTGGAATGACTTGGCCCAGGCCTGACTTTGATGGCTGGGGAGTCTGGGTAAAGGATTATTGCAGGCACGAGATGGCTTCCCAAGAGGCAAGATGTGAGCCCTTCCTATTGTCTACGTGTGTGTCTGGTTAACAGTCTGCTTTGGCAGAAGCTGGGCCTGTTACTCACCTGATTTGCAACACAGAGGATGTAGAAATGGCCCCAGAACCTGGAACCCAGGCCAGCTTCTACCCCCCTTAGCAACTGAGGCATGACCTGTATACCCCTGGTCCAGCTGCTGTGGTCCTGTGTAACCTGTCCTTCCACCCCCATGACCACAGTAGATTTCAGATCCATGCAGACATGAGGTTCTACAACCAGTTCCTGGAGGTTCTAGGCCCCAGGCATGGGATGGGAGCGGTATTAAGTAAGTAGGCACTGCCAAGAGGGCCTTGAAGGTCAGACCCTGGTTTTCTTGGTACCTGGAGTTTCCTATTTTTATTAGCTCTGATCTGCCTTCAGGCGCCCAAGTGGACTCCCTTCTGAATGGGTGCTGCTGCTGAGTAGCTGGTACTCTTGCCTATTCTATTAGCCATGGACACTGGCTACTTCCCCTGTACCCAGCCTGGCCCCTGCCCCTATAGTCATAGGTACTTGTAAGGCCTATTGTGTGTGTGGCCGTGCATCCTCTCCTCTTCCCTACCCTCATGACCACAGTGGATCCAGTGGCTCTGGGAATAGGCTCACCAAGGTGGAGGTTTAAATGCCCAAATGCCCTGCGTGTGCACATTCTCCATCCTTGGTAAAGTGCTCCCGTTCGCGGCGCTGGTTTGGTAGGGAGAGAGGACCTTTTTTTTGGTTGTTTGGGTTTGTTTTTGAGACGGGATCTTACTCTGTCACCCAGGCTGGAGTGCAGTGGCCTGATCTCTGCTCACTGCAACCTCCACCTCCTGGGTTCAAGCGATTCTCATGGCTGAGCCTCCCCAACAGCTGGGATTACAGGCGTGCGCCACCACATCCGGCTAATTTTTTGTATTTTCAGTAGAGATAGGGTTTCACCATGTTGGCCAGGCTGACCTTAAACTCCTGACTTGAAGTGATACACCCACCTTGGCCTCCCAAAGTGCTAGGATCACAGGCATGAGCCACTGCTCCCGACTGAATTTTATTCAGAGGAATGACACGATCAAACTTAAGCTTCAGAAAGGTCCCTGTCGTCCTGAAGCGGAGGCCAGAGAAGAGACAAGGGCACAAGCATCAGATAGTTACAGCCATGCCTTTCTTGGACGTGCAGAAAAGGTTCGGCATTAACCTAGATCAGTGGTGGACAATCCAAAGTGCTGAACAGCCCTACAAGTTTCCTGCTCAATGCCATGCTTTTGAAAAAGAATGGATAGAATATGCACATGGAATCAGAAAGGTCCCTGTGGGTGCATAGTCGGGGGGTGGAAGGAAACCAGTACCAGGTTGTTGCAGTCCAGGCCAGAGTTGGCATTGGTGCACATCTGGGTATGATAGGGGAGGAAAGGGGAACAGTTTACTAGAAGGTTAGAAAGAGGCCAGGCACGGTGGCTCACAACTATAATCCTAGCACTCTGGGAGGCCAAGGTGGGCAGATTACTTGGGGTCAGGAGTTCGATCGAGACCAGCCTGGCCAACATGGTGAAACCTTGTCTCTACTAAAAATATAAAAAATTAGCTGACGTGGTGGGGTGCACCTGTAATCCCAGCTACTCGGGAGGCTGAGCATGAGAATTGCTTGAACCTGGGAGGCAGAGGTTGCAGGGAGATGATGGCACCACCACACTCCAGCCTGCCAGCCTGGGTGACAGAGCGAGACTGCATCTCAAAAAAAAAAAAAAAAAAAAAAAAAAAAAAAAAAAAAGTTAGAAAGAGTAGAGGCCTGCTTGGCTACCTGTAGGATCGGGGAGGTGCAAGGCTCCAGGTTCCTGACCTTGGGGCTGGGTAGGTAGGGGTGCCATTTCTAAGACTGACGTACTGAAGGAGGACCAGGTTTGAGGAGGCGAGTTGGTGAGTCCAGTTAGAAATCTGTTGAGCCCAGTGTGCGCAGGCATCCAGGGGAGGTGTCAAAGAGGCCTCGTACACATTTGCGTGGCACTCTGGGGGACATCTGGAGTTGGCATCTTGCAGGCTGAGAAATAGCAAATCTTATGAGCCAGAGCCAGGACAGAAGGAGTCCCAGGAACCAACTCTTCATGTTGGAAGGAGGTCCTGAGAGACAGGAAGGGAAACCAGGAGAGTGTGTGAGGCCAAGAAGGTCAAGAGAAAAGAGTGCAAAGGAGGAGTGGTCAGCAGGGGCAGGGTGCTGCTGAGAGACCTGGCATGTGTCCTTAACAGTTTCGTGGAGCCATCATTGGCCTTGGTGTCAGGAGGCAGCAGGGTGCAGCTGGGCCGCAGGGCTGAGCAGTGAGAGGGAGGCTATCGGTGTCTGGAGTGACTGAAGCAGGGCCCGAACCTGGGGAGTGAATGGATGACAGGAGTCTCCCTGGAGTAGGACTGAGCTGGGAGAGCCACTGAAGGAGAGTCCAGCGTGGGCCTGAGTCCGGAAGTGCAGCGTGGGGGCGGGTGTGTGTTCAGGGCATGGCCCCTGGGTTCATGTGGTGGGGGAGGCCTCACCAACCAGGTTGAGTAGGGCAATGAGGAGTGCCAGGGAAACCCGAGGAAGAAGGGGGAGATGATTGGGAGCGGGAGGCCGCGCCTGCCAACGGGCCCCAAACAGCTCAGATTGAAAAACAAAACAGGCTTTTAAGATGCCAAGTTTGATGAAATCTGAGTGCTGGAAGAGGTGGGAGTTTGCTCTTGGAAAAACAGCTGAAAATCGAGACTGAAAGCTGCGAAGGGGAGATAGGCCCAAGGCTCCCCAGGCCCCCCTTACTGCCTGGAAGCCTGGGGGGTGGGGCTGGGCTCTCAGAGAGTGTGGGAGCGTGTGGATCTGGCAGCCTTTGACTTTTGGGGGGCGTTGGCCCTGGCCCTGCTGAGGATGGAACTGCTGGAGGTGGCCTTGGCTTCTATGCAGAGGCTGAAGGGCAGCGGGAGCCAGCAGCCCTGCCCCCTACGAGGTTCCTGCATGTGTCTCGTCCCTGCCTGTGTCTCCTGGCACACGTGTCTCAGCATAGGTGTGCCTGGCTCTGCATGTCTCCACATGTGTGTTTGCGTGTCTCTGCATGCGCCGCCTCTGGATCTGGTTGCATGTGTCTGTTTCCACAGGTGCCCGTCACCGCAGGTGCCCCTCCATATGCACATGTAGGTTTCTGTTTTTGAACCTGTCTCTCTCTCCATGTTTATTTCTGTGGGTTCCTGGCTGTGCATGTTTCTATGGTGTCTGTGTGTTGAGAGGCAGGGTGAGGCCAGGCCTAACACTCACGCTTAGGGGAGGCAGTCAGGCTCACAGATGGTTCCACCCCAGGGAACCTGTGTCTGTGTGTGCGGGTGCATGCCTGCGTTTGCACGGAGACGCCACGAAGCTGGGTAAACACGGGTGAGAAGGTCATACTGACAGACGGTGCTGCCTGCCCCGGGACCCTGCAAGGCGTCTCCATCTGTCAGTTTCCCTGGTTCAGCCCCCTCCTTCTGGCCCAGAGACTCCCCTTCAGGCGTCCAAGGTTGAGCTGGACAAGAGACCTATGTGTACTTTGTAGGGGGCCTCAGCAGCCTCCACCCCCATACTAGGCTCATCTGTCAGGACCCCAACACATGCGCTAGCTCTCACCAGACTCGCCTTGCTACTGTTGTCCCACCACTCTCCCCCACAGCCTTTACAAAGGCAGTTTCCACCCCCCCCTCCCTGGAAAGCTTTCTGCCTCCCAGACTCATGTGTTTCCTGTTCTTGAATCTCCCTCCTCCAGGAAGCCACCAAGATGGCAAGTGAGCCATGGAGTCTAACTGATCAGCTCTAACACTGCTGTGGGAGGTTAACCCAGCTCCCACCTGCCTCTGAACCTTAGATTCCCACCACCTTCTCCCCCTCCCCCTGTCCCCCCCCCCCTTGTCATCATTTTCTGCCCATGGGGCAACTGAACCTGTCCAAGGAAGGAGACAGGTCTCCTTGCTGCAGTGGCTAAAGGCCACTTAGGTGCAGGAGGCATTCGCGCACATGTGCGCACTCCCCACCTTGCACACAGATCTGCGCGAGCTGGAGAGACCCCAGGGAATGTGTGTGCACGCTGCTGTGCATGCAGGTAGAATCCGCAAACGGTGTGGATATTGGGCCCCTAGGTACCTCTGACGGCCCCGTGGGCTTCTCTTTCGTCCAGGGGGACCCTTTTATCAGGTGATGGCCCTGAGACGCATAGTGCGGACGCCCCCAGCGCCGAGGTTACGGAGGCAGATGGCCCCTCCCTGCGCTGTGCGGGAGGTGGAGGGGGGCACCCAGTTGAGGGTGGAGGGGAGGGCCGTGTCGGGGAAGCGGGAAAGCCTAGTAAGAGGATTCCCTCGAGTTTGGGAGCCCTTGTCTGGGAAGGGGTGCGGAGGCTCCACCCAGGCGGGGGCGGGAAGGGCGGCGGACAGCGGACGCGCGCGCCTGCCTGCACGTACTCGGGCACACGCAGCTCTTCCGCCGCGGCTCCTGCCGCCGCTCCGCCGTCGCCATGGCTACCGGCTGGCCTGGAGCGGGGGAGGGGCCCTTCCTCCCCTTCGGCGCCAACAGGATGTGATTTGAGGGGGACTCGGCGTGACTGCTGCATCCCAGGGTTGGAACGTGGGTGCGTGACTGCGAGTGTCTACATGTGGGGGACCCGCGGGTTCGCTTTGCGGTAAACGCAAACGCCGCGGTGCATGTGCGGGGCTCTGCAGTGGAGCCTCAGCCCCGCCGGCTAAGGGCGTGGCGTCGGGGAGGGCTCCCGGCCCTCGCTCTCGGGGAGGGAGGTGTGTCCACGCCTAGAGCGCTGAGGCTGGGGGCCTACCACCCGGTCTCCTCCCAGCTCCACCTCTGATGTAGCTATGTGACCTTGGGCAGGTGTCTAGATGTCTAGATTTCTCTAAGCCCTTGGTTGCTCATGTATGTCATAAGGCTTTGGTAAAGATGTAAAGCATTTTAACGTAGTACCTGGAACCTAGTAAATGCTCCGTAAATCTTACTGTCCCTCATGTCTGGGTCTCAGTTTTCCCAGTTGTTGATGGGTTTGGAGTGATGTGACATCAGCTGAGGAGTTGCCCAGGTCCTCAGCCTGGGTGTTCAGGCCTCAGTGGACCCAGCTCCTGCAGGTGCCTGTGGGGGAAGATGGTCAATGTGCCAGTCTGGCTGATAGGTCAGACACCAAGATGCCCAGTGCTCCGCTGGGCCAGGCACGTGGTGGGTGTTAGGAAAGGGCTGCTGTACTTGGCTGTGTTTGAATGTTCCGAGGCGCCTGCGCGGGAGAGAAGGAAGAGGCAGCAGCGGGTTGCTCCTGAGGGGCTGGAGCCCTCCTGTGAGACCCACTTCCCTCCCTGGGTGGCAGAGTGGCAGCCTTCCGAGTGCTGCCTAGAAGCCTAGTTGGCACAGGGGGACTGGCTTTTGGGTCCTGCTGTTTTATGGACGGCTCTTCACACATGCTGGTTTTAGGCTGTGGCGGCGGTGCCTGAGGGATGATCTGAGCCAAGGACAGAGCCACTGAGGGTGTGATAATTGAGGGAGGAAAATTAATTGTCCTTAATTTGGCGTAAATCCCAAAGACCTCCCCCGTGTAAGGAATTCAGAGTAGATTCCGAGACACGCGGCTGCACACATTTGTACTTCCCTTCCCTTCCCTATCTGCGGGTGGAGATGGAGGCCACTTGACTCCTGGAGCCTGACTCTAGCAGGCCGTGGCCACGTCCTCCCCCATGAGCTGAGCAGGTAGGAATGAGGTCTCAGAAGAACGAGACTGGTGCCCTGGAGGGTAGGATGGCCCTGGCAGCCCTGAGTGTCCCCAGCTCTTGGGGAGGTGAGCCCTGCACCTCATGGAAGCAAGCAGCAGCTGGGCCAAAGGAGGCTGCTCCACTGCCTGGTGCATCCCAGTCCTCTTCATTTCCGAGCTCCTTCCCTTCTCTTGCCACTGTTTAACATTTCACTTTTAAAAATCAAAGCTGAAAGGGCACTACGGGATCGTATTTACAGCCAAGGAGACACTGGGTTTATATCCAGAATTTCTAGGGCTACAGGTGGGGAACACACAGCCAGCTCCCAGGAAAGGCTAGGGTGGCAAGGCCGTGCTGGGAGTCCTACTGCTCGCTAGCCTGCGACCCCTGCTCCTGATGGGCCACAGTCCCTTTGGGATGCCCCTGGCAGCTGGAGCCTTGGGGAGCACCCCCTGGGTCTGGCAGCAGATAAGTAACTTGCTCCCCGCCTGTTGGGGTTCCTCCAACTCCCTCTTCACCTGCCTACCAGTCGCTCTCCCCAGGTCTCCAAGAGGCTCCAGGGAGGGCTAGTTTCTGCCAGCCTTTAAATTATTCACATCTGAGGATGCCATGTGCCTTTTTTCTGGCATAGAAGCCTGACTTCCCTTGGCACATGTTCCCACACACCCGTCTTGTGCTGCTGGGCTTGTGGAAGGGAGGTACAGAATGTTGCTGGTCTCCCCCCACCATGAGCCCAGCTCTCCCTACCGAGGAGACAAAGTACACATTTTCCCCTTGCCCCACGTTGGTTGTGCCTGGCGTCCACACTGGGAGAGAGGCTCTGCTGAGGCCTTGAAAAGGCTTGGTGGTTTGGTCCTATTGGGAAGGGCCTGTCACCAGCCTAAGATGGAAAAGGGAGCTCCCAGCTCTAGTCTCAGTATCTGTCTGCCCGTTACTAGTTACACCAGCTAATATTCACTGGGTGTGAATTCCGCATCAGATGCTCCACAACACCTTGCGTGCATGATCAGATATAATCCTCACAATTGCCTTGCAAGGTGGGCCCTTGAACCCCGTGTACAGATAGAAGCAGAAACACAAAATGAGTAACATGCCAGGCGCTAAAGCTAGTTCATGGTGAAGGTGGGAGTCCCATTTGGTCTACGCCAGTCCCGAGCGTGTCCTAGCTTTTCATGCTTCCAAGGGGTGGGGAGTGGATAGTCTTGCCCCACAGCCTCTCAGGGCAGATATGGGAGCCCATGTGCAGTGGGAATGGGTTTGCTACTGACATCTGTTCCTGCGACTCCATGGCAGTGACTCCTCTATGAGCTGCCAGCCCCTGGCAAGCTGGGAGAAGGCAGCCAGGAAGGGGTTTGCCTCCCCCTACCAACTTTTGGTGTCTTTAGAGCTTTTTAATCTCCTTTGCCTCCACATGCTCAGACATGGTCCCCCAGCCCTGACCATGACTCCCAGGGTCAGTACTGAGTGAGGGAGAAAGGTCAGGGTCAAGGTTGCAGTAGAAAATAGGTCAAGGTCAGGATCAGAGTTAGAAGGGCACCATTGGTAGGGCTGAGGGTGCCCTAGAGACCAGGCGGTGCCATGGTCAGCTCTGCCGTGTGACAGAGCTGAAGGCTGTATGGAGGGAACACTGTGCGGACAGGGGAGAAGAGGCCGGACAGCACAGGGGCCCTCAGGCCGAGCTGTGGCTATTGGATGCTACGTGAGCTCCCCGCTAGCCCTCCCCACCCACTGCAGCCCAGCATCCATACAGGGCTTTCTGCTGTGACCAGCAGAGCATCGATTCTCGTTCTTCTCAGGGCCTGGAGAGATTAAGTGCTGACGCCTTCAGTCTGAGGTGTTGCTTCTCAGACCTGGAAACTCCCTGACAGGGCAGGGATGGGCCCCACTGCAGCCTCTGCCCTGCCAAAGAGGCTCAGGACCCTGGTTCCTCACATCGGGGTAGGCTTCATGCTTAGAAGTCAGGGCTGGGGGGAGGGGAGTCTTGAGGACCCTGGCAAACCTGAAGCTGGGGGAGGTTACCCCCAGAAGGGTTCTCGGGGGCAGGCAGAGCCAGCCCTAATACACACATTGCTCTTTGTCTGCAGAGGAACAGCTGCCCCCTGGGTTCCCTTCCATCGACATGGGGCCACAGCTGAAGGTGGTTGAGAAGGCACGCACAGCCACCATGCTATGCGCCGCAGGCGGAAATCCGGACCCTGAGATTTCTTGGTTCAAGGACTTCCTTCCTGTAGACCCTGCCACGAGCAACGGCCGCATCAAGCAGCTGCGTTCAGGTGAGCAGAGGGCAGGGGTCAAGGGGCCATGCAGACCTCAGGACAGGCGTCTTGCCAAATCCCAGCGTAGCCTACTCTCTTGGACCTGTGACCCTCCAAGGCTGACCGGAGGGCACCCAGTGGGGTGGGCTGGTTCTTACTGCAGGTGTACCTGGCCCAGGGAAGAGAGCTTGTGGTTGGCTGTGCCTCTTTACCTTCTTGGGATTGTCAGACTCCAGACTTTGGGCCAGTTTGCCCCTCTCAGCACATGTGACGTGCCAATGTGGTGGACTCTTTGAGGGTGCTCTGTGGATGTTCATCTTCCTCCCTCCCTGTAGCCTGGCCTGAGACAGGGCCTGGATGATGCTTCTCTTTGCTTCCTCAGACAGCAGGACTTAGATGGGAAAAGAGGCCAAAGGTGCCTGATTCTTTAGGCTTCAAAAGGCTGGACCTCAGGTGCCTGGAGCCAAGGGGACTTGCTGTTGTCCCTCAACAACCAGAGCCACCTGTCTCCTCTGGATGTCTCTGTCAAGCCAGCTCAGAGCCCTGGAAGCAAGGATACCATTGTGTGGGAGGGAGGTGTTGCCCCATTGATCGATCTGCCTGTGAGGCTCCCGCCAGGATAATTGATTCAGTTTTTTTGTGGGAACAGAGCAGGCGGGAAAAGAGGTTTAGAATCAGCTTGGCTGCATTCTGCCTCTGCTGCCAGCACAGCCTGGACCAATAGTCGTTGCTTCAGAAGCCCTCCTGCTAGCTATGGGATGGTGGGCCTCCGGCAGGATGGCCAGCGCCGGCCAGAGCTCCTGCTGCCTGTCAGCTGTGATGTCAACACTGAAAAGCAGGACATGACTCTTGCCCCTTTCAGAGCCCTGCAGGCTTCAGAGGTGCCCTGCCACTCCCTGAGATGCCAGCCCCTCCCCATCCATTCCCACCAGGCACACAGCCCCTTGGTGCCCAGCAGGAGGAGGGGAGAGACAAGCTGCCCAACAGGGCAAGATTCTGGCCCCAGCTACGGCCGCCTGAGACAGCCCACAAAGTGTTAGCTCATTTAATTTAATTAAAACTCAACAAGATGGAGGCAGCTGTAGTGCAGTTAATTAAAACAGCCATAATCAAGGCAGCAAACGGCCGGCTGCGTTGTGGCCGCTGCCCAGCGCTGCACAGCGGCCGGCACGGTTCGGCTCCTCTGCATTTCCTCATGGTTCCCCCAGGCAGGCTCCCCAGGCAGCCAGACGCTCCTCCCTGCAGTCCTGGGCCCCTCCCTGGAACCACATGGACTTGTCTGGCAGCAGCTCTGGGAAGACTCACTCACACGTTGGTTCATGTAGTAATTATGCAGTGCTTGGGGTGCCCGGCCCTGGGTCACCCCTTTCTTGACTGTCACTCCACTGGATGCCACTCAGGCCCCATCCTCCTCGTCCGTTCGGCAGCAGCTAACATTCCTCCTTCCTTCCCAACCACTCTCCCATTTTTCCCTAGCCTTCTTGGGCTCTGTCTCTTGCGACTTTCCTCTTCCTAGTGCCCCTTCCTTCAACCAAGGAGCCTGGGAGCCCTGCCCTTGCCCCATGGACACAGCCTTGACCTGGATGAGCTCACCCCTTCTAAAGTTCCAGCTGCCATCTCCTCTCCTGCAGCTCTAGCTTCAGTCTTTCCAGCCCAAACCTCTTGCCTGAGCTCTAGATCCAAAAATCGATCTGCCTTCTGGTTGTCACCCTGACCAGTGATGACCAGTGATGAGTGATGACCTTTCCAGACAGCCATACCCTCTTTCTGTAAGTGGCAGCCCCCAACCTAAGGAACGTGGCTCTCAAGTTGATTTGATTTGAGAGCTCTCAAATTTATCACCCTCGTGGCTCTCAAATTGGTCCCCTGTCACCTCCTGCTGTGTCAGTCCTATCCCAGGCACCAGACACTGTTTTCCCTGCCTCCAGGTCCTCCCGAGAAGCCATCGCCCTGCAGGCCAGGTTTGCTGCTCACATCCTGCCCGTGCTCTGACCACCTCAGTGGTGTCTCCTTGCCTGCCTGGTCAAGTACACACCCCCGCGTCTCATCGGGTCCTGGCTACACCACTTACCCGCTCTCTGGCCTTGGTGATTTAACTTTTTGGTGTGTCAGTTTTCTCATGTTTGAAAAGGAGTTACAGTAAGCAGTGAGTGAGACAATGGCAGTCAAAGCTTGAGTTGGCGGCCTGACCTCTGGTAAGGGCTTCATGGAGCTCTTTCTACTTTCTGTGCCCCCGACCCTCCTAACACCGAGCCATGTTCGCCTGTCCTTGGTCCTTGACCACCTCTGGCCCTCTGCTCACCTTCTGGCTGCTCCTCTTGAAAGCCTCCACCCTGCCCAGCCTCCGGCTGCTTCCTCAGGCCTCACCTTGCTTTACGTTGTCACCATCTGGCTCCGGTTTTGTTCAGCTGGGCCTTGCAGGGAGGGCCTGGGTCTGACCCCACTTGGTGAGGTCAGCTGTAGGACAGATCTTCTGAGCTCTCGTTGAGTGAATTTATGAACTTGACCTTTGGCCCTTGTCCCTGTAGAGTAGTATCTGCTATAGTGCTCCTGCTTTCCAGGTCCAAGGAAGACTTCCTTGACTTTTCCTGCTGCCTGGAAATTGTGACCTAAGGGTTATGGGCCCAGGGTCTGGCTCCTGGGATGGAGCCAGATGGCACCTAAGAGGCCTCAACCATCCCACCTTGCAGTAACAACTGGGCTCTCTCCCTCCCTGCCTGACCTGGCCTGGGACCCTTGGCCTCAATTGCTGCTGTCTTTATCCCATTATCATTTAGAAGGGTGCTGAGGCTATTCCATGCACATGGCCCTTCATGGAGTGGACTCAGGCCCCTGAGCACTCGGCTGTTTCCAGGGACCTTCAGGGGTTTACGCATCACCGACAGTTTACAACAGAGCTTTCCCCTTTTTGTTGCAGCTGATTCTCTTGCAACCCTGTGAAGTAGGACAGGCTGTGATTACCATGCCTACTTCACAGCTGAGTTAAGGGAGTCACTTGGGGTCACACATCAAGGCTCAGCCTAGGAGCTCCCCTGGGAGATCACCCTGCGACCTAGTATCACACATAGCAAACCTGGGGACCTGAGGAGCAACTGGACCCTGCTGGGCTTCAGAGCTGCACATTCCCAGTTTCTCCAGACCCCAGGCCCCCGCTGACGAGTACCCAGAAGTCCTCCACCATCTGTGACCTGAGCCACAGCACATCTAACCAGGGCATGCCCCCCTACCCCAAAGCAGGAGCTGGACAGGAGGTAGCTGGCAGCATGCACTGCCCAGATGTGAGCTCTGCTCGGCAGGCCTTTTCTTCTCTGTAGTGACATGACCTGCTGCCAAAACCGCCTCCTGGAGAACTGGAACTTCAGGGTAGGCCCAGGAGGAACAGGAACAAGCTTGGAGAGTGGAAATGGAGTCGTGAGCAGGGGCTCAGAGATCCTGCTGGGTCCTGAGAGGATTTGTTGGCCTCAGGCTGTGGCCAGGGGGGGACAGGGCCTGAAGAGATTCCCGCACTCCTGCTGTGGCCTGTGCATGTGAGCTGCCATCCATTGTAGAGGACAGCCTAACTCACCGAGTCCATGAGCTCATCCAGAGACAGCCTCCTCCCCACTCCCAGCAGCCTGGCGAAACCTGGGGGTCTTAAGAAGAGATGCAGCATCTGACTGCCAGAGGAGGCCCTTGGGTGTGATGCAGAGGGCTTGCAGCCCGTCACCCTGCTGGCTGGCCCCAGCTCTGGCTGGGAAGAGCCTGTCCCCACCCCACCCTGCTCCACCATGTGCTGGGCCTGCCAGGAGGGTGCACTGCCAGTGCACGCTCACAGTTTCCCTTTGGCCCAGAGCTCCCCTGGCACCTCTTGGGCATCAGCACACCCCTAGGGATGCTGACTCCTGGGCCCCGTCAGTCCCCCACACCTATCTTGTGAAATCTAAAAGGCAGATTCTCTGTTTGGTGGGGGAAATTACTGTTAGGTTCTTTCAGAACAGGTTAGGTTCTGGAAGAGCTGAGGTCAGGTGCGAGGGGTGCCAGTCCTAGACCACGTCCACTGCCCCCACCCACCACCAAGCCCTGGATGACGGCAGATCAGCATTGTCAACTTTGTGGTCTCAGTGCCTCTACTTGTAAATGTCAGAGAACCTCAAGGAGCTTTTGTTTGTGTGGGTTATTTTTATTGATATTTACCATATTAGATATTAAGACTGAAATTATTTTAAAATATTAATCCATTTTAAAATAATTTTAAAAACCATTATATATTAGCATAAATAACATTTTTTAATGAAAAATAATTATATTTTCTAAAACAAAAAAATTTACCAAGGACATTGTTTTACCCTTATTACAGATCTCTTCAATTTGGGGCTTTTTAGAAGGCAGCTGGGTTTTCCTAGCTACTTCTGCATTTGGCCGATTGTGACAGCACGTGTCACATAGCCTCTGAAAACCTCTATGTTCATGAGAGAAAGAGAGTGCATAAAGCAAATAATTTCTGAATATTATAAAAATAGTTTTGACCTCGTGGACCTCCTGGAAAGGTCTCAGGAGGTCCCGGGACCACACTTGGAGAATCACTGTGCGGATTCTTCTCACGTAACCCTCATTCTCAGGTCCCAGCCTATGCCCTGTCCCCTGCCTCTGCATGACTGGCAGCTTCATCCTGTGGGCAGGCTATGAGTTAGATGGACCTGGTCAGGTCCTTCCACTTCACTTACAGGCTGGTATGACCTTGGGCTTTGGGCAATTCCCTGAATGTCTCTCAGCCTCTATTTTCTCATTTGAACTTAAAGATGAAGAATTCCTCTAGGTGCTGTTGTCAAGTCCCATGAGACAGGGATTGGTGTTGGTTTTTCTGCACACTTCCCAATCCCTGGACGTGGGCAGGAAGAGGGCAGCAGGGCAGGGTAGATAGAGCTGGACCTGGGCCCGCCTATGGGCTCTTCACTCCTCTGGGGAAGGCATTGGTTGCACAGCGGGACTTGAGCCTCGGAGAAGGTACCTGTCGGGGACGAAACCTGCCCAGACCCCATAATAGGCCTGGATGTGGAGGGTGAGCACCTGGCCTTCTGGGTTACCAACCCTCAGGGTTATAAAGTGCTGAACAGGCAAAGGGTGGGCACTGGTCTCTGCCTCTTGCCAGCCAGGCCAAAGGTGGGAAGCTCAGTAGTACCCCAGTTTTTAGCAGGATTGAGTGGGCGTCTGAGGGAGTCCGCCCCTGGGCTGTGAGTTTGCCGCCCTACTACCCGTTCTGCTGGGCTGGGCTGCGTGTTGTGGGAGGCCCAGTGTGCTAGTAACCCATGGCAAGCCCTCCCTTCAGCCTCTGTCCTGTCTGCCTTAACACCAGGCTCTGTTTTGGTAAGTGCTTTGTTTTGGAATCTTACCCACTGGCGGGATTTGGGTGGCCCTGTGGGGTGGGGTTGCTACCTCTTTTCTTTACCTTCCCCCTCCATCGGCCCCAGCCAGTGTGGTGTGCAGGAGTCCTGACTCACCTCCCTGATTCCCATCAGCCCCAGCCCCACTGAGCCCCCTCCTCGTCCTCAGAGCAGAGCCGGTGACCTGAGACACAGCTTCACCCACACTCAGCCTGGCGCTTGCTCACACATCATCTGCGTCGGCCTAACTCAGGCCTCAATTTCTCTATGTATTGAAGGCCCTTTCTTGTGTTTTATTTTACCTGATTTGGCTTTGTGTGGCTTTCCTTCCTTTTGTACTAATGCTTCTCTCTGATCTTATTTGCATTCAAATTACCTCGCCAGGTGGTTCACCAATCAGAGGTAAGAATGCTGTCCGTGCCTCTCGCCACACCACGCCTTGCCACTGCCGTCACCTCCACTCCATGCCGTCCAGTCTGTCACCTCCCCATCCCCATCCCAACCTCTTCAGCCTCCTCATCTCCAGCTCCAGCCCCCCAACACCACCGGCCACCACACACATCCACTCTCAGTCATTCCCTCCTGTGGAATCATCCATTGCCAAGTCTGAATTGTGGAGATACTCGCCGAGCCCTGCCCTGGACGGCAAGCCCTGCTACCCAGGCCTTCCAGGCCATCCCCCACAGAAGGGACCCCATCAGCTCCCACCGTGAAGCTTAGCCTGTCCCCAGGCTTCTGTAGACAGAAAAGCTTCCTGCGAGGTTAGGCAAGAGCAAGCCTTGCCTTTTCTCTTGAGTCTCCTCTTTGAGGGGACCTCAATTACTACTTGACTTTCCCTTTAGTATCCTGGCTCTGTACTGTAGTAGAATGAGGACCATCCCTTCAGCCCGACAAGGATTAGGGGGAGCATTCACTTAAGACTTCTGTGTAGGTGCTGAGATGGCAACAGGGAGGTAAACAGACTCGTGTGTAACTCCATCACCTGACCTCTCAGCTCAGACTCCCCCGCTGGGCTGCCTCCACACAGCAGGGCCCTGCAGCCTACAAGTTAAAAGCACAGATTTTGGACTTAGGAAGATCCAGGTTCAAGTCTGACTTACCACCTTTGTGATCTTCAGAAACTCAGTTCATCTCTCAGAAGTGTGTTTCCTCTTTAAGTTGGGGGCACGGCCACCTGCCACACAGGGTCATGAGAATTAGAGGGGGAGGAGGATGTGTATGTAGTGTCTGGCGCAGAGCAGACACCTGTAAAATGGTGGCTTGCCTATTCACATCATTTTCTCCCCCAGTTCTTTCAGTGTTATTGTGTGGATACATCTAGACCTTCAGTGCTCAGGACAATGGTCTCAGGGAAGAGCAGCTCCCTCCCTGGGTGATATCTTGCCCATCACCCTGAGGCTGGCTCTCGCTTCACCTGGCAGCCCTCCAGTCCCCCTGCCCATCCACTCAGCCTGTGCTGACTCTTTCCTGTCCCGGCTGCTGGTCCTGGTATTGGTTCCAGATTTGAGGGGTTCTGTATGCAAATAGGCACCCCGGTCTTTGTTAGGTCTCCTGACCACTCTTAGGCTCTTGTTGCAGAGGAACCTCCTGTTTTCTGGGTCAAAAATTTCACCCAGGCACCACTTTCTGCTCCAAGTCTATGGCATAGCCACCAGATCTCCCCCACCCCACCCACACCCCCCTGCCTCACTGAGCTGACCTTAGGCCAGCAGCCTCTCCCAGTCAGGGTCCTGAACCCCACCTGCTTGAATGAACATTTTCTGTAACAGTGTCCATCCATCCCATAAGCATGACCTGTTGGGTACCCATCAGGGCTGCTCTTGGAGGAGCTGGGTATTTGGCATGTGCACTGGGCCCTGATGTTCCCTGGCACCCTGGGGGGGAGGGCTGAGGCCAGCACCACAGAGGCAGGCTGGTCCTGCATTGGTGGCCTCCCCCTCTTCTTCACCTCTAGCTCCCAGCCCCTTCTGCTGTCCTGGGTTAGATGGTGGAAGAGGGACATCAGGCAGTGAAGGGACTATAGGTCAGGCCCTGGGTGGGCCCTGAAAGCCATGAAAGCATGACTTGGAACTCTTCCTCTGGCTCCTGTCCAGTCCAGGCGGGGGGGTCCGGCAGGTTCTGTCCATGTCCTGTGTGGGTGTGATTGTCCATCAGCCTGGGCCCTGGGAAGGTGGGGGCTGTCAGGTCAGGCTGGCTGTTCTGTACAGGAGGTGGTTTTGTCAGACTATGTCTTGTGGGGGTTCTTAACTGTTGGACTGTCCTGTGTGGGTGTAATTGTCTGTTGGATTGTTCCAGGGAGGGTTGTGCTGCCTGTGCTCAGGGGGTGTTTCTGTCACAGACAGGTTGCCCAGTGTGCTTTCACAAGCAGTTTTTTCAAGTGTTTATTAACGGAGCCGGGGGATGGCCAAGTCGAGTGTGTCCGCCCCAACCCTGCCACTCTGCCTTGGCCTCCCCCACCTGGACCTGACAGAACTGGCCTCAAGCCCCAAGATTCCTCCACCCTCTTTGAGGGTCCTTTTGCTACCCCACAATCCTGGCTCCTATCTGTCCGTCTGCGGCCAGAGCAGCCCCTCAGGGCACTGGCCCGAGTGGGAGCTCCAGCCTCCATTAACCTCCTGAATTATGCAGGAGCCGTGGTGGGTCGAAGCACTTTAGCAGGACCAGGCTGAGGAAAGGAGCCGGAATGGGTGGGGCTGGCGGGGAGGGGGTGGAGTGGGAGGGGGAAGATGGTGCTGGGAGCAGAGGCTGCTGGGCACCAGACCCCCAGGGCAAGCCCATTCCTTTCTGGTGGGCAGCACATTCTCAAGCTCCAGCCTGATGAAGGCGTGACGTGCTTGTGAATCCCAGGCCCGCCATTCTGCAGGCTGCTCCCACACCTGGCTCTGACTGGCCTAGCAGGGCTGTGGGACCGGGAACACTAACGGGGACGTTGACTGGGAAACAGGCTCCAGTACTGACTGGCAGGAGTGTGTTGGAAACTGAGTGGAGCAGGGGTTTGGGGTACGGTCCTGGCAGAGCAAAGACAGGTCTCGCTGGACTGCGTGGGGGACATAGGATTGTGCTCCAAAGCACAACCCTTGGTTCTAGCAGAAGGCCACTGGGCTCATCAGCAAGAGCTTTCTGGAAGCAGCATGGGTGCCAGGGTGTGGCTTGGAAGAGCTTTGACATCTGGTCAACATCAGCCATAGGTGCTGTCAAGACCCCTCCCCGTGTTCCAGGCCACACTCAGCATGGGCCATGCCTGAGCTCTTGCTTCATGTCCCTGCAGGTGCCTTGCAGATAGAGAGCAGTGAGGAATCCGACCAAGGCAAGTACGAGTGTGTGGCGACCAACTCGGCAGGCACACGTTACTCGGCCCCTGCGAACCTGTATGTGCGAGGTAAGGACTCAGGCAGTACCTGGCCCCTGTCACCGCGGAGCTGTGCTGCACCTGCCGGGCTTGCTGCCCAGAGCCCTTGGTGCAGACACACAAGGGACTGCCGTGGGCCCAGTTTCTCTTCCTTCGTGCTTTCTGCAGCGGCGATAGCAGCAGCGGTAGCGGCGGCGGCAGCAGCTCCCACTGGGCAAGCTCCGGGTGTCTGCCACTACTTTGCCTTCCTTCCCTGCAGGCCCATGGGGAAGCAGCCACTCTTGGGAGCATTTGTATCTCTTGTAGGTCCTGCCGCATGGGCCCAGAGCCTCATGGGAATTTGGAGCCTTCTAAGCAGACTTCTTCGTGTATATGTGTGTGTGCACACATAGGCACACTTACCTGTGTGTAAATGCATGCATGCCTGGCCTGGCTTCCCTTCAGTATACTCCTCCTGCCTGCCACAGCACGGTGGGCTCCAGAACCACCCTGGCTCTGGGCTTTGGGGCAGTCAGGTCTCAGGAATGGACCAGGCCAGGTGAGCCTATCCTCTGGCCAGGTCTGCCTGGGGCCTTCCTGGAGGACCCCTTGTATTCAGCTGTGAGCCCCCATGGTTATGTTGCCTCGGGTGAGCACCTACTGTGTTCTAGCTATTCCTTTCTGGGAGCAAGTGGACAGTGTGCTTTTCAGAAGTCCAAGTACCCAGCAGAGAGGGGTCTGGGACTGTTTGGGGGTTTTCAGTCTCTGCTCTGCTCACAGCCTAAGGGTGACTAAAGTTGGCCACCTTGCCCTTTCCTGAGAACACACTGGGTCCGGCATACACATGCCCAGGAGGGGCCCTGGGAGCCCTTCTGCCCTCACACTGTTCCCTCACTTAGCCCTCCTGCACAGGTGGATGTCATTAAAAGTTAAACTGTCTCCACCCAGGGGATGTGTAAAGGAAAGTGGACGTGGCTCCTTGCAGTGATGATTCCATCACACCACATACTTAGCACAGCTTCCTAAGGGCTGTTGTCTGACTCGCCACCCAGTACACTTGGTGGGTGATGACGGTGCCCTGTCCCACTCTTTGGGGCCATGCGGTCAGACTTGCTTACTCAGAGGAGAGAGTATTAGGCTGTCAACCAAAACAAGGGGGTTGCTATCTGTCAGGGAAGAGGGTGGTTCTGGAGAGGCCACAGGCTGCTGGCCCATTTGGTGACCAGTTGAGCTGCAGAGGAGCTATTTGTGGTGGGCAAATTGTCCCTCGAAGACTGTTAACGATGCTTCATGGGATTTGGGGGCACGGGTGGGAGGTTCCCTCGCTTACGGTCCGGTGTCTTGCTCATCAAGGCTCAGGCCCCAGGTCAGCTCAGCTGTCTTCCACAACAGGAGCCCAAAAACTTCCCAAATGGTCCAGAGGAGTGGAGTTGTAAACGCCACAGCCTTCTCCCCACCTTGCCGCAGGTGGAGTGTCTGGCAGGCACGGGGGCTGTCGAGTCCACTCCAACAGAGGAGCAGCTGGAATGACCCTTCTCAAAGACCCGCCTCCTCCCACCCTGACTATCCCAAATGCTGTGCTCTCTAGAGCTCTGCTTCCAAGACTGTAAGGTCGAGAGTGTGGCAGTCGAGACCTCAGCAAGGAAGCATTTATCTGCATGCGGCTGCACCAGAAAGAGGAGGGGCCCAGCCAGAGCCACTGTCAACCTGAGCCAGCTGCAAGGGCATCACCTATGGGCACATTTCCCAGGGCAGAGCGACAGGAGGCAACACTGAGGCAGGAAAAGGCCCAGAGGTAGATGGACCCCTGAATTGTTCTCTTGGCTAGGCAGCATTCTCTGAAGTCACTGTTACACTGGCCCTAGCCCTGGAGGCAGAGCAGTGGGTCTCTTTGGAGATAAGCTGAGCTCACTGCTGTGGCTGGCAGCTCGGGCACTGCCCAGGGAGCTCTTATGTGCAACCCCTTGGAGCATCCCTGTCTGTGGGGCTCCCTGTTTACACGTGGTAGACTCAGGCAGGGCCCTGACTGGCTCCTGCCATGGCCCATCCCTACCCCTACTGGCTCTTCCAGAATCTACTCTCCTGGCTCCCTCCTCACATGCCTTTTGGTAGGAAACACAGTGGTTCCTTTAGTTTCAGGCCAACTTGCCAGGGACTCTAGAACAGCCAAACCTCTGACTTTTCTTATCTCTCTCACAGACACATACAACGTTCCTGTGGGCCTTGATGTCTCAGGACCAGTTCTAAGCTCTCCCCAGGACCTGCCTCATATCTAGACCCTATCAGAATCTACACACACCCTGCTTTGCCGAGAGCAACCTGCCCCATAGTTCCAGGACAGGCTCCACTGTCATAATGACAGGACTTCTGTACACCTGCAAGGCCCTGCTCCCTGGGTCCCTTGCCTCTGGTGCCCCCACCCCTCCTCATCTCGTGCCTGGCAAAGCCCCTGCCTTCTGCCCTCAGCAGTACTAGGGACCCTTCAGCCCCAGCACCTGGGGACAGCCTTTGCTGGGCTGACCACCAGCTCTGCATCCTGAGCTCTGCTTGCAGGTGGATGGCCATAGAGGAGCCCTCAGTGCTGGCCTGCTTGCTGGCCTGCACCCCATCCATCTCCCAGCAGAGCAGCTTCAAGGTTTCCTCCCACAGCAGGCTCCTGAGCCTCAGCCAGGTTGGCATGGGCTGTAGCCCTGGGCTTCTCACCCTCAGCACTGTTGGCATTTTGGGCTGGATGATTCTTAGTTGTAAGGAGCCATCCTGTGCCTTGTAGGGTGTTTAGCAGCATCTGTAGCTCTCTAGATGCCAGTAGCACCCCTCAGTCAAAACCAACATTGTCACATGTCACATGGGGGAAATACTGATAGCCTCCCGCTGTCATTGTCTTCACCCATCTGACTCTTCTCCTGTGTCCACTGGCTCCAAGGTTTTATCTCCTTATCAGATTTAGCTTCAGTGTCTACCTCACATCTCCCTTCTGTCCCCCAAACTCTCAGGGCTCCCAGTGTCTCTCCAAGGCCATGCGGCTGCTACATTTGATGTGACAGTACACATGAAACCTGACGTAGTGCCAGGCACGCAGGAAGCACTTGCTAGTCAGTAGCCTCTGTGGCTGTCCGGATAGCGCTGCGAGGGGATGTGTCATCCAGTTACATCTGACTTTGTTCACAGTTGCCCGCAGCTCCACCCACAGTCTGGCAGGCCCAGGCATGCTGGGTGGGCCAGCGCCTTTCTCCGTCACCACCTAACTCTCTCCCTGAGTGACTCATTCTCTCCTTCCATCCATAGCTCTCTGGGTGTGCAGCTGCTGGGGCCAGGATGGAGCCCTGCCCTCCTCAGAGCCTGGCCTACCTGTGCCAGGGCTACCAACCTTCCCCCTTCTCTCCAGGGACATGGCTGCAGGGTCACCACTGTCTAAAACAGGGACAGTGCCTTTCTCCCCCACAGGTGCCCAGATGTGCTCCTCAGGCTGGGGCTGTGTGTATTGGTGGGGCCTTCCCCCAAGGTGGCCGGGCTCTAGTGGCTCGTGTACCTTGGCAGGTTTGTGGGCTGGGTGGGCCTTAACCCCAGAGCCCAGTCCACAGGGTCTGTCTGAGCTGTGGGGTGTGTGTGAGGCATGGGGGCCTGCCTGTGCCCCATTTCAACCCACCCCGGCCCCACTCTCAGCCCTCCTGGCACCTGCTGGCAGGCCTCAGCCCTGTCCACCATGTCCTCCATGAGTCCTGAGTCTTTGTGAGCGATGTGGTTTGTGTGCTCCCGTGTGCATGTGTGTGCGCGAGGGGGCACAAGAGTCTTGTCTCGCCTCCATGCTGTGTGGGCAGATGAAGGTTGGCCTGTTTTTACTCTCTCTGTGTTTCTCCTTGTCTTTTTTTATTCCCTCCTCATCTTCATCGCACTCTGCCATCAACCCAAACTCTCATCTCTCAGATCAGCGAGAAGGTTGGTCCTTTTCACTTCTTATCCATCTACAGTTGGCCCGTCGATGGGACGCGCCCGTCAGTAGGGCCCAGTGGGCTCGGTGAGCTCCCTCAGGCTCGCTGCAGCCGTGCCTGTGCCTGCCCGCCAGTGTCTTGTTTGGGCCGGCGGGCAGGACCAGGGGTGGGTGGGCAGCCCCCTGACCTGCATGTTCCTGCTGCTTGAGTCCCTGGTGCACTATGTATGTGCATGTTCCCTTAGCCTGGCTCCCCAGCATGGGTGGTGGGTCGGGCATGCTGCATGGCATGACACTGTACCCCACCTTTGCACCCAGGCCAGGCCAGCTGTCTGATCCAGGTGGTGTTCAGGGATGGTTGTAGGGGGCTGTGGTCAGAGAGAGGTGTAAGAGCTGTAGTGGTTTCTGTGCACCTGTGGGACCTTTCACCACCCTCCTCTCCTAGAGACCCAGGCTCAGCCGAAACCACTGGAACATGAAGGGAAGAGGCTAGAGTAGGCTGTCCTCCCAGTATCTTGTGGCACAGAGCAGAAGTCCTGCAGTGTCTACCCTGTCCTTGAGGCCCTCAGGTCCTCCATCAGGGCTCAGTGGGGCAGCCAGCCCTGGTGTGCCTCAGGGAGCTTGGTGTCCATGGCACAGGGCGAGTAGCATCATCTTGGCACACTGAGGAAGTCTCCCATAAGGTTGTCTTTTCCTTCTCCAGCCAGATCTAAATTAAGATCCTCCTACCTGCCCCAGGCCCCTCTGCCCAAGCTTCCAGCTAGCTCCCGTGTCTGTCTGAGGGTGGAATTTATTTAGCCCACCAGCCAGCTAACTGACATTCCATAGCCTGGTACTTTGCATTCAGACTTCAGTTGCTTCTACCTGGAGTGACTAAATGGTCAACTGCAACTTAGCAAGGTCTTTGTAGGAGCCTAGAGGTGGCCCTTGACTCAGCCACTAGTTGGGAAGGGCTTCCTGGAGACTGTCCTTGAGCCCGTTCCAGAGCAGACCTGTTTGGGGCTTGGTCTTCAGCCCCACCCTTGGAGCCAGACCCCCACCCCTGATGCTGGGGTTGGCAGCAGGGGCTAGTGGTCATTCATCTATCACATGGTCTGTGTGGTCAGAGGAGACTCACCTGTCCCCTGGGCTTTGGGGGTTCAGGGCAGAAATGTAGGACAGGCCGAGCCCCAGGGAGCAGACCCAGGCCATTCTGGTTCCCTCTGCCACATCCTCTGTGGCTCGAGTTTCCTCTGTGAGGGTGAAGGAACCAGTCGAGAGGAGGGCTGCAGCCTCGGCTCAGATATCAGCCCTAAGCATCCATCCTGTGCACTCCTGAGCTCTGGGGCATTCGTTATACCATTTTGCTGACCGGGCAGATCTGCCAGGGTCTTCTGAAAACAGTCATCAGCAGAGACAGCCCCCAGCCCACAGCGGTTCCTTCCATGCCCCTTCCTCCACCCTCCTGGTCCCTCGTCCTCACGCTTCCCCCCACCCCACCCTGTGGTCCCACCAAAAATGAGCACATGCACAAATATTTAGCGGGAAGGCAGAAATGAGTTTCTAAGTATTCTGGGGGGGATTTGCTGGGCTGGTAATTTGTTTGGTGCTGATAATTGCATCTTACATTTTTCCAGCTTTACTTAAAACTGTGTGCCGGGGTATGCCAGCATTTAATTACTGCTCTGTGGCAGCCACAAGGTTATTTACTAAAGAGTTATTTTATCTTGATACAGTGGATCCTGCCCCTCGTCCCCTCCTTAATGTTGTGTTATTTTCATCAATTTCCCCGAGTGAATGCAGATTGCGGGGCTGCCTCCCCCCTGCGATTAGGCTGTCACTCCACTGAATGCTGATGCCTCTGGGCGTCGCACCGCCCTATTATAGGGGGTTGTCAGCGCAAATAATTAGACTTAAAAGTTACAGCTGAAATATAATCCAGAAATGGCAGGGCCCTGTTTTGGAAATTGTCTGTAAAATGTCAGCACTAAGGATGCACAGGGAACAGTAATAGACTGGCATTGTTGGAGCCTAAGATTAGACCCTAAGTGCATTTTTCCCAGCTCTAGTTTTTCCTTCCCTGCTGTTGCTTCTGTCAATAGACTGTCCAGGGTGAGGCCTGCTCCTTTTCGGAGGCCTGTGCCTGCAGCAGTGGGCGGAGGATGGTTGGGGCTGCTGCAGTGAGACGCCAGGCACTCCTGCCTGTTGGCACGGGGGTAGCTGTCCGAGCAGGTCTAGGATGCAAGGCCCCATTGGCACTTGGGATCCCAGGAGGTTGTCCCTTGCCTCTGTTTCCCCCACTCTTCCTCTGTAGGCATACCCTGACCTCCCTCACATGGAAAATGTCTCAGCTGCAGGAAAATGTCTGCATGGCTGAAGCCCAAGGGCCTTGCGAGAGTGAAGGTGGTGCACCCAGGAGTCTCTGGCCCTGAGGCCCTTGCCTGGCATTGCAGATGACCCTTAAGACCACTGTTGACCTCTCACACTCATCCCTAGCCCCTGGAGTTCTCCCTGCCACCCGCATCTAAGAGGGGAAAAAAATAAACACAACTATTCTGTGTTCCTAAAGCGCCTCAATTTCCTGATAGCGTCGGGAGTTGGAGGCTTTAGAAGGCATGGCTCAGGGCATTGGCCTCATCTCCAGGGCTGATCCATGAGGTCTGCCTTTGGCCTGAAGACCCTGCCCTCCAGGGACTCTTTAGGGGTAAAGTTGAGTCAGGTTTCTAGGTTGGTGCCCAGAGTTTATTGGCCAAAGACCTACTTCCTTCTGCTGGGGCTCTTTGTCCTGGTATCCAACGACCTGATTAGGCCCCAGGATTCCACCACTGACTAGGGTAAAGCCTACAGTCTTGACCTCTCCCCTGGCACAGGCTGTTTAAGCGCCATCCTTATGCCTGCTGGAGTAGCTTCCTCTCCTGCCAGCCTCTGCTAATTCTGATGCTTCTGCCCCCAATAAAGAGCTTCTGGGGTCTTTTTTTTTTTTTTCCATGCCTGTCAGCTGGGGCTCAAAAGTTTTTCATCACACAGACCAATTCCTACTATGTGTGGCTTGGTTTTAAATCAGTTCCTTTGACTGTGATTGGGAAGTGATAGCATCTACAGCATGGAAGCCTTCTGTACCTAGTAGGTGCTTAAGAATAGCTTCCCTTCCCATGAAGAGGAGGAGATGGGGCACCCACTGGCCGAGAGGACAGGAGAGATTTGGTTCGTTAAGGCTGCTTCTTTGTGCTGCCCCCAGCCCCCTTCCGTGGCAGACCTGCACCTGATCTGCAGATGGACCTAGCTGCCTGTGCCCATCCCTGAGGCCCATCTCCAGAGCAAAAGGAGGGCACACACTGCCAGGCTGGGTGGTGGTCCTGGCTGAGCCTCCTGCTCTCACCTTGGACCATTTACGGAGCATGCTCAGAGAGTCCTCTGTTGCCATGAGACACTTGCCAGCCATGCCCCGGGATCTACCTGTTCTGCCACAAGAACTGTGACTATGCCATGCTGTCATCATTGGTAGAGACTCCTGGCACTAGAACAGATGACAGAAACCCACTTATGCCAGCATAAGCAAAACAAGGAACTCTTGTGTTACAAACCTGAAAAATGTAGTAGACTTGGCGTTGGGCAGGGTGAGATCCAGGGACTTAAATAGGTTGACCAGGCATTCGTCCATCTTTGTCTCTGAGCTCTCCTCTCCTCTGTTGACGTCTTTGTTCTCAAGCAGCTTTCCTGTGTGTTGGAAGAAGCAACCTCCAGCGGCTCTAAGCTTAGCTACCTCAGTAGAGAGAAGGTCGCTTTTCTGATAGTTTCTGCAGAAGTTCAAAGGCTGTTTCTCCACAGTCAGATGTCGGTCACACACCCCATGTACCAAGAATGGGGGTAGAAGTGGTTCCCTAAAGAAAATGGGGGTGCTGATTGATTTGCGGAGAAGGCAAAACCCTGGATGTCTACAAGACACTCTCATGCCCTAGGTGAACCTGGGGGCGCAGATCCAGCCCGCAAGCACCGGTCAGGCCTGGCCTACCCGGGGGCGGGCAGTGTTTGGGTTCTGTCTGGAGCACCGAAGTAAGGCAGGCTGTGGAAGGAGTCGAAGCAAGTGCTACGTTAGGTAGGGTCTCGTGGGCTGGGCCGAGGAGTCACTGGGAGCCGTGCAGGAGCTTAAACAGGGAGTGGTATAGATTTGCACCAGCTGTTTGTAGAGGGCCCGTGAGCAGGAATTGAGGCAGGGGACAAGGCAGGAGGACCAAGGTAGAACCCATTGCAGCAACCCAGGGAAGGATGATAGTGGCTTGGACTTCGGTGATGGCAGTTGCCTGTGTGTCTGGAGAGATACATGGATTTGAAAAGTGCTTTAGGCCACCCTGCCGACAGGACCTGGTGACTTGCTGAATGTCTCATCTCTGGGCCTCAGTTTTGACCCCTGTACAGTGAGGTCAGACGTTTGACCGGGTGGCCTCTGCAGTTACTTCTAGCTCTGGTTCTGTGATTTGGAGCTGTGCAAGCCGCATAGTCTGGTGCTTATAGTGGAGGTGATCCCGATGTGGTGCTGTGGGGTCTTTGCATGCCTGGGCTCCCTAGCAAGGGTCCTCAGAGACCAGCGCTCTCAGCAGCGCTCTCAGGTACTGACTAGCCTACTGCCTGCCTCCTCTGGCCCTGCGTGTGAGAGTGCCCATGTAGGACACACCCTGGCCTCTGCTCACCAGCTGCATGGCCCATCTGCATGCCAGGCATGCCTGCCCATGGCTGGGTCTTGTCACCTCCCTTCCCTCTGCATGCGTCTGCGTCTGTGCCTCGCTTACAACTTCAGGGGCGTGGTTTTAGGCTGTACCCTGGACTGAGAAGCTCAGAACAGCTTCTGGCCAGGGAAGTCCAAGGCTGGAGGCTGTGGCCAGGCACAGCCACCCCTCCTCCCTTGAGACCCTTGTTTGTTGGCGCAGGAAGCCGTCTGTTTGGCGCCCTCATCATGTTACTGCCATCGTCATGCCCATCCTGCCCGCGGACCACGTCCCTGGCCTGCCCTGCCCCCTGCCCCTGCCCCGCCCTCCTAAAGGCAGCCCCTTTGCTTGGGTTCCCAGGTTGTGCCCTGAGCATGGCTGAGACCCGGGCAGGTGGCGCTGCCACTTCCCTTATTTCTTCCCATTCGGCCATGGCCTGGAGGGGGAGGCAGTGACTCCACAGCAGGTGGCTATGTTCCTCTGGACTGACCTTCTGCCCCGCCCAGCCATGCTCTGAGGACCCTCCACCCTAGAGCCTGCTTTCTCTCCCTGGTGCCCCAGCCAGGAAGGAGGAGGCAGAGATAAGCCCTGGAGGACAACCTGGGTTGTGGTCCTGACCAGGCCTGGCTTGTGCTGAGTCCCTGTGTGACCCTGGGCAGACAAGACCTTCCTGGGCCTCAGTTTCCTAGGCTATAAAATGGGAGCTTGGTTGCAAGATCTCTCATTGTGTTCCAGACAGTCCCTCGGTGTGGGAGCCACTTCTAGGCTGGAGTGGGTGGGGAAGGAGTGGATGGTGAACTGGGGTCCAGCAGTGCCACCCCCTCCTGTCTCTGAGTGTGGGTTTAGCTCTGACCAGAGGGGCTTCATGGATGGTGGGCCCCTGCCCTTCCATGCAGCCGCATGTCCTGCCCGGCCTGTGAGTGCCTCTCTCCCTCCTCCTGCAGTGCGCCGCGTGGCTCCTCGTTTCTCCATCCCTCCCAGCAGCCAAGAGGTGATGCCAGGCGGCAGTGTCAACCTGACATGCGTGGCGGTGGGTGCGCCCATGCCCTACGTGAAGTGGATGATGGGGGCCGAAGAACTCACCAAGGAGGATGAGATGCCAGTCGGCCGCAATGTCCTGGAGCTCAGCAATGTCATCCGCTCTGCCAACTACACCTGTGTGGCCATCTCCTCACTGGGCATGATTGAGGCCACAGCCCAGGTCACAGTGAAAGGTGAGTGTGACAGGTGCTGTGACCAGTGCCCTCCCTGTCATCCGGGGAGATCCTAGTGGCAGGTGAACCTGAGCTGGCTACCATGGGCACAGGCATGGCTGAGGGATCCTTACCCTTTCCTGGGTGTTCTTGTCCTGGGGTCCTCCAGCCCTTAGAGGGAGGGGAGGGGTTTCCATTATTAGCCGCCTTAATGATAATAGTTAAGGCATATTGAGTTCCTCGGTGGCAGGCATCATGCTAGCAAGCACAGTTTATTTTGTTTTTTAATGTGTTACCCTGCGAGATAGGTGCTCTTATTTCCATTTTTCAAATGAGAGAATTGAGGCACAGAGAGGGTATATCACTTGCCCAGGGCCACACAAAAATAAATGACAGAGCAGGGAATTAAACCCAGTGTGGTGTGGATCCGTAGCTTACCCTCCTAACCACTACATAGTACCAGACCTTCAGGTTTAATGGCCTCCCAACAAGAAGGATGTGGTAAAATAGTAGGGGGAAGTGGCTTCTCTCTGCCTGAGGGGAACAGGCAAACATACATTACACATATGTTGCATATATGTAACAGATTCTGGCCGGGCGAGTGGCTTACTCCTGTAATCCTAGCACTTTGGGAGACCAATCTCAGGAATTTGAGACCAGCCCAAGTAACATAGTGAGACCCATCTCTACAAAAAAAAAAAAAAAAATTAGCTAGCCATGGTGGCACACACCTATGGTCTCATTACTTGGGAGGCTGAGACAGGAGGATCACTTGAGCCCATGAGGTTGAGGCTGCAGTGATGCAGTGAGCCATGATCGCACCACTGCACTCCAGCTTGAATGACAGAGGCAAGACCCTATCGAAAACAAAAAAAAGACAGATTCCTTCCTGGTCTCCCTGCTTCCATTCTCAACAGCCTCTGATCCGTGTCACTCCCTGTTAGGAAAGGGAGAAACACTGTCCAGTGGCTTCCCGTTGGTTTTAGGACGCAGATCAGGATCCTTACTGTGGTCTCCCAGGGCCACTGGCCTCCCACCCTGTCATGCGCCAGCTGCACAGACGCACGCTGCTTTCAGTTTCCCTTGCTCAGCGCCTTCTGTCCCTGGCTCCGTGTACCCCTCTAGGCCTCAGCTCAGTGATGCTTTCCTTCCCTCATCACCCCATCCAAGGAGATTTCCTGGATTTTACTTCACCTCAGCACCCTGATTCCTGCTGTCCTTGCACATGCCAGAATCATGAGTATGACCGACTTGTTTATTGATTGTCCCTCATACTGAGGTATAAACTCCGTGAGAGCAGGGACGTGACTATGTGGCATTGTAGCCCCAGCCCCAGGGCAGTGTCTGGCATTGAGTGAGTGCTTGTTCATTATTTGTTGAACGATTGTGGACTCGGGACCTTTCCATTTAAATTTCAGCCAAACCACAGGGTCTGTGGGTCAGCAGCCCCATCACTCTTCCTAAAACTCAGGGCCAGTCCCTTAGGAAATACCTCCGTTTTCCCTGCCCCGTTACACATACTCTCTACCAGGTGGACTCAGGTGACCTGCAGAGACAGATATCTGCTACCCAGTCTGGGTGCCTTTCATCTGCATGGGATTGCAAGGGCCATGTCACCTCCGAGTCCGTTTGTTAGATGAGTTGTATGCTGATGTGAGGCTCCAGTGAGTCCCACTGTTGATATGTGTACATACTGAATGACCCAAGGCCCGGGGGACACTGACGGGCCTGGCCACCGTCCCCCACCTGTGCCTTCAGAGGTCACCATCAGCTTTTCCGGCCATTTTTCAAGGTAGGCTGTGTGTATGAACCACACTCGGGGCCCCCCACCATGTGGTGTGGATAATCTCCAAGTATAGGTTTGGTTCCCTGAGGATCTTGACCTTGGGCAGCCGTGAGCCTTCCACTTTCTCCCCAGCTCTGCCAAAGCCTCCGATCGATCTTGTGGTGACAGAGACAACTGCCACCAGTGTCACCCTGACCTGGGACTCTGGGAACTCGGAGCCTGTGTCCTACTATGGTATCCAGTACCGCGCAGCGGGCACGGAGGGCCCCTTCCAGGAGGTGGATGGTGTGGCCACCACCCGCTACAGCATTGGTGGTCTCAGCCCTTTCTCAGAATATGCCTTCCGCGTGCTGGCAGTGAACAGCATCGGGCGAGGGCCACCCAGCGAGGCAGTACGGGCACGCACAGGAGAACAGGCGCCCTCCAGCCCGCCGCGCCGTGTGCAGGCACGCATGCTGAGCGCCAGCACCATGCTGGTGCAGTGGGAGCCTCCTGAGGAGCCCAACGGCCTGGTGCGGGGATACCGTGTCTACTATACTCCGGACTCCCGCCGCCCCCCGAGCGCCTGGCACAAGCACAACACCGACGCAGGGCTCCTCACGACCGTGGGCAGCCTGCTGCCGGGCATCACCTATAGCCTACGTGTGCTTGCCTTCACCGCCGTGGGCGACGGCCCTCCCAGCCCCACCATCCAGGTCAAGACGCAGCAGGGAGGTAGGTGGGGGCATGCTGGCTGGGGAGCTGATGGCAGAGGGGGGTAGGCTGAGGTTGTGGCAGTGCCTCTCCTCCTCCCTCGGCTGTGAGGTTGGGGGCTCTTGGGAGGACCAAGACACCATGTTCCATAGATGTGTAGTCATTTGGGATGTAGGATAAGGGTGCGAGGTTAGGGCCTGCCTTCCTCGGCCCCGTCCTCCCCAGGCATTCCTAAACTCACACAGACGAGGCTGACCTGCCTGGTGTGTGATGTTGCAGTGCCTGCCCAGCCCGCGGACTTCCAGGCTGAGGTTGAGTCGGACACCAGGATCCAGCTCTCATGGCTGCTGCCCCCCTCAGGAGCGGATCATCATGTACGAGCTGGTGTACTGGGCAGCAGAGGACGAAGACCAACAGGTGTGCAGCAGGCAGGGAGCACAGGGGCCTCTGCGACTGGCTTAACCCAGGACCATGTTCTCTGGATCCTGTTGCTGGTGTAGGCACAGCCTGTAAGGTTTCTGCTGGATGCTTTGTGGCTCATGAGTACCAGGGCCTGCACAGCCTGTGTGATTCTGGAGTCATTGTCACCCAGTACTGGGGGCAAAGTCCCCAGGGTCTGCCTTGGGTTTCCTAGGCTCTGTGGCTCACATGACTGGCAGTGCCCTAAAGTTTCCCCAGAAGCCACGTGTCCCAGGTGACTCCTCAACCCATGTGGTCTGTGAGGCATGGGCTTAGCCCAGAGTTCCTTGTGTGGCCTTATGGCATGGAGCCAGTCCTCGAGCCATGGTGGGTCCAGAGATGTCACATTGCAGCCCATGTTGGGGAACAACCTCTGAGTGACTTTTGAGCTCAGAGCCATCAGTGAGTGCTCCCTGCTCTTCCAGCACAAGGTGACCTTTGACCCGACCTCCTCCTACACACTAGAAGACCTGAAGCCCGACACACTCTACCGCTTCCAGCTGGCTGCACGCTCGGATATGGGGGTGGGCGTCTCCACCCCCACCATTGAGGCCCGCACAGCACAGTCCAGTAAGTGTCTCCTGAGTCCACTGCCTGTTACACCTGAGCTGGGACACACACACATACTTTCCCCTTGACCAGGTGGGTGGGGTGGTCAGGTCTGCTGGGCCCCAAACTGGACTCTGGCCTGGGCTCTGAGTCTGGACCTCGGGGAAAGGGCCAGGTAAGTGCCTCCCAGTCTGTCCAGTCCAGGCGGCTGCTGCCCTTCTTGCTCCCTGCCTAGCCTCCTGCCCCTCCTCCCACCCATCCCCCCACACGCTGCCCAGGTAAGTTCTGTGTGCCTCATCTGCGTCCCCACTCTGTGCTGGTCACACTAGCTGATGGCCATCCTCGGTGGGTCTGCCACATCCCAGACCTACTTTGGCGGCTGTTTCTCATCCCCATGGCCCCCATCTCGTCTCCCCATCACCCACATGCCCTTCCTCATACCCCCAGTGAAAGTTACCTGGGAGCCGTGTGATCACCTGAGCTGACTGCACTCGGGGACAGGTCCTGAGAATGCAGCCGTGTGACCCAGCCTGCTCACATGTGCATTGCGACCATGTGTCCATGCAGGGGACTATCTGCAGGGCTGTCTGATGACTCTGGTGTTGTGTGTTACCGTGTTCTTCATGTGTAAGACTCCGATGCTGCAGCTGTGTGGATGGCATTGCCCGTGAGTGTGTGTGTGTGTGACTCGACCACCTGGCCGTGTAGCACCTGTGTACGCACATCGGTGGATCTTGGGCAGGACCCTTGTCTTTGTGGGTGACTTTGTGGCCTGACCGTTTGACCGTGTTTGTGGGTCTCTGTAGCCCCCCATATAGTAGACCGAGTGTGTGTGACTCTGTGGTTGCTGCTGGACGGCACGCAGCCACAGTCAGCTGCTGTGTGAGACTGTGTGATAGGGCGTCATGGATGTGACTATGGCTGGGTAACATTGTGGGGTTGAGATGGTGACCACATCTGATGTGGCCATGTGATGACCATAAATGTGGCGGTGTCTGAAGTCCTTACGACGTGGGACCATGTGCATGTACCAGTGATGTCAAGAGTCTGTGTGTCCTTGTGTTCATGGATTCATTCCAGAAGCACCTGCTGTGCTACTGCTGGGGGCCAGGCCCCATGCACAGTACAGGGCTGGCAACATGACCAGACACATGGCCCTTTGCCCATGGGGATCTTACAGTCCAGCAGGGCACGCAACATTACACCTGTAATTACCCAAATGAGCTTTTTAATTTTATTTTATCGTTTTATTTTATTTATTTATTTGAGACAGAGTTTCACTCTTGTCGCCCAGGCTAGGGTACAATGGCACTATCTTGGCTCACTGTAACTTCTGCCTCCTGGGTTCAAGTGATTCTGCTGTCTCAGCCTCCCGAGTAGCTGGGATTCCAGGCCTGACTAATTTCTGTATTTTTAGTAAAGACGAAGTTTTACCATGTTGGCCAGGCTGGTCTCTAACTCCTGACCACAGGTGACCTGCCTGCCTCAACCTCCCAAAGTGCTGGATTGTAGCTGTGAGCCACCTCACCCGGCCTCCAAATGAGCTTATAGTGACATTTGTGTAAAGTGGGGAGACAAGGTAGAGAGATGATGAGACCTCCTTTGGTCTGAGGGGTCAAGAGGGCTGCCTTGGGGAGGTGACGCTTCCCCAAGGCCTGAAGGAAGGGTGGGAGCCAACTGGTAAGTGAACAGGAACAGGGAGCACACAGGCCTCGGAGAGAGTCTGCAGGCCTGAAGGCCATCCAGCTACAAAGCGTGTGGCTATGGTCACGGGGCAAGGAGCAGGCCAGTGTGGCTGCAGTGGCTGCCAGAGCTATGGCAGTCAGGGCCTTGGCGACACAACGTAGGCAGGAAGGCTGACTCTGGCTGCTCTGTGAGAATGGACAGAGATGGTGGCCCAGGTGAGGTGGTGGCAGTGGATCTGAGAACTATCAGGGATGCTGACTGGTCAGACTTGGTGATGGGTTACAACGGGGGCCCCGGAGAAGGGAAGTGGCGGTGAATCTTGTTTCTGATGTGTTGACCAGGGAGGAGAATGGTGCTGGCACAGGATAGGAAATGGGGCAGAGGCAGGTGTGAAGAATGCAGCTGGTCACAGATACCCAACTTCAAGATTCGTGTGCCGTCCACATGGCAGTGCTCAGCGGGCTGTGGGAATCCAGAACTGGGCTCAAGCTGCAGAACCCTGAGAAGAAAGACTGCAGATGAGAGGAAATCAGGGGAGGGGGAGCGACTTGGAGGTTGGAAGGAGAGAAAGTTTCAAGAAGCAGATGAGACACTGCTGCTGAGCAGTCGGGAGTAGCTGTTGGACTGAGCAGCGTGGAGGAGTGGCCCTGGACACGAAGCATGGTGACTATTTCACGAGGCCTGTGTGGGTGCTGAGGAAGTGGAGGCAGCAAGCCCAGACAGTGCCAGAAAGTGCAGCTCTGAGCGAAGGGACCACTGTGGCTGTAGAGGGCTATGGGGCTGAGGATGGGGTTTTTCTTTTTTTTTCATTTGAGACGAAGTCTCACTCTGTCTCCCAGACTGAAGTGCAGTGACACGATCTCAGCTTGCTGCAGCCTCCGCCTCCCAGGTTCAGGTGATTCTCCTGTTTCAGCCTCCCAAGCAGCTGGGACTACAGGCATCTGCCGCCACACCCAGCTAATTTTTGTATTTTTAGTAGAGACACGATTTCACCATGTTGGCTAAGCTGGTCTTGAACTCCTGACCTCAGGTAATCCCCCCCCACCTCGGCCTCCCAAAGTGTTGAGATCACAGGCGTGAGCCACTGCGCCCGGCCTGGGATTTTCTTTTAAGATGGGAAAATCTCAAGCATATATAAATGCTATTGGAAACAGTCAATAGGAAAAAGAAACCACGGAAAGAGGGTAACTGGTGGAGTCTCGGGAGGTGGAGAGAAGGGGTGCAGCGTGGGCGGTAGGAGAGCTTAGCCTTGGACAGGGTGGCTCAACTCTCCATTCTCATGTGTGGAAAGGAGAGAGTCGCCACAGATGCAGGCAGGGTGGGTGGGTGTAGCAAGAGCTGGAGGGAGAAGCTGTGAAAGCCCGGTCTTCTCTGCAGAGTGGGAGATGTGGCCATGCGCCGAGAGGAGGGAGGCAAAGGGAGCTGGAGATCTGGGGAACATGGAGGAGGGGGACTGTGTTTTGTGTAAAGTGACAGAGCAAGCTGGGCACGGGGCAGAAACAGGCAGCATGGAAGGTCCTGGAGGAGGAGGCCTCTGGGGGATGTGTGCATAGGATGCCAGCCTGCCCCAGTGCCACTGTAGAGAAGGCAGGGGGATAGTTGGATTCATCTAAGGCTTGGCACAGGCCAGGAAGGAGTATGGAAAGATCAGGAAGTGAGGGTGTTTGGGATATTGGTGAGTGTGTGGTAGGTGGTGGCGTGTGGAGGCTGAACATAGAGGCTGGGAAGGACAAGGTTGACGGACAGGCATCCCAAGGGGCTGGTGAGCAGGCATGGTGCCTGGGCCTGGAGTGAGTGACTGAGCTGGGACAAGGGGATGGTGGCGGCAAGGGGATGTGGGAGTCTGTGATTCTGGAGGGAGGGCCACCCCCAGTACTGGCAGCCTCCAGGGCATGATGACAGCCCTGTGGGGGGAGGAGAAAGTCCTGGAGATGAGGGGCTCTGGGGCCAGTGGGTCGAGGGGCTGCTGAAGTCCCCATGGCAGAGGGTGGTGACAGAACTTGAAGAGGAAACCTGTGCATTACAGCAGAGTCCTGGTGAGCGTGGAGTCTGGAAGTGTCGCTGGGCACAAAGCAACACATGCCTGCTTCCTAATTCCCAAGGAACCTGTTGAGTGAGGGCACCTCTGTTGGTGGGTACTTCTCCACATGAGGCCATTGGCATTCATGTCTGGCCTCCAGTCAGTGGTTACCTGTGGCTCTGGCAAAGAGACTGTGTCCAGGCAGGCACAGGGGAAGGCTGCCTTATGACAAAGGGGCCACTGAGGCCACTCTTCCTCAGAAGAGCAGGACTGTGGGCACAGCAGACAGGGAGCAGTTCTCCATATGTGGCTGTGTGTGCGGGTGGCAGTGGGCTGGCCATGTGCTTGTGTGTATCTGCTATCGTGTTTTGTGTGAGATGGCGTGTGTGGGAGAGAACTCCTGTGAGATAAGCTGTGTCAGAACTCTGAGACATTGTGTGTGTATGAGAGACTGTGTGTCCGATGCTGTGTGTCGGATGTCACATACCACAGAAAGACTCTGTGGGTATGTGCCACTATGTGTATGTGAGTCTGTGTGAGACACTGATACTCTAAGACATTGTGTGAGAGAGACACTGTGAGACACCAAGACACAACTGTGTGTGTGACTGTGAGAGACTGTGTGTGAGACTGAGATACATGTGAGACACTGTATATGACACTGTGTTTATGTGTGAGACTGTGTGCCTGAGACACTGTGTATGTGACACTATGTATATGTGTGTGACTGTGAGACACTGTATGTGACATGTATATTTGTGAGTCTGTGACTGTGTGTATATGACACTGTGTGTATGTGTGAGGCTGTGTGAGAGACACTGTGATACACCAAGACACTGTATGTATGAGACACCCTGAGTGTGTGACACAGCGCGTGACTGTGTGAGAGACGTGTGAGGCACTGTGTATATAACACTATGTGTGTGAGACTGTGAGACACCAAGACTGTACGTATGAGACTCCGTTTGTGTGACACAGCACGTGACTGAGAGATGTGTGTGAGGCACTGAGACCGTGAGACACTGTGTGTGTGAGACCATGTGTGTGAGGCTGTGTGAGTGTGTGTGTATCACCATGCGTGCGTGTTGAGGGGGGGAGCAGAGAGGGAGCCAGTTCAGAGGGAGTCAGGCGTCCTTGGCGAGAGTGGCGGCAGCCTGCCTGGAGGGACCCTGGGATGGCCATTTCTGCACCTGAGGGGTAGCCGGTCTGGGTGAGTCTCCAGTCCACTGTGACTCAGTCATTGTGCCTGTGATCCCCACCCTCCATCTGCTTGCTTCCCCTCCATTTGTCTTCCCCAGCCCCCTCCGCCCCTCCCCAGAAGGTGACATGTGTGAGCACGGGCTCCACCACGGTCCGGGTAAGTTGGGTCCCGCCGCCGGCCGACAGCCGCAACGGCGTTATCACCCAGTACTCCGTGGCCTACGAGGCGGTGGACGGCGAGGACCACGGGCGGCATGTGGTGGACGGCATCAGCCGCGAGCACTCCAGCTGGGACCTGGTGGGCCTGGAGAAGTGGACGGAGTACCGGGTGTGGGTGCGGGCACACACAGACGTGGGCCCCGGCCCCGAGAGCAGCCCGGTGCTGGTGCGCACCGATGAGGACGGTAGGCCGTGCCACCGGGACGGGAGGGGAGGCGTTCTGCCTCAGACACCACCCCTTGAGCACCCCAGGGCCTCCTTTTCCTCACACAGGCCCAGGTCGGCTCATCTTTCTGGTTCAGGCCTAATGGTCCAAAGTGGGGAGATGTCACTTACAGGATAACTTATGCCCAAATCCCAGCCTTTGGGGCTGTCTCCAAAGCAGCTGAAGCCTTCATAGGCTAAGATAGGAGAAGCAGCCTTAACTGAGATATGAAAGGTCAAGATTGGGAAGATTGGTGTAAAAGATACTCAAAGTAGAATCAGCAAGACTCTGTTCATTGGACATTGGCATGATTTGGGGCCTAGCAAGTGTCAGGACAGGTTGCGCTAACTGGGGGTGGTCAAAGACCTGGTGCCGCACCTCCGCCTGTTCTCCCACGTCGGCCCTCCCCACCAAGTGAGAGGCCTGGGCCAGAGGGGTGGGCAGGGCCAGTCCTGGGCTCTTCACCCGTGGCAGGCAAAGGGAACCTTCTGTGTTCCTCACCAGGGACAGATGACCTAAGGAAACTATATCAGGGCCTTTCCTAGGGGAGTGGGGGTGCAGAGGCAGGGCCCTTAAGTTTGCTGTGCCCAGGGTCAGTACCTCCAGGCCTGACTTCCTTCTCTGCCTGACCCCCAGTGCCCAGCGGGCCTCCAAGGAAGGTGGAGGTGGAGCCTCTGAACTCCACTGCTGTGCGTGTCTACTGGAAGCTGCCTGTCCCCAGCAAGCAGCATGGCCAGATCCGAGGCTACCAGGTCACCTACGTGCGGCTGGAGAATGGCGAGCCCCGTGGACTCCCCATCATCCAAGATGTCATGCTAGCCGAGACCCAGGTGCCTCATTGGGTGGTGTTGGGGGGCAGGGTGAGCACAGACCAGCATGCACAAGTTCCTCTTTGGGGTCCAGATATGTCCCTCTCCCCCTGTCTGCCCTCAGCAGTGCTTTGACTGCCTTTCCTTGGTTGTGAGACCCGAGATGCTTTGCAGTGTCAGGGGTTAGGCTGGGGTTGTTTTTGTTTTGTTTTGTTTTTTTGAGACAGTTTCGCTCTTGTCGCCCAGGCTGGAGTGCAGTAGCACGGTCTCAGCTCACTGCAACCTCCACCTCCTAGGTTCAAGCCCAGGCTGGAGTGCAGTGATGCAATCTCGGCTAACTGCAACCTCTGCCTCCCGGGTTCAAGCCATTCTCCTGTCTCAGCCTCCCAAGTAGCTGGGATTACAGATGTGCACCACCACACCTGGCTAATTTTTGTATTTTTAGTAGAGACGGGGTTTCACCGTGTTGGCCAGGCGGCTCTCAAACTCCTGACCTCAGGTGATCTGCCTGCCTCTGCCTCCCAAAGTGCTGGATTACAGGTGTGAGCTACCGAGCCCCACCAGGCTGGATTTTGAGATGTGCCTTTTCCCTAGACAGTGCTAAGCTGGCATCTTACCCCGCTGCCGGCCATGGGTCCATGGCTGCTGCAGACCTCTGTGAGTAGCCAGGCAGGGTGTTCCTGCTCCTGCCCCCCAGAGAATGGCTCAGCTCCTTATGTTCACCCCCCAAGGGCTGGGCCTGCTGGCCAGCCTCACACCTCCCTCTTTGTGCGTCTGTCTTCCTGGGAGGATGGTCCTGCTCGTGAGCTTGGGGTAGGGTTCCTGGGCTATTCTGAACACTGATTGCCATTCAGATGAAGAACTTGGAATGCTGGGAGGTTATGAGAGTCGTTTGGAATTATTCAGCAAGTAGGTGGCTGCTCTTGGATAAGAAGCCATGTCTATGGACCCTTAGGAAAGGGCACCCGCAGCTGCTGTCATGAGCCCCCTCCCAAAAGACCCTGCTGGAGAGTCTCACCACCTGGTGTGGTGCTCTCAAGATCTCCCCCATCCAGGAGCAGGGCCTGAGGGACCTACACACCCTCCCTATCCAGCCTCTCACCCCTGCCTGGGCAGAGAACAGGGGTGCATGTACCACTCCATGCTATACACACTGTGCAGAGGAGTGGGGCCACCCACATAGACAGACGGGAGCCTCACCCCCTCCAGCTGGGTTCAGCCATCTAAAGCAAAATTCCTTTCTGCCCAAAGGGTGCCCTCTTCCCCCTCTCAGCCTGCCCAGTGTTAAGGCACCCAGGGTGGAGGAGGCGGGTGTGTGTACCCGCCTGCATTCCTGGGGCAGATTGAGGGCTTCTCATGGAGCCTCAGTGAACACACCTACCCAGAAACATCCCAGGAATGGGTTCCGCTAGCTCCTCCTTTTTCAGGGGTTCAATGGCCACCGCTGTGGCCAGTGGGGTTCCAAAGAAGCCACTTGGAGTGCCACCTTCTGGTCCCAGAAGGTTTGGAAGGGAGCTGGGCCAGAGGTTCAGGGACGCTGCTGTTTAGCCTCAGACATCCCATCATGGGGATGAACTAGAGTCTGGGCTCCCAGAGGACACCGAAGATGGAGGCCTGCCCTTGTGGCCCCTTCGGGACTGGGTCATTCTGTTCCTCGCTAGTGGGAGAGCATATGGGGCCTGGTCCTGAGCCTGGCCACGGGGCCCAGCTGTTCGTGAGCTTCCATCAAGGGCACCACATCCTGTCCTTCACCCAACAGCACCATCTGCTCAGCTCAGGGCCCCCATCAGGCCTGAAAGAACTTATGTGGTGCGCGCCCCACCCCCCACCCCAGAAGTGTGGAGCCAGGCCTGTCTCCTTTTATGCCTGATTCCATTTCCCTGCCTCCCTTCCCCCTCTCATGGCCTTCATTTCTCTCCTTGCAGCCTCTGTTTTTCTTTTGTTCATTCTCTTCTCTCTCCTCCCTCCTTCCCCTCCTCCCTCTGCCATTCCTCTGATCCCTTCCTTTCATCTCCATTTGGTTTCATCCTCTGTCTTTCCCTTCTTTCTTGCTCTGCCCCTAGTGCAGGACAGGTTCCATATGAGAACCTCCACTTGGTTGGGACAGCCCAGGTCTCCCCGCCAGGCAAGGAGACTGGAACGGGGGGTGGGCCAGCCGCACCCTATACAGTGACCATGCACTGGGGACCTCTCCAGAGCCTCCTCTCATGTTCTGTTCCATGCTTCTCTCAAGGACTTTCCAACAGAGTGTCCCAGGACAGGAGGAACGCAGGCCACCCAGCATGGGGGCCAGTGGACAGAGGCCACACTGGCACTTTGTGGGCGGTTGGGCCGGAGGACCCCAAGGTACCTCCAACTTGGAGACATCATGGACCATCCCCTGTGATGTTTCATGAGGCCTCAGCATGGAGACCTCACAGTCCCTCCACCTGTCCAGCTAGAATACCGACACGCACCAATGGCCTGCAACACTGCCAGCCCCGAAACGTTCCTTCCTGCCTTGATTCTCAGACACCCCGAGGAAGGAACAGGGTTATAGGTGGTTCCCTTTGCCTTTGGGCTGCAGCCCAGGCTCTGAGCTTGGCATTCACAGCCTTCATAGTCTTGCTGCCTGGCTTGCCCTTTGGCCCACCCTAGCCACGGTACAGCTCTTACTGTTGTGGGACACTTCTGCTGCCTGGGTGATTGTATAATGTATGATCACATCTGGGGTGCTTTGTGGGGTGGAAGGAGACACTGAAGAATCATTCCACGGCCGCAAGCATGGACCAGGACTGTCCAAGGCAAACCAGGGCATACGGGCACCCCATTCACCCCTCAGTATCTTCCTTCCCCTCAGCCTGAGCTGTTGAACCCATCCCCTACATCTGGCCACCCCCTCCCTCAAAGCACTTCTAGCTGCTTTGTGTTCCTGGGCCCCTCTGTCAGCAGGTCCTCTCCCTGGAGGCTGCCTGCCCTCCTGGTCTCCCTACCCTCCTCAGCCCTGGCACACACAGTTGGTGCCCAGTGAGGCAGGGACTCGAATCTTTGAACCAGGCATTGTCCTGGGGTGCTACCCCCCATGGGTACTTCAAGGCCCAAGCTCTCCCTCTGTCTTCCCTGGGCCAGTTCCCCCTCCAGGTCAGAGTCCTTCACCATCCTGTCTCCCTTTCTCTCCCTCTCCCGCGGTCAGTGGCGGCCAGACGAGTCCGAGGACTATGTAAGTAACAGGTGTGCGAACGTGGACAAGACCTGGGTTAGGCTGGGCTCATGGGACACTCCCCCTTCTCCCTCCTTTCCTGCCAGCCTGTGCTGCCAAGATCCACAGGGCACCAGCGACATCCGGAGAAAATTGGCGTTTAGACGCCAGCACTGAGCTGAGCAGCGATTGGCATTTCCTCTAATCCTTACTTCTCACCTGTCGAGCAGCAATTTGAGGCCAATGTTCATGATCGACCAGGGCCCGGCCCCTGCTCGGGCCAGACAGGGATGGAGTTAAATCCGATCCTGATCGTTAGGCCTTATTGATCCCTGAAGTGAGAAATCACCTGCTTCAGGGCCCAGGCTGGGAGGGCGGTCTGGGGAGTCGGGTTCTGGCATTGGTGCATTCTGGGGCCCCAACCCTGAGACCCTCCAGCTGGGGCAGGAGGGGCCCACGAGGGGATGGTGGCGACTGCAGGGGCCCCACCTAAGGCCAGAGCTGGAGGGATACCAGGGTTGGTGACAGCTCTGTTCCCACTGCATGGTGGTCCCTGCCCTGCTTCCCACTTTTCTCTCTGTGTGGTGTGGCTTGACCTCCCATGGTGTTTCTCGGCATGTCCAGAGATAACGCGTTTGCTGCAGATGGGTATATGGGCAGGGTCTGCCAAGGTGGGAGGATGTTGCCTGGCTTCTGTCTCAGGCATCACTGGAAACAGATGTGGAAGCCAGTTCCCCAGGTGTGAAGATTTTCTTATTCTCCTGGCCCCTCCCCCACCTTTCTCAAGAGATATTGCAGGGTGTAGGTGTTCACAGAGTTAGTGGCATATGTGGGGGCAGGTGGAGTCCTGACTGGGTTCTATAGGGTGGCACCTTAGCCCACCCCCACCACCTTGCTCTGTGTGTGCATGCATACACTCGTGTCCACAGGTGGCCTTACCCCTGCTTACGCAGGAGCTGGAGGCTGTGTTCGTGTGGGTGCCAAGAGCCATGCAAGGTGCTGGGTGCGTGCGAGGCTGTGCCCTGTGTGTATCCTCAGCCACTGTTTCCAGTACAATGAAGTAAGGGAAACAGTCGGCCCTTTGTTCTTGTCTGAAAGGAATAATGAGCTGTCTGCCCCAGGCGTTCGGCTCCTGGGATGGGCGGGTCCTCCCAGGCCTGCATCCCACCTGCCTGCTTCCTCTCCGGCAGAGGCCAGCCTTGTACAGCCCCACCTTCCACAACCCCTGGCCTTGTGTGTGTAACCAGGGGCTCCCTTCGGGCTAGGGTCCTGGGGTCCCTGACGTCCCTGACAGGGTCTGGCCTCTCTCTGCATTCCTGTGATGGGAATGGACCCCCCCTCCTCTCTCAGGAAACCACTATCAGCGGCCTGACCCCAGAGACCACCTACTCCATTACTGTCGCTGCCTATACCACCAAGGGGGATGGTGCCCGCAGCAAGCCCAAAATTGTTACGACAACAGGTGCAGGTGAGTGAGGGGTCAGGACAGACCTGAGGGTGGGGCAGCAGGAGGGCAGCGCCAGAGCCCAGCTCGTGGTCCTTCAGTCCCAGGCCGGCCCACCATGATGATCAGCACCACGGCCATGAACACTGCGCTGCTCCAGTGGCACCCACCCAAGGAGCTGCCTGGCGAGCTGCTGGGCTACCGGCTGCAGTACTGCCGGGCCGACGAGGCACGGCCCAACACCATAGATTTCAGCAAGGACGACCAGCACTTCACAGTCACCGGCCTGCACAAGGGGACGACTTACATCTTCCGGCTTGCTGCCAAGAACCGGGCTGGCCTGGGTGAGGAGTTCGAGAAGGAGATCAGGACCCCTGAGGGCCTGCCCAGCGGCTTCCCCCAAAACCTGCGTGTGACAGGACTGACCACATCTACCACAGAACTGGCCTGGGACCCGCCAGTGCTGGCAGAGAGGAACGGGCGCATCACCAGCTACACCGTGGTGTTCCGAGACATCAACAGCCAGCAGGAGCTACAGAACATCACGACAGACACCTGCTTTACCCTCGCTGGCCTCAAGCCAGACACCACTTATGACATCAAGGTCCGCGCATGGACCAGCAAAGGCTCCGGCCCCCTCAGCCCCAGCATCCAGTCCCGGACCATGCCAGTGGAGCAAGGTGTGTGCTGTGGACATGGCAGCCCTACCTGAGCTTGGCTGCACCTGGGGGTCTCTGCTCTCCTTGACCCACTGACTTCTGGCAGCCGTGATCCACCAGCCTCTGGGGTGTGACCTCCAATCTCTCATGACTGTGACCGCTAATCTCTAGTGAATGGGCAGCACATTCTTGATGCCCTGACCTCTGGTGTCCTTGACCTACTGACCTTTGCTGTGTGACCTTCTGATCTCTCGTGACCTTGACCCACTGATCTCTCTTGACTGTGTCACTATTCTTGGGTGTGCAACCTTCTAATCTTTGGTGTGTGACACTAATCTCTTGGGGCCATGACCCACCAACCTCTAGTGAACATGCTCTCGTGTGGTCACATGCTTCTCATGACCGAAACCCACTGACCTCTGATCACTCTGGCCTGGTGTCCATCAGCTCAAGCTTTCACAGTCGTGTTTCTGGAGATTGTGACCCTGGTTGCCGTGGCATCCCCCCACTCTGTTCACTGCTCGCTGTGGAAGAGCTTGGGCTGGGAGTTCAACTGTGCCGTTTGAAGCTGGCTGGGAGTAGGGCACTTGGTATTCTCCAGCCATCCTTCAACCCCCCATTTCCCAACTGGTATCTCATCCTGGCCATTCACCTTCTATCTTTCAGCCCATTCACCCCATCTCCTATACCCAGCACAGCTGACACTCTCCTTCTGCCTCTGCAGTGTTTGCCAAGAACTTCCCGGGTGGCAGCTGCAATGAAGACATCTGTGCTGCTCAGCTGGGAGGTCCCTGACTCCTATAAGTCGGCTGTGCCCTTTAAGGTGAGTAAGGGCCATGGCCTGCTGAGCCCAGCACACACACAGGCATGCTGGGTGCTGTCATTCCAGTCCTAACCCACGTGCACCTGGCTGTAGAGCAGGACTGTGGTTGTGTATGCATGCACTGTGCCTTGCAGCCCGTGGTAGGTCACGTCACCCAGAGGCAGGCATTGTCCCTCCTGTCCCCCACAGATTCTGTACAACGGGCAGAGTGTGGACGTGGATGGGCACTCGATGCGGAAGCTGATCGCAGACCTGCAGCCCAACACGGAGTACTCTTTCGTGCTGATGAACCGGGGCAGCAGCGCAGGGGGCCTGCAGCACCTGGTGTCCATCCGCACGGCCCCCGACCTCCTGCCACACAAGCCGCTGCCCGCCTCTGCCTACATAGAGGATGGCCGCGTTGCCCTCTCCATGCCCCAAGTGCAGGACCCCTCACTTGTCAGGTGTGCACACAAGGCATCACAGGAGGCGGGGCAGGGCTGGAGGCGGACGGTGGTGACAGTCCTGATTCCTGCCCTGCCCACCCAGGTGGTTCTACATCGTGGTGGTGCCCATCGACCGTGTGGGCGGGAGCATGCTGGCGCCAAGGTGGAGCACACCGGAGGAGCTGGAGCTGGACGAGGTGCTTGGGGGAGGGGGATGGGGACACTGACAGCCCCATTGCAGTGATTGGCTGTGGCCTTCCTGCCCTGAGCACTGGGCCAGTGACTCCCAGATCCACTCCCCAAATTGAAATCTCTCTCCTGGCTGCTCTGGCTGTCAGCCCAGCCCTCTCTGAGAGAGAGACTCTGAGGAAACCGCCTAGGAGTATTCGTAGAACCCCGGGGGGGGCTGACGGAGAGGTGGGTGTGGTGGAGACGCCTCTGCAGGTCTAGAGAATGGCTGCCCTGTAGACTTCGCAGAATCTCGCAGATCTAGAGGCCATGGAGGGCTTTGTGAGCCCTACGGCCAGGAGTCCCTGAAAGTTTGAAGTTCTTCAGCCCTTTCTCACAGCCAGTGTGGAAGCAGCCTTCTCTGGTTAGGGTGGGGGCAGCTTACCCACAGGGCTTTTTCTCATGGGCTAGTGGGGAGGAGCGGTCTTGCGGTATCTGGCATTACTCTGTGGAGGTAGTGGGTTGGGCAGGTGTGGGCTCTTACACAGGTGGTGAGCCTTGATCTCGGCCCAGGGAGCCGACATCCCAGGCCATGGCCCCAGGGCCAGCATGCTCCAAGGCCCCGCATAACCGCCGTGCTCTGTTCTGCCAGCTTCTGGAAGCCATCGAGCAGGGCGGTGAGGAGCGGCAACGACGGCGGCGGCGGCAGGCAGACCGTCTGAAGCCATATGTGGCTGCTCAATTGGATGTGCTCCCCCGAGACCTTCACCTTGGGGGACAAGAAGAACTACCGGGGCTTCTACAACCGGCCCTTGTCTCCGGACCTGAGCTACCAGTGCTTTGTGCTCGCCTCCTTGAAGGAACCCGTGGACCAGGTCTGCCTGAGCCGGCTTGGCTCTCAGCACCTTGAGACCCCAGGCCTGGCCTGAGACTGGGCCAGTCTCAAACCACTAGATCCCAGGTCTGCATCAGTCCAGGGGCTTGAAGATCCCCGTCCTGGGGCCAGCCCCAAAGACCCAAGACCTGTCACAGGGATCCTAGGACACAGCCCTGGGACCCAGAGGCCAGACTTAGTGTGGCTCCAGAGACCCAGTCCTGCCAGGTCTACCTTGTAGGGTCCGGGGAAACCAGGCCCAGGGTAACGCAGACCCAGAGCCCTTTCTCCAGGGTTGACAGGCAGAGGGTGGGGGGCCTCCCTCTGAGCTCACAGCTTGCTGTTCTCCACTGGGCCACAGAAGCGCTATGCCTCCAGCCCCTACTCGGATGAGATCGTGGTCCAGGTGACACCAGCCCAGCAGCAGGAGGAGCCCGAGATGCTGTGGGTGACAGGCCCCGTGCTGGCAGTCATCCTCATCATCCTCATTGTCATCGCCATTCTCCTGTTCAAAAGGTGAGCACTGCCCTCAGCGCTCTGGGTACGGCCACCTGCCCTCGCCTTTGGGCCCTCTCCGAGGGTAGTGCCTTGCATCGGGGACCCTGGGCCTCAGGCTCAGCAGGAAGGCAGGAAGGGCAGAAGCAGTGTGTGCCTCCCTACGTCTGCAGGCCTACATCTGTCAGGTGGAGGGAGCCTTTGTGTGGCAGCCTGGGTGTGAGGAGCTGAAGCCTCAGAGGGTTGTCCCATGTGCATCCCTGGCACGTCTATCTGTCTGTGTTACATGAGTGCGTCTGTCTCCTCTTCAGTTTTAAGACACTACCATCTCCTGGGCTGCTACCTCAAGTCCCTCCCTTCTGCCACCATTTCTGGATGATTCCCTAGCCCCACTCTCCCACTTAGGCCTAGAGAGGTCGATCTGTAGGCCTGCAGGCCGCGGATGTTCACTTAGCAGAGCATGATTGACGGCCTGCTGCAACCATTGGCTGCTGTCTCGGCCGCAGTGTGTCTCTCCCTCGGTAGTTGCAGCCACCCACCCTAGCAGTCTCCCCTTCCTATCCGTGCACCTCCCAGCCTGAAAGGGATTTCCAAAGATTTAACTTTGTCACTCTCAGTTTAATACCTTTTGGTGGCTCCCAACATAAAGCCCAGCCTCTTCAGCCTGACAGCCAAACACCTGGCTAATCTGACCCCTGTCACCACTCCTGACGTTGCGGCACTGAACCGATTCAGTGCTCAGGCCCACACAGTCTGTGCCCTCTGCGGATCTCCCTCCCCCTGCCGACCTGGCAACAGCAACCTCATCATTCAGGACTCAAGTCCAGGGTCTGGTGCCTGCAAGGCCTTGCCGGGCCCCTACCCCTTCCTAGCACAGCCTCACATCTGTCCCCCATGGTGCTCACCGCAAACACAGCTGGGCCTGTGTGCCAAGCCTTCAGCCCCCAGCACTGGGCTGAGCCCACAGGCATGTCAGTGAGCACCTGGCAGATGAAGACATGCTGGTCTGTGTCTGAGCACATCTCTGTGCCATGCGGGAGTGCCTATATCCTGTGCTCCTACCCTGGACCCACTGCTCCTTCCTCCCAGGGTAGATGGACCTGTGGGCGGGTCCCTGAAGAGTGTCCCACAGACGCACTCATCCTTCTTACTTCTACCTGCATTCTGGGTCTGTCCAGAGAGGTGGATCCCTTCCCTGTGAATGTCACATGGGTGCCATGTAAGGGGCCTGCAGGCTCCCCATGTCATTAGAGGGCTGAGTGCTTGGTGGAAACTATGACCATTCCTTTCTTCTGTCCTTGCTTGTCTTTTGGGACCTAGTAAACAAGAAAGGTAGGAGTCGTTCCTTCTCTCTTCACACACCTCCCCTCTACTTCCAATCCTTATGCACTTCTTGGGCCAGCAGGGAGGGATGGCGCTTTGACCAGAAGTCCCCTGAACTATGGCTTTAAGCAGCAAAGTGTCCAGTCAACTCAGCAGGCTCCCCCGGTCCAGGACTGAGTCCTTATTGGTGTGAGGAGGCAGGTTCTGTCTCTCTCTCGTCAGTTTAACTCTGCAGAGGATGCTCCTTCTCTGGGGCACATGCATAATGCAGACTGCACTGCTTTCCCTGAGTGTACAGAGCTCACCAGAACCGCCACTGGGCTCCCAGTTCTCTGAGAAGCTGCCTAAGTGCTGCAAGAAACAGTCTCGCATATGTGCAAAGAGCACTCACTGTGTCCTAGTTCATACCTGAGCACACTCACTCAAATTCTTCCCCAAGCACACACATCTGCAGACCACAAGTGGCCTCTGGATCTTTGTTTGCAGCGGAACCCTATGATCTGTCTCTGACTCTTGTCTTTGTAGATGGGAAAACTGAGGCCAGTGAGAGAGGACTCTGGCCAGCTAGGGTGACGCCTTCCCTGTCCCTACCCTGCTGCCCTGGGCATTTACCTTGATACTTTGAGGGCCAGAAAGCTGGGGCCCTGTCCCCTGTGCTGTTTGTGTATTTTATGTGTCATTTGCATGTTTATTCTTGGTGGCTTCTGCTATTCAGCTGGGTGGCCTTGGGGGATAGCAGCCACTGTCCCGGCAGGACCTGCCTTCTCTCCAAAGGAGCCGCCTGCCCCTGCGACCCCTTCCTCCCTGCTGCACTGCTCCTCTGCTCACGCCACACTCCTGCTCTCCCTGCCCCTTCCCTGCCCTGTGTTCTCGTGTCAAGGCTGCTCTGGCCCTGGCTCCTCTGTGCTCAGAGATCCTGGGAAGAGGTGGGGGAAGTAGGAGGACAGAGCCGTGGACATGGGGGCTCCTTGACAGCCAGCCATGCCATGCATCACAGCCTCAGCCTGAACCTCAGGTTCTCACCAGCCTCCCTTCTGTCTCTCTAGGAAGAGGACCCACTCCCCGTCCTCTAAGGATGAGCAGTCGATTGGGCTGAAGGACTCCTTGCTGGCCCACTCCTCCGACCCTGTGGAGATGCGGAGGCTCAACTATCAGACCCCAGGTAGGGTACTCCCATGGCCTGTGTGCCCCCAGTCCAGATCTGGCAGGCCTGTGGCTCCGTTCTGCAGGTCTAGGGGTCTCCACTGAAGTTCCTAGGCCGCATGCACCTGTTCCTGCTGCTTTCCTCCTTTCTGCCCTTTCTGTGCTCATCCACTTTGTATGGAATGACTGAGGGTCCCCCATATCCTGCAGCTAGATAGGTGCCCCAGGCCCAGGAACCTTTCTAGTGGCAAAGCCACTTAGCCCCTGCCTCGTCTTCAGTAGGGCTTTTGAATGTGAGCTGAGGACCTCCCAGAGCCCACATCTCTGCCACAGGGTGGCCAGTGTTGGCCCGCACTCTGGCCCCTCCACATGAAAGAGGGGCTTGTTAGCAGTGGGAGATGTCTCCCCCAGACACTCGTGGGGGAGAGAAGTGCCTGCATCTGGGCCTTTGTGGAGGCCAACCCTGGGTTTACCATGCCATGTACCTGCCCCTCTCCCAGCCACTCTCAGGGGGCTGTCCAGCTCTTCTTTCTGCTTGAAATGTCACTTTTCCCCACACCCAGCAGACATAGCTCAGCCTTCTCTTCCCCCGACACCCAGCAGACACAGCTCAGCCCTCCTCCTAGGAGAAGCCCCCGCACAGGGTTGGGTGTCTCTCCTTGGCTCTGGGGCCCTCCCTCCTCCTTTTTGATGCCTCTCACAGTAGGCTGGGATTGCCTTAGTGACATCTCTGAGCTCTGTGGTGCCAGGAACTGTGTCTTGTTCATACCCCATCCCTTGTATTCAGCACGTGATGGTTCTTGTTGAATGCCTGTGAAATGAACACACAGACAAAGGAACGAATGAGTGAACTAATGCATACACACAGGGTTTGTGTATGTATGAGCTGGTTGTTATTGCATATCCAATTACCCCAAAACTAAATTATGTATTATCTGTCACAGTTTTTTGTGAGGCAGGAATTCAGACAGGGGCACAGCAAGAACAGCTTGTCTTTATTCCAGAAAGTCTGGGCCCTAAGCCGGAAGACTTGAAGGCTGGGAGTTAGAGTCGTTTAAAGCAGGGGTTGGCAAACTGTGGCCTGTGGCCAAGTACAGCCCACCACCTGTTTCTGTAAATAAATTTTTACTGGCCAGGCGTGGTGGCTCACGCCTGTAATCCCGGCACTTTGGCAGGCTGAGGTAAGTGGATCACCTGAGGTCAGGAGTTCGAGACCATCCTGACCAACGTGGTAAAACTCCATCTCTACTAAAAATACAAAAATTAGCCAGGTGTGGTGGCACCTGTAATCCCAGCTACTTGGGAGGCTGAGGCAGGAGAATCATCTGAACACAGGAGGTGGAGGTTGCGTGAGCCGAGATCTCGCTGTTACACTCCAACCTGGGCGACAAAAGCAAAACTCCGTCTCATAAATTAATTAATTAATTAATTTTTACTGTAACAACCACACCTATTTATTTATATGTTATCTATCTATCGTTGCTTTTCCATTATAAAGGCGGAATTAAAATAGATGTAATAGATACCAGGTGTTCACAAAGCCTAAACTATGCTCTGGCCTTTTATAGGAAAAGTTTGCCAGCCCCTGGACTCTAAAGCCTCTTCATTCACGAGACTGGTGGTTGATGAGCCAGCTCTGAGCCTTGCTGGGGCTGTCAGCTGGGATACCCACATGAGGCCTCTTCAGGTGGCCTGGGCTTCCTCACAACATGGTGACCGAGTTTCAGGAGCACATGTCTGGAGAGTGTGCCAGGCAGACCTAGCAGGCTATTGCACCCCAGCATGACTAGATCTCTGAAGGATCAAGCACCAGGATGCCAGGACGTGGAGTGTAGAGAAGCCTCTTCGGAGATAGGATGCTGAGCCATGTGGGCAATGGTCAGGAGAAGAAGGGTGGGAGAGAGCTCCTCTCCGTGGAAGCATGTGCAGAAGCTTGGGCGTGTTGCATGTGCATCACGTTATGAGCACCTGAGTTTCTGCAGCATGAGAGTTAGGGGCTGGGGGAAATACTGAGCCAAGAGAAGACTGGAGGGCTAGGCAGAGGTCCAGTCAAGAAGACCTTGAGTGTCAGACTAAGGGGCTTAGACTTCCTCTTGAGGATGCCAGGGAGGTATTACTTTCAGCAGGGGAGCCACATGGTCAGAACTATGCTTTAAAATGTCACTCTGGGCTGGGCACGGTGGCTCATGCCTATAATCCCAGCACTTTTGGGAGGCTGAGGAGAGTAGATCACCTGAGGTCAGAGTTCAAGACCAGCCTGGCCAACATGGTGAAACCTCATCCCTAACAATATATATGTATATATACACATTTCTCTGTATACATATATATTTCTATATCTATAATGTATATTATATATAGAAATTTCTATATATATATTACATATTATATATATATTACACATATTATTTCTATATATAAATTTCTATGTAATATACATAGAATTTTATAGAATTATAAAGAATTATATATAATCTACATTATATATATATAGAAATATATATATAAAGAAATATAAAGACATTTATTTATATATATATAAAGAAATGTCACTCTGGCTCCTTGAGGAGAATGGATTAGAGGGGGAGAAATTGAGGCAGGGAGACCATTTAAAAGGCCACCAAGCAAGTGAAAGGTGGCAGTGGGAACAGAGGGGGACAGAGTTGGGAAACGTGAAGGAGGTGAGGGCAGCAGGGTCCGGGCTTGGGTCCACGCGGGGAGAGGTAAGGGTGGCTCTGCAGTTATTGGCTGAGTGAGGAAGGGGTAGGGGTGTCCTGGGGCCAGCGTGTCTGTGGGTCTGAGGACTTCTGTGCTGACATCCGGACTGAAGTCCTGTGGGAGGAGCCCAGGAGCATGTGGTAGTCAAAGCCTGAGAATAGATGGGCTCCCCCCAGGATGAGGATGAGAAGGAGACAGGGACCATAAAAGATGCCCAGGGCAGGGAAGGTGGTGCAACATTAAGGAAAGATGGATGGAGAGCAGCTAGGGAGATGACAAAGGAGCAGCCACGGCGAGTGAAGAGCAGCGGCACAATGTCCCCGATGCCAGGGTGCGGAAAGTTGCACAGGAGGAGAGGACTCAATGAGCTAGGGCAGTGGGAAGACCCAGTGGGAGGACCGTTGGCTTTGGCACATGGGGCCTTGGAGAGGGTGGTGGCCGTGTCCTGTGGGCGAAGTGTTTCAATGAGCAGCATGGCGAGGAGGGGTGAGAAAGTGGAGAAACCCCTTTCAAAGACCCTGGGAAGAGGGAAGGAGGCAATGGGCAGGGCACAGTGGGAGAGGGGAGGGTGTGGGATCCAAGAAAGAGGGCTCTTTTTTCCAACATGGAAATGTTCTGAAAATCGTCAAGTCCATATTTTGGTACCAAAAGGGACAGGGCTGGTTTGGACTTCAGTATTTAATCATAGAAGGAGCCCCCGAGGCTGCCTACGCCACCAGGGTTTAGAAGTGCTTGCCTCTGGGGGTGGGACACCCATCTGCATTACTGGGAGACAGGAGCCTTGACACAGCTTGTCTGCAGCCCCAGCCCCTCACCGCCCTGTCCTCTTCCTCCGCCAGCCCCTCTCAAGTGCACTCTACCCCTCCACTACATGTGACAGCGCTGTCAGCAGAAAAAGTTAACGGGCTCTCTTTTCTTGCCCCGTTGTTTTGTTTTTGTTTTCTCTACAGGTTCCAGTGTCCCCAGTTGCCCGAATACCTCAAGTTAGTTTTCAAAGTTCCCACGTTTGGGGGATACTTTGGCTTCTGTGTCTGTTTCCACCCCTTACTTTTGTTTACTCGTCACCTCTGTCCTTCCTTGAATTCTCTCTGCTTTCCACTCTTCTCCCCCGTCCCGCTGTCTCCTGACCCCTTTCCTTCCCCACCCTCCCCTCTGCCCACCTTGCTTCCTCCAGGCCTGTTTTCTCTCCCACCAGGCCCGCCTCTGTCCCTGCCTCTCTGGCCTCCAGTCCCGACCGGACACCCTTCCTTCTGCGTACCTCTCCTCTCATCTCGTCTCTGTCTCACACCTCCCTCCTGATCTCTGCTTCTCTCCCTGGGTTGCTCTGCCATTGTCTCTGTACTTTGTGACCACTCCATCTACACACTTGGGGCCCAGGATGACGATGGCCGTGAGTCTCCCATGGTGACTGCTGCCAGTGAGGGGCAGGAGGGCTCTCTGCAGGCAGGTACGATGGAGCCCAGCCTCTGTCACGTCTGCTGCCACCGACCTGAGCATCCCGCCCCCTCCTGGGAGGAAGGAAGCCTCTCCTCCCTCTTGAGAGACCTGCCAGGCAGGGCCTAGTGCCCCTACTCAGCACCACGCCACCAAGACAGGCTCCACGTGCTCATGGCACACCACCGCCCTCTGTCCTCTCCCACCCTCCAGCCACTGTGTGCTCCGCCATCCCTGTCGCCGCATGTGCTGCCATCTCCATGCCACCACTGCGAGTGTTCCATGGTCACCCGTGTTCACATGTGCACATACATGCATTGGGGCTTTCTCTGCCACCCTGCTCAAGCCTCATGCTAACACTGCCTGTGTGTGCCCTGCTTCCCCCAGGTATGCGAGACCACCCACCCATCCCCCATCACTGACCTGGCGGACAACATCGAACGCCTCAAAGCCAACGATGGCCTCAAGTTCTCCCAGGAGTATGAGGTGAGGCATTCCCCGCCCCCCCACCATGTGCCTGGCCCAGGCCTACCCCACACCAGCTCCTGTGCTGTCCTAGATCCCAGCTGTGGTGGGTGAGAGAGGGGTCCAGGTTTTTCAGGAGCACAGAGAGGAGGCTCGGCAGTGGCAAGGGTCAGCTGGGAACTGAGCACCTCAGATGCTGGGTCTGACCATAGCCTTGCCCAGCACCTTCTTGTGGTCACCCTTAAGAGATACTTCAGAAGGCTGTGAGTGCCGCCGGGGTCTGGACACTCAGACACATGCCCACATGCTCAGAGGCAGACAAAGGCCACAGGCATGCAGACACAGATCAGTGAGAACAGCCACAAGAGCTGGCATCAAGAGCTTCCTGTGGGCCAGCACCAGGCTAGGCGCTTGGCACGCATTAACTCTTTCAGTTCCCCTCCTCCGTCTTCTGAAATGGGGACTGTTATAATCCCATCTTCCAGATGAGGAAGTAGGGGCTCGGAGAGGGGAAGTGACTTGCCCGAGGTCAAACAGCTGATGATAGTGGCACCAGGATTCAAACCCAGGCCTGCCTGCTGCCCTGTGCTCTGCATATCCATGTGCTCATGAGTGCACTCACAGAGGGGGAGTCAGGGCCTCGAGACCGGCTGCTCAGGCTGCACAAGTCCTGCTTGGAGCCCTCCGCATGCTCACCTGACTCTGGACTTAACTCCTAGGAGCCTGCTTGGGGCTCAACCTTCAGTGTCTGAGGGTTTCACACCCACAGCTAGTGTCGGGGTGACTTTGAGCATCCCCCAGGCTGCCCATCTAGGAAGGGGCTTTGTTAGAGAAGGAGGTGATTTAAAAGAAGAGACCCCTGGCCAGGTGCAGTGGCTCATGCCTATAATCTTAGCAGTTTGGGAGGCTGAGGCAGGTGGATCACCTGAGGTCAGGAGTTCGAGACCAGCCTGGCCACCATGGCGAAACCCTATCTCTACTGAAAATACAAAAATTGCCCTGGTGTGGTGGCGCATGCCTATATTCCCAGCTAGTCAGGAGGCTGAGGTGCCTCCCAGGGTTAAGGAGATTGCTTAACCCCAAGAGGCAGAGGTTGCACTGAGCCAGGATCATGCCACTGCACTCCAGCCTGGGCGACAGAGCAAGACTCCCTCTCAAGAAAGGAAGGGAGGGAGGGAAAAGACTCCTAACCAAGAAAAAAAAAAAGAGAGACAGCCCCCACCTTCTCTAAGAAACAGCTTGTGCTTGTCTTTCTGCTCACAATAGTCCCCTTCCCTCTTCTACCTACTTCCCTCCTCGGATCAGAGCTCTCCTTACAAGACTCTCCTCCTCCAGGAAGCCTTCTCAGGCTATCAGGCTACCCAAGGTTGCCGTGGGCTCTCCCTCAGCCAGGATCCCGTAGCTCTGTGGTCTTTAGGTTCAGTTAGTCATTGACCACACATTTTCCATGTGCCATCCCCGTGCTGAGGATACGGAGACACATGCCCTCAGGGAGCCCAGTGGTGGGGAGCACGTGCAGACAGATAATCTGCATTGAGTCTGTGACTGTGACAGCAAGCCCCAGTGTTGAATAGGACTGACAGGCGTGCAAAAGGTAGGCTGACAGCACCAAAGCAGCCCGAGGGGGTGGGGTGTGCTGTAGGGTCTCACGGAAGCAGTCCTGCGGAGAGTAGTGAGACTGAGGACAACATATGGAGGACATCGCGTGCTATGCTGAGAACTTGAGATTGTATCCATCTGGAAAATGTGAAGATAATAACGGAACCTATCTCATATGAGAATTTCAGGAGGGAATACTTGCAAAGTGCTCACAGCGGTGCCAGGCACACTGTGGGTCCTCACTAAGGCTTTGCTATCATCATTATTGCTCTCCGAGGTGATGAAGAGCCACAGAAGGCCTTTATGCAGGCAATTGACATTCAGATCTGCATTTTGGAAGGATTGTTCTGGCTGTGGGGCTGAGTGGGTCGGAGTAGGGCAAGAAGAAAGAGGTGGGAAGAGGCCAAGCCTGAGTTGGTGCAGCCTGGCCCAGGGCAGTGGCAGCAGGTTGGAGAGAGCTGAGGGGGTGGGGCAGCACCAGAACCTGGTGACCAGTGGTGTGGGATGGGGGCGACTGCGGGAATTTTGAGGTTGACTTGTAGGTTCTGGCCTGGCTCCTGGGTAAAGGGGTGATGGTGCCTTTCACTGAGGTGGAGGTGGAGTCCTAGCAGCGGCGCCAGGTTTGGAGAGGAAGCGGAGGTCGGGAGTTCGAGACCAGCCTGGCCACTATGATGAAACCCCATCTCTACTATAAATACAAAAATTAACCGGGTGTGATGGCGCACACCTATAGTCCCAGCTACTCGGAAGGCTGAGGCAGGAGAATTGCTTGAACCCAGGAGGTGGAGGTTGCAGTGAGCCAGGATCACGCCACTGCGCTTAGCCTGGGCAACAGAATGAGACTCCCTCTCAAATAAATAAATAAATAAATAGAGACCCCTAATCAAATAGAGAGAGAGGGACCCCCACCTCCTCTAAGTGAACTCAGCTTTGAAAGGACTAAGGTTGAAAGACCTCCCGGTGGAGGTGTCAGGCTGCTGATTATTTAGGGGAGAGCTCTGGGCTGCTGCTGGAGTTACGGGCATCTCCAGCATATGGTATAAGAATCAGGTGAGCAAATGAGGTCACCCAGGAAAGGCTGTAGAGAGACAAGAGGGCCTAGAAGGAACCCTGGAGGAGCTGTGTGTTCTGCCCAGGGGAAGGGCAGAGGAAGGAGAGGAAACAAGGAGCAGGCGGCAAGGGAGGAGGAGAGCCAAGCAGGGAGGCGCCCTGGCGCTCAGAGTCCTGAGCAGTGTCTGGACTGCCTTAGAGGGGGCCCCATCCCTTCCATCTGTCCTAGCTCAATTCATTAGGCGAATGCAGGGCTTCGAGAGACCCTTCCCCTTCCCCTGACCCAGCTCAGACCACTCTCCCAAGCAAGGGAATTTGGTTCCACGGTCAGGGGAGTCCCTAGTTCATCACTTTTCTGATAGGTGATGGTGATGTGGCAAACTGTGAGCTCCATGGCTGGCACCAATGAGGTAGAGGGCCTGGCTGTGGCATGTGGAGTGAAGGCAGGATGTGAGCATCACCCCGAAGGCTGGGTCCCCTGCAGGAGAAGCAGGTCAACTTCGGCTCTTAGCCCACCCCACGTGCTTTCTTCATTCTCTGTAGTCCATTGACCCTGGCCAGCAGTTCACATGGGAGAATTCAAACCTGGAGGTGAACAAGCCCAAGAACCGCTACGCGAATGTCATCGCCTACGACCACTCTCGAGTCATCCTCACCTCCATCGATGGTGAGCCAAGGGGATGTCGCTCCTGTCCCCTTGCTCTCCTCCCCCCTTGCTAGCTGGGACATGTCATCCTCTAGAGAATGTCCACGAGTGTCAGGGGTGTACTGAGGCATGGTGGTTGGGGACCTTGGAGTAATGCCCTCCCACCTCCTTTTTTATCCATAGGTGTCCCCCGGGAGTGATTACATCAATGCCAACTACATTGATGGCTACCGAAAGCAGAACGCCTACATCGCCACTCAGGGCCCCCTGCCCGAGACCATGGGCGACTTCTGGAGGATGGTGTGGGAACAGCGCACAGCAACTGTTGTCATGATGACACGGCTGGAGGAGAAGTCCCGGGTGAGACTGCCGGGCCCTGCCAGGAGGTGCCCATGGCCACAGGGAAATGCCCAGCCACAAGGCAACACAGGGCACCTTCTTCTATGCCGCCTCCTTCTGTGCAGGAAGTCACTCAAGGGATTCCCTAGATGCTATTATGTTTCTGGGGGGGATTATGCTCCCCAGATACTGGGGTATTTCTGGGATAGAGCATGTTCCCCAGATGCTGGTGGGTTCCTAGGATGTTAATATGTTTCACCAAATGCTGTCGTTTTCTGAGAATGTTAATGTGTTCCCCGGTTGCTGGCGTGTTCCCGGAGTGTTCACGTGTTCCCCAGATGCTGGAGTATTCCTGGGGCATTAACACATCTCCTAAGTTAATTAGTGGAAAGAGCTGCTGTTATCTGTTTTTGCACTGCAAAACATTGACTGGAACGTAAAATTTACAGAGCTTAAAAATGGCACATAAACATTATGGGTAAATTTGGCAGAAAATGTGCCTGGTGCGATCTGGCCTTGAATAAATAATTTTCAATTATGGCCCTTATTCCACTAGGTAGGGCAGGGTGGTGACATAGCTTGAGGACCTGATGTGGCTTGTGGAGGACAGGGGGCAACGGATCTGAGAGTTCGGGGCTGGGGGTGCCTTTGTAGCCAGAAAGGGAGGTCTACAGTCAGGGAGTAGGCCAGCCTCCACTGAGGTCAAGCCTGTCTGAGTCAGTGGGCTCCCTTCAACCTGCCCTGCTCATCCTCGTGCAGATAAAATGTGATCAGTACTGGCCAGCCCGTGGCACCGAGACCTATGGCCTTATTCAGGTGACCCTCTTGGACACAGTGGAGCTGGCCACCTATACTGTGCGCACCTTCGCACTCCACAAGGTATGGCCCTTCCCCCAGTGCTTATCTCTTGCCCTGACACTACAAGGACAGTGGCCTGGGTGTGGTGTGCTGGGTTGGGGGCAAGCCGGAACCTGGGTTTTGGAGGGTTAGAGGCTCTGGTGTGTGAGTGGTGTGATAATCCATGTTATGGGAACAGTGCTAGGCGCTCCTTCAGGCTACTCTTTGTGGCTTCTGAGTCCCATCAGGTAGTGGCAGGTCTGACCTCGGCGTCAGGTCATTCTGCCCTGAGTCTACGGCAGGCAGGCTCCTAGTTGCCACTGTGTTCCCACTTTATCCCCCAGAGTGGCTCCAGTGAGAAGCGTGAGCTGCGTCAGTTCCAGTTCATGGCCTGGCCAGACCATGGAGTTCCTGAGTACCCAACTCCCATCCTGGCCTTCCTGCGACGGGTCAAGGCCTGCAACCCCCTAGACGCAGGGCCCATGGTGGTGCACTGCAGGTGAGAGGGTGCAGTGGCACACAGAGGGGTGGGGTGGGAAGTCAGGGGGCCTGTGCCTCAAGCTGAGCCAGTGTCCTGCAGCGCGGGCGTGGGCCGCACCGGCTGCTTCATCGTGATTGATGCCATGCTGGAGCGGATGAAGCACGAGAAGACGGTCGACATCTATGGCCACGTGACCTGCATGCGATCACAGAGGAACTACATGGTGCAAACGGAGGACCAGTATGTGTTCATCCACGAGGCACTGCTGGAGGCTGCCACGTGCGGCCACACAGAGGTGCCTGCCCGCAACCTCTATGCCCACATCCAGAAGCTGGGCCAAGTGCCTCCAGGGGAGAGTGTGACCGCCATGGAGCTTGAGTTCAAGGTGGGGCTCGGGTGTGCCTGCTTGGCTCCAGGGCCTGGACTGGGTCATGGGGATGACCCCCACCCCCACAGGAAGCTTGGCCTGACCAACCCCTCCCTCTAAATAGTTGCTGGCCAGCTCCAAGGCTCACACGTCCCGCTTCATCAGCGCCAACCTGCCCTGCAACAAGTTCAAGAACCGGCTGGTGAACATCATGCCCTACGAATTGACCCGTGTGTGTCTGCAACCTATCCGTGGCGTGGAGGGCTCTGACTACATCAACGCCAGCTTCCTGGATGGTTATAGGTTAGCATGCTTGTCACTGCCCCACCATGCCCTACAGGGGCTAGGCCTGTGCCTAGCTGGTGGGGGTGGGCAGTAGAGTAGGGCCAGCCTAGAAGACCAGAGAGGGCTGGGTAGAGCAGTGTGGACTTCCTGGAGGAGGGGTGATCTGAGCAGGGCCCCACGGGGCTAGGCAGCCTAAGGGGAGACTCTGGGGGCAGCAGCACCCCCAGCATGTCCAGTCTTATGTCCACCCCAGACAGCAGAAGGCCTACATAGCTACACAGGGGCCTCTGGCAGAGAGCACCGAGGACTTCTGGCGCATGCTCTGGGAGCACAACTCCACCATCATCGTCATGCTGACCAAGCTTCGGGAGATGGGCAGGGTGAGCCCACCCTTTCCCCCAGGGCCCCTGTCATACCTGGGAGAACACCAGCCACCCTTGGGAGAGCTGCCCCCTGTGTTACTGTCTCCTTTCACACCCCAGCTGCTCATCAGCATAGCCTCGGGCCCCCATTATCACCACCTGAGGTATCTGTCCCATAATCCTGTGAAGCCTGGCACCCCTTCCCCATTCTTCCTCACCTGATCATGGGGGCCTGGCCCTCTGTCCACAGGAGAAATGCCACCAGTACTGGCCAGCAGAGCGCTCTGCTCGCTACCAGTACTTTGTTGTTGACCCGATGGCTGAGTACAACATGCCCCAGTATATCCTGCGTGAGTTCAAGGTGACGGATGCCCGGGTGAGTGAGTGTGTCCATAACACTGCCTGTCCACACAGAGCAGGTGGCTGCCTGCACAGTACCTTGGCTCAAGCTTCAGGAATCTGAGGCAGGGAGTGGGTATTAGGGTATGAGCATGTCTCCCCCTGGCCTTGGGTGCAGTGACACAGATGCATGCTTCTGTCATTGTACTACTCTGGTCTAGTCCAGAGGGGTGACAGCCTAAGGCAGAAATCCTAATCATGCCCTCCCACCCGCCTTTCCCAGGATGGGCAGTCAAGGACAATCCGGCAGTTCCAGTTCACAGACTGGCCAGAGCAGGGCGTGCCCAAGACGGGTGAGGGCTTCATAGACTTCATCGGGCAAGTGCACAAGACCAAGGAACAGTTTGGACAGGATGGGCCCATCACGGTTCACTGCAGGTGGGGCTGTCCCTGTGGAGGGCTGGGATGGGTGGGCCTGGCAGACCCACTGCATGAGGCAAGCAGAACTCCTGACCGACCCAACTGTGTTTCTGAGCAGTGCTGGCGTGGGCCGCACGGGAGTGTTCATCACTCTGAGCATCGTCCTGGAACGCATGCGCTATGAGGGCGTGGTCGACATGTTTCAGACCGTGAAGACCCTGCGTACACAGCGTCCTGCCATGGTGCAGACAGAGGTAACGCAGACCAGTCTGCAGGGCCAGGGTCTCAGCAGCAGCCCTACTGGCATCCCTAGGCTCCAGCTGCAGTTGGATGCACACGGGCACGTGCGTTCATTCTTGCTGCCAACCCTTAACATTGCCTGCAGTAGGCATGGTGGTGTGTGCTTGCGGTCCTACCTACTTGGGAGGTTGAGGTGGGAGGATCACTTGAGGTCAGAAGTTTGAGGCTATAGTGAGCTATGATTATGCCACTGCACTCCAGCCTGGGTAACAGAGCAAGACCCTATCTCTGAAAAAAACAAAACAAATATGCTGCAACACTGTGCTGCCTGGGGGTTGGGGGAGAGATGAGTGAGATGTTTTTTTTCATTCAGCAGCTCTCTACTGAGCCCCAGTGGTATGCCTGGCTCTGGGGCAAGGTTGTACATAACAATCCTTATGGGGTGCCCAGTCAGGAGCAGAGAAACATGATTGGGATGGCAGGTGGAAGGCAGGTAGATATGGGGGCTTGGGAGAGTGAAAGGAGAGAGATGAGCCTTCAGAGGCTCTTTCGGGCTCCCCCCGCACGCTGCCTGACGTAGCTGCCAGGATCCAGCGCCTGCTCTTGGCCAGCAGAGGCTAACTCCATGGCCTGTGGCTGCAGTGTGAGTGTCCTCAGCTGTGTGGTGGGGGTGTCCACTGGCACGGCCCATGCTGACCAGCCCCCTATCCTGGCAGGACCAGTACCAGCTGTGCTACCGTGCGGCCCTGGAGTACCTTGGCAGCTTTGACCACTATGCAACGTAACTACCGCTCCCCCTCTCCTCCGCCGCCCCCGCTGCGGGGCTCCGGAGGGGGACCCAGCTCCTCTGAGCCATACCGACCATCGTCCAGCCCTCCTCCGCAGATGCTGTCACTGGCAGAGCACAGCCCACGGGGATCACAGCGTTTCAGGAACGTTGCCACACCAATCAGAGAGCCTAGAACATCCCTGGGCAAGTGGGTGGCCCGGCAGGCAGGCACCATGGCCCTTCTGTCCACCAGGCCCACCTGGAGCCTGCTTCAAGCTCTCCGCTGCGCTGCCATGTTTCTCATGCTTCTTCTCATGGGGTGGGGTTGGGGCAAAGCCTCCTTTTTTATACATTAAGTGGGGTAGACTGAGGGATTCTAGCCTCTTCCCTCTGATTTTTCCTTTTGCAAATCCATAATTGCAGAATGGGCCACTGTAGGGGTTGGGGTTTATTCTGGTTTTTTTGAGTTCACTTTGGATCCTTATTTTGTATGCCTTCTGCTGAAGAACAGAACATTGCCTTCCTCGTGCGGAGCTGGGGCCGCCAGCCGGAGCGGAGGCTCGGCCGTGGGCTGGGAGGCAGCACTCATCGGCTGCTCCTCCAGCCCTTCAGACGAGATCCTGTTTCAGCTAAATGCAGGGAAACTCAATTTTTTTTTAAGTTTTGTTTTCCCTTAAAAGCCTTTTTTAGGCCACATCAACAGTGGTGGGTGGGGGAGAAGATAGGGAACACTCATCCCCCGGTCGTCTATCCCAGTGTGTGTTTAACATTCACAGCCCAGAACCACAGACATGTCTGGGAGAGCCTGGCAAGGCATTCCTCATCACCATCGTGTTTGCAAAGGTTAAAACAAAAACAAAAAAACCACAAAAATAAAAAACAAAAAAACAAAAAACCCAAGAAAAAGAAGAGAGTCAGCCCTTGGCTTCTGCTTCAAACCCTCAAGAGGGGGAAGCAACTCCGTGTGCTTGGGGTTCCCGAGGGGAGCTGCTGGCTGACCTGGGTCCGCAGAGCCTAGCTTCGGTCCCCAGCATTGCAGTATGGCGTGGTGTTTATAGGCTGTGGGTCCGGCCATGTAGCCAAGGTGAATAGCACAGGTCAGGGTGTGTGCCACGCCCCATGCACCTCAGGGCCAAGCGGGGGCGTGGCTGGCCTTTTCAGGTCCAGGCCAGTGGGCCTGGTAGCACATGTCTGTCCTCAGAGCAGGGGCCAGATGATTTTCCTCCCTGGTTTGCAGCTGTTTTCAAAGCCCCCCCGAGAATCGCTCACTCCAAGATGCCCTCATAAACCAATGTGGCAAGACTACTGGACTTCTGTCAATGGTACTCTAATCAGTCGTTATCCCAGCTTGCTGAGGGGCAGGGAGAGGGCCTCTTCCTCTGGGCAGCGCTATCTAGATAGGTAAGTGGGGGCGGGGGAAGGGTGCATAGCTGTTTTAGCTGAGGGACGTGGTGCAGACGTCCCCAAATCTAGCTAGGCGAAGTCAAGATCAACATTCCAGGGTTGGTAATGTTGGATGATGAAACATTCATTTTTATCTTGTGGATGCTAGTGCTGTAGAGTTCACTGTTGTACACAGTCTGTTTTCTATTTGTTAAGAAAAACTACAGCATCATTGCATAATTCTTGATGGTAATAAATTTGAATAATCAGATTTCTTACAAACCAGGCCTCTGTCTCAGCTGTTTCTGGAACCAGAGAGTCTGGGCCAAATCAGTAGCTAAGATGGGTTCCAGAGATTTCCTGCTCCTGAGGGGGATGGGGAGGGCATCCTAAATATTTGTGACAGAGTAGCCTGCTGGCATGCTACCCACTTTCAGAAAGGAGTGGTTATAAACCCTGAAGATCAGGCCACCCAGAGCCAGCCAGGCGTGAGCCACCACTGCATGTGAGGAGCACCCTAGGCTGGGGAACATACCCTTTGCCTCTCTTCCCCCTTAAGATGCTCCTCCACCTTAGAGGAGAGGGATGGCCCTGTGGCAGTAGGAACTGTATGGGAATTGTTGAGTGAGGTCTCCTGTAATTCTTGCAATGTGGATAATGGACACAAAAAACATGTGTCCATCTGGTCCCTGGACACAGCTGCATCACCCATGGAGCTGGGCAGCTGCTCCACTGGTGAGCAGACAAGTCCTACGAGGTTGTCAAATTGTAGAGTTCTAGGGATACAGATAAAGGAGACCCACAACAACCAGGGAAGAGAAATGCGTAAGTCAGCAATGACTACACTGGAGAGAGTTGTAACAGAACCTAACGCAGAGGTGCTGTGGGTACACTGAGACAGCACCTTACCCAGGGAAGGTTTCCGGGAGGAGGTGGCATTCAGAGTGTTCTGTAGAATGAGTAGCAGTTAGTTTCGTTTGTTTTGAGACGGAGTCTGTCGCCCAGGTTGGAGTGCAGTGGCATAATCTTGGCTCACTGCAACCTCCACCTCCCGGGTTCAAGCAATTTTGCCTCAGCCTCCTGAGCAGCTGGAATTACAGGTGCCCACCACCACACCCAGGTAGTTTTTGTATTTTTAGTAGAGATGGGGTTTCACCATGTTGGCCAGGCTGGTCTTGAACTCCTGACCTCAGGTGATTCATCCGCTTCAGCCTCCTAAAGTACTGGGATTATAGGTATGAACCACCATGCCCAGCCAAGTAGCAGTTAAAAGGTAGGGAGAGCTTTTGCAATGGAATATGTTCAAAGCCTTGGAAGCATGAAACAGACCAACTCTGTGAGAAACTCCAGGAAGTGCATTATGACTGGAGTAGAGAGACATGGCTAGGAAGGTGGGCCAGATGGAGCCAGATGGTGCAGCTAAGGGGACTGAGGCAATGGTCAGAGGGTTGCATGTATCCCTGGCAGGTGAAGTGCTTCTGTTGGCAGCCATCTCCTTGGGGGCTGTGAGTGACCGAGGCCTGGCACCAAGTCTCTTCTGGGTATCCCCAGCACCTAGCTCAGTACCTGGCATATTTCTATTCAGAAAAGCACCATCGCATGATTGTTGATGGTAGTAAATTTGATTAACTTTGTTAAATAAAAGAACAAGCCATTAAACATTTTCAAGTAAGGGATAAATACCAGGTGTTCACTTGAGGAAGAAGAGCACTCAGAACTACCCCAGGTAGGCTCTGTGCTGAGGGCACATTGGACCCACTCTCCAGGCCTCAGGAGCAGCTGGCAGAAGGATCCTCCTCTCCACTCACAGATGAGGAAACAGACTTATGTGGAATCACTCATCAGAGACCACAGGGCAGGTAAGCGCTAGAGCTAGGGCCCTCGTCTCCTATATCTGCTGGAGTCCCTGCCCTTTCCACTGCCAGTGTCAGCCTTCCCTCCCCTTCCTTCCCACCTAACTCCTAGCTGCAAGCCTGCTTCTCCTCCAGGGCCCCCATTGCAGCGGTTGGCACCCCACCCACCCAGCATTCCAAGCAGGCGTCGCTCATGTGCTTGCCCCCACCTCCACTCACCACCAAACCCTGCCTGCTTGGCCTCCATGGCTATTGTCTGCATCTCCACGACTGTCTCCCAGGCTGCTTTCCCTCTCATCTGGACTGCCACTGTGCTTCCTAACAGGCAGCCTGCCTCAGCACTGCCTGGGTCAACCTGTTCCCAGTACAGCAGCCAGAGTGATTCTGCCTTGTAGGGCAGACATGACCAAGTCACTGTCCCAAGGAGACCCTGCCAGACCCTCACGGTCTCCATGGTTTTCCGGGCTCTGCAGGACCTGGCCTGTGTGGCCTCACCCTCCTCCCCTTCACCCCTGCCCTCCGGTCATACACAGTCAATTCTTTCAGTTTTGTGCCTGCCTCGCCGTTTTTGTTTTTTTTTTTTTTTTGAGACGGGAGTTTTACTCTGTCACCCAGTTTGGAGTGCATTAGTGCGATCTCAGTTCATTGTAACCTCTGCCTCCTGGGCTCAAGTGATTCTCCTGCTGCCTCAGCCTCTTGAGTAGTCGGGATTACAGAGTAGCTGGGATCACAGGCATGCGCCACCACACCCGGCTAATTTTTGTATTTTTAGTAAAGATGGGGTTTCACCATGTTGGCCACGCAGGTCTTGAACTCCTGACCTCAGGTGATCTGCCCTCCTCCGCCTCCCAAAGTACTGGGATTACAGGCAGAGCCACTGTGCCCCCCTCCGCCTCACCATTCTATCTCACCTCTAGACCTTCCCACAAGCTGTTCTTCTGGAACATTCTCCCCACTTCCACCTGGCTAACCCTTCATTGTTTAGCCCTCCCCTGAAAATAATTGCTTCGAAAGCCATCCTTAACCTAAATGAGGCTAGATGACTGCTATGCAAGTTATCGGGAATATGTTATTTCGCGTAATTCTTGAAACAACGTATGAAGTAGGTCTTATTACACCCATTTTGTCGATGAGAAAATTTGGCCCTATCCACTCCCTCAACAAATACTTAATGACCATTTGCTGTGTGGTAGTAATTATCCTAGATGCTTGGAATATGTCAGTGAATGGAACAGACTTGGCCTTTGTGGCATTCATCCTCTAGTATCAGGAAGCAGATGATACATATGAGAAATAAATAAATGTATTTATAGGTGGTAAATGCCATTAGTGGGGGAGTGCAATAAGAAAGATGGAAGGCTGGGCATGATGGCTCATGCCTGTAATCCCATTACTGTGGGAGGCTGAGGCGGTTGGATCCCCAGAGGCCAGGAGTTTGAGACCAGCCTGGACAACAGGGTAAAACCCTGTCTCTACAAAAAATACAAAAACTAGTTGGGCGTGGTGGCACACGCCTATAATCCCAGCTACTCAGGAGGCGGAGGCTTCAGTGAGCTGAGATCATGCCATTGCACTCCAACCTGGGCGACAGAGTGAGACTGTCTCAAAAAAAAAAAAAATGGATCAGGGCATGTGAGGGAAGGTTTGCTTTAGGGTGATCAGGGGACACGTCATTGAAAAGATGGGACTTGAGGAAAGACTTGAATCTGGTGAGTAGTTTTGCCTAAGTATCTTCGAGATGAGCATCCAGGCAGAGGGAGAAGCTACAGCAAAGGCCCTGGATGGGACTGTGCCTGATTTATGGGGGTGGGTGTGGTTGTGACACCCTGAGCAAGGGGCAAGAGAGTAGCAGGGGATGAAGTTAGAGAGGAAATGGGGCCAGATCCTTGACCATTGAGAAGACTGCAGAAATCCAGTGGTGGAGAGAAGTGGCCAGATTCTGGTTATATCTTAAGGCAGATCTGGTGGTAGAATTTGCTGATGGACTTGATGAGAAATAGAGGAGTCAAGGTTGACCCCACAGTTTTGGCCTGAGCAACTGGAAGGATAAAGTTAGCGTTTGTTGAGCTGGGGAAGGTTATACAGAAGGGTTAAGTAATCTACTCGTGCCGGTCGCGGTGGCTCACACCTGTAATTCCAGCATTTTGGGAGGCCAAGGCGGGTGGATCACCTGAGGTCAGGAGTTTGAGACCAGCCTGGCCAACATGGTGACACCCCATCTCTACTAAAAATAAAAAATTAGCCAGATGTGGTGGTACGCATCTGTAGTCCCAGCTACTCCGAAGGCTGAGGCAGGAGAATCCCTTGAAACCGGGAGGTGGAGGCTGCAGTGAGCCAAGATCGCACCATTGCACTCCAGACTGGGGGGATGGGGTAAGACTCCATCTCAGGGAAAAAAAAGATCAGTCTTTAATTTTATTTTATTTTATTTTTTAAAAATTTACACATGTTTTCAGGACCTCCTGAGGATGTATCACAGGCCATGATCACTCATATTTGGCTCAGAAAGAATCAGTCTGCTATGTTGAGACTGGAGGGGGCAAGGGCTGGGAAAAAAAAAAAAAAGTTGGGCGAGATGGCTCACACCTGTAATCCCAGCACTTTGGGCGGCCAAGTCAGGTGGATTGCCTGAGCTCAGGAGTTCAAGACCATCCTGTCCAACATAGTGAAACCCCGTCTCTACTAAAAATACAAAAAATTAGCTGGGCGTGGTGGCAGGCGCCTGTAATCCCAGCCACTAGAGAGGCCGAAGTAGGAGAATCACTAGAATCTGGAAGGTGGAGGTTGCAGTGAGCTGAGATCAGGCCATTGCACCCCAGCCTGGGCAACAAGAATGAAACTCCATCTCCAAAAAAAGGTAATCTACTGAAGGGTCCAAACTGGAATTTGGTGGAGTTGGCATTACTCCCAGCTCTACTAAACTCCAGGGCTCTTTTCACACTATCTACCTAAAGCTAGAAATCATCAGATGCATTAAGAAAAAATATTTGGAAGGAGATATAACAGAAGGTTGAGAGGATAGGTGACTTTTGTTCTTTGTAATTCGCCAAATTTTCTATGAAGACTTTATTTTATTTATTTTTTTTGAGACAGTCTCACTCTGTCACCTAGACTGGAAGGCAGTGGCGCAATCTCAGCTTACTACAACCTCTGCCTCCCGGGTTCAAGCGATTCTAGAGCCTCGTGTAGCTGGGATTACAGGCACCCACCACCACCATGCCTGGCTAATTTTTGTGTTTTTAGTAGAGACAGGGTTTCCCCGTGTTGGCCAGGCTGGTCTCAAACTCCTGACCTCAGATGATCCACCTGCCTCGGCCTCCCAAAGTGCTAGGATTAGAGGCGTGAGCCACCACACCCAGCCTGAAGACTTAATATTTTAGTTTAAAAAAACTTTTAAAATTGTATAAGTGATCTTTATTTATCAAAGCAACAACAGAAACCTTTTGAATAGGATCCAGGTGTGCAACATTGCAGTCCCCATTCTCTTCCCCCCCAGCTCCCTAGAGGAGAGTCACTGTTAACAGTTTAGTCAGTATCCTCCTGGGCATTTTCTACGAATATACAAACATGTATAAGAAACTTTATTTTGTATGTAACTAGAATTAGATATTCATATCTTGCAGCAAATTGCCCATTTCATTTAAATACGTCATGTACTACTTTCCATGTCAGGAGTTCATTTTTGTAACTGCTACATACTCTTCTGTTACGGGTGTCCCATAATTTTAAAAATGGTTATGATTATAGCTTTTTTATTATAGAAGTGGATGCACATGATAAAACAAATAAAAATGATTCAGTCTTGAAGGGTCCAAAATAAAAGGTCAGCTTTTCTCCCTCCTCTCCCCAACTCTAGTTTCATTCCCTGCAATTTCTGATTTTAATTCTTCCAATGGCAGCCATTCACATGCTGTTAGTGCCTGTTGGCTCCTTGACTATAAAATGTGTGGAATTTAGTCAACTTACATGATCTACCTCCTGATTTTGTTAGATATGTTATTACTTTTAATTCTTCTAGAGTTCCTTTTATGACTTTAAGCACTATATTTAAATATCTGTTTCTTGATTTACCACTTTTAGGCAGTATCCATTGATCACCCTCTGTGAAGAATGAGAAAATTAGCTCACTTTCTTGATTCTCTCCTCTCCCTCCTCCAACTACCATTTTTTGTTATTTCACATTGTCAAGGCTTCTAATACTTTCTGTTCTGTTAACTAGGTCTTTCATTCTAAAAACTGAAAACCAATAAACAGCATTTTAATTGTTTATGAAAAATCTTTCAAACTTCAATTTCAAACAAGTCCTCTTCTGATTTTTTCTCTCTGTGCCTCACTTCTGGATCACGTTCAGCTGCCTCTGCCACTCGCACCCCATGTTCGCCTTTCTTGGATTCTTTGCTCACATTGGTAGAGTACTCCCCTTCACGTAATTTTTTCACAGAGCATTATAACCTTTCTGGTTCTTGCATATTTGAAAATATCTTGTACATTCACACTCCATTTTAACTTCTTCTGGTCTGGGCTTCTTTATACAAGATAATTTTCCTCAGAAACTTTTGAAGACATTGTTCCTAGTTCTGTGTTAGCCAGTTGTTGAAGGAGGAATGTTGTTCAGCAACAAGTCACCCTGACGTTTGTCCCATGGCCCATGCTGATTTTTTTTTTTTTTTTTTTAGGTGGAGTCTCACTCTGTAGCCCAGGCTAGAGTGCAGTGATGCGATCTCAGCTCCCGCAAACTCCGCCTCCCAGGTTCAAGCGATTCTCCCTCCTCGGCCTCCTGAGTAGCTGGGATTACAGGCACCTGAACTACTCCCAGCTAATTTTTGTATTTTTAGTGGAGACAGGGTTTGACCATGTTAGTCAGGCTGGTCTCGAACTCCTGACCTCTGGTGATCCGCCCACCTCAGACTCCCAAAGTGCTGGGATTATAGGTGTGAGCCACCATGCCCGGCCCCACCTTGATTTTTTATTTGTAGATTCTGAGTTTTAAATCTGTTCGGGCCACTCTTGGAAGGAACCACCTTTGACTCTGATATCTTGGGTGGTGGTTTTCTCAGCTCTGATTTCTCCATCCATCTCATTGCATCTGTTTACTACGTTTCAGGATTCTTATTTTCAAAAATATTTTTGGTGTATGGTTATGTGAGAATCTAAATTATGTGGTTTTGATTTTTTCCCAAATAATTATTTATTGGGTCACATTTCTCCCTGCACTGATTTGTAATACCACCTTTGAACATCACATATGAAATTATTGGTCAGGTGCGGTGGCTCACACCTGTAATCCTAGCACTTTGGAAGGCGGAGGTGGGTGGATCACTTGAGGCCAGGAGTTCAAGACCAGCCTAGCCAACATAGTGAAACCGAATCTCTACTAAAAAAGACAAAAATATTTTTGGTGTATGGTTATGAGAGAATCTAAATTGTATGGTTTTGATTTTTTCCCAAATAATTATTTATTGGGTCACATTTCTCCCTACACTGATTTGTCATACCTTCTTTGAAAATCACATATGAAATTATTGGTCAGGTGCGGTGGCTCATGCCTGTAATCCCAGCACTTTGGGAGGCCAAGGCGGGTGGATCACCTGAGGTCAAGAGTTCGAGACCAGCCGGGCCAACATGGCAAAACCCTGTCTCTACTACAAATACAAAAAAATTAGCCAGGCGTGATGGGGGGCACCTGTAATCCCAGCTACTCAGGAGACTGAGGTAGGAGAACTGATAGAACCCTGGGGGAAGAGGTTGCAGTGAGCCAAAGAAAGCAGGTTGGAGTCTAAAGAAAGCTTAAAATTTCTGATGAAGGCCAGGCGCGGTGGCTCACGCCTGTAATCCCAACACTTTGGGAGGCCAAGACAGGTGGATCACCTGAGGTTGGGAGTTCAAGACCTGCCTGACCAACATGGAGAAACCCCGTCTCTACTTAAATTAAAAAAGAAATTTAAAAAAAGTTTTTAATTAAAATTTCAGATGAAAGGGAAGCTGTGTGACTCCAGCCCTGCTGAAAGGAAGGAAACACTGTCTGACGTAAGCAACCATCCCAGGTTCTAGAGTGAGAGCTGTGATGTAATTCAAGGATACTGGAGACCTGTCTGTGGCCCCCCCAGTAACGGCAGGCTGGCACTTTAGACACTTGGTGCCCTGTCCCTGCTGGTCTATCTAACCTTAGACACGTGGTCCCTCTCTTTTTTCACTCCAGCCTTGTCTAAATACTTGTGGTTTCCTAAGCACAAGATGTTAAACATTTGTGACAATCGAAGGGTTAAATAACCCTAATAGATAAGCCTTCTTTCAAATCAGAACAAAAGACAACACTCCAAGAGAAAATGGTCACAAATAGGCAATTTCAAAAGAAGATAGACAAATTCCGGTAAAAATACAAAAGTTACTATCCTCACTACTAATACAAGAAGTACACATCAAAACAAGAATGAGGTCCATTTGGCCCTCTGTGTACATGGGTTCCACATCCATGGATTCAGCCAACCTCAGATCAAAATTAGGAAAGCCTGGGCGCAGTGGCTCACACTTGTAATCCTAGCATTTTGGGAAACCAAGGCAGGTGGATCGCTTGAGGTCAGGAGTTCAAGACCAGCCTGGCCAACACGGTGAAATGCTGTCTCTACTAACAATACAAAAATTGGCTGGGTGTGGTGGCACATGCCTGTAATCCCAGCTACTTGGGGGGGTGGGGGGGGGCTGAGGCACGAGAATTGCTTGAACCCCGGGAGGTGGAGGTTGCCGTGACCCAAGATCGCACCACTGCACTCCAGCCTGGCCAACAGGGCAAGACCCCATCTTTAAATATATATATATTTATATATGAATATATATTTATATATATTTTAAATATATTTATAAATATATATTCATATATATAATATATATATTTTTTCTCACGTATACATACATATATGCAAGAAAAAAAGTTCATCTGCACTGACCATGCATGGACTTTTTTCTTGTTAGTTTTCCCTGAACAATACAGTATAACAACTATTTACATAGCACTTACAATGTATTAGATATAAGTAATCCAGAGATTATTTAAAGTATAAGAGAGGATATGCATAGGTTATATGCAAGTACTACACCATTTTATGCTGGGGGATTTCAGCATGGGCAAATGTTGGTATCTGTGGGAGGTCCTGGAAGCAATCCCCCATGGATACTGAGGGACAACTTTTCGACTGACTATCAAATTGTCAAGTGTTATCTGTCAATATTGATGCAGGGAATTGGGCACTTGTAAATTGCTAGTGGGAATATAAACTGGTTCTACATTTTTGGAGGAGAATTTGCAGTATCTATCAAGCCCTTAAATTCTGCTTTAGTTAGCAATACATGTTTAGGAATTTATATAAAGGAAACAGTTGGACAAATAATTTATAAATCTGTAGGGAACATTCACTACATCGTCATTCATAATACTGAAAAATTGAACATATACACACACACATATAGGCTACAGCCTTCCTGAAGTGAATCAAAAGACCATCAGTGTCTGTATCACCTGGGAGCTTAGAATCGGCCGGGAGCGGTGGCTCACACCTGTAATCCCAGCACTTTGGGATGCCAAGGTGGATGGATCACTTGAGGTCAGGAGTTCGAGACCATCCTGGCCAACATGGTGAAACCCTGTCTCTACTAAAAATACAAAAAAATTGTCCAGGAGTGGTGGCTCACGCCTGTAATCCCAGCACTTTGGGAGGCTGAGGTAAGCAGATCACCTGAGTTTAGGAGCTCAAGACCATCCTGGCTAACACTGTGAAACCAATCTCTAGTAAAAATACAAAAAATTAGCCAGGTGTGTGTGCCTGTAATCCCAGCTACTTGGGAGGCTGAGGCAGGAGAATCACTTGAACCCGGGAGGCAGAGAATGCGGTGAGCTGAGATTAGCGCCACTGCACTCCAGCCTGGGGAACAAGAGTGAAACCCCACATAAAAAAAAAATACAAAAAAATTAGCCAGGCATGGTGGTGGGTGCCTGTAATCCCAGCTACTCAGGAGACTGAGGCAGGAGAATCCCTTGAACCCGGGCAGCAGAGGTTGCAGTGAGCCGAGATCGTGCCACTGCACTCCAGCCTGGGTGACAGACTCTCTCAAAAAAAAAAAAAAAAGAAACGTAGAATCTAACTCAGGCTTGGTGGCCAAGTGGTAATGCACTGCTCTCGTAGAAATATAGAATCTTAGGCCCCACCCCAGACCTGCTGCATCAGAATTTGTATTTTGACAGTTCCGTATGGCATTGGTATGAGCATTAAAATTAGAGAAGCACTGGCAAGGATAGACACCAAAATGTTAGCAAATTTCTGGGTGGTTATGTTCTGTCTATTTTAAATACATTTTCTAATTCTCCTACCTCTGATATGCACTTTTTTCATAAGCATGTGTCACATAGAAAAACACAGCATGCTGGCCAGGCATGGTAGCTCATGCCTGTAATCTCAGCACTTTGGGAGGCTGAGGCGAGCAGATCACCTGAGGTCAGGAGTTCGAGACCAGCCTGACTAACGTGGAGGAAACCCTGTCTCTATGAAAAATACAAAAATTAACCAGGCACAGTGGCACATGCCTGTAATCCCAGCACTTTGGGAGGCCAAGGCAGGCACATCATGAGGTCAAGAGATCATGACCATCCTGACCAACATAGTGAAACCCTGTCTCTACTAAAAATACAAAAATTAGCTGGGTGTGGTGGCGCAAACCTGTGTCCCAGCTACTCAGGAGGCTGAGGCAGGAGAATCACTTGAACCCAGGAAACGGAGGTTGCAGTGAGCCAAGATTGTGCAACTGCACTCTAGCCTGGTGACAGAGCACGATTCCGTCGCAAAAAAAAAAAAAAAAAAAAAAAAACAGAAAAAAGGCCGGCCGAGGTGGCTCACACCTGTAATCTCAGCACTTTGGAAGGGCAAGGCAGGTGGATCACGAGGTCAGGAGTTCAAGACCAGCCTGGCCAAGATGGTGACACCCTGTTTCTACTAAAAATACAAAAATTAGCCAGGCATGGTGGCGAGCGCCTGTAATCCCAGCTACTAGGGAGGCTGAGGCAGAGAATTGCTTGACCTCGGGAGGCGGAGGTTGCAGTGAGCCGACATGGTGCCGCTGGACTCCAGCCTGGGCAACAGAGCCAGACTCCGTCTCAGAAAGAAAAAAGAAAAGAAAAGTTAGCCAGGCATGGTGGTGAGCACCTGTAATTCCAGCAACTCAGGAGGCTGAGGCAGGAGAATTGCTTGAACCCGGGAGGCAGAGGTTGCAGTGAACCAAGATCACATCACTGCACTCCAGCCTGGGTGACAAGAATGAGACTCTGTCTCAAAAAAAAAAAAAAAACAGCATGCTGTGGTTGCAGGTTATCCCCCTCTGCCTGGCACCCTTCCTGGCACAACTCATTCGAGATCAGTCCTCGAGGAGTCCTTCCTTAGCCCTTCCTCTTTCTTGCTCCATTAGTCACATCAAGCTGTGTTGTTGGTCCAGTAACCATAGCACTGGGCTGAAATTATTATTTGTGCTTCCTCAGCTGTTCAAATAGTAAAATAGGAGAAAAATAACAAGAAAATTTTCCAGGCTGCTGTGCAGAAAGGAAATGCAAATTGGCATTATAATTATGGTTTGATTCCTTTGTCTCCTCCACTGGGCTGTGAACTTCTTGAGGGCAAGAACTGTTTCTCACTTGCCTCCCAGCTTACAACCTGCCCAGAGTCGGGACTTCATCAATGTTTGCTGAGTGGATGCAAGAGGACAGGTGCCAGCGCTGGCCCTGTGGTGGGAAGTCAGTCTGATTGACAGAAGGAATGCCTGGCAGCTCCCAGCACTCAATCCCCAGGAATCTTCACTCCCAACTCCTTAGAGGCCCTTTTGCTCCCACCCTGAGACACACCCTAGTCCACTCCAAGAGGGACTTCACATCTCACAAGGGATCTCTGCATCTACCACACCAAACTTCACCCTTTCCATGGTAAGTTGCTTTTCTCCCAGTCCCCCACACCAACAGTAGAAATAGTTTACATGGCGATTCACCAAGGAACATTATGTTTAAAATCAGTAAGGTGGTGGCTGGGCGAGGTGGGTCACCCCTGTAACCCCTGTAATACCAGCACTTTGGGAGGCCGAGGCCAGCAGATTACCTGAGGTCAGGAGTTTGAGACCAGCCTGACCAACATGGAGAAACCCTGTCTCTACTAAAAATACAAAATTAGCCAGACGTGGTGGCGCATGTCTGTAATTCCAGCTACTCGAGAGGCTGAGGCAGGAGAATCGCTTGAACTCGGGAGGCAGCGGCTGCAGTGAGCTGAGATCGCGCCACTGCACTCCTGCCTAGGCAAAAAGAGAGAAACTCCATCTCAAAAAATAATAATAATTAATTAATTAAAATCAGTAAGGGGGCCAGGTGCGGTAGCTCATACCTGTAATCTCAGCACTGTGGGAGGCCGAGGCAGGTGGATCACTTGAGGTCAGGAGTTCAAGACCAGCCTGGCCAACATGGTAAAACCTCATCTTTACTAAAAATACAAAAAACTAACCAGGCACAGTGGCATGTCTCTGTAATCCCAGCTACTTGGGAGGCTAAGGCAGGAGAATTGCTTGAAACTGGGAGGGGGGAGGTTGCAGTGAGCCGAGAACATACCACTGCACTCCAGCTTCGGCTACAGAGTGAGACTCCATCTCAAATTTAAAAAATAAATAAGGAGAGCTAGGTGTGGTGGCACACACCTGTAATCCCAGCTACTCAAGAAGCTGAGGCAGGGCCAGGCACAATGGCCCACAACTATAATCCTAGCACTTTGGGAGGCCAAGGCAGATGGATCACTTGAGGTCAGCAGTTCGAGGCCTAGTGCCCACTGGCAAGGGTTGGGTGTAACTGACCCAGAGGAGAAGGCTGAAGGCATCATTAGTATACAAACACAGTCCTTCTCGTTCGTTTATTCAGTTTATCAGGCATTCTTTTATTTTATTTTATTTTTTGAGACAGGTTCTTGCTCTGTTGCCCAGGCTGGATTGCAGTGGGGTGCAATCTCGGCTCACTGCAAACTCCACCTCCCAGAGCTCAAGTGATCCTCTCACCTCAGCCTCCCAGGTAGCTGGAAACATGGGCACATACCACCACCTGGCTGATTTTTGTATTTTTTGTAGAGACAGGGTTTTGCCATGTTGTCCCAGACAGGCTGGCCTTGAACTCCTGGGCTCAAGCGGTTCGCCTGCCTCAGGCTCCCAAAGCACTGGGATTACAGGTGTGAGCTACCATGCCCAGCCCATTATTTTATTCCACATGTGTCCTCAGGCTGACTGCTCATTTCATTTTTTTTTTCTTTTTTCCTTTTTTTTCTTTCTTTTTTTTTTTTTTAAGACAGGTTTTCACCGTGTTGGCCAGGCTGGTCTTGAACTCCTGACCTCAGGTGATCCGCCCGCCTTGGCCTCCCAAAGTGCTGAGATTACAGGCGTGAGCCACCGCGCCTGGCTGACTGCTCGTTTCAAATTACTTAACTCCCTGCGGTCTAGTTTCCTTAGCATTAAGATGGTACAGTAATAATGTTACCTTCTAAAGTTCATTGCATGGATGAAATTAAGGAATTTCATTGACTCAACAAATATTTAATGAGCACATACAAGGAGCCAGGGCTTTTCCAAGGTCCAGGGATGGTGGTGAACAAAACAAAGGTCCTTGCCCTCATGGAGCAGACATTCTAATGAAGACAACTAAACAATAGAAACATAAAGGATATAGTGGTGGTCAGGGAAGGCTTCACTGAGGTGGGGGACATTTCAGTGAGACTCTGAAAGGTAAGGGAGCAAGCCATTCAGATCTGAGGGGAAATAGGGTACTAGAAGAGTGAGCAGAGAGCAGGTGGGGGACGGTTGTCTGTAGGCTGTTAAAAGGATTTGGCTTTTCCGCTGGGAGCGGTGGCTCACACCTGTAATCCCAGCACTTTGAGAGGCTGAGGTGTGGGTGGATCACCTGAGGCCGGGCGTTCAAGACAAGTCTGGCAACAGAGCAAAACCCCATCTCTACTAAAAATACAAAAATTAGGCCGGCCACAGTGGCTCATACCTATAATCCCACCACTTTGGGAGGCCAAGGTGGGCAGATCACTTGAGGTGAGGAGTTTGAGACCAGTTTAGCCAACATGGTGAAACCCCCTCTCTACTAAAAATACAAAAATTAGCAGGGCATGCTGGCACATGCCTGTAATCCCAGCTACTTGGGAGGCTGAGGCAGGAGAATTGCTTGAACCTGGGAGGTGGATGTTGCAGTGAGCCAAGATCATGCCATTGCACTCCAGCCTGGGCGAAAAAGCAAGCTAAAGTCAGTCTAAAAAAAAAAAAAGAAAGAAAAGGCTAAGCACGGTGGCTCACACCTTTAATCTCCCCAACACTTTGGGAGGCTGAGGTGGGCAGATCATGAGGTCGAGACCATCCTGGCCAACATGGTGAAACCCCATCTCTGTTAAAAATACAAAAATTAGCTGGGTGTCATGGTATGTGCCTGTAGTCCCAGCTACTGGGGAGGCTGAGACAGGAGAACCTTGAACCCAGGAGGTGGAGGTTGAGGTGAGCCGAGATCATGCCACTGCACTCCAGCCTGGGTGACAGCAAGATTCTGTCTCAAAAAAAAAGAGAAAAGGATTTGGCTTTCTCTCAAAATGAGATAAGAAATCCTGCCGGGTGCAGTGGCTCATGCTTGTAATCCTAGCACTTTGGGAGGCTGAGGCGGGCGGATCACCTGAGGTCAGGAGTTCGAGACCAGCCTGACCAATATGGTGAACCCCTGTCTTAAAAAAAAAAAAGAAAGAAAGAAATCCTGTGGCGGTTTTAAGAAGAGGAGTAACATGATCTGGCTTCTAGTATTAAAGAATCACTCTGGGCTGGGCGGGGTGGCTCACGCCTGTAACCCCAGCACTTTGAGAGGGTGAGGTGGGCAGATGGCTTGAGTTCAGGAGTTTGAGACTAGCCTGGGCAACATGGCAATATCCCTTCTCTTTAAACCTTTTTTTTTTTTAAGCGATGTGTTGCTTTGTTGCCCAGGCTGAAATGCAGTGGCGAGATCTCAGTGCACTGCAATCTCCACCTCCCCAGCTCCACCTCCCAGTGATTTTTCTGCCTCAGCCTTTTCAGTAGCTGGGATTGCAGGCGGGCACCACCACACCTGGCTAATTTTTGCATTTTTAGTAGAGACAGGGTTTCACCATGTTGTCCAGGCTGGTCTTGAAATCCTGATCTCAAGCAATCTACCCACCTTGGCCTCCCGAAATGCTGGGATTACAGGCGTGAGCCACCATGCTCAGCCTAGAAAACAATTATTTATTTATTTATTTATTTATTAATTATTTTTTTAAAGACGGGGTTTCACCATGTTGGTCAGGCTGGTCTTGAACTCCCGACCTCAGGTGATTCGCCCACCTTGGCCTCCAAATTGCTTGGATTACAGGCGTGAGCCACCATGCCCGGCCCAAAAACAATTTTTTAAAAAAATTAAAAAGGGCTGGGCGTGGAGGCTCACGCCTATAATCCAAGCACTCTGGAGGCCAAGGCAGGTAGATCACCTGAGGTCGGGAGTTCAAGAGCAGCCTGACCAACGTGGCGAAATCCTGTCTTGAAAAAAAAAAAAAAAAAAAATTGAAAAGGCCAGGTGTGGTGGCTCATGCCTGTAATCTCAGCTCTTTGGGAGGCCAAGGTGGGCGGATCACCTGAGGTCAGGAGTTCAAGACCAGCCTGGCCAACATGATGAAACCCTGTCTCTACTACAAATACAAAAAAATAGCCAGGCATGGTGGCAGGTGCCTGTAACCCCAACTACTTGAGAGGCTGAGGCAGGAGAATCACTTGAACCTGGGAGGCGGAGGTTGCAGTGAGCCGAGATCTCGCCATTGCACTCCAGCCTGGTAGACAAGATCAAGACTCCGTCTCAAAAAAATAAAAAATAAAATAAAATAAAGTAAAAGAATCAGTCTGCTGTGTTGAGGAGACTGGAGGAGGCAAGGGCAGAAACAAGGAGACATTAGGAGGCTGTGGCAATTATCCTGTTCAGGCTAAGGATGGACAAATTTTAGGGGCAGAATAGAATGACGTAAATGTTAGAGTCAATGCACCAAAACCACAATTCATAAAGTAAACTGATAAATTGAACTTCATCAAAATGAAAACTCTTGTGCTTCAAAAGACGCTAAAGAAAAGGAAAAGGCAAGCCACAGAATGACAGAAGATATTTTTAAAGCCTACACTTCATAAAGGATCTGTAACCAAATACATAAAGAACTCTTACAACTCAATAATAAGAAGATAACCCAATTAATACACCGACAAAAGGTGTGAATAGACATTTCACCAAAGAGGATATATGAATGGCCAATAAGCACATAAAAACCATGCCCAGCATCATTAGTGATCAGAGAAATGCAAATTAAAAGCACGGTGAAATACTTCACACCCACTAGAATAGTTATAATCTGAAAGATAGACAATACCAAATGCTGGCAAGGATATGGAGAAATGAGACTCCTCATGTATTGTTAATGGGAATGTAAAATGGTACAGCCACTTTAGAAAATAGTTTGGCAGTTTCTTAAAAAGATAAACATGCCGGGCGCGGTGGCTCACGCCTGTAATCCAAGCACTTAAAAAAAAAAAAAAAGATAAACATAAATTTACTATACAACCCAGCAATTATTCCACTCCTCGTTATCTACCCAAGAGAAATGTAAACAGACATTTACACAAAGGCTAGCATGTAAATGTTCACAGCGGCACTATTCCTAATAGCCAAAAAGTGGAAGCAACCCAAACATCAATCAACACTACAATGGGATACTATTCAACAATAGAAAGGAAGGAAATACTGATGCATGCTACAACATAGATGACTCTCAAAAACATTATGCTCCATCAAAGAAGCCAGACACAAAAGACCACATAGTGTATGGTTCTATTTATATGAAATGTCCAGGAAAAGCAAATCTATATAGACAGAAAATAGACTGATGGTTGCCTGGGGCTGGGGGTGGGAATGGAGACTGATTAGAACTGGGCTTGGGTAATCCTTTTTTTTTTTTTTAAGATGGGGTTTCACCATGTTTGTCAGGCTGGTCTTGAACTCCCGACCTCAGGTGATCCGCCCGCCTTGGCCTCCAGAGTGCTTGGATTACAGGCATGAGCCACCAGGCCCGGCCGGGTTTGGGTAATCTTACTAAGGTGGTAGATTTTATTGAGGTGATGGAAATGTTCCAAAACTGGATTGGGTAATAGTTGCATGACTTTGTAAATTTATTTAAAATCATTAAATTATACTATTAAAAAGAAAAACGTTGACTAGGCATGGTGGCTCACACCTGTAATCCCAGCACTTGGTGGGAGGCTGAGGCTTCGGATCACTTGAGGTCAGGAGATCGAGACCAGCCTGACCAACAAGGAAAAACCCTGTCTCCACTAAAAATACAAAAATTAGCCGGGTGTGGTGGTGCATGCCTGTAATCCCAGCTACTCTGGAGGCTGAGGCAGGAGAATCGCTTGAATCCCAGGAGGCAGAAGTTTCGGTGAGCTGAGATCACGCCATTGCACTCCAGCCTAGGCAACTAGCGAAACTCTGTCTCAAAAAAAAGAAAAAAGAAAAAGTGTTAATAATAGCATATATCTAAATGTAAACAATTTTGTGCATATAAAGCATTTAGCACAGGGTTTGAAATGTAACAGCTCAATAAATTTAGTTAACTATGTTTTTTGTTTTATGTTTTGAGATGGGGTTTCGCTTTGTTGCCCAGGCTTGAGTGCAAAGGGGTGATCTCGGCTCCACGCAATCTCTGCCTCCTGGGTTCAAGCGATTCTCCTGTCTCAGCCACCGGAGTAGCTGGGATTACAGGCACCTGCCACCACACCCAGCTAATTGTTGTGTTTTTGGTAGAGGCGTAGTTTCGCCATGTTGGCCAGGACGGTCTCTAACTCCTGACCTCAGGTGATCCACCCGCCTCAGCCTCCCAAAGTGCTGGGATTACAGGCATGATCCACCGTGTCCAGCCGTAGTTAACTTTGTTTTCTTTTTGTAATTAAGTTTTAAAAGTGAATAATATTACCATTATGATTACTTACGTCATGCCTGCCATGTGCTTGACGCTGTGCTGAGTGCTGGGTACAGTGAAGCTCTAGGAAAAGAACCCCTGGGCTGGGAACACAGGATACACTTTATGCTATGACAGTTTTATTTCCAAATCCTGCTGCCATTGGTGACAAGTCACCTACAGGTGTTCTCCCCTGTTTTTTTCCTTCATAGCAAGCACAACTTATTGGTAATTTTTCTTTTCTTTTCTTTTTTTTTTTTTTTTTCGAGATAAGAGTCTCACTCTGTCACCCAGGCTGGGGTGCAGTAGTTCCATAACAGCTCACTGCAGCCTCGAACACCTCAGTCTCAGGAGTAGCTGGGGTTACAGGCGTGAACCACACCCAACCTGTAATTTTCTTTTTCTTTTCTTTTTTTTTTTAAGAGGGGGTTTCACCATGATGGCAAGGCTGGTCTTGAACTCCTGACCTCAGGTGATCCACCCACCTCAGCCTCCTAAAGTGCTAGGATTACAGGCGTGAGCCACCGCACCCGGCCCAACCTGTAATTTTCTTTCTTTGTGCAAGCACTTGCTTCATGTCTCTCTCTCCCACTAGATTATAAACACCATGAGGGCAGGGATGGGTCTGTTTCCCTCATTACTGGCAGGTGGGCAGATTCTGGTAGTCTTTTTGCTGGTGTGATAGAAGAAACAGGACACTGTCCCTGTCTTTCTGGAGCTGCAGCAGTCACTTTACAACCACGAGTTGCACAAGAGGGTGGCCACAGCCACATCGTCGCCAAGGATGCTAGAGAAAGACAGAACGTGCCTGTAGCTTTGATGACTTTGTGGAGCACTGAGCTAAGGCTCACCACCTTGAGACCTCTTCTCACATGAGAAAATAAACTTGTATTTAAGCCACTTTTGCTAGAGTTTTCTATTTTTGGCAATGGAACACATTCCTAAATGGTATTACCAATAAGACCAAAATGATATTCTCCAGAGACTTTCATCTAATGGGGACAGATGGACATGTAAACAAATCCATGCATTTGTAAAATACTTGCTTTGTGGAGCTCTGTACAGGGTGAGGTAATGGACTGCACTTGGGTTAGGCAATTAGGTGATGGCTTTTCCACTCACTGAGATAGGAAACCTAGGAAGTACAGCTTATTTGTGGGACAAGAGTAGTTCTTTGTTGGTTTTAAGTATCTGTGGGTCAACTAGGGGGAGGGATCAGGAATCCGGAGATAGCAGGATACATGATCTGAGCTCCAGGGGATGTGCTGGGGTATACAATGGGTGTCATCAGTCTGCACGGTGAGTGCAGCCTAAGAGTGAAAGTGTATTGAGCTCTTGTTTCAGGCTCTGTGCTAAGAACTTTGTACCATCATTATCATTTACTGAGCTAACATTTACTGAGCACTTACTACGTGTCAATTAGACTTCTAACTGCTTCACTTCATTACCCCATTACTTCATTTATCTCGTTAAATTCTCCACCCAGAAAGGGAACTACTATCTTACTATCCCAGTTTTAGTTATAAGAAAACTTGAGGATTAGGGAAATTAAGTAAGTTGCTAGTGAGTTGTAGAGCTAGAAACACCTGCATGCGGGCAGCTATATTAAAAAAGGCAAAACTCAGCTGGGCAACATGACAAAACCCTGTTTCTACAAAAAACTACAAATATTAGCTGGGCATGGTGGCGTGTGCCTATAGTCCCAGCTACTTGCGAGGCTGAGGTGGGAGAATTGCTTGAGCTCAGGAGGTTGAGGTTGCAGTGAGCTGTGAATGCACCACTTCACTCCAGCCTGGGTGACAGAGGGAGACACTATCTCAAAGAAAACAATAAAACAAAACAAGAGGCCAGGTATGGTGGCTCACACCTGTAATCCAAGCACTTTGGAGGCCAAGGCGGGCGGATCACCTGAGGTAGGGAGTTCAAGACCAGCCTGACCAACATGGTGAAACCCTGTCTTTATAAAAAAGTAAAAATAAAAATAAACAAAACGAAAGCACCTAAGGCGACTGTAGAATGAGAGAAGAGGGCAAAGGATAGAAAGCCATGAGGACATCATGTTTTTCCTTTTTTTTTAACTAAAACTTTTAAAATTTAGATTTAAAAACTATATATATATATATATGGTTATGCACAACTTTCAAGCATACAGATCAATTAATTTTCACAGCCAGGCATGTTCATGCTTGTAAATTCCAGCACTTTGGGAGGCCAAGGTAGGGTGATTATTTGAGTTCAGAAGTTCAAGACCAGCTGGGGCAACATAGGGAGACCTCACTTCTATTTTGTTTTGTTTTGTTTTGAGACGGAGTTTCACGTGTGTTGCCCAGGCTGGAGTGCATCACTTGAGGTCAGGAGTTCAAGACCAGCCTGGCCAATGTGATAAAACCCCATCTAAAAATACAGAAAACTTAGCCAGGTGGGGTGCCAGGCACCTGTAATCCCAGCTACTCAGGAGGCTGAGGCAGGAGAATCACTTGAACCTGGGAGGCAGAGGTTGCAGTGAGCCAAGATCACACCACTGCACTCCAGCTTGGGCAACAAGAGCAAAACTCCGTCTCAAAAATTAAAAAAAAAAGTGTGCAAAGGGAAAGGTGAGCTTAAAAAGGAAACTGAGGCAAACTAGTCAGAGAAATGGGAGCATGTCAAGAGAACTTGATTTAGGCTCCACCTATCACGTGCACATACCAATTGGAAGCTAGTGATACGCAGTAGACAGAGGGCCTTGGAAATCATCTGGCAGCATTGGGAAATACAGCAAAATCCAGTTTATGAAACATAGTGACAGTAGTGCTAGCAACTGTATCCATGTGCAGGACAGTGGAGTCTGTGAAGCAACCTGCAATATCTTGCGCTTAGTGGCAGCAGCAAGGACAGCGGTGGATGAATTCTACTGCATGATTTGGGTTTTCTTCTTTATGTGTCCTCCAAATTGGATTCTTCAGACTCCAAAATTTTGTGAGCCACTCAGTATAATCTATTATCTAATACTGTCTATTACCTTATTGGGTCAAGGGGGAAAAACATTGTAATTGTTGTGAAAGACTTGTGGCTGTGTAGCCAACGGCCATTCTTTTTGAAACAGTCATTTCTGTTTTTAAACTGTTTTTTTAAACATTTTTTTTCAGTAGGTATGTACCCAGCGTGAGGCATACACCATAACTGGTCCGTACCATAAGTCCATAGCATTCTATGTAATGTGTTCTTTTTGCCGGCATTAACTCTCATCTTTACCAAATCCTGCGAGGCATTATTTTTTCCATTTTATTGATGTGAACTCCCAGGCTCAGAGAAGTTACTGGTTTTGAACACAGGCCTGACTCCGTATAGTTCTTTCCAGGGCACTACCCATTATTCGTCCATGGTAATTTTGTACATTTTTTATGACTCTGGTTGTGGGTATTTTGCTTTCCTACTTGACCTTCCCCATCACCCTTGACAATCTGGGAACTCCTTAAGACGACTTACTACGCCTCAGGAACCGCTCCTAATGACTTCTAGGAAGCCTTCTCGCCCTCCAGAAGTGCCCCTTCTGACTCCCAGGGTGCCTCCCTCTCCGCCCCCAAGAGCCGCTCCTAATGATCCTCCAAATCCCCGCTCACTGAGCAACTGCTTTTTAATGACCCTAAATACAGCCTCCCTCAGGGTCTGTCCTAATGACCCTCAGGGCACCTTCCCCCTCCCTGTCCAGGCTTGCCAGCGAGGGAGGGGTTTCCAAGGACACAGGATTTTGTTTTGAAAACCGGGACACCCAGGACAAACCAGGAAAGGTAATCTTTTCAGCACTCCCTGAGCTCGGAAGCTGCTCCTAAGGACCCCGACACATTTCCACGTTCGGCAAAGCGAATACTCATCCCAAGAAAACTTTGGCCCATCCTTTCGTTTGCGACATGCTATAGTAACCTTACCGGCCTTACCCACCTACCCGACCGGCCCACTTCTAGGTACTAGCTTCTTTCAACCCTGATTAGTTATGGGTGGCCGGGGAGCCCGCCTATGATTGGCCAACTGTGCGATCCAGCTAGAGGCTCACTGGCCGCGGTCCCGAGTGGTACAGCGTTTCCTCCTGGCAACAGCCTGAGTCGGCGCTCATAGGCTGAGCACACTGTGGTCGCGACTGGGAGGAGGCTGCGGCGCGTGCTCATTGGTTGATGTAGGGCTTGTGGCCGCCCTTGGATTGGTTGACACTGTGGGGCGCTGTGCGGCTGCGCAGATGCCGACTTTAGGGGAGGCGGAGCTTTGTCCTTCGCCTGCTGGAAAAGCAGTAGGATCGGCCAGTGGCGACAGCAGGAGCTGAGCCTAAGCCCTGGCGGGGGTTTGGGCTTTAGGTGAGGACTATAGGGTTTTGAAATTCTTGAGGTTCGTTGCTGCTGTAGCCGTGACCGTGAGTTTTGGTGGGGGGAGGGGTGGTGGGGTGGTGCTTCCAGCGGTGAGTGATCAGCATGTTTTTCTGCCAATAGGAGAAGGAGCTTCCAGCATGGGTTCTGGGATTGGCCCTTTCCAATCTTCAGGGCCAATGGACGTCGGGAGAGGGGGGCGGATCCTCTGGCCCTTATTTTCTTCTTCCTGCGGCCGAGCCTCACTAGCCAAGGCGGCGGGGCCGGGAGGGGTTGTGCCTGTGCGCGGTGAGGTTCGGGGACCTTGGGGAGCAGGGGGCGCTGCCTTTGGAGTGATGCTCGCGGGAGCGGCTACGAGGGAAGGGTGCGGGAGTCCGAGGGGGGTTGTTAGCAAGAGCTAGGTTTATTGAGTGGTTAAGTACCGGGCCTAGTGCTAAGGTTTCGCTTGCATCATCTGAGCTAATCACAGCGACCCTGCAGGGCAGGGGGTTGGGATCCCCCATTTTACAGGTGGAGAAACTGAGACCCAGTCATCTCACACAGCCAAGGTCACACGGTTAATAAACGGCAGAGACCGGATCTGTATTCAGAGTTTTGACTCCGGAGCCGGTGTTCTTGAATCACTAGGCTTTGTTACTGATGGGAAGGGAAGGTTTCCCCCAGGGAATAGATTGGGTGAAGGGAATCCTAGGGTTGAAGAAGGGATGTACAACTGAGGTGAGGGTGAGGAAATCAGTTTTTTAACAGTTACCGAGTGCCTACTCTGTGTCATGTATTGTTCTAGGCATACAAAGATGAATAGGGCCAGAGGCTGATGAAGCCCTTTAGGGCCCCTTTGAAGGCCCGGGGGAGGGGCCCCAACATTGTATTCACATGATTGTATGTCTTTATAAAATTTGCAAAAGTAAGATATTTTGGATTCATTTTTTTAAAAGAGGTTCCTCAAAATTAAATAAACTTGGGTTTTCTCCATTCTTGGAGCTGCCTTGCAAAGGACTTAGTCCAGGTGGAGATTAGGATGTAAGCAGAATAGAGCAATGGAAGGTGCACCAGGATTGGACTCTGGGCAGATTTCCTGGTATGTAAAACAGGGATAAGAGTATACCTGCCATGCAAAGTTTCTGCCAGGTTCATGGAAAGCGCCTGCTTAGAAACACGCCTTATTTTTGATGGAAAGGAAGACTAGGAGATACGGTAACCGAATTTGCCTTCTCTCCTACCTTACACAGTTCTGCTCCCAGGTCTGTCACTATATTTCTGGTAGACTGGAGGCAGTTTTCTCCTTTCTGAGCTCTTCAGCTCTCAAAGAGATTCTTGGAGTTGAACCACCATAGTTTTGGGCCCCAGATAAGGGGGCAGAGAACTGCTGGACCCTGGGTGAGGAGGTTGGGTAAGGGAAAGGACATACTAATGTTCTTTTAGAATGGCCTAGTTTAACTGGCATGCTTTGTCTTTTTTCAGTTGAGATGGTCTATTGTGTTACTGAGCTGTGGGGGATGCACCCACTTAGCTGAAGTTCTCATCTAAAAACAAAGTATTTATTTTGCTTTCTCCAGTCAGTTATGAAGTTTGTCCTGTATTGCCAGCTTAAATTTTGTCCTTTGAGTTCTGGATACAGTGCAATTGAACTAGTCTGTAGCTTGATTTCATTAAGTAGTGCTGAAACTGCATCTTAGTTTAGATAGGAGAACAGTTTCACTTTAGGGTTTTAAAATTATGTTACTAGTATCAAAGGGTTTTAAAATCATGTTACTAATATCAAAGTACTTTTGAACCCTTAAGTTTTGTTATCTTGTAGCCACGTAACTTTTATTAGGTAATCCGTTTTAAAGCTAAAGCTATGCCCTAGGAACGAGTCTACGCCTCCCAGAGTGCTGGGATTACAGGCGCAGGCCACCACGCCCAGCCATGGGTGGCTTTTAAAGTCAGCTTGTAGTATATTATGTTTAATACTCTGAGAAGCGATTAGCAAGGTGTTAATAAGGGAGTAACTTGAAAGGATAAGGGTAAGATATGGCATTTTAGCTGTACTATTAGGTAGGACCAACAACCAATCATTCGTTTCCCTTTTTTAGCTGAAATAATGTGTTTTTTTTTCCTTTCAAGAACAGTTCTGTTGCAATAACAGTGTCTCTGTTGAAATGAGCTTTGAATCTGTGCAGTTTTGATACATCAGGTTCTTTTTAAACAATACCTTTTCGATCTGTAGTTCTAGTTTTTTAAAATAACTTTTTCTTTTGTTGTTGTTTTATTTAAAAAAATTTTTTTTGAGACAGAATTTCACTATGTTGCCCAGGCTGGTCTCAGACTCCTGAGCTCAAGCGATGTACCCATCTCAGTATTCCAAAGTGATGGCATTACAGGCCTGAGCCTCCACACCCTGACTTATTTAACTTTTCTAGAGGCAGATTCCAGATGTGAAGTCTTAACTGCTTCTTCTGAATTTCTGTATTACCTTTTACTGTTTTCAGCATTGATGTTTCCAGCACTTAATTTTAATTTTTATATCATTTTAAACTCTTAATGTGTTTCTTCAGATTTCTGTCTGACTAAAGGGACCTGAAAAAGGAGGGAAAATGGCTTCTGATTCTGAAACTCTGAATCCCAGTGCTAGGATAATGACCTTTTATCCAACTATGGAAGAGTTCCAAACTTCAGTAGATACATTGCCTACATTGAATCCCAAGGAGCTCATCGGGCAGGGCTAGCCAAGGTAAGGAGCTGGGATTGTTCAAATGATTTTTGTTACCTAGGGCAGCAGTATAAGATTTTTTTTTTTCCTAAATAAGGGCCTGAACTGTGTTTTCCTGAGACAGTTGGGTGGGGTGATGACTTTAGTGAATGTGGTTCTATTTGCAAGTTAATTCCCGTTGTTAACATCAGAAGCATCTCTGCTTTTAGGCAGGAGGAGAGCTACTTGACATCTTCAAAAAGGGGGAGGTAAAGAGCCAGTGTCTCCAGGCCTGGCAGCTGTTGAGCCTCAGCCCTCTTGGTAGAGCTGGGTGCTGTGGTGTTACTTAACTGCCAGTGAGTGCTTATGCCATCTGACTTCTCTTGCTCTCATTTCAGTCTCATCCAGCACTCTAGTAGCAATTTGGCTTCCCATGTGGACTTTCTTCAAGGGGAGAGAATGCACTGGCCAGCCAACATGAGTATTCTGGTCCTTGTAATTTGAAATTGGTTTCTGGTTTGTACTTCTTTCTCCTGTGAGTTGGATTCATTATTTTTCCTGAGTCAAATCAGCCCTTTATATATTCTGTCACAGTGAGGTTCAGTCCTGGAAGCTGAAAGAACTGCGTTTCTGGAGAGATCCTCAAGAAACTGAGAGGCAGGGGACCTCCGTCTAAGCCGGGAGGAAACTTTTTATACTATTTTATGTTGTTTGAATTTCATACCATAAGTACTTGTTAAGGGAAAGCAAGAACATTGGTTACAAAGCTGAGGACCAGTCTTGGAGCCTGCTGCCTCCAGAGACTTGAGACGACCACATCCTCCTCCCTCTTACCTGGAGGTACGGCTACTGCTGGGTTAATAACAGCAGGCGGGGAACAGCAGGGCCTGCAGTGTAGCTTTTCATAGCACATTGCTTTTTTTGGTTATACTTTATTAGATTTTAAAAGTTACCAGAAAAAAAAAATGCCGGATATTACAAGTTAAATATTTCAAATGCAGATAAAGAAAAGGCTGATCTTCATCCACCTTCTCCAGTGCGGTCTCCTTAAGTGGTAATAGCTCCCTCCACACCTTTTTCTCTGCTCATACAAACATAAACACATATAAAATAGTGTTATCTGTTGTTTTCTTTTTTTTTTAAAGAGAATGGCATCATGCCATATGCATTCCTGTGTTGGTTCGTTCATTCTTTTTTTTTTTTTTTCCTTTTTAACAACATATTCCTCCCTCTAGGTCAATTATGGATTCAACTCATTCTTTTTTCTCATGTCAACTGTCTTGTTAATTTATTATTATTGGAATGGGTCATATGCTTATGTGAGTGAAAACAGAATGCTACTGGAAGGCAGCTAATGTAGAGTCTTGCTCCCACGTCTTTCCATATTTTCTTGTATGTCCTTTCAGTGTTGTTTGCAGATGCTTGTGTGTGTGTGTGTGTGTGTGTGTGTGTGTGTGTGTATGTTGTTGTTTTCTCCCTTGTTAGATAAACAACACTCTCGAATTAAAAAAAAAAAACAAGCTGTATAGTATTCCATAAAGTGGATGTATCTTACTTTAACTATTGAGGATTATATATATATATATTTTTTCAAGACAGAGTTTTGCTCTTGTTGCCCAGGCTGGAGTGCAATGGCACGATCTCAGCTCACTGCAACCTCTGCCTCCCAAGTTCAAGCAATTCTCCTGCCTTAGCCTCCCGAGTAGCTGGGATTATTGTTGAGTGCCACCATGGCAGGGTAATTTTTGTATTTTTAGTAGAGATGGGGTTTCACCATGTTGGCCAAGCTAGTCTTGAACTTCTGACCTCAGGTGATCCACCTGCCTCAGCCTCCCAAAGTGCTGGGATTACAGGCATGAGTCACTGTGCCTGGCCTCAAGAATAGATTTTTAAGAATGTTATGCTTCTTTGTGAGTAGATTGTAATCTAGCATGTGAAAGAAGGAAATTCTGTATAAGTATAGATTTGACCAAATCAGGTAAAATTGTGTTTGTGATTTTTATTTTTTTAATAGAGACGTGGTTTCACCATGTTGGTCAGGCTGGTCTCCAACTACTGACCTTGTGGTCTGCCAGCCTTGGCCTCCCAAAGTGCTGGGATTGCAGGCATGAGCCACCGTGCCTGGCCATGTTTGTGATTTTTTTAAAGAGAGCACTGGGCCATGAGATTGAGAGATAATCAACTCTTCAGCCTCTTTTCTTGGTGTCCAAATAAGATACTGAAGCTGGGAACAAGTATTACTTTAGGTCATTGCAATTAGGCAGCTGGTTGGTGGCAAAAGTGGATCAGGGTTAGCATGCCTGTGACTTACTGTGTTTGGGTGAATGTGGGTAAATCAAAGTAACCGTCTAGTAAAACTGACTGTTAGGTTGGATGGTAACCTACATGCTTCCTGAACTCTTGACTGGCTTGCCAGGTATCTCATCTGTCTTTTTCTTTCTTGTGTTCCCTTCAGGTGGTTCCTCCAAAAGAGTGGAAGCCACGAGCATCCTATGATGACATTGATGATTTGGTCATTCCTGCCCCCATCCAACAGCTGGTGACAGGGGCAGTCTGGCCTCTTCACTCAGTACAACATACAGAAGAAAGCCATGACTGTTCGGGAGTTCCGCAAGATAGCCAACAGCGATAAGTGAGTGGAAACCCTTTCTTTCTTGACATAGCACCTAGGATCCTGGTGTCTCATCTTCCTAGCATCTCCAGGACCGCCGTTGTCCTGATGAACAGGGTCTTCAGCAGGACAGCTCTGTTCTAGCTGTCTCCCTTTTTGCTCTTTTTTATGGAAGCATTTCCTCTTCTCAGGGCTGTGTCCCACCCAGTCTAAACCTGTTCCCTGTTCTTATATCAACAAATCCCATTGTTTTTCCATCAGAAGTAGAATGATTTTCTGACTCTAAAGTTGCAAAGGAGAAAGTTGGAGGTGGTGCAGAAGGGGCTTTTGCTGGGTATTGATAACCACCTGCTCATCAAAAGTGCTTTAGTTCCAGTTCCTCTCTCTTGGGATGCTCTGTGTTTAATTGTGCTGGGATTTCTCACTGCCCATCCAGCCTGCTAACTCATTTCTGTTTTGACGTTAACAAAGTGTGAGTAAAACACCAAGCTGGTTGCTATTTTCTGTCACTCCATTCTTCTTCCTCTGTACATTCTTGTCTCTTTAGAGATATCTTTCTTTGTGTAGGCCATGTTTTCAGTTCTTCTCTGCTGTGGGTTTTTTTTTTTTTTTTTTTGAGATGGAGTCTCTGTCACCTAGGCTGGAGTGCAGTGGAGTGATCTTGGCTCCCTGCAACCTTTGTCTCCCAGGTTCAAGTGATTCTCCTGCCTCAGCCTCCCGAGTAGCTGGGACTATAGGCATGCACCACCACGCTTGGCTAATTTTTATATTTTTAGTAGACAGGGTTTCGCCATGTTGGCCAGGCTCGTCTTGAACTCCTGACCTCAAGTGATCCACCTCTCTTGACCTCCCAAAGTGCTGGGATTACAGGCATGAGCCACCACGCCTGGCCCTTCTCTGCTGTTTTTAATATTCAGTTTTCATTTTTTCTGAGGTTAACGGAAAATAAATTTTGTGTTTTCTCGATCATCTCTGACCACGCCTTCTAATCCTCTTCCTTGGATCTTCTCACTTCCTGCTGACTCCTTAATTTTGAGCTTCCACAAGGAGTTTTTCTTTCTTCCTTGCTTCTTATCCTGAGCCTTTTGATCTGTGCATGCCTTGATTTCAACTGTCACACATACTGTGCCTTCACTGTGAATAGCCCAGAGCCAGCTCTTATGCCTGCCTTTCTTCATCCTGCTGGGGTGGCACTCCTGTGCTTCATCAGCTCTGTCTCATAAGGTCTCACTCTGTCTCTGCTCTTTGCCCTCTTTCTTTTCTTTCTTTTCTTTTCTTTTTTTTTTTTTTGAGACTGAGTCTTGCTCTGTTGCCCAGGCTGGAGTGCAGTGGCGCAATCTTGGCTCACTACAGCCTCTGCCTCTTGGGTTCAAGCGATTCTCCTGCCTCAGCCTCCTGAGTAGCTGGGACTAGGCACCGGCCACCACGCCCAATGAATTTTGTATTTTTAGTAGAGACAGAGTTTCACCACATTGGCCAGGCTGGTCTGGAACTCCTGACATTGTGATCTGCCTGCCTCGGCCTCCCAAAATACTGGGATTACAGGCATGAGCCACTGTGCCTGGCTTATTTAGTCAGATTTTTAGTTAATTAATTTTAAATTCATTCCCATTATCTCCACAAGTGCATTTTGGTCCTTACGTCTATTCTTTATCCATTCATAATATTTTTTGCCATTTTAGTTAGAGCATGCATTAGTTTACCCCCTTTTCAAATACCTGTAAGGTTTGTGTAATACTCTTCTTAAATTACTGTATTTTTTTTTTTTTTTTTTTTTGAGACAGAGTTTTGCTCTGTCGCCCAGGCTGGAGTGCAGTGGCGCAGTCTTGGCTAACTGCAACCGCCACCTGTCCCCCAGGTTCAAGAGATTCTCCTGCCTCAGCCTCTCGAGTAGCTGGGACTACTGGTGCGCACCACTACATCCAGCTAATTTTTGTATTTTTAGTATAGAGACGGCATTTTACTGTCGTCCAGGCTAGTCTCAAACTCCTGACTTCAAGTGATCTGCCTGCCTCAGTCTCCCAGAGTGCAGGGATTACAGGTGTGAGCCACCATGCCAGGCCACTGCATAATGATTTTTAAGTTGAAATTTTTTTTTTTTAAGACAGAGTCTTGCTCTCTTGCCCAGGTTGGGAGTGAGTGGCCTATCACGGTTTGCTGCAGCCTTCACCTCCCAGGCTCAAGAGATCCTCCCATCTCAGCCTTCCTGCTCTCCTACCCCCAATAGTTGAGACTGTAGGTGTGCACCACCATGCCCTGCTAATTTTTTTTTTTTTTGAGATAAGAGTTTCACTCTTGTTGCCCAGGCTGGAGTGCAATGGAATGATATCAGCTCACTGCAACCTCTGCCTCCCCGGTGCAAGTTATTCTCCATCTCAGCCTCCCGAGTAGCTGGAATTACAGGCATGAGTCACCATGCGCAGCTAATTTTTATATTTTCAGTAGAGACGGAGTTTCGACATGCTGGCCAGGCTGGTTTTGAACTCCTGACCTCAGGTGATCCGCCTGCCTCGGCCTCCCAAAGTGCTGGGATTACAGGCGTGAGCCACTGCACCCAGCCAGCCCTGCTGATTTTTAAAGTTTTAGTAGAAACAGGAATTTGCCATATTGCTGTTCTCAAACTCTTGGGCTCAAGTGATCCTCCTGCCTTAGCCTCCCAAAGTGCTGGGATTACAGGCATGAGCCACTGTACTTGGCAAAACAACAAAAAAACTTAAAAGTTTTTTTGGTTTTCTTTTTGAGTAAATTTTCAGTATATGATGATTAAGCTAAAGAGTATAGATATTTTTAGGCTGGGTACATTGGCTCACTCTTATAATCCCATCATTTTGGAAGGCCATGGTTGGAGGATCACTTGAGGCCACGAGTTTGAGTCCAACCTGGGCAACATTGCAGGACTTCATCTCTACAAAAAATAAAAACATTAGCTGGATGTGGTGGTGCACACTTGCAGTCCTGGCTACTCGAGAGGCTGGTGCAGGAGGGTTGCTTGAGCCCAGGAGTTTGAGGCTACAGTAAGGTATGATCACACCACTGCGCTCCAGCTTGGGCAGCAGAGCGAGGATCCTGTTTTTTTAAGGTATAGATTTATTTATTTATTTATTTTGAGACAGGGTTTTACTCTGTGGCCCAGGCTGGAGTGCAGTGGTGCAATCTCAGCTCGCTGCAGCCTCCTCCTCCTGGGTTTAAGTAATTCTGCTGCCTCAGCCCCTGCCCCAGGTAGCTGGAATTACAGGCGTGTGCCACCATGCCTGGCTAATTTTTGTATTTTTAGTAGAGACCAGGTTTTACCATGTTGGCCAGGTTAGTCTCGAACTCCTAACCTCAGATGATCTGCCGTCCCCAAGCCTCCCAAAATGCTGGGATTCCAGGTGTGAGCCACCATGCCCAGTGAAAGTATAGATATTTGTATGACTTTATATGTAGATAGGTAGATATAAATATGTATATATGTGTGTATGGATTTTCCTAATTGGAATATTTGATGTGCAAAAATCTATTTTGGTATTTTTAGAGCTTTTTTTTTTTTACTAAAATATTTGATGTTTTTAGGCGTGATTACTTGTTGAGTGTCAGCCATTGCACAGGGCCCTGTGAATATAGCAGGGACACTTAAAAATGAGCCCTCTTGAAGCAGCTTCCTTTTGGCTGGTTCAGGGAGGTGAATGCTGTTGGAAAGCCTCAGCTCTTCACATGCTGGTGGGTTTTGGTTGTCTGTGGATACATGGGGACCTTGGGTCTTGGTTGATCAGCCCATTTTCTCCCTGTGTGGCCACCTGAATTTGGCAAGATATAGTTTAAGTAGAGTCTCTTCAGAGAGTTGAGGATGTTGTGCTTGTTTTTTTGGGTTTACATCTGTGTGTACATTACCTTCCTCAGGCTTCCTCAGGCCCAGTGTTCATGGAAGGGACATTGAAGAAGTGACTACATATTACAGCCTTGAAGGCCAAGATTATGCCTTGTTCATTTGAAATTCTTACTGTCAGTGGAATAGGGGGATTATGTCTTCTATTGTTCATAATGCCTAATATCTCCTGTAAGTGGTTTACATGTTTCTTCTTACTTTCAAAAGGTACTGTACCCCACGCTATAGTGAGTTTGAAGAACTCGAGCGGAAATACTGGAAAAATCTTACATTCAATCCTCCGATCTATGGTGCAGATGTGAATGGTACCCTCTATGAAAAGGTGAGACTCACTGGAAACCCTCTGCAGCGTTTTGTAATTTTGTAATACCTTTTTTTCAGCCTAGCACGTACTAGGCACCTAAAAGCTGTTTGGTGAATGGGTGGATGAACAGATGATCTACCCCCCAGCTGATGTTGCTGTGCTGGCCTAATTGTGGATACTTTTGCATGTGACTGAATTTTATTTCTCCTACTTTCCATGTGAATTTGATGATGTGGTGTTCTTTTCAAGGGTGGTTAGCATAGTCAGTGGGTGGTAGCTGATGAGTTCTTGAAAGGGTGGGTTGACTCTCAGATAATGAAATGAGGCAATGTGGTTTCTGCAGAAAAAAGATGACTGATCTAATGAAAGGGGTATATATTTAAGAAGAGAAATACATTTAGATTTTTCAGAACCCTCAAACAAGATTCTGTAGCAAAAACTATTTTAACCACTTTCATTGCTTGGGACATAGTGCTGCCTTAAATATGGTAGAAGGGGAGAATATTTGAAGCTGTCTTTGGATGATTGAAAAACAGCAGGGCGTTTCAGGGATTATCATTCATATTGTTTTCATATTAATTTTATTTAATTTTTTTGTGTTTTTTTGAGACGGGGTTTCACCATCTTGGTCAGACTGGTCTCGAACTCCTGACCTCTCAGGTAATCCACCCGCCTCGGCCTCCCAAAGTGCTGGGATTACAGGCGTGAGCCACTGCGCCCGGCTGAATTTTAATGTTTTTATCAATTGGAAGAGTTAAAAAAATGAATTCCAGTTTTGTTGATAACAGTTTTTTGGGGGTCAGGGCAAGTCAAGTTTGTAGGGAGAATGGCAGGAAGATGCTGGAAGGATCTGGGATGGGGAGGTACAAAAGTCAGGCATAATAATAATCCACAGCCTAGTTATGGGAGGCGGGCTCCCAGCTGGCCATTACAACTCAGGAAAAGGATATTGCATATTTTTTTATGAAGACACTGCCTGGTGGAAATCAGGGCTAAAGAAGCCACAACATTGCCATAGTTTTTTGTTTTGAGACAGAATCTTGCCCCGTCACCTAGGCTAGAGTATAGTGGTATGATCATAGATTACTATAACCCCAAACCCCTGGGCTCAAGGGATCCTTCCGCCTCAGCCTCCCAAATAGCTGAGACTGCAGGCATATGCCACTTCACCTGACTACTTTTTTTAATTTGTCATTTTTTGTAGAGACTGGGTCTTGCCTTGTTGCCCAGGATGGTCTTGAACTCTTGGGCTCAAGCAATCCTGCCGTGGCCTCCTGAGTGTTGAGATTACAGGCGTGAGCCACTGTGCCTGGCCCACTGTCATAGTTAGTTTCCATGGTTTGCAGTTTTTTTGTGTGTGGTTGTAGATTTTTCTTTTTTCTATTTTGACCTCAGTTTCTTTAGCATCAGTTCCAACTCTTCTTGGGGTTTAAAACAGGTGACTGTCATCTCTTTATTCATCTTTCTTACACTAGTATCATTCACAAAGTGGTATTTGTACTTTGAAGGTAAATGGTGTCAGTTCCAGTGGTAGCTGTGAAAGTGAATGAGGAATACTGTGGTCGGTTTATATTCAAATATAACTTGCTCTGGACTGTCATTGCCTTTGTAGCACGTTGATGAGTGGAATATCGGCCGGCTGAGAACAATCCTGGACTTGGTAGAAAAGGAGAGTGGGATCACCATTGAGGGTGTGAACACCCCATACCTGTACTTTGGCATGTGGAAGACATCCTTTGCTTGGCACACTGAAGACATGGACCTCTACAGCATCAACTACCTGCACTTCGGAGAACCAAAGTCCTGGTAAAGTCTGCCTGCAGTCGGCACGAGGCGTCTATGCTAGAGAACAGGCTCACGATCAGTGTGCGGGGGAGACACCTCAGGGTTGTGTTAAAATGCAGACCCTGGTCCAGGCGTGGGGTGGGATTTCATGTTTTAAACACACTTTCAAGTGCTAAGATGCTGTTGGAGCTCTGGTGCTCAGACCACTTTGTTTTTGGCCCAGTAGGGAGGCATTAGAGAGTAGGGTGCTGGCAGAGTTACCCAAAGACATGGGGGCTCTATCCCACTGCTTTCTAATTTTTTTCTGAACAGACCTGAGGCATTTCTTAGCAGCACATGTCCAAGACTAGAGTCACTCCCTCAGATGATAGAAAGCTTTGCTTTCTTTTCCTCATGGAAAAAATAATTCTTGGGCAGAGGCAGTGTGTGCTTAACACACAAGGGGATGTGAGGCTATTCAGCATGCTTCTTGCTCTCCAGGGTGTTATTCTTGTTGGTGAGACAAACATTGGTTCTCTCTCCTCTGTCTGCACTGACCCATTCTGTGAGTCTCAGCACTTTTTTTTTTTTTTCTATTTTGAGACAGGATCTCTCTGTCACCCAGGCTGGAGTGCAGTGGCACCATTATGGCTCACTGCAGCCTTGACCTCCTGGGCTCAAGTGACCTCCTAGGCTCAAGGCTTCCACTTCAGCCTCCCAAGTAGCTGGGATTATAGATGTGTACCACTATGCCCAGCTGATTTTTTCTTTCTTTTTTGGGGGGGTAGAGACGGGGATCTCACTGTTGCCCAGGCTGGTCTCAAACTCCGGGGCTCAAGCAATCACCCCATTCGGCCTTCCAGAGTGGTATGATTACAGGCATGAGCCACTGTATGCGGCCCCTGTCTCAGCGTTTTGGTGAAGGTGCTGCAGATTAACAGTAGTGAATATACCTACCCTCACACAGATAGGAGATTGGTCAGGAGGTAGAAAGTGTGAGAGGATGATCATATGGTATGGGGACAGCTCTGAAGGGGAAGTAGTGGGTGCTAAGGTCCACAAAGGAAAGATAGAAGGGTAGAATTAAAAAAGGCTTCTTTGGAAGAGGTGACAACTGAGACCCAAAAAATGAGAAGGACATAAGTGGGTGGAATGGTGGTGGGCTTAGCAGCTAGCAGCAGGGGAGGCTGAGGGAAGTGTATTCAGGCAGTTGGAACCACATATGGAGAGCTCCCAGTTTAAGAGAGCACATGAGGGCCAGAAGGGTGGCCCATGCCTATAATCCCAGCTATTTGGGAGGCTGAGGCAGGAGAATCGCTTGAGCCTGGGAGATGGAGGTTCCGGTGAGCTGAAATCACACCATTGCACTCTAACCTGGGTAGCAGAGTGAGACTCTGTCCCCCACCAAAAAAAAAAAAAAAAAAAAAAGCATGGTATGTTTAGGGAGCTAGGAGAAGTCTATTGTAGTTGGGGTGCTGTGTACAATGATGAGAAGTGAGTGATGAGGCTGGAGGGGCCACCATGGGGGCACATTATGGGGAGTCATGAAAACCATATCCACCTTCATTTCTTTTTCAGCATCCTCAGCCATGTTCTTTTAGGGGTTTTCCTTTCTTCTTTCAAGTGCTTTCCAGTTTCTAATCTTGGGGGAAAGAACCTTTTGAGCCTATGATTATCTCCTAACTACTGTCCTATTTTGCTCATCAGAATGGTAGATTTGTAGGATGTGTAAATGTAGCTTTTGTGTCTTCACCATTGTTTACTCCAAAATTCCCTGATCCTGGACTTTTGAATTCTCTTATTAAAGAAGGTTTTCCAGTTATCATATTCATTCTTAGGTCCTCTGAAGTGGGACCTCCAGAGCCTTCTCTGCAGGGTTGCCTGATGGATCTCGGAGTCCTTTAGGTGACATTTTTCTCAACTCTTCTCTGTTTTGTTTTATAATGAAGCTGTTTGGAATGGGAGGATTTATTGTTACTGTACAGTATTTTATTTTTTGTGTGAGATGGAGTCTCACTTCGTTATCCAGTCTGGAGTGCAATGGTGTGGTCTCAGCTCATTGCAGCCTCCACCTCCCAGGTTCAAGTGATTCTCCTGCCTCAGCCTCCCAAGTAGCTGGGACTACAGGCGCATGCCACCACACCTGGCTAATTTTTGTATTTTTAGTAGAGACAGGGTTTACCTATGTTGGCCAGGATGGTCTCGAACTCCTGACCTCGTGATCTACCCGCCTTGGCCTCCCAAAGTGCTGGGATTATAGACGTGAGCCACCGCTCCTGGTCTGGAATAATCTTTAGAAGAGATTAAAAAGGTTAAAATGCAGTTACTGTGAGTTTCAGAATATAAAGTTTAACAATTTTCTAAAAGTTTTAAATAGTCCTGGGTGTTCTTTTTTTCTTTTCATTTTTTAGAAAGAGTAGTTTCTATGGTGTTTAGACGCCCTACTGGGTAGAGAAGTAATTGATGATTGCATAATCAGTGTATGTAGCTGTTGGGAGATGAAGGGAAAATGGGCTTATCAGCAGATACGGGACTATGTCTCATAAGTGTCTGATCCATGTTGCACCTTGTTTTCCATTCCTCCTCTAGTCCGCTCCCAGTTAGGCCTTCAAGCATTTAAAAAATACTGAGCATTTTTAAACATTGAAGTTATGTAATGACATTCTTCTTTTTTTCTTTTTTGTAAAAAAAAATGTAATTACATGAACCACATTATAAAGGAGAGTAATATTGTAGACCGTAAATCCAGGCTTATGGTGCATACTTGATAAACATCTTATTAAATGAATAGAGAAGAAATAAATTCACTCACCTTTATGGGCTCTTAACTCCTGTGTCCAAACAGTCTAATATTTCATTTTTTCAGATTCCTTTCTAGTGCTTGGGAAATTAAAAAAAAATCTGCTATTTCAAGGTGTTTTGAGAGTGGGAACAAGCCCCTTAGCCTCTGTACCTGTCTTCTGCCCAGCCTCTGATGCTCTCATGTGATTGCAGGTACTCTGTTCCACCTGAGCATGGAAAGCGGTTGGAACGCCTCGCCAAAGGTATTGTGTCTCCCCCTGTTTGCTGGGTCGGACTCTCCTATGAGCTGTACTCCTTGCTCTAAACCAAAATGTGTGTTCCCCATGGTCAGATTCTTGCAGGTCCTATCACAGGCCTGCAGGCGGGGGGTGAGTCACATTGAGTACCTTAAGAGGGCAGTGACAGAGCCTTTTTCTTCCTTTTTGCTGTGCAACGACTTGGTCATTCCTTCTTTGATTGTCCATGCCTCAGTTTTACTGAGCAGGGGGTGCTTTCTTGACCAGGGATAATGAACCAGACCCAGTATGACTGGTGTTTCCACTAAAGACCCAAATGTTAAAGAAAAAGTTGAATTTTTTGTTTCTTTTAAGTGGACTTAGATAGATTTGTACATCTAGAGAACATATTTCAGGAAAGCCTGGGTAGATAATACTATAGCTGCATTACTGAAGAAAGAACAGGGGTACAAGTGACTGGAGAAAAGGTCCTAAATAGTTTCAAAGCTCTATAAGAACAGAGGCAGCTTGGGTGACCTTGGTTTCCTAAACAGGATTTCATTACCCATGTAATGCCTCCATGGGAGTGAGCCCAGAGGCTCATTGTAGAATCTTAGAATTCTACAATGCAGAGCTATAACGATCCCTGGAGGTCACATTGCTGATTCATCCTGTTTATTATTCAGATGAGAAGCACAGGTGTGAAGTGACTCCAGGATTGCAGAGCTAATGTAGAGCACTGTGTTAACCCATATCCTTTCAATTAAATAGGCTTTTTCCCTGGAAGTGCTCAAAGCTGTGAGGCATTTCTTCGCCACAAGATGACCCTGATTTCCCCATTAATGCTGAAGAAATATGGAATTCCCTTTGACAAGGTGAGCTGATGTTACCTGCAGAAGTTCTTAGGCTTACAGACACTACTCTTTCTGGCCTTTGTTTTACAGAGTTTTATTCTAGTTCATCATTATACCAGGACAGGGCCAAAGCTTAAATAAACTGTGTAGCAACACTTTGCTCCAAGGGCAGTAAAGGTGGGGGCACTGTACCTTCCTGGTGCCAGAGGAGAGTCAGATCGCTTTGAACAAAGTTCATTTGGAGGAATGGTTAATTATAGTCTTGTCATCTGATAAGTCTAGGCTTTGCATTTTATAGAAGACAGCAAGACCCCAGGGATTTTATGAGTTACCCTTTGTTGCTCAGCTAAGTTGTGGTGGAGCTCAGAAGTCCAGTTCTGTGGACTTCTGCCATTTGAAGCAGCTGCTTCAAGTCTGCTCTTGTTCAGGTGACTCAAGAGGCCGGAGAGTTTATGATCACTTTCCCTTATGGTTACCATGCCGGCTTCAACCATGGCTTTAACTGTGCGGAGTCTACCAATTTTGCTACCCGTCGATGGATTGAGTATGGCAAGCAAGCTGTGCTGGTAAGTCTGCTTGATTTCTTTCTATAACATCATGGCAAAAATGAGCAAATTCTGGTTAGATACATTGGCTGGTGATTAGAATATTTCTTGAAGCTGCTGAAATTCAGAAACAGAGGGGCTAGCGATATGTCAAAGTATTAACATTGTGTGTTCATAAGGAATTTTAAAAAATGTGTTCAGATTTGGGAAGTATAAAATGAGGTTCTATGCTTGTCTGTTAGGTACTAAAACCACATCCACACACATTAATATTCTTGCCTTAACCACTCTGAGATTTCTCTGTTGAATTCTTAGGGGTGGCTGGGCGCGGTGGCTCATGCCTGTAATCCTAGCACTTTGGGAGGCCAAGGTGGGTGGATCACCTGGGGTCAGGAGTTCAAGACCAGCCTGGCCATCATGGTGAAACCCCATGTTTTTTAAAAAAATTTAAAAAATTAAAAAAAAAATTCTTAGGGGTTTCCTTTACTCTAGGGAAGCAGCAGGGCTGAGCCCTTGACTGGTAGTAGTAGACTTGTTTGTATGTTCCTGACTTGGACAGGGAACAAGGGCAGGTGGCTGTTAACCATCCTGGGGGCCTAAGTGCAGAGCCTAACCACCCTCTGTGACCCTGAGTTAGTGCCCAGGTATATTTGCCCCAGTACCATGTATTCTCTGCCCTTTTTCTTCCTGCTTCCCTTCATGTTTGAAGGTCCTGCAAGGAATAATACACCCTCAGCCTGTGTCCCAAAACAATGTGGTTATAAACCATCTTGCACTTGTTTCTATGTGGAGGGAGGAGCTAGGACGTGAGGGTGAGATGGAAACAGCAAAGCATGCTTACCTGGTGCTCTTCTGGTTCCTGATGACAGTGCTCCTGTAGAAAGGACATGGTGAAGATCTCCATGGATGTGTTTGTAAGGAAGTTTCAGCCAGAAAGGTACAAACTTTGGAAAGCTGGGAAGGACAACACAGTTATTGACCATACTCTGCCTACGCCAGAAGCAGCCGAGTTTCTTAAGGAGAGTGAACTGCCTCCAAGGGCTGGCAACGAGGAGGAGTGCCCAGAGGACGACATGGAAGGGGTGGAGGATGGAGAGGAAGGAGACTTGAAGACAAGGTAACCCAGCAACCCTTTGGTCCTGGCTGTGTGAGGGAGGGATGTCTGGGTAGGTCCCATAACCTGTGGAGAGACTATTTCTAAGAGGCTGTTTGTGCCCCGGCTAAGGGGAGTGTTGTTGGTCAAAGCTCCAGAAACTGGAGAGCCACAGCATTCAGGCACTTTCTGAATGAGACACCCATAGTGGGCATGTAGCCTGCTGGAGCAAGGGGTCATTTATATGAGGGCCAAGGGCATGTATGTACGAAGGTTGAGCTCCCTGTGAGCCAGAAAAGTCATGTTTTCTCATCGTATGACAGGGTCTTTTAAAAAGAAGTGTAGTGTGGATGAGACTCAAGGGCATTGGTGACGTCGTGATTTAAGCCTGCAATGCCATTGGTGGCTGAGCCAGGGGATCTGTGCTCTGAGGAGAATTTATCCTGGGCCATATGGGAAAGAAAGGAGGGACTGTTCCTTGGTACCTACCATGTGCCAGGCACTTTGCAGCTACTCTGCATACCTTTTCTTAATCCTCACAACAAATCTGAGGTGGGTGGTGATAGCTGTGTTTTCCAGATGATGGAACAAGCTCAGAGAGTTGAAGTCCTTTGTTTCAAGTCACACAAGTAAGAGGTGTCCCTGAGTTTTGAGCCAGGCCTAACAGGCTCTGGCCATTCACTTTGGGTTGTGTGTGGATGTGTGTGAATGTGTTTGAGTAAGTGGATGTATATGTGAGCTCTTAAAAGATTTGCCCTCTTTGTTGTAGCCTGGCCAAGCACCGAATAGGGACAAAGAGGCACCGAGTTTGTCTTGAAATACCACAGGAGGTGAGTCAGAGTGAGCTCTTCCCCCAAGGAGGAGCTGAGTTCTGAGCAGTATGAGATGACGGAGTGCCCGGCTGCCCCCTCGCCCCCGTGAGGCCCACCCATAGCTCTGTGCGTGAAGTTGAGGATGGTCTTGCTTTCCCAGGTTAGTTGACTATGGTGTATTTTCCACAACCCTAACTCCACGTGTCCCGTGTTAGATGCCATATTGAGTGCTGGGTCAGAAATAAAAAAAGGAGAGTGACAGGTCTGTGAGCAGGTAGCGTACTTGGAGTGTGAGAAGTGCTTTGGGTGGGGGATGTTCAGGGTGGACTGGGCACATAGGGGAAAAGCTCCTCCCTCTGCCTGGTCAGGGGTCAGGGAAACACTGGAGGTTTTGGTGAAGGTGACTCTTACAAGGTAAGTAGGACCTTCCCCCGGTGGACAGAGAGAGAGGAGAGATGTAGAAAGGGCGTCCCGGAGGGGGAGGAGTAGGGCACAGGCTTGGAGATGGGAAATTTTTTTTTTTGTTTTTTGAAACAGAGTCTTGCTCTGTCACGAAGGCTGGCGTGCAGTGCTGCAATCTTGGCTCACTGCAACCTCCGCCTCCCGGGTGCAAGTGATTCTCCTGCCTCAGCCTCCCAAGTAGCTAGGACTACAGGTGCCTGCTACTATGCCCGGCTAATTTTTTTTTTTTGTATTTTTAGTAGAGATGGGGTTTCACCATGTTGGCCAGGCTGATCTTGAACTGCTGACATCACGTGATCCACCTGACTCGATCTCCCAGAGTGCTGGGATTACAGGCATGAGCCACTGCTGCCAGCAGAGATGGGAAATATTAATAGCATGGTCCACATGGGGAACTGGTGGGGCATTTCCCTCAATTGAATATTAGGGTGGAAGGCAGTTGTGTGACCAGGAGGTAATGCTGGAGAAATAGGAGATGCTGTAGGGCTCCCTGCCATTTTCATTTGCTCACATGGAAGCTTAGAAAGCCATTTATATTTTAAGAGAGGGAGTGGTACTGGTGTGATCAGTGTTGTTCAGCAGTCACTCGGAAGGTCATTGAGACTAGATTAGTTAGAGAAAGACTTGTATCTGTCTTGGGTCAGGTATGACCCAAATATGTGGTCTGCTGACAGCCAGGTAGCACTTTGGACTGAGACCCTGGGCTGGGCTGGCTTCTCTTCAGCAGATTTTCTTTTTTTTTTTTTTTTTTTTTATAGAGACGAGGTTTTACCATGTTGGCCAGGCTGGTCTCAAACTCCTGACCTCAGGTGATCCACCCACCTCGGCCTCCCAAAGTGTTGGGATTATAGGCATGAGCCACCACGCCCGGCCCCAGCAGATTTTCTTCACTTTTTTCCCGTCGAATTTATTTATTTATACTGACAGATAAAATTGTGCATATTTGTCATGTACAACATAATTTTTTTGTTTTTGAAACAGGGTCTTGCTCTGTTGCCCAGGCTGGATCACAGTGGTGTGAACACAGCTCACTGCAGCATCAACCTTCTGGGCTCAGCAGTCCTCTTGCCTCAACCTCTCAAGTAGCTGGGACTACAGGCATATGCCACCATACCTGGCTAATTTTTAAATTTTATAGCGACAGGGTCTCACTTTGTTGCCCAGGCTGGTCTCAACTCCTGGGCTCTAGCAGTCCTTCCATCTTGGCCTCCCAAAGTGCTGGGATTACAGTTGTGAACCACTGCTCCTGGCCCAACATGATTTGTGTAGTATATATATGTTGTGGAATGGTTAAATCTAGCTGATTAAAATACGCATTACTTCACATAGTTATCATTTTTGCAGTGAGAACATTTAACATCCACCCTCTTAATACTTTTCAAGATCTTCAGACTTTCTAGCATGGGGTAGGTAGCCAGATTCTCTGCTGAGCTCAGGCTTGCATTTCCTGCCAGAGACTGGAGAAAATGGCAGCTCCCCCTTACTGAGTGTCTGCTGAGTGCCAAGCGGTGCTCAGGAGTCCTGTTTACTAGCCCTGTAGATACACAGTAGCATCTTCCCATTATAGAGGAAGAAGCTGGAGCCAGGAGGCTGAGCAGATAGCCCTGGCTCACAGTGCCCCGCCAGTGACAGAGCTAGGATTGGAAGCTAGGTCCCACTCCCAGCCCATGTTCCTTGTGCTTTGCCACTCTGCCTTTCATCAGGTTCATGTGTGCAGGAGGAACTTGGCTCTGTCTAATGTGTATGTGTGTTTCAGATTATTCTGACTCCACTGAAGTAAAATTTGAAGAACTCAAAAACGTCAAACTAGAAGAGGAGGATGAAGAGGAAGAACAGGAAGCAGCTGCCTTGGATCTTTCTGTGAATCCTGTGTCTGTAGGGGGGACGCCTTGTCTTCTCAGGTTCCCAAAAGAAATTGTCTTCTAGCCTGGGCTCCGGCCTCTCACGGGATTCTATCTCTTCCGATTCAGAAACTAGTGAGCCTTTCTCCTGCCGAGTCCAAGGGCAAACAGGAATTCTCACTGTGCACAGTTATGCCAAAGGGGATGGCAGGGTCACCATGGGAGAGCCATGCATGAGGAAGAAAGGAAGCGCCGCCAGAAGTATCAGTGAGCAGGAGCTGGCAGAGGTATGGGCTCCAGGCAGTGGTGTGGGTGGGGAGCTGTCCTGGAAGACACCCTCTAGGGGAGGTGGATCGGTGCGGTGGACTTGCTGCAAGTGTCCAGGAGGGCAGGAGAGATGCTCAGTCAGTGCCTTTAGCCTGCAGTGGTTGTGTCAAACAAAAGCCTGCGTGGCATTCACTGTCCCAGCTTGTTCTTTGCTGGGAGTTGCTTTTCTCTTAATCTCTGTGGCTACTGATTCCAAGAATTTCATCAGTGCAGCCTCAGTCATAGCAGGAGATCTTCCTCAGCCCACTTGGAAAACAATGCCCCCCTTTTTTTTTTGGAGACAGAGTCTTGCTCTTACCCAGGCTGGAATGCAGTGGCATGATCTTGGCTTACTGCAATCTCTGCCTTCCAGGTTCAGGCAATTCTCCTGCCTCCACCTCCCAAGTAACTGGTATTACAGGTGTATGCCACCATACCAGCTAATTTTTATATTTTTAGTAAAGACAGGGTTTCACCATGTTCACCAGGCTGGTCTCGACCTCCTGACCTCAAGTGATCCACCTGCCTCATCCTCCCAAAGTACTGGGATTACAGGCGTAAGCCGCCGTACCTGGCCTTTTCAATTGGGGTAGGCGGGAACTCTTCCTCTGACCCTCATTGCCTTAGTGGCACAAAGGTTAGAATGGCCGCAGTTGGAGCCCATGTGTTTGGGGATTTGAGATGAGATGGCCTTTCATTTTCGGCTCTTCTTGCCCAGGCTGGAGTGCAGTGGCACAATCTTGGCTCACTGCAACCTCCGTCTCCCAGGTTCAAGCGATTCTCCTGCCTCAGCCTCCCGAGTAGCTGGGATTACAGGCATGCGCCACCATGCCCAGCTAATTTTGTATTTTTAGTACAGATGGGGTTTCTCCATGTTGGTCATGCTGGTCTTGAACTCCTGACCTCAGGTGATCCACCTGCCTCAGCCTCCCAAAGTGCTGGGATTACAGGTGTGAGCCACCGCACCCAGCCGAGATGACCTTTCTTACCTTAAAATTCAAGGATTCTTTCCTTACAAGTCTTGACTGCCCTGTAGACTCCCAGTATGACATTGATAGAGCATCCTTTTGGAGACTAAGATGCATTCCCAAAGCTATAAATACGAACATGTGTGTTCAGGCTTCCTCCTTAAATACGTGTTGTCACCAAAAGCTGATTCCTGCTTTTGTGCAGAATGACTCTTGGGGGGTCTGCCACTCTGGGTGATCAGAGTCATGTCAGACGTAGTCATACTACCCAAATGACCTTCCCTGACTCCCCCAGCCTTACCGCTTATATGGGTCAAGTTGCAGCCTTTGGTGAGGGGTGGCAGATAGAAGAAGCCAGTGCAGAAGATCCTCTTTATTCCCTATTCCTTTACCTTTAGTTTTTTAAAAATTTATCTCTTAAAAATCTTCGGAAAATTTTTAAAGTACTTACAGAATACCATCACGAAGCCCCATGTGTACTCATCATATATATGATTAACATTCGGCACATTTGCTTTCTGTTTTTGTTGGCTGCAGTACTGACAGTCATATTCACATTTCCCTAGTGTTGCCAATAGTCCCTTTTAATGGTAGGTTTTGTCTCCTTGTTATTAATACTCATGTAACTTTTCTCAGTGCCTTCTCTGAATCTCAGGGTACAGTTTGTGTAGACTTCCTTTTTACCTTGTGAATGTTCCTCTTTCCATCCCACTGTGGTTTCAGGCTAATGAGCTAATAACTACTGTGTTTCCTTCTCATTGCCTCTGATTGCAGTTCTCTGTGCCTTCTAACGGCAGCTTCCATAAAGGAGGGCTTTTTCAGCCTGGAAACCAGAGTCTCTTAAACTCCCAGTTGCCACCTAGCAGTTCTTCCTTCACAAAGGCCTGGAGCCATTTTGTTCATCCTGCTGTTCACTGCAGTTCACGCTGTCCTCTTGCAGTCTTCCTGACTTTCTTGTTTCTGGTTGCAATCACAGTCACAAAAAGCAGCTAAGAAATAGCAAGAGTTCACTGTATATCAAATACTTCGTGGCTTTTGTTTTTTGTTTTTCTTTTTTGAGAGAGGGTCTTGCTCTGTTGCCCAGGGTAGAGTGCAGTGGCACAGTCTTGGCTCACTACAACTTCTGCCTCCCAGGTTCAACCCATCCTCCCCACCTCAACCTCCCAAGTATCTGGGACGACAGGTGCATGCCACCACTCTTGGGTAATTTTCTGCATTTTTTTTTGTAGAGACGGGGTTTCACCATGTTGTCTAGAATGGTCTGTAATTCCTGGGCTCAAGTGATCCTCCTCCCTTGACCTCCCAAAGTGCTGTGATTTCAGGTGTGAGCCAACATGCCCACTGCCCCAGCTATTAAATACTTTATATGCATTGTTCAGTCTTTGTATAACTGCTTAATTAATCTTATTACAGAGTCAAGTTTTTATGGGATTTTTTTTGAGTTGGGAGGTGCAGGAAGCCAATAAATAACACCTGTCCTTTTCCCTCTCAAATTTTGAACTTTTTTTTTTCCTTTTATTTCAGCTTCCTCGTTGAATTTTTCTCTTTTTTTCCTTTTATTTCAAACTTTGGAACTATTGATGATACAGAGAGTCAGGCATATGGAACTCAGAATGTCATTTTAATTATAAGTTAAAGTGATTGAAGAAAGTGACTTAACCTGTGGCCAAATGGTCCTGCTACTCATTTACTCTTTGTTTTTTTTTTTTTTTTTGAGACAGAGTCTCGCTCTGTCACCCAGGCTGGAGTGCAGTGGTGAAGTCTTGGCTCACTGCAACTTCCACCTCCCAGGTTCAAACGATTCTCGTGCCCCAGCCTCCCGAGTAGCTGGGATTACAGGCATGTATTACCACTCATGGTTAATTTTTGTATTTTTTAAGTAGAGATGGAGGATGTTGGCCAGGCTGGTCTTGAACTCATGACTGCCTGCCTCAGCCTCCCGAAGGGCTGGGATTACAGGTGTGAGCCATCGTGCCTGGCCTACTCATTTATTCTTGATGTCTCCAGGCCCCTCTAGAGGCAAAGCATTTTCATGGAAGCACTCAGCTTCAATGTGGTATGGACGTAGGCCAGAATGCACTCCCTCTCCAAAAGATAGATCCTAGGGAAATGAAGCACGACTTTCAAGGGAAGCAGGGTGGGGAGAAAAGCCAGGACTCCTTCCATGTGGAAGTATGCTAGGGGAAGGGGTTTTCTCGACATGTCTCTCTTGTTCAATCCTCTGCTCAAAAACCACTGTCTTCTTGGTTCCTTTTTATTTATGTATGTACTTCTCAGGTCTAGCCTGATAATAATACCCTAATATAATACCCCTCTTCACTCCATCACCAACCATCCATCCACCTCCAACATGTACTGGCTTGTTTGTTTGAACTACTTAAAAGTCTCTAAAACTGTCTTGGCTGCCCGGCCTCTTCACTCTACTTTGTAATCATTTACAGCATGCCTCCTCTAGCCCAGGACTGTTGCCTTCAAGGAGCTCATAGTCTAGGATAGATAAGAGCAGATATTTCAAGTACTTAATGATATGTATTGTGGTATAAGTGGGAGAGTTAGCAGCTCAGCTTGGAGTTGGAGTGTAGAGTTCAGGACTGCCCGAGAGAAGGAAGCAGTTTAGCTAGGCCTGAGGTTAGAAGAAGTATGCCAGGTGGAGAGAATGAAATTGAAGAGAGAATCTGGCAGAGGAGGGTGTTCTAAATGATCATGATAGCTCATGCCAGGGTCAAAGCACTTAGGGGTCTGCAATGGTTTAGTTTGTCTCAGGTGTATTGGACTGGAAAGGGCCTCAGGTGGTGCTGGTGGGGGATGTCAACAGCCAGAACCTGGAGGGTCTGCCCTGTTGCTCTGTGATGCAGTTTGACCTCCTAGTTGTGTAGGGAGCAGCAGAAGGGTCCCCACCATATACATCATATGCATTTGGAAATGGAAAACTTCCATAATTAATTATTTTAAATGCACACACAAAGGGCCAAGTGCGCTGGCTCATACCTGTAATCCTAGCACTTTGGGAAACCAAGGCGGGTGAATCACCTGAGGTCAGGAGTTTGAGACCAGCCTGGTCAACATGGCGAAAACCCATCTCCACTAAAAATTAAAAAAATTAGCCGGGCATGGTGGCACATGCCTATAATCCCAGCTGCTTGGGAGGCTGAGGCAGTGAGAATTGCTTGAACCTGGGTCGGAGGTTGCAGTGCACACCACTGTACTCCAGCCTGGGTGAAAGAGCGAAACTTCGTCTCAAATAAATAAATAAAATAAATAAAATGCACACACAAAGATGCAGAGGGATGCCATCTAGGGTGCCATGCACCTGCGGTCCCAGCACTTTGGGAGGCTGAGGTGCGAGAATTGGCTGAACACGAGAGATTGAGCCTGCCGTGAGCCATGACTGTACTACTGCACTACCTCCTGGGTGACAGAATAACACAATATCTTAAAAAGAAAAGACAGATGCAAAGCGAATAATACAGTGAACCTACAAATACCCTAGCAGGTGTCAGGTCCACTTTGCTTTGTTTGTCCTGTTTTCAATTTGCTGAAGTATTTACGTTAAAATTATATTATCTTTATTGGTATATAATGTACATATTTTTGGGATACATGTGATATTTTTAATACATTAATATAATTTGTAAAGATTAAATCATTGTAATTGGGAACTGCATCACCTTAAATATTTGTCTTGTCTTTATGCTGGAAACATTGAAATTACTCTCTTCTAACTATTTTGAAATGTACAATACATTATGGTAAACTGTAGTCACCTACTGATTTGTCAAACAATGGGTCTCATTTCTTCTATCAAACTATGTATTTGTGCCCATTAATCTGCCTCTCTGCTGAAGTATTTTAAAGCACATCCCAGATACCATGTCATTTCTTCCCTACTTCAGTATGTATCTCTGAAAAATATGGTCACTTTCTTAGATAATAACTATGCCATTATTATACCTAAGAAAATTATGAAAATTCTTTAGCATCATTTACTATGCAGTCCATAGTCAAATTTCCCCATTGTCCAAACAAAATCTATTTTACAGTTGATTGGTTTATATCAGAATTAAATCAAGGCCCAACCCTTTGATTTGTTTATGATATCCTGAAGTCTTCCTTAATGTAGGCCAGCATGCCTCTCTTTTTTTGCCTCACCATTGACTTCATCAAGAAACTGTCACTGATTGTCCAGTAAAGGATTTTTTTTTTTTTTTTTTGAGACAAAGTCTCACTGTCGCCCAGGCTGTAGTACAATGGCGCAATCTTGGCTCACTGCAATCTCTGCCTCCTGGGTTCAAGCAATTCTCCTGTCTTAGCCTCCCGAGTAGCTGGGACTACAGGCATTCGCCACCACGCCCAGCTAAGTTTTTTGTATTTTTAGTAGAGACGAGGTTTCACCATGTTGGCCAGGATGGTCTCCATCTCCTGACCTTGTGATCTGCCCCCCTTGGCCTCCCAAAGTGCTGGGATTACAAGCATGAGTCACTGTGCCCGGCCCAGTAAAGGGTTTTTTTAAGTACTGCACTGATGTTTTGGAAGATTGTTCTGGAGGCAGTATAAAGATTTTGGGGGGGGGAGGAAGAAGGAGGCAAAATTAGAAATTGTTAACAGAGGTTCTCTTGAAGGTGGAATTATGGATGATTTCACTTCCTACATTTATGCATCATTTGAATATTTTTATGATTAACATGTTATTTTTACAACTAAATACTTCTACTTCAGGAAAGGAGGAAAAAAGATTTGAAACAGGGGAAACCAATTAGAAACCTGCTTCTTTAGTCTGAGAGAGAGGTAGCGAGGACCTGTGGGTGGTGGTGATAGGGATAGGGAGCAGAAAATGGACTCAGAAGGTAGGCGCATAGGACTGGGTGACTGGATGTGGGGTGAGTCAGAGGGTAGCATGGGACGTGAGTCGGGTTTCCAGCTTGAGTTCTTGGGATGGATGGTGGTGCCATCCTTATAGGATAATGGTTATAAGAAAATTAAAGGGTCTTTATTGTGGGCCAGGAAATGAGTAGAGTTTGGATACATCTGTAGTGTGACTTTTGTGAGGTGGGCTATGGAAATACATATAGCCTTGAAGCCGGGGGTGGGAGTCACCAGAAGGGCAACCGGTGGGCATGGAAGAATGTGTGTTGAGTGAAGAACAGTTTCACAGTGTGGGGTTGGGGGAGAGGGCCCAGGTAGCAGAATATGAAGGAGCAGCCAGAGGTAAGGAGAACTAGGAAAGAACAGTGTGTCCAGGGCCAGGGCAGGAGAAAAGTTCAAGACAATGGGAGATATGGCCAAGTGTGTCTTGTATTAAAGGGCAGGGTCCTGCCGCATGGGAGAAGTTGAAGACTTAGTGATTGGATTCTGGGGATCTAAGGAAGTGGGAGTGCAGGTGGAGGGACAAGAGGGGATGGCTGCAGATAGGGTTTTTTTGTTTGTTTTTGTTTTTTTGAGACAAGGTCTTGCTGTGTTTGCCCAGGCTGGAGTGCAGTGGTGCGATCTCAGCTCACTTCAGCCTCGACCTCCCAGGCTCAAATGATTCTCCCACCTCAGCCTCTCAAGTAGGCATGTACCATCATGCCCAGCTGAGTTTTTATTTTTGTACAGATTGGGGTCTCCCTATGTTGCCCAGGCTGATCTCAAACTCCTGGGCTCAAGTGATCCTCCTGTATCGGTCTCCCAAAGTCCTGGGATACAGGCATGAGCCACCACACCCAGCCTGTGTTTTTTAATTGTGGTAATATATACATGATATCAAATTCACTTATTTTAACAGTTTTTTTAGTATACAGTTCAGTGGCAATAAGTACCTTCACTTTGTTGGGCCACTGTCACCGGAATGCAGATGGGAGGAGATGGGGAATTTATCTCTGAGGGTCACCTAGAGTAGTCAGATAACTACCTCTGCTTAGTGCAGCCCAGCCCTTTTCAAAAGCCACTACTCTTAGGAACTCTTCATTGCTTTCCAGCTAGTTCCCTTTCTTCTTTGCTTCTTAATGCCCTTGTCATAGGCTGGTGAAGAATATAACCTTCTAGAAGTTGGGCTCTGTGCCACATTCATCCTCATTTCTTGAGTTACCAGCACGGTCCACAGGGCTTGGCCTATGAACCCTTTGTAATGAGGATGGAATGAGTAAATGGAAGATCAGGTTTGTTTCAGTAAGAAGCCACCATCAGAATTAATTGACTGGGAGGAATAAGGGACAGACAGTCAAAGTTTGGGGCCAGAAGCTGAGCAACATTGCCCATCCCTGGAGAGGTCTAATAGCATTGGATCTATATTTGTAGACAACTGGGTTCCTCAGAGCACCCTTATATTCCCCCACCCCCCACTTTAAGCGTCCCCAAGCTGTAATTTGGGCTGCCTGCTATTCAATTTCCATGCTGCCATCTATGTCAAGGGCCTTTTTAGGTTAGTCTGGTAAACTGCAGTTTTTGGTAAAAGCACTATGGCTGACAGACTGCCAAAGCGGTAGAGTTTTCATTAAGTACTGACTGAGCCACAGCCATATGTGTGCTTTAGAAGTTCTTGTTAGTTCACGCTGCTTTGAAAAGTGAGTTCCCAAAACAAGGTGGGAGAATAGTTAGTTCTTCTTTGTACAGAATAAACCCTGTTAGGAGCACTAACCTTGACCCTGGGTGCCAGATGTTAGAGGAGGGAGCAAAGAACTTAGGAGACTTGAGCTCCAGCTTTCTTGCAGGAAGGGCCCTGGGAGACTGCCTGCTATCGCACCCTGTCTGCAAGAAGAGGTCTTTGGGGAAGAGTTTATTACTACCATTTTACCGGTGGGGCTGCTACTCGTCCAGGCTCACATAGCTAGTTGGTCGAAGTGGGATTTGAACCCTGACCTTTCTGTTATATACCAAGAGAATTTAGAAACTGGAGTAATCCCAGGGAAGGCAGCACCGTGAGGAGGGTGCAAATGCCATGGCAGTAGGTGTACTGGCCAGGAGGTGAGAAAATGAAAAGACATTCAAATATTTGAGTGGACCTGACTACTTTGGTCAGAGGCAGCATGACGGTAGTGGAAAGGGCTCAGACTTCAGACTTGGACACCAAGTCTCCCTCCCTGTGGTTAGAGATCATGTCATGTTCATCTTTACATTGGCAAAACAAGTATTCCCACCATATACAGGTATATAGGAGGTGCTATGAATATACTGATCACGGAAAAGGTGTCCTTTCCTTTCCCAAGCTGCATTCTGGTGTTCTTGACATTCACCCTTCCAACTCCTCTGGAACTTGCTTGGATCTTAGGATGATCTCCCTACCTCCTAGCCTGTATTTGTTTCACAAACCCAGAGACTGAAACGCTTATTCTCTTAGGGTTCTTTAGTTCAGAAGTCTGAATTGGGTTTCACTGAGCTAAAATGAAGGTGGCAGCAGGGTTGTGTACCTTCCTGGAGGCTCTCGGGGGAGGACCCACTTCCTTGCCCTGCCAGCCTCCCTAGGCTGCCCATATTCCTTGGCTCCTGGACCTCTATGTCCATCATCAAAGACAGTGGCATCCAGCCAAGTCTCTGGTATCACATCACTCGGACAGACTCTTCTGCTTCCTTCCTCTGTTATAAGCCCCATTGGGATTACATTGGGCCCTGGATGATCCAGGATGCTCTTCCTATTTTAAAGACCATCTGAGGGTGGGATGTGGTGGCTCACGCCTGTAATCCCAGCACTTTGTGAGGCCAAGGTGGGTGGATCATGAGGTCAGGAGATCAAGACCATCCTGGCTAACACGGTGAAACCCCATCTCTATTAAAAATACAAAATATTAGCCGGGCATGGAGGCATGCACCTGTAGTCCCAGCTACTCGGGAGGCTGAGGAGAATCACTTAAACCCGGGAGGTAGAGGTTGCAGTGAGCTGAGATTGCGCCACTGCACTCCAGCCTGGGCAACAAAGCCAGACTCCGTCTCAAAAAAAAAAAAAGACCCATCTGATTAGCAACCTCGATTCTCCTTTGCCATGTTAGAATAACATATTCACAGGGATTGGAATGTGGGCATATTGGGGAACTATTCTCTCTACCAAATATCCTGCTATCTCTCCCTTTCACAAGGTTTTCTTCTTTGCTTATAAAGCCAAACTCATGTAGCCCCTATCATAGCTAAAATACAATTCTAGAGGAAATTTCCTTCTCAAAGTATGATCTCATTTTTCCCTTCATCTTCTCAAAAGTAGTCTGTGATGTATTCACTCAGTTTCTTCTTGTTTGTCCAATGGAACTTATCTCAAAAAACAGTCCTGACTGCACTTATGTTTTTGTTTAACTTGTGGACAAGACTTATGGACAGGTGCAAAAAAAAAAATCCTCTTTTGCAACCCAGAACTCATTGTTCAGTATGAGTTTTGATACATATAAGAAGGGATATTATGATAAGAAAAAGAAAAAAAAAAAACAGTCCTGATAGCTCCCCCGCTGCCGGGTGAGTACTTGGCCACTTCCCTGCTCAGCTCTTCTGTGCTCTCTGTCCTGTGGATCTCCCCCCTCCCTAAAGTTGTCCCCTTCTTGGCTTTCTGGTATTCCTCTTACCTATCTGTTTCTGAGTCTCCTTTTCTCCCTTCTCTTCTTCTTCCTGTCCCTGGAAGTCTTAGTCAATTTGTTATCCACACCAATCTCATCTTCTCCCACCATTTTAATTCTGAACCTGGTGCTGCAGATTCCCAGATCTTGCTCTGACCTCTTTCTGAACCCTCAGTCTGAATTTCTTATTGCTTCCCTTGGGTATTTCCAAATGAAAACACCCTTGGGTACATGTTATATGCCCCATGCAGCTTGTTTAACCTGGTTTGTCCTTAGCCCCCACTTCCACACTAGCCCTCTTAAATCCTTTCACCTTGGCGGGCCAGGCTAGAAATACCCATCATTTTTGGCTTCTTTATTCTCATTTCCTTTTCTTCCTAGTATCTGCCATAGCCCATATGTTCTAGCCCTATTTTCCAGGTGCCCTCAAAGTGCCGGTGGGGGCAGGTGGCAGGGAAACAAGAAAGAATATTACTGGGGTATAGGAATAAAGCAAAATAAACTTTGTTTTTGTCTTAACCTTTTTTTCTTTTTTCTTTTTTTTTTGAGAGGGAGTCTTACTCTGTCACCCAGGCTGGGGTCCAGTGGCATGATGTCGGCTCACTGCAACCTCTGCCTCCTGGGTTCAAGTGATTCTCCTGCCTCAGCCTTCGGAGTAGCTGGGAATACAGGCACGTGCCACCACACTTGGCTAATTTTTGTATTTTTCGTAGAGATGGGGTTTCACTCTGTTGGTCAGGTTGGTCTTGAACTCCTGACCTCATGATCCTCCCACCTCAGCTTCCCAAAGTGCTGGGATTGCAGGCGTGAGCCCCCATACCTATCTTAACCTTTCATAGTCTGTTTTTGCTTTAAAATGTGCATATGTGCATTAGTATTAGTATATGTAATTGATTAGTATTAGTATATGTAATTGATTAGTAAGTAGTACATAGTTTGGGGGTACATGCTCCTGAATTTTCTGTTTACATGGTGAGACTATCGAAGTTGGGCAAGTATGGATTTTCCAGTTTGTTTTAGTCAGAGAACCCTTTTACTCACGTAATGATTGATTGATTCATTGGAGACAAAGTCTCACTTCTGTCACCCAGCTTGGAGTTCAGTAATGTAGTCTCAGCTCATTGCCGCCTTGATTTTCCAGGCTCAGGTGATCCTCCCACCTCAGCCTCCTGAGTAGCTGGGACTACAGGTGCATGCCACCATACCTGGCTAATTTTTTCTTTTTCTTTTTTCTTTGTGGAGACAGCATTTTGCCATGTTACCCAGGCTGGTCTCAACCTCCTGGGCTCAAGGGATCCGCCCACCTCAGCCTCCCACAGTACTGGGATTATAGGCATAAGCCACTGTGCCTGGCCAGAACCCTTTAAGTGAAATCTTAATCAATTAAAAAATATAAATCAAAAGCAGAGCCATTCTGGTTGGAAAGAAAGTGGGGCCTCAAGCCCTTTTTGTTCACTGTAATGGAGGCTCCTGAGGTACTTTTCGGATGTACATTTTGAAAACCAGTGGTTTAGATAGTTGGTATAGTTCAGGTCTGATTAAGTCTATGGTCATGTAAGTCTTCATGGACATCAGTGGACAAAGGTCCCTAATATCCTCCCTCCACCGTAGTCCTCCATACTGCTGCAGCATCCTTAATCACGTAAGCACAGATCACATCCTCTTCGTTTCTCCACACCTTCTTCCTTTCCTGGGCAGGCCTTTGCACACAGTAGCTGCCCAGTGAATATTTGTTGAATGAATGGCAAATGGGTGCCAATACTCGTTGGCAAAATTTACGTTTGGAAGAGCAGGCTCTGTTCTTCCTGGACATGGCCTGTTTAGAAGTTGTTTTTCTTGGCATTCCAGTTGTGGTCCTCAACTCCTGGGGCTCTGTGTAGTCACACATGGAGTCTGTCGGCCCAGGGCGTCTTCTCTGAAGTAGCACTGCAGCATTTATGGCATTGGTTTTTGTCACAGTTGCAAAGTGGCCCTCTTTCAGGCCTCATTTCCTTGCTTAATGGATTTGCTAACCCTGCATCTCCTAATGTCAGTATAACCAAGTTTTAAATATGTTGATTAGGAAGAAATCCTTCTGTAGTGTTTCTGCCAGTCCTGTACATTTAAATCCAATTACACTTGCTTTGACATTATGTAAATACAGTGTTAAATCAACCTTTCCCTTTGCAGCCAGGCCAGAGTTTCAGATGCATGTTCTGTCCTGGCTGATGTTCTCCCCCTGGAGAAGAAGCAACTAACTGAGGAATGAACAGTATCTGCTAGAGCTGAAGTCTTGGCAGTGTATAAGGAGAAGTTTGCCTATTTTAGTAGGTCAGCTGCTGCTCACCCCTTTAGGTGTCCCCTAGACACTCCTGGGTGGCCCAGCTGCCTGGCACATTTTAACAGGTACTGTTGACCTTCTGGGCCAAGAAAGGGGTCCCTGGGCTCGTTGAGGGCTCTCTCACTTGGGCTACCTCAGTAGTCTCATAGCGGTGAGCTTAAGGGACAGGGCATGGCTCTTTCTCAGAGCTAGAGCAGGCTTGTTTTTGGTACATTTGTTTCAGGCTGCTCCTGAGAAGGCTACTAACTACACTTGGGTTTTGTCCTAAATGTACATAATCCTGGTTCAGACTAGTTTGGGACGTGGTATTGTCATTTGGCTTTTTCTGAGATAGGCATTTTCTGTATTTGGTTTTATATATGTTTTTGTTGCTCTGTGCCCCTGTTTCCTTTGGTTTTCATTGTAAGGCTGACTTGTGCTGTGTCTCAAGTGGAGACATGACCAATTTAATTTCTTCTGGTTTGCCCAGGTTGCAGATGAATACATGTTTTCCCTGGAGGAGAGTAAGAAGTCCAAGGGCCGCCGTCAGCCTTTAAGCAAGCTCCCCCGCCATCACCCACTTGTGTTGCAGGAGTGTGTCAGTGATGAGGGTAAGTGTTGTTTTTTCTTCAACAGGAGGAAAGCAGCTCACCAGATTAGACTTGACAGGACAGGACATCAGAAGGCCAAGCTGAGGGATAAGGGTGGGCCTGCAGCTTAGCTGCTCTCCCAGATATTCCATAAGGAGGACAGATTTCCTTATATCTAATTGACTAACCAGATTTCATTGTAAGTTTGAGTATCTTGGAGTGTACCCTTAATAGGGGATAATTGCAGGCAGGTTTTTTCCTTTTTTTTTCCTAGTAGGTACAAGGCTGATTTTTCAGGATAGAAAATTCTGTCAGTGATGCAAAGCCCTGTGCTGGATATGTGGCTGCAAAGCTAAGATAATGTTCATGCCTTCAAGACACTCACAGGGTAGTGAGGAAACTGGACAGATAAACAGATTGCAAGAAAGAAGAGTTGTTACTCTGGGCAGAAGGACAGCAAGCGTAGCCATGGAGAAGAGAAGCAGGAGGCTGTCGTCAGAGGAACTATAATCAGCTCAGTGTGGCGGGAGCTAGAGGGCAAGGCCAGTGAGTGGAGTGATAGGTGGGGTAGGAGGAGGGAAGCCAGATTCTGGACAGTGTTATCATTGGAGGCCAGAGTGAGGACCTTGTCTTCCTGGCATTCAGGAGCCAGTGACATGTTTTAAGCAGAGGAATGTCATGGTCGTTTAGATGCCTTTAGAAAAGATCACTCCTAGTGCTGGCTTCTCGAGGATGGCTTTGAGAGGACCAGGTGGGCTTCTGTAATGGTCTGTCTACAATATGAAGGTCTGAAGTGGATGGTGGTGGTAGGGAATGTATTTGGAGGATAAAATCAGCTGGATTTGGTGACTGGCTGTGGAGCTATGAGGATGGTAGTTGAGGAGGACGAGTTGAGTGCGTCCCCCGTTTGTAGCTTTGGTTGGGGGAAACCTGAGTTCAGTGTCTATGGAGGATGTAGACTTACGAGTTGGCACTTAGGTGACATTTGATACCATTGTTGGAATAATGAGGCCACTCTTGGGGAGGGTCCTAGGGGGGTGAGCAGAGGCTGGGGCTAGGTGGACAGAGGAGGGAGGGGAGCCTGTGAAGGAGGCAGAGAAGTGGGGTAAGCAGACATGTGTAAGGAGAACCAGGCAATGTGGCACTGAAGCTCAGGGTGCATTGACATCAGTGGAGAGTGGTCTCCTGTGCTTCCTGGAGCCCAGAGATCCAGGAAGATCAGCATTGCAGAGCCTCGGCTCCGGCTGTGTTTGTAACTGGGCCCTGGCACCCTTAGGGAGAGCAGAATCAATTGTACTTGTTACTCTTGACTAATGCCAGGCTCTGTCCTACCCGGTCCTCTCCTTCCTGATCTGATGTCAGTGCCCCATCTCTCTCTTTTTTTTTTTTTTTTAAGTTGAAAGATCATGATAAACTGGATGGGGTACATCCCTTCTGCCCTCCAGTCAGAAGTGTGGCAGGACCCTGAGGCAGGTCCTAGGAAGCCCTCCGTGTTTCTTATCTCCACCCAGACAGGAGCTTCAGGTTCTCTGGGTAGCAGCAGCCCATCTCCTGATTGGTTTACAGCAATATAGACTTTAGGAAACTGTAAAAGTTACCAAGAAGAAAACAAAATTACCCTTCAAAGATGACCATTATGAATATATTAACATATTATCTATCCTCCTGACTTTTCTAGTCATATATTAGAATATGTCCATGTATATCTTTTTAAAATAATGAAATAACGCAATTGAGATAATAATATACAACCTCCCCTACTTTTTTTTTTTTTTTTGAGATGAAGTCTCACTCACTCTTGCCCGGGCTGGAGTGCAGCTGGCGTGATCTTGACTCACTGCAACCTCCGCCTCCTGGGTTCAAGTGATTCTCCTGCTTCAGCCTCCCAAGTAGCTGGGATTACAGGTGTATGCTACCATGCCCGGCCAATTTTTGTATCCTTTAGTAGAGATGGGGGTTTCACCATGTTGGCCAGGCTGGTCTCGAACTCCTGACCTCAAGTGAGTCACCGCTTCAGCCTCCCAGAGTGCTAGGATTACACACATGAGCCACCACACCCAGCCCCACAATATCCTTTAATCTTCAGTCCATGCCCATCTTTCCCTGCTTGTCCCAAGAATGTGTTTTATAGTTACTTCCTTTGAACTCTAATATAAACCAAGCTAAGGTCACGTACTGTATTTGGAAGTTGTTTCTTTAATGTTTATGCCTCCCCCTATTTTAAAACAAATTTCAATTCAAGCATAACAATTCAGTGACATGCACACATCGAACTATACAGCTCAATGAAGTATTACATATGGAAACTATAATTTTGCTTCCTGAAATTTTCGCTTAATGTAGTGAACATTTTCCCTCATCATTCAGTATTCACAAATGTAATGATTTGGGGCCACTTTTGCCTTTGTAAATGGAACAGATGTCATTGTGTTAATTTTTTAGTTGTGAGTGTGAGCCTGTCTCTGTTTCTTCCATTCTATCTTGGTCACTCCTGTTTGGCCAGGATAAAGAAGAAAACCTGTGCTTGGGTTCTAGGCACCGTGGCTCCTGATGGGGCACATAGGGGTTGATTTTAATTGTCTGTGTTGGTGTCCTTAGGCTACACTGAGGCGGCGCACAATGGCAGCTGCCAGATGCCTTTAGATTTAACATGACTGTGAGGGCAGAGTAGAAAACTATCTGCACTGAGCTGGTGTTGCCAGAAATGAAGAAACAGAAACCTAATGCAGGTGCAGAGCAGAGCTCTCCTTGGCTGCTTTGAACAGATTTCAGGGCCTCTGGGAAAGCACTTCTGTCTGGGAAGAAGCGAGATCACTGGAGGGTCATAGCCGGGGATTGATGATGCCACTCATAGCGAGATGCAGTGATCCCTTGGAATGCCCCATGTGATGCGGCTGGCACAGAGCCAGTCTCTCCTATCAGGGGCCGCATAGTTGGGCCTTGCTTGATCATACTTGGTAAAGAAGGGCATAGCAACTGTAGCTTCTCATACCTCCCCGGCATGGTGGAACATCTGGAGAAACATTTTGGACATCTACCAAAGACTGTCCTCATTTATTCATAACCTTCAGAATTCTGGCGTTTCCTTTTACTTCCCTGTTTCTGTTTCTTTGTTTCTGCTGGGAGCTTGTAGACTGTGCCCCTGTCTCACTGATTGAGGAAGAACTGGGAAATGTGCATCTGTATCACTTATATGAGTTTTGTGAGCAAACTTTTTTTGTTTTCCACTCAGCTGTATGTCCCTTTCTTGTAGGAAGATGCACCCAGAGGGGATTTTTCTTTTCCCAGGCCTTGGTGAAGTCCAATAAGTTGTATGCTCTGCTGTCTAGCATGCCTAGGAGGTACAGTCTGTCATGACCAGGGATATATGAAGGGCCAGGAAGTAAATATTTTAGGCTTTACAGTCCTCCTTGGTCTCTGTGGTTGTCATTTTTTTTTTTTTAAGCCCCAATGCTGAAAATGTAAAAACAAAGCTGGGTGCAGTGGCACATGCCTGTTATCCAAGCTACTTGGGAGGCTTTGGCGGGAGGATCACTTGAGCCCAGGAGTTTGATGCTGTGGTGGGCAATGATTGCACATGTAAATAGACACTGTACTCCATCCTGGGCAGCATAGCGAGACTCCATCTCCAAAAGTAAGAACAATTCACTTCCCGAGTGGGCTGCATTCAGCCTGCAGGATATTGTTTGCCAGCGTCAGGACATTACGTCTTGTGGCTGGGAAGAGCATTCATTTTGGACATGCAGCTCTGCTTTCTTCTAAGGCAGAGCTAGGAAGGGTTAGGGAACCTTGTCCAGAATAGGTACATACCCCTAATCCTTCCAGAGGTAGCTGGAAAGTCCTGGCCAAGGACCATGATATTACAACTTTTAAGCTTTGCCCATTCCGTTATCTTCCTTCCTTATTTAGTTGCACTAAAGGGAAAACTCTAAAAGGTAAAGGACTTAACATGCTGACATTTTGGAGGCAGCAAATAAGACAGTTTCTGGCAAGATGGTGGTTCATTCTGCTGTCCTTGGGCAGAGGGGTTGAATGTGGCAGCTGTTAAGGGGAGAGCAGAGCAAGCTGAGGTCGTGGGGCAGGAGGAAGAATGGAGGCCATGAGTCAGTCTGGCCAGAGAATGCAGTACTGGCAGGACTTCCTACACATCGTCCAGATATTGAAGGAGTCTATTGACAATTGCTTCCACCCTTTGCCTTTATCATCCTTAGGAATCCAGGAGTCACCCTTGGTCAAAACCCAGGACCAGAAGTCCTAGTTGAACTCATCTGCTCTCCAGGCAGAGCCACAGGTGTGCAGGGTTGGTGCTGACTCACATTTCTGTTTCCTCCTCCAGAGACATCTGAACAGCTGACCCCTGAGGAAGAGGCTGAGGAGACAGAGGCCTGGGCCAAACCTCTGAGCCAACTGTGGCAGAACCGACCTCCAAACTTTGAGGCCGAGAAGGAATTCAATGAGACCATGGCCCAGCAGGCCCCTCACTGCGCTGTCTGTATGATCTTCCAGACTTACCATCAGGTAACTCAGCCCCATGCACTCTGTTTACCCAGGACCAGCAATCAGAGGGAAGCTAGATTTGTTAGTATATAGCTTGTCAACATCCTTAGAATGTTGTCTTCGGAAAGGCCTCCTCTGCCCCCAGCATTCTTTGCCCCATCTGTGTATTGGTCAGTCTTCCCAGGCAGATAACCCAGCATTGTGGGTTTCAATTGAGAATGCTTTAGAGACGAGCTGAGGGTGGGCCTAGGCTTCCCTTTGCACATGGCACATGCACTCATCACAGACATCATTGTTTGCATAGCAATCTGCATTTTTGTTAGTCTAGTCCATGACTATTCCTGCGAAGTGGTTTGTGGTCCCGGCCAGTGTGGAGAACTGTAATTTCTTTCTTTCTTTTTTTTTTTTTTGAGAACTGAAATTTCTTTACCACAGTCTGAACTTCAGATGAAAAGCTAGATCCTCTAATGTTATCTTTCCTTTCTCATTGCCACAATGGGTGTTGCCAGTAGCAGAAGGAACTTGGGTAGAAGCAAGGGCCTGATATGTGAGGAGGGGCTGGGAAGCAAGGTTGCTGAGCTCAGCTGTGTGCCTCCTACTCTGGGGCTTCTGTGGCTTCATTGATGGATCTCTTTGGGTCCAGCTCTAGGATGCCAGGAAGGCATTCACAGCAGCAGGTGCCAGGAGACCAGCTCAGTCCCAGCTGGGACCTGCACAGGGTGGCAGGGGTAGGTAAGTGGTCCTTACCTGTTCTGGTGGTTAAAGTGGTCTGGCTGCTGCTGAGACTGGCAGGGCCCCAGATTCATGCTTGCTGAAAATGGAACCTCAGACCAATACACTTTGGATTAGGAACTCACTAAACCTTTCCCTTGACAAAAAGCAAAACCAAAGCCTTTGCCTGTGAGAGGAGTGAATGGCTGAGTTCTTACTATCAATAGATATACTAAGTAGGAGTTTCACAAATGACATAGACTCTGGGATTGACATGTTTCTGGGTCTCATCCTTAGAATGGCGGTGAAGGTGCCATCCAGCAGCAGAGCTGAGCGAGCAGATACTTGCAATCAGTATAGTTTGCCAAGGGAAGTATGTGGATATAAGTTCTTCCTGGGGGGACCCTGAGCCAGGAATCACAGGTGGGGCTCCAGCCATGTAACAGTGCTGCAGCTCAGCACTGCTGCTGACCTGCTGACAGGCATCACCAGAGGCAATCAGTGCTGGCTCATTAAGAGCATCTGCTCTGGGTGCTTTCCCCAGGTGGGGTCACCATACGGTGTAGCACGTAAGGGAGCCCACAGTAGCAGCCTACCTGCTAACATCTCAGTGCATTTTTGTCTTGTTTTGTTTTGAGATGGATTCTCAGTTTGTTACCCAGGCTGGAGCGCAGTGGTGTGATACCGGCTCACTGCAACCTCTGCCTCCCGTGTTCAAGTGATTCTCCTGCCTTAGCCTCCTGAGTAGCCGGGATTACAGGCATGCACCACCATGCCCAGCTAATTTTTGTATTTTTAGTAGAGATGGGGTTTCACCATGTTGGCCAGACTGGTCTCAAACTCCTGACCTCAGGTGATCCATCCGCCTCAGTGTCCCAAAGTGCTGGGATTACAGGCATGGCCTCAGCACTGCAATCCCACCTCGCCTGGCCTCTCAGTGCATTTTATTACCACTTGCTTTGGGAAGACTGAAATCCCAGTTGCCTCTTACCTGTTCCCTTTTCTCAGCTGTCCCCTAGGGGCCTTTGTTTGATGCTGCTGTGAGAAATTGAATTTGAGTCATTAGAGGTAACTTCAGTTAGCAGCTCTGGGATAATGGCTGTGCGCTGGCGAGCTGTAGCCATAGTCAGATCGTTAAGAGCCAGCTTTCTGCTGACAGAGCAGGTGGAAGGCTAAGAGCATAGGTGTGTGCTCACTGAGGTGTACACTTGTGCTTTCCCCTTAGGTTGAGTTTGGAGGCTTTAGTCAGAACTGTGGAAATGCTCCAGATTTGGCCTCCCAGAAGCAGAGGACCAAGCCATTGATTCCAGAAATGTGCTTCACTTCGACTGGCTGCAGCACAGACATCAACCTTTCTACTCCTTACCTTGAGGAGGATGGCACCAGCATACTAGTTTCCTGCAAGAAGTGCAGCGTCCGGGTCCATGCCAGTGAGTGCTGCTCACCTTTCTCTGTGTCCTGTCCAGGAGTATGGACCTGCTCACTGCAAGTCCTTGCCACGTACTGGCCTCCCAGTCCCTAAAAGGTTATTGCTGTGTTACTGGGGAGTTTTCTGCTGGTTGAATTTTTTACTGTGTCTCCAGGGGTCCTACTTGCACTAGTTATCTCTGTGCTATCCTCTTGGTTGCAGATAGCAGAAAGGGATTAGTCCCTGCTACTTACTAGGTTTTTGTATTAGTGAATCTATAGTTTTTGACTTTTTGAGACTTTGAGCCATACTGTACGCCTGAGTCCTGGGACTCAGACTAAAGAAAACTTGGTTTTCTGTGAAATTTGGTTGTAGCTTTGGGAGGTGGTATATGGAAAGGAATTGCACATTCACTTTTGACTCTGACCACTGGGTTTAATTTGCTCATCTTGGTGTCCCCGTTAGGTTGTTATGGGGTCCCCCCCTGCAAAGGCTTCTGAAGACTGGATGTGTTCTCGGTGTTCAGCCAATGCCTTAGAGGAGGTGAGTGTTCCTACACTGTTACTGTCTTCACTGCGAATCTTGGCACATATTCAGGGCCAGACGATTTCATGTTGGACTTAGTATTCCCAGCAATCTGCATAGGGCCTGGTACACAGTGATGTCAGAGAGCGAGTACTGTGAGGGTGAATCCTATGACAATGAGAGTGGCTGCCCACTTACGGAGTCTGGACGCTGTGTTTGCTCCATTGTGTAAGACCAACTAGTGGTGTTCCTGTGGAGGAACAATAACTCCCTTAAAACAATTTAGCCATTTCGAGTTGGAGCCTCAGAAAGGGGCTCAGATGATTCATTGTGCAACTTTCTCTTCATTGTACCCCCTGGAACCTGGCTGTACCTAGCCCACATAAGAAGCAGTCAGAGCCCTGTCGTGCCTCTAGTTCATGCAAAGTATTTTTCGTGACTCTGCTAAGAGTTGTTATTAGCAGTAACCGTGAAGAGGATTGTGTGAAGTCATGCGAATACTTGGCACACTTTAGCCCTGAGTCGCCTCTCTTCCAACAGGGCGTCCTGGTGCAGGGGCTGCCTGGGTGAAGCCCCAGATGCTGTTATGCTGCTTTCTTATGTTGAGGAGTTGCCCAGAGCAGGTCCAGGGGAGAGCAGATTGAATGTTAATGACTTGATGTTAACCACTTTTTCCTCCCTCTCTCTTCTTGGCAGGACTGCTGTTTATGCTCATTACGAGGAGGGGCCCTGCAGAGAGCAAATGATGACAGGTAAGTTTCCTGAGCCGTGCCTTGGAATGCACAGGCTCAGTTCTGAAGCATGCAGTGCCTTTGTGAGGGTACTAGCTGTTCTTCTGAATGACTGATGAGGACTTAGGAAGCACATCGTGTGGAGCTGGAATAGCATCTCCAAGACTCATTTTAAAAATGGAATGCTAAGGGAGCCAAGCAGCCCCAGACTTTCCAGCTCCAGCTGCTCCTCTGCAGCAGGGATGTCAGTGACATCCTCCTTTGAAGGAGCTAAGAACGGACTCATGAGAATACAAAGGCCGCGAAGATGATGCACAGGGACTGTGTGGGCTGGAGCGAGGACATTCACCTTATCACAGCTGGGGCTGGTGTGCAGAGGTGGCCACAGGCTAGCAGGCACTTCTCCACACGGCAGACTCCCTGGCTCAGACCTGCTGTTTGGAATGAGGCGAGTGTGCTCGAGGAGGACATTGAGGAGAGCTCAGACAGGCCCACCCGATACGGAACTGAATCTGCTGAAGTTTCTGGGCTTCTCAGCTGGTGGGCAGCTCGTTTTCATGGAGTGAATCTTTGTGCTTAGACATGTGTTTGCTCATTCTGAGGTGGAAACGTAAGCTCAATGAGGTTTCTGACCTGAAAGACCTGGCTGTCTACGGCATGGTGTATGCAGGTCAGTGCTGAGTATTCTGCTTCCAAGTAGAATCCTGTGGAAACTTGCAGCACATGTTTAGTCCAGCGCCTGCCCTCGGGAGTCCCCGTCATGCTGTCCCTGATAGATGGCTACTCTGCTTGCTGCTCCTGCTCCTTTAAAGGCACCTGCTGCCATTATTTGAGGTCACTGTGTTCCTCACAATCTCAGGATAGTGCTGGGAACATTATTTCTTATTTGGAGTGGAAATGGCTCTGCTTGAACCTCTTGCCTTTACCTGTGAATGCCTGTTCTGCCCTTCAGGGCCACACAGAACAAATCTGTTCCTACTCTAAAAAGACAGCCCCACCAGTACTGCGGACAGCTGCCACGAATCCCAGTACTGTCTGTTGTAGGTTTTCATGCAGCCTGGTTTTAAGAGTTTTCACCATTTTAGTTCTCTTGGTGCATGCTGGTTTCCTGAAATGTCTAAAACTTACTTTAATTCTTAAGGATGTCTGCTGAATAGACCTCTCAGAGTAAGCAGGGCTTGGGTCAGACTTTAAAGATTAAAGAGTAAGTCAGCTATGGAAAAGGGAACAGAAGGGAAAGGTCATTTCAGCCTGGGGTAGAGGTTTGGGCAGAGGCCAAGAGAGAGCTGTGATTATTGGCAGATTGGGGCACAGCCGGGGATATTTTCAGGAAGCACTTAGGTCCTGTGGTAAAGAGGTCTGCATAGAGCTCTCCAATTTATTCTCACTCCCTGAAACCTGCCACACACCATTAGCCTGCGGCTCTGCTCATTTTTCAACAGACAGTGAGTAAGTGGTGTAAGAAGTGTGATCCTGTGCTAACCTAGGGCACTGGGCAGTGGGCAGTGGCAGCAGTTGGGGTGGCACTGCTTCCACATACTCAGAGGAGAGACAGTTCCGGTTCTCTCCTTCCTGGGTCCCAGGCACGTGCTGGTGGAAGTCAGTGGTCACCCAGGTGAGGGAGGAAGCACTGCCAGCAGGCCCACATGAGAAGAGACGGCCACAGAACCTTGGGTCCAGAGGTGACTGAGGTAGCCTTTCCCTTTTGGCAGGTGGGTCCACGTTTCATGTGCTGTGGCAATTCTGGAAGCAAGGTTTGTCAACATTGCAGAAAGAAGTCCAGTGGATGTGAGCAAAATCCCCCTGCCCCGCTTCAAACTGGTAAGGGCTTGTAGACACTACATAATTTCCTGACTTACGAGGCTCTGGGTAGAAGAGAACAGTGACCCCTGTACCCCTTGGTTTTGGTTAGAGTTTGTGATTCTCACTCTGTGGTTAAATTCCTTAGTGGAGACTGGATGTGGTGGCTCATGCCTGTAATCCCAGCACTTTAGGGGGCTGAGGTGGGAGGACCATGAGGTCAGGAGACAGAGACCAGCCTGGGCAACTTGGTGAAACTAAAATATAAAGTCGCCTCTACTAAAAATATAAAATTAGCCAGGGGTGGTGGCACACACCTGTAATCCCAGCTCCTCGGGAGGCTGAGGCAGGAGAATTACTTGAACCTGGGAGGTGGAAGTTGTCGTGAGCCGAGACGGTGCCAGACCTGGATTAGAGCAGGCTGGTGTGTCCTCGTATTTTGGGAAGGGGCTGGTTCTTACTTGCTTGACTTTGCATTTGGGAGGTGAACAATAGAGGAAGCTGTAGAGTTAGGGACTTCCTGCAATCACTGGTTTTCTTCCCCTGTGCTACAGAAATGCATCTTCTGTAAGAAGCGGAGGAAAAGAACTGCTGGCTGCTGTGTGCAGTGTTCTCACGGCCGCTGCCCAACTGCCTTCCATGTGAGCTGTGCCCAGGCTGCGGGTGTGATGATGCAGCCTGACGACTGGCCTTTTGTGGTCTTCATTACCTGCTTTCGGCACAGGATTCCTAATTTGGAGGTAAGAGAGGGTGCCATTTTAGAATCCTCTTGACAGTTTTTGTGATCATTTTCTCTGTATGTTTTCCATTTATTGTGTCAGCAACTGTTTCCTCAAGCATTCTGCATTAGGGAGAGTGCTAATGAGTTAAGGGATTGAGAGACGGCTCCTGTCCATCTCCACTCCCTGCCTTGTACTCCATAATACAGTGTATTCCATAATACTTCGTACTCCATAATACTCCGTAATACTGAACTGCTTATAGTTGATTCCTTTTGATTATCTCTTTATTTGTCTGCCTCTCCAACAGGATAAACTCCTCAAGGGTCCATATCTTATTAATGTGAGCATCCCTATTACTTAACCTATTGTCTGGGCCATGCAGAACCTCTGAAAATGTTGAGACCTCCCAAGAGTTAACCATGAATTGCCAGACAGTAGAGATTTCTGCAATTCTCTGAATGGTAAAGCTTAGAGAAAAAGAGACATGTAATGTTAGCTAGAGGAGCTGTGAAGGGGTTTGGGTAGAAGGTAGCATTTGAAGTGGGTCTTGAACAATAAGAAGGAATTGTGTGCAGAGGCCGTTCAAAGCTTCAGAAACAGAATGAGCAAGTCATGAAGAATGACCACGAAAGACTGGTTATGGGAGTGTGACGGGGATGATGCTTGAGAGGCGGACAATGCCAGAGGATGGAAGCCCTGCCCCTCTCAGGACTCTGACCTCTCTTCATTGGATGAGGAGAACTTGTTGAATATTTTGATTCTGAATTATAGTTTGTGATAATCACTCAGGTGGTTGTTTGAAGAGAGGATTCAATAAGAATTTGAGGCAGGAAAACCAGTTAGCCTAGGACAGACGTCTGAAAATGGAAACACATAGGCAGGGCTTTGGGGTTGCATTTAACTTTGAGATCCCACAACAGGTAGAATTGATAGGGTTTGCTGACCCTCCTGGGTTGAGAAGGGGAGAGGAGGAGGAAAGGGGAAGTGAATATTGAAGATGACGGGAAGAGTGCTAATATGACAATGTTAGTCACTGCAATCAGGAACTGAGTTGAAGCAGTGTTGTTCTGCAAGGGAGAGAAAGGGGGATGAGAAAGAGAAAAGTAAATGCTGAGGTCGCTGGAGCATTCTGGAGAGTAAGTGAGGGTAAAGATTTGGCTATTAGCATTTAACAGCATAGTTAAATCTAGTTCCCATTAGAAACTGGGCTCTGGAGATTCCCAGCGGAAGGAGCAGGTAGCAGAGCATGAACTAGTAAAGCAGCTGAGAAAATGGAGCAAGCCAGTGGGAGGAAGGAGGGTCACATGCGATAGAGAAGGCAGGGCTGGTATGGTGGTCACTAAGTACTACAAACTGGAGTGTCACCATGAGGTAGTCAGGTCAGAAGCCAGACCATAGTTGGGGAAGGCTCTGCTGTCAGTGAGTTACAGTCTGATTGAAGAGATGATCATACAGGTTTGACAACAGTGTGGTAAATGCATACTCAAAGGAAGAACATGATAGATGACCAGCCCAGAAGGATGAACTTTTCACTCTGCCATTTGGGATTGTGGAAAAGTCCTGGTTGGCTGACTGCATTCTTTTTCATGAGGATGTTGAACATGACTGGTGGTCAGGGGTATAGTTAGGACCTTAGGAAGATGGGAACATATTCTGTGTGAGAATGAGACTCCGGAGTGTCTCAAGGGCCCTGCCATTGCCATCCCTGGTACCCTTACCATGCCCTTCTTATTCTGAACTTGCCCTTGATGTAATTAAAACGTGAGGTAGCTGAGACACAGCTATGATAGGGAAATAGGAGTTTTGTCATATACAGAATAATTATTTTGTGATAATCATTAGTATTCCACAGGCTTAAGTTGGCAGCTGTAGACTGTTCGTGCTATGAGGAAATTGGGGGGGGACTGTTGAGTCAGTATTTCTTTCACTGATTTGTTCTTCAAATATTTATTGAGCATCTACTATGTGCCAGGCAGTTTTAGGTGCCAGGACTATACCATTGAACAAGACAAAAAAGTCCTTGCCCTTCTGGTATATACAGTATAGTTGAAAGATACATAGGAAGCAAGTAAATACACAGTATAGCAGATGGTGAGAAGTGCAAGGATAAAAATTAATCCAGATAAGGGGAATGGAAGATTAAGTAGTAAGGAATGATGCCAATAAGTTGACATTGGAATGGGAGTCAGTGTGCAAGTAACCGGGGGAATGGCATCTCAGGTAGAAGAACCAGCAGTGCAGGAGTCCTGGGCGGCAGCTCGTGTGGCACACTCGTTCAGGGGAACAGCAAGGGGGGCCAGCATGGCTGGGGCAGAGTACCTGGGCAGGCTAGCAGGAGTGCTTGGACATGAGGCTGTCACATGCTTTGTGATCCTGTTTGCATCAAGGGCAAGTTCAGGATGAGAAGGGAATGGTGAGGGCACCAAAAATGGCAATGGCAGGGCCCTTGGAATGGGGGAGCAGTGTGTTGTGTGTAGCTGGAGACATTGTGCCCTAGCCCTGAGGGTAACGCTGGTGCTAAGATGTGGTGCAGCTTTGCCTGGGGGCCCAGACCTCGGGGCACCTATTAAGTCTCTCCTTTCATATTTTAATGTTTGTGTATATCTGAGATGCCTATGTAAGTAGGTGCTATTTGGTCACTTCCTATCAAGATCAGAGAAGTCCTTGTTGTTCAGAGAGTTTTGGGTAAGATACGGTCTAAGGGCCAGTTGTAGACTAGCTAAATTGATAGGAGGAGCCAAATTTATGGAGGAAAATGTACTGGTGTCTTCCAGTGTTCTGGCTGGGATGGTGGGTATCTGGAAAGGCTTGGTTTAGCTCCCATCTCTTCTCTCCTTTTTACTTTTACTTTCTCATGCTTATCTTTCCCTGATAAGAAGGAACTAATTGATCTTGGTCTCCACATGCCAGGCCTGCCAACTCCATGTGTGAGTAACCGAAGCCTATGTTTTTTTTCAGCGTGCCAAGGGGGCCTTGCAAAGCATCACTGCAGGCCAGAAAGTCATTAGCAAGCATAAGAACGGGCGCTTCTACCAGTGTGAGGTGGTCAGGCTCACCACTGAGACCTTCTATGAAGTCAACTTTGATGATGGCTCCTTCAGTGACAATCTTTATCCTGAGGACATAGTGGTAATATCTGCAAGGAGCTTCTTGAGCATTTTGGAATGGGGGATGTTTCTAATGTCTGGCAGACTGTGTGTATGCCTGCTCTTCTTAGCCAAGTCATGGTCCCATCACCTGGTTCTCAAACAGAAAGAAGCATTTGTACCAGTCTTTCCTTGCAAAAAAAAACTGCATCTTGCGAGGGTATGCTGTTTTCCTTAGAAGTTACCGGGAATCATAATTTTCTGTAATTCCTTGAAACCTGCATCTGTGGCAGTCTGAATTATCCTTGAGGGCATTCTATTGCAATAGTAGAGCCCAGGCTTTGGAATCAAATATGCCAATACCAGCTTCATTGCTTAGTAGCTGTGTGATTTTAAGAGAATTATCCAACTCTTTTTTCTACCAGGCCCTCTTAGTAGATATATAGAATCTGTTTTTGTCTCTTCACAGTGGAGGCCTTTAGGGCTAAGTAGAAACTGCCTGGAGATACCCCTAGCCTGCTTATGTTATTAACACCTGAGACACAGTGGTCCCACATGGATCCAATCCTAGGTCTGGCTTGGTATTGAGGACTTAGTTCAGGTTTTCCCTACTCCCACCTTGCCTTTTCACTTGGTAGACTAAGCACCAAAGTAGAGAGGAATGAAACCATTTTTTCATTTAACAAATCAGGTATTGGCCCATGTTTATACCACATTAGCCACCTAGTTGCTAAAAGGAGATTCCTTAGTTATAAGGTAGACAGACTTACAGTAAAGGTGACATTAGTAGTACTCATAGCAATAGTATAGCTATGATTTATTTATTTTTGAGACAGGGTCTCACTCTGACGCCCAGGCCGGACTGCAGTGGCACAGTCTCAGCTCATTGCAGCCTCAATTTCCTGGATTCAGGTGATCATCCCACCTCAGCTTTCCTGGTAGCTGGGACTACAGGCATGCACCGTCACACCCAGCTAATTTTTAAATTTTTTTGTAGAGATGGGCTTTTGCCATGTTGCCCAGGCTGGTCTCGAATTCTTGGGCTCAAGCAATCTGCCCACGTTGGCCTCCCAAAGTGTTGGGATTATAGGCATGAGCCACTATGCTCCGCCTTACTGTTTTGAGAGACCAGGTCTCACTGTCACTCAGGCTGAGTGCAGTGGCTGTATCATAGCTCACTGCAATCTCAAACTTCTGAACTCAAGTGATCCTCCTGCCTCAGCTTCCTACATAGCTAGGACTACAGGCACATGCAACCATGCCTGGCTAATTTTTAAATTTTTTGTAGCTACAAGGGTCTTGCTTTGTTGCTCTCAGGCTGGTCTTGAACTCCCAGCTTGAAGCGATCCTCACACCTTGGCCTCCCAAACCACTGGGATTACAGGAGTTTGAGCCACCACACCTGGCCCCTGCTGTAATTTGTTAAGCTGGTACAGTATGCCAGGCACTATGCTAAGTGCTTATTTCAAATATCTCTTTATCTTCTCATATTCACTCTGAGAAGTATATGGTTATTATCTCTAACTTACAGTGGTCTCAGGACTCTGTTTTCTAAAAGTTAGAGTATCCCAAAGAGCTTGTGTTTCTGTGGGTTATATCTAAAAATATTTAGTCTTATTAGAAATTAAAACAGGTTGATTTAAAATAATGCATTTTTTAGATTAAAAAGTAACTTTTCAGGCCGGGTGTGGTGGCTCATGCCTATAATCCTAGCACCTTGGGAGGCTGAGGCAGGTGGATTGCCTGAGCTCAGGAGTTTGAGACCAGCTTGGGGAAGACTATGAAACCCCCTCTCAAAAAAAAAAAAAAAAAAAAAAAAAAAAAACCAAAAAAGGTAACTTTTCTAAAACAAAAACAATTAGAAGAATGTCATTTTTCTACAAATCTCTTTAATGTCACTTCTTGATTTAATCTATTGTGATACACTGTTTAGGTTAAATTCATCCTTGCACAGATATGTAATTGGAAAAAGGAGAAGTTTTTTGTTTGTTTCTGTTTTTTGGGATAGGGTTTCACTCCCATCACCCAGGTTGGAGTGCAATGCAGTGATCTCAGCTGACTGCAACCTCTGCTCAAGTGATTCTGCTGTCTCAGCCTCCCAAGTAGCTGGGGACTACAGGCACTTGTCACCATGCCCAGCTAACTTATGATTTTTTTTTTTTGAGACAGTTTCACTTTTGTTGCCTAGGCTGGAGTGAAATGGTACGATCTCAGCTCACTGCAACCTCCTCCTCCCAGGTTCAAGCGATTCTCCTGCCTCAGCCTCCTGAGTAGTTGGGATTACAGGCATGCATTACCATGCCTGGCTAATTTTGTATTTTTAGTAGAGACGGGGTTTCTACATGTTGGTCAGGCTGGTCTCAAACTCCCGACCTCAAGTGATCCACCCACCTTGGCCTCCCAAAGTGCTAGGATTATAGGCGAGAGCCACCTTGCCTGTCCTCAGCTAACTTTTTAATTAAATGGGATTTAATTTTAGATGGGGTTTTGCAGTGTTGCCTAGGCTGGTCTCAGAACTCCTGGGCTCAAGCAGTCCACCTACCTCGGCCTCCCAGAGTGCTGGGATTACATCTGTGAGCCACCACATCCGGCCAAGAGAAGTATTTTAATAGTCTTTCAGGCAATTGTGATTATTATTCTCTGGTATCCACCAAAACTCAATGGAAGTAACAGCTTTGTTTGTTTGTTTGTTTTTAAAGAGATGATGTTTTGCTTTGTTGCCCAGGCACTTCCCGAGTAGCTGGGACTACTGGCATGACTGGCTATTTGTAGAAACGGGGTCCTGCCATCTTGCCCAGGGTTGTCTCAAACCCCTGGGCTCAGGCGATTCTCTTGCCTCAGCCTCCCAAAGTGCTGGGATTACAGGTGTGAGCCACCACTCCTGGCAGGTTCTTAAAAGTTAGTTGCAGTGTGGGATCTGAAAGGTCAGTGAACTTTTCATACCGTTACACTAAAACCCATTGGTCTCTTCTGAATGGATCTTTTACCCATGCATCCTTTTATAACATCTACGTTGGTCATTTAGAAAATATTGGTGCACTGGCCTATGGATAGCCTAGAAATATTGTTAAATATTATTAAATACTTCTAAAATTACATTTGTTAGTATCACTTATCATCATCAAAAAAGTTGCTGCTTCTCTGAAATGCTAATATTTGCTTGAAAGAGTGAATTTTATTATTGGCAACAGATACTGACTCGTGTTTTCCTTGACAGGACAGCGTTCACATCATCATTTTCAAGAAGATGTCTGCCAGATACCTAAGTCTGAATAACCATAGTTTGTCAGTCATTTTTTTTTCTTTTTAAAATTTTCATTTCGTAGATTTTTTTTTTTAAAGATAGGGTCTCGCTTTGTTGCCCAGCACCACTGCTGGAGTGCAATGGTGTAGTCACAGCTCACTGCAGCCTCATCCTCCTGCACTCAAGCAATCCTCAGCCTTCCAAGTAGCTGGGACTACGGGTGCGTGCCACCATACCTGGCTAATTTTTGATGTTTTGTAGAGATGGAGTCTCCCCTGTGTTGCCCAGGGTGGTCTAGAACTCCTGGGCTAAAGCGATCCTCCTACCTCTGTCTCCCAAAGTGATGGGATTATAGTCATAAGCCACCACTCCCAGCCCAGTCATAGTTTTCAAATAAAACTGTAATTCTGTGAACAAAGCAAGTAGTTCACAACTCTAACAACACAGATATATTTCTTTGAGACAACCAAAAGTGTCTTTTGAGGACTTAACACATGCACTCGATTAAAATTTAACAAAATTAATAATTTTTACTGCTTCATCAAGGGATATTGTTATATGCAACCGAGTTTTTACTCTTTTCTCCTAAATTATGAGTGTACAGTGCTGAAAAATGCAATAACAACTATAGTAGAGCTTGGGGTCAGTGCCTTCATTTGTGTGCAGGTGCCAGCAGTTGTACCTATCCTAGGTTTGACACTTATCACTATAAATGACAACACAGTGACAAAAGCGAATAGTTTAATATTATAAAAATAACTGGCCAGGCACAGTGGCTCACACCTGTAATCCCAGCACTTTGGGAGGCCAAGGCAGGCGGATCACAAGGTCAGGAGGTTGAGACCATCCTGGCTAACATGGTGAAACCCTGTCTCTACTAAAAATACAAAACATTAGCCAGGCGTGGTGGCACACGCCTGTAATCCCAGCTACTTGGGAGGCTGAGGCAGAATAATTGCTTGAACCCAGGAGGTGGAGGCTCAAAATTAGCCTGGCTAATTTTGTATTTTTAGTAGAGATGGGGTTTCTCCATGTTGGTCAGGCTGGTCTTGAACTCCCAACCTCAGGTGATCCACCCGCCTGGAGCTCCCAAAGTGCTGGGATTACAGGTGTGAGCCAAGGTCAGGCCACTGCATTCCAGCTTGGGCAACAGATTGAGACTCCATCTCCAAAAAAAAAAAAAAGAAAAAAAAAATTCTTATAGTTGAGTACAGTTCTAGCATTTCTTCATGGCAGAGCCCTGGAGAACCCTCAGAGGAACAGTTGAGGGAATGTAAGAAGGACTGTTGATTCTGGCACTTAACTCCTATGTTTACTAGGTTTATTATAGCTGGATTTTTTTTTTTTTGGAGACAAATCTCACTCTGTTGCCCAAGCTGGAGTGCAGTGGTGTGATTTCGGCTCACTGCAGCCTCTACCTCCTGGGTTCAAGCGATTCTCCTGCCTCAGCCTCCTGAGTAGCTGGGACTACAGGCGCATGTCACCATGCTCAGCGATTTTTTTTTTTTTTTTGTATTTTTTTAGTAGAGATGGAGTTTCACTGTGTTGGCCAGGCTGGTCTTAAACTCCTGACCTCGTGATCTGCCCTCCTTGACCTCCCAAAGTGCTGGGATTACAGGTGTGAGCGACCATGCCTGGCCTGGATTGTTTTCTTTTTTGTCACCTAGAAGCAGGAGAGGGCAGAGAAGGCGGGAGACTTTGACTTAGCAAGGTCTTTAACCATTAATTTTTCAGCCCCGAGAGAGCTGCCTTGCTCTCTAAAACAGTTACTTTGTCTTGGTTCACTCTTCCCTGAGTAGAGGACAGTTACCTTTGTGTACAGGTGGACCTTCCTTTCACCCTCTTTCCTTCCTCCTCAGAGCCAGGACTGTCTCCAGTTGGGTCCTCCTGCTGAAGGGGAAGTGGTCCAAGTGAGATGGACAGATGGCCAAGTCTATGGAGCCAAGTTTGTGGCCTCCCACCCTATCCAAATGTACCAGGTATCCAAAGGTTCTATCTTCCTAGGGAGTGGGGGGGTACTTGATTAATTCTGTACTTCCTCTTGAGCCAGAGGCGTCTTTGCTCTTGGGAGAACTAATATGTTGGCAACTCTTTCAGAGCTAGGAGTCTGCCCTGTGTCCATTCTGCCAAATGCAAAGTAAGGTAGTCCTTATTTTAGTATTCTAACTCCTTCATTGACTGCAGGAGACTGCCATTGTGCATGGTGGACCAGGGAAAGAGTCAGGGATATCCTAGCCAGAAGGCCTTTGTTTCCTTGGTAGGTGGAATTTGAGGATGGCTCACAGCTTGTGGTTAAGAGAGATGATGTATACACGCTGGATGAAGAGCTTCCCAAGAGAGTCAAGTCTAGACTGGTGAGTATTTTCTGTGTGTCCCTAGTTCCTGTCTTAGAGGGAGGGAACAAGATAAGGATGCATCCTTTTGTATTTTTCTTGGAGTAGCTGACCACAAAGTGATTTTTTGGCTTGCTGTTCTTCTATAGTCAGTAGCCTCAGACATGCGCTTCAATGAGATTTTCACAGAGAAAGAGGTTAAGCAAGAAAAGAAACGGCAACGAGTTATCAACTCAAGATACCGGGAAGATTATATTGAGCCTGCACTATACCGGGCCATCATGGAGTAGGTGCTTCCAGGGTCCAAGAGATTCCCAGCCATCAAGGCAAGAGCACTCTGGGTTCCACAGCACAGCAGACACGGAACTCTGAAGTCTCTGAAAGTGAAGTTGTAAAAGAAAAGGAATGAAATAACCGACCCATCATCTTCTCACCCACCCTCATTGCATTCTGCTGTAGTGAAAGGACAAGCTGTTTCTGGGCACGTGGCAGCAGTCACTGATCTCCCAGCTGAGGGGCTGAGCACTGGAATGCTGTGGCTGCACTGGCTCCAGTCCATAGAGGGATCAACTGTGCTGGCTGGACTGGCTGCCCTGTTCCTGATCTAGGACTTAGCTTTGTAACTATCACCTGCACCGACTAGGCTGAGGTGCTGGTACTTGCCCCAACCCCCCACTTTTGTATTTATGTATGTATGTATGTATGTGTGTGTGTGTGTGTGTGTGTGTGTGTGTGTGTGTGTGTATGTATGTTTGGTCTGGACCAGCTTCTGCCAGCCCCTGGCCTTTACTTTCTTCCTTGCCTATGCAGGGCAAACAAAATGTGAAATTCTGCCCTCAGCTGAGCTGAGTAAGGGCTCCTGAGGGTTGGCTTGAGATGGGTGTGGCATCTGTCCAGGCCTCGAACAGCCTCAAGACAGTGCTGGCAAAGCTGCAGTATTGAGATGCTAAGGAGCTGATGCCACCTCTTTGTCTTCCCCCTGAAGGAGAACATGGGGGATAAGGGTGTGTGCCCACAACACTCTAGGTGCAGAGCCCCTGTGGCACAGTATTAGAGGGTGTGAGTGGGATTACCATGAAGTGGGGGATTTTAATGATGGAAGCAGGCAGAGCCTGGTGGGTGATTCTGTCAACAGAAAATTGCAATCATGCAGGGGCTGGGAGGGTTAGGATGAAAACCTGGGGCCATTGGAGGCCCACTGTGGGTGGGAGGGAGCTGATTTTGGGGTGGGGGTGGGACAAGAGGGCAATACTGAAGGGGTTAAACAGGTTTTTGCTCTTCATGCATTTGTTTGCCTGGGCCCAGGATTGGAGGGCTTCACACCAATACCCTGTGTATACAGAATCAAGATTTATAATACTTCCCCTTTTTTGTTACGTATGAACACTATAAACCAAATTATTTTGAAAACTGGTGCATCACCTTGTCCTTAGCAATAAAATGTGTTGAGCAGAGGATTGGCTGTCTGCCCCAAGGAGCCCAAATGGCTCAAGTCAGGCTGGGGGGTATCTCTAGACTCATAAGACACATCAGTAAGGCAGTCCCTATTAAGTTCCAGAGAGTGGGTCCTTTCGTTGTCAGGCTCTGTATTCGGCCAAGTATGGTGGGTCATGGGGAAGAGGGACACTTCTGGCTCTGAGTACCTCTTTGTTGTGCTTCCTCTGCCTTAGAGTTGGGCAGGATGAAGTAACAGAGAAAGCACCCAACCAATTAATTCTCTAAACAGAGTAGCTCACTGCTGCCGCATTTGATCTGTCTTCATTGAGCTGGCCTAGGTTCATGCCAGCATCTGTGTTCTATACAAATTGTGGAACCAGTGTGAAGGACGGGGTGCATTTTATTTAGGTGCTTGAAAAGCAAGGGACTCAACCTCCAGTGGGATCCTAAGATTGCTCTCCAAGCTGTCTAGTTGGTGAGAAGCTTCCCTGGAGGAAGACCCAGTCCCCTTTGCCTGGTGGGTCCCTGAGTTCAAAGTGTACAAGGATGGGAGTCATAGAGCAGGGGAGGGGCAATGAAGAGGTGCAGGACTTGGGTTCCCTGGAGCTGCTCCAGCTGGCTCTTGGACAGCCAGGCACTTCCTGTGGCATGGCCCTGTCCAGGTGCAGGAGAGGCTTGGGTCAGCTCAGCTATTCTGGATGCTTATGTCCCTGGGGGTTGAGAGGTGGTTGCTACTTGGAATCTCATTGTAGAGAAGGGAGGTGCAGGAGGTGATGCTTTTCTATGTCAGCTCCCTCCTGGGGCCTAGAGAGGGAAGCTGACTTTTTTTTTGCCCACACTTCACTGGGATTCCCAGGGGATGTAGCAAGGGAGGGTGGCCAGAACCAGGCCTTAAGAGGATTGGTGAGAGCACAATCCACTAATCCTTACGCCTTTGGAAGAGGAACACTTCACCGGCCTTTTTACACAGGGCCCCTGCCTCTCTTGACCTCACTGCTTCCGGGGGGTTGGTGCCGGGTTTAATCCCAGCAGAGTTCTTACTCAACAGCTGACCAGTTTTCCAGAAACTGCACTTATTTTGGTTAACATAACTCTTAGGAAGCCGAAACTCGATCCAAATCATACAGACCGGCCTGTTCTCTCCCTTACTGGCTGCCTATGCAGTCAGGCCGACCTCAGAGAACTGGCCCCAGCCAAAGGCCGTACTTCCCCGGCCTGCCAGCCCCTTCCTGCCTTAGGCAGCTCCTACCAGAAGCCTTTGTTAGGGCAAACTTTCTTCCCTTAGTAAGGTAGGGCCTTTGGTTCCAAGGTTGTAGTTTAGAGACCTCCACCCAGGCTTTGTTGAGGAATTAAGTTTGAAATTCTGCCCCATGGGGGATAAAGCCAGGGCTCAGCCGCAGGAATGAAAAAGTGGAGTGGGAAGGCTGCAAAGTGTATGTGGGGCCTGGAGGCCCTGTGCCGTGCCCGGACTAAAAATGTTCTGCCAGTCTCTTAACGCTCATCTTCGTGCCCCCTTACCCACCAGGGGCCCCGGAGGTCCGAAGCTCTCGGCCTCAGTGAGTGGACTGGCTGCGCTCGTGACTTGGAGGGCGAAAATAAGGCGTCCCTCGGCGTGAAGTGGCCGTGACCACCCTAGCACTTTCCGTTCCCCGCGCGGGCGACAAAACAGGCTCTCAAGGGGACTGTGCGTCCCTCTGGGTCGTGAAGCCGGGGGAGGAGGGTTCCTTCTAGACTGCCCGACGTGCCCGGGAAAGCCATACGCGCCGAGCCTCACGCCCCGCACGTGCCGCAGCACTGGTCCCACTGTAGGCGGGATGGGCGGGCCGGCAAATCCGTGGCTCCTGCGCTATTGGGCCGCTCGGGGCAACGCAGCTCCGCATTGGTTAAGCCCTTGCTCCGCCCGGCTTCCGCGCGCTCATTGGTGGCAGGCGCCCGACCGGGTCGCGGCCGCGCGCTCCGCCTGCCGCTGCGTCCCCCACTATGGCGGCGCCCATGCAGCCCATCGCGTCGTGGGCGCCCGCCGGGTCCCCGCGGCTGTCGCCGCTCCCTGCGCCGCCGCCTCCGCCTTCCTGCCCCGCGTCGGGCCGGGCGCCACCTACGCCCTGTCTCCCTCTCTGCTGTGGTAAGGTCCTGCCCAGTGCGCTTCGGGGCGAGAGGGCTGACTGCGAATAACGGTCGCCGCGCCGCCCCGCCCCTCCCCCGCCGGCCGCGGTTCCCGGGCTGGGCGGGGCGCGGAGCCCGCGCGTTAGTGCCCGGGAAGGAGGGTTCGGGGTACGGCCCAGTAGTCCTTCGGGCTGGGGGCCCGGTACCTGGATGACCTCGCCTGGGTGGGGGCTGCGAAGCTTGTGGGAAAGCCTGGCCGGACGCAGGCCAAGCGGTCTGAGGTCACCTCCTTGCGAGACCCCGCAGCACTGCGCACCTTGGCGCAGAGCACGGACACGGTCATTCGGTCCCTGCTGGGGGAAGAGGAAAGAAAAGTCCAGGGGAGCGCCTGAGCGGGAATCGGCAGCGTATGGGTAGCGGTTGTCATTGCTTACTCCTCTAGCGGGGGGCCAGAACCCGGGTCAGTTTGATCCGCCAAGTACGCCTCTCTTGCTTCCTTTCCTTCTGGCACTTTCCCCCGTTGTCTCCTCGGTGCTTTTGCTTGCAAGAGAAAATATCTCAGTGAGGACAGCAGGTTTGATTAGGAGAGTGTCCCATGAACATTTGGATCCCTTTTACAAAAATGCCCATTTTTATGATTCCTCAGTACGCCTCGTTTTTGTTTGTTTCCTTCACGTTAAGAGGAAGGAATGAAATTTGAGAACCGAATGTAATTAATTGTGGAAGGGACCAGTGAAGGCAGGTATTACCTCAGAAAGTAAAATACTCAAACTTTTCAGTGGTTGTACTGTGAATTATAGATAGTTGGACATGAAGGTAGGAAAAAACTCTTACTAGGTTACTAAAAGTAAGATAGTTCCCATGACAAATTAGGTTGTTTCTACCTTAGAATTGTCGTCTAGAGATGATCACTGAAATGTTTGGTGTACTTTAAAGTCAACACGGGATTAAAAGGAAGCTGGCATAGAAATTTATAGCCAAATGATATTTTCAAATAATCTCTTAAGGCAACAATAACTCCTTCTATGATTAGAGATTCTTAACTCCAGAATATTTTGAGATATTAAGTGGTGAATCTCTCCATTTCACATGTCTAAATGTCTAACCATGGCTTAATAAAAATAAAATATTAATGATGAAACGAGACATTCATGTTCTTAGAGACTAATAGACTTTGTATCAATCAAATGGAATGCCTCTTGAATGCATATTTTATGCAAGGCATTGACTGAGGGGGAAACTCAAAACCATTTAAGAAACTTGTTCTAATGGGCCTATAATATAGCTGAGGGAATAAAGCACACACATGACAATAATAACTATGATATGGTCTCTAGAATTCTAAGACAGTAGGTGCTATGAGAAACCAGGAAAAGGAGAAATCCATGTGTTTGAGGAAGGTGTCATTGGGAAGCTGAGGCTTGAATTGGGCCATGAAGAGTGGGTAGGCCTGGCTGGATGCAGAAGAAGAAGTGAGCAGATGAGAAAGTGAGCATGGTCAAGGTGCAGGGGAACCTGAGATGCTCGTGGGTGGTTCCACGGGGTTTCTCAGCAGAAAAAGCAGGATACGAAGTTGCACAAAAGGTAGGTTGATGGCATTAATGCTAGAGGTACCTTTGTCCTGTATAGTGCAAAGAGTAAACAAGTAGTAGAATTTACTTCAAAGGAAGTTGGAGCTAATTACAGAAATACAGTAACACTTTACTTGACATTGTCACTTTTCTTGTTCTTTTTTCTTGAGACAGGGTCTCCCTCTGTCACCCAGGCTGGAGTGCAGTGGCGTGAACATGGCTCACTGCAGCCTCGACTTCCTGAGCTCAGGTGATCCTCCCACCTCAACCTCCCAAGTAGCTAGGACCACAGGCAGGTGACCTGGCCAGTTAAAAAAAATTTTGCAGAGACAGGGTCTTGCCATGTTGCCCAGGCTGGTCTCAAACTCCTGGGCTCAAGAAGTTCTCTCACCTCAGCCTCCCCATGTACTGGGAATATGTACATGAGCCACCACACCTAGCCCATTGTCACTTTTCTGATTCACCTCAGCTACTTGGAATAACAGTTCTCTCAACCCAGAAGCTGCACCTCAAGTTTATTCCTACTTTTCTTTTTTTCTCCCCTGTGTTTTGGTTGGGTGCCAGGTCTTGTTGACCCTACTTCCACACTGTTTCTGGCATCTGCTTCTTTTTTTTTTTTGAGACAGAGCCTCTCTCTGTTGCCCAGGCTGGAGCTAAGTGGCCCCATCTCAGCTCACTGCAACCTCTACCTCCCGGGTTGAAGTGGTTCTCCTGTCTTAGCCTCCTGAGTAGCTGGGACTGCAGGAGTGTGCCACAACACCCAGCTAATTTTTGTATTTTTAGTAGAGACAGGGTTTCTCCATGTTGGCCAGGCTGATCTTGAACTCCTGATTTCAAGTGATCTGCCACCTTGGCCCGAAGTGCTTGGATTACAGGTGTGAGCCACGTGGCTTGGCATCTGCCTCTTTTCACTCCTACTGTCATCACACTGATTTGGGGCTATTGGATCATTCTTGTGAATTACCACAGAAACCCCCTGACATTTTTTTCCTTCCTCCCAACTATCATACATACTGCCTTCACTTCCAAGTTTGTTACTTCTCCAGCCAGGACTTTGAATGGCTCCCCCGTTGTCTGTTGGTTAGGCACAGACCAGCCTGGCATGGGCAATATGAACAAAACAAACTCATTTCTTGCCATTCTCTTATATTTTCTAGGTCAATGGAACTATTTGCTGTTTGTGCTCCATATCTTTGCTCATGTTGGCTTTTTCTATCCTAAATAACCTCCTTGACTCTACTTGTTCTAATGTAAGTTTCAGGGCCATTTGATAGGGAAATTCCTTTGTGACGCTTGTCTGTACTTTTCTCCCCATCTAAATGAGATGTCTCTCTTCATTAAGTTTAAAGTTTAAACCACCGTAACATTAGAGTCTGCCTTTTTGCAATAATTGCCTTAAATCCTGCTTCTACCCACAACACAAGTCTGAAGCTATTTCAAGACATAGACTGTCCTCTTCATCATCCAACTTTGTACGTAGTAGGTACTTGGCAAATATATTTTATATTGAAAATAGCTTTGAACCAGGATGGATGCAAAGAGAATTCTTTATGCAAACAAAATGTTTGTCATTAAAATCTATAAATAAAGTAGTTTATGTGAGAGAATCCCTTACTGAGAGATCTGTTGTATTGGTATGGATAGGTTGGATTAGGCTGCATTGACCAAAACCTCAAGACCTCAGTGGCTTAACAGAACAAAACTTGACTTCTCATTTGTATGACATGTCCAGCGTGAGTGTAGAGGAAACTCTTCACGGTCACTCAGGGACTGAGGCTGATAGAAACTCCATCTTAACATGGTACTGCCATGACCATTTTGATTAAATGAAAAGACAGTGGTCAGGTGGACACTGGCTTTTCAAGTTTCTGTCCCACTATGGCACATGTCACTTTCATTCACATTTTCATTGGCCAAAGCAAGCCACATAGCCATGCCTAACTTTAAAGAAGGTTAGAGAATTTCAGTGTTAGCATATGCCTGGGAAGCAAAGAGCCAGAAATATTCGGTGAATAGCACTAATGACTACTACCTCATCTGTGGTGTCACAGCCCGTTGAAGATTAGAGGTAGCACATCAGATGGGCTGCTAGAGACAAACATATCAACAGGAGCAAGGAGTAATAGCTCTAACTAGGCATGGGGTCATGGTGGATTCAGAGTCAAAACTCTTACAGGCACTTGTAAATGCTTATAGGCCAAGGCTGTTGATACAAGGGCAATCTATTACATCCCAGTAATAACACGGTCATTCCTGAGGGGGTGACCTTTATAAAACTTAGTATGTTACAGCATTCTTACTAACAAACACAGGAATGGTTCTGAGAGAGCAAAAAAAAAAAAGTTAAATTGTATTCAACATATTCAATTTATAAGAAATCGGGAAGTGTGTAATAATTTTAGGTGCATTTTCACTCAAATGGTTAAAATTAAAAAATAATCGGCTGGGCTTGGTGGCTCACGCCTGAATCCCAGCACTTTGGAGGCTGAGGCGGGCAGATTGCCTGAGCTCAGGAGTTCACAACCAGCGTGGGCAACATGATAAAACCCTGTCTCTACTAAAAAATTAACAAAAAATTAGCCAGGCATGGTGGCGTGCACCTGCAGTCCCAACTGCTTGGGAAGCTGAGACAAGAGAATTGCTTGAATCCGGGAGGCAGAGGTTGCAGGGAGCTGAGATTGCACCACTGCACTCCAGCCTGGGAGACAGAGCAAGACTCCGTCTCAGAAACGTAATAATCTTAGTTTAACCATACTGGTTTAATTGAAGCTAGCAAACTTGGTATTTGGGGGAGGAGGTTTTACTTTTGACAGGCAATAGAAACAGTGCTGGTTGGAGCCCTGGTTCAGGAGACAGATTTGGGGTCAGATCTTGGCTCTTACACTATTAATAGTTGTCTGACATTAAGAAAGAATCTTATTTTTGAGCCTAAGTTTCCTCAGCAGTGAAACGCATGGAGCAGTTGTGAGAATTAAGTCAGTTCATCTAATGTGCTTTGCAGGGCACATGGTTCAAAGTAAGCACTCATGATCAGAGTGCTTCTAACCAGCTGCAGCAAGGTTAGAAGAAACTTTTGAGAAATCAGGTAAAGAGCCCTCAGAGATACATACAGGTAGAAGGGTTCCCCTGTATTTTTCCGCCTTTTTTCTCCCTTGGACAGCATCCCTACTATATCTTATTTCACATTTTTCATATTTTCTGTGATTGTATACATTTCTGTCTCTCCGACTAGATCAGGTGTTCTCATCATTCCACAAATGGTACTGAACATGAGCTCTGCCAGGCTCTGTGCTAGGTGGTGGCTTCATAGGTATGAAGGACACGTCCCTGGCCTCAAGCAAGTAAACGGCAGTTAGAATACATTATAATAAGGGCTGTAATTGGGGTTCTTGTAGAATCTTCTAAAAGGGCACCTGATATCGGAGGGAATATGAATAGTGGTTTTTTGGGGAAGTTCGCATCTGACCTTACATCTTGAAGAATCAGTAGTTATTAGCTGGGTGGATGTGGGTTTAAAAGGCTTTTCACACAGGCAACAATGTGTGCCGTGGCCTAGAAGCAAAGAATGTGGTTACATCCTGAAGACACTGGTGTGGCAGGAGTACAGTCTTTTTGGGGAGTGTATGGGAAATGAGGCTGAAGAAACCGGTCAAGAATAGACTGTGAAGGTTTTCGTGAGTTCTGGAGTTAGAGCTTTATCCTGAATGTGCTTAGGTGCCACTGAAGGATTTAAAGATAGAAAGTGACTTTATCAGTTTCGCCTTTCGGGAACATCACTGTGTGGAAGAGGCAGAGTAGTAGCTATCCTATTTCCCCGACATGGGGAATTCTGAGGTTTGCAGCCATAGTACCATGCCTACTACACAAGAGTCATAAAATATTTATGCAAGATGAGAGGTTGGAATGAGGAGGTGAGACTGGACAGAGGATAGTTACTGCTGCAACATGTGAGGGGCATGCCTTGTGCTTCCTAGGGCTAGGTGAGCACAGACCAGGATTTCAGTCATAGCCTCACCTGTTTCTATTGTGTCACCTTGGATAGGCTTCAGAATCTCCTGTCTTCTTGGTTTTCCAGTTGGGAATATGTGGATAAAAATTCCTACCTTGCAAGGTTGCTCTGACGATTGGAGGGAGCAGATGTAAAAAGCCTGGTCTTGTGCTATTAGTAGATACATAAAAATAATAGTTTAGTAATAACAATAGTTGTAATATTTCTTTTTTTTTTCCTTATTCATACTCCTCAGTTACAAGCAATAGTTGTAATATTTCTAATGTTTAGTGTATTACTTGGTTCATGGTTAGGTGATCATTAGCCTTAAATGTCACCATCTAAAGATGCCAACATTGTGCAATTTTTTTTTGTTTTCTGTTTTTTTGAGATAGTGTCTCACTCTGTCACCCAGGCTGGAGTGCACTGGCATGACATGATCACGACTCAACCTTCCAGGCTCAGGTGATCCTCCCACCTCAGCCTCCCGAGCAGCTGGTACCACAGGCACACACCACCATGCCCAGGTAATTTTTTGTATTTTTTGTAGAGGTGAGGTTTCACCATATTGCCTGGGCTGGGTCTCGAGCTCTTGGGCTTAAGCAGTCTGCCCGCCTCTGCCTCCCCAAAGTGCTGGGATTACATGCGTGAGCCACCACACCTGGCCATGTCGTGGTTTTAATTTATGCATTTATTTTATTCTTTTTCTCACCTTTATGCTAACAAGGATATGCATTTTAAGTGATTGATGATGCTGGGCTGGCGTAGGAATTACTCTGAGATCAAGAAGAGAGAGTTGATAAGAATACCATACAGGCTGGGCATGGTGGCTCACACCTGTAATACCAGCACTTTGGGAGGCCAAGGCGGAAAGATCACATTAGGTCAGGAGTTCGAGACCAGCCTGGCCAACATGGTGAAACCCCGTCTCTATTAAAAATACAAAAATTAGCCAGGCATGGTGGCGGGAGCCTGTAATCCCAGCTACTTGGGAGGCTGAGGCAGGAGAATTGCTTGAACCTGGGAGGCGAAGGTTGCAGTGAGCCGAGATCGCACCATTGCTCTCCAACCTGGACGACGCGTGAAACTCCATCTCAAACAAAACAAAACAAAAAACATACACATTTAAACATTGTTTAAATGCCAACAGTTTATATGGCATTTAGCTATTTCCAGCCCTTGCTCAGACTGACACAAGTATGTGCACCCATTTGCTTGCCACTGATGTGACCATAATATAATCACTGCATGGAGTTGCTGAAACATGCACACTTCTGCTCGGCCTGTCCTTGACTTTTTTCCCCTTGAAATTTTGGTCCTCCTCAGTCATCTGAGGATTTTTTTTTTTATAAAGACGGGGTTTCACCATATTGGTCAGGCTGGTCTCAAACTCCTGACCTCAGGTGATCTACCCACTTTCACCTCCCAAAGTGCTGGGATTACAAGCATGAGCCACCCCACCCGGCCTCTTCTCATGACTTTTTAAAAGATGATATTTGAAGTGTAATTCCTATTTATTCTGCATTAGGTTCTTTATCTGGTCATCCTGGCTTGACACGAGTTCCTTTATGAATTCCTGGAGCACTTAATTTGTTACTCTGATTAAATGTCATCGACTGCCTTGGCTCATTATTTGTCTATATACCATAAATTTCTTCTTCCTTGATGTCGGTTTTTCTTGCAAAGTAATTGAAAGGTGGCATGTTTATATATTTTTGACACAGCTTTAAAATTCACTGAAACTTTTTGTTTGGAATATGTTAAACAAGTCAGGAAATTCTGTTTCTGAGAATTTAAAGTATGTAGCAGAGGATCTCAAACTTTTTGGTCTCAGGATTCCCTTAAAGTTGAAAAATTATTGAGTATTCAAATAACTTTCATCTTTGTAAGTATTGTTTGTCAATATTTAATATTTTAAAAATCACTGGCCAGGAGTGGTGGCTCACGTCTGTAATCCCAGCACTTTGGGAGGCTGAGGTGGGTGGATCACGAGGTCAAGAGATCAAGACCATCCTGGGCAACATGGTGAAAACCCGTCTCTACTAAAAAATACAAAAATTAGCTGGATGTGGTGGTGTGCGCCTGTAGTCCCAGCTGCCCGGGAGGCTGAGGCAGGAGAATTGCTTGAACCCAGGAGGCGGAGATTGCAGTGAGCTGAGATTGTGCCACTGCACTCCACTTCAGCCTGGTGTCTGGCGACAGAGGAAGACTCTGTCTCAAAAAAAAAAAAAATCACTGAGTACAAAAAAATAAAATATGTTCATGGCTGGGCACGGTGGCTCACACCTGTAATCCCAGCACTTCAGGAGGCTGAGGTGGGTGGATCACTTGAACTCAGGAGTTTGAGACCAACCTGGGCAACATAGTGAAACCCCATCTCTACCAAAAATACAAAAAAATTAGCCAGGCATGGTAGCACATGCCTCTGGTACCAGCTACTTGGGAGACTGAGGTGGGAGGATGATTGCCTGAGCCTGGGAGGCAGAAGTTGCTGTGAGCCAAGATCATGCCACTACACTCCAGTCTGGGGGACAGAGTGAGACCTTGTCTCAAAAAAGAAAAAGTTCAGCCTGGCAACATAGTGAGACTATATCTCCAAAAAATCAAAAAATTAGCCAAGCATAGTGGCACATCCCTGTAGTCCCAGTTACTAGGGAGGCTGACAGCAAGATTACTTGAGCCTAGAAGGTTGAGGCTGCACTAAGCTGTGATCATGCCACTGCACTTCAGCATGGGTGACAGTGAGATCGTGTCTTGAAAATCACAAGGACCCACAAGCACGCATGCTGTTATCTGTGAGAACTGTCGTGGTCACCTCATCATGTTATGTAGCCTTTAGAAAAATGCTGGACCCTCACAAGAGACCAAGAGTGAACAAGGCAAATAATGCCTTAGAATTATTGTGAAAATACTTCTAAACTCATGGACCCCCTGAAAGAGTCTTAGGGACCCTTGAGGCTTCTTGGACTACACTTTGAGAACTGCTAGTATGTAGATAAGAGTTTTATGTGACTTTTATATCCTTTTGGTAACAACGTAAGGATGGAAACATTAAAAGTGTTTATTTTCAAAATATACTCAACATTGTTTCCTTTAAAAAACAGCAAGTTTCCTGCCTTTGATAATATTAGTGGCAAAAACCACAGTTACTTTTGCACCAACCAAAATAGATGTTTATCTTGGAAGGGCAGTTGTGTGTATTTTAGGAGTATCTTCTAGGTGCCATGGTGCTAACATTTGCCATCCCAGGAAAGGTCAGCAAACTGAGAACAACAGCATTTTTGTAGAAGAAAAATAAGTTACTGCTCTTTAAGTTCTAGAAATCTTGTGAGTAGTTGGCCAGATGACAACTGGAGAACTTCTTCCTGGGGCAGGTTTCAGAGTTTCTTGCTGTCTCACTGTCAAGTTTAGTTATGATCCTATTTAAAAGATCCTATTACGCGCTTGCTTTGGCAGCACATACACTAAAATTGGAACGGTACAGAGATGAGGATGACACACAAATTCATGAAGTGTTCCACAAAAAAATCTTTTTAAGATCCAGTTTTTATGAAACTAACCACATTGATGTCATCTGTACTGCATGAACCGTACTACATTAGAACGTGAATGGGCGAGTAGCGGCACCACATGTTCCACGCTGTGGAATTCTCACACTTCCTGAGGAGTCTTCCTGAACCTCATGTGCCACAGACATCTGACTTACGGACTGCATGAGGAGGCCTGTGTCCATGAAATTAAATACCAGAGAAGTTTATAAATAGGAGTCATGGTATTTTTCTTCCAATACCCTGCTGAATCACTTTGAGTGCCCTTTGAGGGGTACATCCCCTCTTTGAGGGCTAATGGCCCGGGCTGTTATAATGCCCTCTTCTTGCTCTGTGCTTAGCCTTCTCCAGTCTATCCTCCATATTGCCACACGAGCAGTCTTTCTCAAACATAGATTTATGTCATTTCTCTATGTATGTGGTTCCCCATTGCCAGTGGGATAAATATCACTCCTTAGCATGGCTTACAGTGTCTCTCCTGCCCTTCTGCTTCAGCTTCCCAGAGTCAGTTTAATTCAGGCAACGCCCCTGAAGCTTTACCTGAGCCTCCCAGACAGTTATTAATTGCCATAATCTCATAACATCTGTTCCTTGTTTATACCATAACTGCACATATCACCTTGCTCCTTGAGGGCAGGCATCACTCCCTGTGTGTCCATTGCTTTACTCAGGTGTGTAATAATAATGGCTTTTGCTGGCACTGATAAGATGGCATAGCTGCCAGCATAATTCCAGCATAGTTACTTTGCAATAGTCCAGCATAGTTTTTCTAAAATATGTCTTTCCTTTCTTAAAAAAAAAAAAAGAGCAGATAAACAATATGGAACTACTGCATAGGCCTAAAACATGTAAAGTCTCAGAGAAATAATAGCAAGAAAAAAGGGACATTTATATTTTCTTTTTTTTTGAGACGGGGGCCTTGCTCTGTTGCTCAGGCTGGAGTGCAGTAGTGCAATTACGGCTACTGCAGCCTTGACCTCCTGAGCTCAAATGATCCTCCCACCTCAGCCTCCTAGTAGCTGGGATTACAGGCACACAGTACCATGCCCTGCTAATTTTTTTTTTCTTTTGTATTTTTTGTAGAGATGGGATTTTGCCATGTTGCCCAGGTTGGTCTCAAACTCCTGAACTCAAGTGATATGCCCACCTTGGCCTCCCAACGTGTTGGGATTACAGGCGTGAGCCACCATGCCTGGCCTGTATTTTCCAATGATGTGTTTTACACATATAAGAACAGAACAAATAATTATAGCTATCATTAAATCTTAATATGCCATCTTGAGTTTTTTTTGATTTTTTAAAGAAAGAGAATATTACTTTTTTACCGAAAGGCTTCCTAATGTGTTTTTCCCTTCTTCCTCCTTCAACAGAAAAAAGCCACTGTTTGAGTTAAAGGTTTTTAAAGTTACCATACATGTTTTTATGCTTTTGCTACATCTTTTTTCTTTTGAGTTGGAGTCTCTCTCTGTTGCCCAGGCTAGAGTGCAGTGGTGTGATCTCGGCTTACTGCAACCTCCGCCTCCCAGGTTCAAACGATTCTCCTGCCTCAGCCTCCTGAGTAGCTGGGATTACAGGCGCCTGCCACCCTACCCGGCTAATTTTTTTTTGTATTTTTAGTAGGGACAGGGTTTCACCATGTTGGTCAGGCTGGTATGGAACTCCTGACCTGTGATCTGCCTGCCTTGGCCTCCCAAAGTGCTGGGATTACAGGCATGAGCCACTGAGCCCGGCTCTTTTTTTTTTTTTTAAGATAGAATCTCACTTTGTCGCCCAGGCTGGAGTGCAGTAGTGGGCGAACACCCAGGCTAGAGTGCAGTGGGGTGATCTCGGCTCGCTGCAACCTTCACTTCCCAGGTTCACATGATTCTCCTGCCTCAGTCTTCCAAATAGCTAGGATTACAGGGGGCTGCTACCATGCCTGGCTAATTTTTGTATTTTTAGTAGAGACAAGGTTTCACCATCTTGGCCAGGCTAGTCTCAAACCCCTGACATCAGGTGATCTGCCTGCCTCGGCCTCCCAAAGTGTTGGGATCATAGGTGTGAGCCACTGCACCAGGCCTCTTACCTACTTCTAAAGTGAGTACCTGACCAATGACAAAGGAGTTTTCAGCTTTACTCTTCTGTTCTCTATTTTTAAAACTATTGTAGATCATCTGATTTCCACTCAGAAATCACTGACTACTCATGTTGCAGGAGTCTGGATCCAATTAAACGAGAGAAATCACATGGTAATTTGAATACATAAGGTTTAATGTAAGAATTACTTAACTATTACAGAGAATTGGAGTAATTCCAGATCGACTAATAAGAAGTAAAGAAATAAGCACATAGAAAGATGGTTAACATAATCAGCCTCCAGGGGGAGTGCAGATCAAAATTACCATGAGATGCTACCTCACACTCCACGGTGGCTGGAATCAAAAGAGCAGATAAGAATAAGTGGTGGCCTGGGAGGCTGAGATTGGCGTATCGCTTGAGGTTAGGAGTTCGAGACCAGCCTGGGCAACATGGCGAAACCCCATGTTTCAGTCTCTACTGAAAATACAAAATTACCCAGGTGTGGTGGCGTACACCTGTAATCCCAGCTACTCTGGAGGGTGAGGGAGGAGAATCACTTGAAACTGAGAGGTGGAGGTTGCAGTGAGCCAGGATCACACCACTGCACTCCAGCCTGGGTGACAGAGCGAGACTCTGTCTCAAAAAAAAAAAAAAAAAGTAGTGGTTCATACTTGTAATCCCGCCACTTTGAGATTTGAGGTGGGAGGATTACTTGAGCCCAGGAGTTCAAGACCATCCTGTGCAACACAGTGAAACCTCGTCTTTACAAAAAAAAAAAAAATAGAATAATTAGCTGGGCATGTAGTCCCAGCTACTCAGGAAGCTGAGGCGGGAAGATCACTGGAACCCAGGAGATTGCAGCTGCAGTGAGCTGAGGTCATGCCACTGCACTCCAGCCTGGGTCACAGAGTGAGACCCTGTCTCTTAAAGAAAAAAAGAACGAGTGTTAGAGCTGGCAATGTGGAGAAATTGGAATGCTCATTCACTGCTGGTGGGCATGTAAAATGTCAGCCACTTTGGGAAACACACTCATTTCTTCAAACAGTTAAACATAGAATTACCATATGACCCAAGCAGATTTCATTTTAGGTGTCCTAGTCCATTTTGTGCTACTATAACAATAGCTGAGACTGGGTAATTTATAAAAAACAGAGATTTGTTTCTTACGGTTTTGGAGGCTGGGTAGTCCAAGATCAAGGGGCTGGCATCTGGTGAGGGCCTCCTTGCTGCATCATCCCACAGCAGGACCTGGAAGGACAAGAGAGTCCGAGAGAGTGAGGGGAGAGAAAGAGATGAACTCATAGCTTGAAGCCCTTTTGTAATTGGCATTAATCTGTTCATGAGGGTGGAGCCCTCATGACCTAAATACCTCTCATTAGGCTGCATCTCCCAGCACTGTTGTACTGGGGATTAAGTTTCCAGACATGCTTTTTTGGGGGACACATTCAAACCACAGCTCTAGTTACATACCCACTTCAATTGTTAGGTATATGCCCAAGAGTACGTGAATGTTCATATTAAGCCAAAAAGTAGAAACAACCCAAATGTCTTGCCAGCTGATGAACAGATAAATAAATTATGGTATATTCCTAGGATGAAATAGTATTCAGCAATAAAAAGCAGTGAAATACTGGGCCAGGCACAGTGGCTCATGCCTGTAATCTTAGCACTTCGGGAGGCTGAAGCAGGAGGATCGTTTGAGGCCAGGAGTTCAAGATCAGCCTGGGAACCATAGTGAGACCTCTGTGGTAGTGTATCCCTGTAGTTTCAGCTACTTGGGAGGCTGAGGTGGGAGGATCACTTGAGCCCAGTAGCTGGAGGCTGCAGTGAGCCATGATCGCACCACGGCATTCCAGCCTGTGTGACAGAGCAAGACCCTGTCTCTTAAAAAAAAAAAAAAAAAAAAAAAAAGTACTGATACACACTACAATATGCTTGAACCTTGAAACCCTTATGCTGTGCATTGGTTCTGTGCCTATCTGAAAAAAAAAAAAGCATTATGCTAATTGAAGGAAGTCAGTCAAAAAGGACCATATGATTTCATTTTGAAATATCTAAAATAGGCAAATCCATAGAGAAAGAAAGTAGTTTAGGGTTGGGAGAATAGGAGATCGTGGGGGAGTAGGTGATGACAGCTAAGATGTACAGGGTACCTTTTTTAGGGTAATGAGAAAGTTATAAAATCGTGATGTTCATACAACTTTGTGAACTCTGAATATACTAAAAGCTACTGAATTGCACACTTTGGGTGAATTGTATGGTATGTGAAGGATAGCTCAATAAAGCTGTGAAAAAGAAGTTGAGAGAGCTCTAAAGATAGAAATAGCAGATATAAGGAGCAGCCACCACTCCAGGGCTGAGATAGAGCATCGGACAAGGAACCATCCTTCTCCTCTAACACCATACCGCCACCTCCGCCACATCCCAGGCTGAGATCCAGACTTGGTATAGTGGCTCACTGGATGGCAGGGAAGTGATTGATGCTGCATGGCAGAACTTGCCAGAAATCTGTCCTCTAGGGTGCTAAGGAAAACTGTTTGCAAGTAGGTGTCTCAGCAGAGGCACTCTACTACAAAACGGCCCAAGAGGGGTCCTGGGGAAGGTTGCTGACTCTGGGACCCTGGAAAGCCATGGATGTTGCTGGGGCCTATTGAGCAGAGGACACTGGGAGCTGTTAGCCAACCCATTTTCTTTCCGCAGTGTTTCACTAGCACCCTCTACTAACAATGCTTGACTTCAGCTGGCAAAGAAAAATACTTCAAGGGCCCAGATCAACTTTGCTGGGTAGTCAAAAAGGATGAATCTGGAGTCGAGAGGCAAAATAAGTCTGTGACTGGCATGGTGAATAATTGGGATCTCAGCTTACCCGTCCCTTTTTTATTTTCTTTTGAGATCCTCAGGTTATCCTTGCCACCCTGGCTATTGTGGTTTGAAGAAGCTGGAAGCTGTATCTTTTTGCCAACTTGCCCTCAGTCCAGTTCTCTCTATTTTTGCATCTTTTTCTGTTTCATTTGCTTGGTTCCCTTTTTCAGACACCAGTTATGCTTATGGTTGATCTCCTTTGATTTCCACTGCTACATGCTTTTGTTTGATTTTTTTGGGGTTTGTTTTGAAAATCTTTTAATTTTTATTATTTATTTTATTTACTTATTTTTGAGACAGGATCTTGCTCTGTCATTCAGGCTGGAGTACAGTGGTGCCATCATGGCACTCCTTGAACTCTTGGGCTAAAGCTGTCCTCCCAACCTCAGCCTCCTGAGTACCTGGGACTACATCCATGTACCACCACACCTGGCTGATTTTTAAAGATTTGTAGAGACAGGTTTCACCATGTTGCCCAGGCTGGTCTTAAACTCTTGGGCTCAAGCAATTCTCCTCCATTGGTCTCCTGAAGTGTTGTGGTTACAGGAATGAGCCACTGGGCTGTTTTGGAAATCTTTTAAACATTTTATTGTTTTTTCATTGTCTTGCTCATTTTTTTTTTTTTTTTTTACCATTCCTGGCCTTCATGGCTCTTACTGTATTTTCAGCAATATCCACTTTCTTCTCTTCTATTGAAGACTTTCGATTTTGTGATGGTGTTATTCATTTTTTTTCTGAGTGCTATTACAATTTTATTTTATTTAAAAAATTTTGCTGTTTTCCTATGAGATTCCCTTTAGTCTCTGCCCATAGCTCTTGTTTTACAGAGCCATTTGGGGGTGGGTGGGATTGGGAGGATCTTTGTTAATGGTCTTTGTCAGTTCTGTGAGGGAATTTTTACTGTTGTATGGTCTTCGTTGCCATGCTTCACCCTTCCCCTTGCCTGTACTAATTACTTTCTTCCTCTTTTTATTTCAGTATTTTTGTGTAGATTCTGTTCGGATTCATTATTACTATTATTATTATACTTCAAGTTCTGGGGTACATGTGCAGAACGTGCAGGTTTCTTACATAGGTATACACCTGCCATGGTGGTTTGCTGCACCCATCACCCCATCATCTACATTAGGTATTTCTCCTAATGTTATCCCTCCTCTAGCCCACCACCCGCTGACAGGCCCCAATGTGTGATGTTCCCCTCCCTCTGTCCATGTGTTCTCATTGTTCAGCTCCTACTTAGGAGGGAGAACAGGCAGTGTTTGGTTTTCTGTTCTTGGGTTAGTTTGCTGAGAATGATGGTTTCCAGCTTCACCCATGTCTCCGCAAGGGACACGAACTCCTCCTTCTTTATGGCTGCATCCTTTTTATTATTATTCTAATATAACTTTTCTTGTTATTTAGAGAAGAGTATAGTATATGACTGAAGCCAGAGCATCTGGATTTGAATCTTGGCTCTGCCACTTACAAGCAGTGTGATTTTGGAAAAGGTCTTTAGGTCTTTGTGCCTCAGTTTCTTCTCTATAAAATGGGAATAACTTCCCAGAATTGTTAACATTCAGTTAGTTAATTCCTAGAAAACTTAGAACTGTGGCTGATCACAGTAAATGCTGTGTGAATATAGCAATATTATTTTATCCCTCACAGTGACTTGTGATTAGAAAGTGCACAATTCTTCTGAATATAATGATTTCATAGATTGCATGTTAATTAACTACTTAAATCTCCTTGGTCATGCCTATTGTCTGAATAGCAGGGGTGCATTCAGCAACAACGTTTCCAAAAAATTTGTAAGCTTTTTCAGTAAGTGGTTTGGAAAGCTGAGTAATAAATACTATGTAATAACTTCTAGTCATCTTGGTGAAAAAATATTTATGGGAGACATGCTCTGGAAATACTCTGTGGTTTTTTTGCTCTGCATGATTTTGTCATAATTGAGTTCATATCCATTATGGCTGATATTTGAAGATCATCAGAATTCTGACATTTTAGACCAACCTAAAAATGTAGGTATAGTTCAGAAAATAACTATACTGTGGGAGGTTTTAGGAACAGCAAGTTTGGTGCAGTTTGTTTTGGCGAGTTCAGATTTTTATGCAATTTTCCTTTTATGGCTAATTAAGATAATCTAGCTTTCTATACCTTGTGTATTTCTTTTTGTTGTTGTTGTTGTTTTGAGATGGAGTTTCGCTCTTGTCCAGGCTGCAGTACAATGGTATCACCTTGGGGCACCACAACCTTCGCCTCTCAGGTTCAAGCAATTCTCCTGCCTCAGCCTCCTGAGTAGCTGGGATTACAGGCGTGCACCACCATGCCTGGCTAATTTTGTATTTTTTAGTAGAGACAGTGTTTCACCATGTTGGTCAGGCTGGTCTTGAACTCCTGACTTAAGATGATCCACCTGTCTTGGCCTCCCAAAGTGCTGGGCTTACAGGCGTGAGCCACTGTGCCTGGCCCCCTTATGTACTTCTTTTCAAGCATACTGTAACTGATTGAATAATCAATTAGTCAACAGAGTTTTTGAGCACCTACCAGGAATAAAATGGTCAACAAAATAGACACGTTCTGGCCGGATGTGGTGGCTCATGCCTGTAATCCCAGCACTTTGGGAGGTTGAGGTGGGCGGATCACCTGAGGTCAGGAGTTCGAGACCAGCCTGGTCAACATGGTGAAACCCCGTCTCTACTAAAAATACAAAAATTAGCCAGGTGTGGTTGTGTGCACCTGTAATCCCAGCTGCCTGGCAGGCTGAGGCAGGAAAATTGCTGGAACCCAGGAGGCGGAGGCTGCAGTAAGCTGAGATTGCACCACTGCACTCCAGCCTGGGTGACAGAGCAAGATTCTGTCTCAAAAAAAAAAAAAAAAGAAAAAAGTAAAAGAAATAGACATGTTCCCTGCCTGAATCAGCCAGAATATAAATATTAAATTATTGTAAATGCTTACAAAATTATAAGTGCACCATATAATGGGATAGGGATATATAGGTGCAGGGAATGCTTCCTTGCGGAATTAAGCTTTCAGCTGACTTAAAAGATAAGTAAGAGCTGGTTTGATGAAGTGGTGGGGTCAGGAGGGCTGCAGCCTGACATGGGAAGGGCATGATAAGTTGAAAACACTGAGAGAAGCTCCATGTTGCAGACTCATAAAGAGATGAGGTAGCAAGAGATGTGGGAAGGGACCAGATGTCTAGGCTTTGTTAAGGAGCCTGGGACTTTACCCTAAAGGTAGTGGGAAATTTTTGAAGTTTAAACCTAGGAGTGAAATAAGCCTATCACATTGGCTGCTGAGTGGAGAATGAATTGGGCAGGGGCAAGAATGGATGTAGGAGGCTTACTAGGCTAGTGTAGTAGTCCATGCAAAAGGTTATGGTGACTTGAATTAGAATGGTGACCGTGAAGAGGGAGGGGTATGTGGCATCCGGAAGTATTTAGGAGATAAAATTTGAGGACTTGATTGATTATATGTGCAGAATGAGAGTGAGGAGGAGTCTAGTGTCAAGGCTAATTTCCAAGTTTCTTACAGAAGCATCAGTGAAAGGGTTGACTTTGATTGAGGTAGTAAATGCTGGAGGAAGAGGAAGTTTCTCAGGGTGAAACATCTGAGTAGCTGAGATTACAGGCGTGCAAGTTAGAGCGAGAAGTTACATACTTGGACTTGGAACTCAGAAAGGATATCTAGGTTGGAAATGTAAAATTTGGGATAGTGACATAGTTTGGATATTTGATGTCTCCAAATTTTGTGTTGAAATTTGATCCCCAGTGTTGGAGGTGGAGCCTAGTGGGAGGTCTTTGGGTCATGGGAGCAGATTCCTTATGAACTCCTTGGTGCAGTACCTGCGTAATGAGTGACTTTTCCCCTCAGAGCCGACGATTTAAAAGAGGGTGGCAACCCTCCCTCTCTCTCTTCCCTCCTCTCTTTCTTTTTTTTTTTTTGAGACGGAATCTTGCTCTGTCACCTAGCCTGGAGTGCAGTGGCGCGATCTGGGCTCACTGTAACCTCCACCTCCCAGATTCAAGCGATTCTCCTGCCTCAGCCTCCCGAGTAGCTGGGATTACAGGCGTGTGCCACCACACCCGGCTAATTTTTGTATTTTTAGTAGAGATGGGGTTTCACCATGTTGGCCAGGCTGGTCTCAAACTCCTGACCTCAGGTGATCCACCTGCCTCAGCCTCCCAAAGTGCTGGGAATACAGGTGTGAACCACTGCGCCTGGCCTTCCCTCCTCTCTTGACATGTGATATCTGCTCCCCTTCCCCCTCTGCCATGAGTGGAAGTACCCTGAAGCCCTCATCAGAAGCAGATGCTGGTGCCTTGCTTCTTATGCAGCCTATAGAATTGTGAGCCAGATAAACTCTTTTCTTTAGAAATTACCCAGTCTCAGGTATTTCCTTTTTTTTTTAGACAGCGTCTCACTCTGTTGTCCAGGCTGGAGTGAAGTGGCATGATCTCAGCTCACTGCAACCTCTGCCTCCTGGGTTCAAGCAGTTCTCCTGCCTCAGCCTCCTGAGTAGCTAGGTTTACAGGCACACACCACCATGGCTGGCTAATTTTTGTATTTTTAGTAGAGATGGGGTTTCGCCATGTTGCCCAGGCTGGTTTCAAACTCCTGAGCTCATGCCTTTATCTGACTTGGCCTCTTAAAGTGCTGGGATTACAGGCTATTTTATTTTTAAACAAACTCTGCATCGGTGTTACTATATTTGAGGCACTATGCTGATAAATGCTAGTGATTTAACAGACCTAAGTTATAGGTTCTTCTTTTAAATTGTATGCTAATTATCTGCAGAGACAGAAAAAGAAACAAGATGTTTTCTAAATGCTATGATAGAGGTGAGCTTGAGATGTTATGGAGCACAGTCATAGTGTAGGGCTGTGATTAAGGAAAGCTTCCTGAAGAGCTAACACTTGAACATTGTCCTAAAACGCGAGTGGCACAGTGAAGGCAGAGAAAGGCTCTTACCACCTCACAGTTTCAGGGGCTGTATAAAGGTCAGACTGCAAGAGGACTGTAAAGTGTCCAGTGGATTTAGCACTTAAGAGGTCAGTAGGGGCCGGGCGCGGTGGCTCACGCCTGTAGTCCCAGCACTTTGGGAGGCTGAGGCAGGTGGACTGGGAGGTCAGGAGATCGAGATCAGCCTGGGCAACATGGTGAAACCTGTCTCTACTAAAAATACAAAAAAAAAATTAGCTGAGTGTGGCGGTGCGCACCTGTAGTCCCTGCTACTTGGGAGGCTAAGGCAGGAGAATCACTTGAACCCAGGAGGCAGAGGTTGCAGTGAGCTGAGATCGCGCCACTGCACTCCAGCCTGGTGACACAGTGAGACTCCATCTCAAAAAAAAAAAAGAGGTCAGTAGGAAATGCATTTACCACAGTGACATTAGATTAAAAGCCAGAGCAGATCACAGAGAGTTGAAGAATGAGAAGAGAGGAGTCAGAAGTCCTGTAAGGTGGGGCCTGAGTTTCCGTGTTGCAGTGTCCTCGCGGCCTTATGTAATCTCTAGCACACAGTGTTTGTTTTGTTAGCTTTGGACAGAAGAGAGCCAACTCCCTCTCTGGGATAAGATGCGCATATGTGGAGGAGATGAGTCCAGATTGCTGTGCTCCGTCTACATTCTAGGGGAGCATCTGCAACTCTACCTGCCTGCTTTTTTCTTTGCTTTTTTTTGAGACAGAGATTCAGTCTCGTTGCTCAGGCTGTAGTGCAATGGCGCGATCTTGGCTCACTACAACCTCCGCCTCCCACTACAACCTCCGCCTCCCTGATTCTCCTGCCTCAGCCTCCTGAGGAGCTGGGATTACATGCATGCAACATCATGCCCGGCTAATTTTGTATTTTTAGTGGAGACGGGGTTTCACCATGTTGGTCAAACTGGTCTTGAACTCCTGACCTCAGGTGATCCACTCCCCTCGGCCTCTCAGAGTGCTGGCATTACAGTCATGAGCCACTGCACCCAGCCTGCATGCTGTTTTCTAACCATACAGGGAGGCCAAGTGCAAACCCACAGCCAGAATTCTCTGTCTTAATCTACTTCTAGCATTTTTATTTTTGATTTATCTTTTTCTGTCTCTCATGATTGAGTACCTGATACTCTTATTTAGTTAAATTAAATTAATTAAATAATTTTTTTGAGACGGGGTCTCACTCTGTCACCCAGGCTGGAGTGTAGTGGCATGGTCTCAGTTCAATACAGCCTCAACTTCTCAGTTTTAAGTGATCCTCCCACCTCAGCTTACTGAGTTGCTGGGACTACAGGCATGCACCACCATGCCTAGCTAATCTTTGCATTTTTTGTAGAGATAGGGTTTTGCCATGTTGCCCAGGCTAGTCTCGAACTCCTAGGCTCAAATGATATGCCCTACTCGGCTTCCCAAAGTGCTGAGATTACAGGTGTGAGGCACCGCACCCGGCCTCATTTTATTTTTCTCATTCAATACCATACCAAAAGCATTTTCCTGTATCATTAAAATTTTTTAAATAATTTTTTTTAAGTTAATGCAACCATTTTAAGTGGCTGCATAAACTCTCATTTAGATGTTTATTTGAACATTTAGTTTAAAATTCTTTTCCCTTTTTAACTTTTCATTGAAATAATTTCTCATTTACAAAAAGTAGTCCCAGCTACTCAGGAGGCTGAGGCAGGAGAATCAGGGAGGTGGAGGTTGTAGTGGGAGGTGGAGGTTGTAGTGAGTCAACAAAAAGTTGTGGAAATATTACAAAGAACTCCCATATATCCCCTTCAGCTAGCTTATTGTGATGTCTGTCAGATTTCTCAATTGCAAAGTTACTCTGTTCCCCTCTCTATATATTTAGTAAGGAAATAGTTTAAAACTATTTTATATCTTATTTCTTATTTATTTATTCAGAAGAGACAGGGTCTTGCTCTGTCACTGAGGCTGTAGTGCAGTGGCATGATCATAGCTCATTGCAACCTCTAACTCCTGGGATCAAGCAGTCTTTCATTCTCAGCCTCCCAAGTGACTGGGACTGCAGGCACATGGCACCACGCCCAGCTAATCTTAAAATTTTTTGTAGAAGTGGAATTTTGTTATGTTGCCCAGGCTGGTCTTAAACTCTTGGCCTCATGTGATCCTCCTACCTTGGCCTCCCAAAGTGCTAGTATTACAGGCATGGGCTACTGTGCCTGGCCTGTATCCCATTTCTTTTTCTTTTTTTGAGACAGAATCTTGTTCTGTTGCCCAGGCTGGAGTTCAAGCAATTCTCATGCCTCGGCCACCCAAGTAGCTGGGATTATAGGTACGTGCCACCACTCCTGGCTAATTTTTGTAGAGATGGGGTTTCACCATGTTGGCCAGGCTGGTCTCAAACTCCTGACCTCAAGTGATCCGCCCGCCTCGGCCTCCCAAAGTGCTGAGATTACAGGCTTGAGCTGCTGTGTCTGGCCCTATATCCCATTTTTTGTAAAACATTTACATATTAATTTTAGCATGCATTGATGTTTCTTAGGTGAATTATTACTATAATGGTTGCTAGATGGTGATTTTCTAATTACATGATTCCTTCTACTTCATCAGCTGACATTTCACTCTGAGAGAGAGCTTTCTCCTCTCTTTATTAGATTCTTATTTAATGGATTATAATCTGTTAATATCAGTCTTTATCTTGATGCTGAATTGCTCCAAATCAGACCAGTAGGAGCTCCTCAGGCTGGTTCCTTTTTCCTTTTGACCTGTCCTCACTCTGAGTGTTTTCCTACTTTCAGGGACAGGGTGGCCCGGCCTAATCTTAAGACTTTTCTGCCTCAGCCTTGGAGTCTGCCATTCTTCCAAGGAGTCCTGCTTCCTTTTTTTTTTTTCCTTTTAACAATTGTTTATTGAAGTCCTGCTATATGCTATAAGATGATGAGCAAAACCAGACACAGTTTCGGCCCTGGAAGGAGAAAGGGAGGTTGATATTAATCAAGTAATAACATTAATGGGGGCGTTTCTCAAGTGAGGGGAAGTGCACTAAGGAAAGAAATGTGATTCTATGATAGGGTAATAAAAGATTCTTGACTGGGAAGGGGCAGCATACCAGTGATTAACTGATCTGAAGAATCAGTAGGAATTAACTTGGTAAAAAGTGAAGGTGATGGCTGAGTGGGACCAGCATTCAGAAGGCAGATGCCTGCAGAAAAAGCCATCAATTTTAACAAGAAATGCTGTATCAGGGATGAAACTAAACCCATTCCTCATCTTTTCTTCTTGCTTCGGACATAACTTTGAAAAATTGTTTACGCCCTCTTTAGTCTCATCCCTTCCCCCAGACTTCACATTGTTTTGGGTTTTAGGTGTCTCGGATGTTTGTGTTGTTGTTTGTTTGTTTGTTTTCCCCGAAGACCCATTCCTCCTCTTGAATATTAAGTGCTTTTTTCTATCTGTGTCCTAAACCTTTTTCAATTTGGTGAGTCCATGTTCAGGTTTGTTACATGGGTACATTGTGTGATGCTGAGGTTTGGAGTATGATTGATCCTGTCACTCATGTACTGAGCATGGTACCCAACAGTTCGTTTTTCAGCCCTTGCGCCTTCACCCCTTATCCCTGTCTAGTAGTCTCCAGTGTCTGTTACTGCCATCTGTATGCCCATAAGTACCCAATGTTTAGCTGCCACTTATGTAAGAACATGTGGCATTTGGTTTTCTCTTCCTGTGTTAATTTGCTTAGGATAATGGCCTCCAGCAGCATCTGTGTTGCTGCAAAGGACCTGAATTCCTTCTTTTTTATGACTGTACCCTGCTTCTTATTAGTGGAGAATAGTGTTTAAAAACCAAGATCTAGGTACTAGATGTGCTTCATGCTGTTGGGATATGACCGCTGCCAGGCTCTTTCTGTGGGGAAGAGCTAAAGAATATATGTGGAGAGGGGGGTTGGTGGGCACAGTGGCTCACGCCTGTAATCCCAGAATCTTGGGAGGCCAAGGCAGGAGGATCATTTGAGTCTAGGAGTTTGAGACCAGCCTGGGCCACATTGCAAGACCCTGTCTCTACAACAAATTTAAAAACTATTTGTAGCTGGGTGTGGTGACTGGTGACATGTGCCTATGGCCCTAACTACTTGGGAAGCTGAGATGGGAGGATCACTTGAGCCCAGGAGGTCGTGGCTGCAGTGAGGTATGATCATGCCACTGCACTCTGGTCTGAACGACAAAAACTCTGTTTAAAAAAATACATATATTTGTGTATACACATAAATGTACACACACTCTCTGCACGATATTTATGTTTATATCTTTATGTATATACATATACATACATACATGTACATATATACACACACATACACACACACATATATATTTATGTATTATTATTATTTGAGACAGAGTCTTGCTCTTCGCCAGGCTGGAGTGCAGTGGTGCAGTCTCGGCTCACTGCAACCTCTGTCTCCTGGGTTCAAGTGATTCTCCTGCCTCAGCCTCCCAAGTAGCTGGGATTACAGGTGTTCGCTGCCACGCCCAGCTATAGAGACAATTTTTTGTAGAGACTATATTGCCTAGGCTGGTCTCAAACTCTTGAGCTCAAGTGATCCTTCTGTCTTGGCTTCCCAAAGTGCTGGGATTATAGATGTGAGCCGCTGTGCCTTGTTATATATTAAAAAACATTTTTGAGGTCGGGCACGGTAGCTCATGCCTGTAATCCCAGCACTTTGGGAGGCCAAGACGGGTGGATCACTTGAGGTTGGGAGTTCAAGACCAGCCTGACCAACATGGAGAAACCCCATTTCTACTAAAAATACAAAATTAGCCAGGCATGGGGGCGCATGTCTGTAATTCCATCTACTGGGGAGGCTGAGGCAGGAGAATCGCTTGAACCTGGGAGGCGTAGGTTGTGGTGAGCCGAGATCGTGCCATTGCACTCCAGCCTGGGCAACAAGAGCGAAACTCCATCTCAAAAAAACGAAAAACATTTTTGGCTCTTTGGGAGGCCAAGGTGGATGGATCACCTGAGGTCAGGAGTTCGAGACCAGCCTGGCCAACATGATGAAACCCTGTCTCTACTAAAAATACAAAAAATTAGCTGTACCTGTAATCCCAGCTACTCAGGAGGCTGAGGCAGGAGGATCACTTTGAACCCAGGAGGTAGAGGTTGCAATGAGCCGAGATCGTGCCACTGCATTCCAGCCTGGGCAACAAGAGCAAAACTCCGTCTCAAAAGCAATAACAACAAAAACATTTTTTCCAATGAATACCTCCAATCCCAATACAAGTCAAAAGATGGATTCTAGTTTTCCCTTTCCTTATTTGTAACTTTCTTCTCCATCATTGGAAAATCTTGTTCCCATTAGCTGCAATATATTTACTTATCTGGTCAATCCCACATCACCTGTTGCCACACCCTAGACCCTTTACATGGACTAATGCCCCTCACTCCCCTTTCACCCCAGGCATGTGTGACTCTCCCTAAAGCCTATTGGTTTTTAGATTAAATTATTTAGAAAGGAAGGGATAGAGGGGAGCTCATTTCCTTTTATGGGTGCATAATACCTATTTTGTGGATGTACCATAGTTTATTCAACCCCTGTTGAAGGACATTTGGAGTACATTGAGTCTTATTCTATTATGTTACAAATAGTGCTACCATAAGTGGCCATGCACATAAGATGTTTTGTATTTTTGTCAGTCTATCTTCGGTATAGTTTCTTAGAAGTGAGACTATTAGGCTAAAGGGTTAAAAGCATGTATAATTTTGTTAGATATTTTCAAATCTTTTCTGCCACCAGTAATGTATGAAAGAGCCTGTTTTTACCCCACAGCCTCATCTGTAGAATGTGTCAGACTCTTGTCCTAGTGGTGAGTTTGAAATTACATCTCTCACAGGATCTTGGGATATTGTTCTCCTTGCCTTGGAGGCCTTGGCTTCTTTTAAGCTCTTTTTTTCTCTTTTGTTTGTTGTCTACTTTGCAGAAATTAGTTTCTTCCTTGGGGTTTGTTCTACTCTTGGAATTTGAAGATCGTTTTCCCTAATGGAAAATAATAAAATAAAATAGGTGATTACTTCAGCCCTCTCACTGTCGTATTTGATGAAAAAATGGGTACATCTGTTGACTCACTGACTGTTGCGTGTCTGCCAAAGCCTTGGGCTGTGCTCAGTGTATGGCTGTGGCAATTCAGCATCACATCTGCATTTAGCACAGAAAGAAGGAAAGGGGTGGGGCCAGCCACTTCTGCCCCCTTCTAAAAGAAAAGAAAAATCTTTCTAAGAACCACTTCACTTGCCTTTTGTGGGCAGGCTACTTACAACTTACAGTTTTAGTTGTTTTCAGTGGGAAGTTTGGCCAAGATATATAGTTCCTTGTGCTTTTGGAAATACAACTTTCTGATTTCTTTTCTTTTTTTTTTTTTTTTTGAGACAGAGTCTTGCTCTGTTGTCCAGGCTGGGGTGCATTGGTGTGATCATGGCCCACTGTAACCTCAAACTTGTGGGTTCAAGTGATCCTACTGCCTCAGCCTCCCAAGTAGCTGGGACTATAGGCCCATGCCACCATGCCAGGCTGATTTTTAAATTTTTTCTGGAGACAGGATCTTACTATGTTGCCCAGGCTAGTCTCAAATTCCTGGCCTCTCAAAATGCTAGGATTACCATGCCTAGCCATCAAGTCTCTGATTTCTATTTCACTTTGAAAATTTTATATATTTACTTTTATAAATACAAAAATTAAATATAAATATATGAATAAATAAATACCTTGTCAAAATATTCCATCTGAGCTCACTTTTCAGAGATAATTATTGTCAGTAGTTTGGTGCATATTCTTTTATGTATGTACTTGATACTTAGTCTTAATTTTTTTTTTTCTTTGAGATGGTGTCTCACTCTGTCACCCAGGCTAGAGTACCGTGGTGCAGCCTTGGCTCACTGCAGCCTCAACCTCCTGGGCTCAAGAAATCCTCGTGCCTTAGCCTCCCAGTTAGTTGGGCTACAGGCACATACCACCATGCCTGACTAATTAAAAAAAAATCTTTTTGTAGAGACAGGGTCCTACTGTGTTGCCCAGGCTGGGCTCGAATTCCTGGGCTCAAGTGATCCACCAGCCTTAGCCTCCCAAAGTGCTGGGATTACAGGTATGAGTCATGGCTCCTGGCCCTTAATCTTAATTTTTAAATATTGTTGTCATCTTTGTTTGTTGTTGCCAGTATGGGACCGTATATAAACATACTATTCTACAGCTAGATTTTTTTCACTTAGCAATATGTCCTAGACACACTTCCCTGTTAGTACATGCAGATACGCCTCATTCTTTCCAGCTGGTACATCATATTCTATACTGTTATTCTCCTGCCCTCCCAGATCCTTTATTCGCCTTCTTTTCTTCTGTGTACTGGCTGCTGGTCTCTGTTACCTGCATCATCTGGGCTTCCTTCTGACTTCTAGCTGGGATCAGCTGATGAAAAGGCCCTGACAGGAGATCTGAGGGCCAGTGGTGGGAGGAGTCAGACTGTGTTTTATTCCTTACCTCTTGCCCCTTGCCACGGTTCTGGTAGCAGCTGTGCTCATTATCTGTGATCACTGCTCCCGTAGGGTGGCCTCTCTTCTCCAGCCAGCTCTTGCTGGGCTCCAGTGACACCCTTCTCTTCTCTTGCCCTTTCGGGTTGAAGGGTAGAAATAGCTTCCTGCTGTTGCTAGTCCCTGGATACTTCTCGATCCCTTGTTGGTTCCTTTAAACTCTGCTTACACAACTATAAAAAAAATCCTGTCATTAAACTTCCTTCAGTTTACTCCTTTGCATCTGCCATCTGTTTCCTGCTAAGACCTCAACTGATGTGACCAGGGAGACTTACCATAATTTAATTATTGGGTTCCCTATTATTGTGCATTTAAACTGTTTCTAGTATTTTGCTGTTACACTCAAGAGTTGCTAATGAACATTCATGTACATGTCCTTTTTAATATTTGTTGGAGTATTGTTTGAAAAAAAAAGTCATAGGAATAGAAAGACTGGATTAAGGTATATGAATATCGTGAATTTCAGTAGATACTTGTAAATTGTTTCCAAAGGAGTCTACCGACTTAATTTCTACAGTGTGTTGTTTGACTTTTTTAACAGTAAAAAATTAATGGAGGCAATACTTACGACTTTATAAAAAATAGGTTTTTGTTTTTTTTAAGAGACAGCATCTCTTTTTGTTGCCCAGGCTGGCGTGTAGTAGCATGATCATAGCTCACTGCAGCCTTGAACTCCTGGGCTCAAGCGATCTTCCTGCCTCAGCCTCCCAAGTAGCTGGGACTACAGGCGTGTGTCACCATGTCCTGCTAATTTTTATTTTTTTGTAGAGATGGGGTCTTATCGCATCATCTTGCCCGGGCTGGTCTTGAACTCCTGGGCTCACTCAGTCCTCCAGCCTTGGCCTCTCAAAGTGTTGGGATTATAGGTCTGAGCCACCATGCTAGGCCCTGTGACAAATAAATTTTATTCAGAAGTGTACAAAGGGAAAAGTAAAAGTCCTCCCAGTCCCATCTGCTTATCATCATCCCATCTTATTCCCTAGAGGTAAGCACGCTAACAGCTGTATAGCTTGTCAGGCCTTTCTCCCATTTTTATATTTACATGCTTAGCATAGACTAAATTGAGTACATTTATGTATATGTGGACAGTAAACTCATTCATATAAGTGTGTATATGTATCTCTCTATTTGAAAGAACCTATTTCTAGACTCTGTTCTCTTCCATTGACCCATCTGTTTTTTCCTGTGCCAGTACCTATCTGTCTTAGTAATTACCGCTCTGAGTTGGTTCGATAACTGGCAAGGAAGATTCTCATCCCATTATTTTTCATTTTAAGAAATTTCTTGGCTCTTTTTGGGCATGAACTCTTCAGGTTATCTTTAGATTCAAGTTCAGAAAATTCGTAGATTTTGACTGGAATGAAACTGAATTGATAGAAAGCTCACATTTCAGGAAAACTGACATATTTCCAATTGAATCTTCTCACTTAAGAACCTCTTTTGTCTTTTTATTTACTCAGATATTTTATGTTCTTTAGTGAAAGTCTTGCCCATTTCTAGCTAAGTTTATTTTTAGTTATTTTATAGATTTTGTTGCCATCATGAATGGAATTTTTTCACTTTATGTTTCCTTCCTTCCTCCCTCCCTCCTTCCCTCCCTTTTTCCTTTCTTCTTCTTTTTTTTTTTTTTTTTTTGAGATAGAGTCTTGCTCTGTCACCCAGGCTCGAGTGCAGTGGTGCGCTCACAACTCACTGTAGCCTCGACCTCCCGGGCTTAAGCAGTCCTCCTGCCTCAGCCTCCTGAGTAACTGGGACCACAGGGGCACACTACTAGGCCTGGCAAATTTTTAATTTTTCTTTTTGTAGAGATAGGATATCACCATGTTGCCTAGGCTGGTCTCAAACTCTAGGGCTCAAGCAATTCTGCCTCAGCCTACCAAAGTTCTGGGATTACAGGCGTGAGCCACTGTACCTGGCCCACCTTACATTTTCTAACTGGTTATTGCTCGTATGGTTTTTAAGAATGTGTTGATTTTTGTAAATTAATCTTATAATCATAATCACCTACTTTATTGAACTTCCTATTCTAATGATTTTTTAGTATCTTCTCTTGGCTTTTCTAGGTGGACAATTATATTATCTGTAAATTATAATGTTTTGTAACACCATTGTTAATATTTATACATAATTTTTTTTTTTTTTGAGACAGAATCTTGCTCCGTTGCCAGGCTGGAGTGCAGTGGTGCAGTCTCAGCTCAGGAGAGTGTCAAGCGATTCTCCTGCCTCAGGCTCCTGAGTAGCTGGGACTACAGGCGTGCGCCACCATGCCCAACTAATTTTTGTAATTTTAGTAGAGATGGGGTTTCACCATGTTGGCCAGGATGGTCTCAATCTCCTGACCCCTTGTCCACCTGCCTTGGCCTCCCAAAGTGCTGGGACTACAGGTGTGAGCCACTGTGTCTGGCCATTTTTTTCCCCTTATGTCATTTTGTGGTTGGGATATTTGATTGGGGTTGGTGGGGCACCTGACCCAGGACAGTCTTCTTGGCTAGTGTTAAATTTTATATTTAAGTGTACCAGCTATATATCCTATTACATCAAAGGATGTACGGCAGGTACAGCAGCAGGGTGGGTGAATTCCAGACAGGCCTTGAGGATAGAAACAACCAGGCAACGTTCAGTCAATAGAAGGGACAGTGACTAGAGCGTAGGGCACAAATTAGGTTGAGAGAAGCGAGAGGTGGATTGGAGAGTAGATTGAGGCTCCGTCAGAAGTTTCTAATTACTTTACTCAGAGGAGTTGAGAACTGAATGAAAGATGTGTTAGGCAGAAGGGCCCTTTAAAAATATCCACACCCTAATCCCTGGAACCTATGAATTTGTTACTCGACATGGCACAAGGAACTTCACAGATAAGGTTATGGGCCTTCAAACAGGGAGGTGATCCTGGATTATTAAGGTGGGCCCAGTATAGTCACATGGGCCCCAAAAAGCAAAGAAGTTTCTCCAGCTGGAAGAGAAGGAAGATATGGTGGAGGGGGAATTTGGAGAGATTCAAAGAGTGAGAGGGGCTGAAAGGGACCCCATGGAAAACATGGAAATGACTGCGGGAGTGAAGGCTGGCCCCTGGTGGATAACCCGCCAGGAAACGGGGGCCTTGGCCCTACAGCTGCACTAACTGAATTCAGCCAACAGCCTGAGTGAGCTTGGAAGTGGATTCTTCTCCAGGACCTCCAGAAAGGAACATAGCCCTACCAACACCTTGGTTTTGGCCTTGTGAGACTCTAAGCAAAGGACCGAGCTGAGCCTCACCATACCCCAGATTTTGGCCTTCAGAACTCTGAGATAATTTTGTGTTGTTTTAATCTGCTGAGTTTGTGACACTTTGCCACAGCAGCAGTAGAAAATGAATGCAAAGGGTTTAAGCAGGGATATTGTCAGATTTTGTGTTATTTAAAGACTTCTCGTGCCATGTAGAAATGTATTTAGAGAGTATAAATTTGGAGGCAGGGAAACGTGTTTGTAGGAATGCTGTGATAGCACAGACCAGGGTAGTGATCATGGGAAGGGGGTATGATTTGAGGTTTATCTGGGAGGCTAGAATTGCCAGAACTAGTCAGAGACTGGATGTCGGCTGTTGGGGTGGGGAAGCAAGGGTGACAGCTGCTTTCTGGCTTGGCACTGGCTGATGATGAAGCTGTTTCTTGAGATGGGGATGAGCAGGTTGGAAGATGTCGTGATATAAAAGTGATAACTCTAAGTTGTTCTTCATTTGGAGATTCTCTGTATAAATATTTTAAGAGAGAGTATACAATAAGATGAGTGCTTTGTCTTTTAAGAACTAAACTTTTTCTCTTTTAGGTCATGTAGGAAATCGTAAATCATGTGAAGATGGGACTCTTGGTATTTGTGCGCAATCTGCTGCTAGCCCTCTGCCTCTTTCTGGTACTGGGATTTTTGTATTATTCTGCGTGGAAGCTACACCTACTCCAGTGGGAGGAGGACTCCAGTAAGTATAGTCACTCTAGCTCACCCCAGGAGAAGCCTGTTGCACGTCAGTTACTAGTTTTTCATGTGGCTGCAGTGTGCTCATATTCTTCATGGATGGGCAACGAGAGTAAACTGAACATTTCTGGGACTTAGGCTTAGAAATTGCCTGCTTTTTTAACTGTTTTTTAAAAAACCGCATGCCATGGCAAATCTCAGTTCCTTTTACAGACTTGGTGAGAATGTGCTATTCTTCAATAAAAACCCAAACCGTATTCATACTTCCAGTTCTTGAATGCTTTTGTTCTTTCTAATTGCTGTAGCATATTGTCACTCTATTTTGGCATTTGTTGCCTTAGGGATTAGTATTGAAGTTAGTTTCCATCTGCTCTTAAAACATTTGTCTTTACCTTTTCCTTGAATTTTCAACATAATATTGTCTCTGTTTTGTCTTCCCTAAAGAAACCTTGTCTACTGAATCTTTGTAGCCCTCGCTGCTATTGAACTTGCACCTGACTACAATAATGGCTTATTTTCCCTACTCAGTAACTCCTCATTTTTTTCTTCTCTTTGTGCACTTGGTCTCCTGTGTTATATTGTGTCTTCCACCTCGCCTGAACCTCACTGATTTGGTTTCTGTTTACCTGACGTGGCCTGTGTTTTGGTTCTAGGCTTGCAGTTGAAGGGCTTATGTGGATCGGCACCAGCCTTTGCACATTCTTTTCTTGGGTGTAGCTTAAAATACCACACAGTGACCATAGTGGTTTTCTTGTTGGTTATTTTGTCTGACTGTTATCTGAGCTTGGTGTGGGAAATAATATAAAATCAGAACGGAGTGGCCTGTTTTGACTTTCAGTGATGTGTTTTTCTTAAAGTAGTTTTATTTTCACAAACATCTACCAGATACCAGTGTAGAACTCACTTGAGAAGAGAGTCAGTCTCTAGGTACGAAGTTAAAGTGAGCTGCACTGAGTTGGAAGAAGCAGCTTGCAATTGGCCTGCTGTTTTTCTAAGACCCTAACATGGGAACTGTTACAATGAAGTAGCTCATTTATTCTCCCATGGCTCAAACTACTGAGACAGTTTCAAGTCAGTTTTTAAAATGTGGTGGTATATCCTTAATTTATTGTTTTATGTAGAATGTTTATGTGCCTTTTAAATGCTTAGCTTATAATTATCACTAATTACTTATGTTTCAAAAATTTACTTAAATTTATCTGCACTGACTTATTTTTAAAATCTAGGAGACTACCCAGGATAAGGAGTGTTTATATCAGTCAAGTGCAGAATTCTGTCCTTAGAGGCATTCACTGTATTGGTAGTAGTAGATCCATCTGTATCAAAAATATAGATGGAAATGTGTGTGAAGAACAGGGTCTTCTTTTCTGCTAAGAGCTACTGACCTATAGAAGACATAACCAAGGATCAGATAAGATTTTCCTAGATCAGTAGGGAAGGGAATTAACTTTATGGAAGACTCATTGTGTGTCAGGCATTAGGCTAGACAATTTAGAAATATAATTTCATTTACTGTAATTCTTACTGCAGTTTTGTGAAGAAGCCATTATTATCCCCCATTTTCCAGTTGAGCAAACTGAAACATTTTAATTTACCAAGGTTATATTGTTGGAACTGGAATTCAATTCTGATTTCCCATCTTTAAAACCTATATTTATTATTTTATTGGAAAATAAATAGTGAAGGCAAGACTTAATATAATATTCTACCTGGTAAAAAGACAGAGAGGAAAAGGGCTCAGAGAAGTAGTAGAGAATGTCAGGAAGGGGATATGAAAGGAAAAGAAGGGAAAGAGAAAGTTATCAGAAGACAGGGAGGCTTACTAGGTTTGAAGGTGACAAGGTGCTATTCACTTGGGCTGTAGGCTTCAGAAGTTATCTGCTGTCCTTTCCATTAATTGTTAGCTGACTAACCAGTATTTACAGCTTTTCTTTATTTTATTTTATTTTATTTTTTTGAGACAGTGTCTCTCTCTATTGCCAGACTGGAGTGCAGTGGCGCCATCCCGGCTCACTGCAACTTCTGTTTTCCGGTTTCAAGCAATTCTCCTGCCTCAGCTTCCCGAGTAGCTGGGACTACAGGCACGTACCGTCATGCCCGGCTAATTTTTTGTATTTTTAGTAGAGACAGGGTTTCACCATGTTGGCCAGGATGGTCTCGATCTCTTGACCTCGTGATCCGCCCGCCCTGGCTTCCCAAAGTGCTGGGATTACAGACGTGAGCCACTGTGCCCGGCCTGCAGCTTTTCTATTATTCTGACTCCCAAGCCTTTTAGATGTTTAACTTTGAATAGGCTGTTTAGACTATGTCACCATAGCGTATTATTTTCTGTGCTGTAATATCAGAGAACAGAGTAATAGGACCCACCCTGCGTGGCTTACCAAGTCAGACGGGTCCTCTATTTTTTTTTTTTTTTGGAAACAAGGTCTCACTCTGTTGCCCAGGCCAGAGTGCAGTGGTGCAGTCATAGCTCACTGTAGCCTCGATCTGCCAGGCTCAAGTGATCCTCCTGCCTCAGCTTCCGGAAGTAGTTGGGACCACAGGCTCATACCACTATTCCTGGCTAATTTTTGTATCTTTTGAAGAGATGGAGTTTAGTCATGTTGCCCAGGCTGGTCTCCAACTCCTGGGCTTGAGTGGTCTTCCTGCCTCAGCTTCCCAAAGTGGTGGGATTCCAGGCATGAGCCACCGTGCCTGGCTAGAGAGGAGTCCTTTACTCAGTAACAGAGTCAAGCTGAAGGAGCGTCACAACCCAGATGAATGTTATGTTGTGAAATTTAAGCTATGGTTTAATAATACTGATGGTGATAATTTGAAATAGTAATTTATTGAGTATATACTGTATGTCCATACTATAGCAGGGTCTTTATATTCAGAATCTCATTTGGTCCTCATAGTTTTTATTGGTTATTTATTATCCTAATTTTACAGATACAGAAACTGAGGCTTCAGAGAGGCTATGTATTCAAGAGTTTGTACGCCTTTCATCTGAGGAGGTTGAGGACATTCCCAAGTTAGAAAAATAAATGTCTTTAGCATTACTTTTTCTTAATTATTATAATATGACTAAGTTACTCAGATTACCTATTGGAATTTCTTCGTGGTAGGAGGAAGAGGCTAGAGTTGTTCTTTGTTTTTGACACAGGGTCTCACTCTGTCGCCCAGGCTGGAGTTCAGTGGTGTGATCTCAGCTCACTGCAGCTTCAGCCTCCTGGGCTTATGCTCTCCTTCCACTTCAGCCTCCCACGTAGCTGGGACTACAGGTGTGCACCACCGTGTCTGGCTAATTTTTCAAAAACTTTTTGTAGAGGTGGGGTTTCTCCATGTTGTCCAGGCTGGTCTCAAACTCCTGAGCTCAAGTGATCTTTCCACCTCAGTCTCCCAAAGTGCTGGGATTACAGGCATGAGCCACTGCACCTGGACTGAAGCAAGAGTTTATTATTATTATTAAATTATTCATTCAGTAAGCAGTATGTTCTTATTATGGTCCATGTACTGTTCTGGGTAAACTGGCTATAAGATGAACATAGGCCTTCAGGCTCTTAGCCTATAATGTGAGAACAAAACAAAACAATTATTATAATGTATCGAGTTCTAAAAGAGCAATCTTTGTGAAATGCTGTGTTGGAGCATAGAATTCCTTCCAGATAGAAAATTTATGTTTTCATTAATTCCAGGATGTATTGTAGAGGGCTACAAGCTGCTTTGTCTTGGGCAGCTTAGAGACACATGTGACCTAGGCTTGATCAGGTTGCCAAGACTTGGGTCAAATGCCTAATGTGAAAAGCTTCAAGTATGAGATTAGTCTAGTTATCAACCTGTTTTTAAAAGTACTGTAGAATTATACATGTAGTATGATAAAAATATATATACCTACATAGATACATATATTTTTAATACATATTTTAATTAATGAGCAAGTCACCAGTCTCTGGAGTTAGAAAGAGTTGGGTGTGCTTGTTTCTTCAGCTCCAAAATGAAGATAAAAGACTGATTTCTCTTTGCTCTGATGCTTTATTTAGGTCAGTGCCTTGTATAGCAGTTGGGTAGTTGCCTCCTTGCAATAGCCCTCGTTTATTTCACAGTGGTCCATTTCCTGGAAGCCTTGAATATTTTTTATTTATTTGTTTATTTTTTAAAGATGGGATTTCACCATATTTGTCAGGCTGGTCTCGAACTCCTGACCTCAGGTGATCCACCCACCTCAGCCTCCCAAAGTGCTGGGATTACAGGTGTGAGCCACCGCGCCTGTCAGCCTTGCATATTTTTATTAATTTAAAATTTTACATATTTCTGCTGGGTATGGTGGTTCACATCTGGAATCCTAGCACTTTGAGAGACTGAGGAGGGAGGGTTGCTTGAGGCTGGGGGGGATTACTTGAGGCCAGGAGTTCGAGACCAGCCTGGGTAACATCGCAAGGCCTTGTCTCCACAAAAAATTTAAAAAAATTATCCAAGCATGGTGGTGCACACCTGTATGGCATGTGGTCTGGCTACTCAGGAGGCTGAAGAAGAGGATCAGTTAGGCCTAGGATTTCGAGGTTGCAGGGAGCTATGATCACGCCACTGTACTCCAGCCTGGGCAATAGTGTAAGACCCTGTCTCAAAAGAGAGAGAGAGAAAGAGAAGGGGAGAGAGGGAGAGGAGAGAGGGGGGAAGGAGAGAGAGGGGGAAGGAGGGAGAGAGGAAGGTGAAGGAAGGATATTCATTTCTAATTAATAAAGTAGATCTTTTATAGGATTAGCTTCCGTTGTGAGACCTTTAAAAATTCATGACTAAGTGAGGTGGCTCATGCCTGTAATCTCAGCACTTTTGGAGGCTGAAGTAGGAGAATTGCTTGAGCCCATGAGTTCAAGACCAGCCTGGGCAACATAGGGAAACCCTGTCTCCACAAAAAAATTTAAAATAGCTGAGTGTGGTGGTACATGCCTATGGTCCTAGCTACTTGAGAGGCTAAGGTGGAAGGATCGTTTGAGCCCAGGTCAAGGATGCAGTGAGCTGTGGTCATGCCACTGTACTCCAGCCTTGTGTGACCCTGTCTGAAAAAATTTTTTTTAATTCATGCTACTGTGTTAATCAATTATTACAATGCCTTTTGTGTTCTTCCCCATATTTATAAAAGATTATGGCCAGGCATGGTGGCTCACACCTGTAATCCCAGCACTTTGAGAGGCCGAGGTGGGCAGATCACGAGGTCAGGAGATCTAGATCATCCTGGCCAACATGGTGAAACCCTGTCTCTACTGAAAATAAAAAAATTAGCTGGGCATGGTGGCGCGCTCCTGTAGTCCCAGCTACTCCAGAGACTGAGGCAGGAGAATTGCTAGAACCTGGGAGGTGAAGGCTGTAGTGAGCTGAAATCGCGCCACTGCACTCCAGCCTGGGCGACAGTGAGATCTCAAAAAAAAAAAAAAAAAAAAGAAAAGAAAAAAGATTATAACTAGATAAATTATAAAATATGCATTCAAATTATAAAGTATACATTGTTGATCTGATTACTATGGAGAATACTCTGTGGCACATAAGCGAAAGTTGGATCTGATATTAGGAGGACATGTTGAAGTGAGTGTAATAGACATAGGATATTGTATTAACTCTTAGTTTTCTGTCTTAAAAATGAAGTGGAGGCTGGCATTCCCAGCCACATTTCTGTCCTGTGGCTTAGGTAGGTACTCTGCTTCTGCTGGTAAGGAAGTAAGTGGTATCAGAACTAGCCTTCTCTCTATAGAAAGCTGTAACACTAGACAAAAGAAATGAAGCAATTGTGTCAGCCTGTAGACAATAGGCAGAGTAAATTTCAGTTCCTAAGAGAAGGAAAACTTGAGGTGAGCCCCACATTTGCTCCATTTTCTGAGGACAGTTTCCCAACCCTGTACTGTAAGTGGAGTCTAAACAGACTGTGATGATTTCCCCTGAGCTTCTGAAGAGGCAGAGGTCAGAGTTTGGGCAGTTGAAACAGTTGGAATCTGTGGGGTGGACCATCATAGGGTAGGGAATTGTTCGGCAAAAGGGTCTCAGAAATCCATGGAGGCATTCCTGCGAGGCCGAAGCTAAGGACTGGCCTGTTATTTATACATGGGGTGAAACCACTGAGGCTTACCACATAGAGAGCAGCTGGTACAGGATGAATAGAAAAGAGATACTGGAGGTCAAGTCCTGTTGAGGGGGAAAGCAATGCCAGGAACGTTGATGGTCCAGCCCTATCAGTAGAAAGATCTCATTAATACTTTGTTAACACCCCTGGCATCCAGTTGAGACACCAGAAAGGCCGTGCCTTATGAACAAAGATCTTACCCAAGAGTAAGATCTACTGTAGACCCACCCAAACAAGGCCTAAAGCCAACCCCCAGCAAGTTAGAGAGGCCAAAAATGCCATGGACTTTCCTCAAAGTCACACTGATGATGCATACAAGACCACACAAGTTCAGGGTGATCAGGAAGTCATTGAACTATCTACTAAGATGCAAGTTGCAACCCTTCATAGGAAAATACTGGTATCATTATATGTGTAATATCCACAGTGGCTAATGTTCAAAAAAAGTTAGACACATAAAGAAATAGGAGAATATCCATATTCAAGAAGAAAAATCTATGGGTAATATGGCCTCAGTGTTTCACTTAGCAGACAAAGTATTGCAAATATATAAAGAATTAAAGGAAAATATAGTAGTGAACAACGAGTATTCTCAGCAGAGAAATGGAATCTATAAAAAAGAACCAAATGCAAATTCTAGACCTGAAAAGTATGGTAACTGAAATGCAAGTGTCACTTAACAGCAGATTGGATGTAATGGAAGAAACAGTGAGCTTGAAGAGAACACAATGGAAATTATCCAGTCTGAACCACAGAAAGAAAAAATATTGAAGAAAAATGAACAAAGCCTCAGAGACCTGTGAAACAATATCAAATAGTCTTATATATATGAGAATTGGGCAGGAAAAAATTATTCTTATTTTTTTGAAAATTAATTTCCCATACCTACTCATCTGAAGGAAAAATAAATAAGTAATGGCTGAAAAGTTTCTAAATTTGATTAAAAACATTGACTTACAGATCCAAAAAGCTTAGCCAACCTCAAGAAAGATAAATATCGGGGGGAGAAAAATCTAGGTGCATTGTAGTTAAACTTCTGAAATCTAAAAATAAGGAGATGCTGCTGCTTTTGCTGCTGATGAGCTCTTTCGATGTGGGCCTGGTGCCTCTTGAGTGAAGCAGTAACTGAGGAGATCTCTGCCATTCCCTGTGGCCCATGAAATGCCAAAGGAGGCGTCAACACTAAGAAAAATGATCATATTAATTTGAAGGTGGTGGGGCAGGATGGTTCTGTGGTGCAGTTTGAGATTAAGAGGCATATACCACTTAGTAAACTAATGAAAGCCTATTGTGAATGAGAGGGTCTGTCAGTGAGGCAGATCAGAGTCCCGTTTGACAAGCGGCCAATCCATGAAACAGGCACACATGCACACCTGGAAGTGGAGGATGAAAGTACCATTGCCATGTTCCAGAGCAGACAGGTGTCTACAGCAAAGGAACCTGCTACTTTATTCCAGAACTCCATTCTTAGAGGGCAGCAATACATTCTCAGTTAGAAAACTGCAATTTGGTTCTGCCATGTCCTGACTATGGTGGCACACGCCTGTAGTCGCAGCTACGAGCGGGAGGCTGAGGCAGGAGAATCACTTGAACCCAGGAGGCAGAAGTTGCAGTGAGCTGCGATCATGCCAGTGCACTCCAGCCTGGGTGACAGTGAGACTCTGTCACAGAAAGACAAAACAAAACTCTGGCATTATCTACCTGGGTGCAACGTAAGTCCTTCTTCATTACATATGGTGCTAGTTGTAAAACTTTTCAGATAGAATTTATCAGTTTGAGGAAAATTCCTTCTTTTCCTAGTTTGCAGAAAGTTTTTATAGGAATGGGTTTTAAATTTTGTCAAATGTTTTTTCTGTGGTTCTGTTAATGTGATTACATAGACCTGTACCTCTGGCCAACTGGCTACAAATTGGGGTTCCCAATACCCCTTCCTTGTGTTTGATTAATTTGCTAGAATGGCTCCCAGAACTCAGGAAAACATTCCCGTCTACTGGTTTGTTATAAAGAATATTCAAATTATACAGATAAACAGCAAGAGGCATGGCTCACGTCTGTAATCCCAGCACTTTGGGAGGCCGAGGCAGGTATATCACCTGAGGTTAGGAATTCGAAACCAGCCTGACCAATACAGTGAAACCTCATCTCTACTAAAAATACAAAAGTTAGCTGGGCGTGGTGGCAGGCGCCTGTAGTCCCAGCTACTCAGGAGGCTGAGACGGGGGAATTGCTTGAACCCAAAGGCGGAGGTTGTAGCAAGCCGAGATTGCGCCACTGCACTCCAGCCTGGGCGACAGAGCGATACTCCATCTCAAACAAACCAACCCACCAGCCAGAGGCAGAGATGCTTTGGGTGAAGGATAGGGAAACGGGCCCGGGGCGTCCGTGCTGTCTCCAGGTGTGCCATTCTCCAACATCTCCATATATTCAGCAATCTGGAAACTCTCCAGACCCCATAGCTCAGGGATTTTTATGGAAAACTCGTTAGTATGCATGATTGACTAAATCATTGGCCATTGGTGATAAACTCAACTTTTAGCCTTCCAGACACATTGTTCGTTCCCCTGGTAACCAGCCTTCATCACGAGAGGCTGTCCAGGAACCCACCAAGAGTCACCTCATTAGAACAAAAAATGCTCCTGGAGCCCTGTGTCAGGAACTGGGAACAGAAACCAAATATAGATTTCTTGCTATATAATAATATTACACAATATGTAAAACTCAGTTGCGTTTCTATATACTAGAAGCACACAAATAGAAAATAAGATTAAGCAACATTATTTGCAATAGCATCAAAAAATAAGATACTTAGAAATAAATCTAAACATATGCAGGACCTCTACACTGAAAACTATGAAAATACTCCTGAGAGGAATTAAAGCTCTAAATAAGAGATTAAATAAAGACAGCTAAATAAGGAGAGATTTATGATGCCTATGTATTGGGAGACTTAATATTATTAAGACATCTCCCACTTTTTTGGTGTGTGTGTGTTTTTTTTTTTTTTTTTCTTTTGAGACAAGGTCTGGCTCTGTCACCCAGGCTGGAGTGCAGTGGCGGGATCACAGCTTAATGCAGCCTCAACCTCCCTGGCTCAAGCGATCTTCCTGCCTCAGTCTCCTAAGTATCTGAGACTACAGACATGCCCAGCTAATTTTTTTGAGACGGAGTCTTACTCTGTCGCCCAGGCTGGAGTGCAGTGGTGTGATCTCGGCTCACTGCAACCTCCACCTCCTGGGTTCAAGCGATTCTCCTGCCTCAGCCTCCCGGGTAGCTAGGACTACAGACACGTGTCACCACGCCCAGCTGATTTTTGTATTTTTAGTAGAGATGGGGTTTTACCGTGTTAGCCAGGATGGCCTCAATCTCATGAACTCATGATCCGACCGCCTCGGTTTTCCAAAGTGCTGGAATTACAGGCATGAGCCACCACACTTGGCCCCAGCTGATTTTTTTAAAAAAATTTTATGGCTGGGCATGGTGGCTCATGCCTGTAATCCCAGGCACTTCGAGAGGCTGAGGCAGATCACCTGAGGCTGGGAGTTCAAGACCAGCCTGACCAATAGGAAGAAACCCCGTCTCTACTAAAAATACAAAATTAGCTAGGTGTGATGGTGCATGCCTGTAATCCCAGCTACTTAGGAGGCTGAGGCAGGAGAATCGATTGAACTTGGGAGGCAGAGGTTGCAGTGAGCTGAGATTGCGCCATTGCACTCCAGCCTGGGCAACAAGAGTGGAACTCCATCTCAAAAAACAAAACTTTATAAAGACAGGGTTTTATATTGTTCTCTAGGCTGGTCTTCAACTCCTGTCATCAAACAGTCCTCTGACCTTGAGATGACAGGTGTGAGCCACCTTGCCAGACCTATTTTTTATTTTTATATTTTTTATTTTATTTTATTTTTGAGACAGAGTCTCCCTGTGTCACCCAGGGTGGAGTGCAGTGATGTGACCTCGGCTCACTGTAATCTCTGCCTCCTGGGTTCAAGCGATTCTCCTGCCTCAGCCTCCCAAGTAGCTGGGATTACAGGCGTGGACCACCACACCTGGCTGATTTTTTGTGTTTTTAGTAGAGACAGGGTTTCACCATGTTGGGCAGGCTGGTCTCAAACGCCTGACCTTGTGATCCGCCCACCTCGGCCTCCCAAAGTGCTGGGATTATAGGCGTGAGCCACTGCTCCTGGCCTGTTTTATTTTTAGAGACAAGGTTTTGAATTGTTGCACAGGCTGGTCTTGAACTCCTGGCCTCAAGTGAAGGTCCTCATTTTTTCAAGACTGATCTACAGATTCAGTGCAATCCTAATTGAAATTTCAGCAGGCTTTAAAACAAAAAAGAAATCAATAGCTAATTCTAAAATTTATATGAAAATACAAAGGATCTATATTAGCCAAAATAATTTTGGAAAATGGAAGTAAGAGGGGGTTACACTACCTCACTTCAAGTCTTACTATGGTAATCAGGACAATATAGTATTGGTGAAAGGTCAGTAGACAGAATAGAGTCCAGAAATAGACCATGCATATGTAGTCAATTGAATTTTGATAAAAGTAATAACATAATTCAGTGGGATAGGGAGTCTTTTCAACATATGCTGAAATAACTAGATATCTATCTAGAAAAATAAGGAGCCACAATTCCTACCTCACACCATATATAAAAATCAATTTTAAGTGGATCATAGACCTAAGCATAAAATTTATGGAAAAGGAGAAAATCTTCATGTTGTTGGGGTAGCACAAAAAACATTAACCATATAAAACAAAAAGAAAAAAAAATTAACCATAAAAGAAATACTTATATTGTATCCACTGAGATTCTTTCTGCTCTTCAAATTGTTCCATCAAGAAAATAAAAAGCAAGCCACACACTGGGAAAGATACTGGCAAGATATATTGGGCAAAGGACGTGGATCCAGAAGATATAAGGAACTCTTACAACTGAATAAGAAGGCAAACAACCTAGTTAAATAGTTGAGAAAGCACTTTTGGGAGACCAAGATGAGAGGATCACTTGAGCCTAGAAGTTCAAGACCAGCCTGGACCACACGGTGACACCTCATCTTAAAAAACAACAACAACGACGACAATGACCAATAAGAACCTTGCTATGGTTTGAATATTCTTGTCCCTTCCAAAAATTCATGTGTTAGAAACTCAATCCCCAGTGTTACAGTGTTGGGAGATGGGGTCCTTGGGAAAGTGATTGGGTCATGAGTGCTCTGCTCTCATAAAATGGATGAATGCCATTGTGAAAAGGGCTTGCAGAGAGAATTTGGTCCCTTTTTGCCCCTTCTGCCTTCTGCCATATGAGGACACTGTTTCTCCTCTCCCATGGATCAGTGTTTAAGGTGCCCTCTTGGAAGAGGATACTGGGGCTTTCCCAGACACCAAATGTGCTAATGCTTTGATGTTTGACTTCAGAACCTCCAGAACTGTGAGAAAATAAATTTCTTTTTTTTAAAATAAATTACCCAGTCTCAGGTATTTTGTTATAGCACTCAGAGTGGATTAAGACACACCTCAAAAGATTCATCATCATTAGACGTCAGGGAATGCAAATTAAAACCTTTAAAAAGTGAGGCCGGGTGCCATGGGTTACGCCTATAATCCCAGCACTTTGGGAGGCCAAGGTGGGTGGATCACGAGGTCAGGAGATCGAGACCATCCTGGCCAACATGGTGAAACTCCGTTTTTACTAAAAATACAAAAAAAAAAAAAAAAAAAATTAGCTGGATGTGGTGGCATGCGCCTGTAATCTCAGCTACTCAGGAGGCTGAGGCAGGAGAATTGCTTGAACCTGGGAGGCAGAGGTTGCAGTGAGCCTAGATCATGCCAGTGCACTCTAGCCTCAAAAAAACAACAACAACAACAACAAACAAGAACAACAAAAGTCACCTCAGTGAAATGCCACTTCACACCCATTAGAATTGTTGAAATTTAAAGATTGGCATTCTTCAACTTAGCAACTCTCTTATGTTGTCAAATGGAATGTAAAGTGGTACAGCCACTGTGGAAAACAATTTGGCAATTTCTTATAAAGTTAAGCATATATTTAGTACATGACTCAGCAACTGTATTAGTACATATTTACCCAAGATAAATGAAAACCTTTGTCTACAAAAAGAGTTGTAAACAAGTGTTTGTGGCAGTTTTGTTACCAATAACCAGGTACTGGAAACAACCTAAATTTTCATCAATAGGTAAGTAAAATAAATACACACCTTAGACAAAAATAAATTTCCGCTAGATTAGAGATTTAGTTGTAAAGAACTAAATTAAAATACTAAAAGATAATAAAGAATATGATACTGGGATTTAGAAAGGGATTTTATTAGCTTGACACCAAACCATAAAATAAATGAAAAATGTTGTCTTTTGGCCAGCACATTGGCTCATGCCTGTAGTCCCAGTACTTTCAGAGGTCGAGGCAGGAGGATCTCTTGAGCCCAGGAGTTCAAGACCAGCCTAGACAACATTCAAAACCCTGTCTCTACAACAAGTTAAAAAAAAATTAACCAGGTATGCTGGTGTGCACCTGTAGTCCTAGCTACTTAGGAGGCTGAGGCGGGTGGGATGCTTGCTTGAGCCCAGCCTCACTTGAGGCTGCAGTGAGCCGTGTTCGTGCCTGAGCCGTTTACGCCACTGCACTCTAGCCTAGGTGACAGAGTGAGACCTTGTCTCAAAAAAAAAAAAAGTTATCCTTTATTAAAACTTCTGTTTGAAAAAATTCTATAGAAATTCTAAGCAAAGTTAAGATGAATAACAAGCCAGGAAAAATATTTTTGGTATATATGACAGAGAGATGATATTCTTAATACATATAAAAAGCTTATGTAAATTGTTTGGAAAAACCAACACTTAAATAAGAGAAAATTGATAAAATGCATGAACAACTTAATTTCACAGAAGGAAAATTATAAATGGTTAGTGTTCATTTACAAAAATATTCTCACTGTTTTTTAAAGAAATACAAAGTATAAAAGAATAATGGTACATAATTGTTATTTTATTCCATATTGACAATACCTTTCATATTGGCAGAGATTTTAGAATGATAGTGCCCTGTACATGCATAAATTAAGCCATTATTCTTATATAAGTGGGTTTCTAGAAGGCAGTATAATAGTGTGTATTCAAAAGTGTTAGTATACATACCTTTTGATTCATCAGTTTTATTTCCTAAAGAAATACAGAACAAGCATGCATAGATATGTGTACAGGTGTGCACATTGCATTGTTTATAAGAAAAAAATGGAAACAATAAAAGATTGAGTAAATAAATAATGGCATGTCCATTTGACGGATACCCTGCAGCCATTGAAATGGCTAAAGTAGATCTTCATGTACTCCTGCATGAAGATGGAAAGTGTATAAGGATGATCTTTTTCACTTACATACGAACAGACACTCAAATGCGTATGTATACACATAGGTCAGTCCCACACTTCATTTGCAGGAAGCTCAAAATCAACAGCAGTAACATTTATTGGCAGAGTATTCCTGGCATATTTTGTTTCAGGTCTTTGGCATAGAAAGATGAATATAGGCCTAGCCTACTCTCATGGTGGTTATAATCTAGCAACCTTGGGAGGTTATAATCAGTTACCTTTTTTTCTTTTTGAGTTAGAGTTTCTTGTCACTCAGGCTGGACTGCAATGGCATGATCTAAGCTCACTGCAAACTCCGCCCCTCAGGTTCAAGCGATTCTCCTGTCTCAGCTTCCTGAGTAGCTGGGATTACAGGCACCTGCCACCATGCCTGGCTGATTTTCATATTTTTAGTAGAGATGGGGTTTCACCATGTTGGCCAGGCTGGTTTCGAACTCCTGACTTCAAGCAATCCAGCCGCCTTGACCTCCCAAAGTGTTGGGATTACAGTTGTGAGCCACTGCACCCAGCCTACGTTTTTTGAACATTCAACTATGTGCTTGGAGCTCACATTGTTCTAAAGTGCTTTGCATGCATCATCTTATTTAAACTTCTACTAGGTATGTTTGGTAGTATTTCCACATTTTACGGGTAAGACTAGTGATGTCTTTTTTGAGATCACACTGATGGAGTGGTAAAGTGGGGACTGCTCTTGTTCCATTTCGCAGGTGAGAAAACAATTTTAAATGGGTTAGTCCCTAGCAGAGACAGAGAAAGTTTTCCTATCTTCAGTTTGTGCTCTGAATAACAATACTTGATATCTGAAGCCCCTGATTCACCCACCTGTTTCACAGACTAAATATTTTTTCCTTGGCTCTTCTTCCTTAATTATTTCCTCACAAATTTTTTTTTTTTGTTTGTTTGTTTGTTTCAGACAGGGTCTTGCTCTGTGTCCCAGGCTGGAGTGCAATGGTACAATCCCAGCTCACTGCAACCTCCACCTCCTGGGCTCAAGTAATCCTCCCACCTCATCTTCCCAAGTGGTTGGGACTACAGATGCTCACCCCCATGCCTGGCTAATTTTTATATTTTTGTAGAAATGGGCTCTCACCATGTTTGCCCAGGCTCATCTTGAACTCCTGGACTCAAGTGATTCTCCTGCCTCAGAATCACAAAGTGCTGGCATGGGCCACAAATTTTTTTGACTGTAGCAAACTTCAGGGCAAAAAACTTCTTGTTCTACTTATTTCATCCAGTTTCACTTTCAGTAGAGAAAGAACTGGATGATAGGGGTGGACTGTCTCTCTACAAACAAATTTTAGAGGATTATGTATAAATCTTAAAAAGATTATTCATATTTGAACAGTAACTCATATATGCCTTGGACATTGTAATTGGAAAATTAAGTGAGAAATCTTATTGGCGTAAATATGCATCAGTACTCACTGTAGAGCTAATAACTAAATAATTTACAGAAACTGAACTAATGGCTAAGCTAACTCAAATTTGTAATTTAAAAGCAGTAATACGATTGCACACCGTGTCCAATTCAAGACAGCACTGATGACGCACTGATAACAGCATATTCCAGAGAACTGTAGGGACCCTGTACATGCATGGACATGAGTGAGAGTGGCTGTGCAGTACAGTTGAATACTGCCTGGTGTGCAGACTGCTTAATGGAATGCTGGTATAGGGCTCACAGTATACTCCAGTAAAGTGCTATTTTTGGTTTTACCTATACCACATTTTTATAACTCAGTAATTTATTTTATGGGTTTCTAATAAGTAAGGTCTAATTGTAAATAAAAGTGAAAGTTTGTGAATCCCGTGTGTCACAAAGAAGGGACTTGCATTTTTGGATCAGTTTATAGGCCATTGTAAGACCCTATCAGTAGGCTGCGGACCATACTTTGAGAATCACCACTTGTTCTGAGAGGGTATGTGATGGTGGGAGGAATGCAGGTAGGCCTCAGTTCCCTCCCTGCTGCTCTCTACTACTTTTTGCATCCTTGCTGATGTCATGCTCTAAACTTCATGTTACTATAATCTGTTTTAGACTGCTGACCTTTGGCAGTGGCTTTCTTCCTCTTTGACCTGATGAAAGCTCCTCCTGCTTCTAATGAGCTGCTCTTTCTGAAGGGATTCCCCTAGCTGGGCCTCTGGTATCCCAGTTCTTTATATCATAGCCTTCTCAGGATTCACAAGTGCCCTGGGTTAGGAGGGCTGCAGCTGGGCTGGAGGACACTCCGGCACACCCTCCTGCTGTACCTGGAAGGACTGTGTCCCTTCCCACCCAGACCTTGCTCCTGTCTTGGTGTACTGTCAGGTAACTTACTGTCTCCTTCTCTCTCTCTCTCCAGTCCAGCTACCTTCAGAGAACCATAGTTCATTAGAGAAATCTGGACCTGTATACACCAAAATTATGGGCTAGCTTTATTTCTCATTGTAAAAGGAGAGGGCCTTGCCCTCTCAGATATTAAGATATTCTTAGAGTTATACAATTAAAAATAGCAGTGTTGTGCTAAGACAGGAAAAACGACCAATTTAAAAAATAAAGAACTCAGAGACAAAACTCATGTGTAATAGAATTGTGTTTGTTTGCTTTTTGAGACAGAGTCTTGCTCTGACACCCAGGCTGGAGTGGTGCAGTTGCACAGTCCCGGTTGACTGCATCCTCTGCCTCCTGGGTTCAAGCAATTCTCTTGCCTCAGCCTCCCGAGTAGCTGGGATTACAGGCACTCAGCACCATATCTGACTAATTTGTGTATTTTAGTAGAGATGAGGTTTCACCATGTTGACCAGGCTGGTCTCTAACTCCTGACCTTAAGCAATCCACCTGCCTCAGCCTCCCAAATTGCTGGGAGTACAGGCATGAGCCACCCTGCTGGCATCATGTGTGATAGGAATTTAATAGAGCATAAAGATGGCACCACAAGTCGAAGGAGAAAGGGCATACAGGCTCACTGGATGAAGCCCAACGTAGCTGAGTCCATCCCTAATTCCAGGTACAAGTGTAGAATTCAGGCGGACAAAAGATTTAAATAAGACTGGTAAAATTAGAAAGTAACAAGAAAATAAAAGATTATCTTTGTGGCTAGGTGCAGCAGCACTTTGGGAGGATGAGGCAGGAGGGATGGCTTGGATTTTCAGACCAGCCTGGGCAACATGGTGAGATCCCATCTGTACACAAAATTATGAAATTAGCTGAGTGTAGTGGTGTATTCTTTTAGTACCAGCTACTCGGGAGGCTGAGGTGGAAGAGCTGCTTGAGTCGGGGAGATCAAGGCTGCACTCCAGCATAGGTGATAGAGCAAGACCCTGTCTCAAAAAAAAATCATAATAAAAGATTATCTTTTTGACGTAGGTATCTAAGGGAAGGAGTAAACAGACCTTGGAAGCAAAAATTATAGGCAAAAAGTTGATGAAGTTGTTTAAATCTAATTTAAGGATTTTGTGCTATTAAGGACATCATAGACATGGTTAACATATAGATAATTTACTGGGAGAAAAAATTTTCAATATTAAAAATTCACAAGAGTTCATACCTAGAATATACAAGGAATTCCTGCAAATCAAGAAGAAAAAGAACAACCCCAGTAGAAAATGGGCAAAGAATTAGAACAGGCAGTTTACAGAATAAGAAACCCGTAATACTAAGCATATGAAAAGATAATCAAACTCATGGGCTATAAAAATATTCAAATTAATATATTTTATACCTCTTAGACTGACAAAACATTAGAAGCTAGATAATGTCACACGTTGGCTAGAATGTGAGACTGTTTGTAACTTATATCCTTTACTGGTAGAAAAGTACATTGGTACAGCCAATCTGGAGAGCACTCTAGCAATAATTAATTAACTTATGTATGCCTTAGCTCAGCAAGTCTTTTGTTTATATTCCGCAGAACTTACCAGAAACATGCATTACTTGTGAACCCAGTAAGTTGGAGGACGAATGTATTTCCATCCTGGGGTGGGGTTGAATAGGCAAAAAATAGGGTATTTATATTACCAAATGATACGCAGTTATTAGAAATAACAGACCAAATATACAAAAACAACATGGATGAGACCTAGAAAACATAGTTGGAATCAAAAAGGAAACAGAAACACAGTTTCACTTACGCAAATTAGAAAGATACAGACAAAGATTTCTTAGGATACAAGAAGCATGAATGATAAAATTAAAAATTATAGTTAAACTTGACCAAAATTTAAAATATTGGCTAGGTGCATTGCCTCCTAGTGCTTCAAGGGGCCAAATTGGGATCACTTGAGGCTAGTAGTTTGAGACCAGCCTGGGCAACATAGTGAGACCCCTTTTTTACAAAAACTAAAAATAAAAAATTAGTCAGGCATGGTGGTACATACCTGTAGTCCTAGCTACTGAGGAGGCTGAGGTGGGAGGATCATGTGAGCCCAGGATTTTGAGGCTTCAATGGGCTATAATCGCACTATGGTACTCTAGCCTGGGGGACAGAGTGAGAACCAGTCTCAAAAAAAAAAGGAAGTAAAGGAAAAATAAAAGGACAAACGATACATTTGACATAATAGGTAAATATCAAATTCATTATGCTGAGCAAAAGAAATTGGATATTAAAAAAGTACCTTGTCTTGCCCAATGGTCAAAAAAAAAAGTACATATTGTATGGCACCATGTATGTGAAATGGAAACTAAATTAGTAACTTAAAAACAGATCAGTAGTTACCTGGAGTGAAGAGCGAAGGGAGGGATGGATTGCAGAAGGACGTAAAATTTTTTTTGAGATTGATGGAAATGTCCTGCATCCTGATTGTGGTTTTATGTATATGTACAACTTTCAAAACTTCAAATTGTGCACTTTAAATTGATGCAATTTATTATATGTAAATTATTCCTTTATAAAGTTGATAAGAAAAATTACATTATATAAAACATAAAATATATTAAGAGAACATAAGCTATATATGCATTGTATACACACACCCACACACGCACACACACTCAATAAGCAAAATAGAATGGTTGCCTTTGCAAGAGGAGAGACATAGTGAAAAGGGAGAATAAAAGTGAAGACTTGATTTATATTATCTCCATAGGGTTCATTGCAACTCACTTGATATGGCTGGATAATTATTTCTGTGTACCTATCCATTCCGTGATAGGAGGATGGCCCATCTAAGCACAAGGAGGAAGGCCCTCTAGGGAGCAGAACGGCAAAGATGTTCACTAAAACCCACAGAAAATTACTGTGGGAAATTAAAAGAATATTGAAATCAATATACCATGTTGATGGGTCAGAAGACCTATTATTGCTAAGATTCTGAATCTCCCCCAATGTATTTTTTTTATTTTATTTTTTGAGATGGGGTCTTGCTCTGTTGCCCAGGCTGGAGTGCAGTGGCACGATTTTGGCTCACTGCAACCTCTGCCTCCCGGTTCAAGTGATTCTCCTGGCTCAGCCTCCCGAGTAGCTGAGACTACAGGCACGCACCACCATGCCTAGCTAACTTTTGTATTTTTAGTAGAGATGAGGTTTCACTGTGTTAGCCAGACTGGTCTCAAACTCCTGACCTCAAGTAATCCGTCTGCTTCAGTCTCCCAGTGTGCTGGATTACAGGTATGAGCCACTGTACCTGGCCCCCAATGTGTTTTAAAATTTAACAATTCTCTCAATCAGAATTGCAGAAGGCTTGCATTTTTTGTCTTTAAAAAATTTTTGCTTTCGTAGAAATTGAAAAATGATTTTAAAACTTACATAGAAATATAGAGCATCAAGAATAGTCACACCATTTTGAAAAAGAACAAAGTTGGAGGGTGTGTATTACCTGCTTTCAACACTTATCATAAAACCACAACAATCAAGATAGAGTTGTGCTGGTATAAAAACAGATGTATAGATCAATGGGACAGAAAACCGAGTCCAAAAATAGACCCACACATATATGGCCAATTGATTTTTCACAAGAAGAAAGTATAATCTTTTCAGTAACTGGTTGCACAAAAACAAACAAACACTGATTCTTATCTCCCACCATATACAAAATTAACCTGAAATGGATCATACACCTAAACGGAAGAGCTAAGACTGAAAAACTCATAGAACAAAATATAGAAGAGAAATGTTAGTGATACTGAGTTTGGTAAAGATTTCTTAACTAGCACACAAAAGCATCAAAACAATACATTGAACTTTTGCAAAGTAAACTTTTGCTCTTTAAATAACACTGTTACAAATAAAGCCACAGACAGGGAGGAAATTTTGCAAAACATATACAACAAAGATCTTGTACTTTATTATTATACTTTACTAAGTCAATACAAAGTCAAAACAAAGTCAATACAAGACAAAGGTCTTGTACCTTTCTATTCAGTAATAAGTAGATAAAGAGCCAGTTAAAAATAGACAAAGATATGAGTAAACATTTCACCAAAGTACACATACAGATGGCAAGTAAGCACTTGAAAAAAATTCTCAGCATCTTTAGTAATTAGGATAAGATGCAAATTAAAACCACAATAAGATACTACTCCTATACTATACTATACTCCATTGGCTGTATACCACCCCAGCCAAAAAAGGCAGTATCATCCAATCAATATTTGGCATTATAAATATAGAAGGATGGAACTATACTACCAGTTATTAAGTTTTTTTTGAGACAGGGTTTTGCTCTGCCACCCAGACTGGAGTGCAGTGGCGCGGTTACAGCTCACTGCAACTTCAAAGTCCTGGGCCTCGGCAGTCCTCCTACCTCAGTCTGCCGGGTGGCTAGGACTACAGACGTGTGCCACTACACCTGGCTAATGTTGTAAAATCTTTGGTAGACAGGGTCTTGCTGTGTGGCCCAGGCTGGTCTCAAACTCCTTGCTTCCCAAAGTGTTGGGATTATAGGCACGGGCCACCGCACCTGATCTTAATCATAAAATTTAAATTGAGAGAGAGCATTAAGAATTAAAGTATTTTTCTCGTATGGTAGATCAGTTAAGTATGTTGATAGACTTTTTTCAGTTAATTATGTAGGCTAAGGATTTCTAGGCCAACCGCCACAAGAATAGAAAGAGTATGTAAAGTGTAAACTTAATAGCTAACTAAAGAGGCCAGGCCTGATAGTTCACACCTGTAATTCCAGCACTTCGGGAGGCTCAGGCAGGAGGATCATTGTAAGCTAGGAGTTCAAGGCCACCCTGGGCAACATAGCAAGACTCTGTTGCTACTAAATAATAATGATAAATAATTAAAAATTAGGCAGTCGTGGTAGCATTTGCTTATAGTCCTAGCTACTCAGGAAGAGGCTGAGGTGAATCAGTTGAGCCAAGGAGTTCAAGGTTGCAGTGAGTTATGATCATGCCACTGCATTCCAGCCTAGGCAACAGTGAGACCCGTCTCTTAAAAAAGAAAAAAACCACAAGGGGAAATGAAATAATGAAAAAAAGAAGGCATGAAACTCATTAAAAGAAAAAATAATATTGAGGGAAGAGGCCAACACTTAATATCTGAAACAGAAAGCTGAACATATTGGTAGTTTAAGCAAGAAGAGCTGTGCTTATAAGACTTAGTCTCTCTGAGCAAATCAGAGAATTACTTTTTTTTGAGACAGAGTCTCGCTCTGTTGCCCAGGCTGGAGTGCAGTGTTGTCATCTTGGCTCATTGCAACCTCTGCCTCCTGGGTTAAAGTAGTTCTGTCTCAGCCTCCCGAGTAGCTGGGACTACAGGTACACGCCACCACGCATTGCTAATTTTTGTGTTTTTAGTAGAGACGGAGTTTCACCATATTGGCCAGGCTGGTCTCCAACTCCTGACCTTGTGATCCACCTGTCTCGGCCTCCCAAAGTGCTGGGATTACAGGCGTGAGCCACCGTCCCTGGCCTGAGAACTACTCTTTTGTAGAGTGGTTCTCAGTTTGGTCAAGTGTATCTTGGTTACCTGTTGCGCTGTGTTGGCATCTGCACTGATGCCACAAATCGATGGCAGGTAAAGCTACTTACCCCTTAGCACAAGTCAAATCAGTAGCACTAAACTACTATTATAGTTGTCATTATATTTCTTACTGCCACACATAGTTTCACCATGTTGGCCAGGCTGGGACACTCTTAAAACTTAGGAAAAACGATGAAGCCAGTTTTACTTAAAAATGTTATTGACGAAACGTTTAATTTTATGAAATCTCAATTTTTGATTATGCATCATTTTACTCAAAAACAAATGTCTACTCAGGAGGTTGAGACAGAAAGATCACTTGAGGCCAGCCTGAGCAACATGGTGAGACCCCATCTCAAAAAAAAAAAATGTGGTGATGAAATGGGAAATATGCATAAAACACAGCCACTGCACACTGAAGCTTTATTGTTGTCCTGGGGAAAAGCACTCATGGTGTGGATTGTTTGAACTACAAGCTGAACTAGCTGTTCTTTTGGGGGTACCATTTTTACTTGAAAGAAATGATAGACAAAGTATGGTTATTAGACTTGGGTTTTGGCTGACCTTTCTCAAAGATGAATGAAGTAAGCCTGGCACTTCAAGGGAAACAGTTGGCAGTATTTTTTGCAGTGAAAAAACTCCAGCTTTCAAGTGGAGATTAGAATTCTGAAAAACTTACATCTGCCACCATAAGCCTGACATCTCAATATATATATGTATTTTTTGAGACAGAGTCTTGCTCTGTCACCTGGGCTAGAGTGCAGTGGTGTGATCTTGGCTCACTGCAGCCTTCACCTCCCGGGTTCAAGCAATTCTCCTGCTTCAGCCTCCCATGGAGCTGGGACTACAGGCATGTGCCACCATGCCCGACTATTTTTTGTATTTTTATTAGAGATGGGTTTTCACCATGTTGGCCAGGATAGTCTTGATCTCCTGACCTCGTAATCTGCCCACCTCAGCCTCCCAAAGTGCTGGGATTACAGGCCTGAGCCACTGCCACCCAGCCAGCAGTAATATTTCTTATAGCCAAAAAGTGGAAACAACTCAAATACACACCAGCTGAAGAATGGATAAATAAGGTGGTATATCCAAACAATGGACTGTTCAGTAATAAAAAAGAATGAGGTATTGATAATGCTACTGTATGGATGAACCTTGAAAACATTATCCTGAATGAAAGAAGTAGGCCACAAAGGCCACATATTTAATGGTTTCACTGACGTGTCCAAAACAGGCAAATCTGTAGAGGCAGAAAGTAGACTAGTGGTTGGAGGGGATAGGAGGATGATATCTAAGGGACATGGAGTGATTCTTCCTTAACCATTGTCTGCCAAGGCCACACCAAGCTGAGCAGTGGAAGAATGTCCCTTCTGGGAGCTGGACAGCCTCAGCAGTTCATTTCCTGTTGATGGGGATTATGGGAACTTGGGAATTCTTGTAAGATTTAATATAGTCACAAGCCATTGCATGCTGGGCTTGGAATTTCTCTGGCTATACAATTCCTTCAAAATTTAAGTAGCAAACTATGAAAAGATTTTGTTTAGATAATTGTGGAAATGTGAATGTGGATTGAGCATTTGATGAAATTAAGAATTACCTTGTGTTAATCATATTGTGGTCACGTAAGGAAGTGTCTTTGTGTTTTATAATGTCCATAAGGATGTATTTAGATATGAAATGATGTGGTGTCAGGGACTTGTTTTATAATAATGCAACCAAAAAAGAGAGAAGGAGAAAGAAAAAGGGGCAAGGGAAGGAAGGAAAAACGAAGCCAGAAGCAAAATGTTTTAATTGTTGAATCTGTAGGATCGGGTTTATTGTACTATTCTCTCTACTTTTGTGTGGTTAAAAACTTTCATTTAAAGTCAGGCTGGCTTGGTGGCTCACACCTGCAATCCCAGCACTTTGGGAGGCCAAGGCAGGAGGTTCACTTGAACCCAAAAGTTTGAGACCAGACTGGGGAATGTAATGAGACCTCTCTACTGAAAATAAAAATGAAAAGTCAGCTGGATGTGGTGGCACGTGCTTGTAGTCCCAGCTACTTAGGAGGCTAAGGTGGGAGGATCGCTTGAGTCCAGTAGGTTGAGGCTCCAGTGAGCCACTGTACTCCAGCCTCAGCAACAGAGAAAGACCCTGTCTCATTAAAAAAAAAAAAAAAGTCAAACAAAGAAAACCTTTTCATAGGTATGTAACTATATCTGCCAAGGATCTTATTTAGTCTCTGATCTTTTACTTACTGGCCTTTGTGCTCTGTCCTTCAGTCTAGCCCTTGAATTAATGCATGGCTGCTTGGTGAATAGTCCAGGGTGGGAGACAATACTTTTAGTCTTCTCCTTTGAGTTCACTCCAGTTGTCTGGCAGAGAATTCAACTATAGGTTGAGAAATGTTGGGGCCACAGTTTTATCTCCTGTGAAGGTTGTTGCTTGGCAGCAATTGTTGCTTGAGGATACAAACGCTACCATTTGTAACAAGGGGATGGGAAGTTGTCTGTGTGTACGTTCATATTTACACATACATAAGCATATATATTATATATAGGTTTGCATACATATGCATAAATTAACTGGAAGCATAAAACCCAGAAATAATAACTTTGGTTTCTTTCTGGGAAGAAAACTGATAGCTGGAAAATAAGAATGGGTGAGACTGCTGGGGACAGGAGATAGGATGAAAGGGGACCAAAAGCCAAGTCCTGGGGAACTGACAGCCAAGAGATAAGCAGGTGGAAGGACAATGGGAAGAAGCCTGAGAAGGAGTAGCCAGACAGATAGGAGGGAAAGCCAAAGGAAGAAAAAGTTTCAAGAAGTCGTACAGAGGCATGTGGGTGCCCTTCGACCCAGCATTTCCACTTCAGGAATTCCACTACAGGGATTCTTGCACACTTGCAACATGATCTGTGCACAGGGTTGCCCACGGCAGCACTTTCTGTTTGTTTGTTATTTGCAGCGTTGTGTTTAATAGCAAAAGTTTGGAAGCAATTAGAGTGTTACCCAGGAGGAAACAAGTTAATTAAATCATGGTTCCCCCATCTGTACTCTCTGCACCTGAAGATGAGGAGGCTCTGTATACACTGATATGAAGAGACTCTAAAATATACTGTTAGGTGTAAAAAGCAAGGATGGGGAGTTTTATCTGGGGCTTATAATGTTTTAAACTTTTGTCATTGGTGTAAATGGATGTAGCTGGTTGTCATAGTCCTTGTAATTACAAGATACTGTTTTTTGGGGGGTTGTTTTTCTCTGAGCTCTAGTATTCTGTTATTCTTTTGGACTTCCTTTTTATGAGCAATAGTTGGCATGGAGGAGTGGCAAATCAAATTTTTAGGTTATTAAGTCGGCTCCATTTCAAGCCAATCAGCATTGCCTCTGGCTGTTTTGTGTCTGGCTGCCAAGTGCCTTTATATGGTGTTTCAGCTTTGTAATGGAGCTTTGATATGTAGTAGTTATCCTGAGCCACAAGAGGGCAGAAGAACCTTTTGATTCCACAGGACAGGCTAGCGCTGGAATCGCTTCTGGCAAAATCCTGCTTGGAGTAGTTCTTCAACTCACTTACCAGACCGTGGGTACCCGAAGGCAGGCCAGTGTCTGAGTCATCAGAGGAGGCAATGGAGGGGGTGAGAGGAGAGAGCGCAGATTTTGAAATCCTCTATACCTGCCTATGTTCCAGGCTCCCCTGCAAATTACTTAGTGAACTATACTCCTTTCAGCGCTTAACCTCTCTCAGAGCTTGAATATACAAGACAATAGAGGCATTACAGCATAACCGAGCATAAGAGTTGAGGCTTTGCAATCCACCCCCACCTAACGCTGAGTTCTGGCTCTGTGACTTTGGGTCATTTCTTTACTCTCATTTATTCAATGAGGTAGTGTGTGTAGAGCTCTTAGCACTGTGTTGTGAACGCTCACAAAGTAACTGCTATAATTACAGTAGTACAAGGTACCAGCACAGATGAATAATAACAATAGATCCTTAATAACTTTTGTTATATGGCTGTGTTATGTATTTAATAACGTAGGTGTTTGGTTATGAGCAAGGTGGTAATATTTCCTTTAAGACAATTTCAGAGCTACTTTTCTCAGAGGGGCCCTTAAAATGTTTGTGGTCTTTCTTACAAATAGTCTTTTAATAGTATAGTACATCCTGAATTTTTGCAGAGTCTCAATTTTAAGGGTTCCATCCCACTATGATTTTCTGTATTTTTGACCGGAAAATACAGTATTTGGGCTATATAATGAGGTACAGTAGGGCAACACGATACAGCATCAGGATAGAGTTCCTCCCAGGCTGAGATCCAGGGGGAAGCAAACTCTGAGATAAAGATGAGGGTGTGAAAGGCTTATTAGGGAGTGGTTATGGAATCAATATTCCTGAAAGAAAAAGAAAGGAAATTGGGAAGAAGGGAAAAGAAAAGGGAAAAGATGTGGAGATTGTATAGAGGGGAAAAATCGGGCTGTGATTCAGTCTCAGTAAAAGGCTCAGCCCACCCCCTTATGGGGACTGAGACTCAGATAATCCATGTTTTCTAAGCCATGGAGTGAGAGAGCTGTGCCTTTATAGCTCCTCCTGACCTGTCATTGGATGAGGGCTGTCCCAGGAAGGGGCATGGCCCTGGGCCAGGCAGCGCTCTTCAGCGGATGCATTCCCTGAAGAGGGCTGACAGCTGAGGGCTTTCTGTCCTTCACCATCCCAGCAGCTGGGGAATAAGCCCTTCATTTCTTGAGTTGCCTCTGCAGCTTCCACTATCGTGCCCAAAGGGCTCCCCTGAAAGGGCTGGTAGAGTAATACAAGATAGCTTTATACAGAATTGCTTGGAAGCAACACTTAAGAATAATTGTTATTTTTAACTTTAAGAATTCAATGCTGGGCACAATGGCTCACGCTTGTAATCTCAGCACTTTAGGAGGCTGAGACGGGTGGATCACAAAGTCAGGAGTTCAAGACCAGCCTGGCCAATATGATGAAACTCTGTCTCTACTAGAAATTCAAAAATTAGCTGGGCATGGTGGCGGGCACCTGTAATCCCAGCTACTCTGGAGGCTCAGGCAGGAGAATTGCTTGAACCTGGGAGGATGGAGGTTGCAGTGAGCCGAGATCATGCTACTGCACTCCAGCCTGGGCGACAGACAGACAGGCAAGACTCTGTCTCAAAAAAAAAAAAAATTAGGATAATATCATTTTAGTGTTAGGGTAGACTCTAGTGTAACCAACTACCCCAAAATTTCAGTGGTTTAACATAATAAAGGTTATTTCTCTCCTTACAAACTGGTGCAGGTCTATATTGGCGGGGAGGGATTCTGTTCTACCTAATTCATTCAGGGCCACAGACTTCATCTAGTGACTCCCTCAGGCCCTAGGGCCTGGAGTCTTCCACTGGATTCTCTAATCCAGCTCCCAGAGGAGAAATGGACAGGAACATGGAGAATTGTGCAGGTGTCAGTGAAGACATCTCTCTCTTCAAGCTTCTCTCAGCATACGTTCCACAGATCAGTACTCAGTCGCGTGGTCCCACCTCACTGAGAGGAGCAGTCCTATGCCCAGGTGAACAGGCGGGCCACGTAGCCCTCCCAGCTGCACTGTGGTGTTGCTCATACCTGTGTGGTGGCTCGATTTCATCACTATTGGTGAATCAAAGATACTTCTAAAACTATATGTTTTAGGTTCCCCACACTTAAAATACTTAAATTGCCACCATCATAATATCATAGTTTTACTTGCCTGAGGACATTTTAAAAGGCTGAGGAAAACCAAACTTTATTAGAGAGAAAGAATAGAAGGGAGGAATACAGAGCTGAGAATTTAAGCATTCCTTGCTCTGGAAAGGCAAAAAAGGCAAAACAATTTCGTATGTGTGTGTGCGTGTGTACGTACTTTAAGTGGTGTGGGAGAAAATTGAGAAGCCTCTGATCCTGCCATGTAGCTATAAAAACAAGCTCCTCTTTCCCTCTGCCATAACAGGAATGATGTCTTTTACATGTAACATGGAGATAGATGTGCACTGCAGGGAAACACATGAGCATCTCTGTGCTTGAAAAAAGAAGCTTGAAGAGAGAAGTCTCTTCACTGAGACCATGTTCCTGTCCGTTTCTCCTCTGAGAGCTGGATTAGAGAATCCAGTGGAGGATGTTACAAGGAAATATTCGTTCAAATAGCCCTGACAGCTCTTTGCCCAGATTCACATGAACACCACCTAAGTAGCCCTTAAGTCGGAGGAAGAGAGGCTGAGGGAGATATATCAATGACTTCTTCTGTCAGTCTGTGAGGATTACTGCTAACTGGCAGCTTGTTCCTTACTCAGCTTTATTCCAGATGGTGTGGGGCATTTAGGAAGAGAGGCACCTGGGCCTGGGAATTTTAAAGACTGAAAGCTGAGACTCACAGGAAGTAACCAATGACAAGACAATGAGATGAGATATTTCAGAGACAACAAAGAAGTGGCAATTTAAATATAAATAAATAAGACACGATGTCAAGGAAAGCTTTGAGAAGGAGATGGGTACCGAAGCAGGGACCTGGCGGGTGGGGTAGGACATCTGGGGACCTGGGGAAGTAGTGTAGCAGACAGAACACTAGAAATATTTTGCAAGCTTCAGTGAGAACTGAGAGCGACTTGTGAGGAATGGTGGGGGGCGGGGAGTAGTGAGACCAGGGATTGCAGAGCAGGGCAGAGTCAGATGATAGAAGGCCCTAAGGTGAGGTGTGGAGTTTAGATTTAACACCGCAGGGCCGTTAGCAGCTTCTGCCCACCTGCTGGAAAAGTAACATTCTGGACGTTAGTGTGAAGGAGAATTAACAGAACACAGAGGTTTCTTCTGGAATTTCTGTTGAGCATCTAGAATTTAAAATGGGAGGTTGTGTTTCTTATTCCCTCAGCAAAATAAGAGGAAGTGACTCTCAAGCCTGGACTTGAAAGATGAATGAATAAGATGAGAAGTGCATTCTAGGCAGAGAGAGTAGCATGAATAAGGTGGAGGGGCCCGGAAAAGGGCTGGGAGAGTCTTGTATGGAATGCAGAGATTGGATTCTGAGTTAGGCGGAAGCAGCTGATGAAAAGGATTTTAAGCCAGAGAGAAATGTGTTCAGATTTGCATTTTAGAAGGCTCACTTTGGCAGCTGTGTGGAGGCTAGATTGAGAGAGAAAGAAAAGAGATAGGGATACCAACAGCCATAGCACTTCACCACCTGGGGAGGTTAAGGGATGAACAGATGCTTGGAAGGGCCTTCTGGTGGAGGTAACATCTGAGCTGAATAGGGAGGGGTAGGAGGAGCAGAAAGGCAAGGGGGGAAGATTGTGGATAGAGGCACAAGAGTGCAAGGGCATGGCGTGAATGAAAACTAGGGGAAGATGGGCATGGCTGGCATATAGAGTCTGGGGGGATGGTACTGGGGATAGTACTCCCTGGGCAGGTAGGTAATGAGTCAGGTCACAGAGGGCCTTCTTTATATGTCACAGTGAACAATGAACAGTTTAAACTTCATCAGGTAAATGAAGGGGAAGCCACAGACCATAAATAAAGCAAGTCTCAAATTTCTGAGGATTGATCGCATGCAGAATTAATCCTCTGACCACAGTGAAATTAAGCTAGAAGTGAATCACAAAAAGATAACTAGCATATTAAGAAATGAACTTGTAAATAATCGTTGGGTCAAAGAAGAAATCATGGGAAGTAGAAAATATTTTGAATTGAACGATATTGAAAATATCAAAACTTGGGTGGGAGGCTAGGGAGGGATAGCATTAGGAGAAATACCTAATGTAGATGATGGGTTGATGGGTGCAGCAAACCACCATGGCACATGCACACTTACGTAACAGACCTGCACGTTCTGCGCATGTATCCCAGAACTTAAAGTATAATTTAAAAAAAAGAGAAAATGTCAAAACTTGTGTGATGCTACAACAGCCTATAGGCATAGAGGGAAGTGTGTAGACTTTAATGCACATGTTAGAAAAATAACCAAAGGTTGAAAAAAGTTAGTCATCTAAACATCAATTTCAACAAGTTAGAAAATATATAGCACATTAAACCCAAAGAAGGAAAACAGAAAATAATAGTTGGATGAAAAAGAAAAAAACATATGGAGGATCAACAAAGTCAAAAATATGTTCTTTTGGCCTTGCACGGTGGCTCATGCCTGTAATCCCAGCACTTTGGGAGGCCAAGGTGGGAGGATCATGAAGTCAGGATATCAAGACCATTCTGGCCACGGTGAAACCCCGTCTCTACTAAAATACAAAAAATTAGCCAGGCGTGGTGGTTCGCGCCTGTAGTCCCAGCTACTCGGGAGGCTGAGGCAAGGGAATCGCTTGAATCCGGGAGCCAGAGGTTGCAGTGAGCTGAGATCGTGCCACTGCACTCCAGCCTGGCGAAGAGCAAGACTCCGTCTCAAAAAAAAAAAAAAAAAAAAAAAAAAAAATTTGTTCTTTCAAAAGATTAATATACTTTTTCTGAGGAGCAAGTTTTTTTAAAAAAAGATGAAGTTGACAAATGCTGGGTGCAGTGGCTCACGCCTATAATCCCAGCACTTTGAGAGGCCAATATTTGAGGATCGCTTGAGGCCAAGAGTTTAAGACCAGCCTGGGCAACATAGCAAGAGCCTGTCTTTACAAAATTTTTTAAAAAATTATCTGGGTGTGGTACATGCCTGTAGTCCTAGCTACTCCAGGTGGCTGAAGCAGGAGGATCACTTGAGCCCAGGTGTTCAAAGCTGCAGTCAGCTGTGATCACATGACTACACTCCAGTCTGGGCAACAGAGCACAACTCCATCTCTAAAAATAAGAAATAAATGTTTAAAAATTAAAATCGACAGACCTCTGGCAAGAATGATTATGGAGGAGGTCAGGGAAGAGAGAAATTCAAGCACAAGTGCCAGTGAACAATGCCAGGAGTAGGAAAGGAGACCACACTGTAGGAGCGATAGACTTGAGAAAGGTAAAAGTAGGATATTAGGAACAATTTTATCCAAAAGTTCTGAGAATTTTGTGAAAATAGATCCATTTCTAGAATAATATCCATCTAAAACTGGCTCAAGAAGTAATGGAAAACCTTAGAATCCTATAAACTTTTTAAACCAATGGAATCAACAATCCAAAATCTTTCTCCCCCAGAGAACTTCAAACCCAGAGGGCTTCACTGGAGATTTCTTCAGCAGATTGAAAAGAATAAATAATTCCAGCTTTATACAAACAGTTCCAGAGAACTGAAAAAGAGGGACACTCCTTACTCATTTTTTGAGGCTAGCATAACCTTGATACCAAAACTGAAGAAAGACAAACTCAAGAAAGGAAGATTAAAGGCCAGGCTACTTAAAAATATAAATGTAAAAATCCTGAACAGAAATTTAGCAAATTCCACAATATATAAAAAAGATAATATATCACCATCTAGTTGGGCTTATCCTAATATGCATGCTTGAGTTAACATTAGATAAATCCATCAATGTAATTAATCACACTGATAGGTTAAATAGGTTTTAATAGATTAAAAAGAAAAACATCTCATTTCAGTAGATACAGAAAAAAGCATTAAGAAAAATTCAGCATATGTTCATGCTGGAACCACTTAGCAGGCTAGGATTAGCAGAGAGCTTTCATCTGAAAAAGGGTATCTGTCTGTAAAACTCAAGCAAATATTTTAAGGGTGAAATTTTGAAAGTTTCCCCTTCAAGATCAGAAACAAGACAAGAATATTCCCCAAACTCTTTTTTTCCAATATTGAACTGGATGCCTGGCCTGGTGCACTGAGGCAAGAAAAACCCATGATAAAAATCTAAACCAAGGAAGTAATAGGATGGGGAGGGGAGGGCCTGGGCTTGGGAGAAATTTGGGAAGAAGGCTTGTCATGCCTTGGGTCATGTGTTTCTTTTTTTCGACAAATATTGATTAAATATATTATCTGGTAATGGGGAAGGTAGGAAGAGAAGCAAAGGAAAGGGGCCTAACATTTATTCAGTTTCTGCCCTGTGAAGGTGCTGGACTAGATGGTTCACACGTTTTAGCTTATTTGATTCACATATTCTCTTTGCTGTCTTGAAAACTCATGTAATAAGTCATTAGGGAAACTACATAAGAAAAAGGTAATATACTATATTTGTATAAAATATTCCCATTGTAAAATACTAGTTCAAGGTTGTATTTAGGTATAAAAGGATGTTGTATTTGATGTAGTAGTTCTGTTTTTATTTTTTCTCTCTCATTTTTATTCATATAGCAGGTCTTTGAAGTAGAATGAAGTCTAGCAAATGGTCTTTTTCTAATTTTATACATAAAGAAGCAAGTACAGAATTACACTGATTAGCTCAATTGTCAATATGGGACTGAAACTTTAATCTTTCATCCCAGGGAGTAAATAATTTAAACTATAACTTGAACCATGGAGTAAATAATTTAAACTGTAACTTGAAAGCACATAATCAAAAGATTTTTGAAACGGAAATATGTTGGGGTCCTGGAAGCATGGTTCAGGGAATCAAGCAGAATATTCTCTAGCAAAAGTCTTTGTAAGACTAACTTGAGAGAGAGAGAGAAGAAGTGAGGAGAGTAGAGGGAAATGGAGGAGAAGGGAAAGAGAAGAGGGGGAGGAGTAGAAGGGAGAAGACCAGTGGACAGGCCTCAGGTTTTTAGCTGTGTGCATAAATTAATGAACACAAATGGAGCAGATTTTAAAAGCACTGACACAGGAGGGAGGGGGAGATGCAACCTCAGTATGACTTGCTGAGGTGGGACTGGTGACAAAAACATGATGATAAAAAGACAGCACCCTTCAAAGACTACATTTAAAGGAGAAAAAGAAGTAAGCTGTCCTAGAGGTTAGACTAGGGATGAAAATTGCTTGGACAGCTGTTTTTTCCTTTTTTTTGGAGATGGAGTCTCATTATGTGCCCAGACTAGTCTTGAACTCCTGGGCTCAAGCGATCCTCCAGCCTCAGCCTCCCCAAGTAGCTGAGACTACAGACGCACATGAGACTTGGATAGTTGTTGACTGATGGTTAACTCTAGAAGCAAAGCATTTAATAAAATCTTGCCTTGCTTCTTATTGCTTGGAAGGGATAATAAATTACTCAATTTAGCAAACAGAATTTCTGAATTCCTGCTGCATGCCAGGTACTTTGCCAAGTACTAGGATATTATGTCCGGTGAAGTTCAGTCTCTGAGCTAGAAGAAGGCTCTGAGCCCTGATCTCTCACTCAGATAATCCAGAATGTCCTCTCATGACATACAAGGCCCTTCATATTCTGATCTGTGTCTTTACAGCTTTATCTTCCAGAATAACAAAGATAGCTATCATGGATTGAGGTTAAGTGCTCTGCATGCCTTACCTTCCTTAATCAGATCTTTACTCTTCCAGCTGTAGTTGCCATTTCCAGTGGAATTCTTTTGTTTCTCATCAGTTTTCCCCTTGTCTTGGATATTTTCATCCTCTACTTTGTCATGGCTCTTTCTCTTTGGGCAATAAACATCCTTATGGACATATAAATAAAAACAATATATTTTATATTCAAATTGAGTGTCTGAATATATCTGTTATAAATAGAATGGCTGGCTTAGAAAACATGAATTAGAGACTTCTTTTCCAGGTACTATAAAAGTGATTCTTGGAAATCATTATATTTAAATAAGCGAGACTGTTGGGTGACTTTTTTTAGAAACCACTTTTGACCCATGACGTAAAATTTAGTCCAGAACTCAGATTATAATGTTTTAATGAAGGGATGTGTGTGTGTGTGTTGCGGGGGGGGTCTGTACTCTCCAGGTCATGGTTGTTATAGTTGTGATTCTGATAGTATTAATTTGAGGAAAATAAATTTCTTAGACAAATGAACACCTCCCTTTGTTTTTTTATAGAAGATGGTCTGTTTCAAAGGTGTGTGCTCCTGGATGTTGGGACATCATTTTTCTCTCTTTCAGGAGCATGGAAGTTAAAAGAAAAAATAAGGGGCAATATGAGAAGTCTGCTGACTTGAAACTGAGCATATCCAGCAGAGGTGGTCCTTTTTAAAATCCTATTTATATATTTGCTTTTTATCACGCTGCACAGATTTTCTGGAATCTAGAGTGCTTGTGACAGACTCGACCTTCCTTCATGAGCTCACTGCTTATGTCTTACTCTCTCCAGCTACATTCTTGGTGCCCTTTCCTATTGCAGTGATTTTTTGGTTTGTTTGTTCTTGTTTTTGAGACAGGGTCTCACTCTGTCATCCAGGCTGGAGTACAGTGGTGTGGTCATAGCTCACTGCAGCCTTAGACTCCTGGGCTCAAGTGCTCCCTTGGCCCCAGTCTCCCCTGCAGTGATTTTTTTTTAGAGAAAGTTTTAACATTTTTATTCAGTGGAATTGTTTAATAACATGAGAAAATACTTTTTCTTGGCAGATACTGACTTTATTCTCAAATCTTTTTTGAAAAATCACTGTATAATTGTATTTCCTAGTTAGACTTTAAATGCTCTGATAAGTGAGAAAGGAAGATTGAGGCATATTGAGTGTTGTAACTATAGTTAATTAATGCCTTCTGAGATAGCTGGGTCTGGGGGAGCCACATCCAACCTCACTCCAACAGGCGTGATTTTGGCTCCTTACTGACACCCTACCTGTGATTTTTTTGTTTTTGTTTTCTAAAGACTGGAAGGATACTAACTCAAGTCTTCCTTGGCATCTCAGTTTTGTCTTACTGAGTTTACTACATGCGCTGGTCCCAGGGCTCCCATTTCTGACCCATTGTTAATCCTTTTTATTTATTTGTTTCCTCTTCGTTTTTTGCTATGGAGAAATTACAAGCCATTGGAAAAGTTGAAAGAACAAGTTGATGAACATCAAGATCCTGTCAACTAGATTCCTCAGTTTACATTTTAACATTTGCCACATTTGTCCTATCTTCATAGATGGATGGATAGCTAGCTAGCTAGTTGATAGACAGATAGGTAGACAGATAATAGACATTTTTCTGTACAATTTGAAAGTAAGGTGCAAAGTTTTTGATACTTCCTCATATATCTCAGTTTGCACCTCCTAAAAAACAAAGTTATTCTCCTTCATAGCCATGGTACCATTATCACACTAAGAAAATGGACTCTATTCTTACATTAATTATTTAATAATTAACTTACCACAAGGGCAAAAATGTTCTGTGGTTCGACATCTTAACCAAATGATCCAATTTAACATCACCATTAGTGGGTGTCTGTCATTGTGTGCCTTCTGATGTGATGCAGTAAGTAATACATATCACCTACATAGTTTAACTTTCATTCAGGTTAAACCCCTGTTCCAAGGGGTTTAACCTGAATGAAAGTTAAACTATGTAGGTGATATGTATTTCATTAAAAAAAATCAGATGAATTCAATACACAAGACATGCTACAAGCCAGCTGGCCTGGACTCTCCAAAAGAAGGCAGTGCCGTGAGAAAACAAAAATGGAGAGGGTGAGCTGTTTCTAATTATAAGCGGCAAAGAGACAGAACAGCCAAATGCAGTGAGTAAAATTTATTAGAACACAGACGTAAGGGAAAAAGACATACAAGATGCTTGGGGGGGGGGCAACTGGGTACATTTTCATATAGATTATAAAGACAATATTGACTCCCTGTTATTCTTATATATAATAAAACCCTGTTAGTAGTAGTTTTGGATTCCATTTCTAACTCAGTTTTTTCTTTTGCTGTTTTTTCTCTTGTTTCACTGAGCTCATGGAATTATATATCTTGTATTTTCATTTTAAAAGGAACTATTTTCTGTCTTATGGCCTCGTGGAAAGTTTTGCAATGATTGTTTCTGGAAGGCCGTGACCTTGCTGCCTGTTGAGGTGCTGATTGGATCGCTGAGTGAGCTCCACTCTCTGGGATATTCAGGATGTTTGCATTGCTGATCGTAGACTGGAGTTTTTAGGATGGGGCCCAGCGAAAGGATTAGAGGAGTAAAGGCCAAGTGTGGGCAAGCCCCATATGAAGGAATAGATTACTCACCTCTGTGGTAGGTGGAACCAAGCATCTCCAGGGCTGTAGATGTCCTAAAATACAGACTTTTAAAAGTCTGTTGTAGTTGTATGTAGAATTTGGTAGTCCTTTCATTGGAAAAGTGAAGTGGCAGGATTTTTGTTTCCTAAAGGTGACCTGTTTCCAGATCCGGTTTCACGTCAGTGTTCATTCATTCATTAATTTCTCACTCAGCAAATACTAAGTGTCTGCTGTGTGTCAGGTACTGTGCCAAGTGAAAAGGATTATCTAAAAGACTATATGTCACCTCGAGTTTTCTTTCTTTTTTCTTTTTGAGACAGAGTTTCACTCTTGTTGCCCAGGATGGAGTGCAATGGCACCATCTCAGCTCACTGCAACCTCCACTACCTGGGTTTAAGTGATTCTCCTGCCTCAGCCTCCTGAGTAGCTGGGATTCCAGGCACGCACCACCACACCCGGCTAATTTTGTATTTTTCGTAGAGACGGGGTTTCTCCACGTTGGTCAGGCTGGTCTCAAACTCCCGACCTCATGTGATCCGCCCACCTCAGCCTCCCAAAGTGCTGGGATTACAGGCGTGAGCCACCACACCCAGCCGAGTTTTCAAACTAGACAGGGAAACCAACATTAAACACAGGTAAACTTTCAGTTACATCCAAATAAAAGCAGAAAGCATGAGGATACCAGGAAGGCGCCAGTCTGAGATGGTATGTCAGAGCTATACTCTGAAGATGCTTACCCCACACCTCTGTCCTCAGCTCCTTGTCACTTCCAGTCCCTGTCTTCCTGATTGTGGCACATTCTCTTTTCTAGTGTAATAGTGAGAACTAGCTAACTTAATCCATGAGTACCTTGGATATCAATTTATAAAGATAATTTGTTATCCTTGCTGAATAAAGGACGCTTTTTCTGATTGCCAGAACCTCCCTGCTTTTCAAGAGAAGCTGGAAATCTGAATTTTTATGTGACATCTCCTGACTTATAAATGTTAACAAATTCAGACATTCACAAATACTTTGTGGGCTAACCTGAGCCTCCAGTTCACAACTTCTGCTTGGGGGCGGGGGACACAAAAGTATAGTTATGCAAGAATTCTAATTCAAAGATTGGGGAAGTTCCCTTCTTGTACATGCCCTTGTTCGGCAGAGTTACCGACTAAAAGATTCAGAATACCAAGGACACAAACCAGAAGTTTTTTTTAAAAAACAAAATCCCTTTTATTTTCTCCTCAATATAATATTAAGTAATAAATAATTATGACCTTCACTGATCTCCCTTGCTTAACGTAAGCAGTAAAGATCCCCCTATCTTGCAAGAGGCAGATGAAGGAGATTTGTCCATGGTCAGCCTCCATTGACCACTATCTGGTCAGTATTTACCTGGAGGTGAGGTGACCTGCCTTCTATTCCTTTTTCTTCCTTTCTTGTAGATAATAGTTTTCTTGAAATGTAATTCACACACCACACAATTTACCTATTTAAAGTTCAACATTCAGTGGTTTTCAGTATATCCACAGTCATGCTAACATCACCACAATCACAGACATCACCACAATTCATTTTAGACATTTTCATTGCCCCAAAAAGAAATCCTGCAGCTATTTGCCATCAGGCCTCATTTTCCCTCAGTCACCCGTAGCCCTAGGGCAACCACTGATCTACTTTCTGTCACCATAGATTTGCGTATCTTGGACATTCCATATAAATAGAATCATATGATATGTGGCCTTTTATGACTGGCTATGTAGTTTTTGCACTTAGCATAATGTTTCAAGGCTTGTCCGTATTACAACATTTATCTAATTTCTTTCTATGGCCAAATAATATTACATTGTAGGATAATACCACATTTTATTTATCCATTCATCAGTTGATGGATATTTAGGCTGCTTTCACTTTAAACCCTTATTATCAATAATACTGAACATTTGTGTACAAGTTTTTGTGTAGACATATTGTTTTCATTTCTCTTGGGTATATAACTGGCAGTGGAATTGCTGAGTCACATGGTAACTCTATACTTAACTTATTGAGAAACTGCCAGACAGCTTTCCAAAGCTGCTACATCATTTTACATTCCCACCATCAGTGTGTGAGGGTTCCCTTCCTCCCTGTGCCCTCCAGTCTTAATACTTACAATGATCAACAGTGATGACAGCCCATTTCAGCCCAAACTTCACATTTCTCAGTCGGTGCACTGAGAGCCCTGTGTCCTCTCTTTTTTAACGGAAATATTGTAAGTTACTAGGCATACAAAATTTCTCATGACAAAATATAAATACTTTGTTGAGCACTTTTCATTTCTGCCCCTACTCTGGCTTAACAAGGTCATTTCTTGAGAATGATATGGTACCATGCTCTTTTAAGGACAGCCTGTTAAGTTCATCTTTTTCCAGATGAGAGGAGGAATGTCATATGGCAAATGACTTCAGAGTCTCATCATGTCTGAGGGTCTCTGGCACATGCGTATTATACAGATCCTGCTCTCAGAGAGATTCATATCTTTTTTCTTATTATTTGGATTTTTAAAGCACATCCCAGGCATCATGTCATTTTACTCATGAATACTTAATTATGCATCTGTAAGACATAAGATCTTTTTTAAAAAGCCATTGTGTTATTATCTCACATTAACAATTCCTTAATGTCTTCTAATACATAATCCATATTCAGGTAACCCCAATTATCTTAAAAATGCTTTTTTGAGCCCATATAGCATAGATAATCCTAAGCAAAAAGAACAAAGCTGGAGGCATCATACTACCCAACTTCAAACTATACCACAAGGCTACAGCAACAGACACATAGACTAATGAAACACAATAGAGAACTCAGAAATAAGACCACACACCTACAACCATCTGATCTTCGACAAACCTGACAAAACAAGCAATGGGGAATGGATTCCCTATTTAATAAATGGTGCTGGGAGAACTGGCTAGACATATGCAGAAAATTGAAACTAGACCCTTCCTTATACATTATACAAAAATTAAGATGGATTAAAGACTTAAATGCAAAACCCAAAACTATAAGAAAATCTAGGCAATACCATTCAGGACGTAGGCACGGGCAAAGATTGATGAAAATGCCAAAAGCAGTTGCAACACAAGCAAATATTGACAAATGGGATCTAATTAAAGAGTTTCTGCACAGCAAAAGAAACTATCATCATAGTGAACAGACAACCTGCAGACTGGGAGAAATTAGTTCAACCATTGTGGAAGACAGTGTGGTGACTCCTTAAAGATCTCGAAACAGAAATACCATTTGACCCACCAGTCCCTTTACTAGGCATATACCCAAAAAGTATAAATCATTCTATTATATATATATAGAGATACATGCACACATATGTTCATTGCAGCACTGTTCACAATAGCAAAGACATAGAATCATCACGGATACCCATCAGTGATAGGCTGGGTAAAGAAAATGTGGTACATACACACTGTGGAATCCTATGTAGCCATGAAAAGGAATGAGATCATGTCCTTTGCAGGGACATGGATGGAGCTGGAAGCTATTATCCTCAGAAAGCTAACACGGGAACAGAAAACCAAAAACCTCCTGTTCTCACAAGTGGGAGGTGAACCATGAGAACACATGTACACATGGCAAGGAACAACACATACTGGGGCCTACTGGGGACGAGTAGGGGGAGAGAGAGCATCAGGAAGAATAGCTAATGGATGCTGGGGTTAATATCTAGGTGATGGGTTGATCTGTGCAGCAAGTCACCAGTGGCACACATTTACCTATTTAACCTGCATAACCGCAGATGTACCCCAGAACTTAAAAGCTGATGGGAAAAATAAAAAGCCTTTTCTTTCTTTTTTTTTTTTTTTTTTTTTGAGACAGAGTCTCATTCTGGCACCAGGCGTCAGGCTGGAGTGCAATGGTGTGATCTCGGCTCACTGCAACCTCCGCCTCCTGGGTTCAAGCAGTTCTCCTGCCTCAGCCTCCCGAGTAGCTGGGACTATGGGTGCGTGCCACTGCAGCCAGCTAATTTTTATATTTTTTAGTAGAGATGGGGTTTCACCGTGTTGGCCAGGATGGTCTCGATCTCTTGACCTCGTGATCCCAAAGTGCTGGGATTACAGGTGTGAGCCACCACGCCCGGCCAAAAAGCCTTTTCATAGCACAGTGGACCTGGGTCCAAACAAGGTCCATACATTTGAGGTTTTTAAAAACTTATCTTTTATTCTAGATTAATTCTTTTGATCATATTTAGACAAAACAATTACAAAATAATATGAGTATTTAGTAAGCTGTGCAGCAGGATATGATCACATGTGAGGCATCTAGATTTCTTTATTTCTTTTTCCTTTTTTTTTTTTTTTTTGAGATGGAGTTTCACTCTTGTCACCCAAGCTGGAGTGCAATGGCGTGATGACCTAGGCTCACTGCAACCTCCACCTCCAGTTCAAGTGATTCTCCTGCCTCAGTAGCTGGGATTATAGGTGCCCATCCCCACGCCCAGCTAATTTTTGTAATTTTAGTAGAAATGGAGTTTTGCCATGTTGGCCAGGCTAGTCTGTAACTCCTGACCTTAGGTGATCCACCCACCTTGGCCTACCAAAGTGCAGGATTACAGGCGTGAGCCACAGTGTGCGGCTAGATTTCTAACAGACTCTTCATTGGCCTTATTGGTAGGTATATGATATGCTGTAACAAGGAACCTGAACAACTAGATTTGAAGCCCTAGTCCTATCCCTCTAGGCTGTGTAATCTTGTGCAAGTTACTTTAGTGTTTCTTATTGAAGTTACGCATGTGCATAGTTTATAGGGCTTGTTACCAACAATAAAAAAAAGCACTTCCTCATTACCACCACTACTTTATTTTCTACCTACAAGAGGCATTCATTTTTAACTCTTTTAGCTAATTTGTTTGGTTTTTAACCTCCAGATCTCTTACTAACAAGCGTATGTTGCCAGTTCTTGATTTTTCTGTTTTGAGTATTACCTATTGACTTCAATGGAAGATGAATATTTGATACTCTGTCACACTCACCACTCCTCTGCCACAGCTGTGCAATCTGTCCTCCAATTCTCCTAATACAGTTAGGGCAATATTCAGTCTATATACTATGACCATGGAAACGCTATTCATAGATACCATCATTACTGGTTTTTCACTGCATGTTTTGTTTTTCCTGAAGTCAGTAAAAGTCTTGCTTTTTGCTTTCCTATGTATTTGTCACTAATTGAACCCTAAACTCTTCCCCAGTTGTATAAATCTCTTCTCTGTATGTTCAGACATGTTATGTTGTCTATCAGCTTCATTTTCTTGAAGAACTCTCTTTGGGAGCCTCTGACATGCTCTCCTTGGATGGTTTGCCCTCTGTGTAGCTGCACATCTGTGGTGTTGAAGTCCCTGTCACCATCCTCTTATAGTATATCTCATTCCTAGGCCCCATATTTTTTCACTTCTTCATTTAATGAAACACATCTTATACTAATTTCCTAAGAAAGGATCCATGAAAGGTAATTTTTTGAGAACATACCTGGGTGAAAATGTCTTTATTCGGATTTCACACTTAACTGATAGTCTGGCTGTGTATTGAATTCTAGGTTGGAAATCATTTTCCCTTAGTATTTTGAAAATAATGTCCCCATTGTATTCTAGGCTTTCGGTGTTCCTCTTGAGGAGTCTTAATGCTATTGTGATTCTTAATTATTTATATAAAACCTGTTTGTTGTTGTTCTCTCTGGAAATTTGAAATTTCATGATAATGTACCTTGGTAGAGGGCTATTTTCATGCTGTGCTGGACACTGAGAAAGCCCTTTCAAACTCAAAAACTCAAAACCTTTAGTTCTAGAGCAACTTTATTGAGTTCTTCTTTTTAACATTTTCTCCTTTTTATTTTTTCCTTATTCTCTCTTTCTGGAACTCCCATATTCAGAAGTCATGTTTTCTGGACTTGCCCTTTAATCTTTCAAAAATATTTTCTTAGCCATTTTCCATCGCTATCTTTTTGTTTTATATTGTGAGAAATTTCCTCGACTTTTCCAGTCCCTTTCCCAGTCCTTTTCATTTCTGCTATCATGTGTTTCATTTTCTAGGGTTACTTTTTTCTTTTTTGTTCACCAAATATATTCTTTATGATATCCTTTACCTGTTTCATGAATAAAATTTCTCTGAGGAGTTTAATGATATTTTTTCTGATTTTTCCTCTCCCTTAGTCTCTTTAGTTTTTCCATGTTGCATTTTGGTTTCATTTGTTTTGGTCTCCTGTGTTTATATCAAATACTTTCCTCTAATGCCTCATGATCTTGGCTGTCTGTTTATATTTAGAAAGAGGGAATCTTGTTTCTAGTATCATCTTCACTCCCTCTTCCATTGGTACCTGATGCTGCCAGTGATTGAGTCTTTGGGGAGTTCTGTGATGTATTTCACATTCAGTTCAACTTTTCCCACTACCAGCACAGGATTCAGCTTTCTTGAGTTTGCTGAGTTCCACTTGTCTATTTGCTTTCCAGTTTTGTGTCTCTTCTGTTGTCTTTGTCCTGGGTGCTTCTGCTTTTCAGTGAACATATAGTCTTTTCCATCACTTGGGAAATTTGAATGGGAGTAATCTAAATCAGGTCAGCAAACTGTGGTTCCTACGCCAGATCTAGCCCACAGCTTGTTTTTGTGTGGCCCGACTTAAGAATGATTATATTTTTAGGCCAAGCCCAGTGGCTCATGCCTGTAATCCTAGCATTTTGGGAGACTTTGGGAGGCAGGCAGATCAGGAGTTTGAAACCAGCCTGGGCAACATGGTGAAACCCCCTCTGTACTAAAAATACAAAAAATTAGCTGGGTACGGTAGCACACGCTTGCAATCCCAGCTACTTGGGAGGCTGAGGCATGAGAATCACTTGAACCTGGGAGGCAGAGGTTGCAGTGAGCTGAGAGCATGACACTGCACTCCAGCCTGGGTGGCAGAGCAAGACTCTGTCTCAAAAAAAAAAAAAGATTTTTACATTTTAAAAGGGTTGCTAAGCAAAACAAAAAAACCCAGAAGGATATGTGACAGAGAATCTATGGCCCACAATACCGAAAATATTTCTGTCCATTTACAGAGAAAGTTGTTCAACCCCCGATTGAAATCTCCTATTTCAAACTGGAAGACTAGTTCCTTCCCTCCCACTTCCCACAGCCAATGATCACCTCCCATTTCATAGAGAGAATAAGTCTACTGGGCAATCTACTCCTTTCCCATCTCTATACCAAACCAGTTTTCAGGTTACCCATAATACTTAAGTCAAACTGCAATGAATGTCGGAGGTCATTGAAAACCTCCTTATTACTGAATTCAGCCCCTGTTTTTTCACTCTGTATTCTGGCTGCTCTATGACATTTGATAACGTGTGGCTTCCATTTTTACGGAGTTAACTGAGCCTGCTCTGCCTGAGATCGACAGTAGCATCCTAATTGCCAAACCCAGAGAATGCTTTCCACACCTTATCTTCTCCTTTCTTTTGCTACACTTAACATTATTGCTGCCCATCTATTTGTGGAATATTTCTACTCCCTTGTATTCTATGACAGTGTTTTCTCTTAGTCCTCACCATCCCACATCCAATCAGTTTCCCAATCCTGTCCATTCTTCCTTTTAATTTCATCCTGCCCCCAACAGCCTCGTATTAGACCCCCATTGTCATCACCTGGCTTACCACAAAGCTCTCCTGCTAGGTCTTAGCCTCCAGACACTCCGTCTTTCACACTGCCACTAGAATGGTCTTCCTGAAGCAAATATCTGTTGATGTCATTAATTTTCTGAAAAATTCATAGTGCCTTTCTCTACTTTGTCTACTTCTACTCGATAAAATCCAAACTTCTAACTTTGTATTCAGAACCCCATCTGGTCTGCTTCTCTGCCTTGGTTTCTCCCTCTCTCTGTTCCTCCCCACCTATCAGTCCCCCTTTTACTTCAGCCACACTGTCATCAACAGTGGTGATGCTGATGAGAAAAACACTAACAGCAGCATGTATTGAGGACTAACTACATGCCAGGCACTGTGCTCAGTACCTTATGTTAACGTGGTCATTTAATTCTCATGATATAGCCTTACCAGGTGGGTTCTATTAGTGGTCCACCAGTACAGCAAATACGAACTTCAAAGGTCTTCAAAACATTTTTTTTTTCCAAAGATCAGTGTCAAAATTCATTTGGTAGCAAAATTTGACCTGAAAATGTATGAATGTATTTATAGTCCCTTTTAGCATAAAAACTCATTTCGTAGCAGAAACATTAATGTTTAATTACAGGATGCTGCCCCAAACCTCATAGGGGGCTGTTAAATAATACATGGTTTCTGCAGTATGCTGCTTTTCTAATATCTGAACACTGTGGGATTCTAATACTATCTAGTTTGAGGGGGTTCAGAGAAGAGGTTTTGGACTTTGTATCACTCTTTTTACAGATGAGGAAATTGAGGCTCAGCAAGACTAAGTAGCTTGCCCAAAGTTACAGAGTGGCAAAAACAGCAGAGCCCGGATTAGCACCATGGCAGCCTGGTTCAAACACACAACTTGTCTGCTGTGCCACTCAGGCCCATGCCACCTGCAGGTCCCTGCCACCTGCAGGTCCCTGCCTTGACCTCTTCTGGGTTGCTGGCTTTCTGCCCTCCCCTGTTCTCCCAGTGCTTAGCCCTGGCTGACTTCCCTTCCATTCCTATTCACCCAGGCTAGCTCCTTTCAGAAGCAGCCTCCATGCCTTCACCCTCTCTGTTCTCCTGAAAATGTCCCACTGATAACAAGCTCTGACCAAGTCTGTTCATCTGTCTCTGATTGTGCTGTTGGGCTGCCTTTCATTTGAGATTTGATAGAAAGGCAAATCACACTCATCTTCCAGTTTCAGACTCTGCCCTATTCAGTACTTGGCAATATTGCCTTTCCATTTCCTTTATCAGCTTCCTTTCCTGCTTCTAGAGCAGCTGTACTAGAACTTTTCCCATGCCCCTGAGCTCCAAACCTCATCCATACCATCTTACTCTCAGTTTCAGCAGCACATGCCTAGCTCCATTTTCATTCCACCTGCTTGAGTCATACACACAGGGATTTGTAAGCAGTGCCACTCTTTCACTCCCCCTACCCCTGCATAGAGGACAGCAGCTGGTAGAATTCCAGCTACTCCCAGACTTCCTGATCTCCCTGTGAGTGCCGTTGCTCTAGGGGCGTGTTCCGCCCCTGATCCGCAGCCAGGTGCCTTTTGTCTCCTGGCATGACATAGCAGTTTCTTCCTCAATTTCATGGTGACTCACTTTTTAAAAATAGTCTTTGATGTGTCAAAACCTTTTTACGAAGTTGTGAATAGACTGGTTTCCTTTCAGTCACATGTATTTTTGCCTCCTGAAAGAAACCCTAATAAATTAGTTAGGTATGATTTTACCTTCCTGAAACCCCACACCCCTCACTTTTCATGCTTCAGTGCTTTTTCATAGCTGTTCCCACACTACAGTACAGCCTGTCCTATAGGTCATCTCATACCAGCTTAAGTACTATCTCTTCCATATCTTCCCAGTTTCTTCCAGCCAAAAATTCTCCTTGCATCTAAACTCCTACAGGCTGGGCACAGTGACTCAACGCCTGTAAATCTGGCACTTTGCGAGGTCGAGGCAGGTGGATCATTTGAGGTCAGGAGTTCCAGACCAGCCTGGCCAACATGGTGAAACGCTGTCTCTACTAAAAATACAAAAAGTAGCCGGGCCTGGTTGTCCATGCCTGTAGTCTCAGCTACTTGGGAGACTGAGGCAGGAGAATCGCTTGAACCGGGGAGGCGGAGGTTGTAGTGAGCCAAGATCGCACTACTGCACTCCAGCCTGGGCGACAGAGCAAGACTCCGTCTCAAAATAAATAAATAAGTAAATAAAAATAAACTCCTATAGCAAGTTCTCTAGAGACTGGTAATATAGTTATTTGAATCTCTATATTAGCTCTCTGATGATACAAAAGCACTTTGATGTCAGGGACCATGTCTGATCTTTTCATACAGTCTCTCGAACTTAGTAAGAACTCTGTATATGTTTGGTAAGTTAAATTACTGAAATCTAAGGAGAAACTTCTTGCAATCTACTGCATCAACAGCTTCCACTTATTCATTCACAGCTGAGTCTTTGCCATCAGATTGTTCTATAGATATTGTTCCCCCTGAAGTTACAGATGCCCTCCCAGTGAATAATTCTGTGCTATCTTTTCAGCCATCAGCTTCTTCCCCGTCTTTGCCACACTGGGATATTCGTTTTGATCAATTCTCACCTCCTTTGGCTTCCTCTGCCCTGCTACTCCTGTTTCTGATTATTTCATTGTTTTCCATATTACCATATCCTCCTACATTAATGATGATTTTTTTCTCCTCAGACTTTTTTTTTCTCTGTGTGTCTTCAGGAATCTCATTTACTCAGGTTTTGTTTGGGATTGGAGTTGGGAGGGAGGAAATTGAGGGACTAAGGCTAGGGGTCAGGTCCCTCCAGGATCTAAACACTGGAGAAACTAGAACAAGAAACAGGTGGCAACATGAACACTGAGGTGTCAGTCCTGTTAACAGACCACTAAACCTCCAAAGTTAAGGGCTGTTTCATAAAGCTAGATTGGAGAACAAAGTTGAGAGCCATGGCCCAAGTGGAGCCTCTGCTTCTGAGCCTCAGACCCTGTGGATGAGACGTGCTTGGCACAGATCCAGCCTGGTGGCAGGTTCACTGCTCCCAGCCATCCAGAAGGCAGAGACCCCAGGGTGTTGAAGCGTGAGGCGTGGCAGGTGAGACGTGGAGCCCACTCAGACTGCAGACAGCTCCAGTGTAGCAAGAGACTTGAAGAGTATCAACTATAGGCAAGGACTTCTAGAAACTGAAGAAAAACCAAACCCCAAGGCCTTGTGGAAAGATGACACATGGGATAGCTGGTTGCCACAGAGACTGGAACGGGGAGAACATTCTGAATCTAAAGCAGCTCTTCAAGTTGTCTTGTTGCCCTCAACAGCAGGGTTGTGACTCTTGGCTCTGATGCTCCGCCACTAATGTGGGCCCTAGGACCCAGCATTTAGCACAGCCTATAGCATCCAAGTCTCTACACTTCTTTGTCTGATTCCTACCAATCCTCCAATTCTCTGTACTTCCCAATTTAAATCTCCAAAAGAGAGACCCTATCTGCCTCATAAATGGATGAGGAGTCTGTAGATTACCTTCCCTTGAGTCTGGTAACCATCCATGGGCCAGTTGTTAGTAGCCAGAGGGGAGGAAGGGTCATGTGGTTTAGATGCAGCCCACTCTCAGTCAAGCAACAGTCAACATCCATTTGCCCAAGCCCAAGCTGGATATCATCTTCTTCCCTTCTGGTCTCTCACGCATGTCCCATTGGTCACTGCGTCCTGAAGTTTTCCCTTTAAACATTTTTTAGCATTTCTCCTTTTTTCTATATTCCCATTGCCACTGACCTGGTTGAGGCCACCATTACTTCTCACCCAGAGCGTTGCATGAGTCTCCTCTTTTTTGATCTCCCTGCCTTTGGTCTCTTTCCCCTAATCTACCTTTTATTCTGTTGCCAGAATAATCAATTTAGTTCCCACATAGTGGCCAAAGTTTATATTTAAAAATATAAATCCAATCCTGTTACTCCGTGGGTTTTAAGCAGGTCTTCTCATTGCTAATGAAATAGAACACAGACATCTTTCTATGGCCTGTACACCCTCCTGCAGATGTGGCTCCTGCCTTCCTCTCTGACCTCATTTTCCCACCTCCTGCTTTCTGTGCTCTGTGCGCCAGCAACACTGACCTTCTGACCTCTTCTTTAGATGTAGTGGGGCTGTTGCGCTTGCTTTTCCTTCTGCCTGGAACTCTTTCCCTTGATCTTTTCTTAGCTGGCTTCTGTGTCCAGGTCTCAGCCTCGGTACCACCTCCTCAGAGAAGCCTTCCTGAAACACCCTGTCTAATACGGCCTGTACCTCTACCCTTGGTCTCCGTTACATGCTTTAATATTCGTCATACTGAATATCACCATCTAGTTATTTTGTTCATTTTATTTGTTTGCTTGTTTTGTATCTCCCTGACTAAAACAAAAATTCCTTGAGAATAGGAACATTCTTATTCTTACCACTATATTTTCAAGCCTCGTATGTAGTAGTTCCTCGGTAAACATCTGTTAAATTGATAAACAGTGAAATCTCCCTTGTAACTGTTTTTCCCATGGCTGTGTCTTGTGTTTAGCTTTATATGTATTTTTATTTTACCTGTTAGGTTGCAAGCTACTTGAGGGAACAATTTTCTTTTAGGTCATTTTTACATCTCTTGGGCTTACACATGGTAGTTGTCTGAAGATAAGTATACCCCAAAAGGTAGCTCATTTGCTGCATCGTTTGTGTTCTGGAAACTTGTCCAATGGCCAGAAAGACTGAGCCCCATTCTTCTTCATACTCCCTTTAGATTCCTTTTATTCTACTTCAGAAACCAGACACAGGAAACATCTGACCGTAATAAAAGATTGCCAGTAAATTCTAGGTTTCCTCATTGAACAAAGTCATGTACAGCAAGGCTCTGCTGTACTTTGGTCTGGAATTCTGTTTGGTCACTTGGATGGCAGGCTGCATGGCCGCCTCTGGCCTGGGAGCCAGGAACAGCTGGAGCCTGGGATGACTGAAGTAAAAATGACATATTTGCTAGCGTGAGAGGGAGAAGTCTGGCTATTCCTGCTCTGTTTCTTGCAAAGCAAACTTCTCAATTTGTTGAATACTAAGTTTTCCCATTAGCTGTCAAAGTGGTTTATAACTAAAATAATCTTACATCCTTTAGAATAAACCACAAATAATGAATGGCCAAACTATTTCTGAAGTTAAAGCAAAAATCATCAAAACAAAATACATCAAAGCTTTAATGCTCACAGCAGATTTCATTTAAAAACTTACACAAAACATGAATATGTCACTAACTTCCTCTGAAAGTTTCTACCCTCTCACTTGCCTCCTCTGAAGTTTAAAAATGTGTGATCTTAGGAGCATTCTACTACCATTGGAAATAATATTTGCAAAGACTTTGACTCTTTCCCGTAGACTATCACTTGTTTGATGCTTACCTTTATCACTTTATTTTTATGTTGCTTACGAAGTGGTCTGTCTTCCTTGGCTTGAAGGCGAAGACTGTCTCTTATTTGGCTCTATGGGGCCTGGCGTGTAATAGCCACTTGATAATATTTGTGAGAAGGAGGGAGAAGTAAAGAAGGGCAAGAAAGCCCATTCCATAACAATCCTGCAAGCTCTGCACATGTACCCCAGAACTTTAAGTATAATAATAATAATAATAATGTTAAATAAAATTAAAAAAAAAAAGAAAGAAAGCCCGGTCCATTTAGACTGATTTGTTGAGGGATATTTAAGTATCATGAAATATAAGGATGACCTCAGTAACTAAAGAGAAAAGCTCAACAGCTTTTCGGCATGTATAGTGAATAATGAAGGCATTCAGGAAACTTCCATCCTCTGGCATTGGTACCAGTGAGATGGAGGTTAAAATCCTAGAGCTGGATTCAGAAGTTCTTTTTTGAACTTTCTGTCCCCCTCAAATGATGCACGTAATACATGTTTACTGTACAAATTTTACAAAAATGCAAAGAATAAGCATTACTATCATGCTGCACCCAGAGACAATCACATTAAGATTTAGTCTGTTTTAGTCTTAGTTACATTTCAGTCTTTTAGTTAACTTTTAGCCTTTATTCTGTATATGTCATTTGAAAGGTTTAAAGGAAAGATAAATTGCAATTGGAAAAACACTTGTCAACTGCAATAAAAATTTGAGATGCTTGTTTTTATTGTGGCTCATATGGGCAGTCAGCTCCTCAGAATTTCATTCCCAGTCTTTTTCAGGGGAATGGGGTCTCTCGCTTAGAAAACTCTTAGGATGCTATTCTTATTCTTCCTGTGCTGAGACTCTGTGTGCGCACTGATTTTCCTAGGGTGAGGCCAGTTTTGGACCTCTGAACCTTCACAGGACAAGCACACTTCAGGACTGATTCAAACTGACGGGAGTCAATACCCAGAATGAAAACCCCCTAACTTGTAAAATGTCACTTAGATAACATCACCTTTGAAAGAAAGCAAGGATATTTACTAGCTTACTTCTTTTTTTTTTTTTGAGACGGAGTTTCGCCTGTTTTTTTGCCCAGCCTGGAGTGCAATGGCATGATCTCAGCTCACTGCAACCTATGCCTCCTGGGTTCAAGTGATTCTCTAGCCTCAGCCTCCCTAGTAGCTGGAATTACAGGTGCCCACTACCATGCCTGGCTAATTTTGTATTTTTAGTAGAGAAGGGTTTCACCATGTTGGCCAGGCTGGTCTCGAACTCCTGACCTCAGGTGATCTGCCTGCCTCGGCCTCCCAAAGTGCTGGGATTACAGGTGGGAACAACTGCGCCCAGCCACTGGCTTATTTCTTAGTTGAATAAACATATTGACCACTTTGTATGTGTCAGTCATTAGTTAGGCATCAAAACCTCAAAATGAATAGACAATCTTTGTCTTCAGGGAACTTTCAGTTTAATAAAAGAAGAAGAAAAGCAAACAAGGATTATAATGCAATATAATGAATGAATGCCATAATAGAAGTACAGTGATGGCCTAAAGAAGAAAGTGAGCAGAACTGATCAGAGGTCTTCAGAAAGAAGGAGTCAGTTGATTTGGTCGTAATGGAAAAGTGGGATGGTTTTTTTTTTCTCTTAAGTGCAAACCTGCAGAGAAGACAGTGTGTCCAGTGTCTGAAGACAGGTACACACCTCTTGGGACATATAAGTAATTTTGCATATCTGGAACTCAAGGTGGCAAATTAGGCACATGGTAAAGACATTGAATGTCAGAGCTTGAACTTGATCTTACAGGCCACAGGAGGCCTCTGAAGGGTTTTAATTAAGAGCAGAGACACAATCTGTTGTACTTTTAGAGAAATCAGTAGAAAGGATGGATGGAAATGGGCTAAGTTGGAGGCAGGGGTGTAGTTTGGGGGCAATAAGAGCAGTTCCAGCAAAAGATGATAGGCAGATGTCCAGAAAAGCAAATCTATGGACAGAAAATAACTTGGTGTTTCCTGGGGCTGGAGGTCGGGGGCAGGGAATGACAGAATGGACATGAGAGATCTTTCTGGAGTGGTGAGAATGTTCTAAATTGGATTGTGATGATGGTTATGGAGCTCTGTAAATTTTCTAAAAAATCATTTAATTGTACACTTAAAGTGGTACGTGAATTATACCTCAGTAAAGCTGTTTTTAAAAGCAGGTGTTAGAGGAGCCAGTCTTTTCACTGAGAGGAGACATATTTGAGAAATGCTGATAAAGAAGTAGAATTGACTGGACATGGTGGCTCATGCCTGTAATCCCAATATTTTGGGAGGTCAGAGCAGGGGAATCACTTAAGGCCAGGGGTTTGAAACCAGTCTGGGCAATATGACAAGACCCTTATCTCTAAAAAAAAATTAAAAAGTTAGCCAGGCAGGGTGGCACATGAACCTGTAGTTCTAGCTGTTTGGGAGGCTGATACGGGCAGATCACTTGAGCCCAGGAATTAGAGGCTGCAGTGAGCCACAATTGCACCACTGAACTCCAGCCCAGGGGACAGGGCAAGATCCTGTCTCTATTTTAAAAAACAAAAGAGGGAGGAGGGGAAGGGGGAGGAAGAAGAAAGAAGAAGAGTTAGACATTGATTGTATGAGATAAGATGGTCACCTATCTGTTCAGCCAAGTGTCCTGATTGTGATTCTACGTTTTGTAAAAAACTGGCAACCGTACCTTTTTCTTGGCAGATTTCAAAGCATACAGATCTACCTTTAACTGGCAGTACAGAATATCTGCCTCAGAAACCACATCCTCCAACTCTCTGCCACCCAGTTCTTAGCAAACACATGGTTATGAGAAAAAAAAAATTGATGAAAGAGTGCCTGAATATTTGTGATTCATTCATTTTTCTATACATTGTTATTCAGCAAATATTGAGTGTCAGGTGTTATGCTGGTGATGTAGCAGTGAATAAAGCAGATGTGGTACCTGCCTTTATGGAACTTACAACCTAGCAGTGGGAACAGATGTTATGTACAGTTATGATAACGATTGTGTGGAATGTCCATGTGCAATGAGAGAAAATGCGCATAATGCTAGGGCGGAGTGTGGCTGTAGACTCTGGTGCCATTCGCATCCAGCTGACACACCTTTGTAGTGAGTAAGTCTTTGGAATCTGATCCTTTTGAGTCTGGGCTCTCTTAGATTATCTTGGGCCTTACATCTTCTTGGTGCCCCTTACAATTGTTTTTATGGAACTCTGTGTTGAATTTATGCCATCATTTGGCATTGGCTTATGTTGTAGGAAATAGCCATACAAGATTCACAGCTACTTAGTTTAGAAATGTAGAATATGCAATCTTCAACATCATATGGCATCTCCTTTTTTGGGGTAGGGTGGGGACAGAGTCTCTCTGTTGCCTGGCTGGAGTGCAGTGGTGCCATCTTGGCTCACTGCAAACCTCCACCTCCCAGGTTCAAGTGATTCTCTTGCCTCAGCCTCCCAAGTAGCTGGGACTATAGGTGCGAGCCACCATGCCCAGCTAATTTTTTTTTTGTATTGTTGGTAGAGATGGGGTTTCACCATGTTGGCCAGGATGGTCTTGATCTCTTGACCTCGTAATCCGCCCACCTCAGCCTCCCAGAGTGCTGGGATTACAGGTGTGAGCCGCCATACCCGGCTGACATCTTCTTTTTTAAGACCCGCAATGTTCTCTCTGATCACTGTACAGAATTTGCTTTTATGTTTTGGTCTTCGAGTTGCTCTGGAGCAGCAGACTCCATCTTGCTTCAGGTCTTCACACATGGCCTTCCTCTACTTTGAATGTGCAATTCCATTCTTGTCGGGTTTGTCTCTCACTTATCCTTGAGCTATGAGTTCAAGCATCACTTCTTCAGAGAGGTCTTCCCTATCTAGCACCCACTCCCCTTCTGTACTCAGTCCGGTTCCTAATACAAACTTTCATAACACTCTCTTTTTTTCTGTTTTATCAGTTTTTAGTTAAATAGTTTGTTCTTTGGTAATATTTTTTTCTCCTAGACTGGTAGCTGAAAGATCCATAAGGGTAGAGACCATGCTTTTTCTGTTTGCTACGGTGTCTCAGTCATAGTATGGTATCTTGCATATCATAGATGCTCAATGCATATTTACTGAACATTTGATTGAATCAATGAATGAATGCGTGCATGCCTTATGGGTACTGAATCTTGTAACTGTTCATTTCCTTTTTTTCTTTGGCTGTTTGGAGGCTTGGGCCCTGATTCTGCCTGCGTAGTTTACATAGGTACTCATGGCATGCATTTTATGCACTAACATTTCCCCCACTATATAATCTTTTTCCTTTCTTTGACGTCTTCATTTTTAAAAGTGTATATTGTAAATTTCAATAGGCCACTTTAAGTCTTTTTCGGGGGAAGAAACAATAAACAATTGAGTATGTAAGTAGAAGAAAGGAAGAGGCCAAAGGGGAAATGTTAGTGCCTTTAACTAAATTCGGGAGGTAAGTTTTATTTTGCTTTGTTTTAATTTCATTTTCACTAGAAGAAGGAAAAAGAAGTAAATTTGTCCCCTGATCTGGCAAGAAATGCCTCTAAAGAATTTGGGACCTGTCCCTGCCCTGAGACGTCTCCCAGTGGCAGGAGGCAAGGGGTGCTGGGCTGGGCAGGCTCTCCTGGCCCAGTGGATGGGTGGGCATGGGCCTGTGGAGGCTGGCTGTGCAACTGAGTTCCCTTCCTGTTGACTCTCTTTTGAGGAAGGCTTTGGGCAGAGCCAGTGGGAGCTTGTTTTTTAACTGTAAGAAGGAGAAAGAAATGAACTTGTCCTCTTGTGTTGCAGATTCAGCGGTTCTTTCCTTTGACTCCGCTGGACAAACACTAGGCTCAGGTACCAACTCTTCCCCCCTCTATCATCTTTTTAGCCCTCAATATTAGCCATATTTTTTGTGAAGCCTAATCAAGTATGGGTTTGCTGGGGGAGGGCAATGGAATATCCCAGAGTTGGGGGACGTCTCAAGAAGCCTTTGTAGAGACTTTATGGTCAGGGAAGCAGAAGAGGGACACACCATCCAGAGAACTTTTCCAGTTACTTTAAAAGTGTACAAGGAGGAGTTGCAGTAGATGCTCCCTCTTCGTGCAGAGTTGTCAAGATTCATATAAAAGGATGTCTGTTTTCCATGCACATATCCTTTCTCAGAAAGTGGGGCAGAAGGCATTGAAAGACCCAAAGCTGTGGGAATGCTGGAGCAGATAACCATCAGGGCTTTCTACTAGAATGCTGGGCTGGTGGGAGCATCCCAGTTTCCTGAGGACCTACAGGGCCATTGCACGTTTACACGCACGGCCCATATACTCAAATACAGACCTTTTCCAGGAGAGGAGTACCAAACTGTACTGTGCACTCATGCCAAAATGCGGGTAGGTAGACACACTCCTTCTCTCCCCCTGTTTACAGTGCAGGATACACAGATCAGCACACCTGCCACAGATTCACCCAGACCCAGTGGAGCCTGGCTCTCCCATGTCTGGGGCAGTTTACCTGCTCCACACCACTGTGCCTGTTGACAGGGAGTGGAAAGAGAAACTACTTTGATTGCTCAGCTTGCTGCCATTGGGTCCCTATGGGAACCTCAGAATGACTTGACTTTGAGGGAAGAGCATCTCTGTGTTTTTAGGCAAAGTTGGGTGGGCCTCATACCATGGGTACTGCCAGTGAATGCCAGGGAGACTGCTGGCCTGTTGAGGGCAGTTAATTCATTTGCTGTCCTTAGATATGATAGATTTATGATTCACAAAACAGCCATGAGGTTCAGGCAGTTGTAACAGAGTGGACAAGAGGATAGACGTTAGAGAATATGATCACAACCACCACTATTTACTGAGGGCCTGCCTGTTTTACTGTGTGCCAGCACTGTGCTGAGGGCTTTATACACCTCTCAGTTATCTCTTAAAATCGCTTTTAATTTCTTATTTTTAATATTTATGGGTACATAGTAGGTGTATATATTTATGAGGTACATGAAATGTTTTGATACAGGCATACAATGAGTAATAATTACTTCAGGGTAAATGAGGTATCCATTACCTCAAGCATTTACAGTTTATTTGTGTTATAGACATTTCATTCATACTCTTTTAATTATTTCAAAATGTACAATACATTTTTGTTGCCTGTAATCACTCTGCTGTGCTATCAAATACTAGATCTCCTTACAGTAGCTTTAATATCTTTAATTATAGATAAAGAAGCTAATGTTCAAATACATGAAGTTACCTACTCAGGGCCATCATCTCTGTCTAACTCTAGATCCCATCCTCTCTCCCTTAGCATCTTTTTATCTCATACCTTGTATGCTCCCCATCAAAATGCTGAGGCAGGAGAAGTCACTTCAAGGTAGAATGGACAGACAGAAAGAGTTCTTAAATGGATCTAAAACTTGTGTCTACTTGTATGGTAAAAGATTGACCATTTTATAACATAAAAGTTAAGAATTTCGATTAATCAAAAGACCCCTATTAAGAGAGTGAAAAGGGCCGGGCGCGGTAGCTCAAGCTTGTAATCCCAGCACTTTGGGAGGCCGAGGCGGGTGGATCACGAGGTCAAGAGATCGAGACCATCCTGGCCAACATGGTGAAACCCCATCTCTACTAAAAATACGAAAAAATTAGCCGGGCGTTGGCACACACCTGTAGTCCCAGCTACTTGGGAGGCTGAGGCAGAAGAATTGCTTGAACCTGGGAGGCGGAGGTTGCAGTGAGCTGAGGCTGCGCCACTGTGCTCCAGCCTGGCAACAGAGCAAGACTCTGTCTCAAAAAAAAAAAAAAAGAGAGTGAAAAGGCAGGCTGGATGGGCATAGTGGCTCACACCTGTAATCTCAGCACCTTGGGAGGCCGAGGCAGGAGGATAGCTTGAGGCCAGGAATTTGTGACCAGCTTGGGTAACACAGTGACACCTCAACTTTACAAAAAAAATTAGCAAGGGCATAGTGGTGTATGCCTATAGTCTGAGCTACTCAGGACGCTCAGCAGGAGGATCACTTTGGCCCAGGAGTTAGAGGCTGCAGTGAGCTGTGATTGCACCACTGCACTCTAGCCTGGGTGACAGAGTGAGACCCTGTCTCTGGGAAAAAAAAAAAAAAAAAAAAGCAAGAGAGAGAACGTGAAAGGAAATCCAGAGCGGAAAAAAAGAGATTTACAACACAAATAGTCAACAAAAGGTTTGTTTCCAGAACCAGAACAAAGAATGATAGAATTCAATAGGATCCATTACAGAAATGAGCAAAGGACTTGAACAGGCTTTTCACGAAAGAGGAAATCCAAATGGCCAATAAACCTATGAAAATGTGTTTGATTTCCCTTAGTACTCAGGGAAATGCAAATTAGAATCCCAATGAAATATCAATACACATCTACAAAATGACGAAACTTGAAAAGCTTGACAATTCCAATGTTGATAAGGATGTGGTGCATTGGAAACTCTGATTTTCTACTTGTTGGAGTGTAATTTGGTACAACCACTTTGGAATAAACTATGGCAGTATCTAGCTAAATTCGAATATACACATACCTGGTGACTTAGCAATTCCTTCTCTAGGTACATTCTCTGCAGAAATGAATGCTTATACATAACAGGACATATATGCAAGATTTGTGTATAACAGTGTTTATAAGAACATTGTTCATAATTGTCAAAAACCAAATACCTAACAAGAGTAAAATGAATATGAAAATTGTATTGTATTTATAGGGAACAGTAAAAATGAACAAAACATAGCCAGATGCAACAGCATGGATAAATCTTAAAGACATATTGTTGGGTAAAAGAAGCCAGACAAAACAGTACATACTGTGTTTTTCCTTTACATAAAGTTCAAAAACAAATGAAATTAAACCATATTTGCTTAGATACATAATTCAGTATTAAAACAATAAAGAAGGCTGGGCACGGTGGCTCACACCTGTAATCTCAGCACTTTGGGAGACCGAGGTGGGCAGATCACAAGGTCAGGAGTTCGAGATCAGCCTGACCAACATGGTGAAACCCCGTCTCTGCTAAAAAGACAAAAAATTCGCTGGGCATGGTGGCGCACACCTGTAATCCCAACTACTCAGGAGGCTGAGGCAGGAGAGTCGCTTGAACCTGGGAGGTGGAGGTTGCAGTAAGCTGAGATCATGTCACTGTACTCCAGCCTGGGTTACAGAGCAAAACTTTGTCTCAAAAATAAATAAATAAATCAATAAAGAAAAGCAAGGAATTGAATTCTGTAATAGCTAGATGGTGGTGTTCAAGGGGGTTGATAGTATGTTGAAGGATGGGCACATGGGACCTTCTAATGTCTTGAGATATTCCTTTTAGTGACCTGAATAGGATTACATAGGTGTCCATTTTACAGTAACTCACTAGCTGTGCATTGTTTTAAAAATGTAAAATATAGGCCAGCCATGGTGGCTCATGCCTGTAATCCTAGCACTTTGGGAGGCCAAGGCAGGCAGATCACCTGAGGTCAGGAGATAAAGACCAGCCTGACTAACATGGTGAAACCCCGTCTCGACTAAAAATACAAAATTAGCTGGGCATGGTGGCACATGCCTGTAATACCAGCTACTCAGGAGGCTGAGGCAGGCGAATCACTTGAACCCAGGAGGCAGAGGTTGCTGTTAGCTGAGATCACGCCATTGCACTCCAGCCTGGGCAACAAAAGCGAAACTCTGTCTCGAAAAAAAAAAAAAAACAGTAAAATATATCAAATATATAGAAAAGTACTTAAAACCTCAATGTACAGCTAACAATGTACAAGGGAATTTTGGTCCTCAGCCTCCTTCTCCCTTGAAGTTATAAAAAGATCTTGGGCTTAATCTGCAAATAACTATGGACCATGGGAATAAGGCTGCTAGGTTTGTGCATGGTTCCCAGTGAAGGCTGGCAAAGAATGAGAATTCAGACATTTTGCCGCTAATTTCCTCTTAGTGGAGGATAGATCAAGTTGATTCAGAGTCAGCTTCAAGTTGCGACTGGTTTTCAGTTTACATAGCCTCCAGTTTTCTTGACAACACCTGCCAGCTTGCACACCTAGTTCTGCCTTATTCATGCTCTCATGGGATATTTGCAAGAGGCCAACAGTTTTGCTATCTCATGCTTTGCGTCAAGCCTGAAAGGGAATGGTACCAGGGAAGAGCTGGGCAGAGGTCTTCACAGTGGCTACTTGACTATTTTATTTGGAGAGAATTTACGAAACATTGGGCATACCACATTGCCAAAAACGTTTTAGAACTTTAGCAAGATAACTTTGGAATTAATCCTTATTTGAATTTCTTTTTTTTTTTTTTTTTGAGACAGAGTCTCCCTCTGTCACCCAGGCTGGAGTGCAGCGGCGTGATCTTGGCTCACTGCAACCTCTGCCTCCTGGGTTCAAGCGCTCTCTGGCCTCAGCTTTCGGAGTAGCTGGGACTGACTACAGGTGTGTGCCACCATGCCTAGCTAATTTTTTTTGTATTTTTTTTTTTTTGGTAGAGATGGGGTTTCACCTTGTTGGCCAGGATGGTCTCGATCTCTTGACCTCGTGATCCACCCGCCTCAGCCTCCCAAAGTGCTGGGATTACAGGCGTGAACCACTGCACCCGGCCTTGACTTTCTTTTTGTTAGTGTAGGTACTTAAAAGTAAGAAAAAAGTTTCCAGTTCCAGATAAGATGGAGTGACCACACTCACCCTATCTCTGAAAGCAGCTAAAGGCCTGTTCAGAATGCATTTAATAGCAGTTTGAGGACTCTGAAACATAAACAGTAGCAGAGAGATTGGGGAAGAATAGCAGAATTCAATGTATTACTAAACTGGCAGTGAATTTTCTATTTTCCCTTTAGTGTTTCATGTCTTGGACTCAGGGCACCCCAAGCCCCAGTAATGGACACCAGGGTACAAACAGCTTCAGGAAAAGACCTCTAGTTAAAGCTCTGGGGTGGGAAAAGGACTCTCAAGGCTCATACAAAGGGGGAAGTCCCAAGAGTTGTTCCCCATGCCCCAGCCTGCAGGCAGTCCCACACTGATGGCAGTAGGGACAGTGGCAGCAGTAGGGCCTTCAAGCACCTAAAACTGAGGGAGAGTAACCTTCCTCTCTGATCAGCAGAGCTATAGTCCCAAGAGGATGGGCTCAATTTTAGTTGCTTGTTTTCTGTCTTTGCCTTCCTGCTGCTTGGCCCCAGATTTGAGTTCAGTTCAGAAAATTCATGGCAGAATGTGGTAACTAAAGCCCCAGCTTTCTGACCAGAGGACCAAGAAGGGGAGGCCCAAGGAGCTGGAAGGCACAAAGGAGAAAACAAAGGGAAAAGGAGCTCAGGAAAGCAACCCTTTTAAGTTATTTGTGGACTTCAGGCTAACCCAAGCTGTGCATGTGTGTATCTGATTCTAAACAACATACCTAAGACTTTCAGAACTGAACTAAGGGATAGACCACTGCTCAAGTCCCAGACTGGATGCACACACACAGGACTCTTCTGAATAGGCTTTGAAAATGAAACTGATGTTGAAACCATAAACCACAGAAGGCCAGTTGGAATTTGCTGCCTGAACCCAACCTGATCAATTGCCTGCTAAAACAAAAATATGAATATTCTCCACTGGATGTAAACAAGATGTAGAGTCTCATAACAATATTCAAAATATCCCAGACATGAACCAAAATGAAGAACAGGAAAATTTGAACTTGCATAGGAAAAGTTAAATCAACCAATGCCAGTGCCGAGATAACACAGATGTTTGAATAATCTAACAAAGACTTTTTAAACAGCTATGATAAAAATGTTCCCCAAAGTAAAGGCAAATTCTGTTGAAATGAAGAGAAAGCTAGAAAATCTTGGCAAAAAAGTAAAGGTTAGGTACAGTGGCTCATGCCTGTAATCCCAGCACTTTGGGAGGCTGAGGCAGGAGGATCACTTGAGGCTACAAGTTTCAGACCAGCATGGGCAACATAGCAGAGACCTCAGCTCTACAAAATTAAACAAAAAAAATTAGCCAGGCATGGTGGCACACACCTGTAGTCTCAGCTACTTGGGAGGCTGAGGCAGGAGGATTGCTTGAGCCCAGGAGTTCAAGGCTACAGTTAGCTATGATCACACCAGCCTAGGTGCACACTGCACTCCAGCCTAGGTGACAGAGTGAGACCCTATCTCTAAAAAAATTTAAAAATTTAGAAGTATTTTAAAAAAACAAATGTCTTAGCAAAGAAGAAAAGAGAAAGAAAATATAAAGAAGAACCAAATTAAGCAGTGAAACTATCCAATTGGAACAACAAAGAAAATATTTTAAAAGTAAAACAGCCTCAGTGACTTGTGGGACAATACCAGGAGGTTTACTATTCGTGTCATTGGAGTTCCAGAAGAAATATTTCAAGAAACAATGGCTTAAATGTCCCAAATTTGGTGACCAAGTGTGGTTTATCCTGGGATGGGAAGTCTGGTTCAACAATAAAAAAATCAATACAATCCACCATATTAACTGTCTAAAGAAAAAAAATGACATGGTCTTATTAATTGATGAAGACAACGCGTTTGACAAAATTCAACATCTTTTTATGATAAAAACTCTCAGCAAACATAAAAAGGAACTTCTTCAACCTGATGTCGGGCATTACAAAACCTTAAAGCAAACATCATACTTATGGCAAAAGACTGGTCTCCCCCTAACATCAGGAAACACTTCTGGAAGTTCCCGTCAGTGTAATAACGCAGTAAAAAGGATTCAGAGTGGAAAGGAAGAAAGAAAATTAACCCTTTCCTAGATGACATGCTTGCCTACATAGGAAATCGCAATGAGTCTACACAAACATTCCCAGAACTATTGAATGAGTTTAGCAGGTGACAGGAAATGAGATCAAAACACAGAAGTTCATCATGTTTTCATGTACTAACAATGAACAGTTGAAAACCAAACTTTAAAACACATTTATAGCAGCTTCCTGAAACCAAAAACTTATGTATAAATGCTTATATATAAATTTGATGAAACATGTATAGGATCTGTATGCTGATACTAGTTCTTCTCCCACTTTTTCTTCCCCCATCTACCCAACAGTTCAAGCTGCAAACCTAGAATCCTCTTCCTTTACCCTCTCCCCCTTTCCTGCCTTCACAATGTGTTCTTATCTAGCCGCTTCTTTCTAGCACCACTGCCGAAGGTACTATCTTCTCTTCCCTAGACTAGAAACATCTCCTGACTGGCCTGTCTGTGCCCCCTTGTTGCCTTCTATACATTGTAGCCAGAGCAGTCTTCCAGAAACATAAATTGGATTGTGTCTTGTTACCACTGAAGCCTCTCCAGTGACCTCACAGCACACTTAGAATAAAATCCAAACTTGTCCCTCTTTCCTGGCTCCTACTTACCTCTCCAATTTCCCTGTAGTTCATTTGCCCCCAGTCCAGTGCCCTCATGCCACATTGGCATGCCTGTGGCTCCTTGAGGATGCTGGTCCCTTCCTGCCTCAGGGTCTTCGTGCTTGCTGTTTCTACTACCTACACTGCTCTTACCCCCTGCTTTGCATGGCTGTCTTCAGGCCTCTGTCTCACCTTCACGTCTGCCAGAAGGTCTTCCCAGACCACTGCATCTCAAGTAGTCCACTCCTGTGACCAGTTTTCCTCTAAAAAGGCAGGTCTTCGTTTTTTCTTAGCATGCCTCCTCCTTTCAAGCCATTTGTTTATTTACTTGCATACTCTGATTCTCCCCCACTAGAATGGAGGCTTCATTTGGCCAAGGACATTGTCTGTTTTGTTCATCACTGTTTCACTGGTATTTAGAATGCACCTGGCACATAATTGGTGCTAAATAGGAGTTAAATAAATAGGTGTTAAACGAAGAATAGAAAATTAGGAACAGTAATATTCATTAATTAAGGAGTGCTTGGGATTAAATAAATAATGGCATATTCATGCATTGGAGTAACGGCAGTGATTTGAAATGATGATGCAGTTTTACTTTTATTACACGGAAGATGTCGAGGATGTTGTTGAGTGAACAAAACAGAAACAGCACGTATATTGAGGCCAAAGGTAAGTAAAATTATATATGTACATTCATACGTATGTCATATTTATAGAAAGAGAGATTTCTGGGAAAATGGTCACCAAAATATTTGTAGCAGTTAACTCTAGGTAAATAGGGGTTTCAAATGATTCTTACTTTATTCTTTATAAGTGTTTTTGGCTTTGGATTTTTGTATTGAGCATATGTTATTCTTATAACTGGGAAGAAAATTAAGTTATTTTTGTTCAGGGAGGGGAGCTCTCTCATTTTGTTTAATAATTGCTTGGTGATTGTCGTAGTCTCTTTGGGCTGCTATAACAAAAATACCTTAGACTGGGGAATTTATAAACAACAGAAATTCATTGCTCACAGTTCTGAAGGCTGGGAAGTCCAAGATTAAGACATCAGCAGATTCAGTGTCTGGAAAGGGTCCATTCCTCATAGATGGAATCTTCTGTGTGCCTCCTCACAAGATAGAAGAGGCAGATAGGCTCCCTCAAGCCTCCCTGATTAAAGTATCAATCCCATTCCTGGGGGTGGAGCCCTCATGACCTAATTATCTTCTAAAGGCCCCCACCTCTTAATACTATCACATTGGATATCAGGTTCCAATATGTGAATTTGCAGGGGACACCAACATTCAGACCCTATCAGTGAGTGTTTATGTCTTATTGACCCTACGTAAGCTCTAGGAAGGTTAAGGTACAAACTGCAGAGTGAGCCATTTTTTTCCATTTTCTGTACAAGCAGCTGTTTTAACATGCTGTCCCTCCTAATCCTCCTGCAGCTTATTGCAAGATGCCCTGGCATGGCCCGGACACTGTTGGTGCTGTGAATAGGACTGAATTCACTACAGTACTCAGCCCTAGACATCTGCTATTTTCCCAAGACAGAAGGGAGATGGGTGCAGTGATATCTTTGGCTGCCATGGGAGGGGCTTCTCTCTACTGTGTGAGGCTTCCAGGGCTCCTTCTATAGGCTGTGATTCTCTTACTTGGGGCCAAGGACGTGTCACATGCCCTTGGCCCCCCCGTATGCCACATTGGAGAACAGCTGTGCTGTGCTCAGGTGGAGGCCTGATAGTCACAGGGGACTCTGTTACCAGAAGCTTCTTCCTAGGCCTCTTACCTCTCCCACACCAACATACACCCATTTGAGATTGGATTTTAGTTTGCAAACGTCTAAGTTATTTTACTGGATCAGTTAATTTAATGTAGGTCAGTGGGTTTTTCTGTGTTTATTTTAGAAAACTGCTTTTCCTTTTAGTTTGTCTTTGATTAATTGATCCCATGTTGTGGTTTATTTCCCTGCCTCGAGATGATGTGGGAGCTATTTGCACTTTGGCCAGCCCTTCTCAGGCCTCTCTGGACTCCCATGATTCATGTGTGGCATGGCCAGGGCCTTCTGACATCACCCTGGGGAAGGGAATGGGAGGCAATAGTATATCATTGCTGTCATGGAAACTGTGCTGCTAATGTGAGGCTCTGCTTTTCTGGTTTCCTCTGAGAGTCACTGTGGCATCACATAAAGAAAAGAATCAGACCTGGGTTGGTTCAGCAGGATACCTGCTAGCCTACTTCATGATTGGGGAATCTTGAACATACCTCCCCTGTCTAAACCTGTTTCCTCATCTGTAAAACAGAGATAGTCCCTGCTTTCTGGGGCTGTGTAGGTGACGGTACTGAGAACACCGTGAATACAGAGGAAGATGCTCAATAAATAGTAGTCGTTCTCAGTCCCTTCTTTGTGCGAGCCTGACAGCCCATCTGGAACTATTGCCAACTTCCTCCTCCATCCAAGCCATGGCATATATTACATAGGCTTAATATAGCCCATGACTTTTTTTTAGAGACTGTGCAGTGACATTTCTTAAGACATAATAGACCTGTTTTGGCTAGAATGGGTCCTTGTTCCATTTACTGCCATTCCCTTTGTACTTAGCAATTCATCATAGCCCAGAGATTGGAGCCAAAGACCACTTTAAAGAAGATCTGGCAGCAGAGCTGCTTCTCTGGGTAGATGGGTTTTCTTGCCTCATGGACTGTTCTGCCTTGTGGCTTTTGTGAATTATAATTCGAAGCATTGCAATTTTCTGATAGAGCCAAGTTCATGTTTTTAGCCCAGAAAATACCAAACTTTATGTATCTCAATAATGCTCCTTAAATTGGTGTTCATGGGCAATTTTCGTGGTTGTCATCTGTAGCAGTAATTTAACAAGTATCTGCTTTGTGCCAAGTACAGTGACAACTGATTGGAATTTGTGGTGGTTCATTACAAGGAAAAACGGAAGTGGGTCACTCAAAACGGAAAATGCCAGTAGTATGTTAGGCTCATCATGTACAACTGTATTCCTTGAAATTCCATTCTGGGGCTCAGTATCCTGAAGGTGAGGCTACACTAGGCCACCTGGCTTCAGGAAACTTCAGGAAGCTCTCTCTCTGTCCTAGAACAGGATCTCACTGCACAGCCTGGTACTCTCAACTGTTTGCACATCAGAATGTAGGTAGGAAGTAATATTTATGTGCTATACTAGTACAAACAGGAGAGGACTTGGGGTTATCTACATAGGGCATTGCGAAAACATTTGTGATTTTAAAATATATATATATTACAGAACTCTGATGAATAGGCCAGGTGTGGTGGCTCACACCTATAATCCCAGCACTTTGGGAGGCCAAAGCAGGAGGATCAGTTGAGCCCAGGAGTTTGGGGCCAACATGGTGAAACCCTGTCTCTACAAAAAAAAAATACAAAAATTAGGTAGGCATGGTGGTGGTGTGCTTGTAGTCCCAGCTACACAGGAGGCTAAGGTGGGAGGGTCACCTGAGCCCGTGCGATCAAGACTGCAGTGATCCAAGATTGTACCACTGCACTCCATCCTGGGCAACAGAGTAAGACCCTGTCTCAAACAAACAAACAAAAAGAATTATGATGAGCAAAATGAAACACAAAATATTAAGAAATACATTAAATGTTGAATTGCTATGCCACAAAAATCTTTTCAAATTTTTTAATTAAAAACTTGAGCTTGTTTCAGTGTTCATAAATTTTTATTCAGGATTTTTTCCCGGAAAGGCTTTGCATAACTCCTGTCAGGGCTTTTTAATGATACTCTCTTAAAAAATACTCAAGTTATCCCCAAAAAGAAATTTCATTCACATAAATAACTGATAAAAATGTAAAATCATTTTTATATTTATTCAGAAGTTTACAACAGTTGAAATCATATTTTAAAAATCCAACAGCCCTTCCTTTTCTTTCATCAAAATTGTAAGGTTGAAATTTCTTCAGTTAGAACAAATGGATTTCAAATCTAATCTCACTTTTTTGTATCAGGTATTTCAAAATGGCATGAAGCTCTATTGCAAAATGTATATGAATTCTTAGAGCAGTCAGCCTGGAGTTGGTTGGAGATCATAAAAGGCTACATTCAGTGCACATATGTGAGGACGGGTGTGTTGGCTGTCACCTGGAGCTGTGCTCCCCCTGGGGGTCCCCCACTGGCCTGCCTGCCACTGACCAGCAGCCTCTTGGGCTACACTCTGCTCCATGAGTTTTTTCATGCAACATTTTTTATGGAATATAATTTTTATTTGAAAGTACAGTTGACAAACTATGGTTTTTCAGACTTTGGAATTTGGCAGACATTTTCTCAGTAATGAAAGTGAACATTATCACTTCAAGGGAAATAACTGACAGTATTTTGTTGCCAGTGATAAAATGTGATTCCACATGACAGCTTCTCAATACTTAAATTTTAAATTAAACAAGGGTTAGAAGGCTGACCCCATGTTATAGCCTCTCAATTGTTTTTTGGGGGTTTTTTTTTTTTAGATGGAGTCTCACTCGGTCTCCCAGGCTAGAGTGCAGTGGCGCGGTCTCAGCTCACTGTAACCTCCGCTTCCCGGGTTCAAAGGACTACAGATGCCCACCACCACACCCGGCTAAGTTTTGTAGTTTCAGTAGAGATGGGGTTTCATTATGTTGGCCAGGCTGGTCTTGAACTCCTGACCTCATGATCCGCCCACTTCAGCCTCCCAAAGCACTGGGATTACAGGCATGAGCCACTGCACCCAGCCTGGTCAGTTTTTATAAGTGCTCCCTACATGGCTTAAAAAGAGGCCAGGCACAGTGATACACACCTATAGTCTCAGTTACTCAGGGGCTGAAGTGGGAGATCACTTGGGCCCAGCAGTTTGAATCCAGCCTGGGCAGCACAGCAAGATCCCCTCTCAAAAAAAAAAAAAAAAAAGAAAAGAAAAGAATGTACATTCTCCATTTGTTGGATGTAAGGTTCTCTGTATGTATGTCTGTTAGTTTAAATTTATTGTTCTGTTCATGTATTCTGAATTCTCACAGACTTTGTGAGCCTGATTTTTTAGTGGTTTATAATGATGATAGACCAACTGTGTATTTTTCTTTTAATTCCATTAATTTCGCTTTTTATGTAGTGAGGTTTCGTTATTACATGTATTCACACTTTAATACATAGCCTCTTATGTCCAGTTTCTGAACCTTCTAAGAGTTTATGTCAGTGTTCCAGTGTTCATCCAACAAGTTATATGAATCTTTTGCTGTGACTAAGAAGACTGACTTATTCCTTTAAGGTGGCAATGGAAGAGTTAATGGTTAATTTCAAAGACATCTGAAAAAGGACGTTGTGCATTCACAGCTCTGACTTGGTGCACGTGCAGGAGAAGGGCATCAGTCATGTCACTCCCCACCTGGAGCTGGGCAGAGACACACATGCTCCTTGGTCAGTGATTTTTGTAATCCTGGGCTTTCCAGCCTGGCCAAGGCAGGAAGCTTACGCTATCAGACTAAACATTTCTGCTGGCTTTCTGCTTTGATACCTGTGGAGGAGAGTATCTTCAGGTGCTAGGAGAGCTGGAATATCGGTGCACGTTGTGCCTGGCTGACCTGAGATTCCCAGAGTGTTCTGTTCTTAGTACGGATCTGGGATCATTGGGCTGCTGGTGAGACCCAGACTTTCATGCCAACTACCCCAGAGGTGAATTGTCCCTGAAGTGTTGGTACACTCAAAATAGCAGTTACTTTGTATAAAGCAAATTCATATGTAACTCTAAGAGCACATTTGTATGAAGGAGATGTGCTGGGGTGTGTAACCGTGCCCAACCCCAGCAGTAGAGAAGCTCTGCCCCTGTATTCCTGGAGCACAATGCCTGTGCCTTCCTGATTGCTTTCTTTTCTAGTTTACACTTCCTAAAGCTCATGCTTACATTTTCCTGCTAGTCAGGGAACTCCGTGATGGCCGTGCACAAATTAAATCATCAGTAACGTGACTCTGAGGCTGGGGCTGAGAGTAAAGTGCTCCTGAGCAGGCGGATTCTGGTGACTCGGGTGACTCGGGAAGTCTTTGTGGAGACGGTTAAATATCAGGCCTTTATACGTGATGGGAGGAAACTACCTTGGCAAACAGGGAGTTCTTAAAGGGAACCCCAAAGCAAAACCCAGAAAATAGAGAGTGTGAAAGGCATTACAGAAATAGTGTGGCAGACAGTTGTGTCTAAGAAGAGCCAGAGGAGGCTCGCTGTGGGCAGGTGACTGTGATGTAATCAGAAAGGCTGGGAGCCAGGAAGGGCCAGAGCAAGGGAATCCCCACAGTCAAAGATGTCAGGTGAGGGAGAAGGAAAGGGAGAGGTAGCCCCTGCCGCTGCCGTCACTGCCGCCACCAACACTGCCCGTCTCTGCAAAGGGTGGAGGAAAAGACTCCAAAGACTCTGTGTCTCAGGGCTACTTATTAGGTTGCCTTGCTTATTTGGTCACTCTGTCTACCCTTCCATCCATTCAGCACATTTATGGAACAGTAGCTCTGTGCCACATGCGATATTAGGTGCAGAGGTGAGCCCTGCCCTTCAGCAGGACCCAGATACATATAAGCTAGGATAGCTTAACTGAAAGCAACAAAAACTGACTGGGAATAACTGTTTTTAAAAAGGAATTTACTAGAAGGACGTGGGTACCCACAGAATCTAATTAGAAGCTAAACATCCAGCCCTCAGAAAGAACATGAAGGGCAGCCCCAGGAACCTAGGTTGATCCCTCTCTTCAGCACATTGTTTTTCTCCCTAGTGTCACTGAGTTTAAGGAAGAAATTGTCCCACTAATCTAGCTTTTGTCAGGTGCCTACACTTTGGACATAAATCCCATTGACAGTCTCACCACTTGCCTGCAGTGGGGAGAAGAGCAGTTCCCCTGAAGGAAACCCAAGGGGCTTGTTTCTAAAAGGACAGAAACAACAGATGTGCACTGCAAGTTCATGAGTAAGTTCTGGAAGGGGTGGAGAGCACAGATAAGGTGCGTTTAGGCTAACAAGTTAGATGAGAGATGTCCACATTCCTTCCGCATGCCAAGCATAGTGTTAGGTGATGAAACTGTGAGGAAAAGAAGAGCCTTAGTGGGACTCGTAGACTAGCAGAGGAGAGGCACCTGTCGGTCAATGAGTAGTTACAAACTGGAGAAAGTACACTGTGGCACAGGAGCATGTGAAGGGTGAGGTCTACGCAGGGAGGACGAGGAATGCTCTTCTAAAACAGGGCCTTCAAAGTAGGGTCTAAAGAATGAGCAGGAATTAACCAAATAAAGAGGTGCCTTATTCAAGGAACTGAAAGAAGCCGAAATCACCAGAGCACAGAGCAAGGGAGACAATAGTATAAGACAGAGCTGGACATTTAGGGAAAGGTGTAAAATCCTTGTTGTATTACAAGAACATCTGTGAAACCAAGCTTTGGTGATGGCTTTATCTTGAAGGATAAGCAAGGTGAGTGAAGGCATTGTAGAAGAAATGTCACCTGCAGTAGTAGCTCTCAGGCATCTAGAAGGGAGTGGCAGGAGATGAGGCAGCAGACAGATCAAGAGGTTGCCGCGTGAACCGAGCGACAGTGAAGACTCGAGCAAAAGCAGTGATGGGATAGGGAGGGAGCAGGGTCTATATGTAGAAATGAGAGACATTAGGGTACACCAAAATTTCTTCCTTGGAGGACTGGATGATAATGCCATTATTTAAAAACAAGAAGGATCAAGGCTGGAAGGCTGGGGAACAAGCGAAGATAAGTCTGATTTGCACCATTTTGAGCTAGAGGTAACTGTGGGTCATTTAGGAATCATGTGTAGGAAATAACCAATGTGAAAAGAGACTGGGAAATTATTTAATTTAATTTTTAAATTTTGAAACAGGGTCTCACTTTTGTCACCCAGGCTGGAGTGCCGCAGTACGGTCATGGCTCACTGCAGCCTCGAATTTTCCAGCTCAGGTGATCCTCCTGCCTCAGCCTCCCCAGTAGCTGAGACCACAGGCGCACACCACCACGCTCGGGTAATATTTTGTATTTTTAGTAGAGACAAGGTTTCACCATTTTGCCCAGGCTGGTCTTGAACTCCTGGGCTCAAGTGATCTACCTGCCTGGGCCTCCCAAAGTGTTGGGATTACAGGCATTAGCCACCACACCCAGTCAGGAAAATATTTTAAATAAAGAGAAAGGTATGTTCAAAGGCCTGGAGATGATAAAGTTATGTTGGAGAAAGATGAAATGGTTCAGCCTAGCAGGAGCGTTGAATCTGACAGGGGTGATGCCGGGAATCTAGAAATGAAGTTGGAATGGTAGCTATAGGCCAGGTCATGAGGGACCTTGTAGATGAAGAGATTGGGATTTGTTCTGAGAACAGTAGAGTCTAACCAAAGGTTTTAAGCAGGATTGTGATATGGCCATATTTATCTTACAGAAAGATAGCTCTGATGACAACACAGAGCATCTATTAGACAGGGGCAGGGAGACCCAGCTATAACAGGAGGCTGGTACAGCAATCCAGGGGAGAAGCAAAGCTGGCTTGGCCAAGGACAGTAGAAATGGAGAAAAGTAAGTAGATTTGAGATCCATTTAGAACATGGAATTAAAAGGACATACCAATTAATTAGATGAAAGAAGAGAGAAGCAGGAATAAAGGAATTCTCTCAGGTTTCAAACTTGGACAGCTGGGTGAATAATGGTACTGTAAAGGTGGGAAATCCAGAAAGAGGTTCTGGGTATGTATGAGGGTGATGAAGATGAACTCTGGGAGGATGTGCTTTACGTTTTAATTGCCTGTAGGACACTGAACTGGAGCTGTCCAGGAGGCAGCTGGATATACACATGTGGAGCTCAGCCAGGCTCAGTGGCTCACACCTGTAATCCCAGCATTTTGGGAGGCCAAGTTGGGCAGATCACGAGGTCAGGAGTTCGAGACTGGCCTGGCCAACATAGTGAAACCCCATGTCTACTAAAAATACAAAAAACTGGCCAGGCATGGTGGTGGGTGCCTATAATCCCAACTACTCAGGAGGCTGAAGCAGGAGAATCGTTTGAACCTGAGAGGTAGAGGTTGCAGTGAGCTGAGATCACGCCACTGCACTCCAGCCTGGGTGACAGTGTAAGACTCCATCTCAAAAAAAAAAAAAAAAAAAAAGGTGGAGCTCCGGAGAGAGGGCTGGGCAGGAATGAGAGATTTGGTTTGGGTGCAATGGAAGGATAATTGGGCAGGCTGAACTGACTGTTGAGCAAGGTGTCTAGACTGAATAAAGAAAAAGTGAAGAAAGGAGAAATGACTTTAAAAAAACAGAAAAAATATGTGGAAATATTTTCAGACATTGAACAATTGGTAGTACACGACATTGATCTCTGAAAGAATGGAAACAGATGAGGTCAGCCCCGTACTTGCCCGATCCAACTGCCTGGTGAGTTTCTAGTCCACATTGCAGAGAAGGAGAACCCAAGAGTCCAAAGCTGAGGTAACAGTTGAGAATTTGAGGAGGCCAGGGCCACTAAAATTCACGGATCATCAGAGAGGAGAGAACTGCACAAAGAGAGAGCTTAGGGGATCTGTTGCAGGTCCCCGTTGGGCTTCTCAGCTGATGAGTACATATGGATGGGAAAACTACCAGAATCTTGGGAAAGAACCACTGGAAAAGGGCAGTCAGAATAATCCCTAGAGATCACACAAGGCTGGGAATTGTGGAAACACTGTATAATGAATGGGGTACCACATAGTGTACTCAAGAAGGTATTGCCTTAGCAGTGGGGCAAAATTAGTAATGATACAAAATTAACCTTAAAGTTCACTTTTGCCTGTAATTCTAACCCTACAAAGCTTAAAAGCAAGCCTTTAAAGGCTCAGACTGTTTCCAAGTGATTTAATTGTACCTCAAAAATACTTAAGGAATGCACAGCTATCCTATCACCAACAAGATAAAATTCACATGGCTGGCAGTCAGTCAGAAGTTATGAGGCAATTCAGAAAAGCATGAAAATACAACCCATAATGAGGGAAAAAACCATTCAGTAGAAGCAGGCTTAGAGATGACACAAATGATAGAATTAGGGGTATTGCGTCATATTCCTGTGTTCAAGAAGGCAGGGGAAAGCATGAAAATGTTAAGGAAAGGCATGCAATATATGAAAAAGAACTCCCAGAGATGAAAAATACAATGTCTGAGATGAAAAATTTACTAGATGAGTAATCAGCAAATTAGACACTGTAGAAGAAAAAAATAGTGAACTAGAAGATACAGCAATAGAAACTATCTAAAATGAAACAGAGTGAGGGCTGGGTGCTGTGGCTCACACCTGTAATCCCAGCACTTTGGAAGGCTGAGGCAGGAGGATAGCTTGAGGCCAGGAGTTCAGCCTGGGCAACACAGTGAGACCCCTGTCTCTACAAAAAGTTTAAAAATTAGCCAAGTGTGGTGGTGCTTGTCTGTAGTCCTAGCTACTCAGGAGGCTGAGGCAGGAGGATTGCTTGAGCCCAGGAGTTAGAGGCTACAGTGAGCTATGATTGTGCCACCACCCTCCAGCCTGGGCTACAGATTGAGACCCTGTCTCTTAAAAAAAGAAAAGAAAAGAAACATAGAGTGAAACACTACTGGGGGGGGAAAAAAATGAACAGAGCATTGGTGAGCTATGGGGCTTCAGTCAGCCTAATGCATGTGTTATTGGGGCCCCTAAAAGAGATAGGAGGACAGAAAAATATTTGAAGAAAGAAGAACCAAATTTTTTTCAAATGTAATTAAATCCCCCAGATCCAAGAACCCCAAGGATGCCAAACACAGAAAGATGATGAAAACCATAGCAGAATGTGTCATAAGCACTCCCTTCTCATTTCCCACAGGTGCTTGGCAAAGGGGAGGAAAAGCAGCCTCTCCTGGAGAGTCTCAAGAAAAGCCTTGTAGGGTCTGCCAGGCTTCACCTGTGGCAGGAGGTAGTGGGGGGTGGGCCGGGTGTTTGGAATAGGGAGTCACAGGGCATTATGAGACGGGTTTGACAGAGGACCGAGGATGAGAGAAATGGGGTCCATGGCTCATTTTAACTGGGTATGCACTTTCCTGGGAGATTTAGCTAGCTCTTAAGTTTTCCAAAGATTATTCCTACTCTTTGCAAGAGGACTTTATTTGTTCAGGACAACCTTTCTTCTGGTAATGCTCCTTGTAACCATGCGTATCACATGGGAGTCATCATTTTCCACAAACTGCATCTCCTCAGTCTCTGTGACTAGAACAGAATGAAGAGCTGGTGCAAGCTCCAGCAGCCCTAGCCTTTCCCAGGAGTTTCACCCTGGGAGCAGAGGGGCAAATGCCATTCTTGCCAGTGGCAAAGCAGAACATGTTTGCCTACAGGTAGCTGGTGGCCATGTTGCCTTACCAAGAAAGCTCACCGGGGGGAGAGTACAGGCAATAGAGAGAGAGGCCATTGGTGTATTCCAGTCGCTTTCGGCCACCCCCTGAGACCCTCCGCACTCTGGCCCTTCCCACATTTTGGTGATGTGAACCATTAAATTACCCTGCTCACCTAAATTAGTGCAACCAGTATGTTGAGCATGGAGGAAATGCGGAGGGATCATCACAGACACCTTCATTTTGTCTCCCATTGTTCCCTTAAAATGTTGTCATGTCGTTCATACACCTGAAGTAATAAAAATTCCACGGTCACAGTGAGTTGCTGTTTCCAAAATTAGAGTGTCCCATCTTGTGTAACAGTCATAGCTTTCAATTCATAAAAGCTGCAGTTGCTGCCTTCCCCCCCCCAGTAGGGCTTAGTGCTGGCAGGTGCCTGACAGGGAAAGGGCATGCCTTGCTTGTCTTTCCTCTTCCTTCCTCTGCCAGCTACTAGCTGCTGCCTCTGACCTCTCCCGGATTGCTGTGGGAGGGAGAGAGAATGAGCAGTAAAGATCTAGAGTGTTTGCACTCTCTGGACCTGACAAGTGGTTAAAGCTGACTCTGGTGGGGTGCTTTTGTGAGTGTTCTGATGACCCGTTTCCATCGTGGGCCCCTCTTCTCTGCGATTCTCCCAATATGGGTAATACCCATGCCTCTGCCTCGCTCCTCACTTCTGCAGCCCCTGGGAATCCCAACATCTACCCCTGCTTCTATTGGCCGAGAGCCTCCAGGCAGATCTTCTGGAAAGGACCCAAAACAAGCCCACACCAGCTCCTTCATGCATTGGTTTTTGCCAGAGATTCTGGGAGTGCAGGCCAGTCCCCATGCAGTGCTCTCCTGCAGCCAGCCTGCCCATCGCCCATCACCCAGCATATCCTCTAGACTTGCTGGGTAGGAGGCGGGCCCCAGGCAGCCCATTGAGTTCTCCATACCTTACGGCCCTGTCGGGCTTCCTTCAGCAGGCTGGAGTGAGAGACGAGTACCCATCCTGCCCTGTTCATAACACAGCTCCCCACAAAGCAGTTTTCAAATCCTCTCTCCCTTCATCTCCAGCAACCGATTACTATTTATAGGTGTTGTAGGGAAGGCCTTTAGAATTATGTGATAAGTATTCAGAGATTTCCTTTGGAAATCTTCATCTTGGTCTAGTACTTCACTGTGGTGTCTGAAATGTATCACCTTACAGGCCCAGCTAAAATTTTCTTCTAGCATCTGTGGATTTATGACTGTTGTGGCCAAATAATCCTGATAACAGTCAACAAATACTTTTTGAGCATCTACTATGAGCAGCTACAGCTCTCATGAGCTGTCAGTCCACATAATCTTTACATTTTTCTTGAATCCATTTGCCAATGTTTATAAACTTAATTTTACCTTAAAAATCCAGATTCCCGGCTTTAAAAAAAATCAGAAGATGTGGTAATGTGGGGCCTGTGTTGCTGCCTGGCACGGTTAGCAGGAGCTAGTGGGAGCTGCCCTTCAGCAGGGCACACACTCTCCAGATGGACTCAGTTCCCACTGGACTGTGACACTAGAGCCAAGGCCCAGTTGCCGTTTATTATCAGTGGGCTCACAGTTACCGTTTCTTCAATTATTCTGGTACTCATGTCTCTTTTTTGAGGGCTGTGTGGGTACAGTGACCCTTCACTGTGTTTCCCAGGCTAGAGGGCAGTGGTGTGATCGCAGCTCACTGCAGCCTCCATCTCCCAGGCCCAAGCCATCCTCCTACCTCAGCCTCTGGAGTAGCTGGGACTATAGATGTGCACCAACACGCCCAGCTAATTTTTAAAAAAAATTTTTTTGAATGGATGAGGGCTCACTATGCTACCCAGGTTGTTCTCAAACTCCTGAGCTCAAGCAACCCTCCCACCTTGGCCTCCCAAAGTGCTGGGATTACAGCACTGTGTCCTGCCCTCATGTCTCTTAATGAAAGAGAGAAAACAGATAGACCAAGAGAGACATGAAGGGACAAACTTGTTTTAGAAATGCAGAGTTCTTAGAAATTTAATATGCAGTATGTGTGTGTGTGTGTGTGTGTAAAACAAAACAAAACTAAGATGCCACTGGCAAATAATAAACCCCAGATATAATTATTTTTACTATACAGAAAATATATGGGAGGAAAAACAGTGAATTGAAAAAAAGGCATTCCAACAAGATTCGTTTTTTAATGCAACTAAAATAAGTAGAGTGAGCTGCTGCTATGTGAGGGTATTACATTCTCCTGCTTCCCTCATTTGGGTTATGCTCTCTCTTGCTTAGCCCCTGACATTTGAGTTTGCAACAATGAGGGAAACATTCTCTTGCCTCTCTGGAAGGAATCTGCCAAAGTATGGATTCATTGTCTAAGGGAGTCTTAGCTCAGGTCTGAGGAGAAATAGCACGAGAGTCCCCCATGGTTATCACCACACAGGGAAACGGTAACAGGTATTTGGCAAGTTGATGAGGTTTCCTTTTTATGGAATGATAAAATAGGATTGTTGAAAGATCACTTAACTTTGACACTGACTCTCTGCAAATTGTATTTTTAGTTTTATTTTATATTTAAGACTTTTTTGTTTTTCTTACCAATGCTTGTAAGTTCTTGATATGTTAAGGCAAGTCTTTCATCCATTTGTCTGCATTAGAACAAAACCAGAATTATTTTGAGGAAAAAGCTTTCACTTGCTCAAGGGTATTCTCTTGGGATGCAAGCCTTCTGTTAAGTGTCCTAGTTGGTATCTTCAATTTTAAGAAGAGGATTTATTTTCTCTCCACAGCTCTGATGATTTTGAAAGCAATGAATCTGGTCTTAATTGGCCTTGCAGAATGACTCCTGGGAAGTACTTGTCAGCGTGTATAACTTCCCTCTTTTGGCCATTCACTGCTTATTAAAAGCTGAGTTCCTCGAAAGCTTTGCTGCCTGGCCTTTTCCGTTCAGTATTTTGGTCTTGGTATTCTGTTTTACCCTCAGATTGAGCCAGGCCAGCTTAGCTAAGAACTGCATTCATAGGCCACCTTATTCATATGCCGCTGCATTCATATGCCAAAATATGGCATAGACACACACACACACACACACACACACACACACACACACACACACACACACACACACATGCTGCAATTATGGAGCAGAGCCATAAGAAATAATTCCATGACACTTCCTATGATTTCCCATATACAAATGTTTTTGAGAACACAGGAAATTTACCCTTAAGTCTTAGTATCAAGAATAGCTGTGATTCTCCTGGTTTGTTTTCTGGATACTGCTGAACCATGAAATCAGTGCTTTGCATTTAGTTTTAGCTGTGGAAAATCTGGGGACAGATCTGTAATCTTCCTCCAGCAAGCACACAGGGCCCTAGGATGTTCACTTTTGCTATTTTCCTTACGCCACCTGCATTTTCCTATTTTTATGTCCACTTTGGCCCCAGATTTCTCCTTTTTAAAATCTTGTACTCCATACAATTTTGTTGAACTGCTTCAACCTCATTTTAGAATGAGGCAAGATGTAAAGAACTTAAACAAATTAAAAGTTTTTATCTGATTGGTCACTTGTTACAAACATCGATTTGTCTTTAAATTTTATTGTAAACTTGCTGTTCTTTATGTAATCTGATCTGTTGGTTCTTTATGATGACCATGAAGAGAACTGGCATGGATTTGAGGACCCGTGTCTCTTAGCTGTGGGGGAGACATGGCTAAGATGGCTGATTCAGCAAATGCTGTGTTTAGAGCTTAGAGGAAGCAGAGATTGCATCTGAGCATCTTACTTTTCAAGGGTCCAGTTTCATGGTTTACTAAATTTCAGTTCCAGTTACCACATGGATACAGGAAGGAAGGCAGTTACATACCAACATAGGACTGGCTGCTCTAGAAGCATAGGAAATACCTGGCATTGAACTTGGTACTTCACAAAACAGGTGTTCAGCTGGTGTTTTGTGGTTTATGTATTTAGTTGCGTTCTTTGAAGCAGTTGAATTGTGTAATTTTCCAAGCGTCGTCTGTCCCCATGGTCTAGGTCTGGGGGATGCAATATGGTAGTGTCATCAGTGGCTTGACTTCAGTGACATTTTCTGCTTTTCTTTTTCAGAGTATGATCGGTTGGGCTTCCTCCTGAATCTGGACTCTAAACTGTGAGTAGAATGAGAAGATACCTTGGTTCTGTGGCAGAGAGGTCTGTGAGAGCTGGGTCTCACTTTGAAGGGTCAGCTCTTATCACTCTTCTGGTGAATGGGGGACTCCCTGGAGCCTCTGTCCTCAGGGTGTCAGCAGAATCTTGGGGCATGTTACAGTCTGCGGTGGCTGGAGAGGGTGGGATGGTAGGTGCAAACATAAGGCCTTCAATTTGGCTGGCATGGGCAGCTTGTTACAGAAGGAGGCCACCGCCAGGAGTTTGAGGGACTAGGAGGCTCCTGGAAGGCCTTCTCCTGCAGAGTAGAGGACAGTTGAGTCACAGCAGGAGGCAGGGGCCTCACAAAGATGCTCTGGCACCCGACATGCACAGCCTTCTGTGATCATTGTCTGTCTTCCTCTCCAGCTTCAACTCCTGCCAGTCTTGCCACAGGTGAACCCTCCTTTTCCCTCTACCTTTGCATATACTTGTTATCTGTGTCTGAAATTCTCTTTCCTTGCTAGTCCACTTGGAAAACTAAAAAATGACTTCCTCTCCACACAAATTGCCTCTTCCTCTGTGCTTCCTTTGAATTTTTTACATCTGTTACAATTATCTTACTATGCTGTAATTGCATAATAATTACTAATTTTTTAAGGGCACAGGCTCAGAGCTAGGCATAGTAGGTAGCTTGGTTCAAATCCCAGATTGATGTTTATTCTCTTTATGATTTGGGGCAAGCTGCTTAACCACTCTGAGTCTCAGTTTCATCTGTAAGCTGATAACAATAAACTTATTTCACAAGGTTGTTGTAAGAATTCAATTGAAATGATTAATTTATAGAGGACTGTCAAGTATTGAGTATCTAATCCTTCCAGGATCCTTCCCTACTGGCCTTCTTGGTTTCTCTAGCACCTACGCAGTATTCGTCTATGTGTGACAGGTGCTCATTAAACACTGAACACTTGGATGGATGGATGGATGGATGGATGGATGGATGATGATAGGATGACTGCATACTTCCCTATTTGACAAACATCCTTGAGTTGCAGCTCTTTCCACTCTATGTGTTCATGCCCCATGCAAGCCTGCTTACGTGGCTGATGCTCAATAAATCCTTGCAAGATCACATTACTACCTACTGTGATTCCTTTCTGTTGTTAGTCATCTTTGTGCACCTGTGTCTCCTGCCCTGTACCAGGCAGACATCATGAAGGATCAGAATTGTGTCTCCTTCCTTTCCTGTCTTGCATAAGGCCTTTTCCACAGTTGCATCTGATGGTGATGACCACACCTACATACAAGACATCAAACGGGCTGGTTGGTTTTCTCACTGAATAGTCTGGCATCTGGCTTCTTGGCTCTGGTGCCTCGTGCTGTGACTTCAGGCATTGTAAATCTCCCAACTTTTATACATTATGGAGGCGACTATGAAGGAAGAAGTATCTATTCTGGTTACCAGGCTAGCAGAGAGATGTCAGCTGCATGTTAACACCTGGGGAATGGGGTTTGATTGTGGCTAGAAAGCCACAATCTTCACTCTTAGAAAATTCTTACATCTTCACTCTTAACATCTGGGGAATGGGGTTTGAATGTGGCTAGAAAGCCACAGGCTTCACTCTTAGAAAATTCTTAATTTAGCACACAGGAAAAAAAACAAATCAAGTATAAGCCCTAAGCAAGTGAAATGCCACCAGAACGGAAGAGATAATTATCAAGTTGAATCACATTGATGAACAAAAGGCATGTTCTCTAGGATATGTTAACTACAGTATTTAAACTGTCTTTAACAGTGAAAAGAGGGCGATGAGGAGGACACTCCTGCCCTGCTCTCCTGACCGTTGGGTGGTACATAGTAGGCTGTTGTGTAGCTTTCTGTTGTGTATCAGGCCAGTTCTTTGAGCTATGTGAGTTAACTTGGTCTTTAGCACAGTAAATTGGCTTGGCCTCATTTGATTTAACTCACAATTTAAGCTACAAGCTAGAACTTTTCCTGCCTCTAGCTGCAAAGGTTTTTCTAGTCCAGTGCTGTCTTCAGAAGTCTAGGGCTGTCTCTCCAGTCTCACAGATACCTGAGAAAGGTTTCCACCTACTTCCAGGGAGAAGTTTCCAAGTTAAGGATTCTGCTTTTGGTGGGGGCAGTTCCTCAGCAAAGTTGAGATCTCCCCCTTACCAAGTCCCTCTCTGGTTGTGTTATATTTTATTTCTGAGGTATAGGAAAGGACCTGAACTTGAATCAGAACTGGATTTGAATTCTGTCTCTGCTGCTTAGTATTACATAACCTTAGATAATTATTATACTTTAGCTTTCTGAATCTCAGTTTTCCTTTATGAAAAATGTAGATAATAGCACTCACTTCCTATGGTTTTATGAAGAATAAAAGAAAGAGTTCTATAAGTATGAATAATTATGCCAATGTAAGGCCTTCTTTTTATTTATCTTGATTAGGATTCATTGAGCTTCTTCTCTCTTTTTTTTTTTTTTGGTAAAGATAGGCTCTTGCTGTGTTGCCCATGCTGGTCTTGAACTCCTGGGCTCAAGTGATCCTCCCACCTCAGCCTCCTAAAGTATTAGTATTACAGGTGTAAGCCACAGTATCTGGCCTCATTTAGATTCTTGGGTATAAGAATTTCATGTGTTCTGGAAAAATTTCAGCCATTATTTCTTTAAATATTCCCTCTGCCCCACTCTTTCTCTATTTCTCTTCTGAAATTCTGATTGAATTTTAGACCTTTCTCATTATATTAACTTACCTTCCATATTTTTCATCTTTTAATTATTTTCACATTAAATTGGAACCCCAAAAGACTCAGCATAAGGATAAACTAAAACATTAATAAACCTGCATCCCCAAAGCAGGGCTGCAAGAACGATTACCAAAACTCTGAGTAGGTCATGGCAATGGAGCAGAAACACTTGATATTTGTTGCCAGAGTTCTCATCACTCAGGTGATCTAGGGAACCTCAAGCTGTGAGTTCAGTTTAAGGTATTACAGACTGGCCTCCAAGCACCTGGCAGAAATAAATGCAGACTTTCCATAGAGGAAGACATATGCATTCCTCACAAACAACTTTTCAAGGAAATGAGCAGCTCACAGTAAAAAATAACTAAACACACAAGGAAACAAGCTTCTATTGAAGCTTGTCTCATGGTTTTATGAGAACCATGTAAAACAACTGACTGAACAGAGGAGTACCCACAAAGATTTCTGAAACTGGAATTATTACCACACATCATTTGTAAAGCAATTAAATATATTGTATTTAAAGAAATAAGAGACAATACTGAACTATATGCATAGCATAGGGAACTATGAAAAACAAAATGCCAGATTTGAAAAACAGTGAACTTCTAGAGTTAAAAAATACAATGACCAAAATTAAAAATTCAGTAAAAGGGGTTAGCAGCAGATTAGATACAACTGAAGACAGAGTTAGTGAATTGGAAGGTAAGACAGAAGAAATTATTTATAAAAGGAGTTGGCAAACTCTTTTGGCAAAGGGTCAAATGGTAAATATTTTAGGATTTGGGGCCTTATTTTTTTTGTCACAACTACTCAACTTTGCTGTTTTAACATGAAAGCATCCATAGATAGTATGTAGATGAATGAGTATGGCTATATTTCAATAAAACTTTATTTATGGACCCTGAAATTTTAATTTTATATAATTTTATTTTTTGAGATGGAGTTTCACTCTTGTTGCCCAGGCTGGAGTGCGACGGTGTTATCTCAGCTCACCACAACCTCCGCCTCCTGGATTTAAGCGATTCTCCTGCCTCAGCCTCCCAAGTAGCTGGGATTACAGGCATCTGCCACCATGCCCGGCTAGTTTTGTATTTTTAGTAGAGATGGGGTTTCTCAATGTTGGTTAGACTGGTCTCGAGCTCTCGACCTGAAGTGATCTGCCCACCTCAGCCTCCCAAAGTGCTGGAATTACAGGCATGAGCCACCGCATCTGGCAATTTTATGTAATTTTTATGTGTCATAAAATATGCTTCTTTTAATTTTTTTCCTCATCTATTAAAAATGTAATAAGACATTCTTAACTCACAAGCCATATAAACAACAGGTGAAAGGCTGGCTTTGGGCCACAAGTGTAGTTGGCTCACCCTTAATGGAGAATGCAACATAGCTACATCTGCATGAGAATTGGCTCCTCACTCCAGGTGTTTTCCATTCTTGGAACCCTGTTGCATAGAAATACTCCTTTAAAAAAAAAAAATGGATTCAGGGGACAAATGTGCAGGTTTGTTACCTGGGTTTATTGTGTGACGCTGAGGTCTGGAGTATGGATGGTCCCATCGCCCAGGTAGTGAGCACAGTGCTAAACAGGTAGTTTTTCATCCCACTCTCTACTCCCCACTCTAGTAGTCCCCAGTGTCCATTGTTTCTTATTTTTATGTCCATATGTATTCAGTGTTTAGCTCCCATTTGTAAGTGAGAATATGTGATATTTCGTTTTCTGTTCTGTGTTAATTTGCTTAGGATAATGACAGCTGCATCTATCACTTTTCATAGAATAGAGAAAACCGTTCTAAAATGCATACGAAACCAAAAAAGAGCCAGAATAGCCAAAGGAATCCTAACCAAAAAGAACAGAGCTGGAGGTATCACATTACCAGACTTCAGACTCTACTGTAAGGATATAGTAACTAAGCATGATACTGCCACAGAAACAGACACATAGACCAACGGAACAGAATAGAGAACCCAGAAATAAAGCCACACAGCTACAACCATCTGATCTTTGACAAAGTCTGCAAAAGTAAGCAACAGGGAATGGACTACCTATGCAATAAACGGTGTTGGGATAACTGGCTAGCCATATGCAGAAGAATGAAACTGAACCCCTACATTTCACCATATATAAAAATTAAGATGGAATAAGTATTTAAATGTAAGACCTCAAACTATAAAAATCCCCACAGAAAACCTAGGACATACCCTTCTCATCATCGGCTTTGGCAAAAAATGTATGGCTAAATCCCCAAAAGCAACTGCAGCAAGAACAAAAATTGACAAGTAAGACCTAATTAAACTAAAGAGCTTCTGCACAGCAAAAGCAACAGAGTGCACAGACAACCTACAGAATGGGAGAAATACTCTTAAAATACCTTATGTCCAGTGATACTCCAAAACCCTGGAAATAGACATTTTAGATTTTTTTGTGTTCACTGTATTTGTTTAATTATGTCTTTCTGGAATAAATAGAGTGGCTTATATTTCCTTTGAGAATGCCTTGCTGCTTGTATCTACATGACAAAATCACTTGTCAGTGCTGTAAACATTCAGAATACTGATGTGCAAAAACCTTGTCTTTTTACTACAAGAACTGTTCAAGAAGACAGAACTTTTTGGTGGTTAAAAATGTGAGCTGTGGAGTCAGATATGGATTTTTGGGCCCAGTTCCACATCTTACTAGCTCTAATCTTGAGTGAATTATTTAACTACTAAGTCTCAGTTAATGCGGTGACAATGGTAATAACAAGGATGAGAGTCAGCCCTTATCAGTGTCTGGTAAACTGGCAGGGATATCGCCCAAAAATGAGACTGGACCTCAGCTTGCCTCCTGCTCCATACCCCAGCTTTCATTTCTTCACTCTTTCGTTTAGCAGATATTTCTTGAGCACCAGCTGTGTGTTTTCTAATTGGAATAAACAGAAAGCTCTAAGCCATAGGCACAGCTTTATAAGCTTGATTGGAAAGGCTATCCTGTGAGCTGAAGTCTTAGTGAATGAGGAGGAAGCAGTTGAGAACAGGAAGTGGGGGGGAAAGGGTAATACTGCTGGATAGCATGAGCAACAGACACATTTTTGGTTGTTTCTTTTTTTTTTTATAATAAGTATGACACTGGTGGTTTGGAAGCATTAATGGAGTACCAAGAGAATAACCAGGGATCCCAGGGTGCATGGAGTATAAAAGGAAGAGCAGCCTCCCTTGCAGAGGGCTGTAAAAATGGTGTTTTCCCAGAGACCCAGGTTTCTATGAAAGCAGAGATGGAAGGAACATTCACTGAAGAGTTTGAGGATATAAAGGAACACAGTTTTATGCCACATAATGGAAAGTTAGAGTGTGTGCTGTGCCAGGAGAGCAGTAGGAAATTGGACCAAGAAGAAGCAGAGAGCAGTGTCTTGAGGATAAGAAAACTTGAGAAGAATATGGTTGGGAGAGGAACAGGAATAACTAGAATGTAAGACTGGTGAGTTGGTGATATTACTAGCCTGTGGTTGCCTGAGAATTGACCCTGTCTTACCCAGGGGTTGGGCACTAAGGCTGCTACATTCCTCCAGGGGGGGCACATCTGCTGTCTGAAAGGGGTCTACTGTGGTCTGGCTCAAAGTTGAGGGCCCAGGGAAAAGGCTCAGGAGTAAAGGCTCTTGCCCCAACAATAAAATGGACACTCCCTCATTCAATCAACAGATTTGCTGAGCAACTAATATGTATCAGGCAATATTCTGTCCTCTGAGAATATACCAGTGAACAAGACAGTCAATAAACAAAAAGTATTATAAATAAAGTTTTTAGGATTTTGGAAGGTGGTAAGTGCTATGAAAGAAAATAGAGCAAAAGATAAGGGAATGCTGTTGAAGAGATTGCAAGTTTCAATGGGACAGTCAAAGTAAAACTCATTGAGAAGGTGACGTTTGAACAAAGAGTCAAAGGAAGAGAGGCAGAGCATTTCAGACAGAACCCTAAGGACATCTCAGTCTCTGTTACAAAGAATATGACATAATGAGTCAGGAATGTGCCCATTAGTCCAGGGGGAGAGATGAGCCATCTGGATTCCTTGAAGGAGCCAGATCCTGGTGTCCAGGTGTGAGTTTGCTGAGCCGATGTGGCCCTTCTGGGAGCACATTTAATTAAATGGAAGTTTCATCGATTTCTGCTGGGTGTGGGCAGCTGCTCTGTGCTCTGAGAAAGTGCCTGTCTGCTGCCACAATGTGGTGTTTTATAGTTGCCATGTGGGTGAGAGCATGGAGACTTTAATGCTCAGTCTGACTGCGTAAGGAATTCTATGTGAAGACACAAAAACATGAAAATGAAAGCAAACAACTCAACCCCAGAGTCTTGTGAAACCAGGTCATTTGTAATAGTGTATAAACATGGGGCAGTCTAAATACAGCCTGAGGTGAGTTTACTACTTCTAAGGGTGACGATAGTTGCAAACCTCTGCAGTCCTCTGCTATACCAGCTGAGCCATCGAAGGGTATGGGTTTACTACTTCTAAAACAGCCTGTCAAGTTCCCTATGGCTGCAAGGGGAAAGCATTTATTGAGTACCCACTATATGCCCAATGGTGCACTAGGTACTTTGTATGTTACCTGTTCCCACAACAGTTGCTTAGATAATCTCATCCAGTATCATGCCTTTAAATATCATTTATATGCTGATGATACCTACATTTATATCAAGCCCAGTTCTCTTCCCCACACTCCAGACTCATTTACCCAATTGCCTCCTTCATTTGGATGTGTATTAGGCATTTCACACTTAACATGTCCAGAACCAAACTCCAGATTCACACCCCTGCCTCCCAGAATCTTTTCTACCCCAGGAAATGGCAGCTAACTGCATCCTTCCAGTTGCTCACATCAAATACTGTAGCATCATTTCTTTGACCCTCAAATCTAATAATCAGTAAACCCTATTAGCTTTACCTTAAATATCCTTATATCCAGCCACTTCTCACTACCTCTATATCATCACTCTGTTCAAACCATTATCATCTCCCACCTAATTTTTGCACTCCCAACTGGTCTCCCAGATTTTACACTTGCTTTTCTGTGATCTGTTTCCATACTGAACCCAAAGTGATCCTGATAAAGTACCAGATAGATCTTGTTACTCCTGTGATCAGAACTCCCTAGTGGCTCCCCATTTCTTGTAGAATGAGAGCCAGAGCCTTTACAGTGCTCACCAAGGCCCTACATGGTCTACACCCTGGTTCTTGTTACTCTCCTTCTTGTTTATTGTTTTATCCTGGTCTCCTTGCTGTGATTCAGATACTCCAGGCCTGTTTCTGCCTCAAACTCTTGGCGTTGCTCATTCCTTTGTCTGGAACACTCTTCCCCAGCTACCTGCAGAGATTGTGCACTCCCTCCCCTTTTTAGAACATAGCTCAAATGTCACCTTCTTAATAAAGTCTCCCTTGCCTATCCCATTTAAAATCATAGCCCCATCCCCCATTGGCATTCCCCATTCCCCTTTATTGTGTCATTTTCTCCAGTGTATCTGTCACTCTTGGATGCTGCGTATGTTTTATTTACTTGTTTATTGTCTGTCTCCATCCACTACAGTGTTTTTTTTCTATTTTGTTCCCCACTCTTTTCTAGCACCAAAACCAGTGTCTACCGTATTACTTAGTGATCAATAAATGGTGGGCAACTCTATGAAGTAGATGGTATTTAAATGCATTTTAACAAATGTGAAAATGACTATAGACAGGATAAATAATTTACTTGTGTTCACTGAACTAAATGTGATCAAGCCACTATTTGAACCTTCTCTGCCTGGCTCCAAACTTTTTTACTTTTCTCACTATTCAACATAGCTTTCTGTTTTTTTCCAAATTCACGGTCAGTTTGATCCTACGTTTGTACTATACCATAAGCTTTGTAAGGGCAAGAACTATGAATCTTCTGCTCACAGATGTATTCACAATGCCTAGTATAGTGTTTATGTGCATAGTAAATATTCAGGAGATATTTGTTCAATCAGTTGAGGACAGAAGGAAGAGGGTATGAGTAAGAGAGAATAGAGCCACCTTTAATAACAAAATCCAGATCTTTCAAGTATTGTTATTGGAAGATTTTTAGGGAGAGGAGAGTGCAGTGGTGAGGATTGTCAGGTGGCCCCTTCCTTGATCTGATGCTGACTTTCACCATCTCCTGGAGAGGCTGTCTCCTGGAGAGGCTGTCACCTGAAGAACTTCTGCCACCATCATGCTGACTTCAGAGGGCCAGCTTCTCTTTAATGCCTTAAAAAAAAAGAGGAAAGAGGTGTGTGTATAGGTGGGTAGGGAGCGGGGGTTACTTTCTCTTGGCTCCTCTAAGCAAAGCTAAAAATATTTCACTAAAGATTAAAAGAGAACATCAGAGAAATTAACCTTGAGAGGACAAGAAGTCCAAAGAAGTAGTCTGGTTTGCAAAATGCAGAATTCTGTCTCTTCTATAGCTAGCATGAGCCCGGGCCATACTTACTTCACAACAGGAAAGCACAGCATTGCAGGATTTGGCTAGGTTCTTTGCTTCGTGACATCTAGACTTTTTCACAGCCCACTGTTCAAAGACTTTTCTCCTGGACACCTTGAGCTACGTGACAAGATCGAAATTCCCCCCTTTGCAGCTCATGGAGGGCTCTCTCTGCACAGTGGTTTTTGACCTTGACTGCATATTGGAATCACCTGGGGAGCCTAAAAAATTACTGATGCGTGCATCCCATCCTCTAGAGATTTTGAAGTCATTGAGCGAGGACACAGCCTTTGCATTAGAATTTTAAAGCTACCCAGGTGAGTCTAATATGCAGCCAAATTGAGAACCACTGTTTTAATAAAAGATTCTGTTTCCTGTCTGAAGAAGTCTCCACTTCCCCAGGAATTGATACCAAGAATAAATCTGTCTGTACATAGGAGTATGTCCATGTGTGGTGATTCATAACCAAGACCTCACTACCCAGAGACTCTGATTTAGTTGATCAGGAATTGGGCTCAGTTTCCTTTATGTTTAAATATTCTCCCAGATGATTCTAATATGCCAGGGTCAAGAACCATGAAGTGACCTTCAAGCCTGTCACTATAATTGTATCTGAATATAACATAACAACTACTGCAGAATATCATAGTAGTTATGTTAGGGTAGGGGAATTGTGGCTACTTTCTTTTCTTTTGATTCTAAATATTGTTTTTATTCCACCTTTACAATGAAAAAAATATATTTGGATGTTTCTGTAATTTTTTCAAACTTTCATTATGGGCTATAGATCTCTAGAAACTATTTTCAGAAATCCATTTTATATTAGTTTTTGGTTACCAACCTTTTCTCTAGTTTTTCTTAATGGTCTTTTAAAATCTCAGCGAACTGAACAACTTCCTATACATTATATCGACTAATTTATCTCTTTCTTATCTATAATTGAAATAAATATATGTGTAAAGATGTAGTATTTGTCTTTTCTATGCTGCCAAACTCCAGGAGATCTGAGAGTAGAACATGAGAAGTCTGGAGGAATGGGGGAGAGACCAAATTATATGGGGCTTTAGAGATAACAAGAAGAAGAAATTTGGGCTTCGTCTCAAGGGCAAAAGATGCCTTGAAGGGTTTTAAGCAGATGAATAGTGACATAATCAGTTTTGACCCTTAGGAAGATGTCTTTGGCTACAGAAAGGTCATTTGATTAGAAAGGGGCAAGAATGGAAAGGGAGCGGGTACTTAGGAGGCTGTGATAAAAGTACCGAGTAGAAATCAACAGGGAAAATCAGCAACACAAAAGCTGGTTCTTTGCAAATATCTATAAAATTGATAAACCTCTGGCCAAAAAGAGAGAGAGAGAAGATATACATTACTAATATCAGAAGTGAACATAAGATTATCACTACTAATCTATAGATATTAAAAGAAAAATGGGCCGGGTGAAGTGGTTCACATCTATAGTCCCAGTACTTTGGAAGGCTGAGGAAGGAGGATCGCTGGAACCCAGGAGGTGGAGACCAGCCTGGGCAATGTAGGGAGACCTCATCTCTTAAAAAAAACAAAAACAAAAACAAAAATTAGCCGGTTGTGCCTGTAATTCCAGCTACTTAGTAAGTTGAGATGGGAGGATCACTTGTACCCAAGAGGTCAAGGCTACAGTAAGTTGTGATCATGCCACTGAACTCCAGCCTGGACAACAGAGTGAGACCCTGTCTCAAAAAAAAAAAAAAAAAAGAAAAAGAAAAAGGATAATAAAGAATATTGTGAACAACTCTGTACCCACAAATCTGATAACTTAGATGAAATGGACCGATTCCTTGAAAGACACAAACCACCAAAACTGACACAAGGAGAAACAGACAATCTGAATAAAAATATATCTACCAAAGAAATTAAATCACTAATTAACAACTTTCCAGAACAGAAACAACAGCCTCAGATGGTTTCACTGGTGAATTCTATCAAAATTTAAGGGAAAAAATGATGTCAGTTATCTACAGTGTCTTCCAGAAAATCATGGCAGAAGAACGTTTTCTAACTCATTCTGTGTATCCAACATTACCCTAGACATTACCGTACTACCCAAATAAAGACATTATAAGAAAAGAGAACTACAGATCAATATCTCACATGAACATGCTGCAGAAATCCTCAATTATTAGCAAATTGAGGTCAGCAATGTATAAACAGAATTACATGTTGCAGCCAAGTGGGATTTATTCCAGGTATGGAAGCGTGGTTCAGCTTTCAAAAATCAGTGAATAACATTCTGTTACATCAACAGGCTAAAGAAGAGAAATCATATAATCATGTCTACAGATGTAAAAAAAAATTTGATACAATCCAGTACCTATTCATGATTAAAAAAAAAAAATTATCAGCAAACTATGAGTAGAGGGGAACGTCTTCAATTTGATCCAAAAAACCTAGAGCTAACATCATGCTTAATGATGAGAAACTGGATGCTTTTCCCCTAAGATTGAGAAAAAAACAAGGATGTCCGCACCCCCCCACCACTCCTGTTCAACATTACACTAAAGTCTTCACTAACACAGTAAGAAAAGAAAAGGAAATAAAAGGCATACGGATTGAGAAGAAGGAAATAAAACTGATTCTGTTCACAGATGACACGAATGTCTATGTAGAAAATCCCAGAGATTGGCAAACACATTCCGGAACTAATAAGCAATTAAGGTAGGTTTTCAGGCTGTAAGGTTAATATACAAAAGGCAATTGCTTTCCTATATACCAACAAGAAGCAACTGGAACTTAAAATTTAAAACACAATATCATTTATATTAGTGCCTATAAAAAGGAAATACTTAGGGATAAATCTGACAAAATATGTGTGAATGTGTGTGTGCATAGATTCATATATGAATGAGGAAAACTACAAAACTCTAATGAAAGCAATCTAGATAAATGAGTATTTTGATAGAAAGACTCAATATTAGGTTTTGGGGGATTTGGGGTTTTTAAAATAGGGTTGCCCAGGCTAGAGTGTAGCAGTGCAACCATGGCTCACTTCTGCCTCAACCTCCCAGGCTCAAAGTGAAGTGATCCTCCTACCTCAGCCTCTCAAGTAGCTGGGGCTACAGGCCTGTGCCACCACACTCAGCTAATTTTTTTTTTATTATTTTTTATTTCTTTACTTGATCTAGAAGTTCAATGTAATCACAATCAAAATTTCAGCAAGTAATTTTATGGATAACAACAAACTTATGTTAAAGTTTATATGGCAAGGCAGAAGACCCAGAATCGCCAACATGATACTGACAAAGAATAAAGTAATATTGACAGTATCTGACTTCAGAACTACAATAAAGCTATCAAGATACATCAAGACAGCATGGTATTGGCAAAATAATAGATAAATAGATAAATGGAATAAGATAGAGATCCCATAAATTTGCAAATATCTATAAATACAGTCTGTTGATCTATAACAAAGGAGCAAAGGCAATTCAATGCAAAAAGGATACTTTTTTCAACAAATGATACTGGAATAATTAGACATCTGCATGTACAAATTAATCATTCACCTTGTACGTTTCACAAAAATTAACTCAAAATGGAACCTAAACAGACTAAATGTAAAACATGAAACTATAATCAACTTCTGGAAGGTAACATGGAAAGTTTATGTGACTTTGGGTTTGATAATGAGTTTCTAGATACAAAACCAAAAGCACAGTTCAGGAAAGAAAAATCAGTAAGTTGATTTTATTAAACTCGAAAACTTGTGCTCTGTGAAGTTCACTGTTAAGTGAATGAAAAACAAGCCACAGATTTGGGGAAAAAAATTGCAAAACCCATATCTGAGTAAGGCCTTGTGTTAAGAATATACAAAGAACTCTTAAAACTCAATAGTAAGAAAACAACCAACCCAATTAAAAAATGGACAAAGAACCGAAAGGACACCTTTCCAGATGGTCAAAAAAGATATGCAGATGGAAAATAACCATATGAAAAGATGCTTGCATTAGATGTCATTCAGGAAATGCAAATTAAAACAACAGTGAAATACTGTCACACCTATTAGAATGATTTTTAAAAAACCAACCTGACAGTCTCAAATGCTGACAAGGATGTGGAGCAGTAGGAACTCCCGTTCACTGCTGCTGGGAATGCGTAATGGTTTGGCCACTTTGGAGCACACTCTGGAGCACTTTGGCAGTTTGGCAGCATCTTACAAAGTAAAACACAGTATGACCATATGTTCTAGCAGTCACCCTCCTAAGTATTTACCCAGTGGAACTGAAAACTTAGTCTACACAAAAACTATACATGAATATTTATAGCAGCTTTATTCATAATGGCCAATAACTAGAGGCAACCAAGATGTCCTTCAGTATGTATATGGACAAACTGTGGCACATCTAGACAATGGACTATTATTCAGCACTAAAAAGAAATGTAGTCTATTTTTTTAAAAAAAGTGTATTTTATAAAATTCAAAGCCCACTGAGGGCTTTGAAATCAGGAAAAATAAAAAGCGTATTTTATAAAACAGCCACAACCAACGTCCAAGGGCTTTGAAATCAGAAAGCTCTATATTCAGATCTTCCTCCTGCCACTTCTTAGCTGAATTTCTTTATTTCTTTGCTCATAAAAAGGGAAGAATAATACCTATCATATAGGGTAGTTTAAGGATTAACAATAATGTAAATAAAAATAAAATAAAAACAAAACCCCTGATATTGTTGAACAAGTGTTAGCTACATTCCTCCACTCTCTATCATTTTGTTTCCCAAATATATCTTACAAATACTCTTCCTCTCTATATCCACTCTTACCTTTCATCCGGGTCTCTTCATTTCTCTCTTGGACTAGTGCATGTCATTCATCTACATGAAAATCCTTCAGTGGCTCCCCATTGCCTCCATCAGCAAGTCCAGACCCCTTGTCCTATCAGCAAGAGCATGCTGTGGTCTCACAGTCTTTGTTTGGTCAATATTAATGTATTTGTAGTTCTGCATATGTGCCAGGCTCTCTTTCTCCTTTGGACCCTTGCACATGTATCCTCAGTGAGAATGCCCTGCTACTTTCTCTCTTTTCTTGACAGTACCTCCTAATTCCCAAGACCCCTTTGACTGTCTTCTCCATATATACTGTTTTTATAACAATGGTTGTACTTATACCCACAGGTATCTTTTATTTAATTATCTATCTTGCTTACTAAAATTCAGGCTTTTTGAGAGTAGAAACCAAAATGGAAAACTTTTGTTTCTTACTGCAGTGCTTCTGAAACATTTCCTCTGGGGAGGACCCTAAGTGGCAGAGGAGAGTGAGCATATATTGCAAAACAACCCACTGCAAACATAAACATTCCTTTTTTTTTTTTTTTGAGACAGGGTTTCACTTTGTTGCCAAAGCTGGAGTTCAGAGGTGCAATCTCAGCTCACTGTAGCCTCAGCTCCAGCAGTTCTCCCAACCTCAGCTTCACAGGCCCAGGTAATCCTCACAATCTCAGCTTCCTGAAGAGCTAGAACTACAGGCACATGCCACCACGCCCAACTAATTTTTAAAATTTTTGAAAATAGAGATAAGGTCTCCCTATGTTGCCCCCAGTCTCAAACTCCTGGGCTCTAGTGAATCCTCCCACCTTGACTTCCCAAAGTCCTGGGATTACAGATGTTAGCCACCATACCTGGCCCCCAAAATTATTTAAAATCTTTCATTTTGTTTGTAAAAATTCTGCATTGTACACCATAGTACATATGTGTTTTCTTAATACATTCTTCCTCGTATCTTCAAGTACATGTATTACTCCAGGAAGACACACTGGTTTGCACTATGGCTTTGAATAACTCCAACCTTTATTACATAACCCCTAAACTGTGAAACCTGCTTTGGGAGCCTGGACTTAGTGGACTTAGGGACAATGTTATCTGGAAATCATGATAGTGACCTCTACCTTCTACTGGGGACCTAGAGAAGAACTGAACACAAGGTTTGAGTGCAATTTTCACTACAAATTTTGTGAGATGTAGCCCTTCCATGGAACTCACATAAGTGCTAGGATGCTGGTGTGTAACAAGTTCCTGCACATAGATGGTGGCATCCTTTTAGTGACCCTCCCTCTCTGTCCCCAGAAGTCTCCTGACCTCCCTGCCTAATAGGCATATATTTACAGACAGCCACATGAATGAGAATAATCCAAATAAGAAAAATTAAAGGAGCAGTTCTTTTCCTTCTTAAATTATTGAAACTATGATAGTAATCCAGAAGAATTTAGAAGGAATAGTAAAAGCAGAAGTCAAACATTAAAACAGTAAGAACAGTGACTAATATTTGTATAACCTTTCAGAGGACACTCTGACCCACTTTGCTGTAGGTGTTCATTGATCTTCCCATCAGCCCTATGAAATGTATATTACTACAGCTATTTTAAGAGTTAAGGAAACCACTGTGTCTTACCTGAGGTTACACATCTAGTAAGTAGAACTGGTGACTTAAACTCCAATCCTCTTACCTTAAGCTGATTATGCTTTACAGCAAAGAAAGCAGGGGCTTTGGTAAGAACAGGAGAGAGTTTTTGGAGTCAGTTTTCTCTTGTCAAAAATGAAAATAGGGCTGCTCCAAAGGTAGACAGGGCCCTGACCAAGTATGTTTTGCAAGGCCTCTGCTTGTACAAACCAGTCGATGGGTCCATGTATGCTATAATGACTTACTAAGGATTTAGAACAATGGGTAGAGAAGAGATACTTATGCATTCGTTTGTTATCCAGTCAGTGCACCTGAAAATTCTTTTTGCTACCCAGACACCAACTCTTTCTGTTCAGCTTCAGGAACCATCTCTTTGTGTTTTCTGTTGTCAAATGTATCATTCCTGGGAAGTTACATATCTCCTGCCACAAAAAAAAAAAGTAGCAGTGCTGTTAGTCCTCATTGCCATGGCTTTTTGGAAACTGTTTTGTAGAAACAGTGATCTTCTCCCTACACTTCTCCAGTACCATTCATTTCATGCTGGCTACATCATTTCATAATGGTAGCTACATCATTTCATCATTTCATAATGCTGGCTACATCATTTCATGAGGCTGTGCTATCCTTCCTGAGGCCCATGAGTACCGGCTTCTAGTGACTCTCTCAGAGGTGACCCTGCTTGGTTGGTTATGATCACACACACTAGTGTTACCCAGAACATCTAGGGACAGTGTGAATGGTTAATTGTTTTCTGGTCATGTTAAATGTATCATTTGAAATTTTATTGTGTAAACAGAACAGCACATATTCCAACCGTTGCTTCTCCTGGACTCCTTCAGCCCCATGTGCCTGGGTCTGAGGGAAGTACTGCTTTCGGAGGATTGTTGTAAAGCTAAATTAGATCATTCGATCCGCCATTCGATCTTCTGTCTGGTACCCAGTTTGTGCTCAGCGAATGTTACTTCCCTTGTGTTTTTCACTACCACCCAGAAAGAGGATGTGTTTTTATTTTTAAGGAAATAAAGTGTGGAAACAAAATTGAATTGGAGAGTCACAGCAAGTCCCTGATAGAGTGCGTCCATTAGAACTGTCTGTTGAAGCACTTGGAGAACTTACTGGGGGAGCATCCTTCCAGCTAAGATGAAGTAAATTACAAGGTCCTGGAGACAAATATAACCTGTAGTAATGTCAGCTCTGGAATCACTGATCAAACAGGATGAAAAGGTATTGCAGTGCCTAGTAGCAAGAGCTAAAGGCAGGGCCTCTGGAGCTGAGAAATACCACAAGTTTTAGATGGCTCAGATTAAGCAGTCCCTTTTTTCTTAAAGTGAGAGACATTTGACAGTGCTTCAGCATTTATCATAGACGGCTGTACATGGGGCAAAAGCTGTAAAGAAACCCGAGTCTACACTGGAGGTCACAGAGCAAAGCGTCAGTGATGTCTAGGGTAGAGTGGGTTGGCACAGCCCATATGTGGGTAGGTGAAGAAACTGGTGACAGTGCAACAAGACCCAGCAGACCTGGAGTAACGGATCAGACGGGCAGCATTCAGAGGAGATGGAAGTTGTCCTTAAGGAGAAACATTTCCGTCTTGGGGCTTGAGAGGATCTATGGCAGTAAAGGCCATTTCCAAAAAAATTAAAGTGAAAATGTTTAATGACAGAATAGGATTACTCAAGCTACGCAAAGCTGCTTCTGCCACTTCCCTCGTCATGTCATTATCCCAGAAACAACTCTCTAGTATTTGGAGAAATGCATCCTCATCAGGAAGGTAGAGGATAGAACTGAAGAATTCCGTCCTCTGTGGATGGAGCGAGCTCTGTGCGGAGAGGCTCGTCTGCACGCTCGTGTAAGCCCCCCTAGCATGGTAGCATGGGTTTTGATTAAGCCGATGGGAACTTAGTGCCAGCCCTTCATTCTCAGCATAACTCTTAAAAATTTTATATAAAATAAGTACTAGTGTAATCCCAGTTTTAAAGATGTGGAAATTAAGAGCACAAAACAGTTTAAAAGACATGCCCCAAATCACACAGTAGTAAGAGAGCCAGGATAAAAATCCAGGCAGAATAACTCCATTGCCTCTAAATATTTGTTGCATGTAGAAATGAGAGGCAGAGGCTGGGTGCAGTGACTCACGCCTGTAATACCAGCACTTTGGGGGGGCCAAGGCAGATGGATCAAGAGGTCAGGAGATCAAGACCATCCTGGTCAACATGGTGAAATCCCATCTCTACTAAAATACAAAAAACTAGCTGGGCATGGTGGCACGTGCCTGTAATCCTAGCTACTTGGGAGGCTGAGGCAGGGGAATCACTTGAACCCGGGAGGCAGAGGTTGCCGTGAGCTGAGATGACACCACTGCACTCCAGCCTGGGCAACAAAGTGAGACTCCATCTCAAAAAAAAAAAAAAAAAAAAAGAAATGAGAGGCAGAAAGGGGCAGGCGGTAGGAGAGTAGGGTAGAGGAACAAGTGAGCAAGCGAAGATGAAGGTCTGCCCTAGGTAGCTCAGGTCCACAGGGGGGATGGGTTTGTTCTACCTGGGAAGGGAAGCATCATGGAGAGTTCATAAGGGAAGTGGTGCTTAAACTGAATAGGCATCCCTGGCCAAGGCGGGCTAAGGGAACAGAGCTAAGGTCAGCCCTTTCACTTTTGTGCTAGATCCTTTCCCCCTCTGCCTTCTCAAAGACATTCTCCCCCAACCTGGCCAACATGGTGAAACCTCATCTCTACTAAAAATACAGAAGTTGGCCCAGCATGGTGGCATGCGCTGGTAATCCCAGCTACTTGGGAGGCTGAGGCAGGAGAGTCACCTGAACCTGGGAGGCGGAGGTTGTAGTGAGCCAAGATTGCGCCAGTGCACTCCAGCCTGGGCGACAGAGTGAGACCCCATCTGGGGGCAGAGGGGAGGGGAAAGACATACTCCCTACAACTGTCCTATCTCTATTGTGAGCTTTTTTTTCTCTCTCTCTCTCTGTTTTTTTTTTTTGATAGGGAGTCTCGCTCTGTTGCCCAGGCTGGAGTGCAATGACCCAATCTCGGCTCATGATGCCTGGCTAATTTTTTTGTATTTTTAGTAGAGACAGGGTTTCACGATGTTTGTTAGGCTGGTCTCAAACCCCCAACCTCATGATTTGCCCACCTCAGCCTCCCAAAGTGCTGGGATTACAGGCATGAGCCACCACACCCAGCCCACTTTTCTTTTATTCTAACCAGCTTGTAAACTTGTGAGAATATTTCCTAACCTCAAAAAACACTTTACCCTGCTTCCCGCTCCAGCTATTGCCCCATTTCTTTGTTCCTTTATGGCAAAACTCCTAAAAATAGTCTGTATTTCATGACTTCAGTTTCTCTCCTCCTGTTTTCTCTTAAAACCAGTGAAATGAGTTTCACCTCCATATTCCAGTGGAATGCCTGTTGTCGACTTCGGAGGTGACTTCCCTGTTGCCGAATCCATCAGTTAGTCCTGTGGCCACACCTTACTGGGCCTACACAGTGCGTGACGCAGTTGGTCTCTGTGTCCTTCCCTAGCCCCTCCCTTCACCGAGGCATCACACTCTCCTGCTCCTTTCAGCCTCCTGCAGTGCTGCTACTCCTCTCCCAAATGCTGATGCTTCACATACACGTCAGCCAGGGCAGCCTCCTACTGGATATCATGTGGTGACTTTCCCTGTGATCGAATCTGAACCCAGGCCAGGCACTCCTGGCAGCCACATGTCTCACGCAGCATGTGTGTGATGCCCCAGAGGACAGCCATCCCCTCCAGATGTGCTCCCTCACCACATCCTCATGGGATTCTTGGAATTAGGTGGTTTCCACTGCACATGGGGAAGCTGAAAATCAGATTTTCCGTCACTTGCTTGTCGGTGTCCTCTGTGAAAGTTTCTGATTCCGGATCTGATGCTTTTCCATGTATGACCCATTGCTTGGCCTGATTCCTTAAACTCGGTCCTCCTGAGTGAAGCAGGAGAGTGGAAGCGTCTGGCTCCTTCTCTGGGGCTCCAGCCTGTCCATCTGGATTTCCTCTTGTGAGTGCAGTGGTGACACTCTTCACCCCAGGGGCTTGGTAGTCACGTTTGCAGGACAATGGGTGCTCTTACTGGGTTTAATGCTAAATCTCCCAAAATGAAAGGCAGCTGCAGAGTAGGAGAAGAACAAGGGCTGAGTGATTTGATCAGACATCTATGGGGGCCTGCTGGCATTTGGAGTGTGAGTGCCTTAGAGAGACTAACTATTCTGGCCCCAGGGAGTTGGCGACCGTTAATCTTGGTGGTTTTGACCGCTAACTGCCCCAGAGGTCCCAGCCCGCTGGATGACTCAGAATCCCCAACACTCCCCCTATTCTTCTCTCACTGGGATAGTCAGGAGGCCATTTCTAAGGCATTTTAATTTGGTAATGACATGACCCACTGTACCCAGAGTTGTACATTGTAGGAGTTACTGTCGCTTTGTAAGTGAGGAGTTCACTTGGAGCCCATCATCCTTGATACTGGACTGCCTGGCACTGTCGTGGAGAGAGCAGTATCTCCTGCCTTCCCTGCCGGGCCCTGGCTCCCTCATCTCCATTGTCGATGACAGGATCCTGTGCCCCCTGGACTGTCCTACAGCCCTTACTCTTTAAGCACCTTGCCAAAAGTTGATGGGGTAAACTAGAGAGAAGAAAGGTGGCCAAAGGTTTGTCTGTTGTGCATTTATTTCTGCCCTGCACTGTGTTAAGAAAGACACCTGCTGTCCATCTTTCTGCAGTTTGTGAAACTTTCTGGAATTCAGAAAGACCATAGGAACTCATAGCACAAGGCAGGCAAGCAGATGGTGAGGGATTGGGAGACAGGACAGGAAGGGACTCAGAATGCCTCACTGCTGCAGACCAGGGCTGTGTGAGGCCTCTGGACTGTCTTCTCCACCCCGTCTCCGACTGTGTTGACCACTCCTGTGCTGCCCTGTGCCTTCCTCTGTGACTGTGTTGGTGGCAGTGCCCTGTTAAGAGTTCCTACACTGGTGTTAGAGACCTAGGTTCAAAGCCAGTGTTACCACTTCTGTGATCTTGGATTAGTCTCTTCATCTGTCTAGGCCTTGTGTGTAAATTAATTCATAGCACCAACTCACAGAGTTGTTGAGAGAGCTAACTGAGAAAACTCTAGAACATTTTAATCACTATGCCTAGCCAAAAAGCTTCTAGTAAATTCAGTAAGTGCACTGAGGTTTATATTTCATTTCAAAAATACAGTTGTTTACATAAGAAAAGATTGTTTTTCTCATGTTAAAACTTTGGCTTTCTTTTGCCTACCAAATAAAGTACCAACTCCTCACCTTGTCATTCAGCCTTCAGGTTTGCATTTCAGGCTTTGAATTTCATTGGTAGGGGAAGCTTGAAAATGTGGATTTCTTTTTTTTTTTTTTTTTTTTTTTTGAGACAGAGTTTCACTCTTGTTGCCCAGGCTGGAGTACAGTGGCGCAATCTCAGCTCACTGCAACCTCCACCTCCCAGGTTCAAGCGATTCTCCTGCCTCAGCTTACCTAGTAGCCTGGGATTACAGGCACCTACCACCACACCCAGCTAATTTTTTGTATTTTTAATAGAGATGGGGTTTCACTATGTTGGTCAGGCTCAACTTTAACTCCTGACCTCAGGTGATCTACCTGCCTCGGCCTCCCAAAGTGCTGGGATTACAGGCATGAGCCATCACGCCTGACCCAAAAATGTAGATTTCTAAAAGAAATTCTGCATTGGTACAAATGAGTTTGTCTATATTCAATGAGCAGTTACTCTATGTAAGACTCTGGGCTAGGCCCGAGGGGTCTAGGCTGAATCAGACCTGAGACACACTAGGCAGTGGCATCATCATTTCTGGTACCACCACCCCACACCCACCCTGCCCAAGCCCTGCAGAAGGCAGCCCGGGAGGGTAGACTTGCCACAAGGCCCCAGCACAGTAGAGCAGCTGGGCACCAGAGTATTGGCAGCAGGCCCAAGGGTGGGGGGCGGAGGAGGTGGGGACTCAGAACTGGCAGCCAGCCAGGGCGCTCTCAGGTGCCCCAGCATGCAGGGCCTCCAGCCCCAGCAGTCCCGGAACCCATTCACTGACTATATCCTGTTCTTTGGTTGTGATCTGCTCTAGACTGTGTAGTGCAGAGATTTTGGTGGCAGGGCAGTGACTCCAGCCCCACGTCAAACGCATGAGGACGTTGAAACCCAAAGATGTGCGGTGGCATGATTGTGGTCACACAGCAACAAAGCCAGTATTAGAACACAAGTCTTGTGAAAAATTTGTAGCAGTCTCAGCCTTGTGGGTTCCTGAGATTGCCTTGTCCGCAGTGAGACTGTCAGGGTCATTTTGTTCCATAAGAAAGTTATAGGGGTCTTCTCTGTGCCCATCTGTGCAAGGCACTGGAGGGGGGTAGGCAGGTTTAAATCTGACTCTGACCTTAGAAGTGTACAGTGTGTCAAGGGAGACATACTACCAAAAATTACACTACAGAATAGCAAGTGCTGGGGGGGTAAGTATATGATGTGAGGGGCAGGGGGAATGACTATACAAACACAGAGGAAGCACTTAGCCTAATCCGAGCATCAGGGAATCACTCCTAGTGAAGCTGATATCTAAGCTTAGTCATCAAGGACCAACAGTTATTAGCCAGGTGAAAGAGGACAAGGAAAAATATTCCAGGCAGAGAGGCCAGGAAAGCATCCTCAACTAAAAGTCTAATGGTTACGTCAGTAGCCCCAATGACACACAGTTATTTCGTCTGTATTCAGTCACTGTTCAGGACAGTTCCCACTGTTCGGTAATGGTTCCCACTGGGTGGATCATAGCATGAGTTGAGAGAATAAAAGCAGATGAGGCTGGCCATGTAGGAACATACAAGGAAGGTGAAAAGGCCAGGGCCTCTATCAAAGCCTGAGTAGCTCTATTCTGTGAACTCCAAGCACCACTCCCCCAGGTATTGGAGCCTTAATGGAGCTCCTCATTTCCTTGGTATCAGGCTTCCTGCAAAGAATCTATGAGTATGAGCTAGGCGCGGTGGCTCAATGCCTATAATCCCAAAACTTTGGGAGGCCAAGGCGAGAGGATCACTTGAACTCAGGAGTTCAAGACCTGCCTGGGCAACATAATGAAACCCTGTCCTGTCTCTTAAAAAAAAAAAAAAAAAAAAAAAACTATAAGAAACCAGTTAAGTTCCTTTTATAGATTCCATCCAGGGACCTGGCTTATTTATCTATCTATTCCTTTAGGGTTTAGGTATTTGTTTTGTTTTACCTCTAAAGCCTTAATGAGGGAAAGTGCCTGAAGTGCTTATTGTAGAGAACGAAGCTTCATTCAAGGTTTAAACACCTACAGCTCCCCATGAATTAATAACCCACTCAGTGCTCAGTGCCTGGCAAGCTGTAACTTTCCTTCTCTTCCCATAGGCCTGCTGAATTAGCCACTAAGTATGCAAACTTTTCAGAGGGGAGCTTGCAAGCCCGGCTATGCTTCAGCCCTGATGACGGCCATCTTCCCCCGGTAAGTGCTCCTGTTTCCTTCCGCTGACTAGACAGCCTGGTGTGGGGCCCAAAAGCCAGAAACCCTGCCTCTCACAGTCAGTCATGCTCTCCTATGCTCTGGAGTCTGTGGGTTCCTGGAAAGGATTCTGCCTTTAAGTTGGTTCCTACTCCAGTCCTACTCCATCCCTTGCTTTGCCTTACTCCCATCATGCCTCTGGAGCTTGCACTTGGTGGCACAGCCTGTTTCTGCGGAAGGATAACCTACATGGTTGCCCCATGCAAGCCAGGTATCCAGAGGCGGCCAGACAAGGCTGACAAGCGCAGAAGCTCCTAGACCTAGTATCAGTGGCCAACAAACTTTTTTGGAAGCTGGGACCAACTAGCTGGCTTCAGGGAGGCATATCCAAATAAAGCAGGGAACAAAGAGAAACTTTCGAGTCTGTCTTGAGTTTTAGCACTTTCCTTCTCTGTCCATTTTGCATTCTGGAGCTGCTGGCTTCTCTGCCATCTGAAAGAATCCACGTGTGACCCAGGGAGTTCCTTTACCAAATACTGCTAAGGGATTTTGCTTACCGATCCACCTTCTCCTTTTTGGTTTTCTTTTCTGAAGCCTTGGTGCGGAAAAGGAGCTGAAGTACTGAGATTGTCTTTGGAGTGCAGTGAAACTGTCAGGGTCATTTTGTTCCTTCTGATTTGGAGGGGCTGGAGGAGAGGCTGCCCAGAACTGTCTGGGCACTTGGACCACAACAGGAGTGCTAGGGGTGGGCTCTGTTCTCTGGGGGGGAAGGACTTGCCTCCCATCCCTTAGAAGGCTGAGGTTAGGACACACAATGTGCTTGCAAAGGAATGCTGAGGAACAGCTGGCCCCAAAGTAAATCCAGGGTATTTGGTTTTTATGCTCCCTTTCTTTTCTGACATGCACAGTCTCCGCCTAGCTCCTTGTGTAAAGCAAGGGCTGTGCTGGCTGAGTATCCACTGCCGAGATAGAGATCTCTTTGTCCAGGGTCTGCCTTCTGAATTGATTCCAAATATTTTGCTTCCTCCAGCTATTTATTGAGTGCCCCTGTGTCTGGCTTTGTGTTCTGTGTTCTTACACAGGTTTTTGTAAGCCTGTGCGACTCAGACCCTTAGCCCAGGCACCTGTGAATTTTCCTTGACCAGTATATAGATTTCTTTTACTTTTTCTAATTGAAAGTAATACAGGCATGCGGTTAAAAACAACAACAAACACCTCTAACAGTACATAAGGGTATATACTGCCACTTCAGACCCCTTCCCCAGAGACAGCCAACATTACCATAAATGGGAACATACTGTATTTACTCTTCTGTACTGTGTAATGGCCGTTCTTGCATTTCTATGAAAAAATGTTGGAGACTGGTAAATTACAAAGAAAAGAGGTTTAATTGGCTTCTGGTTCATCAGGCTTTACAGGAAGTATGGTGCTGGTATCTGCCTCACTTCCAGGGAGGCCTCAGGAAACTTCAAATCATGGCAGAAGGCAAAGGGGGAGCAGGCACGTTATATGGCAAAAGCAGGAGCAAGTGAGTGAAAGAAAGAGAGGAAGTGCTATACACTTTTAAACAGCCAGATTTCACAAGAATTTACTCATTATCACAAGAACAGCACCAAGAGGATGGTGCTAAACCATTCATGAGAAACCGATCCCATGATCTGGTCACCCACCACTGGGCCCCACCTCCATCATTGGAGATTACACCCCCCCACCCTCCCTTCCTTCCTTCCTTCCTCCCTTCCTCCCTCCCTCCCTCCCAGGCCCCACCTCCGTCATTGGAGATTACTCCCTCCCTCCCTCCCTCCCTTCCTTCCTCCCTTCCTTCCTCCCTCCCTCCCAGGCCCCACCTCCGTCACTGGAGATTACACCCACCCACCCACCCTTCCTTCCTTCCTTCCTTCCTTCCTCCCTCCCTCCCTCCCTCCCAGGCCCCACCTCCATCATTGGAGATTACACCCTTCCTTCCCTCCTTCCTTCCCTCCTTCCTTCCCTCCTTCCTTCCTCCCTCCCTCCCTCCCTCCCAGACCCCACCTCCATCATTGGAGAGTACACCTTTCCTTCCTCCCTCCCTCCCTCCCTCCCTCCCTTTTTTTGAAACAGGGTCTTGCCCTGTTGCCCAGGCTGGAGTGCAGTGGTGCAATCTCAGCTTGCTGTAGCCTTGACCTCTGGGCTCAAGCAGTTAGCCCACCTCAGCCTGCCAAGTAGTTGGGACTCCAGTTGCATACAACCACACCATCTAATTTTTATATTTCTGGTAGAGGGGGGGGGTTTGCCATGTTGCCCAGGCTGGTCTCAAACTCCTGGGTTCAAGCAATCTGCCCGCCTTGGCTTCCCAAAGTGCTGGGATTACAGATTTGAGCCACTGAGCCTGGCTGGGAATTACATTTCAATATCAGATTTGGGCAGGGACAAATAGTCACGCTATATCATTCTGTCCCTGACCCACACAAATCTCATGTCCTTCTCACATTTCAACATACAGTCATCCCTTCTCAATAGTCCCTCAGAAGTCTTAACTCATTCCAGCATTAACTGAAATCTAAATTTGAGTTATATAAAAAAAATTTGAGTTATAATAAAAACTAAAATTGACTTTTAAATGAAAAAATATAAATTTTTATCTGGAAATGAGTTCCTTTCACCTATGAGACTGTAAAATCAAAACAAGTTACTTACTTCTGAGATACAATGGGAGTATAGGCATTGGGTAAACATTCCCATTCCAAAAAGGGGTAATCAGCCAGAAGAAAGAGGCTGTAGGCCCCATGCAAGTTTGAAAACCATCAGGTCAGTCATTAAATCTTAAAGCTCCACAATGATCTTCTTTGACTGTATGTCCCACATTCAGGGCACACTGGGACAAGAAGTGGGCTCCCAAGACCTTGGGCAGCTCCACCCCTCTGGCTTTGCAGGGTGCAGCCCCTGCAGCTGCTCTCATGGGCTGGCATTGAGTGCCTGAGGCTTTTTCAGGTGCAGGGTATAAAATGCTGGTGGATCTACCATTCTGGGGACTAGAGGATGGTGGCCCCCTTCTCACAGCTCCACAAGGGAGTGTCCTAGTGGGGGACTCCATGAGGGCTCCAACACCACATTTCCCCTCCACACCGCCCTAGTAGAGGTTCTCTGTGAGGGCTCCACTCCTGCAGCAGGGCTTTGCTTGGGCAGCCAGGCTTTTCCATACATTCTCTGAAATCTAGGTGAAAGCTGCCAAGAACCCACCGTTCTTGCACTCTGTACATTCTTAACACCACATGGAAGCTGTCAAAGCTTACAGTTTGCATTCTCCAAAGTGGCAGCCCAAGCTGTACCTTGTCCTTTTTGAGACATCGCTAGAGCTAGAGTGGCCAGGATGTGGGGGAGCAGTGTCCTGAGGTTCCATAGGAGTGGGGCCCTGGGCCTGACCCAAGAAACCATTTTTGTCTCCTGGGCCTCAGGAATTATGATGGAAGGGGCTACCTCATAAGTCTCTAGAATGCCTCTGAGGCCTTTTCCCCATGGTCTTAGATATTAGCACTTGAGTCTTTTTTAGTTATGCAGATGTCTCTAGCAAGTGGTTGCTCCACTGCCTGCTTGAATTCCTCTTCTGAAAAAGCTTTTTCTTTCTTTGTCACGTGGCTAGGCTACAAATCTTCCCAATTTTTATGCTCTGCTTCCCTTTTAAATATAAATTCCAACTTTAAGTCATTTACTTGCATCCATATCTGAGTGTAAGCTGTTAAGAGCAGGCAATCTTGAATGCTTTGCTGCTTAGAAATTTCTTCTGCCAGATCCGCAATCATCACTCTCAAGTTCAAACTTCCACAGATCCCTTGAGAAAGGGCACAGTCCAACCAAACTCTTTGCTAAGGCATAATATGTTATGACCTTTGCTCCATTTCCCAGTGAGTTCCTCATTTCAGTCTGAGACCTTGTTGGCCTAGAGTTCATTGTTCAAAGCCCTATCAACATTTTGATCACCACCATTTAACCAGTCTCTAAGCAGTTCCAAAGTTGCGCTCATTTTCCTGTCTTCTTGTGAGCCCTCCAAACTCTTCCAGCCTCAATCCATTACCCAGTTCCGAAGTCACTTTCACATTTTCAGGTATCTTTCTAGCAATACTCTACTGCTGGTACCAATTTTATGTATTAGGCCATTCTTGCATCACTACAAAGAAATATCTGAGACTGGGTAAATTATAAAGAAAAGAGGTTTAATTGGCTCACAGTTCTGCAGGCTTTACAGGAAGTATGGTGCTGACATCTGCTTACCTTCCAGGGAGGCATCAGAAAGCTTATAATCATGGCAGAAAGCAAATGGAGAGCAGGCATGTCACGTGGCACTTGTTAGAGAAAGTGAGAGGGGGGAGGTGCCACACACTTTTAAACAACCAGATATTGTGAGAATTCACTCACTATCACAAGGACAGCACCAAGGAAATAGTGCTGAATCATTCATGAGAAATCCACCCCCCAGGATCCAATTCCACCAGGCCCCATCTCCAACATTGGGGATTACATTTCTACATGAGATTTGAGTGACAACAGATATCCAAAGTATATCATGTACCTTGCTTTTTATTTCTAGAAATGTAGGTTAGAGATTATCCTATTACCAGCATACTTGGATTCACTTCATTTTTAAAATGAATGGATAATATACAATTGTATGGCTTGTATCATAATTTTATTAAAATTAAGGTTTATTGGCCTGGTGCAGTGGCTCACACCTGTAATCCCAGCACATTGGGAGGCTGAAATAGGCAGGTCACTTGAGGTCAGGAGTTTGAGACCAGCCTGGTCAACATGGCAAAACCCCATCTCTACTAAAAATACAAAAATTAGCCAGGTGTGGTGACACACACCTGTAATCCCTGCAACTGGGAAGGCTGAGGCAGGAGAATTGCTTGAATCAGGAGGCAGAGGTGGCAGTGAGCCGAGATCACATCACTGCACTCTAGCCTGGGCAACAGAGCAAGACTGTCAAAATTAAAATAAAATAATTTTTTAAATTAAAGTTTATTGAAGTTTAATTTACATACAATGAAATTTCCCTTTTAGTGTAGTTCTGTGAATTTTGAGGAATACATACTTTGTATAGCCACTATTACAATCAATAGTGCATTTCCATCAGTCCTAAAACATTCCTTTTTGCTCCTTTGTAGTTCACATCTCCTCTTACCCCCAGCCCCTGGAAACCACTGTAGTGTTTCCAGAATGTCATATAAGTGGAATCATATAGCATGAAGTTTTTTCAGCCTACATCTTTAATTCAGTATATGTGTTTATGATTCATACATGTGCCGTGTGCATCAGTTGTTCTTTTTATTGCTGATTAGTATTTCATTGTGTGGATGTAACACAGTCTGATTACTCAAAGGTCAAAAGAGATATATAATATATATGGGTTAATTCCAGTTTTTAGTAACTATCAATACAGCTACTATAAACATGAGTACAGAGTACAGGTTTTCATGTGAATGTATGTGTTCATTTTTCTTCAGTAAATACCTAGGAGTGGAATGGCTGGGTCCCATAGTGACTGTTTTCCAGTGTGATCTTACTGTTTGCTTTTCCACCAGCGTGAAGGAGAGTTCCAGTTGCTCTGCATCCTTGTGTCAGTCTTTTTGATTTTAGCCATTCTAACAGATCTATAGTGATATCTCAATATCTAAAATTATGGTTTTAATTTGCAATTTGCTAATGACTGGCAATGATAAATATCTTTTCATGTGTTTATTTGCTATTTTTTTAAATCTTTACAGAACTCTCCCAATCTGTTGCCATTTTTTAATTGTTTATCTTATTGAATTATAAGAGTTCTTTAAACTTCTGGACAGAAGCCCATTGTCAGATACTTTGTGTGATTTGCAGATATTTTATTATCTTTCTTACCATTCTCTTTACATTGTCTTTCATAGAGCAGAAATTTCTAATCTTGGTAAAGTCTAATTTTCTACATTTTCTTTTGTGGATTGTGGTTTCAGTGTTGCATCTGAGAAATTTTTCCCTAGTCCAAGGTCAAAAAGTTTTCTCTTGTTTTATTTTAGAATTTTGAGTTAATTTTTGTGTATGTAAAAGGTAAGAGTTGAGGTTCACTTTTTGCACGTGGATGTTCAGTTGTTCCAGAAACATTTGTTAATGACTCTGCTTTCTTCATTGAATTACCTTGGCACATTTGCTGAAAATCAGTTGAACATATATGTGTAGGTCTCTTTCCGGACTCCCTAGTCTATTATGTTGATTTATGACTTTGTGCCAGTACCATTTATACATGGACAGTCATGTCATCTGTTACTAAAGACAGTCTTATTTCTTACTCTTTAATCTGTATGTCTCATTCCTTCTTCTTACCTTACTGCTGTGGCTAGACTATACAGAACAGTATTAAATAGGTGAGGTGAGAGTGAACAGCCTTGTCTACTCCTAGTCTTAGGAAGAAAACATCTAGTCTTTCACCATTATGGTGTTAGCTGTAGGTTTTTCATAGATACCCTTTTTTAGGTAGAGGAAGTTCTCTTTTGTTCCTAGTTTCTTGAGAGAGTGTTTATCATGAATAGATGTTGAATTTTGTCAAATGCTTTTTCTGTATATGTTGAGAAGATCATATGGCTTTTCTTTTTTAGTCTGTTAATATGATGAATTACATTGATTGATTTTTTTCTCATTAATTGGTTTTTGAATGTTGAACCAGTCTTTCATTTGTAGGATAAATTTCATTTGGTCTTAGTGTATTGTTCTTTTTACACATTGCTGTATTCAATTTGTTAAACATGTTTAAAGGATTTTTGTGTCTTTGGTCATGAAAGATACTGGTCTGTAGTTTTCCTGTGATGTCTTTAGTTTTGGTAATATAGTAATGCTGGCTTCGGAATAAGCAGGTAAATATTTCTCCATCTTTCTATAAATTTTGTGTATAATTGGTAATATTTTTCATGGAATGTTTGATAGAATTCACCAGCAAAATCTAGGCCTGTCTGAAGAAAAGGCAGTTTTTTATCTCTATTCTCATGCACTAGTGAACACACTTCTGACATCAGATGTGTGGCAGTTTTTCCCACACATCAAGCAAATTCTTCAGCAGACACTAAACTGGGTGTCCCATAATTCAATTCAATTCTGACATTATCCGCCTGGAGATGGCGTCAGATCCCACAGGTTGAAGGTGCAACAAAACTATACCTCACTTGAGATGCTAATCACAAATAGTAGGTTGTTACCTATACATCTCACCAACCAGCTATAAATTGTGAATTCCAAGACTACACCCTCTTGGGTTTGATTTATTTGCTAGAGCAGCTCACAGAATTCAGGGAAACTTTGCTTGTGTTTACCCATTTATTATAAAGGATATCACAAAGGATACAGATGAACATGCATAGGGCATGGCATGTGGTAAGGGGTTCACCACCCTCTGGGACCTCTATGTGTTCAGTAGTCTGAAAGCCCTTTGAACCTTGCCCTTTTGGGTTTTTGTGGAGGCTTCTATAAACCCTGTGGAGAGGATTACATAGGCATGATTCATTGCATCATTGATCATTGGTGATCAAATCAACCTTCAGCCTTTTTCCTATCCCCCAGAGGTCGGAGGGGGTGAGGCTAAAAGTTCCAGCCCTCTAATTACATGGTTGGTTTCCCTGCCAACCAGCACCCAACATAAGGCTATCCAGAAGTCACCTCATGAGAACAAAAGATGTTCCTATCACCCAGGAAATTTGAAGGAGTTTAGCAACTCTGTGTCAGATGCTCTTATCAATCAGGAAATTACAAAGGTCTTAAGAGCTCTGGGTCATGAACTAGGGTCAAAGACTAGATATTAGAGGGAAAGATTCTCCTAGTGCCCCTTTCTGTAATGATTTTAGGAGCTTTATGTAAGAACCAGGAGCAGAGACCAATATTTGTATTTTTTATTATTTCATAGCCTGCACATGTCTTGTAGGAAAGCTTTTGTTGTTTTTCATTTCTTTTTGAGACTGTCTCACTCTGTCACCCAGGCTGGAGTACAGTGGCACAATCTCAGCTCACTGCAACTTCTGCCTTCTGCCTCCTGGGTTCAAGCAATTCTTGTGCCTCAGCCTCCCGAGTAGCTGGGACTACAGGTGTGCGCCACCACGCCCAGCTAATTTTTGTATTTTTAGTAGAGACGAGGTTTCGCCATGTTTGCCAGGCTGGTCTCGAACTCCTGGCCTCCAGTGATCCACCCATCTCAGCCTCTCAAAGTGCTGGAGTTAGACATGAGCCACCACGCCTAGCCAGGGAAGGTTTTGTTTGTTTGTTTTGTTTTGTTTTGTTTTTAATTAAGAGTTAAATTTCTTTAATTCTAGAATTATTCAGGTTTTTCTATTTCTTCTTTGGTAGCATGTTGTTCAAGGAAGTTTTGCCTTTCTTCTAAGTTATTGAATTTATTAGCCTAAAATTATTTATAATATTTTCTTATTATTATTTTAATGTCTAGGATACAGAGTCCTCTCTTTCATGCCTGATACTGGTAATTTGCATTTTTTCTCTCTTTTGCTTAATTCATCTGGTTTGAGGTTTATCATTTTAATTGATCCTCTCAAATAACTAGCTTTTAGTTTCATTGGTTCTTGTCTATTGATGTTTTTTCCACTGTATCATTGATTTCTGTGCCGATCTTCATTTTTTCTTTTTTTACCTTTCTCTTAGTTGGACTTTATTGTTTTTTTTTTCCTTAGGCTAGAAGGTTAGGTCATTGATTTTCTTTCTTTTTAATATAAGCATTGTAATGCTATAAATTTCACTCTATATATTGCATTGGCTACATCTTACAAATTTTGATATGTTGTATTTTTATCTTTGTTGAATTAAAAATACTATCTGACTTTACTTGTGATTTCTACTTTGGACCATTGGTTCTTTTGAAGTATTTTTGCTTAGTTTCTAAATATTTGTGGGTGTTCAGATATCTTCGTGTCACAGATTTCTGATTTATTTTTGCTATGATCCAAATATATATTATATGATTTTAATACTTTTAAATTGATTAAAATCTGAGTTATGGGAAAAAATATGGTTGATTTTGGTGGATATTCTGTGTGTGCTTGAAAAGAAAATACTTCTGTTTTTGGGTATTCTATAAATGGCAATTAGCTTAGGTTGGTTTGTGGTATTTGCCTAGTCTCCTATATCCTTACTGATTTTCTGTACACTTTTTCTAACAATTACTCACAGTGGGGTAATGAAGTCTTCATTTATCAGTTTTTATTTCATTTGTTTTGAAGCTCTGTCATTTGGTATGTATACACTTAGGATTGTTGTATTCCATTATCTAATAGATTCCTTCATTATTTTGAAGTGTCCCTTTTCCTTATTGATAATGAAATAATTATTGTTCCAAAATCTTCCTTGTCTGATATTAATATAACCACTCTGGCCTTTATAAAATAAGCTATATCACGGTGTATGTTTTCCATCCTTATATTTGGTTAGTGCAAAAGTAATTGTGGTTTTTGCAATTACTTTTGTTTGTGGGAAGGAACATGTTTATATTTGCCCTTGAGCTGTCCCAGGGCTGAGTGGGGGAGCAACCTTTCTTTTTAACCTATTTGTGTCAAACAATCCTCCCACCTCAGCCTTTCAAGTAGCTGGGACCACAGACACATGTCACCATACCCGCTAATTTTTATATTTTTTGTAGAGATAGGCTTTGCCATGTTGCCTAGGCTGGTCTCAAATTCCTGTGCTCAAGCAATCTGCCTGCCTCAGCCTCCCAAAGTGCTGGGATTACAGGCATGAGCCACCGTGCCCAGCTGATTTGTTTTTGTTTGAGAGTCAATATTTAAAATAATTTTCAAATGAAAGTGGAAGGCAGCCTACAGAGTGGGAGAAAATATTTGCAAATCATACATCTGATAAGAGGTTAATGTCCAGAAAATAAAGAGAACTTCTGAAACTCAACAACAATAACAAAAAAAACTGATTTAAAAATGGGTACAGAACTTGAATAGACACGTCTCCAAAGAAGAGATACAAATGGCCAAAAAGCACATAAAAGTGTGCTCAATGTTACTAATCAATAGGGAGACGGAAGTCAAATCCACAGTAAGATACCACCTCACATCCATTAGGATACTATGGCTGTTATTCCCCAACATGAAAATAACAAGTGTTGACAAGTATGTAGTGAAATTAGAATCCTTGTGCATTCTTTGTGGGAATGTAAAATGTACAATTATGGAAAACAGGATGTAGTTCCTGAAAACATTGAAAATAGAATTACCATATGATCCAGCAATTCCATTTCTGGGTATATACCCAAAATAACTGAAAGCAGGGTTTCAAAAGATTTTTGTAGCAGCATTATTCATAACTGCCAAAAAGTAGAAGCAACTCAAGTGTTCATTGACAGATAAAAGGATAAACAAAATGTGGTATGCATATGCAGTGGAATGTTATTCAGTCTGAAAAAGGAAGGAAATTCTGACAAACATGACAACACGAATGAACCTTGAGGACATTATGCTAAATGAAATGACCCGGTTACACAAAAACAAATACCATGTGATTCCATTTGTATGAGGTGCCTAGAGAAATCAAATTCATAGAGACAGAAAGTAGAATGTGGTTTCCATGTGGTGGGAGGAGGGAGGAGTGGAGAGTTACTGTTGAATGGATACAGAGTTTCAGTTTTGCAAGATGAAAAACAGTTCTGGATATTGGTTACACAACTGTGAAAACAACTAATACTCCTGAAGTGTACACTTAAAAATGGTTAGGATGGTACATTTTATGTTAATGTATTTTACTACAATCAACATTTTAAACGTTTTTTTAATGAGAGGGAGAATTCTTTTATATTTGCCCACAAAGTTTTCTTTACTGTTGGTCTTTCTTCCTTTATGTAAATACAAATTTCCATATGTTATCCCTTTTCTTCTGCCCGAAGAACTCCATTTAACATTGTTTTGTGGGGCACGTTCAGTAACTGTAAAGTCTTTTTCAGCTTTGGTTTGTCTGAACAAGTCTTTATTTTGCCTTCAATTTTGAAAGAGTTTTAACAAATTTTTGGTTAGGTGTACACTTCTAAGTTGACAGTCCCCCCTCCCCCACTACTTTAAAGACATAACTCTATTTTCTTTCAGCTTGCATCATTCCTGATGAAACGTCTTCTGTCATTCTTACCTGTATTCCTTTGTATATAGTATTTCCATTTTCTTCTGGCTACCTGTTGAGATTTTTCTCTACCACTGGCTTCCAGCAATTTTATTATGATATACCTTGTTGTGGTTTTCTCTTCTTTTTTTTTTTCTTTTTGGGATGGAGTTTCGCTCTTGTTGCCCAGGCTGGAGTGCAATGGGACAATCTTGGCTCACTGCAACCTCTGCCTCCTGGGTTCAAGCCATTCTCCTACCTCCGCCTCCTGAGTAGCCGGGATTACAGGCATGCGCCACCATACTCAGCTAATTTTGTATTTTTAGTAGAGATGGGGTTTCACCATGTTGGCCAGGCTGGTCTCAAACTCCTGACCTCAGGTGATCCACACGCCTCAGCCTCCCAAAGTGCTAGGATTACAGGCGTGAACCACTGTGCCTGGCTGTGGTTTTCTTTACATTTATTTGGCTTGGAGTTTATTTAACTCCTCAGATCTATAGGTTCATAGTTTTCTTGTTTGTTTTATTTTCTTCTTTGTAATCACATTTGGACCTTTTTTACATATTTTCTCAAACATTTTTTTCTGCCTCACCTCCCGTTCCAGGATTACATGGATGCTATATTATTTGTCCCATAGGTCACTGATGCTCTGGTTTTTTGTTTTTCAGTCTTTTTTTCTCTCTGTGCTCCATTTTGGATAGTTGATGTGTCTATGTCTTCACATTTATTGCTTTTTCTTTTGTAGCTTCTAATCATTTGTTAATCCCACCTGGTATATTTTAATGTCAGATAGTGTGTTTTTAATCTCTGTAGATTCCATTTAGGTCTTTTTCTATCTTCTGTTTCATTTCTTACTGTGTTTGTGTTTTCTTCTGCCTTTGTGAACATTTTGAGAGTTATTGGCCAATTGCCCTTCATAGCAGTTTTTGGATTTACATACACACATAGTAGTTTATGATGGTGCCATCCTTTGTTTTCTTCTGTTTTACAATTTTATTTATATTTAAATTATCAATTCATCTATTTTTGGTTTTGTGTGTTAGGAATGAGGTTGAGATCTAGGATTTTTTTTCATATGGGTAGCTAGTATTTCTTGATATTTTGATTACAAAATACTTAAGTAAATTCAAGGTTTTGATTTCTGTAGCATCAACATTTTGACAGAAAAGGACTTGATAAAACTTTTGATGTGTCAATTTTGACATGATGCACAAAAACAAACCATTAAATCTTTGAGTTCAAATATTTTTGAAATATAAACATTGTATTTTTTAAGTCTATAATTCTTGTAGATATCCTGTGGTTAACAATTTGATTGTGCTTATTAAAAATGATCATCAGCCTGGCGTGGTGGCTCATGCCTGTAATCCAAGCTACTTGGGAGGCTGAGGCAGGAGAATCGTTTGAACCAGTGAGCCGAGATCGCGCCATTGCACTCCAGCCCGGCAACAGAGCGAGACCCCGTCTCAAAAAAAAGATGATCGTTTTTTATGATCATCTAGGTTTGATCATCTAGGTTTTGCACTTCAGCTGTGTAAAAATAAAGTTTCTTTGGGAAGGTGACATTTGGTCAGGTGGAGCAGGAAAGTCTGGTTGATTCTCACACCAGGATGGGACTGGGACTTCCCAGGATGGAGGAAGAAGACCATTTCTACACCATACTTTGAGCTAATGACAGCACCCCCACCCTGCCCACCATACTAAGGTGCACGTGTGTACACTTGGCTAACATACACTTCTGATTGACAGCACATAGTAGAAGCCTCAGAGGCTCAGTTCTCCTTTGGCATGCCACAGGGTAACAAGATAGTACGAGGGGTAAAGTGTCCAATCTGTGGACATGGGCATTTCCTCTCTGTTGCAGCAAGGCAGAGGAAAGCCCAGGAAGAGTAAAACCCTAGAATCTTTCCAGTAGCTTTGCCCTACACCACGGTCTAAATGACTATGGCCAAATAGCTACACGATATTTTATTTTTCTAGAATAACTATGTCCAGCTGTGAGAAAGCCAGGTTCGAGTTTAAAACCTTTAATAACCGCCGGGTGCGGTGGCTCACGCCTGTAATCCCAGCACTTTGGGAGACCGAGGCAGGTGCATCATGAGGTCAGGAGATCGAGACCATCCTTGCCAACATGGTGAAACCCCGTCTCTACTAAAAATATAAAAATTAGCTGGGCTTGGTGGTGCGCGCCTGTAGTCCCAGCTATTTGGGAGGCTGAGGCAGGAGAATTGCTTGAACCCGAGAGGCGGAGGTTGCAGTGAGCTGAGATCGCACCACTGCACTCCAGCCTGGGGCCTGGTGATGGAGCGAGACTCTGTCTCAAAAAACAAACAAACAAAAACCTTAAATAACCTGTCCCAGAATTACTAACAATGAGACTTAAACAAATTTTAATTTGTGAAGAAAACATGAAAAAAAATCCAAAAGAAACCCCCTCAAAGGGTACAAGTGTCAGTGGGTCCCCTGTGGGGCAGCTTGTCCATCTCTCAAGGGGGGGTCCTCCAGCAGGTAGCTTCCTCTGTGGCGCCAGGCAGGTCCAGGGTGGGCCGGCTCCTTTAGAAGTCAGGCAGGCCAGGTCAAGCATGGTGGCTCACCCCTGTAATTCCAACACTTTGGGAGGCCGAGGCAGGCAGATCATGAGGTCAGGAGTTTGAGACCAGCCTGGCCAACATGGTGAAACCCCATTTCTACTAAAAATACAAAAATTAGCTGAGTGTGGTAGCTGCACCTGTAGTCCCAGCTACTCGGGAGGCTGAGACAGAAGAATTGCTTGAACCCAGGAAGTGGAGGTTGCAGTGAGCCAAGATTGCGCCACTGCACTCCAGCCTGAGAGACTAGACTCCCTCTCTAAAAATAAAAATAAAAGGCTGGGAGCAGTGGCTCACACCTGTAATCCAGCACTTTGGGAGGCCAAGGCGGGTTGATCACAAGGTCAGGAGTTCAAGACCAGCCTAGCCGACATGGTGAAACCCCCGTCTCTACTGAAAATACAAAAATTAGCCGGGGGTGGTGGTGCGTGCCTGTAGACTGAGCTACTCGGGAGGCTGAGGCAGGAGAATTGCTTGAACCGGGGAGGCAGAGGTTGCAGTGAGCCGAGATCGCGCCACTGCACTCCAGCCTGTGTCAGAGCGAGACTCTGTCTTTAAAAAAAAAAAAAAGTCTGGCAGCCCAAGCAGAGGGAAGAGAGAAGCAAAGCTCTCGACCTCCTCCCAGAGAGCCTGCATGCCCCCCTGGTCTCCTGACATTCTCTCCTTGAACTCCTTGAGGGTGGCTCTGATGTCACAGTTGCTCTGGATCTGCACAGTTAGCTCTGTCCCTCTGTGAATAAAGTGGGCTACTTTTTGAAAGTCTATTTCCAAAAGTCCGCAGGACGTCAGTGCTGGGGTCCTCAGCTGCAGTCTGTTGGGCTGTAGAGTGCTTCTGTCACCTGGGCAGGTGTTTTGTTGCCGGCAATAGAACAGGTTTCTACGACCTTTTCAGCCTTTCCACGATCTGTGCCTTTGGAACGAAGATCCACGAGGATCAAATGGTTGTCAAAACCACCTGTGACTATTTTGTAACCCAGCTCTGTCAGTGCCTCAGCTGGCCCCCACCTGGTGCTGATAAACATTAAATTCCAGAGTCGTAGTTTGCTTCAGGGCCACAGCAACCCCAGCAATGGTGTGGTTGTGGGGGACCTCCCTGAAGGCCAGGGAACACAGCAGAATCGATGAGAGACTCCAGGTTGTACAGAATCTCTTTGCCAGTCTTGGGATCCGTACTTCGCACTCCTTTCCTGTAGAAGATCATGCTGGCTTGGCAGCCTCTCAGGGTCTTATGAGTGGTGGTGGTCACCACGTGGCAGTGTTCAAATAGGGAGGGCACCATGCCAGCTGCCACCAGCCAGCTGATGTGTGCCATGCCCACCATGAGATACATCCCATTCTCATTTGCAGTCTTCCACAGGCAGGCATTGTCCAGGTTTCGGTAGTAGCAGCTGATTCCTGTGATGATCAGCTTTGCGTGGAAAGGCGGGCGTTCTCCTCCAGCTGGTCATAGTTGATGTAGCCAGTGTCTGGATTCACCCTACAGGGCATAGATTCAAGGAAGATGGACGTGGTAGAGGTTTTCTTCTTGTCTGTCATGAACCCGTGGGTCAGGTGGCGCCCATCCAGCAGATCCAGGCCCATGATGTGCCCATGGGGTTCCACCAGGGCAGTGTACAGTCGAAGTTTGCAGGGGAGCCTGAGTAGGGCTGGACGTTGACCCCCAGCACTGTGGGTCTAGCTTATAGGCCTGCAAGGCTCACTTCTGAGAGAAGGTTTGCAGCTCATCAGTAAACTCAGTCCCGCCGTAGTATCTCTGGGCCAGGTACCCCTCAGAGTATTTGTTATTTAAGCAAGAACCTAGGGCCTCCAAAACTACTCGGCTGGTGAAATTCTCTGAGGTAATCAGCTCCAATCCAACCTTCTGCGGTTACTCTCCTTCTTATTGATGTTGTAAACCTCAACATTGCTGCCTTTGAGGGGCTGCACCAGCATCTTGTCATGTGCAGACCACAGGTCAGCATCTCTGTGGGCCTGTTGACTGGCATCCCCATTGCACTGGTTCGAAGCTGCTGCAACACTGCCCCATGCACGTGCCTAGTGATGCCTCAGTCCTATGCCGCTGCCAGTGCCACTAGAGTCCCAGACCCGCTGACCCAACGCCCTGCACACCACCACGCGCCAGCCACGTGACCGGCTGTGCCAACCCCAAACCCCAAACTTGCTGCAGGACCGCTAGTGCTTTACTGGGTGCTTCCCTCGCAGAAGGCTTTGGCTTGGCCTAAATCCTACTTTAAAAAAAAAATTCCCAATGCTATTTGAAGCACACATTTTCTTCGTATGTATGCTTCACTCTTCCCTGAGCCCACCTAGTCATTGACTCCCATCCCTGGTGCAGACTAGGGAGCAGGCGCTGTAAAGGAAGAGGTGCTGATGTGCCATTCCGGCCAGACGAGAGTCCTGCTTCTCTGGGAAGCCAGCCTGTTTGCTCTCACACCCTTGCACTGTCTGCTGGGAAGTCCTCCTTTCCTCCCTTGAGGATTGCCCACTTGGATACACCTTCCTCTAATTAGAGAGATGGGGAGGGGATGGCAGTAGGTTCAAAGGAACTCAGATTTATTGAGCACTTGTTTTGCTCTATTTTGAGTGAGGGCTTTTCAGTCTGTTTGGTCTCGTGGAATGCAGTCTTCCCTTACCTAGAAATACACTCCATTACTCTTTCCCCAACCCTGTGCACCACCACAGTGCCTCACCCATAGCTTTGTTACTGGGTTTCTTTCTCCTCCGATAGAGGCTGTGAACTCGCATGGAGGCATGGTCTCTTCATGGCTGCCAACACCTAGCAGAGCCTTTAGCACATAGTAGACACTTGGTATTTGTTTTGCAAATGGAAATTAATTTCTGCCCTCCAGAAATTGAGAGTGTAAGGATGTGGGAAATGTTGATAAGACAGTCTTTTAGTGGAGAGAGTTACTGAAGAAAAATAATTATTGTGACATATTCCAATACATGATAGATTGAAAGGAGATGAAGATTTGGACCCTGAAAGTTCTCACAGCTTTTTCACTTCACAGGCTACGTGATCTTGGAAAAGTCTGAGCATTACTTCACTCATTAGTCAAGAGAATGAAATGAGATGATGTGCCTTGGGGCCATAAATGTTAGATCATTTCAACAAAATCTAATGTTAGACACTTATTAAGTGAATCCTGTTTTCTCAGTGACTTTCATTAGAATTAGGTAGGCTTTTTTCAGGAAGAAAAATAAAGACCCTAGAGTAGGTCACACTAAACATTTTGAATGTTTTCTTTAAAAGAAAAAATATAACTCATAAAACCTAAATTGACACATAATTGGCATACCCCATTTTCCTGTCAGTATTTAGCCTCATGCATTTGAGTAGCTTTTTGTGCTTTGGGTGAGAGACATGACTGAGTGTCATATCTTTAGTTGGTGGCCAGTAGGGCCACTCAGTATTGGGAGAAAATGAGGCGCCTGCAGGCCAAGCCTGTGGCCCACAGTTTCAGGAGGAAGCAGAGCCCTGTCTGTGCCACATCCATGCTGCAGAGCGATACTAGCAGCCGTGACAATGATAGCTCACTCCTACTGAGTGTTTATTTTGGATCAGGTCCCGTGCTGAGACTTTTTCCTGTTTTTTCTGTTCTAATTCTCCCAACAATCATATGAGACTAACCCTTATTAGTCCAGTTTTAAATATGAGGAAATAGAAGCATAGAGAAGTCAAGGCATTTGCCTGAGGTCACACAGATAGGAAGTGATAAAACTAGGTTTTGAACCCAAGCTTACATACTAAACAACTGCTTTCCACTTCCTCTCACAGCTGCTGTTTCATGGACAGGCTGGCTGATGGCCAAAGTACCGAGGTCTGCCAGATGCCTGGTGGTAGCTAATGAGGTGCTGATGTAGAAATGGAAGTGGTTCCCTTACCCAGCTCTACAGAGGAAAACCACATTTTTCTTCAGATGCACTCTGTTTTAGAAAGGCTGGGGTGTGTGATGTGTATCCGTGACTGTGTGTCCATGGTTAACATACTGCTAAGGAATCATTGCCATGGTCCAAGCTGGCTGAGTTTCCCAGAGTGCAAAGATGGTCATTGAAACTTTGCAGAGCTCTCTGAGGCAGGAAGTCTAGAGACTTCATACACAGTCCCAGCTGCCTGTTTTGGGACCCTTGTGTGAGAAAGTTCAGGAGGTCTGTTGCACTGCTCTGGGGGCTTTGAAAGCTTGTGGACTCCTGGACAGGATAGCTGAGTGTCTGGTATCCCCATATTACAAAGCCCTTCCAGAAAAAGATCCTAGGATTTTCATCACTACAACACCGGGGGCAAGGGGAGGTGGTAGGATTGAGAAGCATCCTTGCCAAATGTTGTCCCGTACCATAAATTACAGAGAATAGAGTACCATCTACTTCTCTATTTCTGCAGAATCATTGTCCCTCTAGGCTGGGAGCACATTGGGCATCCCCACACCCCCACCAGCAATGTGCAGGACTTGCTACAGTTACCTTCTCTGCTTCCTCATGTCTCTCTAACTCTTAATGCATGTAGTCTGGCTTCCACTCTCGCTTCTCTTCTCCTCAGAATGCCCTTATCCAGACCACCGAAAGCACTGAAATCTGACAGATAGTCTTTCTCTTTTTATGATGTCTCAGAAGCATTTGGCAGTATTGATTTCTTCCTCCATTTTGAAACTTTCTTCGTATTTCTTTGTCCAGACTCCTTCCCAGTTCTCCCACCTCTCTGTTCCTTCTGAGTCTCTATTGCAAGTGATCTTTTTCTGTGCCCATCCTTAAATGTTGGTGTTTGCCAGGTTTCAGTTAGAGCTCTCCTCTCTTCTCACTCCACTGCTTCAGCTAACATCATCTGTGCTGATGACTATCAGTCTTTTTGCAGCCCACATCTCTACTGATCTCTAGACCCAAATACCCAACTTCCTGCTGGACAGCTCCATTTGGATGACTCAAAAGCATCTCAAGCTCAGTGCATCCAACTCACCAAATAAATCTAATCAGTCTATATTCTTATTTCAGGAAATGGCACCACTATCCACTCTCACCCAAGCCAGAAATCTGGGAGTTATTCTTTCTCCTCCTCCCAACCACATATCTAATGAGTCATCAAGTCCTGCCACTTGTGTACTGTCTTCTTTCCAAGGTCAGTTTCTTCCCCTGAGCCCTGAGTCTCCAACCTCTCCTACGTCTGCAGGAACCTGGATCTTCATTCTCTTCACTGGTTCCTTCTTAACACTATTTAATCATATTCAGGTCTCTCTCATCCCTTAAAAAGTTGCCACATTGACCCTATTATCCTGTAAAAGTCATTCAACAAAGTGCCAGATGTTTTTCTAGGTGCTATGGTTTCAGCACTGCATAGGTGACATAAAACCCCTCCCCTCCGAGATCTTGCATTCCACTGGCAGACACAGACAACCTGTACACATAAAGTGTCATGCCATTTTTAGAGCACCTATTGTGTGCCAGCCATTGTGCCAGACACGGTATTTCATTACTTCATTTAGCTTTTACAGTGGGAGCTGATCATAATTCCAAAAGACACAGTCCTGAACACCATAATCCCAAATGTTGAAATCCTAAAAGATCAGAATCCCTAAAAAGTCTAAAACCCTGAAAATCACAGTTCTGAAAGATTAAAATCTTAAAAACATAATTCTGGAAAAGATAATCTTTAAAATTCTTTAAAATATATTAATTTACATTCTTAAAAGGGAATTTATTTGATAAACGTAAAAACATTACAGAACACTTCATAGGCCACTTTAGACAATGAAACAGACAATAATAACATACATATTTTATTGCCTAGCATAAACAGGTATGCTAACAACAGGCATACACAGGTTACTAATGATAGTCACATGGATACAGCAGTTATGAGCAGGTAAACTGTGTTCATAAAGAAATGGTACAAAAGGAAATGTGTAAACACATTTCACTGTAGTTGGTAATTGTGTGCACCCAGGCTTACAACCGTGGGCATCTGAAATACTGTGACTAACAACCTAAGGCTTTTGACAGGATCAGTCAAAAGCCGCAGTGGGTCACTACTGCATATGCAGTTGCCCAAAGAGCCAAGATCTTGAGAAATTTCATCCTTCACAAATGCACGTATACAAAAAGGACATCTCTTATGGAGGAGAGCTGCAGTGTTTTTACATACACGCACAATCGTTACACACACAGTCAGTGTGATAATGCACTTTTATGGAGTCAAATTTGCAAAAACCCTTTCCAGCAATCCTGTGAGGTAAGCGTTGTTATGCCCATTTTGTGGAAATAGAAAGCAACGACTTGCTCAAGGTCATAGTGGCACAGGGCCAGGAATCAAACCCACCATCCCCACCCTGTGTCCTGAATCGAGGCTCTGAACCATGGACCTAGAGGGGAATACAGATTCCTTTTGTTTGGAGAATGTTTTAAATATTTTCAGTAGGTACCTGCTGCGGTGAACTCCTGAAGTGCAGGACCTTTCCGGGAAGAGCAGAGTGCTCTGGAACCACAGCTTCTCTGCAGAGTGTCTAAGTGTAGCCGGCATGGGCTAGACAGCCTCAATGCCTGTCCGTGACCTGGGCTCCAGCTCACAGCTGGAGTAATTGCCATCTGTGTCCTCTCTGTTTCTCTGCCCACCAGTTTATTTTCATATTTTCCTTAGCATCAGGTGTTGTGACCTTCTCTGGGAACCAATCCATGTTCTGCTTTTAAATTAATTCCACATCTTGTCTGAGCTTACTTACTGCCTCCTCCATTATTCAAGGAATTTAGCCTGCCGGTTCCCTATAACGGTACACCCCATCTCTTTCCTCTTTGCTCTGTCTTCCAATTCTCACAGGTGGAGCTGTAGTAGATGTCCAGAAGTTGTGAGATTTCTTTTTAGATCTCCTTCCCAGATGACTAGGGACCCAACATTATTTGCAAAGGTGAATCTTGCAGACCTAGCTGGTTATAAGTCCATCTGCTGTAGGAGAAGTTCTAGGCCTCAACCTGCTAACTTTCTGATTGTGTCAGAGTGTACTGTTTCCCCTGCCCCAGGACAGGGCCAGAGGAGCTACATCTTATCCCTTTCTAACTTCTACTGGAAGGTGAATAACAGGCAAAGCCTTGGTAGAATGCCCCAGATGGGCAAAAGGCAGTTGGGAACTTGTTGTGTGCTATAGAATCAAAGTGATTCGAACTGGTTTGCAACAAGATTTTTATGATACTGGGAATAGGTTTTGAAAATATTTATAGCAGTTAGAGTAAGCTTATGTTGCTGAGTCTAATAAATAAAAAATAGGCCTGGCACAGTGGCATGCACTGTGTTCTCAGCTATTTGTTACCCAAAATAGGTTTTTTAAATGGAGCTTATATTTTACATGTGTGTTTTCTTTAATTTTTTTTTTTTTTTTTTTTGAGACAGAGTCTTGCTGTTGCCCAGTCTGGAGTGCAATGGTGCGATCTCAGCTCACTAAAACCTCCACCTCCCAGGTTCAAGTGATTTTCTTGCCTCAGCCTCCCAAGTAGCCAGGATTATAGGCGCTGACCGCCCCCCGCCCCACCACACCCAGCTAATTTTTGTACCTTTAGTAGAGACGAGGTTTCACCAGGTTGGCCGGGCTGGTCTCGAACTCCTGACCTCAAATGATCTGCCTGCCTTAACCTCCCAAAGTGCTGGGATTATAGGCATGAGCCACCACGCCTGGACTTACTTAATTTTTCTAGTGATTCATTTTTATTCTATTTTATAAAATTATCATTCTATGACAAAATTGAAATTAAAAAGCAAAACCAACCGATCCTTCTTCACAGATGGTTTGAGAAGTATTGGACCATAGTGGAAAGAGAAGAGGTTTTGGAAGTGACTAGGGCTGGGTTGCTTACCCTCTCTGGGCCTCACCTTCCTCATCTGTACCCATCTTCCTCAGAGCTAAGGGAAATGGTGCACGGAAACAAACACATATCCAGGTACATGTGCCCTCCCAGAGGTGAGGACAGAGAGTTGTGGGGGACACAGAAAAGGCCCTTCAGCCGGAGGCGTGATGACAGATTGACTGGGGGAGACATCCTGGTGAAGGCGATGCCTGAGCTGTGCTAGGAAGGGTGGGGCTTCGGTAGCAAGACCAGACACACTGGTGGGGGCAGCTTCCTCCCTTGCAGACCAGTTCCAGGCTCCAGCCTCAGAGCAGGAACTGTAGGGCTGCTTAGAAGCACAGTCCCTGGTGAGAGCAGGCAGGGTGGCTGCATTCCTATGGTATTTGAGAATTGATCTTGTCAGATTAGCAGGTTTGCTTTTTTTGGTTCAGGTACAAGATCCCCATGTGGGAAGTTCTTGCTGCTTGTAAAAAGCAAAAGCTGGTGAAAGCACAGAACATGATCCTGGCCCTCCTCCTGAGCCATGTGAGGCCCCCAGCCAGGAGCAGCCCTGCGAGCTAGCTCCTCAGTGAGAGGGGAGGGCCCAAGTCTGAGCTCCACCCACACAAGTCCCAGCGGCGAGGCAGAAACTCACCAGAGCAAGATGCTGGCACCTTCAGGACCGTGTCCTGCTTTACCTACTCTTGTCTGCACCTGGGGAGAGAGGTCACTCTCTGACAGGCCTCCCGAAATAAATAGCCAGAGCTAGAAGGGAGAAGCAGGGCTGGAGCCTCACCTCCCATGGAGGCAGGACACCAGGCCATGCCTGCCTCCCATGATGAAGGCTCTTGGCTCTGCCTTCTGCCCTGACTCAGGCAGAGAGTCCAGATCCAGGCAAATGAAATGTCAGAAGGAAGCCACAGCCCTATACAGGGAGCCTGAGTTCAGTGAATCTCTCAGGAGAGAGGTCTGGGCTGGAAGAAAACAAATTGCAGGTAGGTCCATACACAACCCCCAGAGCATGGATGAGATTGTCCAGGGATGATATGGCGAGCATTGGGCCACATGGCCTCTGTTCTCAGGAGCTCCTGGTCGGGGAAACACACACATGATAGGTGGCAGCATCACGAAAGCAGGCCTGTTGACAGCTGACCCTGTGACATCTTTATGGCCCTTGTGTTGAGATAGACCCATCCTCTCTCCCTGCGTTCCAAGGGCTTAGTATAGGGAAGTTTCCCACAGTGGACAGCTTCTGAACATAGTTTGAAAACAGATGATTGGGGCTGGGCGTGATGGCTCACACCTGTAATCCTAGCACTTTGGGAGGCTGAGGCAGGCGGATCACCTGAGGTCGGGAGTTCAAGACCAGCCTGACCAACATGGAGAAACCCCATCTCTACTAAAAATACAAAATTAGTTGGGCTTGGTGGCACATGCCTGTAGTCCCAGCTACTTGGGAGGCTGAGGCAGGAGAATCACTTGAACCCAGGAGGCAGAGGTTGCAGTGAGCCAAGACCATGCCATTGCACTCCAGCCTGGGAAACAAGAGCGAAACTCCATCAAAAAAAAAGGAAAACAGATGATCGGAAAAACAAAGTGACACCTTTCACTCTGCTGCTCAGTGCCTTCCGATAGCGTGTCTGGGCCAGAGGCCAGCTGTGGAACTTGCTCCAAGAAGCAAATGCCCAAATGGAGCAAGTCCTCCAAATGTGGCAAGGCATGTGCTGGAGGCCTACGCTCAGAAACCAGCTCTGATCGGGGGGCTCTGTACCTGCTGTCTCCACTGGCCTTGCTCCCAGGTGTCTAGGGTGACTGTGATCAGTGAGGTTCTGGCCAGCTTAAGGGCTGTCTCTACCACATTCCCCATCTCCGTCACTCATCCTCATGCATACCCCAAGACCAGCAAGAGGGATTAAGGGCAGGACTCTGCTCAGGTATATGTTCGCCCTTAGGCCACTTTTGACCATATCAAACCCCCTGCCTCTGCTCCTGTGCCCTTCTTTTCCTGCCCTGTGTCTGTTGCACATACAGGGGCCCCTGATACCCAAGTTCCTTCCCCAGAAGGGCTTCTCTCTGCCCCTCCCTACCCCTGAGAGGGATGCAAGGAGAATGACCACTGGTTGGATCAGGCCCCATTAGCCCATGTGGTTCTCCTGATGGAAAGAATCCTTCCTCCAAAGCAATGAGCTTTTTAAACATGGTCAGCAGCTGTGTCTGGTTTAGCCAGCTCTGCTTGTAGCCTAGTCATTTTGAGGGCACAATGAAGAAAAGCACAAGATGCAGTAGGGCAGAGCACAGCAAACCATGACCCACACCCAAGGCTGTGGGGAAGGACAGCTCATCCAGGAGGCCTGGGCTCCTGACCCAGCCCTGCCTCCAGTGGGCTCGCTCCAGCAAAGTTGCTGACTCTCATAGAGATGCATTCCTCTGCTGCTGCTCAGATTATTGGGAGGAAACACAGGGTTCAGAGACCTCATTGTGGCCAAAGAAAGCTGTCGGCACAAGCACAGTTGCGTGTAGGGTGCAGGTTTGGGAGCAAAGGGTGAGCCTGGCTCCATCTGTCTCTGTTCCAGTCCTCACTCAGGTACTCCACAGAGGAGCATTTGCTAAAGGAAGAAAGGTAGGACCAGCCATTTCTACCATGCATCTGGATCCCAAGGGCCATCCTCCATGAGCAGCAGGTCTCTCCCTGTCTAGCCATGAGCCCCTTTCCCTAACCCCTGGAGTGCTAGGTGCAGAAAGGGAGGGTAATGGAGGGGTGTGGTCTATGTGGGTTACAGACACCATGTTCTAGCCACAGGTTGCTGATTTTTTCCAGCCTGTGACTGGGCCTAATTTCAGACCTTTTCTGAGGGTAGGCCTGGATTTCAGGAAGTAGAGAGCTTTTGAGCTGAGGAGAAAGTGGTCTTACTGTGCTTAGACTATCATCTGTTGGCACTGCGGTGAGGCTGGTCAGAGGAAGAGGGGTCCATCTTTACCACCCGACCTCACCACTGTTTTACCGATCCCTGTGGTTCAGCCTTGTGTGCCTGTGCCAGGTTCACAGCATCTCCTTCAGGCTCTCTCAGCAAAGATGGGATACAGCTCCTCTGCCTCAGTCTGGGCAAGTGAAAAGAGCTTAGGTTTTGAAATCAGGCAAACCTAGGTTAGAGTTCCAATTTTGCCACTTTGCTAGCTGTATAACCCTGGATAAGCCCTCAGTCATGTTGAACGCCAGCGTCCTTATCTGCAAAATGGGAATAACAGTCCCCATCTCATGGGCATTTATGGGGATTACATGAGATAATGTCCATAACGTGTGTGGCCTGGTGCCTGGCATGCAGTGAGTGCTTCGTCTAGGGTGGTGTTCTCTCTTTATGCTCTGTCTGCCTCCACTCTCATGGAGACCTTCCAGTAATATGTCTTGGCGTGGAGCTGTCAGGACTTGTGTAGACTGCAGACAAACCCAGGTGATTGGCATTTGTTGATACAGAAATACTTCCACATTTTGGGAAGTGTGGCTTTTTGGCAACTCCAGCTACACAGGATGCAACCAAAAACTTGTAATTTAGCTCTGACAGAGCTGTCAGAGCACCAGGGAGCTAATGCTTCGTGGTTCCCTAACCCCTGGATGCCAGTGCCCTACTAAACTATAGCCTTTATGCCTTCGTGCTATCCCAACCTGGAATGCTTCTCCATTTTCTTTCTTTCTTTTCTTCGAGGTGGAGTCTTGCTCTGTCACCCAGGCTGGAGTGCAATGGTGCGATCTCGGCTCACTGCAACCTCTGTCTCCTGGGTTCAGGCAATTCTCCTGTCTCAACCTCTCAAGTAGCTGGGACTACAGGCGCGCACCACCACACTCAGCTGATTTTTGCATTTTTAGTAGAGATGGGGTTTCACCATGTTGGTCAGGCTGGTCTCAAACTCCTCACCTCAGGCGATCCACCCGCCTCCATCTCTCAAGGTGCTAGGATTGCAGGTGTGAGCCACTGTGCCCAGCTGCTTCTCCGTATTCTTTGCCTTAAGAACTACTGCTTTTCTAGAGCACACCAGACTTGCAAAAAAGCATACTCCAGAGGAAGCCGAGGCATGCCTGCTCGAGAACCAGCTGCTCCATGTGCAATTTTCCTCTGATAGCTCCTGGTCACTGTTGCCACAAAAAAATAAAAAAAATAATAAAAAAAAAGAACTACTGCTTTTACTTCATTGAGCAACTTGAACACTACCTGGCATCAGATATAGCAGTCTCTGCTCAAAGAACTGCCTGTGGCAGGCCTCTCCCCTCCAGAGGGGCTTGGACGAGGCAGGCGCTCAGCTTGGCCAGCTGTCCACACACGTGTTGTCTGGAGTGTCCATCCTCACATTCTCCACCTTTAAAACTCTGGCTCAGATGTCACCTCCCCTGGTAAGCTTTCCTGCCCTGGAGCTCCCCCAGCTCTGTGTGTACCTCTGTCTATAACCCTTCTGTATATACTGCATTATAGTTCCCTCCTGAGACCTCCACTAATCCTTGTCTAATTTTTACCTCTGTCTTACCTCCATCACCACTTGGTGACTGACTAAATTGGAGACAGCTCCCATTTCCCTTGCCTTTATCTATCCTATCATCACCACACTCCTTGCAACTGGCTTGGGCTTGGGGGAGGGAAATGGAATGGGCGGGTCCTGCTGACCTACTTATGCGTTCTGCTACGTCCAGGCCCACTGTGCAGCTGGGCCCAGCACTCTGGGCTTCCTTCCCAGGACCAACACCAGCAGCATTGACAGTGGGCAAAGCCAGGCGCAGTGGCCCATGCTTGTCATGCCAACACTTTGGGAGGCTGAGGCGGGAGGATCACTTGAGCCCGGGAGTTTGAGCCCAGCCTAGGAAATATAGTGAGACTGTCGCTACAAAAAAGACATTTTTAATTAGGATAATGGTGTGCACGTGTAGTCCTAGCTCCTCAGGAGGCTGAGGCAGGAGGATCGCTTGAGTCAAGGAGGTCAAGGCTACAGTGAGCTGTGATCATGCTGCTGCACTCCAGCCTGGGTGACAGTGTGAGACCCTGTTTCAAAAAAAGCAGCAGACAGAGTCTAAAGTGGCTCTAAGGACATATGAAATTATGAATTATTCTTCCTTCAAAACATTGAGTTTGATCTCCCTCAGTTGACTCAAATAACTGGATATTGCATGGTCTGTTCACTCATGTTATACATTTTTCTTGAGTGCCAGGCACTGTGTGGGCACTGGGGGAAATGGTTTTGAAAAATGCAGGCATGGTCCTAGCTCACCGTCTGGGGGAAGTAAATTGAAGTTGTAGCTCAGGTTTCAGAGACATTCAAGTCAAGTTGAAGAGTGAGCGACTTGGTTGGGTGCTCCTCACAGCTGCATCTCAGTGCCTGGCTCTGACCTGGCCACGGCACACACCATTGCTAAGTGTGCGGCTGTGGGGAGGCCAAAACCCTGCACCCACTCCGGGCTGGAGGCAGTCACACAGTAGCCGTGTGGGCCGTGGCAAGAATGAGGCTGTGACAGCCCTGTAGCCTCAGAAAAACTGGCTCATGAATGACTGTGCATGGACCAGGGTTATAGACAAACAGAAATGACATCTGAAAAGAATCCTCTGAGCAAGTCCCCTGGCACATTCACACAAGTCAAGTCCAAACAAAAGGCTGTTGATGACATTTCTTTGCACAAGTCACGAAAAGCTTCAGACCAAGGGTGAGCAGTTTCTGCTGCATTTCGGAGACCATAAAGAATGAAGAATGGCTTGGGGAAAGCATGGCTCCGTCGCTAAGCCAGCCTCTGCCCCCTAGAATGGGACCTGTCTGCTCAGTATGATGCTCTTAATCCCAGGAGACCCCGCAGAGGCCCCAGTGTGGCAGAGAGTATCCTCAGGGTGTGGGAGAAGCCTCCTCCTCCTCCTTCTCCACCTCTGTGGAGCAGTGACCAGGCCTCCAGATAAGAGCATGCTTGCATCAGCACCTCACAGATCCCCATCCGGACCTGCCCATGGTGACTGCTGCCCCACTTCCAACTTCCAGAGACCCTAAGTAAATTCTGCCCCTCCCAAAACCCTTAAGCACTCACTATCTACCAAGCCTTGTGCAGAGGTCTAGGGGAGAGTGACAAATAAGAAAGTGAATGGGGGCTGGGCATGGTGGCTCAGGCCTGCAATCCCAGCACTTTGGGAGGCCAAGGAGGGCAGATCACCTGAGATCAGGAGTTCCAGACCAGCCTGGCTAACATGACAAAACCCTGTCTCTACTAGAAATACAAAAATTAGCCGGATGTGGTGATGCATGCCTATAATCCCAGCTACTTGGGAGGCTGAGGCAGGAGAATCACTTTAACCTGTGAGGCAGAGGTTGCAGTGATTCAAGATGGTGCCACTGCACTCCAGCCTGGGCAAAAAGAGCAAAACTCCATCTCAGGGGGGGAAAAAGAAACTGAGTGGGCAGTGTGGTTACTGTAGCAACAGAGCAAGCACGGGGAGCTGTGTGTGGTCTGATGAGGGCCCCTGACCCTTATCTGATAAGGGCCCTTGACTGCAGGCAGGAGAGGCTTCCTAGAGGAGGGGGACACCTGTACCATATGTTGGAGGACAGTTAGAAACTGGCCAGGTAGAATCTAGGGAAGGGCAGGAATCATGTGGAGGGAAGGATACATACTTGGAAGTAATTTGACCTGTTGGAGTACAAGTCCAAGAGTGGTAAGAGGCCTTGAATGTCATGCTGAGAAGTTTGAACTTTATTATGAGGTCAGCCAAGGTTTCAAAGCAGGGAGGGGAAGGACAGCAACAGATTTGTGCTTTAGAAAGGTCATTGCCTGAGATGGGAAGAAAGGGTTACAGGAGGTGGGACTGAGGAAGGTAATGCTTGGGAAGCTGTGATGACGACAAGTTCGTGTGACGTTAGGGGAGGAGAAATGACAACATTAGGTGGCTGCTGGAGGGATGAGTACAAATGGATTTCTAGTTTCTGTTTCAGGCGGCTGGCAAGATGGTGGCACCACTTTTTAACATAGGGAACACAGGGAAATGAGCACACTTACAGGGCAGCTGTTGAGTTCATTTGGGGAGAACGCTCAGCTTGAAGTTTCTGCGGAACATCCCTGTGAAGCACTCACGTCCTTTAAGGGATTTTTTTCAATTTCTTTTTTATTATAAACAATATCTGTGTACAATATTCTTACAAATAAGTCTTTATGCAGTTTCCTCACTGTCTCTGACATAGCGAAATTTTTCTCTGCATCACTTGAGTTTGTAGTATCTATCCCTTTTAGTCTCCAACTTCTCAACTTGAAACCTGTTTACTTAAACTTCCTTCCCTCCCCTTCTTCCATTATTTATTTTATAAGCATTTCCATATATTGGGTACCATGCTGGGTACTGAGGATGAAAACTAATACATAATCCTTACCCCACAACTTCAGTCTAGAGTGAGTCAGACATGAAAACAAAATTATAGAGTGCTAACACAATGGTAAACAAAAGTCTAGGTTGCCACGAATACACAGAAGGGAGATACCTAATAAAGTGAGGGGTCAGAAAGGGCTTTTTTCCTAAGGTGGATCACTGGGCTCACTCCTCTTCTGCCATTACTGTTTACCTGACCTCTTGACCTTCATTCTGATCATCTGCTTCTAGCATTAAAGGACCAAAAGAAGACCTTTTAATTGGTTCATTGGTGATTGCTGACCCACCATCATGAAGTTGAAAAGTTTTCTTTCTTTTTTGTTTTAGTTTTGTATTTGGTGGGGGATCAGTGCCATAAGTGTCAGTGGGTGGGATACATTATGTCAGTAGCTCCTTAAGATACATGGTCTGTGGACCTGAAGTATTCGTGGCCCCTCAAGGCCACATGCAACCAGAGCCAAGCAGCCGGGCCTTTCCCAGGGCTCCTGACCTCCTCTGGAATCATCACTGTCTGCCCCACACTCCCATATATTTTCAACACTGCCTGTTTTCAAAGACACCCACATAAGGACATGTCATATCATGGCCCCTTTCAGCAGCCTGGCAAAATGCCTTGGAAGTTTCTTTTTCTCCCCTACTGTAACCCTGCAGGACAGGGAGGAACTGTAACAGAGAACACCTGGGAGAAGCCATCTTTTGTGGGGGAAAGTGGTCAGAGAAGGATTTTTGAAGGAGGTGATTTTTTTTTTTCAAGGTACAGTAGCTCACACCTGTAATCCCAGCACTGTAAGGGTGAGGCAGGCCAGTCACTTGAGCCCAGTAGTTTGAGGCCAGCCTGGTCAATATGACGAAACCCCATTTCTACTAAAAAATCCAAAAAAACCCACAAAATTCGCCAGACGTGGTGGTGTGCGTCAGTAGTCCGAGCTACTTAAGAGGCTGAGGTGGGAGAATCACCTGAGCCCAAGAAGTCAAGGCTGCAGTGAGCCATGATTGTGCCACTGCACTCCAGCCTAGGCAACAGAGTGAGACCCTGTCTCCAAAAAAAAAAAAAAAAGAAAAAATTAAGGAATTAGGCAGTTGAAAAATGACAGGGTAGGTATTCTAGACAGAAGGAATGCGTAAACTGAGAACATGACGCACATAAGGGCATTCGGAGAACTGCATGTGGTTTGTTACATTTGGCACATGGTGTTACATCCTAGATGCTGGAAGACAGGCTAGAGAAGGAATCCAGAGCAAGATCATGGGAGACCTCACAAGTCACTCCAAAAGGACTCTAGATTATATCCTGAAAGATATGGGAAATTATTGACATGTTTTAGGCAAGAGACAAGAATGACATAATCAGATTTGCTATTTCAAAAGGTTGTCCTTACCCAATAGGGAAGATAAATTGCAGGAGGGAACTTGGAAGCATGAAGACCAGTTAGGAGGCTATTGCAGTGACTGTACGCAGTCCCATGAGGATGGAGAATAAAGACTATATAAAGAACACTGAGGAAATAGACTCAAAGTGTACCTTCTCTCCTCCCAGAACATCCTGTAAGGCACTTCTTCATCACCACTGCATGTCCTGATGGCATTGCTGTCTGCTGCCCTTCCAGAGCACCGACTGCATATTATTCCTCTTTGTGGCCAACCCTAGCCCGATAGTAATTGGCACTGATTAGGTGCTCAGTGAGTGCTTATTATGCCTATGGAATTGACTTGATGATTAACTTGATGATAAATTATGGAAGGCTAGGGACAGGGGAAGAATCTGGAATGACTCCAGGTTTTTGGCTTCAAAGATAGGTGTATTAGTCTGTTTTCATGCTGCTGATAAAGACATACCCGCAACTGGGCAATTTATAAAAGAAAGAGGTTTAATGGACTTAACGGTTCCACATGACTGGGAAGGCCTCACAGTCATGGCAGAGAGTGAGAGGCATGTCTCACATGGCAGCAGATGAGAGAAGGGAGCTTGTGCAGGGAAACTCCCATTTATAAAACCATCAGGCTGGGCGTGGTGGCTCATGCCTGTAATCCCAGCACTTTGGGAGGCCGAGGTGGACAAATCACCTGATGTCAGGAGTTTGAGACCAGCCTGGCCAACATGGTGAAACCCTGTCTCTACTAAAAATGCAAAAATTACCTGGGCATGCTGGGAGGCACCTGTAATCCCAGCTAATTGGAGGCTGAGACAGGAGAATCACTTGAACCTGGGAGGCAGAGGGTGCAATGAGCCAAGATCACACCATTGCATTCCAGCCTGGGTGACAGAGCGAGACTCCGTCTCAAAATAAATAAAACCATCAGATCTTGTGAGACTCATTCACTATGACGAGAATAGTGCAGGAAAGACCTGCCTTCCATAATTCAGTCACCTCCCATCAGGTTCCTCCTGCAACACAGGAATTATGGGAGTTACAATTCAAGATGAGATTTGGGTGGGGACACAGCCAAACCATATCAGTGGAAAAATTGGAGGTGCCATTGATGGGGGTAGAGAACCCAAGAAGAAGATCATTTGTTTCTTATTTTTTATCTGACTTTTGAGAGAAGGAAAGGGCAGAGATCATGGATTTGGTTGTGTGCATAAGGAGTCTGAGATGCCTCTGGGATACTTAAGGAAAGATGTAGATAGTCATCTGCATATGTGGGTCTGGGGTTCCCAGGGAGAGGTCAGAGTTAAAGATGATGCAGTGGGAGTTACCAGCACAGAGATGGTTTTTTGGCAGTGGTGAAGTCGTGTGGGGAAGGTGTGTTAACTGGGTTCCAGATTGGCAGCTTATAAGCTAAATCTACCTGTAGACATGCTTTATGGCAGAGTGTTTTAAAATAATGTGAATACTTTTAGACAATGTGTGATTCTAGCTTGCTATAACCCTGCCCCTTCTTGTTGTCAGATCTGGCCCAGTTCACATATTTACTATACCTTCTTGGCTCTTGTAGACATTTGAGTTGGTAATTTTTTAAGGAAGAAGAAAACAGAATGATCTAACTCTGGGAAATACCAATATATAAGGGATGAATAGGATAGAGAATAGGAAAAAATGGCCGGAAAGATTAGAGGAAATCAGAAGAGAATATAATTTTTCTCTAAAATTATGGGAGGCTATCTGGGCAATGCGCTTGTATAATAAAGTATAAAATGTGGATTTCACTTCAGCAGTTCCACTTCTAAATATTTTACATACAGAAGTAATCATATGTGTGTGTGCATTGTTGTAATATGCTGCTGCAGCATGTTTATGATATTAGCAAAAAACTGGAAGCAGCCTAAGTGCCTCTCAGCCAAGTGTGATTAATGTAGTATGTCCCTATGATGAAATAGTATATAGTCGTGAAAAATGATGTCAGACTATATTTACTGGCATGCCCCCCACGATTTTTTGTTTTTGTAAAAAAGCAATTTATGGGATACTATATATAACATAATTCCATTTATGTTAAATGTCTGTTAATGGAAGGAGAAGTCTGGAAGTCACACACAAATCACAAGGATTTCCCAATACCTAAATCTAGTAGGCCTTTCTCTGGCCTCTGTGCCTTTGACCTGTCTATGGCTTTTGACACTGTTTAACCTTTCCTGGCTTTCTGTTTCTTGTCTTTTTGCCCTAACTTTAGTCCCACAGGCTGGCACTCAGGACTGAAAAATGGCAGACTCACTCCTGGGAGAACCCTCAAAACCGGCGGTTTGTTTACATCCTGGGCATACCCAAAGCAGGGCACTTGCTGGGCAATTCTTCCTGGAAAGGAGCAGTTAGGGACGGTATCTTTCTGGCCCTTAGTCCCCTTGAGTCTACATATCTCTTCTGGAATAAACCCTTCCCAAGGCTCTGGGTACAAGTTTCCTGTCCTTGCCCACCTCCCCCACCCTCTAGCAAAGTTGCCTGGCTAGCCCCTCTCTCCCACGCCTTCTGTTCAATCAAGGGGTTATTTTTAACTGTGTTGTGTATACCATGCTTAAATCCTGGCAAAACACCAGAGCTTTGGAAGAGACACCCGAGATGAAAATAGTCTCCCACAACCCCCGGCCCCTTTCCAGAGCTTTTCCTTTTAAAGAGAGAAAACAACTAATCCAAACTGTAGACAGCCCAATGAAGAAAGTCCCTAGACGCTAGAACTGAGCAGCTGAACTCACAGCCTTGGCCATGACATTAGACTGGAGGCTGGACCTGCTGCCTCTTTGGGCCTATTTTCAGCCAAGGGTGAGTCCAGGGAGAAGATGGTTCTTGCCACTTTCCTGGGCTTTGTGGTTCTAGAACCCCTGTATCTTAGAATCATGGAGATTACTTAGTCCATCCCCTATTTCCAATAGCTAGAAGTCCTTGACCAGCAGAAACAGCCCTTTTGTTTCAAGATACTCATCAGTAATTGGAGAGTTTTACTCTGAAGAGCCAAAATCTGCCTTTCCGCAGCTTCCCCTTGTGGTCTTAGTTCTGCCTGCCAGAGCCACATAGGACAAGTCTAATCCCTTTTCTCCATCAGTTGTTCAGAGATTTGAAGCTGGTGATGTCTCTTGCCAGACATCTCTGCCCTTATAGGGTATCATAAGGGGCCCCTCCCTATCACAGTGGTTTTCTTCTCTGGTCAGTTCCATTTTTTACTGTTCTCTTTAGGGGGCACCCAGAATAGAGCTCGTACTTGCTCCAGGTGGCTTAACAGGGAGCGTAGAAGGAGAAGCATCTCCCCATTTTTGATGCTCCTCGTAATGCCTCACACCCAACAGATGCTATTTTCTTCAGTGGTCATAAGCCTGTTCTTGACAAGACAAGTGACGTAAGCCACTGACCATAAGCCTATTCTTGACGTGCTACCGCCAAGCCCCTTCCCTTCCTACTCAGCACGTATGATGGAATATGTGGGTCCAAACCAAGCCTGGTGAGGTAGTAGTCATTCTGGAGTATTTTGGACCCTCTTTGGGCCTCCAGTATAAACTGTTCCTTTCTTTTCTCTTTGTCTTCCATAGATTTGAGGATTAAGCCATTCTGTTCTTGTCTAAACAGTGCACATCAAAACAGTGACTGAGATAAGCCTAATGCAGAAACTGCCCCCGACACTACAGGCAGTGAGCAGGGCTGTTCAGCTTCCGTCCCTCAGACCGCCCTCCCTGTACCCTACCTTGCTATCCATCTCACACCTGGCCAAATCCACCTGGAAGGGCAGTTGCCTCATGCTGTCCTGGATCTTATGATAGTCCACATGTGGTATCTGTCCTGGATCTTGTGATAGTCCACATGTGGTATCTGTCCTGGATCTTGTGATAGTCCACATGTGGTATCTGAGAGCTCCAGACAAGGACCCATGCCTTCAAGAAGAGCCGTAGAGTTCTAGAAGGAGCATTTACCCCAGAGTCAGAAATCCGGGGCTCAAATGTGACTCAGGACCTTCTCTCTTTGGACAAGTCACTCAGATGCTAGACCTCAGTGTCTTCATCTGTAAATTAGGGGGAATGCCTAACTGCTTACTTCAAAAGAATTTTGTGAGACTAAAATAATATTGTATAATTTAAAAAAGTAAGAGTGAGGTGGTGATAGTTATTTGATAAACATTTATTGAAACCTTGCCAGTATGTAAGCCCTGTGAGTGACATAAGTAGGAATCCCAGGAGCCCTGTTCACTTTTGATCCAGCAGGAGGTCTGGTTAGGCCGCCAGGCCATCGTAATCAGAGGCCATGAGCAAGGGAGCCCAGGTCTGGGGGAAGGGAAACTGGGACAGAGCAGAGCAGAGGCTTCCCAGAAGGGGCTGGAGTCGGGCTGAGAACAGGCCACCTTCACTGGTCTGGTCTGGTGTCAGGACACCTGTTGTGCATAAAAGGCCTGAAACCCAAGGGAGGTGAGGCAGGAGCGAGGCCTCAGGGTTAGAAATGGAGATGGAGAAGCTCTTGGAGAGCTGTGTCTCTATAGGGCGGGGGGTGGGAGATGGCTGACAGGAGACTGAGTCACGAGCCAGGACCTGTGGTTCGTGGCTGTGAACTGTTCTGGGAGAGCCTGTGATAGGAAGAGGATAGGCTTGAAGCTAGGGAGGATGTGGCCGTGGGGTGAAGTAGGTGTCTGCAGAGAGGAAAAATGAGGAGTGTAGAATGTTTGCAAGGGCCACTGTGGAAAGTAGAAGAGGCTGATACTAGGGAACCCCAAAACTGTTGAGCACAGAGCAGGCCAAGTGGGCCGGGAGTCTGTGGCGGCCACCTTTCTGCTTGTGTGGGTTATTCCCAGCAGGCTTAGTCCTCCCAGTACTGAGGTAAGGATTCTGAGAAGTAACCCCCATGCCAGAAAGATTGGCCCAGATTGATTGTGCCTCCGAGGGATTCATGTGTAGGAAACAGGCTCTGTTCCTGAGTGAGCAGAAAGGTGCTGGGGGGTTGGGGCAGTGACAGGACTCGGGCCCTTCCAGAAGGGAGCAGCCATGGCCCGAATGAGCAGCTGGCCAGTGTAATAGTTCCCAGGACTCTGTTACGTGTGGGACAGCAGCAGGCTCCAGTGGACGGAGCACTCCAGCCTCTTTGGAATGAGGTGGCAAAAGTACTTGGCAGGCTTTGCACTGTCACAAGGAGGGGACCAGAGGAACCCTGGGAGAGAACTCAGGAGACAGAACCTAGGGATACACCCAGGCCATGTGCCACCTGAGCCTTTGAGACTGAGACATGAGCCCAAGGGTGAGGGCTGTTGGACCTGTGTTAATGGGTTGGGGAGGGAGAGGATGGGGTGTGAGGGAGAGGATGGGGTATGAGGGAGAGTCTGGGGTGTGAGGGAGAGTCTGGGGTGTGAGGGAGAGTCTGGGGTGTGAGGAGAAGATGGGATGTGAGGGGAGAGGCTGGGGTATGGAAGAGGATGGGGTGTGAGGGAGAGGATGGGGTATGGGAGAGGAGGGGGTGTGAGGGAGATAATGGGGTGTGGGAGAGGATGGGGTGTGAGGGAGAGGATGGGGTGTGAGGGATAGGATGGAGTGTGAGGGAGAGGATGGGGTGTGGGAGAAGCTGGAGTGTGAGGAGAAGATGGGGTGTGAGGGAGAGGATGGGATGTGAGGGAGAGGATGGGGTGTGGGAGAGGATGGAGTGTGAGGGAGAGGATGGGGTGTGGGAGAGGATGGAGTGTGAGGGAGAGGATGGGGTGTGAGGGAGAGGATGGGGTGTGAGGGAGAGGTTGGGGTGTGAGGGAGAGGATGGGGTGTGAGGGAGAGGATGGGGTGTGACGGAGAGGATGGGGTGTGAGGGAGAGGTTGGGGTGTGACGGAGAGGATGGGGTGTGAGGGAGAGGTTGGGGTGTGACGGAGAGGATGGGGTGTGAGGGAGAGGATGGGGTGTGAGGGAGAGGTTGGGGTGTGAGGGAGAGGATGGGGTGTGAGGGAGAGGATGGGGTGTGAGGGAGAGGATGGGGTGTGGGAGAGGCTCGGGTGTGAGGGAGAGGATGGGGTGTGAGGGAGAGGATGGGGTGTGTGGGAGATGCTCAGGTGTGAGGGAGAGGATGGGGTGTGGGAGAGGATGGGGTGTGAGGGAGAGGATGGGGTGTGGGGAGAGGCTCGGGTGTGAGGGAGAGGATGGGGTGTGAGGGAGAGGATGGGGTGTGTGGGAGATGCTCAGGTGTGAGGGAGAGGATGGGTGTGTGGGAGAGGATGGGGTGTGACGGAGAGGATGGGTGTGTGGGAGAGGATGGGGTGTGAGGGAGAGGATGGGGTGTGGGAGAGGATGGGGTGTGTGGGAGATGCTCAGGTGTGAGGGAGAGGATGGGTGTGAGGGGAGAGGATGGGGTGTGAGGGAGAGGTTGGGGGTGTGAGGGAGAGGATGGGGTGTGGAGAGGATGGGGTGTGAGGGAGAGGAGGGGGTGTGGAGAGGTTGGGGGTGTGAGGGAGAGGATGGGGTGTGAGGGAGAGGATGGGGTGTGAGGGGAGAGGATGGGGTGTGGAGGGGATGAGGTGTGAGGGAGAGGAGGGGGTATGTGAGCATGGGAGGGGTGTTGGGGGAGAGATGTGAGAGGGAGGAGGGTGTCGGGAAGAGGGTGGAGGAGGGAGAGGGAGAAGGGGTGTATGGGGGAGAGGTGTGATGGGGTGTGAGAAGGTGTGGGGGGAGGGGTGTGAGAGGGAGGGGTGGGGGAGAGGGAGTAAGGAGTGTGGGGGGAGAGGTGTGAGGGGTGATTGGTTGTGTGGGGCAGGGGTATGAGAGGGAGGGGTGTGCGGAAGGGGGAGAGGGAGGAAGAGGGGTTGTGGGGGAGAGGGAGTGTGTGGGGGAGGGGTGTGAGAGGGAGGGGGAGTGTGTGGGGGAGGGGTGTGAGAGGGAGGGGAGTGTGATGGGGAGGACTCCGGGGTAGAGAGTCCCTGGGCTGCTGGTGAGGCAGCTGCTGCCCTTCACCCTGCCTTTGACCGGGCACTCCCTGAGGCAGAAGGAGGGCATGGCTGATACCAAAACTGGGAGGGGAGAGAGGGAGGTGAAGGAAACTGACAGTCATTGAGCAACATGGTGTGCCAAGACTTCGTATGCCTTCTTCCATCTTCACAGTAATCCCCAAGGTAGCAGGTATTATTAGACCCTTTTTACAGTCATTCATTCAACAAATATTTATTGAGCGCACTGGTCTTGTACTGGAGGTAGAGCAGTGAGCAAAACTGACAAACACTGCTGCCTTCATGGGGCTCATATTCTAGTGGGAAGCAGGCAAAAAACGATGCAGAAATAAGGTGCACAGTATATTCAATGGTGGAAAATACTAGAGAAAAATAAAGCAGGAATGGGGGTTAGAAAGGGGCTGCCATTTTAGATAAGGTGATTGGGAAAGAGCTTCATGGGAAGGTGACATTTCAGTAAAAACCTAAAGCAAATCAGGGAAGGCCATGCTGATATCCTGGGGAAGAGCCTTCCAGGCAGAGGAAACAGCCAGTGCCAAAAGCTCTGCGGTGGGATCCAAATGCAGGAGAGAGGCCTGTGATGAAGAAGTGGGAAATACGAGAGATGAAGTCGGAAGAGAAATCCGAATCACGGATGGTGGTGTTGGTGGTCAACGGGAATGGAGGATGTTGAACAGAGGAGCGACCTAGGTTTCAGAGGATCATTCTAACTCCCCCTGATGACAATAGACTGTTGCAAGGCAGTCCCAGTGGAGGCTGTTGTGACCTGCAGGAGAGATGATGGCGGCCTGGACCACGGTGGAACCAATGGAGGTGGTAAGAAAGCAGCAAGGTCAGGGTATATTCTGAAGGCAGAGCTGACAGGTTTGCCGCCAGCACAGGTGTGAGTGTGAGAGAAAGAGAGTAATTTAGGCCAACTAAAAGTGTGTAGCCTGAGAAACTGGACGAATGAAGGTACCACTTACCAAAATGGAGAAAGGACTGCAAGAAGAGCAGGTTTTAGGAGCATTACGAACTCAAGTTTAAACATGCAAAGTTTGAGACATCTCTTTGACGTCCAAGTGTAGCTATCAAGAAGGCAGGGGAAGGGCCAGGCACGGTGGCTCACGCCTGTAATCCCAGCACTTTGGGAGGCTGAGGCGGGCAGATCACCTGAGGTCAGGAGTCTGAGACCAGCCTGGCCAACATGGCGAAACCCCGTCTCTACTAAAAATACAAAAATTATCATGCCTATAATCCTAGAACTTTGGGAGGCTGAGGTGGGCGGATCACGAGGTCAGGAGTTCAAGACCAGCCTGGCCAACGCGGTGAAACCCCATCTCTACTAAAAATACAAAAATTAGCTGGGAATGGCAGTAGGTGCTTGTAATCCCAGCTACTTGGGAGGCTGAGGCAGGAGAAGCACTTGAACCCAGGAGGCGGAGGTTGCAGTGAGCAGAGATGATGCCGCTGCACTGCAGCCTGGGCGACAGAGCTAGACTCCATCTCAGAACAACAACGAAAATGAGCTGGGTGTGGTGGCATGAGCCTATAATCCCAGCTACTTGGGAGGCTGAGGCAGAAGAATCATGCAACGTGAGCCGAGATCGCACCACTGCACTGCAGCCTGGGTGACAGAGTGAGATTCTGTCTCAAAAATATATAAATAAACAAATAAATAAAAATAAAAAAAGAAGGCAGGGGAATACACCAGTGTGTGGGGTTCAAGGGGGAGGTCCAGACTATGAAAACGGATGAGATCACCAAATAAGTGAATATGGATGGAGGAGAGAAGCCGGGGCTGAGCCCAGGGATGGTCCACCCTTAGTGGTGCGGGACATAGAGGGAGCAACTACAGAAGGGAATGAGAAGAGGAGTGCCCGGGGCAACATTAGGAAACCCAGGAAAATGTGATATTCTGGAAACCAAAGAAGGTAGTACAAAAGGAGTAATTAACTGTGTAATATGTTGCTGGTAGGCAGGATGATTGTATAAGTTACTGTACAAACTAGGACAGTGAGAGTGAAAACGAACAATATTAATTATTCCAGGATGACACACATAAACCAACATTGTCCCAGGCAAATCAGAATGTAGGGTCACTCTATTGATACGCTAAGAGTTGACCATTGGATTTGGCAGCATGGAAGTAATACGTGACCCTAAAGGATCATTGGTATGAAGTCAAGAGAAATGGGAGGAGAGAGACTGGGGACAGCAAGTGTAGATAACTCTTTCAAGGAATGTTTCTGTAAAGAGATGGAGATAAACGAATAGTGGTCACTATATGGGTGATAATTGTACTGTTCTTTTAGCTTTTCTGTATGAATGTTTTTCATAATGTAAAGTTAGAAGAGTACAAATTTTAAAATGTTAAGAAGAAGAGAGAGGGGGTTTAATATGGAGAAACAACATATTTGTATGCCTATGGGCATAATCCAGAAATGAGATGATGTAAGATTTCCTGGAGCAGTGTCCTTTAGTAAATGAAAAAGATAAGGTCTAGGGCAGAAAAGTTGGCCTTAGTTACAAATATGGGCAGTTCAAACAACAGAGTATGTAGGCAAAAATGCAGGCAGGTGGTGGTATGCAGCTCGTAAACATTCTATTCTAATTGCTTCACATATTTCAGTACCGTGATAAACAAGGTTATCTATGGGAACAAGAATGAGGGAGATGCTGGAAGTGTAGAGAGAAAAGAGAAAGTATGAGTAGTCATGCAGGAGAATGGAAGAATGACTGAGCTGATAACATATGCGATTACCAGGAAGCATAAGGGCCTCACTGGAATTTTGAGTGAGAAGCCAGCATGATCTCTCTCTGGCCAGCCATAGTCAACTGTGCAGGTACATCCCCAGAGTTGGTAGGAATTTCAATTTAATCAAAGCTGTGTTTCCCCCAAGTGAGAGAGGAACAAGGAAGCTGAGGGTGAATGCAAAGAAGTGATTATAATGATTGATTTGGAATTTAAGCTGAGTGAGAATTGCAGTAAGAATATAAGGAAGTAAAGGACAGTGAAAAGATGGCCAAAGCAATGGCTTGGTGATTTCAGTGTATTGAGGACTGTTGGAGTTTAGCTACAAGGGCAGGTGAGCTATAGATACATCAATTCATGGAGGCAGTCAGCGAGTGAGAGCTTGAGATTGATACTAGAGAGGATTTAGTTATTAATAGTGACTCAGTTTAACATATAATTTAGGAGTAAATAGCTGAGATCAGATAGAGATTAAGATCACTGGAGGAAGGGGAGGTCAAGGCAGGCATGCCTTAGAGTTTACCACTTTTTAGGTTTGGAAGTGATATGGTTTGGCTTTGTCCCCACCCAGATGTCATCTTGAATTGTAATCCCATAAGCCCCACGTGTCATGGGAGGGACCTGGTGGGAAGTGATTGGATCATAGGGGGTTTCCCTCATGCTGTTCCCATGGTAGTGAATGAGTTCTGATGAGATCTGATGGTTTTATAAGCATCTGGCATTTACCCTGCTTCCACTCATTCTCTCTCCTATCACCTTGTGAAGAAGGTGCCTGCTTCTGTTTCACCTTCTGGCATGGTTGTGTTTCCTGAGGTCTCCCCAGCCATGTAGAACTGTGAGTCCATTAAACCTCTTTCCTTTATAAATGACCTAGTCTCGGGTGTTTCCTTATAGCAGTGTGAGAACAGACTAATACAGGAAGAAACTCATCTCTCCTGGTTCCTGCTCTTTGAGAAAAGAATACACTAAAAATACTACAACTGATGATAATTACTTTAAAACTTCTCTTCATTTCATTTTTATGATTATTATTGTTATTGAGACGGGGCCTCCCTCTGTCACCTAGGTTGGAGTGCAGTAGCGTGATCTGGGCTCAAACTGCAGCCTCAACATCTTGGGCTCAAGTGATCCTCCCTGCTCAGCTTCCCAAGTAGCTGGGATTACAGGCGTGCACCACCATGGCAGGCTAATTTTTAAAATTTTTTGTAGAGACGGAGTTTCGCCATGTTGCTCAGGCTGGTCTCAGACTCCTGGGCTCAAGTGATCCATCCACCTTGGCCTCCCAAAGTGCCGGGATTACAGGCATGAGCCACTGTGCCTAGCTTAGAATTTCTCTTCACTTTATTTTTGACTGAGCCTACAGTTAAGCAGGGAGAGACCTGTCAAGGAAGAGGGCACTGGACTTGCCAAGCACAGGCATCATAATTGGTTTGTGGCTCTAGAACCTCAAGACTGGAAGAAAAGCAGCTGAAGTCATACAGCAGACCCTGAGGGGAGAGAGCCAGTCAGGCATCAGGATTGACGGTCTTAGCTGTCAGGTGTAAAAGATGAAGTCCATAGAGGCCATTGTAAGGTACGATGGCAGGAAAGGCTAGAGATTTGAGCCTGAGTCAGTACTGAGGAGCTGCTGAAGATCTTCCAATGAAGGGGCAAGATAGGCTGGGACTTGCTTATCTCCCTTTACCAGGCATTGGCAGTACCATGGCCTGGAGAGGGGTCATGTGTCTAGAATGACCCACAGCAAGTCTCTGGTCCTCCTGGTGGTTGGCTGGATGGCCAGGGGTGCTGATTGCATCCGGATGGATGGATGTGAAAGAGGAATGCTGCAGCCCAGTAGTTTATGGCTGTGACAGGCCCCCGTCCAATGGCAGGGCCCATTGTTGGAGCTATTCATTCATTCATCCATTCATTACCTACACTAATCAATGAATGAATGCTAGGTATTGTTCTAGGTACCAGGCATGTCATGTTAAAGATAAGGCATGGTGATAAAACTTTACCTCCCATCTTGCCCAGGATGCATGCAGAGGTGAAAAATGGCAGAAATAGTGGGAGTACCAGCCTCTGCGTTTGTATGAGGGCTGGAATTCTTTTTGTGGGACAATTCTCCCTATGCATCTTGACAATAGTCTGTGACAGGTTTCTGTTTATCACTAGGTTGACTCATCCCATTTGGCAATTGATCAGACACTCCGAGAGAGAAAATTCTGCCCCCTCCAGCTTCACCCAAGGTCTCCAAAGTCAGGAACAATGCTTGAGCCCCTGGAATGAATGCAGCTACACTATTTTCCTGTAGGACAGAGTGCCCAGCTAGGACCATGGGGGCCCTCCATGGGAAATTCCAGGAGCACTCTGCATTCATGCAATGCCCACACTGGGGCAGTAGTGACGATTGTGACGTCATCTAGCCACGTGGGTGCAGGGTCTTCAGACTTGCCTGGTCAGCAGAGTTGGCTCACCCTTCTTGCTTCCCTGCGGAGAAACACAGAGGCCACGTTCAAGACCCCAGAGACGGCGAACAGGCAGATAGGTTTCTCCTTAGTCTATGACTTGGATGCTCTTCACTGAAGAAAAGAGAGAAGGAATAGGTTTAGGGGAAGATAATGGGCTCCTTTTGTGTTGTGTTGAGCCTAGGTGGCAGTAGGATATCTTGGCCAAGATGGTCCAGGTGCCATTGGATATGTAAGTCTGGAGCTCAGGATACAGGTTTAAGTTTGAGATGGAGATTCAGCAGCCCCCCAGTTAAATATATGTGTCTGGATGTCTGGAACTTGAACCTTCCTGTAACAGTCACATTTTCCAGCCTTTTCTTTTTAAAACCTGCCTGGGACTGTAAGCAATGATGGGGTGCAGAGCAGATAGTGGTCAGCAATGACTGCCCTTGTGCCCCTCCGCTAAAGGCAGAGGGTCTCTCACAGGACAGCATCTGCTGATTCTCTGTCATGTTGTCTCATTCCTGAGCAGAGGGGGAAAAAATGGCTGAAACCTTCCTTTCCAGGAATCCCATTTCTAGTGGTTCAGAAAGTAACATATCTGTATTAATTTCCTGTGGCTGCCCTAACAGATGATTCCCTCATAGTTCTGGTGGCCAGAAGTGCAAAGTCAGTATTCCTGGACTGAAATCAAGGTGTCGGCAGGGCCGGGCTCCCTCCAGACACTCTAGGGCATATCCGTCTCTCGCCTCTTCTGCCCCTGGCGACTGCTGGCATCTCTTGTCTCATGGCGGCATCTCTCCACTCTTGGCCTGTGGTCACATTGCCTTTTCGTCTGTGTGTGGTCAAATCTCACTCTGCCTCTCTCCTCTAAGGATTCGCAATGCTGTTAGGGCTCACCTAGAGGACCCAGGATCATATCCTCATCTCAAAATCTTTAATTTAGGAAATGTACATCCTACCAGAAAAACACAAGCAATAAACAGCTAAGAAGTAAAATATTTAGTAAATTACCATAAGATAAATACCATGGGAAGAAAGAAAGTATGGCAAGGTGACAGGAGCAAGTTGCATTATTAAATAGGGTGGTGAGGGTGGGCCTCACGGGAAGGGAGAGATTTGAATAGACTGGAAGGAGACGAGGAGTCAGCCAAATGCATGTCTGAGGAAGAACATTCCAGGCAGAGGAAACGCCTCTAGTAAAGGTCCTAAGGCAGCAAGGAGTGTCACTGGGGGACTGTGAACAGGAGAGTAGTAGATGAGACCAGAGAGGAAGTTGGGGCAGGGGAGATCATAGATGGCCTTATCGGCCATTGTAAGGACATCAGCCTTTACTATGATAGGAAGACATTGCCCATGTGGAAATACTGATCTTTGATAGAAGAATGGAATTCTGCCAGAGGGGAAAAACAGACACGGTGGTTTTGTAGATTTGGTGAGAGGCAGATCTCTGATCTCACTCACCAGATATTTATTCAGCACCTTTTATGCTAGGCACAATTGTAAGTACTGGGAGGCATGACAGTGAACAGAATGGGCAGCCCCCTGTTCACATAGAGCTTACACTTCCCAGATGCTAACAGACAAGTACACGTGGAGAGAGGGGGCAATGCACAGAATAGTGATAAACGCTTATGGAGAAAATGGGGAGATGGCATGTTAAGGGAATGCCTGCAGAAAAAGGCTTGTATTTAAGGACTGGACAGAAGGCCAGTACGCTGTGACAGGGTGAGGAAGGACGAGGATCTGGGGTGAGGTGAGACACAGGTGAGCATTGGGCCCTTTCACCTGTAGTTCGGCTTTCTTTGGAGACGGTGGGGAAGGTTCTAATGAAGAACCTTCATGATATGGTTGATGATTTATGGGTATCATGCTGGCCTCCTTGGGAGAATGGACTCTGAGAAAAGGACGAGCAGAAGCTGCTCATTGACCATCGTAATGGTCAGAAATGATTATTTGGACTGGGGCCATAGCGGTGGAGAGGGGTAAGTGGGTGAATTTAGAATATGTTTAGTGATTGTACTAACAGGACTTGCTGATGAATTGGATGAGAGGCAGCCAAAAAAAAGAGATGAGTCAAGAATGACTCCAAGGGATGCCGTCCAACTGGCAAGAGAGAGGTTTGTTTGTACAATAGGTGTTCCTCTATGTGAGGGTCTGGGAATATGGGACTAAAGAAGAAAAAAAGAATGACTCCTGCGTTTTGGCTTGATCAGCTACATGAGCTTGGCCCCTGCCTTCCTCACCATGAAAGCCAGAGTCCCTGCTCCTGCACTGTGACCCTGCGTATCACTGGCATTCTCACCACTGCTTTGAATCCCATCACACTCCTGTCCTTCCATCAAACCTGCAACAGCAGGGCCCACCACTTTTCCTGCTTCTAATTCTGGGCTGCTTGGCACCACTGCCTTGGCGACACACAGACAGCCTTGGCACTACTGTGGCTTCATGCTGTCCAGCCTCTGTGCACAGCTCAGCAGTCCTTATCCCTGTCCCAGCGGAGCAGGAATTGGCCTGGATTGGCCCTGGAAGATCCACATGGTGGAGGCTGTCACCCCAAGCTGCTCCTGTCTCTTGCAGCCCACACGCATTTACTGAGCACCTGCTGCATGCTTGGCTGTGAGCCAGGGGTGCCACAAAGTGAACTGGGTGATAATATTGGCATGTTCTAAGTGCCAAGAGGTCAATGTGACTTACCATGGTGACTGTCCCAAATCTTTCCTGTTCATAAGTCTCTACAGTCTACACCCTCACATCACAACCCCAGATCTTCCCAGGGAAAAGAGTCAATCTGGTGAGCATTCTCGCAGATTCTCCCTACCTCTGAGCTCACCTATCAGGTTAGCCATCTTCACATCCTCCTCCGTTTCCAGGGAAAAGGTACCCTGTCTTCTGTGTTCCTCCCGTCATACTCTGGATCTGTCCCCTTCCCCCTCCTCCTGGGGCTTCATTCCACTGTTACCCTCCTCTGTCACCTACCCCCTCCCTCTCTCTGCTTGTCTCCTTTCCATCTGAACACAAACATGCTCAGTTCCTCCCCATCCCACTTCATCTCGAGCATCCATTCCACTTCTGTCCTCTCCTTCACTACCAAGTCTCTTTAGAAACTGTCTGACCTCTGTGTTGAACACTCTCCCTTCTCTCCCTCCTCAAGCCCTGCCGTTGATTCTGTCCTCTCCAGTACCCAATCGTGTGTTCCCTAAGGAGCCAGTGACTTTCATGTATTACCAGAAGCAATGCAGTTAATACGAACATGGATATAAATAGTGCCCATCCTGAGGTCATTTTGAGATTAAATACGATAATGCAGAGAGCACTTAGAACAGTGCCAGGAACTCAGTAAGCGCTCAACTCATTGCTATTATTACTGTTGTTATTATTGTGACGTTGATCACATGTTTCATAACTGCCTCACTGCTTGGCTGCCTCACCCATTATCCACCAAGGCAGGGACTCTGAGTTCTTTTTCTTTTGAAACAGAGTTTCACTCTGTCGCCCAGGCTGGAGTGGCGCAGTCTCAGCTCACTGCAACCTCCACCTCCTGGGTTCAAGTGATTCTCCTGCCTCAGCCTCCCAAGTAGTTGGGATTGCAGATGCCTGCCACCACGCCCAGCTAATTTTTGTATTTTTAGGAAAGATGGGGTTGCACCATGTTGGCCAGGCTGGTCTTAAACTCCCGACCTCAGGTGATCCCCCCCCGCGTCAGCCTCCCAAAGTGCTGGGATTACAGGCATGAGCCATCACGCCCGGCCTCTGTGTTCTTTACATTCCCAGTGACTAGCACAGAGCCTGAGATGAGCTGGGGCTTAGCACATATTGGAGACATGGATGGTAGATGTTGGTCACCAACAGGACCGTGCCTGTGGGCTTTGGGTTATGTGGCCTCTGCAGACAATCTGGCCATCATCCAGGATCTCCCTGAGCAAGGAGCGCCTGTCATGGCAGCTTCCCTCTCCCACGTCCCCCACTTCCCTCCCTCCTTCCTCTACATGAGGCACAGGCTGTCAGCAGAGTCAGTGGGGAGCCTGTCAGCAGGAGCCAAGGCACTGCCCCCTTGAGGGCCTCTGGCTCAGCCTCTCCTCTCCTCCTTCAGCACAGGCCTCCCTGCCTGTCACACATGTCATGCATGTGGCTCCAGCCTGTCTGGACACAGATGTGGCCGCAGTTCCTAGGCAGGCGGGGGTAGGGGGGGCAGTAGCTGGCAGTATTTCAGACCTGGGGGGTGGGGGTATCTGTGAACAGTGGAAACATCACGGGAAGCCTGGTGCTTTGGAACAGGTAGATCAAAATGTCCATGAGGGTCCACACAGTGGCGGTCCCAGACCTCCACAGGTGAGCAGGAATTGGCCTGGATTGGCCCTGGAGGATCAACAAGGTAGAGACTGTCACCCCAGGCTGCTCCTGTCTCTTGCAGCTCACAGGCATTTGCTGAGCACCTGCTATGTGCTTGGCTGTGAGCTGCGGGGTGCTACACAGGCTGCTGGGGAACTGGGCAATAACATTAGCATGTGCTAAGTGCTAAGAGGTCAGTGTGCATAAAGAACACTGATGACCCAGAGGAGGGCTTGGTCAGCCCTGTGTGGCTCAGGGAAGACCTCAGAGAGGTAGAGATGCTGCAGTCCCGTCTTGAGCAATGCACAGAAGTTGAACACATGAATGATAAGGAGATGAGACCCCCAGGCAGAGGGAACAGTGGTATAGAGGCCTGGAGGTGTTAAAGAGCCTGGCAGACTCTGGAAATGATACGTAGTTGTATGGGGCTAGAGCATGCGGAAAGGGAGGAGAAGAGAGGGGTATCTGGGGCTGGAGAGGTAGACAGGAGCCTTGTAAATCAGACTCAGGAGCTTAACCTTTACCTTCTAGGTTGCAGTTGCAGTTGGCAGTATCCCATATCAAACTAATTCAAGTAAAAAGAAAACTAGTTTACATAACTGTGAAGTTCAGGACCTGAACTATCTTTAGGCCCACCTGAATCTAGGACTCAAACAGCGTCTTTCTCCCTGCAGCCATAGAAGATGGTTTCAGCAGTTCTAAGCTTGAAGTTGCACAGTTTTTTTTTTCTTAAAGGGCCAGATAGTAGATATTTTCGGCTTTGTGGGCCATATAGTCTCTGTCACAAGTCTCTGCTGTTGTGGGACAAAAGCAGCCATACCTTGTTTAAATGAAGAGGTGTGGCTGTATTCCAATAAAACTTTGTTTATAGAAACAGGCAGCTGGTCTATCGGCTGTAGTTTGCCTGACCCTGGTCTAGGCTTGCATGGTTTGTATCGCTCACTAACTTAGAGAAAAAGAGACTCCCACAGCCCCCAGCATCCAAATACGAAATCTCAGAGAAGACCATGATGCATACCACTTAGGTCAAGTGCCCATTCTTTTTTTTTTTCTTTGAGACAGGCTCTCACTCTGTTGCCCAGGCTGGAATGGCATGATCATGGCTCACAGCAGCCTTGACCCTTCCAGGCTTAAGCAATCCTCCTGCCTCAGCCCCCCCGGGTAACTGGGACTATACGCGTGCACTACCATGCCTGGACAATTTTTTCAATTTTTTTTTCATAGCGACAGGGTCTCACTGTGTTGCCTAGGCTGGTCCCAAACTTCTAGGCTCAAACAGTCCTCCCACCTCAACCTCCTAAAGTGCTGGGATTACAGGCATGAGCCACCATGCCTGGCCAGGTGCCCATTCTTGAGCCACTTAGGGTGTCCTGATTGGTCACCCTGGACATGTGCCCATCCCAGTAGCAGTGGTGGGGTCAGCCTAACCAGGAGCATAAGGAATGAAAAGTGGGGTGCTATTGTAGAAGATGGGAAGAGCTGCAGATATCCACTGCAGCATGCCAACAAGAAAGAGCATGAAGTGAGTGCCTGAAAATGCCAGTGATGATCCAGCTTGAAATTGGTCCTGACACAGCCTCAGGCACCAAGCCAGCCCTGCAGTGCTGATGCACGCCCTGCTTGGCCTTTTCCGTCCGTGCGGTATTTGCATCTCAGCTGCTTTATTTACACCCAGTCAGAATGCACTTGCCCACTCATTCTTCCTCACACAGTGCTCCACCTGCCTGGGTGGAACTAGAGGGCAGAGTCATGGGGGTGCGGGGTGGGGAGGGTGCCAGGCTGAAGCTCCTCTGCCCTTGGTGGGAGCTGCTTCACCCCTCTAGCCTCAGCATTCTCTCTCCTTATCTTGAAGGGACAGTTACTTATGGTTCTCTTCTCTTCTGTGCCTTTATCTACAGCTACCCTTCTCAGCATTCTCCACCAGGCTTACATTTACTTGTCTTTCAAGGCTTAGCTCAGCTTTGCCATTATCTCCTTTGAGAAGTCTTTCCTGTACCCTCAGGTTGGTCAGTGACCTTTGTACCAAAATACAGGACGCTATTCCAAAATACAGAATGTGGACATATATTTTCTTATGATTATTTCTCTACCTGTCTCTACCACTAGCTTCTTGAGGGAAGGACCACGGCTAAACTTACTTTAGGTTCCGGGCGCACTCAGCACAGGACCTAGCACTGAGTGGGCAAGCACTTGCCGGATGGAGCTGTGTTTTCCAGCTCCATCTAGTCCCAGGTAAGGTGTGGAAGCAAGAGCTTCCTGAACAGGCTTGGAATGGTACTTGTTGGTTGGCACCTGATGTTTGTCTCTTTACCTCTGAGCTGCCCCTCTCAGGACATATGCCCACCTACCTGGTCTACAAACTTACCATCCTTTCTCCTTTGACTCCTGCTCTCCCATAAGACCCATGTCCCATGGGATTCATTCAAGTGGTCAGCAAGAGAAATGCAGCAAGACATATATTTGACAAGGCATTTAGAAAGCGTTCGCATGGCTGGCTTAGACATACACTGGGCTCTTCCTGTGCATGGCCCTTTATGGTGGGGCTGCAGCAGCTAGATCCAAGCAAGACCACGTAGACTCTAGAACACCTACCTCCCTCTGTTATGTCTGTCCCACGACTACTCAGAGAAGGTTCTAGGAAGGTGGATCTGTGGGATTTGGCTTCATCCTATTGGATGACAGTTTCGCCTTGTAGGAGCCAAGGCCTATGGCTGAATCTAACAGACTGATGTGCTGTGGTCCCTGGTGTAAGAACTCATTGTTGGGTTCTCCCTTCCCTTTGTTTCATGGGCTACTCACACTTGTCACACTCATTGGGAGAAGTGGCTAAAAGGATGACCACCCACCCAAACAGGCACAGATGCCAAGCTGAAGCCATCTGTCGCCCTAATCCAGCAAACCCATATCTGGAAGCACCTCTTTCAGTTGGGTTGGTAGGAACTAAGAAGAAGACACCATCCTGGATCTGCTGGTGCCCACACTCAGCTACTCCCTTGCCTCACTCCTTAACAAGACCAGTCAGCTTTCTTGCCAGTCTGTGGATACAGGCTTAATATTCCAAGCCTTAGAGCATGGTTTAGGTCAATGAGCCAGTGTTGAGGACATTCACCTTATATGCTGCACCTTCGCCACATTTGTGAGCATTAAATAAGCTGGAAGATCCCTTAGGAGGGCCCCAGGTTGCCCTTCCTGGCTGGTTAGCCTGGTGCTTATGCCAATCATAGTCCTCTCTCAGTCTGCAGGTCTGTGAGCGGGGCAGCCTCCTGGCTCCTGGAGTTCCACCTATGCTGTGAGAGGCACAGGGGTCAGATATACACTCAGCATGTACTCTCCTAGGGCCCCAGACCCCCAAACTACTAGCCTCTTGGATCTAAGGAGAAAGGATAGGCAAGTTCCAGTGCAACTTCTGTCTCCTCCTTCCCCCGGGTCCTTCTCACGCACTCACACACACCCTGCTGAAACCTGATCCTGAGGCCGCCTCGCGTGCTGTGGTGGTGGCGGGGCTGGCGGGCTGGGGCCTGTCTATTGGAGCCTGCCCCACCCTGCCCTGCTACCCCCTAGGCCAGGGCAAGCAGGTCAGGCGTCCCATGCCCCCGCTAGTCTGACCAGTCATTCCACACCTTCAGGGCCACCTCCACCCTGGCCAGGCCCCCAAACTGGCACACTGGTCTGGATGGAAGCCCCTGAATTCTGTTCCAGGCATAGCATGAGGCTAGGCCACCTGCAGAATTTAACACAAACACAAACACACGCACACCATCTCTACCATCACCCCACCCTCATGTTTCCTGTTGTTTATGGGTCCCAGCCCAGTTTTCAAGGCCTCTGCATGCGCCAAGCCACCTCACAGGGGCTGAACAAAGTACGGTAGGACACTGGAGGAGGAGTGCAAGTCTGCCTGGGGGAGTCAGGGGAGACTGTCCAGGGGAAGTAGCCTTTCAACTTAATACCAGTGAAACAGAGCAGAGGATACCAGAGACTGAGAAGGGAGAAATAGGGAAAGACTGGTTAAATTCTACAAAATCACAGCTAAATAGGAGGAATATATTCTAGTGTTCCATGGCACTCTAGGATGACTATAGTTCACAATAGTATATAGTTTAAAATAGCTAGACAGAAGATATCAAATGTTCTCAACACAAAGAAATAATAAATACTGACTGGGCACGGTGGCTCACGCCTGTCATCCCAGTGCTTTGGGAGGCGGAGGCGGGCGGATCACCTGAGGTCCGGAGTTCGAGACCAGCCTGACCAACATGGTGAAACCTCGTTTGTACTAAAAATACAAAAAATTAGCCAGGCGTGGTGGCAGACGCCTGTAATCCCAGCTACTCAGGAAGCCAAGGCAGGGAGAATCACTTGAACCCAGGAGGTGGCTGAGACCACACCACTGTACTCCAGCCTGGGGAACAGAGCAAGACTCCATCTCAAATTAAAACAAACAAAAAGAAGTGATGAAGAGTTTCAGAATGTGGCTGTGGGAACTGAGTGGCTGACATGGAATGAAGATGAGAGGGTCACTGGAGTCAAGTAAGTCATCTTCAAGGCCAGAGTTATAGGACATTGAAGCTTCTGAAAATAATTGAACAAGAATTGGGTTTGCATAGAATGTAAGGCAGATGCTGAAATCTTGAATGGATGTGGCAGACTGGTAGACTATTGGTTGAAACTTGGTGAGGGTAGATAATAAGGTGATAGTGACGTAGTGATGGAGGTGATGACGATGTTGGGGGAAAGTTATGGTGCTGGCTGTGATTGTTAGAAATTCCAGCATCCAGGCCAGGCACGGTGGCTCACACCTGGAATCCCAGCAATTTGGGAGGCCGAGGCGGGTGGATCACGAGGTCAGGAGTTCGAGACCAGCCTGACCAGTATGGTGAAACCCCGTCTCTACTAAAAATACAAAAATTAGCCAGGCATGGTGGCGTGCACCTGTAATCCCAGCTACTCAGGAGACTGAGGCAGGAGAATTGCTTGAACCCAGGAGGCAGAGGTTGCAGTAAGCTGAGATCGTGCCACTGAACTCCAGCCTGGGAGACAGTGCAAGACTCCGTCTCAAAAAAAAAAAAAAAAAAAGAAAAGAAAAGAAATTTTAGCATCCACCACTGTTCTTTCTGGGCATTCTAGGGTAATAAGAATGTAGGGTGTACCAAGTCCTTGTTCCCATCTTGAAACCTGATCCCCCCCATCACCATGAAAGCATGCCTGTGGTTAAGCAAAGGAGGAGAAAAAAGAGGCTAGAGCACAGCACAGGACGTGTTGAGGGGAACGCTAGATAATCTCCTTGAATCCATGGGGCTGCAACCAATGATACCAGGAAGAAAGCAAGCGTGCAAATCTTCTAAGAAAAGCCACAGGATAGTCTTAGAACAGGTAAAAAGAGTCCTTTGTTAGTCACATAGAACTAGATAAAATTGGATCTAGTCTTTATACCAACCAGAATAGATCAAAGATTTAAATGTAAAACATGAAAACACACAAATACTAAAAAAGAGTATGGATTAATTTCTCTATAACCTGGAGATGAGGAAAACTTTCCTATGACTCAAAATCCAGAAGCAATAGGGGGAAAGATTGATAAAGTTGACTTAAAAAAAAAAAAAAAAAACTGTTGTGTGGGAGGCCGAGGGTGACCATAGCAGCTTCTTCTGTCACCCGCTCTGAGAAAAAGTAAAAATCTTTTGCAAAAATGAGGGGAGAATAAAGCAAGAAAAGAAAACACCATAACCCAAGTAAATAAATAAAAAAAAGAGAGGAAATATTTGTAACTGTATCTCAGAGAGTTTATATGTTAAATATAGAAAGAACTTTAAAAAAAGAAAAAAAAAATACCTAAAAAAATGGGCAAGAGATATGAATAAAGTTGGCGGAGAAAGAACTGCAAATGGCCCTTCCATATATGAAATAATGCTAAATCCCACTCAAAAGAAATGCAAATTAAGATGACAGTGAAATACTGTTTTTTTCCTATCAGACTAACCAAATCGAAGTCTTTGGCAGTGTGTTCTTGGCGATGTTGCAGGGGTTGTGGGTCAGTGGCACTTTCGTACACCACTGGTGGGGATTGCACAATCCCTGTGGAGGGGGAATTTGGCAGTATGGAGCAAAATTAAAGATAAACACTTTGCTTTTGATCCAGCAAACCCACTTTTAGCAATCTATTTCAAAGATACATTGGCAAATAGAAAGATATATGCATTAAATGATGGATTGTAACCACTACTAGTAGAACCTACTTTACAAAACGCTGGAACCAACCCAGGAGATTGATTAAATAAAATAAGGGACATCATCAGCTGGGTACGATGGCTCAGCTTGTAACCCCAGCACTTTGGGAGGCCAAGGTGGGCAGATCATGAGGTCAGGAGTTTGAGACCAGCCTGTCCAATATGGTGAAACCCCATTTCTACTATAAAATTTTAAAATTAGCCAGGTGTGATGGCTCATGCCTGTAGTCCCAGCTACTTGGGAGGCTGAGACAGGAGAATCACTTGAACCCGAGAGGCACAGATTGCAGTGAGCCAAGATCGTGCCACTACACTCCAGCCTGGGTGACAGAGTGAGACTCCGTCTCAAAAAAATAAATTAAATTAAATTTAAAAAATAAGGTACATCATCAATCATGGAGTATTATGGAGTATGTAATTATAATGGAGGGATCACCAGGAAATATTGTTTAGTAAGAAAAGAAAAATAGACAAGACAGTATGTATACTGTGTTACCTTTAGTGAATAAAGAAGGGAATAGGAATACACACACACACACACACACATACACATCATTTATTTACTTATATCAAAAAACAAGAATACAATAAAACTAAAAAATGAATACTGTATGGGACTAGATGTAACAGGTAGACACAGAAATGAAAGCTAGACTTCTTTGAATATATTTTGTTTGTGAATTTAATTGTGTAACTGTGCAACACTTCGCATAATCATTAAACAAAATAAATTCAGATGAGGGAAAAGCTTTCCCTTAAAAGCAGAATGAAACAAATGAACCTAGCTATGTAGCATGTCATGGATGAATTAAACTCAGCAGAATTATTTCAACAGGGAAATGCTAAGTAATTTGTCTGTTCTTCTAGTGGGGTATGCCCTAAGGCAAAAAGAACTACAAAGAAACCTTAAATCGTTTTTAGTAATGATAGTGTTAGTAGTATACTGGTATTGTTTCCTGAAACCATTATATACATTTTCTATATGTATATGTTAGGATCAAGCAAAAAAGTAATCGCGTTAATGTCACCAGAAACAAGGACGTCATCTTAAAAGAGTTACAGATATAAAGTCAAATACAGTAGGTAAACAAGTGAATTTTTTGCTGTGTGAATCATATATCAATAAAGCTGTTTTGAAAAGAAAAAGAACATAAATACAAATCTTATAATCCTGATTTTGAATTGGGAATACTAGTTACAAATGAATGATGTATTCTTTTCCTTAAAAAATTATTTTCCACCCAGGGCAATATAGTGAGACTCCATCTCTACAAAAAATAAAAAATTAGCCAGGTGTGGTGGGACATGCCTATAGTCCTAGCTACTTAGGAGGCTGAGGTGGAGAGGAACACCAGAGCCCAAGAGTTTGAGGTTGTGCTAAACAAAGATCACACCACTGTACTCTAGCCTGAGCAGTGGAGCGAGAGTCTGTCTCAAAAAATATACATGATAGTTAAAATTGTAGGTGTGGTAATGTTTTCAGAAAGGTTGTTTAGGTAGGGTTATATTTTAAGGCATACTTATCTTTTAGAAAATAATGCTGAAATATTTTATAGATGAAATGTCATAATTTCTGGGAATTTTCAGAATAGTATAGAAAGAAAGTGGATGGGGTATAAAAAAAAAAAAATTGACCATGATTGAAAATTGCTGAATCTGGGTGATGGGGGTGGGGAGTTGACTATACTGCTTTTTTTACTTTTTTATATGTGAAATTTTCTATAATGAAAAGTTTAAAAATATATGCACTGGAGGAAGAAAACGAGTTCCCTTTGCAAAGAGATGCACCCCACTAACAGAAGTATTAGAGGAGAGCTGGCTGAGTCGCTCAAAGGATAAAAAAGAGCAGTTGCAGGAAGAGCATCCAAAGCCAAAGGACTGATAGAGAGGTGAAGTGGAAAGTGTTTGAGGCTGAGCATAGTGGCTGTCGCTAATAATCCCAGTACTTTGGGAGGCTGAGGCAAGAGGACCACTTAAGCCCAGGAGTTCAAGACCAGCCTGGGCAACATAGTGACACCTCATTTCTACTAAAAATAAAAATAAAACGAGAACTTAGCTGAGTATAGGGGTGCATGTCTGTAGTCCCAGCTACTCGGCAGGCTGAGGTGGGAGGGTCACTTGAGCCCAGGAGTTTAAGGTTAGAGTGAGCCGTGTTCACACCACTGCACTCTAGCCTGGGTGACACATAAATATGGGACAGATGAACATGCTTAACAATATCTGAATAGAACTGGGAAAATATGGAATATAGGGTACTCTACAGGACAACCTGTATACCTATAACTAGGAAATATGTGTATGTCCTGGTTTTGTCTGGCCTGGAAATAATGACTAACCCATAACAACATGAGCTTCCCTAGCCACTCTGATGGTGATCTGTAAATACCATTACCAATTAAAAGGAACCAGGTTTCTTGGAAAAATGACTGATTCCAAGTAGGGCCAAGAAATATACAAGATCAGCCTGAAACATCTTTTCATACAAGAAAGCCAGGACATTATCAAAGATTAGTAGGGTATGTCCAGAAGATTCAGGAGCCAAACTGAAAAGACGCCACTGGCCAAAGATAGGATAATCTGAGCACCAAAAAGAATAATGATTAGTTGGGCGCGGTGGCTCATGCCTGTAATCCCAGCACTTTGGGAGGCCGAGGCAGGCCGATCACCAGAGGTCAGGAGTTCAACACCAGCCTGACCAACATGATGAAACCCGTATCTACTAAAAATACAAAATTAGCCAGGCGTGGTGGCACATGCCTGTAATCCCAGCTACTCGGGAGCCTGAGGCAGGAGAATCGGTTGAACCCAGGAGGCAGAGGTTGCAGTGAGCCAAGATCGCGCCATTGCACCTCCAGCCTGGACAACAAGAGCGAAACTCCATCTCAGAAAAATAAATGAATAAATAAGAATAATGGTTATAAAAATTACAGTAGATTGACATATATCAAATACATTAAAATGTCTGAATTTCCTAATGGTGAAAACATAAAAAAGCCTCATTAATCATCTTTGGAGGGTGCTAAGGAATCAGCCCATTATTCTGCAGATGGGCAAATAGGGGGAAAAATAAGCATTTTATCTCATCTTTCCTGTAGGACTGCTACCAAAGAATTACTGAAGGAAGGTTTATAGAAGTACTGTAGCCTAAAGGATAGATCTAGGCTGTGATCCTCAGCGGCTGCTACAAGCATTCTGTGCAGAGCTGCTGAGAACTTTATCAGTTCTAGCCAAGAACACTTGAACCTAATGTTTTGTTTTTTTGTTTTTTGTTTTTGTTTTTTAATTTGAGATGGAGTCTTGCTCTGTCACCCAGGCTGGAGTGCGTGTGTGATCTCGGCTCACTGCAACCTCTACCTCCTGGGTTCAAGTGATTCTCCTGCCTCAGCCTCCCAAGTAGCTGGGACTACAGGTGCCCCCACCATGCCCAGCTAATTTTTGTATTTTAGTAGAGATGGGGTTTCACCATGTTAGCCAGGCTGGTCTCAAACTCCTGATCTCAGGTGACCCGCCCGCCTTGGCCTCCCAAAATGCTGGGATTGTAGGCGCAAGCCGCCACCTCGCCCAGCTTGAACCCAGTCTTGACCAATAATTTTTTTTTTTGAGGCAGGATCTCACTCTGTCACCCAGGCTAGAGTGCAGTGGTGTGATCTTGCCTCACTGCAGGCTCAACCTCCTGAGCTCAAGCGATCCTCCTACCTCAGCCTCCCAGATAGCTGGTACTACTGGCACGTACCACAGCACCCAACAAATTTTTTAGTTTCTTGTAGAGACAGGGTTTTGCCATGTCACCCAGGCTGGTCTCAAACTCTGGAGCTCAAGCCATCCACCCACCCCTACCTCCCAAAGTGCTGGGATTATAGGCATGAGCTACCATGCCTGGCCATGATCAATCTTAATATCACAGCGTAGCTTGCATGCATATGTACCTTCTTAGGGCATCATGGAAGACTGTCTATTCCTGATCTAACCACCAGTATACAGAGTTTAGGGGGCAGATGAACATGCCGAACAATATCTGAGTGCAGTTGGGAATATGGGGCACTCCACAGGACAAATAACCCATTTTCTTTAGCACAAATTGTTAAGGGGGAAAAAAGGGAGAAAATCTATGGATTTAAAAGAACTGTAGAGTGTTTGTTAATCAACAAACATTAATGAGACAATAAAATCTGAAAACTGACTGGACATTTGTTGCTATTAAGAATTTATAGGTTGGGGAGCTGTGGCTCATGTCTATAACCCTAACACTTTGGGAGGCTGGGGCAGGATGATTGCATGAGCCCAGGAGTGTGAAGCTGCAGTGAGCTGTGACTGCACCACTGCACTCCAGCCTAAGCAACAGAGCAATACCCTGTCTCAAAAAAAAAAAAAAAAAAAAAAAGAAAAAAATTACAGTTAAAATTTTAGGTGTGATAATATTATGGATGAAATGGCATAATTTCTGAGAATTTTCAAAATAGTACAGAAAGAAAGTAGATATGGTATAAAAGAAACAAAATTGACCGTGATTGAAAATTGCTGAGTCTGGATGATGGGGGGTAGGGAGGTTGGCTGTACTGTTTTTTCTGCTTTTGTGTGTGTGAAATTTTCCATAATGAAAAGTTAAAAAATATATACACTGGAGGAAAAAATGAGTTCCTTGTGCAAAGTGGTGCACCCAACTAGCAGAAAGAAATGTTAGAGGAGAGCTGGCTGAATCGTTCAAGGGATAAAAAGAGCATCCAAAACACAAAGGCCTAATAAAAGAAAGAGGCGAAGTGGAAGGTGTTTGTGGCCCAGCGTCGTGGCTCACACTTGTAATCCCAACACTTTGGGAGACTGAGGCAGGAGGATCACTTGAGCCCAGGAGTTCAAGACCAGCCCGACAACATAGCAAGACCTCTTCTCTATTAAAAATAACTTTTTAAAAAATTAACCAGATGTGGTGCGGCATGCCCGTGATCCCAGCTACTCGGGAGACTGAGACTGGAAGATTACTTGAGCCCAGGAGGCCAGGGCTGCAGTAAGCTGTGACTGTACCACTGGACTGCAGCCTGGATGATGGAGTGAGACACTGTCTTAAAAAAAAAAGCCATGTGAAAACAGATCATAAAAGCAAGAAATTAATAGGTTACACATTAGAGCCAAAGATTTTTAAGAAACCCTTATCAGGCCCATTTAATACTTTTTGCCAGGATCTGTCCTGTGAACTTTTTTGGACCATTAATAATATGGCAGCTGGCCAGGTGCAGTGACTCACGCCTGTAATCCCAGCACTTCGGGAGGCTGAGGTGGGTGGATCACTTGAGGTCAGGAGTTTGAGACCAGCCTGACCAAAATGGTGAAACCTTGTCTCTACTGAAAATACAAGAATTAGCCGGGCATGGTGGTGCACACCTGTAATCTCAGGTACTCAGGAGGCAGAGGCAGTACCTGGGCAGTACCTGAATTGCTTGAACCCAGGAGGCAGAGGTTGCAGTGAACCAAGATCACATCATTGCACTCCAGCCTGGGCAACAAGAGTGAAACTCCATCTCAAAATAATAATAATAATATGGCAGCTGCTGCTTTTTTTGGCCATATTCTTTTGTCCATTCTTTTACATTTTGCTTTTTTGGGTTGATTCATGTTGTATTATCATCAGTCTATAAGTTTTGTTTTTTGACCCAGTCTGTATAGGAGAAAGTCAATCTACAAAGCAGTCTACAAAGTAATATGGGAAAAGGAAAATCAGTTTGGATGTATACCATAAGGTTAATTGTGTTGTACAATTGTGGGTATTTTTATTTTGCATAAAAGAGTGCTTGTCTATATTTTTTCCAAAATTAACACGTTACAGGCTGCACAAAAAATGAGATGTTTTTAAAAGTAAAACTTACTGAACTTTCCAGTCATCTGAATAAAAAGGAAGGAGAGAGAGGAGAAGGAAAAAATATGTTGAGATCATTTGCCTATCTTAGGAACACTTTATTAGCATATGACGTCTAGTACGTATTGGAAAGCAGATAAAATCCTGTCCAAGCTTGACTCTGAGAGAAACTTTACAGGAATTATATAAGCTTGGTCCTGACACAGAAGAAGAGGGTCTTGGTGCAGACTTACCTAGGGACCACGTTTGTTTTGATACTGCACATAGACCATGACCAGGATCCTCAGAGCCTCTGGCAAAACATCAAATATATTAATTTACTTAGATTGTCTATACTTGGCACAAGAAATATGCATTATGTTTTGACATGGGGTGGTAGCGGGAGTGCACTGACTCAGTTGCTGGGACCCGGCTCAGAACTCCCAACTGTTGACATCTTCCTAGCAAGAGTGATGGGGGGAGGGAGCAGGATTCAGAGTTTTCTACCTCTTTCAAGTTCACGTCAAAATCTCTAATAATACCATACCTCTGAGTGATAACTGATGCTGTTCCTCCTGGGAGTGCTGTTTATAATGTTAGTGATGACAGGGATGAGAAATCCATGCTGTGTTTGCTTTTGGGCTTGGAGGGCCACCCTGGCAGCCTCCAATTATTCAGTGGCTGATTCAGGGTTGAGTTAGAAATAAAGAGACAGAGCCACAGAGGCCCAGGCCTTTACATATTCATTTAAGGTCAGGAAGGTCCTGAGCAGGCCCCATGGCAAAATTCTCAGCATACAGTGAGTGTTCAGGGACTGGCCATCTTTGGGGCTGCCAGTTCCCCTGAAAAGGGCCTCAAAGCCAGGGTGCTGGCGTCCATGTGAAGTTGTGTTCTCCAGTCATCTCTGAAGAGCTCAATTCCTGCTGTACCTTTTCCCTCTGTGCCTCACTTCCCTTAGCCTCCCTTCAGACTTCTTCTCCTCCTCCCCAAGCCTGTCCCCCTCCCTGCCCATTCCAAGAAGAGTAAGACTTGCCTTTTCTTCCCCCCCAACTCAGCATCACTTTACCCTCCTTCTCTCGCCTTTCCCCCCTCATCTCCCCCTCCAGGCCCAAATCAACTCTTCCCCTGAAGCTCTGGGTCCCTCCTCACTACCACCCAAACTTAGCCTCCTCTCTTTTCTTCTCTCCACCAGCAAATGCACTCAAATTCCTACTGGTCTGAAACCTCTCCCCTCAGCCCTGCCTCCTAGGACTGTGCTTTTTCTTTCTCTTTTCTATGCAACTTCTGTCTCCTGTGGCTTTTAACCTGCTTTGCCCTCTCACCATGAATTCTCCTTCTTCCTCACTGTGGGTGGTCTGTCTCCCAGAATTCTCTCCAAAATCTGTCTCCATGCACGGGCTATATTTTTGGATGTATTTCTGCCAAGCTGGACAGTGTCTCATCTCCATGTTCCCAGATTACGGAACAGTGTGGGCAGCAGTGACTATTTGATGGATGCCTGCACAACCTTCCAGAGAGCTTCCAGCTCTGAGAAATTGATCCTTGCTGAGCAAATCTTGACTCTCCACTCTTACAAATAAAGACTGACCAGGCCTACTCCCTCAGACTCAGGGTCCACTGAACAAGATCTGTCAAACCCGGTCTGGGTGAGGGGGATGTGCCGGAATGCGGAGGGGGCTTCCATCAGATCCGTAGTCAAGACCAGCGCACAGAAGCGCTACTGGTACTCCAGCCTGTTGCGTTTTTGTGATCCTCAACAGTCCTGTTATATTCCAGGTTCTCCAAGCCAGCACCCATGTTCCTGGATGACTCCTTTCGCAAGTGGGCTAGAATCCGGGGAGTTTGTGCCGCCTTTTGGGATCAAAGGTCAAGGTATGTTGGGAACCCTGACCTACATTAACATCTCATCCCCCCAACTGTCACCCTATGCTTCAGGACAAGGCTGCATCCTCGGAAGTCTCCATGCTGAGAATCTGCCCTTCTCTACTGTCAACAGATCTTCTCTACCTTTTTCCCTTCCTTTTTTTCACTTTTTTTTTTTTTTGAGATAGAACCTCGCTCTGTCACCCAGGCTACAGTGCAGTGGCATGATCTTGGCTCATGCAACCTCCACCTCTTGGGCTTAAGCGATTCTCCTACCCCAGTCCCTGAGTAGCTGGGACTATAGGCACACACCACCATGCCTGGCTAATTTTTATATGTATATATATTTTTAGTAGAGACAGGGTTTTACCGTGTTGCCCAGGTTGGTCTCACACTCCTGGGCTCAACTGATCTGCCCAAAGCGCTGGAATCACAAGCATGAGCCACCGTGCCCGGCTTCTTTACTTCTTCAGTGGAATATTTACACAGAGCCCACCACTTTCCCAGGGGCTAAGTGTACAACAGTGAAGTAGATTTGGTTCCTCTCCTGAAAAAGCTCCAGCATAGTGGAGATACAGATACTCAGAGTGCAGGACTCTGGTTAGGGAAGTATAAGGAGCTTTGAGAGCACAGAAAGGTGTGCCATAGACGTGAACACTAGGGTACTCAGTATGGTAGGGACACTCCCAGAGAAAACAGAGACTGGCCCCCAAGAGTGCCCCCCCCCCAGGCCCTCTCTCAGCCCATCCTGATGTTTTTCACCTGAACCTCGTCTCCCCCTCCAACCCTTCCTTATCCTGTCCAAGGCTAACCTTTCCCTTACACTCAGGAACTCCCCTTCCATTACCTTAGGGACCTCACCCACACAGTTCCCCTCCTAACTTAAGACTTTCCCATCCTCCCTAGTAGTTGAACAATTCTGCCTCTTTGTCAAGTTCTTTGCTATTTCATGGCATGGTGGAAAATAATTTGGACTTACGGGTCAGGCATAGAGGGATCAGATCCCCATTCTGCCTCTTTACTAGCTGTGACCCTGGACAAGTTACCTGTCTTTTAGTTCCTTTATCAGTTAAGTGGAGAGAATAATGCTATTGTGTAAAGTTGTGATCAGAATTACATAAAATAACTGTTAAAGGAGTGATGTCCTTTGGCCAGGAGACTCAAGAATACCTGAACCCTCTACTCAGCTGGCCCTCTTCTCCCTAAAAAGAAGACAGTGGCCAGGAAAACACTTGAACTGGAGCTTTGACCTCAGACCTCCAAGGACAAATCTAATGGATCAGGTTCAACCATATGAAGAACCCCTTTTTCCCTGGGTGCAGGCAGCCAGGAAGGCCACTTTTCTCTCTTAAATCTGCACCCAAGACTCTTAAGGGGTAGCTACAAAGGCCAGGAATTTTTGATATGGAGCCCATCAGCCAGCAAGCAAAGAGCACATGCTAGAGTGTGCTCTTTCTGCTGAGGTTCTCCTCCTAGAAAACAAAGCCCAATCCATATCCTTCACCTCGGCTAATTAGTAGCAATATGCTCTTCCTTAAAGGTGAAATTGGAAGTGGGAGAGGCGGAGTGTGTGGCCTTTCCTGAAGCCCACTGTAAGGTATATCTGAAGGCATTTAGTGTAGAACGTTGCTTAAAGGTTTGCTTCCCTACCCCCATTCTCACTCGACTTCTGGAAGGATTCACTGCACCTACTGCCTCCTCTTTCTCATCATTTATTCCTGAAGAATATCTGCACCTCTGCCCATCCCACTGCAGTATTCCAGTGAAATGGCTCTGTGTCCCAGAGAAATCCAAGGGATACTTCTAGTCCTTAATGTGACCTCTCAGCTACATCTGCCAGTGTCTCCACCCTGTTCTTTAAAAAGTATAAGTTTATTATTTTTTATTTTGTAGTCATTTTTTCTTTACATGAAATATTTCAAGCATACAAAAGATACTAGGAATAATGAGCATTCATGTACCTTCTACCCAGCTTAAGAAATATGAGCCGGGCGCGGTGGCTCAAGGCTGTAATCCCAGCACTTTGGGAGGCCGAGGCGGGCGGATCACGAGGCCAAGAGATCAAGACCATGGTGAAACCCCATCTCTACTAAAAAATACAAAAATTAGCTGGGCGTGGTGACGTGCACCTGTGGTCCCAGCAACTCGGGAGGCTGAGGCAGGAGAATTGCTTGAACCCGGGAAGTGGAGGTTGCAGTGAACCAAGATCACGCCTCTGCACTCCAGCCTGGTGCCTGGCAACAGAGCAAGACTCTTGTCTCAAAAAAAAAAAAAAAAAAGAAGAGAAGAGATACAATTAAAGCTTCTGTGTTGCCCTTCCCACTTCATTCTCCTCCTCCCCCAGGGAAGCCATTATCCTGCATTATCCTGGTTTCAGTGTTGGTATTCTTATGCCTTGTTTATATATATTTGAGATAGGGTCTTGCTTTGTCACCCAGGCTGGTGTGCAGTGGCACGAACACGACTCACTACAGCCTCAACTCCCGCACTCAAGCCATCCTCCCACCTCAGCTCCCCAAGTAGCTGGGACTGCAAGCACACAACAGCACTCCTGACTAATTTTTGTATTTTTTTTTTTTTTTTTTTTTGTAGAAACAGGGTTTAACCATGTTGCCCAGGCTGGTCTCAAACTCCTGAGCTCAATCAGTCCTCCCTCCTTGCCCTCCCAAACTGCTGGGACTACAGGTGTGAGTCACCACACCTGGCCTCATTGATATACTTTCACTACATATTTGTATATTTGTTAAAAATATGGTACTGCTCTTATATGTCTTTAAACTTTATGAATTGTGTCTTTATATGTACATGTATATGTGTATTTGTGTATTCTTCATATTGATTTTTTGAATATGTTTTTGAGATGTACCTATATTGGTACATAGAGCTCTAGGTCATTTTTTTTTTTTTTAATGGCTGCATAGGATTTCATACACCACATTTAACCTGTTTTCCTTTGGTGGACAGTCAGCTTGTCTCCCGTATTTCGCTATTACGAACAGTTCAGCAGTGAAAACTCTTGCGTGTCTCCTGGAGCAAGTGTGTGACTTTTTAAATGCTCCGCACCTAGGAGCATAGTCGTAGGATCTTAGTATATGCACAGCTTTGTGGTTATTTGATGTTATTAAGATGCTCTCCATTGTGGAGATACCAGTTTACTTTTAGGTCTTTATGTACATTATATTGTATCTTCCTAACAACTCCACAAAATAGAAATTACCTTCATTTTAGAGCTGAAGAAACTGAAGCTCAAAGAAAGGAAATGATTTATATAAGGTTACAGAGCACAGCCAGTGTTTAACTCCAAACCCATTACCCTTCTTATTCACTATACATTATATTGTAGTGCTCTCATTATACCAGACTTTGGAAGAGCAGTCAGCATTGCCAAAGCCAGAGAGAGGCCAAGGAGATGAGGTCTAAATAGTGGGCACAAGGTCTGAGAGCACAGAAGTCACGGCAGTCCCTGCTGAGTGGAGTACAGGTGGGCAGAGCCAGGCTCAGGGAGTAGAGAGGTAAGGAGGTAGACAGCCTGGCAAAGAGCAGGATTCGGGATTGGCAATGTGAGAGGGAGGGGAGAGAGGGGAAAGGTGATACCAGATAATGAGCCACGTGGAGAGGTCTTCAGTCATTGGGTGTCTCCTCGTTTGTTTCCTGGTATCTGCTGGGTGGGGGCACAGAGATAAGCACAAGGTGGCCTCTAACCCTGAGCAGGTACTCCCATTCCAGGGGGAGACCACATGCTCCAGCTTCCAGGGAAGGCCCTGGCCTAGGAATGCATGTCCTGGGGCCTGACCACAGAGCCTCAGAAAACCAGATGAGCCTCCCAGAAGCTGCATGCCAGTGTTAGGGCGGGCTTCCAGGCAGTGATATGCCTGTCTGTTTCCTGTCTTCACCTCCTTTCTCAGGAGGGAAAGTCAGGGCAGTAGCCCAACACATCCTTGTGTCCAGAGCTCTCTCTCTCTACTTCCACTTTCACTCTAGCCTCCAGGAACTTGTGCCTTCCCATAGGATTATCGGTAAACATTTTGTAGAAACTTAAGGGACCCTGTAACAGAAACCTCTCTCCTCTGTCCGCAGACAATCTGATCAAAGCCATCTTGTGAGTCACCAAAGAGTCCCGCCTGACCCCTGCCTTGGACAGGTGAGCCACGCACCGCCCAGCCTCCTCCCCATCACTGCCTGGTAGTGTGAAGAGGTGTTGAGGCCCAGGTGGCCTCCCCTGGACATGGGCAGTTTCTCCAGCACATCCACACATGCATCTACAGTACACACACAGGGCGGGTGGAGCGGGTAAGTGAACCACTCCACCTGACTTGCGCCCCCATGGGCTGTCAGAACTTGGCAAGACATCCCAGTCCTCAGATACCAGAGTTTTGAGGGTAAGAACCGAAGACACTGGGGCTGGGACCAGTCCAGCAATGGGACTGAGGGCCTGGGTGGTAGGGGCAGGTGACAGGGACAAGGCTTAAGTCCAGAAGGCAGTGACAGCTCTCAAGTCAACAGACCCTAGAGTGGGAAGCCCCAGGGTCAGGGATAGGAGAAGCAAGATGGGTGAGCTCCCTAGTGGCTGCTGGGAGCCTTGAGTCCTAGAGCCTCCTGTCCTGTTCCCTTTTCTTGCTTTCCTGGTATAGCCCCAAGCTCAGCCCACTTTTCCCTCTTCCCTGAAACCTGCCTTAAACACCACCGCCCCCCAGAGAACCTTTACCCTAGAATGCCGTCTTACCAGAGCTCCCTCCACCCAGCCTGGCACCCAAGCCTTGCCACACTCCTGTTTTCCTGGGGAAGTGTTAGGGCCTAGAGATGCTGGAGAGTCTCAGGGCCCAGCTACCCATTGTGTGGTTCAGGCCTTCTCTCAGAAATGCTGCCAGAAGCCCATTGGCCTTCCTCTATCCCAGCCTGGTCCTGGAAAAGGGCATGGGGGTCAAGGGCCAAGGAGCAGGGGAAGAGAGCTGGTGGGCAGCTCTCTATGGAGGTCTCCCCCCACTCTCCCCTCAGCCTCCGCTGCCGCCGCTGCATCATCGTGGGCAATGGGGGCGTTCTTGCCAACAAGTCTCTGGGGTCACGAATTGACGACTATGACATTGTGGTGAGGTGAGCTCCCCAAAATGGCACCTCGGGTGAGTGTCCTGGCCCAAACCCTTAGCCCTGAGCCCACTGAGAACTATCTGTCTATCTGGCTAGTTGGGCTGGAGGTCAGCAGATGCCTCAGGTGTCCTGGGTTGGAGGGCTTTGGAACAGACAACTAGGGGTGGCACCTGAGGAGGCGAGGCCCACGTGACCGGACTCCTTGTTCTCTGTGCCTGGGGTATTCTGGGGTCATGGTGCCTCCCCCAAACACAGGCCCAGCTCAGGCTCTGACTGGGCCTGCTCTCTGTAGACTGAACTCAGCACCAGTGAAAGGCTTTGAGAAGGACGTGGGCAGCAAAACGACACTGCGCATCACCTACCCCCGAGGGGCGCCATGCAGCGGCCCGAGCAGTACGAGCACGATTCTCTCTTTGTCCTCGCCGGCTTCAAGTGGCAGGACTTTAAGTGGTTGAAATACATCGTCTACAAGGAGAGAGTGGTAGCTCTCCTGGCACCAGCTCTTTCCCCCTCTTGCCCTGGCCTTCCCCAACTCCTAAGCAGTCCCATCTCCTGAACCCAGCAAAGAACAAGTTAAGAACTTCAAAAGAAGCATCAATGACCCAAAGCTGAAAGTCATCCAAAGGCAACCAAGGGGCAGAGAGGCCAGGAGATTGCCAGGGTAACTGGCCAAACTCTGGGGAGCTGATATGCCTGAAACCTGCGACCTGCTTCCAGGTGCCCAGGTGTAGATCCTTTCTCAGCCTTCTGTTGCCAGACCCGAGCAGCCCCAGGGGCCTTCCCTGGCCTTAGATCTCCTGGCTGTGGAAAGCTCTGTCTCTCAGGCCAGCCTTAGTATCACTCCCAGTCTTCCTACTCTCCTGCCCTGACCTTGTAGCTGCCTCCCTTGCCCCTCTTTCTCCCCATAAGGTCTCTCTGGTTCTGGTCTTAGGGGTCCCTGTCCTCTTTCTCAGCCTGGGTTCTGCAGGAACAGCAGACCCCTGAACTTGAGAGTGCCAGCTCCCAAACTTAGAAGTCCTGGCCTCTCTCCACTTTGTACTTTTACCACTGTCGTATAGCTGAGTTCTCAACCTGCCACTGAGTCTGATCATTGGGAATGATCAGGTTCTATACTGACTTTTCTAAGCAGGTAAGGGCCTGTGCCCATTTTTTTAAGGAGCTTATGTGGCAAAGTAAGGTCAACTGCTCTTTAGGAGACCACCACTGAGTTCCCTCCTGAGACCTCTGCTTTCCACCTCTGGGCCTACAGGGACACCCCTGAACTTTTCCAGGCCCACTCCCCCCACAACTAGCTGTCACCAGCAGCCCCGGGGAGGGGGGGTATTGCAGAGCTCAGGCCGTTCATCTTCTAATACCCAAGCCTCTTACCAGAGGAAGATGATGACAGATGGCCCTCTGCCTGCAGTAAGAAGCTAGTTGTTCTTTCTGGAGGTTTAGAGAAGAGTTGGGAGCGGGAACAGCTTACCGTGTCTGTAGGGTCTCAGTGCAATTTGGTTTAACTCCACAGCTCTTTCCCAAGCAAGGCCAAGTACAGGCAGTGTCAAGTAGGTAGCAAGCAAGAGAGAAGACAGAAGTCAGGCCAGAAATTCAGGTAGGTGGGTCAGTGGGGGAAGGGGACTCCATTTAGAACCAGACTGGATGAGGCAGCTGGGCTCCACTATCCAGTCCACCTCCCCAAAGGGGAGGAAAGGGCCAGGCAGCAGAGTGATCATTTGACCTCAGCCAGACCCAGCTTCAGGCAGGCCCACCGTGCACACAGACCAGGGAAGTAACAGCGGTTCCAGGAGGACTCCACTGTTTCAGAACCTGGGGGCCTGAACACTAGTGTTCTCAGAGTCCCTCTCTTTGCCTTGAGGGGCAGTAGAATTAAGGTCACAGATAGGCACTTTTAAGGGGGAAATGGTAGGAAATAGGGTCTGTCCTGGTGAACCCAGTGAGCCTGAGGGCTGCTGTCTCACCCTGGCCTGCCACCCTCCTGGCACATCCTTTCCTCTGCCCGTGGGCACCTGTCACAGCCTCCCTCGTCAAGAGCTCCTAAGGGGCAGGGCTTGATCCCATTGGTTTTTACCCCTCAGTGCCCAGTCACCATAAAGGAGCTGGATTCGGCTCAAACACCACTTCCTGCTTTCTACTGGGCAGATTGGGAAAAGCCAGGAAGTTCAAATAAGGCCAGGCCAAAGGGGTGGGTCAGAGCCAGTCGCAGGTGTTATCACGTGTTCCTTCCAAGAACACTAAGGTCAGTTAATTCAAGATTCTTACAATTCATCCAAGAGAGTAAGGAAAGAAGAAAAGGAAGGAAGCCAGCTGGAGTCGGAGAACTCACTATACTCAGGCTACTCAGGAAGCAGACAGAAGGGCCTTGCTTTTCCCAGGAAGACTGAGGAGCTCTCCACCTGGCCTGGCCTGGGCAGCAGGCAGACTCAAGGGTACCAGAGTTGCAGGAGGAGCCAAGGGCACAGGCTCACTCTTGCTGACATCTGTGTCCATCCTGGCCACACCCAGGGCTCTAGGACCACTCTTGTATTGGTGAGAACTCCTACCCAGGGTGGGAGGAGGTGAGTGGGAAGGGGAGAATGGGAGACAGGGAGGAGTCCTCTGAATTGCTGTGGGCCTTGCGTGTCTCCAAAGTTTAAGATAATTTGGGCCTTCAGAATGAGCTGCCAGAGGAATGCCGGGGTTGCCCATGGCCTCGCCACCTCCATTTCTCAGAGTGGACCTGCCTGGGCCCTTTGGCTGCCCCAGGGACCTCTTCTTTAGTGCCCTTCTCCATCCCAAGCCCAAGGCTAATGCTTTCCCAGGACCTCACCCATGCTCTGGCCCGCTTCCCTGGCATCTGAGACCCAGGAAAATATGAGAGAGGCTGCTTCTCCAGGTCCCCTCCTGTCTGGTGCCCTAGTCACAAGCTTATCCTGCTCCTGTTGGGATGTTTCTAGTCATGCAGCCTCTGGGCTGCTGGAGAGCTCCCTGCACCTGTCTGGTGCCTCACCTGCAGAATTCTGGCAGGAGGAGGCAGCTCTGTGTTCTGGAGCCAAGGCCCGGCAGGGCAGGGCTGGAGAAGGAATTAGGCCTCAGTCGTCACAGCTTCTTCCTGCCTCTTGCTACCTGAACAGTCTTTTAAAGCCTATAATTTTTCTTTCTTTCTTTCTTTTTTTTTTTTTTTTTTTTTTTTTTTGAGACGTAGTTTTGCTCCTGTTGCCAGGCTGGAGTGCAGTGGCACGATCTCGGCTCACTGCAACCTCCACCTCATGGGTTCAAGCGATTCTCTTGTCTCAGCCTCCTGAGTAGCTGGGATTACATATGTATGCCCCCATGCCCGGCTAATTTTTTGGTTTTTTTTTTTTTTAGAGACGGGGGTTTCACCATGTTGGCCAGTCTCGAACTCCTGACCTCAGGTGATCTCCCCCACCTCAGCCTCCCAAAGTGCTGGGATTACAAGTGTGACCCACTGCGCCCGGCCTTAAAGCCTGTAACTTTCTAGTACCCAGGAGTCCTCACAGGATATGGGGAAGGGCGGGGGCAGGAGGGAGATGTAGCAAAGGACTGCCAAACAACCCAGACAACAGCCTCTGCCAGAGCTGACCTTGCCTTCTTCCATCTGAGAGCTCTCCTTTGCATCATTTGTGGCCATGTGGGTTCCCTGACTCACTGGACAATGGCACTGATCACTCCAAATTACAAAAAGCTCCTTTGTCTCCCAGATCCCAGGAGCCATGGCCAAGCCAGCAAGCAGGTAGGTGTAAGAGTTCCCAGCAGGCTGTGTGCTCAGGGCAGCTCAGAAGAGCACCATTGGCTGCTCTTCTGCTGGACGAGCACAGCACAGAAGCTGAAGCTTGGAGGAAGAGTGGAGCCAGGGAGGGACATGGGGGTGCAGCTTCCAGTTCCAGGGGCAGGTCTTCTCAGAGGTGCCTCTGAGAAGTTTAGACTCTGTCACTTATTAGTGGGCTACTTCAGGCACATCACCTAACCTCCTTAGATTTGTCAGCCTTCCCCGACACACTCATTTATCTGGTGTCCGTCAGGTGTTCTCTTTGCAGGCTCTGCACTGGCCCCTGGGAATACAAAGAGGAATTAAGCACTATTCCCAACCAAAGTAGCTCACAGTGTAGTGGGAGAGGTAGTCCCAGAGCTAGAGTTATAGTTCAGTGTCATAGCTGCTATGATGAGGAAGGCCTAATGCAGCTTTGGGGCAGGTGGGGCACGAGAGAAGGCCTCCTGGAGGAATCACTCCTGAGCTGGACCCTGAAGGAAGAGTTAGGAGTGAGTGGACAAAAGAAATTACAAGGAAAGGGAACAGCATGTATGGAGACCCAAGAGACCATGCTCCTTTCAGGAAACTGGAGGTGTGCTGTGTGATCAAGCTTGGCGCAATGAGGGTGGTGTGTCAGAGCGTGCTGCCTAATGCCTCTGATATTGTGGGCTGCGCATTCTCCTCCTGGTGTTGGATGAAGGCTGGAAACACGCCATCCACTGTCCAGAGGATGGAGCCCTGGGGTCTGGAGAGGACAGGATGTGTGAGAGGCAGAGCCTCCCATCCCCATCACTCAGGCCCAACCCTCCTGCCTCTGCCCACCTCCCCCACTGTGCCTCAGCATGCCCCGGTAACCCAGGGCCACAGAAGCCCCTGGGAACTACCCTCTGACTCCCTGTGCTGCCTCTTCCTTCTCCTCCCCCACTCCTCCTCCCTCCTAAAACCAGAACACCAGCCTCGCCGCTGAGAACCTCTGACTGGTCGTCAATTCAGCGAGGCCCTGGGGACCTGGGCTGGGCAGGTGTGGGGTGATCCCAGCTCAGCATGGGGAAGAGAGAGGACAGGGCTGGGAGTGGGCCCCTGGACAGCCTTGACACAGCACTGACCCTCCAGCTGTACTTCAGTCCCTGGCGAGAGAGGGAGGAGGGCAGGATCCAAGAGGCCAGCCGGGGGCCCCACATTCAAGCACAGGGAAACTGAGTCCCTGATTTTGGAGCGACAAGATGGCTTAAGAGAGGAAAATGGCTTAGGCCTTGGGTTACATAGATTTGGGTTTAAGTTTAGATTCTGTCGGTTGCTAGTGGGCTGCTTGAGGCACATCACCTAACCTCCTCAGATTTAGTGTCATCGACACAGTAGATGAGCAATACTGCGCATCTTTCAGGGTTATTTTTATTTTATTTATTTTGAGATGGAGTCTCACTTTGTCACCCATGCTGGAGTGCAGTGGTGCAATCTCGGCTCACTGCAACCTCCACCTCCTGGGTTCAAGCAATTCTCCTGCCTCAGCCTCCTGAGTAGCTGGGATTACAGGCACGTGCTACCACGCCTGGCTAATTTTTGTGTTTTTTTAGTAGAGTTGGGGTTTAACCATGTTGGTCAGGCTGATCTCAAACCCCTAACCTTGTGATCCCCCCTGTCTCGGCCTCCCAAAGTGCTGGGATTACAGGTGTGAGCCACCACAGCTGGCCTCAGGGTTATTTTTAAAATTAGATAAGGTGAAATCTAGAAGCATCTAGCATAGAGAACTTAGTAAGTCCTCAGTCTATAGCAAATAGTGTTATTTTTTATCATCGGTGGTAATTTTGCTGTTAGAAAAGCCCAGTTATCCCAGGGAGTGAAGCCTTTTTCTGTCTAGGCTGTAGGGCTTGACCTAGGAGGTGACCCAGAAGCAGGAGTCAGGGGCCAGGCCTAAAGGAGGGAGAGACAAGGAGCCTCCTGGAAAAGGCAGCAGGGCTGGGCTAATCCATGAGGTAGACGAGGCCACCACATCCCCAAATATAAGGCCTTATTGGACCAGGCCAAAATGGGGATTGAATGTCCACCTGCACCTTCACCTGTTCCCTGTTCAGAGCCTGAGAGGGACGCAGAGCCTTAGCGTGGAGTCTGTCCTGGGAGACTCAGTGCAGGCCTCCTGCTACCAAGCCAGCATTAACCACCCAGCCCAGGCTTCTCCCCCAAGCCTCTGAGCTGCTCTTCGAGGATTCCCCACCATTTCCTTTGCGGCTATCACCAGTGGCCACAGCTCTTTCTCCCGTGCCTCTTATCCCTGGAGGGCCAAGAGACTTCATGTCACTGCCCGGTGCCACATCTTAACCATTGCTCCTCTGTCCTCAGATAAAAATGTTCAAGAGGGGGCCAGGCGTGGTGGCTTACACCTGTAATCCCAGCACTTTGGGAGGCTGAGGTGGGTGGATCATGAGGTCAGGAAACCAGCCTTGCCAGCACGGTGAAACTTCATCTCTACTAAAAAGACAAAAAAATTAGCCAGGTGTGGTGGCACGCACCTATAGTCCCAGCTACTCGAGAGGCTGAGGCAGGAGAATTGCTTGAACCCGGGGAGGCGGAGGTTGCAGTGAGCTGAGATCGTGCCTCTGCACTCCAGCCTGGGCAACAGAGCAAGACTCCATCTCAAAAAGAAACAAACAAAATGCTCAAGAATGGGAGCTCCTCAGCTCCTCTTTCTCACTGTCTTCTGTGAGCTCTTGGTCACTGCCTCATAATTATTACCATTGTCATTCTCCTCCTCCTGCTTCTGTGACACTTCCTCCTCCTCCCGTTCCTCTTCCCACCACTCTTCCTCCTCCTCCCGTTCCTCTTCCCACCACTCTTCCTCCTCCTCCCGTTCCTCTTCCCACCACTCTTCCTCCTCCTCCTCCTGCTTCTCCTCCCACCACTCTTCCTCCTCCTCCCGTTCCTCTTCCCACCACTCTTCCTCCTCCTCCCGTTCCTCTTCCCACCACTCTTCCTCCTCCTCCTCCTGCTTCTCCTCCCACCACTCTTCCTCCTCCTCCCGTTCCTCTTCCCACCACTCTTCCTCCTCCTCCGTTCCTCTCCCACCACTCTTCCTCCTCCTCCTCCTGCTTCTCCTCCCACCACTCTTCCTCCTCCTCCCGTTCCTCTCCCACCACTCTTCCTCCTCCTCCTCCTGCTTCTCCTCCCACCACTCTTCCTCCTCCTCCCGTTCCTCTTCCCACCACTCTTCCTCCTCCTCCCGTTCCTCTCCCACCACTCTTCCTCCTCCTCCTCCTGCTTCTCCTCCCACCACTCTTCCTCCTCCTCCCGTTCCTCTTCCCACCACTCTTCCTCCTCCTCCCGTTCCTCTTCCCACCACTCTTCCTCCTCCTCCTCCTGCTTCTCCTCCCACCACTCTTCCTCCTCCTCCCGTTCCTCTTCCCACCACTCTTCCTCCTCCTCCTCCTGCTTCTCCTCCCACCACTCTTCCTCCTCCTCCCGTTCCTCTCCCACCACTCTTCCTCCTCCTCCCGTTCCTCTCCCACCACTCTTCCTCCTCCTCCTCCTGCTTCTCCTCCCACCACTCTTCCTCCTCCTCCCGTTCCTCTTCCCACCACTCTTCCTCCTCCTCCCGTTCCTCTTCCCACCACTCTTCCTCCTCCTCCCGTTCCTCTTCCCACCACTCTTCCTCCTCCTCCCGTTCCTCTTCCCACCACTCTTCCTCCTCCTCCCGTTCCTCTCCCACCACTCTTCCTCCTCCTCCTGCTCCTCTTCCCACCACTCTTCCTCCTCCTCCTACTTCTCTTCCAACCACTCTTCCTCCTCCTCCTCCTGCTTCTCTTCCCATCAGTCTTCTTCCTCCTCCTCCTCCTCCTGCTTTTCTTCCTGCCATTCATCCTCCTCCTCCTGTTCCTCTTCCCACCACTTTCTCCCCCTCCTCCTCTCCTTGCTTCTTTTCCTTCCCTTCATTCTCCTCTCCTTCTGTCATCACTGTCATTATCATCATAGCTGTCACTTATCAAGCTCTTCAGTTTTTCAGCTTTCCTTGACTTCATTCAGTTCTCATAATGACCCTACTGTTATCCCCATGCTAGAGATTAAGAAACTAGGACACAGAGAGGATGAGTTACTTGTGTAAGGTCACACAGCTAGTTAAGTGGTAGAGCCTAATTCAAACTCAGATCTCGCTGCCTCAGGAATCTTTATAAGAAATAAATCTGACCACATACTTCCTGGTTAGAATCCTCCATCAGTCAGCTCCCACCTGCCATGGTCTGTGAAGATGGTAAGAGCTACTGTTACTGAACTCTTCTCCATGCCAGGCCCTGGACTATGTGGTTTATATGCATCATCTCAGCTGGCCATCTCAACAGCCCTACAAGGCACTTACCATGAGCAGTAGTAAGCAGTGGAGACGCATTTTGGACCAAAGGTGTCTCACTTTAACCATTGTAACTATAACACCTCCCATTGATTCACTGATTCAGCGAATCCAAAGCAATCACCAAATCACGTGGAGTCCCATTCTTCAGGCACAGTCTCACTCACTCGACAGCCCCCTTTCCCAGTGCTTTCTTCCACCTCCAGCCAGTCCAGGACCAGGGATTGAATGTGACCTGTGGGAGAGAAGCCACAGCTGAGGTGGTAACACAGGGTGTTAACCTTAGTAGCATCTCAGTGCTGCTTCCCATTCCTGTGTCCTGTCCCTGGTCCTTGATCTTCTCAGACCTTTACCCTCGTCATCTTCAGTTCTGCTGTACGTCCATCCTGTTCCAAACAGAAATTGTGTGTCCAGCTGCACGGGGAATATAAAGGTTGTCACCAGCCAAGAACTTTCAGCTTCCTGCTTCCTGTCTACAAACTTACCTGCATCCCCATTCATTCCTGCTTTCCTCCTCTCCCATCCCTCCTGTGCCTCTGCTATTCACGGTCAGTTCTCTCCTGTCCTGGATGCCATCTCCTTTCACCTTCTCAGGACTGTCTTCGTTCCTTTGCCTCCTTTCTAACGTCTTTGCTGGATTCTCCTCTCACTCTATGAATATGTTTGGGTCTCTTTCGCCTTAAAATTAAAAGCCCTGTCTTTAGCTTATGATCACCTGTCTTCTCTTCCCCTTCAAGTTTCTAGGAAGAGTCATCGCTTGTCCCAGTGTCTCCCTGCTTGCCGTCTGTTTCTCAGACTCTCCATCCTGGCTTCCAGAGCCACCCTCTCCTGGCAGTGACCTTCTGATTCCAAATCCCGCAGACTCAACCTCTGCTTTCCCTTTAAAGGAGCAGTTTGTCAGCAAACATCCAGTGAGCAGGCGCAGTGCTAGGATCTAGGGATAGCCCCTGATTTTGAAAACTCATGCCCAAAAACCTGGGAAGCATCCTTGATTCCATCATTGCCTTTGCCTTCCTTATTCAACATACTCAGTTTCCAAATCTCTGATTCTCCCTTCTAAATCCATCTGGCTTGGATGATTTCAGCAGCTTTCTGTCTGCCTCCCTGCCTCCGGTCAGGTCTCTCTCCAGTCCATTCTCTACATCTGTATTCTAAAGAATCCTCCTAAAGTGTCCAGGTGCTTCATTCCCCTGCTCTGGATCCCCATTTCTAGATGCAGTGATTCTTCTCATACCAGCAGCATCAGTATCACCTGGCAACCTATCAGAGGGTACGTTTGGGGGTGGGGGCTCACCTTAGAGCTGCAGTGGTTCTCAAAGTTCCTTCTTATACCAGCAACATCAGTATCACCTGGCAACTTGTCAGAGGTACATTTTTTTTGGGGGGGGTGGCGACTCACCTTAGAGCTTCTGAATGAGAAACTCTGGTTGGGCCCAGCAGTCTGTTTTAATAAGCCCTCTGGATGATTCACATAGGTTCAAGTTCAAGAACCAGTGACCTGCAGGATAAAATTCCAACTCCATAGCACAGAACTCCACGATCTGCTCTGGCCTCTTCCAAGCCTTCCCTTGTCCTTGCCCTTGTCAGTCTTTTTTTTTTTGCTACGGAGTCTTGCTCTGTCGCCAGGCTGGAGTGCAATGGTGGGATCTTGGCTCACCGTAACCTCTGCCTCCCAGATGCAAGTGATTCCCCCTGCTTCAGCCTCCCAAGTAGCTGGGACTATAAGCGCGTGCCACCAGCTAATTTTTGTGTTTTCAGTAGAGACGGGATTTCACCATGTTGGCCAGGATGGTCTTGATCTCTTGACCTCATGATCCACTCATCTCGGCCTCCCAAAGTGTTGGTATTACAGGCATGAGAGCCACCACAACCACACTCAGCCTTTTTTTTTTTTTGAAACAGAGTCCTGCTCTGTCACCCAGGCTGAAGTGTAGTGGCGTGATGTCAACTCACTGCAACCTGCGACCCTCACCCCCCGGGTTGAAGTGATTCTCCTCCTCAGCCTCCTGAGTAGCTGGGATTACAGGCGTGTGCCACCACGCCCGGCTAATTTTTGCATTTTTAGTAGAGATGGGATTTTGCCATGTTGGCAAGGCTGGTCTCGAACTCCTGACCTCAGGTGATCTGCCTGCCTCAGCCTCCCAAAGTGCTGCTGGGATTACAGGTATGAGCACCGTGCCCCGGCTCTTGCCATTCTTTTTAGCACCCAGCATGGACTCTCTACTCTAGCTATATGTTTCCTATTTTGTACCTCCATGTTCTACCTGTTCCCCTACCCATGGATGTATGAGATGCTCCTCTTCTTACAAGCCCTGGGAGGGCAGGAACTGCCTTGTTGATCTCTGTAAGCCCATCACCTCCAGCAGTGTTTGAGGCATAGTTGGTATACATAAGCAAATAAGCAGATGTGGAAACTGAGGCCCAGACTGCAGCAGTACCTTCTAGGAGAGTCAGAATTCTAACTCCAAACTCCTGCCTCTCAGTCAGGCTCTTTGCTCTCAACTATGCTGCCTCCTTTCATTGCCCTGGAAGGTCTTTCTTCTAGGTTTAGACCCTTGCATCCTTTTGCTCTCTTCTCACCTCTCCAGGGCATCTCTTTCCTCTTAACCATGTTTGATCTTCTTATGCAGTTCCAAGATCATTCTCCTTGATAAAGAAATGAGAACTGAACGGTCCCTGGCCCTCTGCCTTTCAGTCGCCTGTTGGCATCGCCCCAAGCCGACTCTTCTTTTTGTTCATCGCTTTTTTCCAAATATAGCTTTCAGAAAGTTTTCTGACCCTCTCCTCATAGCATACATCAAAATAAATTCCAAACGTACTAAAAAGGGAGATACAAAAATACAACCAAAGGGAATTTTAAGGTGAGAATAGACATCAAATCCCTGGAGGGAAAACTTTCAAGACACAGAAGTGCTAGAAGAAATCAAATTTGATAACATATTAGAATTTCAACTAAGTTAACACACAAAAAGACTCTGCCACACAACTTTGAAAAACATATTTAGGACATATGGCAGGCAAAAGGTTATTATGAGAGTTAATAGAGCGCCATTAGCATCCCATCAGATCGTAGAAACTGAACAGGTCACACAGAAAGGAAGAGAACTAGGAAACAACAGAAATATGTTTAGCCTTCCCAGCAGCCTGAGAAACTCGTGTAAAGGGAACAGGCTGTCATTTATCACCTACTATGTTTTCAAATAATGTGTTAAATTATCATACATGATGCTGGCAAGAGTGCAGTGACAGGTGTGTCAAAGGCTACTGGTTGGAGTACAAATAGGGAGCAGCTTTTTGGAAAGGAAACAACTTGGTATTGAGAGCCATTACCCAGAGGAAGGAAAAGTCTGTGCACAAAGATTTTTATCATAGTGCTATTTTATTTTTTTGTAATGTTATTTACAATAGCCAAACCCACATATTACCTAAGGTTTTTTTTTTTTTTATGTGAGTTATGGTCTCACTACGTGATGAAGTATAAAGCAGCAGCACAGCGGCCTGCCAAGGGTGTGGGCACCTGCACCAGCCAGCACAGCTGCTATCCCCAAACCTCGGTGCAGGCAGGATCAGCAGGTGAAGCACTGGCTGAGTGTTGGGAACTGAAAACGAACCTCTTGTGCCACAATTCACATCTTTGAGTTTCATTTTCCTCTTCTGTAAAATGGGAATCATGAAAGCTTCCCTTCATAGCTCCCTGTTGTTCTGCTGTAAGAACTAGCAGGACAGTGCACGTGACAACACTTGACACACTGTGTTCATCTGCAGTGACAGTCACCTTCTGAGAAGTGAGAAAGAGTATAGTAAATATTGCCTGCCCACTGGGCAGAATCCCAGACCACAGAACCAGGAGTGAGAGTGTCGGCGAGAGCAGCAGGGCCTGGGCCCAAGGGTACAGGTGCCACCTGTTGAGGAGGGTCCTGCCACCTTGTTTCTTGGCCTCCAGGATACAAATGAACATGCATGTTTTGGGCACAGAGAACAACAATGGCAAAGAGCATGGTGTATTTAGTGAATTAGAAATAGTGTAACTGGGCTGTGGCATGGGTGTGGTGCTGCCCTTTGACCTAAGCGAGGCGTCTGCCCTGGGCCCCACTGTGGCCCTCTTCTGGCCATGGCCTTTGCCATGGAGTGAAGAGGAATATGCAGAGCCAAGAGGGGTGTGCCCACTGCAGGCCCATCTGCCTTGAGAGACCACTACCAGGTAATGGAGACCTCAGAGTTTCTTGCCCTAACAGTGCCAAGTCCACTTCTATCTTCCTGAGGGCAGAATATAACTCTCTGTGCATACCCTAAGCCCAAGGAGGCTATTTGCAGAGGCTGTGAGCAGAGCTTGGATGTGCGGAGTGAGGAGTCTACACCCATGCACAGACTTCTGTTTTTTGAGACAGGCTTTTACTCTGTTGCCCAGGCTGGAGTGTAGTGGCACGATCTCGGCTCACTGCAGCCTTCATCTCCCTGGGCTCTGGTAATCCTCCCACCTCAGTCTCCCTGGTAGCTTGGGCTATAGGCATGCATCACCACACCTGACTAGTATTTCTATTTTTTGTAGAGACAAGGTTTTGCACAAGACTTCTTACGGAGTGGGATGGGACCAGGGGTGGGGAGGTGGGCTGGACCACCATGATCCAGCACAGATCTCCAGGGTCAGGATTCCAAATTTAAACCTGTCCTTCTAGGACATTTTCAAGGAAGGATAGAATATATTTTATGGATTGGTTTATTTATTTAGTTATTTATTTGAGACAAGGTCTGGCTCTATCACCCAGGCTGGAATGCAGTGATGCGATCTTGACTCACTGCAGCCTCTGCCTTCTGGGCTCAAGCCATCCTCCCACCTCAAGCCTCCCAAGTAGCTGGGGACTACAGGTGCGTGCCATCATGGCTGGCTAATTTTTGTATTTTCTGTAGAGATGGGGTTTCACCACGTTGACCAGGCTGGTCTCAAATTCGTCAGCTCAAGTGATCCGCCGACCTCAGCCTTGCAGAGTGCTAGGATATATTTAACAGCTTGATGGTTTGACTCATAACTTTCAAATATTTAGAATTAAATTTCAGACATGTGGTATGTATATAATACATCCATTTATAATTTTGTCCTTGGCCCAACAATGTTAGGGGTGGACCTACATGGATATGGTGGCAATGGCTGGAGATGAGGCTGGGTGAGAAGGGGACAGATGGTGAAGGGGCTTGAAAGCCAAAGTCTCGTTGAGGAGCCTGGACCTTATCCTGAGGACTGATAATAAAAGAAGCTAACAAGAGCTGACTTTGTGCCAAACATATGCATGACTTTAAACTGTCATAACACAAAAACACTAGAAAGTAGGAGCTAGTATTATTGCCCTCATTTTATGGGCGAGGATAATGAGACTTTGAAGGGTAAAGAACTTGCTTAGGGGCACAGAGTTAGAGTAGTTGGAGCACAAAGGTTCACAGTCAGGCCTACATTCTTAATTGTCAACACAAGCTGTTGCAGTGAGCAGTGGAAAGCCACTGCAGATTTTAAGCCTGAGCGTTCAAGATCAGATTTGTGCAGGGACGTGAACGAACTGAAGGGAAAGCAAGAGGCAGTCAGAGCTGATGGCTGTTAGAGTGACCTGTCCTCAGGCAGTAGCAGCAGGGAGCATAAGCAGTGGATACATCTGCCCTATTCTTGCTGTGAAAGCCTGTCCTGGTTAATCTCTACTCCCAGACTTGGGAGTGAAACAGGAAACATTGTCGCAGGAGCCTGGCAGGAAAAGTGCTTTCTTCCCAGATGTTTTCCCCATTGCTCCTGGATGTTCTGGCAAGAGCAGAACAGGTTGCATCAGCAGGAGTCTGGCAGCTCCACACAGATGAGCTGGGTCCAGACTTGACTGAGGCAGGGACATTCCTGAAGGAGGAGGGATACGACAAGGAATGCAGCCCACAGCTGGCCTTGAGGAGAGGCTGGACCATGCCAGGCCAGCAGCACTGGCTGGCTTTATAGGTCTCTTTTGTGTCATGTGGATTGGGGAAATGAGATGTGAGAAGCTTTGGGCGGGATTTGGACACTTGCAGGCACAGGCCTTGTGGAATAGGACTGTGTGCTGGCAGCAGGCCTGGCAGTGTCTCCAGCGGCAAGCGGACCTCCCTGCGAGGAGCCAGAGGGGAAAGGCTGGCTCTGTCATTCAAATGCATGCACGTGCACAGGTGTGGATGTGTCCTGGCTTCTCCAGTGACCGACGTTGCTGACCACACCCTCTGCTTCACTCGCCTGGCCTCTGTGACACTCGCTATAATCATAATAAGATTTATTGAGCTTGCTATATCCCAGATCCCGGGCCAGATGCTATAAAATGCACAGCATCTCATCTGATCCTTACAGCTATCTGGGAAGTAGGTCTTGTCAGCCCTATTGTACGCACAAGAAACTTGAGGCTTAAAGAGAGGACACAATGTGCCTTGGGTCACAGAATGTAGAACTGGGATTGAGCCTCTTCTTTTCACATTCCCAAAGCCTCTGCAGTGGCGCACAGATGTTATGTGTATGTGCCTGTGTACGTTTTTCTGAGAAGAGGAGTTACAGCCTTTTTTTAGGAGACAGGCTGAGGTTCTGTTGGTACTTCATGTTTTTGTGGCTAAGGAAACACAAAAATGTCCAAACCATATCTGTTTCTCCTTTCCATGAAATCTCTGGGGAAACTACAGCAGGACAGTGGCGGATGAGAAGGAAGAAAAGAAGCACTGGCCTGTCCATGTGTCGGGCTCCCAGTCCTACAGTGCAGGGCTCCTGGGACTTGCAACCTAAAACAGGACTCCTTCCCCCAGGGTCCCACATGACTTTCAGCTGCTGCTGGCTGAATAAGAACCTATGGCAGTAAGACCTCACACAGTGAGCCACAAAGGGCAGAGGCAGAGGGGGGTCTGCTCCAGGGAGGAAGCCCCGCCCAGCTCACCCGCTGCCACACAGAGGCAGCAAGTCAGGAAGGGCTGCCCTTGTGGGAGAGAATTTTCACCTCACACCAGTAATCGTGACACACTCAGTATCCTCAGATCTAAGCAGTCACATCAGGCATTTCTCCTCCCAGGAAAGAGTGAAGGTGAGAAGAGAGGCAGTTGCTTTCCTCTCCCCCATTGAAGCTCCCATCAGATCACCAAGGGGGTTGAGTTAATAAGTGAATTTCCTACAGTTTCAGATGGTGATTAAATTTGGGACTTTGAGTGTATGGAACACACCAAGAGGGATTGTTTCAGAGAGGGCATCTCATGTGCAAAGAACCAGGTTGTGAAGTCAAACCCAGCTGAGAGTCTCACCAGCTGTGTGTGTGCCCTGGCAAGTCCCCTCACCTCTCTGGCCTCAGTCCGCTGTGAAGAATGGGACGTGGGCACCAAAGAGACCCCTACGAACTCCCTTAGAGGGTGGAGGGGGAGGTCTCCTTTATCTTTGACTCCCCATCCCCTCAGCCTTCCAGAGGTGGGAACTGCAGCGCTGATATAAATGCTGTGGCGGAAAGAACGCAGTTTTGGAGTCAGGACACTCGGGTTTGAATCCACTTGCAGCCACTTGCCAGCTGTTTGACCTTGAACATGTCGTTTCATCCTGAGACCTGTACCTGTGAAGTGGGTCAAAGTTAAAGAAATTTTAATAAAGTAACGTTTGTGAAAACCAGCCTGGAGCCTCCTCCACACGTCCCCAGCTAGGCCCAATCCTGGTTCTCCCTGCTCCTCCCGGGCAGCCGCTGTGCTTTCTCCCTCCTCTTTAGGTGTGTGCGGGGCAGGCGCAGGCAGGAACCCCAGGTGGGAAGCTGTTGAGGCCTGCTGGGCCTGGAGAAGGGACAGGGGCTGTGCTGTGCTTGGCGCAGGCTGGCACCTGCTGCTCCTGTCAGTCCATGCCTGGCCCACCAAGAGGGGCTTCCCCCCCTGTTATGCCTCAGGCCTTGGCCATTTCTCCACCTTCCCTTTCCTACTGTGTCCCAGCATCCCTCCTTTACCTCCCTTATGCACACCCCCTCCTGGAGGCGGAGCAGGAGGAACTGGGGTCGGCTTGCTCAGCCTGACTGGAGCTGAAACAGAAGTTTGCCACAAGGGCCCATCTTTTGAACTGACCTTTGGAGGACAAGCAGTTTGCCAGAGGAAGAGATGTTGCCACAGAGGTGGGAGACAGGAGGGGGGAGTGGCTGGAGTAAAACAGGCGCAGCAGCAGAGGCTGAAGAGCTGCTGGTCACGGGCATTGGGTGGGGGTCATGCTTTAGTATAACCATCACTGATGCGTCTTTGCCGCCTGTGCTGGGCCAGGCCCTGGGCTACAGAGGTGAGTCAGATGTGAGCCCCTGCCCTGTGGGGCTCATGTGCACTCAGCCTGAAATGGCTCATTTAATTCTCACAGTAGTCTGTAAGCTAAATACTCGTGGTATCCCTGGTTTATCCACAAGGAAATGGTACATTTTGCCCAGGATCTGCACATGGTGAGTGAGGAGAGCTGAAGTTAAGTCCTAGGACCAAGGATCTGAATCCATATTTTACCACCTCTTAAAGGTTAGAGGTCAGTTCTGCCTTGGGGTGGAGGGGGTCAGGAAAGACTGAAGCAGCTACTGAGTTTTAGAAAATGGATGGGTCGTGTGGATAGAAGTGGGAAGGACGTCAGAGGCAAGGAGCAGCATCAGCAAAAGTGTGGGGCATGAATTAACAAGAAGGGACTTCAGATGGGCTGAGACTGAAATGAGAGACAGATGGGTTACTGGCTAAAGGCTCAGCTCTTCTCCAGGCAGTGGTGACGTGATCTGATTTGTACATGGAAAGATCATTCTGGAAAAGAGTAGAAAGTGGTTTGGGAGACCAGGCGCGGTGACTCACGCCTGTAATCCCAGCACTGTGGGAAGCCAAGGCAAGTGGATCACCTGAGGTCAGGAGTTTGAGATCAGCCTGACCAACATGGTGAAACCCCATCTCTACTAAAAAATACAAAAATTAGCTGAGTGTGGTGGCAGCCATCTATAATCCAAGCTACTCTGGAGGCTGAGGCAGGAGAATTGCTTGAGCCTGGGAGGCGGAGGTTGCAGTGATCCGAGCTTCAGCCACACTGCACTCCAGCCTGGGCAACAGAGCGAGAGTCTGTCTCAAAAAAAAAAAAAAAAAAGTGGTTTGAAGGGCAGAGGCAGCCCATCATAGGCACTCATTAATGCTCACTGAATAGGTGAATAGCATTTAACAATTATATATTGTGTACCATATATATTTCAGTACTGGGCTTTGGGGTGTTCAGCAATGAAAAAGACAGATATTACTGTAAATGGCCAGTCATTAGGACGGTCCAGATGAAGAGTGATAAGACCTGCCCTGGAAGTGGTAGCAGTGGGCTTGGGATCAAGGGGTGGATCTGTTGGGTTCTAAGCAGATAGACTCAAAAGAACTAGATGACCAGTAGCACAAGACAAGATAGGCTGGAGAGGTGGAAGAGAATCTCAAGTCAGTTCCCAGGTTGCTGGTTTGGAAGACTGGATGGACAGTAGAGGATAGGGAACAAGGAGAAAGAAGATATCTGGGGAAACTAGAAACAACTTAGACATCCAACAGGGTTAGTTACTAGTTACGTACATTCTAGTTACATCCATAAGACAAAATTCCTTTTTTTTTTTTTTTTTTTTTTTTTTGAGACAGGGCCTTTCTCTTTCACCCAGGCTAGAGGGCAGTGGCTTGATCATGGCTCACTGCAGCCTAGAATTCCTGAGCTCAAGCTATTCTTCCACCTCAGCCTCCTGAGTGAGTGGGACCACAGCCGCATGCCCAGCCAGTTACTCTATTTCTTGTAAAGACACTGTCTCACTATGTTGCTCAAGCTGGTATTGAATTCCTGGGCTCAAGCAATCCTCTCACCTCAGACTCCCAAAGTGCTGGGATTACAGGCATGAGCCACCCACCGCACCTGGCCCAAAATTCTTAGAAGATATCATTTTGATAACTATGACATTCTTTTATGTAAATGTATTATTTAGCAAAACCTCTGTTGTAAACTTCTGGATTGTTTTCTGTTTTGTTTTGTTTTTTTTCACTTTTTATAAGTAATACTATAATAAAGAGCTTTTTACAAAGGTCTTCATTTGATTATTTTTAGAGGAAAATTTTTGAGGTCATAAGATATAGACAGCTTTGAGGCCTGTGACATATAGATTGCTTTTTAGAAAGGCTGTGCCAGAGTTACTTCTAAAGCAGTGCAGGAGAATTTTACAAGCACTAAGGTGTAGATACAGAAATACACACATACACAGATTTTAGTGAGTAAAAAAAAAACAATGTTATTTTAATGTGCATCTATTTGTCATTAAATTTTTCCATGCTTAGTAACCTTTTGTTTATGTCCTTTACCCATTTTTATGGAGCCTTACTGATTCTTCATGAGTTTTAAAAATATGCATTTCTTACTATATTTGACAAAATTTTTACCAGTTTTTTGTTTCCCTCTCTATCTTGCATCTATATATGTATGTGTGTGTGTGTGTGTGTATATATAATTATTATTTTTTTTTAACAGAGTGTCACTCTGTCATCCAGGCTGGAGTGGCAGTGGCGTGATGATGACTCACAGCAGCTTCTGCCTCCTGGGCTCCAGCGGTCCTCCCACCTCAGCCTCTGATGGTGTGGGACTGCAGGCACATGCCACATGCTCTGCTAATTTTTGTATTTTTATAGAGACAGGCTTTCTCCATGTTGGCCAGGCTGTTCTTGAACTCCTGGGCTCAAGCAGTCCACCTGCCTCAGCCTCCCCAAGGGCTAGGATTACAGACATGAGCCACCATGCCCAGCCTAAATGTTCCTTTTTTCCTTTTTAAACATTTATTTTGTATATGGTATGAGGAGAGAAAGTAAGTGGATCTTCTTCCCAAACTGAAAATTTTCAAATCTCATGTGTTCCGACTTGAAGGTGAAGCTTCCTTTACCATAACCTGTACCTTTGTTGATCTGCCTCTGGGCGATCCTCTCGCACTCTTCTTGGTTTTGATTCATATAGATACATATATCACTGTTGTAATAAGTGCAAACCCATAATATACTATAATACCTAATTTTTAATTTGAGGGTGTTATGTTTACCTGATAAATCTTTTGGATGGGTTTTTAGAATCCATTTGATAAATCTCAAAACATCCTACTGAGATTTTTTCTTAGAATTATGTTAAACTTGCACATAAATCTGGGAGGAGTCGGCACTGGAGCCTTCCCACCCAGGAATGTGATTTTGTCTCTTACTTTGTAAGTCATCTTTTTACATTAGTAAAGGATGATAGTTTTCCTTCTGTAGTTCTCACATATCTCTTACATTTATTGCTCAGTAGTTGACTTTTGTGTTACAATTGCAAATAAGATCTTTTTATTATATCTGATGACTGTTTCCTATTGCTACACTAAATTATTTTATCCATTCTAAGTTTAGTTGATTCATTTAGGTTTTTTGTTGTTTGTTTTTTTGAGACAGAGTCTTGCTTTGTCACCCAGGCTGGAGTGTAATGGCACCATCTTGGCTCACTGCAACCTCCGTCTCCTGGGTTCAAGCAATTCCCCACCTCAGCCTCCCAAATAGCTGAGATTACAAGGGCCCACCACCACAACTGGCTAATTTTTTGTATTGTTAGTAAAGATGGAGTTTCATCATGTTGGCCAGGCTGGTCTTGAACTCCTGACCTCAGATAATCCACCCGCCTTGGTCTCCCAAAGTGCTGGGATTACAGATGTGAGCCACCATGCCCAGCCGATTCTTTTAGGTTTTCTACGCAAATAATAGTTCAGTTTCTTGATGCCTCCAGTCTGCAGGGTTGGTTTGTGACTTTTCTAGCGGTGCTCAGGAGACCAGTTGTAAGGGTAGAAAGGGGGTAAATGGATTGATCCCAAGCTCGGGGTTTCCCTAGACTAGGACAATAGAAGGACAAGGGGCAGAGTACTGGAGCAGCTCACAAGAGAGTAACTGACGTGATATACTTCAGGGTCTAAACAAGGAGAGGTGCACGTACTGAACAGGGAATCAGGGCCGGGGAGCTAAAGGCCTCCATGTCGTGGAGAGGAAGGAAGAGAGAGACTTGGAAGGAGGGGAAGTTGAGCCCTGGAATGGACACTGGGATGTCGGCTTTCAGTGGTGACACCTTTCTAGTACAGCGCAGAGATCCTCAGATAAGAATGATCCCGTTTTACCGTTAAAGAAACGAGGCTTGGGGAGCTTGTCACCCAGTCACCCTTCTCTAGTCAGTGGCAGTGTTGGTCTGCCGTACTCTACTTGCTCACACTCTGTCTCATATTTTTCAGGTTCACTCTAGAGGAGTTGATGGAGACAGGCAGGAGAGATAGCAGCAAGGGAAGTGGGGGCACAGGAGGGCAGACAGGAGAGAGGGCAGCCCCTCCCAGCCCCTCGGCTGCTGCAGATAGGGAGGCAGGGCAGTTGCACTACTGGGTCTTCTCATTGGCTCAGGAGCCCCCCTCAGGCCATAGCAGCACACCCCACAGCATCCCATGCCCTGTGCCTGCCCCACGACTCCATATCCTCCTCCATTACACGCTGGAGCCCTACCACATGCCCTCTTCACCATCATTGCCCTTGTCCCTGTCACACACCTCATGTCCCCCAACACAGATGGGCTTCCTACACCACAGGCCCTGGGTTCCCCATTATACACCTCATGCTCCCACCTCATTGTCCCTGCTTGGGGTCCCTGCCACTCCCCTAGGCTCATCCCTAGCTGTGTGCCTCCTTCAGGTCCTATTTTGCTGTGTCCACAGAGTGCATCGGATGGCTTCTGGAAATCTGTGGCCACTCGAGTGCCCAAGGAGCCCCCTGAGATTCGAATCCTCAACCCATATTTCATCCAGGAGGCCGCCTTCACCCTCATTGGCCTGCCCTTCAACAATGGCCTCATGGGCCGGGGGGTGAGATATCTGGGCCCCGGGAGAGGGAGGAGGCGAGCTGGGTCTGAAGTGCCTTAGAAGGAAGGATGGGTGGTGGGTGGGGCAGTGCTCCTGAAGAATAGCTTTCTGGGGAAGAAGTCTCAGTCCTTGGGCATGGAGGCTAGCTCTGGGGAGCTTGGCTGAAGTCTGAGCGGTCCCAGCCCTCCAGCTGAACTCTGCACACCTTCTCTTCCCCGCCGTCTTCCAGAACATCCCTACCCTTGGCAGTGTGGCGGTGACCATGGCACTACATGGCTGTGACGAGGTGGCAGTCGCAGGATTTGGCTATGACATGAGCACACCCAACGCGCCCCTGCACTACTATGAGAGCGTGCGCATGGCAGCCATCAAAGAGGTTTGGGACTGGGTGTGGGGCAGTCCCTGCGTGGGGATGAGGGGAGGCGCATAAATGAATGGTAAAGGGAGGAGCCAGTGGCGGGTCTGGCTGCCCAGAACTCCCCAGAAGGTCCTGACACCAAGCATCCTATGTGCCCTCTCCACAGCCTCCCACTGAACCCTGGGCCTTCTCCCTGAACTTTCCTTCCAAGGGACCCTCCCTTCCCTGGTCCTGCACCTTCCTCCCCTTCACTTCGTTCCCCAGCCAAGAACAGTAGTCTAGCACCAGCTTAGCCATCCTCTCTACCACAACTCCTCCCTTCCTCCAGAGGACTCCCTTGCCCCTCAAAAACTCACAACTAAACATTGCCTCTGGGTCTCAGGACATCCCCATATCTCTTCCACCCTTCCCCACAGCTAAGACTGAAGCTCTTCATACCCAGAACTGCTTCCCAAGCACCGTGTGTAGGGTACATTAAAGGTCTCCAGCCTGTCAGCCAGCCTCTCCTGACATTTCTCCCTCCATAGCCAACATCCCATGTGGAAAATTTGAACCCCTCTTCCCACACTTCCACTTTGACCACCAGCCTCCCACTGATCCCAGCCTGAAACCTGGAAATCTTGGCCCAGTGCTTGAACAGCCTCTCTGCTGCTACATCTGGGTGATGGGGAGGTTGTTGGAGGGAACCTCCCATCTGTGCAGATTCCTATTTCTTTGGTCTGGGGACTCTAGTCTCAACCCTCATTCCTGCTTATCAGTCTTCTTACCTGTTCTTCTCCATCATCCCCTTCCACTGTTCCAGAGCTTTCCATGCTCCAAAAGCTCCTTCCTCCTCCAGTGAAGACACTGAAGCCACAGAGGGGACCCCGGCCTGTCAGGCTCTGCTGGGTTGCCTCTCTGCACGGCACTCCTACTTGGCCCCTCACCCCTTGCAGCTGGGCTCCCCCTTGCACCTGACCCAGCTCCCACCAAGGTCACCACCTCAAGGTGGCCTAATCCAGTGGACACAACGTCATCTTTCCTGATCTGTCAGAAACAGTTTTTGTGTTGGCCACTCCTTCCTCTTTGAGCTTCTGAGTCAGTAATTTCTAGTGTTCCTCTTATTTCACTCCATTCTGTCACATTCTCCTTCTCAGCATCGTCGATTCTGATCTACGTCTTAAAATTCATCATGGCAGGACAGGCGTGGTGGCTCATGCCTGTAATCCCAGAACTTTGGGAGGCTGAGGCGGGCAGATCACCTGAGGTCAGGAGTTCAAGACCAGCCTGACCAACATGGAAAAACCCCGTGTCCACTAAAAATACAAAATTAGCAGGGCGTGGTGGCGCATGCCTGTAATCCTAGCCATTCGGGAGGCTGAGGCAGGAGAATCACTTGAACCCGGGAGGTGGAGGTTGCAGTGAGCCAAGATCTCGCCACTGCACTCCAGCCTGGGCAACAAGAGCGGAAGTCCGTCTCAAAAAAGAAAAAAAAAAAATTCATCATGGCTGGAGGTGGTGGCTCATGCCTGTAATCCCAGCACTTTGGGAGGCCAAGGCAGGAGTATTACTTGAGCCCAGGTGTTCGAGAGCAGCCTGGGCAACATGGTGAAACCTGGTGTCTACTAAAAATAGGAAAGATTGGCTGGGCGTGGTGGCTCACGCTGGTAATCCCAGCACCTTGGGAGGCCAAGGTGGGCGGCTCCTCCAAGGTCGGGAGTTCGAGACCAGTCTGGCCAACATGGGGAAACCCTGTCTCTACTAAAAATACAAATATTGGCCGGGTGTGGTGGCTCACGCCTGTAATCCCAGCACTTTGGAAGGCCAAGTTGGGCACATCACAAGGTAAGGAGTTCGAGGTCAGCCTGGCCAATATAGTGAAACCAAATCTCTACTAAAAATACCAAAATTAGCCAGGCATGATGGCACACGCCTGTAATCCCAGCTACTCAGGAGTCTGAGGCAGGAGAATCGCTTGAACCCAGGAGGCAGAGGTTGTGGTGAGCCGAGATTGAGCCACTACACTCCAGCCTAAGCAACAGACCGAGACTCTCTCAAAAAAAAAAAAAAAAAAAGCCAGGCATGGTGGTGGGTGCCTGAAATCCCAGCTACTCAGGAGACTGAGGCAGGAGAATTGCTTGAACCCAGGACGCAGAGGTTGCAGTGAGTCAAGATCACACCACTGCACTCCAGCATGGACAACAGAATGAGACTCCATCTCAAAAAAATAAAATAAAATAAAAATAGGAAAAATTATCTGGGTGGCTGGTTGTGCGCTTGTAGTCCCCGCTACTCGGGAGGCTGAAGTGGGTGGATCACTTGAGCCCAGGAAGTCGAGGCTGCAGTGAGCCATGATTGTGTCACTGCACTCCAGTCTGGGTAACAGTAAGACCCGGCGTGGTGGCACATACCTGTAATCCTAGCCACAAAAAAAAAAAAAAAAAAAGCACTAGCAAAGGCTCCATCTCAGAGAACCTTCTCTTCTCACTCTGCATATTCTCTGGGAGATTTACATCCCGGTCCATGACTTCAGTTACCATCTATATTGTATCAGGCTTTTTTGGTTGTTAGTCCTTCAGACTGCTATAACAGAATACCATAGTCTGGGTGGCTTTTAAACAATAGAAATTCATTTCCCACAGTCCTGGAGGCTGGGAAGTACAAGATCAAGTGCAGGAAGATTCAGTATCTGGTCAGGACCCACCAGAGAGGTAGTTCATACACAGCTGTCTTCTCACTTTCCTCACATGATGGAAGAGGCGAGGCAGCTCTCCTGAGTCTCTTTTCTTTTGAGACAGAGTTTCACTCTGCTGCCCAAGCCGGAGTGCAGTGGTGTGATCATAGCTCACTGCTGCCACATACCCCTGGGCTCAAGTGATCCTCCCACCTCAGCCTCCCTAGTAGCAGCAGACTGGCTAATTTATTTTATTTTTTGTAGAGATGAGGTCTTGCTATGTTGCCCAAGCTGGTCTTGAACTTCTGGCCTCAAGTGATCCTCCTGTCTTGGCCTCTCAAAGTCCTGGGGTCACAGGCGTGAGTCACGGTGCCTGGCCCTGAGTCTCTCACAAGGGCACTAATCCCATTCAGGAGAGCTCTACCCTCATGACCCGATCACCTCCCAAAGACCCCCACCTCCGAATTCCATTACACTGGGTTATTTTTTTTTTAATTGCATTTTAGGTTTTGGGGTACATGTGAAGAACATGCAAAATTGTTGCATAGGTACACACATGGCAGTGTGATTCGCTGCCTTCCTCCCTATCACCTATATCTGGCATTTCTCCCCATACTATTTCTCCCCAACTCCCCAGCCCCCCACTGTCCGTCCCCTGTTTCCCCCCGACAGACCCCAGTGTGTGATGCTCCCCACCCTGTGTCCATGTATTCTCATTGTTCAACATCCACCTAGGAGTGAGAACATGCGGTGTTTGATTTTCTGTTCTTGTGTCAATTTGCTGAGAATGATGGTTTCCAGGTTCATCCATGTCCCTGCAAAGGACACGAACTCATCGTTTTTGATGGCTGCATAATATTCCATGGTGTATATGTGCCACATTTTCCCTGTCCAGTCTGTCATCGGTGGGCATTTGGGTTGGTTCCAGGTTTTTGCTATTGTAAACTGTGCTGCAATGAACATTCGTGTGCATGTGTCCTTATAGTAGAACGATTTATAATCCTTTGGATATATACCCAGTAATGGGATTGCTGGGTCAAATGGAATTTCTATTTCTAGGTCCTTGAGGAATCGCCACACTGTCTTCCACAATGGTTGAACTAATTTACACTCCCACCAACAGTGTAAAAGTGTTCCTATTTCTCCACATCCTCTCCAGCATCTGTTGCCTCCAGATTTTTTAATGATCACCATTCTAACTGGCGTGAGATGGTATCTCAATGTAGTTTTGATTTGCATTTCTCTAATGACCAGTGATGATGAGCATTTTTTCATATGTTTGTTGGCCTCATATATGTCTTCTTTTGTGAAGTGTCTGTTCATATCCTTCACCCACTTTTGAATGGGCTTGTTTGTTTTTTTCTTGTAAATCTGTTTTAGTTCTTTGTAGATTCTGGATATCAGCCCTTTGTCAGATGGGTAGACTGCAAAAATTTTTTCCCATTCTGTTGGTTGCCGATTCACCCTAATGACTCTTTTGCCGTGCAGAAGCTGTGGAGTTTGATTAGATCCCATTTGTCTATTTTGGCTTTTGTTGCCAACGCTTTTGGTGTTTTGCTCATGAAGTCCTTGCCTATGCCTATGTACTGAATGGTTTTGCCTAGATTTTCTTCTAGAGTTTTTGTGGTGTTAGGTCTTATGTTTAAGTCTTTAATCCATCTGGAGTTAATTTTAGTGTAAGGTGTCAGGAAGGGGTCCAGTTTCTGCTTTCTGCACATGGCTAGCCAGTTTTCCCAACACCATTTATTAAACAGGGAATCCTTTCCCCATTGCTTGTTTTTGTCAAGTTTGTCAAAGATCGGATGGTTGTAGATGTGTTGTGTTGCCTCCGAGGCCTCTGTTCTGTTCCATTGGTCTATATCTCTATTTTGGTACCAGTACCATGCTGTTTTGATTACTGTAGCCTTGTAGTATAGTTTGAAGTCCGAGAGTGTGATGCCTCCCACTTTGTTCTTTTTGCTTAGAATTCAGTTGGCTATGTGGGCTCTCTTTTGGTTCCATATGAAGTTTAAGGTGGTTTTTTCCAGTTCTGTGAAGAAGGTCATTGGTAGCTTGATGGGGATAGCATTGAATCTGTAAATTACTTTGGGCAGTATGGCCATTTTCACAATATTGATTCTTCCTAACCATGAACATGGAATGTTTCTCCATCTGTTTGTGTCCTCTCTTATTTCATTGAGCAGTGGTTTGTAGTTCTCCTTGAAGAGGTCCTTTATGTTCCTTGTTAGTTGTATTCCTAGGTATTTTATTCTCTTTGTAGCAATTGTGAATGGCAGTTCGTTCTTGATTTGGCTCTCTGTAAGTCTGTTATTGGTGTATAGGAATGCTTGTGATTTCTGCACATTGATTTTGTATCCTAAGACTTTGCTGAAGTTGCTTATCAGTTTCAGGAGATTTTGGGCTGAGACGATGGGGTCTTCTAGATATACAATCATGTCGTCTGCAAATAGAGACAATTTGACTTCCTCCTTTCCTATTTGAATACTCTTTATTTCTTTTTCTTGCCTGATTGCTCTGGCTAGAACTTCCAGTACTATATTGAATAGGAGTGGTAAGAGAGGGCATCCTTGTCTAGTGCCAGATTTCAAAGGGAATGCTTCCAGTTTTTGCCCATTCAGTGTGATATTGGCTGTTGGTTTGTCGTAAATAGCTTTTATTGTTTTGAGATACGTTCCATCAATACCTAGTTTATTGAGGGTTTTTAGCATAAAGGGCTGTTGAATTTTGTCAAAGGCCTTCTCTGCATCAATTGAGATAATTATGTGGTTTTTGTCTTTGGTTCTGTTTATGTGGTGAATTGTGTTTATGGACTTGCATATGTTGAACCAGCCTTGCATCCCCGGGATGAAGCCTACTTGATCCTGGTGGATAAGCTTTTCGATGTGCTGTTGCAGTCAGTTTGCCAGTATTTTATTGACGATTTTTGCATCTGTGTTCATCATGGATATTGGCCTGAAGTTTTCTTTTCTTGCTGAGTCTCTGCCGGGTTTTGGTATCAGGATGATGTTGGTCTCATAAAATGATTTGGGAAGGATTCCCTCTTTTTGGATTGTTTGGAATAGTTTCAGAAGGAATGGTACCAGCTCCTCTTTGTATGTCTGGTAGAATTGGGCTGTGAACCCATCTGGACCTGGGCTTTTTTGGGTGGTAGGCTCTTAATTGCTGCCTCAACTTCAGACCTTGTTATTCGTCTATTCGGGGTTTCGACTTCTTCCTGGTTTAGGCTTGGGAGGATGCAAGTGTCCAGGAATTTATCCATTTCTCCCAGGTTTACAAGTTTATGTGCATAGAGTTGTTTGTAATAATCTCTGATGATGGTTTGAATTTCTATAGAATCTGTGGTGATATCTCCTTTATTGTTTTTTATTGCATCTATTTGATTATTCTCTCTTTTCTTTTTTATTAATCTGGCTAGTGGTCTATTTTGTTGATCTTTTTGAAAAACCAGCTCCTGGATTTATTGATTTTTTGAAGGGTTTTTTGTATCTCTATCTCCTTCAGTTCTGCTCTGATCTTAGTTATTTCTTGTCTTCTGCTAGGTTTTGAGTTTTTTTGATCTTGCTCCTCTAGCTCTTTCAATTTTGATGATAGGGTGTCAATTTTAGATCTCTCCTTGCTTCTCATGTGGGCATTTATTGCTATATATTTTCCTCTAGAGACTGCTTTAAATATGTCCCAAAGATTCTGGTACGTTGTGTCTTCGTTCTTGTTGGTTTCGAAGAACATCTTTATTTCTGCCTTCATTTCATTGTTTACCCAGTCAACATTCAAGAGCCAGGTGTTCAGTTTCCATGAAGCTGTGCGGTTCTGAGTTAGTTTCTGAGTTCTGAGTTCTAACTGGATTGCACTGTGGTCTGAGAGACTTGTTATGATTTCCGTTCTTTTGCATTTACTGAGGAGTGATTTACTTCCAATTATGTGGTCAATTTTAGAGTAGGTGCGATGTGGTGCTGAGAAGAACGTATATTCTGTGGATTTGGGGTGGAGAGTTCTGTAAATGTCTATTAGGTTTGCTTGGTCCAGGTCTGAGTTCAGGTCCTGGATATCCTTGTTAATTTTCTGTCTCATTGATCTGTCTAATATTGACAATGGGGTGTTAAAAGTCTCCCACTATTATTGTGTGGGAGTCTAAGTCTCTTTGTAAGTCATTAAGAACTTGCCTTATGTATCTGGGTGCTCCTGTATTGGGTGCGTATATATTTAGGATCATTAGCTCTTGTTGCATTGATCCTTTTACCATTATATAATATCCTTCTTTGTCTCTTTTGATCTTTGTTGGTTTAAAGTCTATTTTATCAGAGACGAGAATTGTAACTCCTGCTTTTTTTTTGCTCTCCATTTGCTTGGTAAATCTTCCTCCATCCCTTTATTTTGAGCCTTTGTGTATCCTTGCATGTGAGATGGGTTTCCTGGATGCAGCACACCAATGGGTTTTGGCTTTTTATCCAATTTGCCAGTCTGTGTCTTTTGATTGGGGCATTTAGCCCATTAACATTTAGGGTTAATATTGTTATGTGTGAATTTGATCCTGCCATTTTGATGCTAGCTGGCTGTTTTGCCCATTAGTTGATGCAATTTCTTCATTGTGTTGATGGTCTTTACCATTTGGTATGTTTTTGGAGTGGCTGGTACTGGTTGTTCCTTTCTATGTTTAGTGCGTCTTTCAGGAGCTCTTGTAAAGCAGGCCTGGTGGTGATGAAATCTCTGAGCACTTGCTTGTTCGCAAAGGATTTTATTTTCCTTCACTTATGAAGCTTAGTTTGGCTGGATATGAAATTCTGGGTTGAAAGTTCTTTTCTTTAAGGATGTTGAATATTGGCACCCACTCTCTTCTGGCTTGTAGGGTTTCTGCTGCGAGATCTGCTGTGAGTCTGATGGGCTTCCCTTTGTGGGTAACCCGACCTTTCTCTCTGGCTGCCCTGAGCATTTTCTACTTCATGTCAACCCTGGTGAATCTGACGATTATGTGCCTTGGGGTTGCTCTTCTTGAGGAATATCTTTGTGGTGTTCTCTGTATTTCCTGGACCTGAATATTGGCCTGCCTTGCTAGGTTGGGGGAAGTTTTCCTGGATGATATCCTAAAGAGTATTTTCCAGCTTGGATTAATTCTCTCTGTCACATTCAGGTACACCTATCAAACATAGATTAGGTCTTTCACATAGTCCCATATTTCTTGGAGACTTTGTTCATTCCTTTTTACCCTTTTTTCTCTACTCTTGGCCTTCTCATTTTATTTCATTGAGTTGATCTTCGACCTCTGATATCCTTTCTTCTGCTTGGTCAATTTGGCTGTTGAAACTTGTGTATGCTTTGCGAAGTTCTCGTGTTGTGTTTTTCAGCTCCATCAATTCACTTATATTCCTTTCTAAGTTGTTTATTCTCGTTAGCATTTCGTCAAATCTTTTTTCAAGGTTCTTAGTTTCTTTGCATTGGGTTAGAACATGTTCTTTTAGCTCACAGAAGTTTGTTATTACCCACCTTCTGAAGCCTGATTCTGTCAATTCATCACACTCATTCTCCATCCAGCCTTGTTCCGTTGCTGATGAGGAGCTGTGATCCCTTGTAGGAGGAGAGGCATTCTGGTTTCGGGTGTTTTCCTCCTTTTTGTACTGGTTTCTTCCCATCTTTGTGGATGTATCCACCTGTCGTCTTTTTAATTGTTGACTTTCAGATGGGGTCTCTGAGTGGACGTCCAGTTTGTTGATGATGAAGTTCTTTCTGTTTCTTAGTTTTCCTTCTAACAGTCAGGCCCCACTGCTGTAGGATTGCTGAGGTCCACTCCAGGCCCTGCTTGCCTGGGGATCACCTGCAGTGGCTGCAGAACAGTAAGGGTTGCTGCCAGTTTCCTCTTCTGCTATCTTTGTCCCAGAAGGATACCTGCCAGATGTCAAGTCTGAGCTCTCCTTTATGAGGTGACTCTTTGGATATATGGGGGTCAGGGAGCTGCTTGAGGAGACAGTCTGTCCTTTATAGGAGCTCAAGTGCTGAGCTGTGAGCTGCATTCATTCAGAGCTGCTGGGCAGGTACGTTTAAGTCTGCTGCAGCAGAACTCATAAACCCCTTTTTCTTCTCCCCCAGGTGCTCCATCCCAGGGGAGTTAGGACTTTATTTATGAGTTTCCGTTGTGCTGCTGCCTTTTTTTCAGGGCTGCCCTGCCCAGCAAGGAGGCAGCCTAGTCACTGTCTGCCTGCAGAGGCTTTGCTGAGCTGTTGTGGGCTCCACCCAGCTGCCGTGTGAACTTCCCTGCAGTACTGTTTATACCTGTGTAGTTAGAACTGCCTCGGCAATGGCGGGCAACTACCTCTGTAGTGGTGGACTGCCTCGGTAATGGTGGACGCCCCTCCCCCAAAGAGCTGGACCGTCCAGGGTTCAGCTGTGCTTGCTGTGAAACTCACAATCCGGAGCATTTCCGATTGCAGTTTTTTTGTGCGGGTGGGACCAGCCGAGCCTGATCACCTGGCTCCCTGCCTCAGAGCCTTTTTTTAAGTTGAACGGTCGTCTGTCTCCCAGGTGTTCCAGTCACCTGTTCAAAAGGTGCCGGGATCTGTGTGATTTCCCGTGCGGTGACCCACTGCGCCAGCTGAAACAGCGGCGCTGAGATTCATGGTGCTTTTTTGCCTGGGAATCTCCTGGCCTGGCTCCCTGTTTCAGTCCCCTTTTTAATCAGATGAATGGGCAACTCTGCCTTCCTGGAGCTCCAATCGCCAGCTTAAACGGCGCCCGGACCCATGTATTTTGTACGGAGAACCACCGTGCCGGGGTGCCGGCTAAACAGCTGCGCCAGCCAAAACAGCCGCACTGGCCAAAACAGCCACGCTGGCGACCCATTGGGCTCCTCCGCCTGGGAATCTCTTGGTCTGTGGGCAAGAAAAATCCTTCTGGAAATGCGGCGTCCACTTCACCGTCCACGCTTTCATGCGAGCTGCAATCCTGAGCTGCTCCTAATCGGCCATCTTGGATCCCTCTCCAGGTTTTAATATATGAATTTGTGGGGAGGGCATAAACATTCAGTCGACAGCAGGTTTCTTCCAGCCATCTCAAGTGCTTGGGAGTTATTTCAAGGATATGCAAGGGACTTGGAAATCTCAGAGGAAGCTAGAAACTGCCTTCCAGCTGGGCCTCCTGTTGTCTGGGTTAGGGTTCAGGAGTGAGATGCTCATTCTGGGTCTAGGACAGTTCTAGAACTCCCTCACCATCCCCGTGGCCCCGAGAGTCTTCCATCCCTGCCTCTTTTCACGTGACTTCTTGCCGCTTTGTCCCCAGCCAGCACGCACTCAATTGCTCTCATACCTTTTATCGGCCTCCTGGCTTCTGTTTACTTATATCTTTGGTCTTTTATAAATTCCTTTTATGTAATGTTTTATGCAGAGGGTGCGAGCCGTAGACATGGGCGATGGGCAGATTCTAATGGGCTTTCTATGCCGTAGAAGGAGTTTGGACTTGGCCAGGCATGGTGGCTCACGCCTGTAATCCAAGCACTTTGGAGGCCAAGGCGGGCGGATCACCTGAGGTCGGGAGTTCAAGACCAGCCTGACCAACATGGTGAAACCCCGTCTCAAAAAAAAAAAAAAAAAAAAAGTTAAAAAAAAAAAAAAGAAGGAGTTTGGACTTTATTTAGAAGACAGTGGAGAGCTGTGGGTAGCTTGAGGCCTTACATTAGCATGTAGTGGGTCACTATGGCTGCAGAATGAAGGAGAAAGGGCGAAGCAGGAACAGAACCTAGTTCGGAGTTGTTGCGCTCTGGGCAAGAGGTGGTGACTCCTGAACCAGATCTTTGGCTGAGACAGTGAGGGGGAGAGGCGATGAGAGAGGTGATGATCCAGATCTTTGGCTAAGGCGATGAGACAGAGGCAGGAAGTCCAGGCTGGAAGTATAAGGCGATGAGACAGAGGCAAGAAATAGGATTTTAATTCAGTAGGGCCTGGGGACTGCCTTGGTGCAGGATGAGGTAGGACACTGCCTTCCCTGCAGCCCTCTCTGATGGAGTCTGTTCCTTTGCTTCTACCTGCCATGTCTCTGTTTTCAGGCCATCGTCCCTCCATTACATGCAAAACCTCACTGGCTCTGAGGCTCCCAGCATCTGCTGCACCACACTCCATGCAGAGAGTGTAGCTTCTTGGCCGGGCACCGTAGCTCATGCCTGTAACCCAGCACTTTGGGAAGCCGAGGCAGGTGGATCACCTGAGGTCAGGAGTTTGAGACCAGTCCTGCCAACATGGTGAAACTCCGTCTCTACTAAAAAATACAAAAATCAGCTGGGCGTGGTGGTGTGTGCCTGTAATCCCAGCTACTTGGGAGGCTGAAGCAGAAGAACTGCTTGAACCCAGGAGGTAGAGGCTGCAGTGAGCCGAGATCCCGCCACTGTACTCCAGCCTGGGTGACAGAACAAGACTCTGTCTCAAAAAAAAAAAAAAAAAAAAAGTGTAGCTTCTCAAATCAAAAAAGATGACTTTGGGACATCAGTACAGGGCCTGACTCTAGACCTTCATTTCCTTATCAGTGAAAGGGATAATAACAGCACCTGCTCCTGGGGTTTGGAAAGGATCAGATGTGATAATGTGTAAAAAAAGGCCTGGCACATAGTAAGCACTCAGAAATCTTAGCCATTATGATTACTGTTTTACGCCTACTTGCCACTGTTACTTACCAACCCCCAGATGAGGATTCACTGAGAAAGTTGGTGCCTGGGTTTGGAATCCCTCTGTTACCTGGGGTGACTCACGTGGACCATTCAGCACCTTGGCTTCCCCTCGCTTCAACTGCACTTGCCTTGATCAGCTCACTCTGCAGGCCCAGCAGGGGTGTGTGGGATGTGGAGACACATGGACCGAGGGCTGAATGCCTGGGATATGTAAGGGATGTCAAGGGAATTCATAAAGTAGACGGAGGAATCAGGGAGGTGCCACATCATGGAAGCCAAAGGAGCAGCGTTGCAGGAAGAGTATCTACAGTGTGGTGCTACTGGAAAACCCAGTGAGATGAGTGCTGAGAGGTGGCCGTTGGATGTACCTGTTAGGAGTTACTGCTGACTGTGGTGAGAACAGTTTCAGTGGAGTGATGGAGTAGAAGCCAGACTGCAGTAGTGAACAGTAATTAGAAGGCACCCTAGAGACCACAGATGCTCGCGGCAAGGCATCTCTCAGGACACTTGGAGGAGAAGGGAGGAGAGAGAGTGGGCAGCAGCTAGAGGATGACGTGGCTTCATACAGGAATCTCTCACACTGCAGAGAAGTCCAGGCTGGAAATACAGATATGTGAGTTGTGAGCACAGCTGTTCTTCAGATGTAAGGATGAGATTTCCTAGAGAGAGCACAGAGAGTGAGAAGCGCATCTCGTCCTGGCAGGAGCCTTGAACACCAATACTAAATGTGGGGTGAGGAAAGAGGAGCCAAAGAAAAAGAGATTCTGAGAGCATGAACTGTGACACTGGATGGGCATCCATGCTTAGAATCGAGGGTCCTGGTAAGGCTGGAAAGCATGATCCTGATTCCAGGTGACCAGAATCCTGCACCAGCCATGGCCAGTTCAGGGCTCTTGTTAACTCAGAAGTTGTCTGCATACACAGCGGAATTAGGAAAAGAGCACCAGAGAGGTGGCATTGCCTGACCCAAGAGAGCTACACCCCAGGGCCAGCTTTCTTATTTACTTTTTATGATGGAAATTGGCAAGTACAGAGGATATCATGAACTCCCACGTTCCTGCCCCTACCTTCCACAGGCATCAACATGCAGCCAATATTGTTCCATCTCTTTGTCTCATGCTCCCACTCCACTGATTCAAACAAGTCTCAGATACCATATACCCTTCCAGCCATAAATACTTCATTCATCCCAGGCGCGGTGGCTCATGCCTGTAATCCCAGCACTTTGGGAGGCCGAGGCAGGCGGATCACCTGAGGTCAGGAGTTCGAGACCAGCCTGGCCAACATGGTAAAACCCCATCTCTACTAAAAATACAAAAAATGAGCCAGGTGTGGTGGCGGGTGCCTGTAATCCCAGCTACTTGGGAGGCTGAGGCAGAAGAATTGCTTGAACCCACGGTTGCGGTGAGCCAAGATTGCACCATTGCACTCCAGCCTGGGCAACAAGAGTGAAACTCCGTCTCAAAAAAAAAAAAAAAAAGATACTGTTTTTTAAAAATGATCACACCTAAAAACATTAACAGTAATTCCTTAATATCAAATATCCAGTCCTCTGCTGACCTTTTAACCCTCAGTGACTCCCAGGGGGTAACGTTGACCCTGACCCATCAAATTGGTTACTGCTTCTCCAGAGGAGTGATGAGAATGAGGGATAAGAAAGAGACTAACGAGTTTCCACGTCTACTCAAACCTGGCCCTGTCATTCCTCCAAGCCTCTGTTTTCTCATCCATAAAACCTAATTTCATTCAACAAATATTGAGGCACCTACTCTGTGCCTAACAACCCCTACTTTCAAAGACAGTGAGGCAGATGCTTACATCTTCAAAGAATGGGGATGAGTTGTCCAGGGATCGCAATGAGGAGGGGCACGTGCAGATGGCAGAGTAGAATGACAGGGGCCTTGAAGAGGCTGGAGAGCTTTAGGGAGTCTGGAGGGACAACAGGGTGTGAGGAAGACCCTTCCTGCCTTCAGAGGCTGTAGAGTGTGGAATGTGAGGGAAGAAAGGCACCACTTGAGAGGGAGTCTGGGGACACTGTCCTTCAGGGCGCTGGGGTTTGTGATTAGCACAGAGGTCGAAGAGTGCTCAGAGAAGAGGAGTATCGGGAGTGTGGCTCATGACCACCTGAGTTTCAGATGTGAAAGATTTGGAAGATGGAGAGGGTTGACTGGCTCAGAATAAGGGCTAGACAGAGCCATAAGTTCTTTTCTAAGAATTCATTCATTATTTTTCAGAAGATGGGGTCTGGATATGTTGCCCAGGTGGACTAAGTTCAAGTGATCCTCCCGCCTCAGCCTCCCAAGTAGCTGGGACTACAGGCACAGGCCACTGCACCCAGCTCACTTCTTAGCACTGGTAAATAGTGGCTGTGAACAGTTATGGTGGGCTGGGCATGGTGGCTCATGCCTGTAATCCCAGCACTTTGGGAGGCTGAGGCGGGTGGATCACCTGAGGTCAGGAGTTGGAGACCAGACTGACCAACATGGTGAAACCCTGTCTCTTACTAAAAACATAAAATTAACCAGGTGTGGTGGCGGATGCCTGTAATCCCAGCTACTTGGGAGGCTGAGGCAGGAGAATCACTGAAACCCGGGAGGCAGAGGTTGCAGTGAGCTGAGATCACACCACTGCACTCCAGCCTGGGCAACAACAGCGAAACTCTGTCTCAAAAAACAAATCAGTTATGGTGAAGCTCATTGCTGACAAATGCAACAGAGAGGCCACTCGGGGGACAAACTGATAAGGCTGTTGTCATTCATCCCGTCATTCAATCAAGCCTTTTTTATCAAAGTTTTCTGGTGAGAGTCCTGGGGTTAGTAAAGGACCCCATCCTGGGTACAGCCTTCCCCAGAAGCCTCTTCCAGTAATTTTGAATACAGGACATTATTATTACCTATAGTCAAATGTGCTCACCATAGAAAATTGGTAAGTAGGTGAGGTTAGTTTGATTTAATTATTCCACAATGTAGACATCTATCAGACATCACATTCTACCCCAAAAATATATACAATCATTATTTCAATTAAAAAAAATTTTTAAATTTTAAAAAAAGCCATTTCTCCGCAGGCCCCATGGCTCCTGTGATCTGGGAGGCAGGGTTTTATCCACTGCCCCCAGGCCTGGAGAGTAGATTGCATCAGGTCAGGGAGTGACTCAGCCAGCTATTGCTTTTGGACTTGAGTGACTCACATTGCCTGCCCGCAGGGTATCTGTAACCTGGTGCTTCCTGACAAGAAGTGGCTTGAAGTCTGTGGGAACAAGGTCCTTCCGCTCATGCTGAGGAGGGAGGTTGGGAAGCTTAACGGTTTTCCTGGGATGAGGAAAGGGCTATGAAGGTTCTTTGTCCACGTCATGGGAAGGGAGGAGGATGAGCTGTAGCACTCCTAGAACAGGGTCATTACCTTGTAGACACAACTGATTCCCAGTGTCTGCCTTCAGATTTCCACAGTCACAGAGTATTGGAGAGCTGTGACTGGAAAAGGGCACCAAGACCCGGAAGGGGCACTAAACAAAGGTTCAGCAGAGGCCCAACCGATCACTTCATCTCTTTCCTTCCAGTCCTGGACGCACAATATCCAGCGAGAGAAAGAGTTTCTGCGGAAGCTGGTGAAAGCCCGTGTCATCACTGATCTAAGCAGTGGCATCTGAGTGGGCCCAGCACATGGCCATAGAGGCCCAAGCACCACCAGGAGCAAGCAGCAGCCAGCGCCACCTAAACAGGAGTCTTCAGACTCAGAGAAGGACAGTGCCAGGGGCCCCAGGGGGCAGCAAGGCCTTAGTGGAGCAGCCAGAGCTATGCCTGCTCAGCAGCCAGCCTCAGAGACCAGCACGCAGCCTCACTCAGCCTGGGTCCTTAACGCCAGAGGGCCAACAGGCTACTGGCTGTGCCCAGCAGGCCTAGCATGCAGGCGGTGGGACACTGGGCAGCAAGGCTGCTGCTGGAATCACTTCTCCAATCAGTGTTTGGTGTATTATCATTTTGTGAATTTGGGAAGGGGGGAGGGTGGGGATAATTTATTTTTAAATAAGGTTGGAGATGTCAAGTTGGGTCCACTTGCCATGCAGGAAGAGGCCCACTAGAGGGCCCATCAGGCAGTGGTACCAGTGAGCTCCCTGTGGGGCATGAGTGCCATGACCAGACTGTACCCTCCTCTGCGGCTGCAGAGTGGTGGGCAGGATCTCAAGCCAGCCCCCTCCAGCTCATGACAGTTTGGCCTTTCTTGGGGGAGAAGATGGGGTATTCTCACTCACCAGCCCTAGCTGTCTCATAGGGAAACCCTGGAGCCATCCCTTCGGAGCCAACAAGTCCACCCCCTGGGCTACAGCAGAAAGAGCTTTAAAGCTCAGGAGGGTGACACCCCGGCTCGACCTGCTAGGAAGAGCTCCCCTCCACCGCTGCAGCTGATCCATAGGACTACCCCAGGCCTGGACTCATCAAATTGCCACATGTTCTAGGTTTCAGCGACGAGACTGCCAGGTCGTTGGGTTCTGCCTTTAGCCTGGACCAGAGGGGAAGTGAGGCCCAAGGACCTTACCCAGGCTGTGGCAGCCGTCCCAGGCCACCCTTGTGGAAGCAATAAAGCTCTTCCCTGAGCCTGGTCTCTTTTTGCCTTCTCTGGCTTTCCTGAAAGAAACAGGAATCTAAAGCCTCAGCAACTACCCCAAACCCTCGGGCCCTCTCTAGCCCACAGAGTCCTGAGTCCCCTTTATTTCTTGTGTTAATGCAGTGCCTAGATAGCCACCCAGAGGTCTCTGGAGCATCTCCTGTCCCCTGCAGTCCGGGGATCCTCTTTCTCTGAGACCGGAGGTTTCAGGGCACACTCTTAGAGGATGCAGAGGCATAGGACTAGAGCCTGGAGCCCTAGGACATTGCCTCAGGGTTGCCACAGCCCCACCTCTGCAGTGACAGTTATTCCTGTGAGCACAGGAAAGATGTACTGCCGAGCCCCTGCAGCAGGCAGAGGCCCGCAACCTACCCTACCCCGAACTCTCCCAGCCCTCTGGGAAGAACATGCCCCAGCCCCATTGTTAGAACACAGGCACGTCCTCTCCCTTCAGCCCCACTCTAGGCATCCTCTATCATACTTTAGAAAGATGTCACCCCCCCCCCCCGCCCACCTCACCTTCTTAAGAGTCCCAGAGTCTGATCCCTTCCTTCCGCAGCATCCCCAGGCAGGCCTGAGAATGGACAACTGTCACCTGCACTTGAGAGCATGAAATGAGCTTCCTGTCAGACATTACGGCTGCGGCAGGCAGTAAGTGGGATGGCCGGCCTCTGCACCTCTCTTCTGCCCACCCCAACCCAAGAGTCCAGGCACCCCTGGGCTGCCCTCCCACTGGTGAGCCCTGAGGCTAGAGTCCTGGCCATCCCAGGGACCAGCAGCCTCCCATGTGCTCCTTCCCACTGTGGCTGGCTTTAGGCAGAAGCCTCTTGGACTTGGAGGTTAAGGGAGGCCCTGACTGAGGGACAGGTCAACCCAGAAATGTCCTCCAAATTCTACTGGAAATAGGGCCACCACCCTGCACATGTTCCTGTCTGGATGGTGCCCCATGGAATTGTACAGGGCATAGGCTGCATGCCCGTAAGTGGTAGCCCTGGCTGAAGAAGCCCCAAGGAAGGTGCCCCAACTGAGCAGCTGGCTGTGGGAGGTGACAGAGCAAGCAGCTCCCCCTTGGACTCCTGTCCCACAGGGCTCCTGGCACGCCTGTAGCAGCCCCAACACCAGCAGCAGCAGCAGCAGCAGTTCTCTGTGGTCTGACTTCCAGTCCTCACCACTACAGAAAACTACTTTCACAAAAGCTATGGCTCTGAGCCCTGGGGGTGCACCAGAATCACTGGTGCCATTTGAAAACGCACACGTGCACCCCGAGAGTCTGACTGAGGTCTGGGGTGGGGCCCAGATGTGGGTAGTTTTTACAGGTCCCCCAGTGGTTCTAATGCATAGTCAGGGTATAGATGGTCCATACACCCCCAGTACTCTCATCCCTGCCCACAGCTTCCAGTTGCCAGTTGGTTGACATTTCCCAAATTGCCTTCACCAGCCCAGCCCCCTCTGCTTTCCTGCAGGCTACAAATTCACCTGCATCCTGAACATTTCCACTTGGATAATCCACAGGCCCTTCCAACTCAGCATGTCCAACCCTGAACTCGTGAGCCCTGCCTTTCCTCCCAGGAGCCTGAATGTCCCCTCCAGAATCACCCCGCCAAAGGCACACATTTACAAGGCCCACCTACCTCCTCACCCTATTCAGTCAGACACCAGCGAATTTTCAAAACTGCGTGTTCCAGAAGCAGCCCCAGGCTCCCCTCACACCCTGCATCAGACCTCATCCTCTCTCCGCAGCAGCTTCCCAACTCTGTTTCCACCTCTCTCTCACCCTTCCTCTTCACTAGAGCCAGAGTCATCCACAAAAATGCCTATGTGATCACACCATTCTGCTCAAAACCCTCCCGTGGTCCCCAGGGTTAGGCTCTTTCCATCCATGTTCCTCACCCAGTCCTCACCCCACCTGCCAAATTGCCATAATTAGGCATCTGAAATGCTACCCTCCGGCTACCTACTTCAAGCCTCAGCTCTGATGTTCCTTCTCTGTGACCCCTGCCTTCAGCCCTCAATACCCACTTCTACCAACACTGCCCTTGCTGTGCCCTAGTGACCCCCGTGTTTGCAAGTGTGTCCGTACTCCAAGCCCTAGGCAGCACAGGAGGTGAGCTGTGGGGGAGACGCGAGCTGAAAGCTTCTGCGCAGAGCCTCGGCAACCCAATAAGGCAGGTGAACTGGCCGCGGAGAGAAGAAACCGGTGGAGCAGAGAGCAGCTGCTGCAGGGCAGCCAGCCAGGCCCCCCAAATCTGCACGCACCAGCAGGCGGCCGCCCCACACAGGGACCGGCCTTCCCGTCGCTCCCCGCCCTCGCTCCCTCCCGCCCTCGGCCCGGCCTCCCAGCTCTCTACTTTGCGTGTCTACAAACTCAACTCCCAGTTTCCGTGCCTCTCCGCCGCCCCGAGTTCTCTACTCTCCACACCGAGGGGCCCCTCCCAGCATCTACCCGCCTCCCAACCTTGGGAGAACCTAACCAAGCCAGGGGGACTGGATTCGACGGGTGGAGCAGCCAGGTGAGCCCCGAAAGGTGGGGCGGGGCAGGGGCGCTCCCGGCCCCGCCCCGGGATCTGGTTACGCCAGGGCTGGAATTTGACACCGGACGGCGGCGGCGGCGGGCAGGAGGCTGCAGAGGGATGGAGTTGGGCCCGGCCCCCAGACAAGGCCCGCGGGCTCCACCAGCAGCAGGTCCCTCGGGCCCCAGCCCTCGCTGTCACCCGGGCCCGGAGCCCCACACCCGAGGTAAGCCAGCCCACTTGCCTGTCCCGGGTCCCAGCCCTGGATGGACGCTCCTGGGCTGAGGGGAGTGGACAGGACCACCCCCCTCCACTCTTCTTGCATCCTCCCTCTCTTGGGCCTCGGCACAGTTCTCCGCCCCTCCCAGTCCCTCAGTCCCTCCTGTCGCTTGTTGGACTGTGTTGGCCCTCCCGACCCACTGTAATGTGAGGCTCCCGCTGCCGCTACAGGGTGCAGACTGGCTGCCAAGGCCACACTTTTGGCTAAAAGAGGCACTGCCAGGTGCACAGTCCTGGGCATGAGCCGTTTGAGCTTCGGGGGGAAAGCCCAACACTAATCCCAGGAAAGGTGCCTAGAAGAACACGGTCCAGGACCCCGTGGTGAGTAGAGGGCTGTGGATGGGGGAGGCAAGGGCTGGAGAACCAAATGGCCCCAGACCGCAAGGAGGGAGCAGGGGAGAGCCTGAGCGGCCCTCCAGAGACCTGCTCCCGGGCTCCCCCTAGCGCAGAGGGCGCCTACGGCTGTCCTGCCGGCCTTTCCCTCCATCACAAAGAACAGTCACTGGCCTGGCCCAGAGGCCCTGATTCCACTTAGACAAGAGGTGCACACCAGGACCTGGAGGACCACCCCAGGAAGGCCTGGGGGCCTGTCCCACAGGTGTGCAGGCATTCTGTGTGCTAGAGGATGGGGATGGGGTGGCAGCTGGGACCAAGAGAAGGCTGGCTAATGAGGACTGAGGAAGGCTCTGGGGCCCCAGAAGGGTATTTGGAAATGCCAGCAGTGGGGGCTTGGGAAGCCTGGCTGGGATCAGAGACGATGGCTCAAGGGGAAAACTTCAAGGAGCATAACCAGGCTGCTAGATCCACAGGAGGCTGGGAGGACAGACCTAGACCAGCTCTCAGGGTGGCTCAGCTCTCAGAGACCAGGCTGGTATGGAAGCCTGATTGGCCCTCCTGGGAGTGGCTCAGGCCTGAGTGTAGCTGAGGGTATGGAAAAGCCCACCCTGCTTGGAATCTGCAGGCTTGGCAGACTCTGCCCCCTGGTGGCCAGAGGAAGCCATGGCCCAGGCCCCATGTTTTCAGAGGGCCCATTCGCTCCCACCATCCCTTGGCTCTGTGGTTGTCGAGGGACACCTATGGTCAGAGGAGAGAATGCAAGTGGCTCTGGATCCACAACACAGTTCACAGAGGAGCAAGGGGAAGCAGCTCTGGGTGGAGAGCGCAGGCTGAGGCTTGGGGCTGACTATCTAACTCAGAGCGACCAGCTAGCACCCTAATTCTTCTCCAAGCCTCGGCTTTCTCCCCGGCAGCCTGGGGTGAAGGCTCTCTGTAGGACCAACTGTGTCCAGCTACGACTCCCTCCAGCCAGTTCTGGCATCTCCAGCCCTATAGAACAGAGCAGGAAGGTTCTGGGAAAAGAGGACCCCTCTCCTCTCCAACTGTGTGACCTTGTGACCTTAGACAACCTCTGAGCTTCTTTGAACCTTATTTGCTCATCTGGAAAAAGGGGGATTAAACCATTTACCTCTGGGAGTTGTATAGCAATAGCTGCAAAGCACCTAACACATAGTAAGGTTCCCCCGCGCAGCTACTTCTGCTGGGTTGAGTCTAGCTGTCCAGGGCCCTTGCTCCTCACCTGGAGAAACTGGGGTGGCAGGATGGCCCCCTCAAAAGATAACTCATCTCTTAATTTGCAAGCTGCCTCAAGAGGAGGGTAGGGGAACAGCTCCACAAAGGCTGATGGGCGCTCCTGGTGTTGATAGAGATGGAACTTGGACTTGGAGGCCTCTCTGCACTGTCCCACTGCCCCTGGCCTAGGCGGGCAGGTGAGTGGTTCTCCCAGTGACTCCCAGCTGGTACTGAGGAGAGGCGGCTCAACTGGCGAGGGAGAGTGGGGCTTGGCTTGGGCAGCGGTTAGGTGTGGGGAGGGTAAATTGTCAGGGAGGGACCAGGTGAATGGGAGGAGGAGCGGGACTTTTCTGAATGGTCCAGGCATTCAGGTGATCCCCCGCCCCCCCACCCACCAACCCCGTCCCCGAGCTCCCAGAGGCAGCAAACCCATTATACTGGAACCTAGGCCCTTCCTGAGCTCCCCTCTACACAGCTAGGAGCTCATCCCCGGCCTGATCTCAGCCCGAGGACAGCCCCTCTCTGAGGTCCTCCCTCCCCAAGCCCACCTGGGCGCCCTCTTCTTCCTGAGGCTCCACTTGGTCTCTCCGCGCAGCCTGCCTTGTGGCCAACCCTGGCCGCTCTGGCTCTGCTGAGCAGCGTCGCAGAGGCCTCCCTGGGCCCCGCGCCCCGCAGCCCCGCCCCCGCGAAGGCCCCGCGCCGATCCTGGCGCCCCCCGCCGGCCACCTGCCCGGTAGGTGAGAGGGCGAGGGGGCGGGGCGGGGCTGGCCCTGGACACCGCACGTGACTGGGTCTCGTTCCAGGGGGACGCACGGCCCGCTGGTGCAGTGGAAGAGCCCGGCGGCCGCCGCAGCCTTCTCGGCTAGCGCCTCCACCGCCCGTGCCACCATCTGCTCCTCCCCGCGGGGGCCGCGCGGCGCGGGCTGGGGGCCGGGGCAGCCGCGCACGGGCCACGGGGGCGCGGGGCTGCCGCCTGCGCTCGCAGCTGGTGCCTGTGCGCGCGCTCGGCCTGGGCCACCGCTCCGACGAGCTGGTGCGTTTCCGCTTCTGCAGCGGCTCCTGCCGCCGCGCGCGCTCTCCGCACGACCTCAGCCTGGCCAGCCTCCTGGGCGCCGGGGCCCTGCGACCGCCCCCGGGCTCCCGGCCTGTCAGCCAGCCCTGCTGCCGACCCACGCGCTACGAAGCGGTCTCCTTCATGGACGTCAACAGCACCTGGAGAACCGTGGACCGCCTCTCGGCCACCGCCTGCGGCTGCCTGGGCTGAGGGCTCTCTCCAGGGCTTTGCAGACTGGACCCCTACCGGTGGCTCTTCCTGCCTGGGACCCTCCCGCAGAGCCCCACTAGCCAGCGGCCTCAGCCAGGGACAGAGGCCTCAGAGCTGAGAGGCCCCTGCCGGTGAGTGATGGACAGCATCCCTGGAGAGGTGGAGGGACAACTGGCTAGCAGCCCCAGGACCCTCACCCTGCGGATCCCAGCCTAAAAGACACCAGAGACCTCAGCTATGAAGACCTTCGGACCCACTTCTCACAGACTCTGGCACTGGCCAAGCCTCGAACCTGGGACCCCTCCTCTGATGAACCCTACAGTGGCTGCGGCATCAGCCCCCACCCAGGCCCTGTGGGGACAGCATTTGAAGGAGACATATTGTAGTCGGTTGGCTGAAAGTGCCTGTGCTGGAGCTGGCCTGTATGCACTAGTGGGAGCTGACCCCCTATTTATTATTTCTAAGTTATTTATTTACTTCTGTGGCTTGTCAGATCCTTTCCTGGGCAGTGGGGGGGGCTGGGAAGAAGAGGCTAGAGGGAGATCATGCCTTGCTGATTGCACTCACACACTTCAGGCTGACTCAGCAATCACAGACCTGGCCTGGATCTCCGGCCCCACCCAACAGCTGGCATCTTTGAGGCCCCTGCTTAGTGGGTAAGAGACAGAGAAGCACTCATGGCCCCACCCCACTGTCATTGATCAGTATCTTACCATCCAGGGAATTGTCTTGAAGGTACCTCACATGCCTCTGCTTGCAGACAGTCCAGCATGGTTAACTCACTACCCACATTCCATGGAACAGCCCAGGGCATGAGAGCATCTGAAAAAAAGCTGTGGGTTGGGAGAGGGTGCACTGGGGTGCCGGTTAAGGTGAATGAAGCACAGAGCTCCATGGGGACAAGGAGGCAGGAAAGGATAAGGGCCCCAGAAGGATCTGCGTCTTTGGTGATGAACAAGGCTATTCATTAATTCAAACAAATATTTATATGTCAGAAACTGATTATATGATAGATGCCAAGGATACAGAAGCAAAATGGACATGATCCCTGCCCTTGAGAAGCTTAAACCAGGAGAGACAGACAAAAAATAAGCAATTACAGTAATAATTATTTAAATTCAATTTGGCAAATGGTATGAAAAGGACAGGAAGCTAAGAAGTCCACATCATCGTAGGGAAGAAAGGAAAAGTTAGTGCTGACCCTGCCTCCCACACCACCCCAAGCCACCTCCCAAAGGCCAGTGCTATCCTTGAGCTTTTCTGGATATCCTTTGAAATCTTGTTTCCCACGTCCTATGCATTTGTACTGGGGGAGGCCTCTATTTTTCTTCCTTGGAAATGAGATGGGGGCGTGGATTTGGAAAGGGTGCCAAGTCTGAGGAACGGTGGGACATCCAGAGTGGCTGCCAGGAGGCAGTGGGATCGGCTGGTCTGCAGCTGCCAAGGGAGGTCTGGGTGGACTGACAGAGCTGTCAGCACAGAGGCAGGAGCTGCAGCCGCCGGTGGATGAGAGCACCATGAGAGATGGAGAGGGTTGAGGGCGGGATCCCTCAGGCATTTAACGCTGCAGACAGAAATTCCTTCCAATCTGCCTGTGTGCCTGCCTGCTTTGGCACAGGTGCCCCCTTCACCCAGGCTACAGTGAGGAGCTGGCAAGAGCTCTCTGAAGGCTGTCTCATTCCGGGTCGAGGAGGAGAAACGTGTGTGTGTGCTCCCACTCTTCTGCATTCACTGCCCCAGTTCAAGGTACTCCCAAAACTTCGATGCCTTTGCTCCCTTCAGACAACCTGTTGGCCCCTCTCTGCCTCCAAACGGATTCAGGATCCTCAGTTCCACCTTCCCTCCTGCAAAGAAAATGGCCCCATGGCCATACAGTTTACAGAGGGCTGGCTGCAGCAAGGATATTCTGTCAATTCCAGGGTTATTGGGGCCAGGCAGCCCCCTGCTGGCGAGACTTTAAAGCCTCGCCTAGTCCCCAAACCCTGCTACTCAGTAGACATGGCTGCTCTCAGATCAGGTAAAGGAGACCGACTGAAGCCATCTCTGACAATGCTCACATTGAGAGGGACACAGCCCAAGCCAAAGGTGCTGGCTGCCAACACTTCCCAGGTTGCCAGTTTTTGAGGGAATAGGGCCCATCCAGCTGGAGGCTGCATTCTGGGCCCCAGACAGCTTGTGCTCAACATCTCAGAGTCCCGGGCAAAACAGCAACAGCCCCAAGAACACATTCCCACATGAACTAGCCTCAGTTTGCAATTCAGGACAACCCAAATCAAAAGCAAGAAAGAGAGGGAGGGAGGGAGGAAGGAAGGGAAGAAAGAAAGGAGAAAGAGAGAGAAGGCTGGGCGCGGTGGCTCACACCTGTAATCCCAGCACTTTTGGAGGCCAAGGTGGGCGGATCCCCTGAGGTTGGGAGTTCGAGCCTAGCCTTACCAACGTGGAGAAACTCTGTCTCTACTAAAAATCCCAAATTAGCCAGGCGTGGTGGCACGTGCCTGGAATCCCAGCACTCAGGAGGCTGAGGCAGGAGAATCGGTTGAACCTGGGAGGCGGAGGTTGTGGTGAGGCATGATCATGCCATTGCGCTTCAGCCTGGGCAACAAGAGCGAGACTCTGAGAGAGAGAGAGAGAGAAAAGAGAAAGAAGGAAAGAGAGAAAGAAGAGAGAGAAGGAAGGAAGGAGAGAAAGAAGAGAGAGAGAAGGAAGGAAGGAAGGAGAGAAAGCAAGAAGCAAGCAAGCAAGAAAAGGTTGTTTACCCCAAAGGAAACGGACTGCAGAGCCGCACCTCTGTTTACCGCATAGTGGCTATAACCTGTCACCAGGTGGCTCACTGTAGCTCCTGGGGCCACAGGTGACTCTGGTCACTACTAAAGTCAAAGGCCATTTAGTCCTTTGAACTCTCAGAAGCATTTAACAGTATCAATGCTCCTTGAAAACCTGTCTTCCCTCGACTTGTGATCCCATCCTCTCTGTGTTTTCCTTCCACTCCTCCAGAGGCTTGTTCTCAGGTGATTTTTGAGTTCCTTTTCCTCTCTCTGCCTCTCACGTTCCTCAGAGCTCTGGTATCGGCTCTCTCTCCTCTTCCCATTCTACTGTCTCCCTGAGCAGCACTGTCTACTCCCATGGTTTCAGTTACCACCTCCATGCTGACCATGCTCACATTTTATCCCCAGCTTAGAACATTCACCTGAGTCCCCAGTCTGTAATTTCAGTACCTCTATCTCTATATCGTTGGAGACCTCAAGCTTAACATCTGTGTACTGGGTGTCTTCTGTTTGCTCCATCACATCTACTCTCCACCCTTCTCCAGCCTGCTCTGCTCCTCACATCAGTGAGCTTCCCCGTTGTCCAGCTTCCACACTCTCCAGTGTTCCCTGCTCAGTGAATGCACCAACTTCATCCAGACACAGCCAGAACCTTGGGCAACCGCCTAAACTCCTCAAGCGCTGTTATGTCCCTTAAGCACTGGTCACCAAATCCTTAGATCCTGCAGATTCATCCCCTTTCCCTATCCCCACTGCTATTCTGCTGAAGTATTCAGAATTTTTTTTTTTTTTTTGAGACAGTCTCACTCTGTCACCAATCTGGAGTGCAGTGGTGCGATCTTGGCTCACTAAAACCTCTGTCTCGTGGGTTCAAACGATTCTCCTGCCTCAGCCTCCCAAGGAGCTGGGATTACAGGTGCACGCCATCATGCCCAGCTAAGTTTTGTATTTTTAGTAGAGACGAGGTTTCACCGTGTTGACCATGTTGATGGTCTTGATCCCTTGACCTTGTGATCCACCCGCCTCGGCCTCCCTAAGTGCTGGGATTACAGGCATGAGCCACTGCGCCCGGCCAATTTTTTGGATGGTTTATAGCTCATTCTCCTACCTGGTCTCATTGCCTCCAGTCACAACTCCCTCTAATCATTCTCAGCCCTGCAGCCAGAGAAGTTCCATCCTCTTAACAGTAACTGAGCATGAACTATCATGCATTGGGCTAGTTTCAGTAATTCAGAGACCAGTAAGAAACATGTTTTGCCATCAAGGAAACTATACTTGGAGGTGGAAACAGGAGTAGGGTAGCAAATAAAAGTAAAAGGCATCCGGTTAAATTTGGATTTCAGATAAACAATAAATACACTTTTTTTTTGAGATAGGGTCTTGCTCTGTCCCTCGGGCTGGAGTGCAGTGGCGCGATCTTGGTTCGCTGCAACCTCCACCTCCTGGGGTCAAGCGATCCTCCCAACTCAGTCTGCCAACTAGCTAAGACCACAGGTGCATGCTACCATGACTGGCTAATTTTTTGATTTTTTTGGTAGAGACAGGGTCTTGCTATGTTACTCAGGCTGGTCATGAACTCCTGAGCTCAAGCAATCCTCCCCTTGGCCTCCCAAAGTGCTGAGATTACAGGTGCGAGTCACCATGCTTGGCCTAAATACTTGTTTCCAGTATGTCCAATGCAATAATTGGGACACACTTATACAAAAAATTTGGCTGGGCATGGTGGTTTATGCCTACAATCCCAGCACTTTGGAAGGCTGAGAAGGATGGATGGCTAGAGCTCAGGAATTCACTGTGGCCATGTCCTGTCCTGCATGGTGTGGTTCTCGGCCCTGGACAGGAATGCAGAGGTGAGGGCCTCCTCCTTGGACTCTCCATCTCAGCCTGAAGACTCTGCTACTCCTATATTCTTTAGATGTTTTTTCACTTCTTACTAGCTAGTTCATCATGGCTTCAGTTCCCTGTTACATTTCACAATTCTTCTATTAAACTTCCCCTGTGTGCTGACTGTGTGGTGTCTCTCTCCTGATTGCATCCACAATGACACAGAGCCTTCTCAACAGAGGAAGAAGCATGAACAATGACAGGGAAAGTGTGAAACAGCCTGGTGTGTTCCCAGGATTGCCAGCAATTCCAGGTAGACTTGGGGAGGGTCCTCATTAAGACAAAAGGCTGAAGCGATCACAAAGGGCTTTGAATGTTATACCAAGGAGCTTGGCCTTTGCTCTGAAAGGAGCCACTGAGGGTTGTTTTTTTTTTTTTTTTTTTTTTTTTTGAGACAGAGTCTTGCTCTTTCACCTAGGCTGAAGTACAGTGGTGTGATCTTGGCTCACTGCAACCTCCACCTCCAGGGTTCATGTGATTCTCCTGCCTCAGCCTCCTGAGTAGCTGGGATTACATATGCGTGCCACCACGCCTAGCTAACTTTTTTGTATTTTTAGTAGAGATGGGGTTTCACCATGTTGGTTAGGCTGTTCTCGAACTCCTGACCTCATGATCTGCCCGCCTCGGTCTCCCAAAGTGCTGGGATTACGGGCGTGAGCCACCATGCCTGGCCCACTGAAGGGTTTTAAGTGGGCTTGGTTAGAGGTGTTTCAGATGGATCACTAGCTACTGTGCCGAGTACCGATGGAAGAGGCAAGGTGGGAGCCAGCTAGAGCTGCCATCATTCATGCAACAAACACAGGTACCTTGAGTTAGGGCAGAAGCAATGTGCAAGGACAGGAGAGATGTGAGGCACAGTAAGAGATGTGAGGGCTTGATGAGAGATGGTTTCAGGGTGTCTGGCTTGGAGTAGTGGGAAGGAACATGGGGGATGGAGTATTTTAGCATGTGATAGGGGTAAGATGTGGGCAAAATGTGAGTTCAGTTTTGTACGTGTTCAAATTCAGGGGCCTGCGGCAACTTCAGAGGGTGAGGGGGCAGCTGAATATGTGGGTTTGAGACTCAGGACAGTCTGGGCTGGAGAAATCCAAGGAGTCACAGCTTGAAGACAGGGGAGTGGTGAGATAATGAGGCATAAGACAAGAAGCAGAGACTAAGGAGAACCAACATTTAAGGAACAGGTGGAGGAAGAGGGACAGGCCAGTGCAGGAAACCAAAACGGAGTGGTCAGAGTGTTGGAAAAACAAGACAAAGCAGAAGAACTGGAGGGAGTGGCCAACAGGGCCAGATGCAGCACAAAATCAAGTTGTATAAGAACCGAAAACTGCCCATTAGGTTTTCTTGCAACATGGTTGCTTAAGGACTTGGGCTAAACTTCCTGCTGAAAACAACTTTAAATACTAGACTCTATCTATCTTCAAAATTAAGTGCATCCATAAGCTGACAAAAACATAAGAAACACATTGAGGCCAAAAAACTAAATGAAAGCTGGAAGCTACAATGGTGAGCAAAGCTCTATCACTGGCTTTCATCTTGAAGGCAGTTGCTGAACCTACTGAACCTGATCATTGGTTTTCAAGGGTTCCCTGAGCTTATGAGAAAGAAGAAAAAGCCCAGGGCCCCCTCACCATGGGCAGTCTATTTAGAAACTTCTCCATCAGGCCAGGACCTCAAAGGCCAGTGTATGCCAACACTATAAGGGTGAATTAGAAAGAAACCTGCCCCTGTCTGACCTAACCTCTCTCCCTCAAACCAGGGGACTACAAAGAAAACTGCCTGCATCCAACCTTGGTGCTAAGAAGGAGGAACAGTCTCCTCCTGAGAATTCTTTTTTTTTTTTTTTTTTTTTGAAATGGAATCTTGTTCTGTCGCCCAGGCTAGAGTGCAGTGGCACAATCTCGGCTCACTGTAACCTCCACTTCCCGGGTTCAAGGATTCTCCTGCTTCAGCCTCCCAAGTAGCCAGGACTACAGGTGCTCACCACCATGCCTGGCTAATTTTTATATTTTTTGTAGAGATGGGGTTTCACCATGTTGGCCAAGCTGATCTCGAACTCTTGACCTCATGATCCGCCTGCTTCAGCCTCCCGAAGTGCTGGGATTACAGGTGTAAGCCACCATGCCCGGCTTCCCCCTGAGAATTCTTAACTACAAGCAGGCCTTCGTCTGATTTTGGAGACCAAATTCACATGATTTTGGTAGGCTGAAAAACTTCAAAGTGATCATTTAATTTGACATAAACATGAATTGATAGTGGTTCCAGGTGACCAATAAAAGCTCCCTCTCCCCCCTCTGCTGGGCTTTGGGATATTCCCTCCTGAATCTGCAGACCCCTCCCAGGGTTGCCACAGGTTCTGGCCCCTATAGGTCTACACTTGTTCCTTAGAGAAGATCCCTCTGTAACTGGCTCCCAAAGACTTATCCCCAACTTGGCTCTAAGCTATCCTGCACTAACATCCAAATCTCCTGGAGATTTGGCTTGTCTGGCTTCCAGAAATGCCCCCAACTCTCCCCAGGGCCTACTTCAGTCCATCTGTCCCTAAGTAGTATTTGCAAAGGATGTTCAGGAGCCATCGTTGGTGAGTCTGGGCTTCTTTCTCTGCCAGATCCCTGGAACCCCCAGGAGTAAGGAGGAGCCCTGGATGGGAAGCAGGAAGAAAACACATACTAAGTTGTGGTCTCTGGGCTGAGCCCCCCACCCCCAACACCCCCTTAACTAAAATGAGTTTCAGAAGAAGCCAAGGTCTCATAGCTAGAAAAAGGCATAAACAGGGTTTGAACCCAGGACTAAGTCTAGAATTTGTGCACTTAAACCCACTCCGAACACCATCTCTCCTGCGCACCGCCACCTCCACCAGTGAAATCCCCAGCCAGCACCAGGCTCAAGGTATTTCACACCCTAGGTACAGGCCTGGAATCAGTTACTTTATTTTGGCTTTCCGTTTCCTCCTTCCAAATGTCTCCTGCCTCTGTCTGTTCCTTCAATTTGTCTTTCATATTGCAGACATATTTTTCTAAAATGCAAATGTAATCATCATTGCTCACTTGAAATCCCATGATGGTTTCATATTGCACTTAGGATAATGTCCAAACTCCTACAAGAATCTATTGCTACCAACTTGTCTTTCCAGCCTCATCTCTGTTACTCATATCCTTCCCCTTTCCCACCGCACATATATCCCCTTAAACTAATCATGAATTACTTGTTATTCTTTCTTGATGAAGATTTGCTGAACGACTTAGAGTCCCACTGGATTTTGCTTACCAGCTAAATGAGCCCCTCTCCTCCCCAGGCTCTCTATTCTTCAAGCTCAGTTTTTTCAAGTTTCTCTTCTCAGGGAAGCCTTCGTGGACCTTCTCAGGCCTCAGCAGCTACTGCCAACGCCAGCTTCCTCCATTTGAACACAACTACAGAGCTCTTTGCACTTTTAATTTTTTTCCTCTTCCCTGCTAGAGTAGCTGGCAGGAGTTTATAAAAAGACAACTGGAGGGGTGACAGGCAGGAGCTGCCGGGGCCTGTGGCAGACCAGATCTATGGCAGGGTCTGCCACCCTGTCTGTGCCAGGGGCAAGATAAGCCTAACTTTCCCCCAAGCTCGACTTCCTCATCTCATCTGAAAATGATGAATAAAAATACCCACCTCAGAGCTGTTAAGAAAATTGAACCTAAAGTATGCAAAGTCCTTCTCCTGGCACTTAAATGTAAGCTACTCTTATTCTAGTTACACATAAAGTTACCTCCAAAAACCTTACGAAATTCCCCGAGCACTGTCCATGGTACGTGGTTTCCCGGTTGCTTATTGGGTGGTCCTGAGAGCCTTCCCTTTTTTCTTCCTGAGGCGTGCCAAGTCCCCTCTCCTCTCTTTTGGGTGGTGCTGACGCCTTTTTCCCAGACTGCACCTTTGCTGGGCCGGAGGATGCCCCGCAGCGGAGCGCCAGAGTGACCAGACAACCTCCCTAGTCCCCACCCTCTAGCCCGTACTCCCACCTCCGTCCTCGGGTTCCTCGAGTCACGTTCTCCTACTAGGGAACTGGGCCGCAGCGCCCCGCACCGGTCTGACCCGGAGTGCCTGCTGGCCGCGGTAGGCCGAGGACAAGCAGGGCTCCGCAGGCTCCCAACCCACGTGCTCCGGGCCTCCTCCGCAGGGCGCCGCCTTCCGGCTAGGCGCAACACGGACTACATTTCCCAGGGTGCATAGCGGCGGGGCCTAGACTCGGCGGGGGCCTGGGGCGGCGCGCCGCTCCACCGCCTGCTCAGGGGCGCTCGGGCTGGCGCGAGGACAGGGCCAAGGACCCGGAATGAGTTTCCGCGCAGTTCCGCTGGGCCGTGCTGGGCTGTGCCGGGCCGTGCCGAGCCAGGACAGGCGGGAGTGGGGGCCTGAGTTGGCGGTGCCGGGGACAGGCGCTCGGGGCAGCCCGCGCCTTGCCGAGGTCCCTGCCCCGTCCCGGCCGGGCTGGCTTGTCTGTCACTCACTGGGGCGGAGGCAGCGGCGGTGCCGGGGCTGGAGCCGGGCGGTGAGCACAGCGCGGGCCAGGCCGAACGGAAAGACCTGCCACAGCCCCTCAACTCCACGGACTCTTCGTCCCAGACTCGCGAAGCTGCACCTCCGCGCTTCGTTGGACGCCTCCGTAACCGCGAAGGACTCTCTCCCCCGGTGACCCTCCAGCCCCGTGACCTCTTCATAGCACCCGAGAGCTCACCCAGGCGGGGGTGTTGTGGGTACAGGCCATCGACCCTGTGACCCCTCAAGATCCAGGGGCTTGGTTTCCCCCGCAGGCTTCCCTCCCCTCTGACCTCCCTCCACACAAATTGTGGGGGACAGAGCTGTGACCTACCACTAGGATCCCCCGCCTGAGAGCTCCTCACTGACGGCCCCCTCCTCAGAGTCCCCCTCAGTGGGTCTCCTAAGAGCACCCCTTTTGGTCTCTGGCAAGCCCCTCACCCCCAGACGAGGTGGGGAGGCCTCGGCAGCCATGCCCGCCCTGGGCCCCCCCCTCACCCCACCATTCCCTGGACACCCAAGCCGGGGTCTAGCAGGGGGCCAGCAGCCAAGGGGCTGGAGCAGGAGGCAGATCAGGGCCCACCTCCCTGCCAGGGAGGGAGCAAAGATGGAGCGGCGGGAGGAGCAGTCCGGGGCTGCAGGGGCTGGAGCAGCATCAGCCTTGGACTTCACTGTGGAGAACGTGGAGAAGGTATGAGGGCTCCGGGGTGGGCACTCCAGTGACAGAGCAGAAGTTCTGGGGACTGTCACTAATGCCAGCGCTCAGGCCTGGGCTGGGTGCCCGCTGGTATGGTGCTCCCAGACCACCTGGCATTTGCTGTCTTTCTGGGCAGGCAGTATTGCAGTGCCCTAATGGGCTATTTTTGTCTTTCCTTACAGGCAGGTTCCCTGTGGACAGATACTCCAGGGTCTTGGGATGGTCCCTTCAGGGAGCTTATGACTTAGCCTTCCAGCCAGACTGGCTATTTTCCAGCTCCATGGGAACTGCATGAGCAGTGCAGTAGGAAACTGGGAACCCAGGAGACCTGCAGCTCAGTCTCCTGGAATTATACTGATGCCAAACCATCCTGGACCTGGTTTTATTGAGCCAAGTGCTCAGGAAATAATCTGGAACTAAAACAATCTGGATTGTTTCTACTCTTTGGAGAAGGGTCCTTCCTTTATTGGATGGAAGCCAGACCAGTCCTAGCAGGCAGGTGTGGGCTGTCTCCTTTTGTTTTGTGCTGAGTCCAAGGGTCCTGGCCCTGCTGGCAGCCTTACAGGGCTCCTCCCTACTCACCTGCCCACGCAGCTCCCTGCCATGGCCCTCCCAAGCTCCCCCACTGCCCAGCCCATCTTTCTGAACTGCCTTTTTGGTTCTTTTCTGTATCTGCTCCCTATCACCTGGAATGCAGGAATGCATGCACCCTGGGATGAATGGGAAGACGGGGCTCCCTTACTTGAAAGCAGGGAATGATTGCAGATGCTCACTTGTTATTCTTGACTCCTGTTTGCCATAACAAACAATGAGGATGCATCTCTTCTGCCTGCTTTGGCATCCCTGAGAGGCCAAACAAGGGACAGTGGCCATAACTGACTGTCAGGAGTACAAATAGAGCTAAGCCTACTTGGATGGAGCCTGCTTAGGGGTCAGGATCCTGGCCACATTCTCCCACCTCTTGGAGCAGGGCAGTGTTGGCATGGTGGCGCACTGTTCCAGGTGCTACCGGGAGATAAATCTCACTGTTTTCTTACTTCATGAAGTCCCATTGGAATTGAGGCCCTGGGGACTGTGCTAGTGGAAAGCACTAGGCCAGGTGTTTGCCAAGGCTGCAGCTATAGCCAAGGCTTCTCTGGATCAGTTGTTTGGACCTTCACATGTGCCCTCTGAGGAGTGTTCTCACTCCCCCCTACTCCAGCATGTCTCTGCCCCAGGGCTACTTGGCAAAAGTCTTAGTCCTGCTCTGATTTCACACTGGCTTTGATGCCAGCATCTGGAGTAACCTAGGGATGATCCTGGGGGAGCTGAAAGGAGCTGTTGGAGTTGATGGCAGCAGCTGTGCCTGGGAAGGTCAAGTCCCCTCAAGCTGTTCCATGCCCTTCTCAGGCTTAGCTTCATCCCTATGAAGCTGTTCCTTCCACCTAGGCCTTGGCCTCAAGTGCTTCCCCTTTGTGGGGGTCAGCCTCCTCTTTTTTTTGCTTTCCTATGGAGATTCCCTCTGAACCCATAATGTTTTGCTATAAGGAGAAGAGGATATGGTAGAGCATGGGCAAGGTTCAGGCTCTCAAGATATCAGCAGGACCCAGGCCCAGGAAACACTGCAAGAGCCCTGAGCTCTCCCTGCTCAGCTCCCCAGTCAGGGAGAGGGAGCAGTCTTGCAGGACCAAGTCACGCCTCTGTTCTGGGCTCTGGCAGGATCCAGAGTGGCCAGCACCTGCTCAGTCCTGTGCTGTCCTGCAGGCGCTGCACCAGCTCTACTATGACCCCAACATTGAAAACAAGAACCTGGCTCAGAAGTGGCTGATGCAGGCCCAGGTCTCCCCCACAGGCCTGGCACTTCAGCTGGCAGCTACTGCAGCCCGACAAGGTGCCAGAGATCCAGTACTTTGGGGCCAGTGCTCTTCACATCAAGATCTCTCGCTACTGGAGCGACATCCCCACTGACCAGTATGAAAGCCTAAAGGCACAGCTCTTTACCCAGATCACCCGCTTTGCCAGTGGCTCCAAGATTGTACTGACTCGGCTCTGCGTGGCACTAGCCTCGCTGGCTCTCAGCATGATGCCTGACGCTTGGCCGTGTGCTGTGGCCGATATGGTACGACTCTTCCAGGCTGAGGACTCACCAGTGGATGGGCAGGGCCGCTGCCTAGCCCTGCTAGAGCTGCTGACAGTGCTACCTGAGGAGTTCCAGACCAGCCGCCTACCCCAATACCGCAAAGGCCTAGTGCGGACCAGCCTGGCGATGGAATGTGGGGCTGTCTTCCCTCTGCTGGAGCAGCTGCTACAGCAGCCCAGCTCACCCAGCTGTGTGCGTCAGAAGGTGCTCAAGTGTTTCTCCAGCTGGGTGCAGCTGGAGGTGCCGCTGCAGGACTGTGAGGCGCTCATTCAGGCTGCCTTCGCTGCCCTGCAGGACTCGGAGCTCTTCGACAGCAGTGTGGAGGCCATTGTGAATGCCATCTCACAGCCTGATGCCCAGAGGTGAGCTAGTCCCCACCTGCCCAGAAGACAGCCTCTTTGGCCAGCCGTCCATCCATCCATCCATCTGTTCAATAAGCATTAATTGAGTGTGTACTGACACCTGGTCCTCTGCTGGAGATGCAGCAAGGAACCAAAGAAGACATGGTCCCTGTCCTCATGGTTCAGACAGGGAGGCAGACGTTAAACAGCTAATTATCAATTATTCAATTAAAATATTTGACTCTTTTCCTTCTCTCAACTAGTCACCAAGTCCTGGCTGTTCTGCTCCTGACCATATTGCAAATCTATTTTTTTCCATTTCTATTGCTACCACCCTAGTCCAAGCTGTCGTCATCTCTCTCCCCAGATTACTGTGGAGCTTGTTCTCACTCTTGTACCCTTCATTGTCCCAGCAGCCAGAGTGATCTTTTGAAAATGGGGGATCTAATCTTTCTGATCAGAACCCTTCAGTGGCTTCTCAGTGCTCTTAGGTTAAAGCTCAGAATCCTTAATATGACTCATAAAGGTGCTGCACAGTATGGCATCACCGGCCTCCTCTCATGCTGCTCTCTTTGCTCTCTATACTCTCACACAGTTTCTTAAATTCCTTGAATGTCCCATGTTTGTTTCAGCCTCTGGATCATCACATGATGATCCAGACACCTTGCCTCAGCTTAAACTTCATTTACATAGGGAAGTCCTCAATGGATTCTTAAGACTAAGTTTGATCTTCTCTCTTATATTACCTCAGAGCTCCCAGTAGTTTTCCTTCTTAGCCCATAACATGATTTCAGCATAAATTAATGTATGCCTCCCCATTAGTCTCTCAACTCTGAGGACAGGGACTCTGTCATTTTACTTTGTCACATTGTGCTTGGCACATGGTAGCATTTGATATTTTTTGAATAGATGAAAGTAGGAGTTGCTTGAGTCGGGGGGGGGGGATGGAAGGGATTGGGGGGAGGAGGGTGGAGTGTTCTAGGCTTTAGGAACCACAGCAGGTGCAAAGACTTGCAGTGGACAGTATCATGATATATTCAAGGGCCCAAAAGAAGTGAGTGTAGTGAAGTGTTTGTTTGGCAAATGTTCGTTGAGCACCTCCTGTATTGGGCCCTATGCTGAGCTTTGGGAGCAGAGAGACAAATGCTTTAGCTTCCGTCTCTCAGGAGCTCACAGTCTGGTGGACACATGAATAGCAAGTACAATCAACATGATGACTCCTCTGACGGAGAACGAAGGGGTCTGGAAGAGCCCAGAGGAGGCTGTCACCCAGTCTGAGGGTTGTGAAAGGCTTCCCAGAGGAAGTGACCACTGAGCGAGCTGTGTAAGAGTTAGCCAGATGGAAGTGATGGATGGAGAGGACATTCCAGTCAGATGGAAGAGCCCAAGCAAGGGAAGGGTGTAAAAGCCCAGAGAGTCTGGTGATCTGTAAATCATTAGGTGTGATCGGACAGCAGGATTTAAGGGCCAGATTTATAGGAGACCAGGGTCCAGATCATGCAGGATCTTCTTGGCCAAGTTTAAGATTTTGATCTTCATCCTGAAGATGATATAAAGATATTAAAGGATTTTAAGCAGAGAAAATGGCCTACTGAGACTTTTGGTATGAGCTGGATTAGAAAAAGTGAGACTGGAAGCCCTGACACTGACATTTCAGAGATGGGGCTTTGGGATCCGTGGCAGAATTGGAAGGGAAACCCATTAAAAGAGACTTCATGGAAGAGTAGCTAACGACTCAAGCCCTGGCATTAGTCACGTCTAAGTTTGAATCCCAGATGTTTCACTTATTAGATCTGAGACCTTGAATAAGCCATTCCTAAGCTTCAGTTTCCTCATCAATAAAATGGGGATGATCATTATCAACCCCACAGAGTTGTAAAGGTTTAAATAGGATAATGTGCACAAGTCCTGCTCCTGGTGTTCAGTAAAGAATATTTTGACTCCTTGAGTAATGGGAATTCTTCTGTGGTCTCTGCTGGGGTTAGGATGGTTAGCAGCATCCATTTGTATGCTTGGGTTATTCATACATTACATGTTTTAAAATGGGAACTGTGTATGTGTGTTCCACCTTTATACTTTATGTGATCAGTTAATGGTTACTATTTATGTATTTTTTTGAGACAGAGTTTCACTCTGTTGCCGAGGCTGGAGTGCAGTGGCATAAGCTCGGCTCACTGCAACCTATGCCTCCTGGGTTCAAGCGATTCTTCTGCCTCAGCCTCCAGAGGAGCTGGGATTACAGGCGCCTGCCAGCACATCTGTCTAAAATTTTTGTATTTTTAGTAGAGATGGGGTTTCACCATGTTGGCCGGGCTGGTCTTTAACTCCTGACCTCAGGTGATCCACCTGCCTCAGCTTCCGAAAGTGCTGAGATTACAGGCATGAGGCACTGCGCCTGGCCAACTGTTTATTTTTTAAAAGGTAGACATAGTTACTATTAAATGGATTAAGGCTGTTTACTTTTAGAATTGGTCAGAAGGAGTAGAAGCAGAATCATGCAATAGAAAGTGGGCCTAGTTGATCAGTGGCTAAATTGGAAAAGGAGCTGGTTTCATACACACACACACACACACACACACACACACACACACACACACACAGATAATGTGCTTAACCCCTGCCTTTTAAAACTTTAAACAAAATATTGGGGTTGATTTAAAAAAATAAATGATTGTTTCAGTACAAGGATTAAATAAGAGAATGTGAAACTTTTAGTGTGGTTCCTATGTACTCCATAAACGGCAGTTGCCAGTGTTTGGTTTCATTATTGTGTTGGCAGTTATTATGATACCTATCCCCTGGCTTCCCAGGCTTCCCAGCTTAAGGTGGATACCTAGTTCCAGATCAAGGCCTCTCTTGGCAGCGTGAAGCTTAAGTGCTGGGTAGGTTCTGACAGTTGGTGACTAAGGGAAACAGATCAGGGCAAGTGTGTGGGTGATGTGAGGTGTCCTTGGATACACCCAAGTTTACCCACCCAGCCAGTCTCAAGGGCTTTGGCAGGTAATTGATGCCCCTTCTCCTCTGAACGAATGAGCGAGCAAGGAGCCAGTGAGGTAACCCACAGCCTCCTTGGCGCCCATTGGCTGCAGCCCCTTGGTTGCTTAGCAACTCTCCCCATTTTCTCCGCTCTGCTCCTGAAGCTAAGCTCTAATTGCAGGTCTGGGCTGAGCTCCGTGTGAGCAGCAGCAGTGGAGTCCCAGCAGCCCTGTCTCGGCTTCTTGAGCTGACCAATTGGAGCCAGGCCTCTTGAACCCAGCTTCAGCTATGATCGTAAAGACATCCTCCCTGTCTCCTTCCCCTAAACCTAGAAACCTCTGGGGCCTCAGACTTGTTCTTCTGTCCACCTACAGGTCGCAGTCACAGGTGCTCAGGTGGCAGGAAATCTATGCAAGAACTTCTTCCCATGGGTGAGCTGCATCCAGCCCAGAGTCCAAGCCTGGACCTTGCTCTACCCGGTCTAGTTTCCCAGCTTTGGCTTGTGAAAGTCACCTTTAGTGGCTTTGGTTCCTGGGTCATCCAGGCACACCTTCCCCAGGTGTCCCGACACTGGCCCTCCCCCTTGGCTGAGCTTGCGCTCAAGTCACCCTTTTCCTGCTCCTCCACAGCTGCTGCTACTTCCTGGCTCTCTCCTTTGAAATGTATTTTTTTTTCCTGAAATATGTTTTTAATCCCGGAAAAGCTTTTCCTTGGGAGTTGGGGGAGGGAGAGAAAGTGAATTAAGCAGGCTGTTGGGGGCTCCCATCAGTTAGGACTGGAGATAGGGGCTGACATGTATATAGATCGTTTGAGGAGATTCTGATTGGGCCCTGAAAGAAAAGCAGACCTGTAGCAGTTTAAGGGGGTTTCAACCTGGATTCTGCTTCTGAGTTGTTGTATGACCTTGAGTGATATGATATGCTGAGCCCTTTGGGGCTGTATTATCCTTGATTTGTCCTGTTATAAGGCTCAGATGAGAGAAATTAAGAAACTTCACTGAGTACCTGCCGTCTGCATGAACTTTAGCAGGTGGAGGAGAGAGCCTCAGAATACAGTGGGAATGCTATGGGGTAGAGTACTACCTCCTGCTCCCATCTCAGCTGCTGAGGAGCTTGTGGGCCATAGCCTTGGCCCTGCCCCTTCTCTTTGTGCCAGAGTCTGGCCTGAAAATGCCCATTGTCTGGTGGTGCGGCCGGTGTCAGGGTCATGAGACTGAAGCTATCCCAGCTGTCTCCAGGCAGCACCCCCGGGGCTATCTCTGGGCTGGGGATATCCTGGCATGGATGACTTTTCCTGCCAGAATGGGGATGTGGAGAAGGAGGCCGATGTCCCTGGGCTGGTCGCCTCTTTATCCTTCTCATCCTCCCACCAAGGATATGAAGCTACTGCCTAGCAACCTGCTTGAGGCAAGTCCAGATAGAACTCCTTCTGGGATCCTCAGTCCCCCACTCCCTAACATAGATTGCTATGGTGACACTATGATTGACAACAGAAGAGTCTCAAGCATCTGATCCCCACTGTTAGAGTGTGGCCTCCTCTGCTTAGTCTCATCTCCACAGACTAAGGTGCTGGAGAGGGGTCCAGTGGGATGGAGCCAGGCTTCTCTCAGTCCCTTTGTATACTGGGCTGCCTGTCCTTCTCCTTTAGAGATGATTGTGTGTCAGGGCTCTGATCTGGACCCCCTTATTTTTTTCTCATTCAACAGTTTCTCCTTGGGCAATTCTCATCTACTCCCATAGGTTTAAATACCAGCTGTTAGCTGATGACTCTCAAATCTATGTCTTTTGCTCTAACTTCTATGCTGGGCTTCAGGGCTTCCAGCTGTTTCTAGATGCTTCTACATGCATAACCTATCAGGTGTCTCTGAATCAACATGTCAAATACTGAGCTTATCACCTTCTACCTCCCATTAAAGGTGTTACTGTTCCTGCTACTCACCCACAGGTCTCAGTAAATAGCTCTGCCATCTACTTAGTTGTTTAGCCAATGACCTGAGGGTTGCTTTATTTTTCCCCATCCTCACATCCAGTCAGTCATCAAGTCCTGTCCATTTTGCCTCTTAGCTCTTTCTGAGTTCATCATCTACTTCTCTCCCTCCCTGCAGCAACCATACTACTCAAGAGTTGGGATTTGGTGGTAGAGGGTGGAGTGGATGGTGGGGGATGGATGCTCTCATGAGCTGTTGCTGCCTTCCAAGGTCTTTTTTTTAATCAGGGCTCCCGAGCCTGTGTTTACTCTTCTGTCTCCCACTCTTGTTCAGTCTCCCCCTGACAGACTGTATTCGTTTCCTAGGGCGACCATAACAAAGTGCCACAAATGAGGTGGGTTTAAAGCCAAACAGAAATTCGTTGTCTTAAATTGTGGAGGCTAGAAGTCTGAATTCAAGGTGTTGGCAAGGTGGTGCTCCCGCGGAAACCTGTAGGAGAGTCCTTCTTTGCCTCTTCCTAGCTCTGTGGTTCGCTGGCGGTCTTTAGTGTTCCCCCGGCTTCCAGCTGCATCACTCCACTGTCCACTTTTGTCCTCACGTGGTATTCTCCCTGTATGTCTCTGTCTTCACATGGATGGCATCTGATAAGGACCAGTCATATTGGAGTTCAGGTCCATCCTACTCCAGTATAACCTCATCTGCAATTATCTTATTTCCAAATAAGGTCATATTTTGAGGTACCGGGGATTAGGATTTATCAAAAAACATCTCTTTTTGTGTGGACATAATTCAACCCATAACAGTCTGCCCTCTTGCCCCCCGAACTACATGTTATCACCACATGCAAAATATATTCACATCATCTCAACCTCCCCAAAAGTTGTAATCCAGCTGCACATGGTGGCTCACACCTGTAATCCCAGCTACTCTGGAGGCTGAGCAGGACGCTGAGTCTCTTGAGCTCAGGAGTTTGAGACCAGCCTGGGTAACAGCAAAACCCCGCCTCAAAAAAAAAAAAAAATGTTAACCCATTCTGGAATCAGCTCTCATCCATTAGAGAATACAATTAAACCCATAACACTGACCTTCTCATACTTCCTTCTCAGAGTTCTCCTGGGGGTCCCTGACCTAAGGTTCTTCCCAATATGGGGAACATCAAATCTGCCATGTAGTCCCTGACCCTTTTTTTGCTTAGGATTTGATAAGGGGAGGGGAACTTGATAGAAGACAAAGAGATTATGCCTTTCTCTTAAAGCCTGTAGGGGGATGGGCAGAGAGCTCTGATGGATTTTCTCATGTCACGCCTCTAGGTATGTGAACACGCTCCTGAAACTCATCCCGCTGGTGCTGGGTCTGCAGGAACAACTGCGGCAGGCAGTGCAGAATGGGGACATGGAGACCTCCCATGGCATCTGTCGCATCGCTGTGGCCCTGGGCGAGAACCACTCCCGGTAAGGGGTGGGGGAGCTGGGGGTGGGACAGTAGGGCCCTCTAAGAGGTGGGGTCCTGAAAGTCCCTTGAGAGGTAGAATGACCTGTGTCTCCTCCTCCCCAGGGCCTTGCTGGACCAAGTAGAGCACTGGCAGAGTTTCCTGGCACTTGTCAACATGATTATGTTCTGCACAGGCATCCCTGGCCACTATCCTGTCAATGAGACCACCAGCTCTCTAACCCTCACCTTCTGGTACACGCTGCAGGTGTGTATATGTGACCTCCAGTAGGACTGGGCTGTGGTGGAAGAAGGTGGATCACGGGCTTCTATGGCTACTGGTGAGGTGGCTAATTCTCTTCCCTGGCTCTCTCAGGATGATATTCTATCCTTTGAGGCAGAGAAGCAGGCTGTATACCAGCAGGTGTACCGGCCAGTCTACTTCCAGCTGGTGGATGTGCTTCTGCACAAGGCCCAGTTCCCCTTCTGATGAGGAATATGGATTTTGGTCCTCAGACGAGAAGGAGCAGTTCCGAATTTACAGGTGATGGTAGCAGGCCAACTCCTCTAAAATGGAGTCCATAAATAATGAAGGCAATGAGGGAAGGGGCCCAAGGCCAGGCTTTCTGAATTTGGGGGCTTCTCTGTCTGTTCTCTAGGCATTGTTGCAGGGTTGTGGGGGATACTGGGGTAGGCTCCTGGGCTTGGGGGCAGGATCCAGGGACAGGATCCAGGCAGTATAAAAGACCTTCATCTGCTTCTCAGGGTGGACATCTCAGACACGCTCATGTATGTCTATGAGATGTTGGGGGCCGAGCTGCTTAGCAACCTCTATGACAAGCTGGGTCGTTTGCTCACCAGCTCAGAGGAGCCCTACTCCTGGCAGGTACCTCCCAAGCCTGATTCCCTCAGCCCTCCCAGACCTGTCACACCCTCCTCCTCATCCAAGCCAGTGGCCCCCCTCTTCCCCAGCACACGGAGGCCCTCCTCTATGGCTTCCAATCCATCGCAGAGACCATCGACGTCAACTATTCTGATGTGGTGCCTGGGCTCATTGGCCTCATCCCACGGATCAGCATCAGCAACGTGCAGCTGGCAGATACTGTCATGTTCACCATTGGTGAGACCTGGCACACACCCATGACCATATTCCCAGAGCCACAGCACCTGTCCCTGGCCACAGCCAGCATGCTGGATCCTATCCAGAATGGGAAAGCCACATGCCTACACACAGTGTTGTAACAAACTGACTGTCCTGGCAGGTCTAGGGGGTCCATCTGATGGCACAATGAGCTGCAATTCAGTGAGACTAGTTTACTCTCAGGGGAGATTAAACAAGAGTAGGAGACAGAAGAGTAAACACAGGTTCAGAAACCCTGATAAAAAAAGACTTTGGAAGGCAGCAACAGCTCATGAGAGCATCCATCCCTACCATCCACTCCACCCTGACAATTTACTGTCAGTGAAACAGCAGTATTGGGCCTCTGTTGAGTAACCCTTTCCTGCTTCTCTGCTGTAAGGCTCTTGTTTAAGCGTGCACATGCATATTTGCCCATGTAGTCCTCTGAATGGAGCAGTGCTCTGTGCCAGGGCTGCAACTTGACCCTGCCAGGAACTCTGCTCGCCTCAGAGACATGGTACAAAGCCAGCCTGGCCTGCCTCAGAGATCCTCCTGTCTTCCTCCTTCCTCCAGGAGCTCTGTCCGAATGGCTGGCTGACCACCCCGTCATGATCAACAGCGTTCTGCCCCTGGTACTGCATGCCCTAGGTAATCCTGAGCTCTCTGTCTCTTCTGTGTCTACCCTCAAGAAGATCTGCCGAGAGTGCAAGTATGACCTGCCTCCCTATGCTGCCAACATTGTGGCTGTGTCCCAGGTATGCAGGGGCCCTGGATGGTGCTGGGCCTCAGCGCACACTCTGCGCTGTGCTAATACTACATTCCTTCTTTCTACCCCCAGGATGTGCTGATGAAACAGATCCACAAGGTGCGGCTCAAAAGTTTCTAGGGGTCTCCTTGGGGGTCTTGTGGGAATGTCTTATCCCTGAAATCCTGTTTTTCGCCTTCCCCTTCCTCTTATTCCTTATTCTCTGTTTTTGAAAGCTTCTCCCAAGAGACTCATTTTCCTTCCTACCCCACAACTAGATGTGGCCAGGACTGACCATCCATGTTCTGTCCCACAGACAAGCCAGTGCATGTGGCTGATGCAAGCGCTGGGCTTCCTGCTGTCAGCTCTTCAAGTGGAGGAGATCCTTAAGAACCTGCACTCGCTCATCTCACCCTATATCCAGCAACTGGAGAAGCTGGCAGAGGAGATAGTGAGTGAGCTCTAGGGGCCAGGGAGTAGTACTGGGATGCTGTGGCCGATGAGGGGTGAGGTTGGAGCTGGCCCTCAGAGTTGGGGCTCAGTGATCTGGACCAAACTGGGGCTAGGAGATCTGGAGCTTGGTTTGCTTCTCCCTGCAGCCCAATCCCTCCAACAAGCTGGCCATTGTCCACATCTTGGGACTTCTCTCCAACCTCTTCACCACACTGGACATCAGTCATCATGACGATGATCACGAAGGCCCTGAGCTTCGGAAGCTGCCAGTGCCGCAGGGACCCAACCCCGTGGGTGACATTGTCTTTGCCATCCCCCCCAACCCCCCACCTGTGGGAATGTCTTTGTCTCTCTTCAATTCTGTGGATAATGTTGTCATTGTTCTCCTTTCCCCATGGGGGTGATGTGTTTGGTCCTCTGATTCCATGAATGACCTATAATTACCTCTCACTCTGTAGGTAGCAATGTCATTATCTCACATAACTCTGTGTGTGATGTTGTCCTTGTCCCCAGCCCAATTAGGGTGATGTCATTGAAATTCCTCAGCCCCATGAGAGACATTGACATTATATTCTTCAGCTCTTAAGTGATGTTATTATGGGTCCCTGTTCAACCCCCCCCCACCCCCCACCCTCCGCTCTGTAGGGCCTTCTACTTCAACATTTACTGTCCCCTGTGGGCACTAAGGATGCTTATTACATCCTCCACATGTAATAGTTCTGGCCTTCAAGTTGCTCTCAGTGTAGAGGAAGTTCAAGTCGCTCAGATTGTCACAAAGCAGTGTGATAAGTCGTGTGAGAAGCTTGGGCACAGGTTTTGGGGTGACCACTTACAAGCTGCTTGATCTGGAGCAAGCCTCAGCTTCCCATTAAAAACTATGAACATTGAAATGTCTGGCTTACTTGATTCATAGAACTGTGCTGGATAGTGGATGTGGTCTTACATGCAGGTAGTTTGCATATTGTAAAGTTCTTTATTAATACAAGGGACTGCTTTGGTCATTGTTCGCAGACTCCCTCCAGGATTTCTCCTGGAGAAAAGGAAGCCATAGGCATCCTGGCCTCTCTGCTTAACTCTGCAACCGAGTTTCAGTTAGCCTCTCGGCTTTAGACCACACCTGGGCCACTGTCATCGGACGGAGCCCCTTCTTGATATGGTAGACATCGTCCTGCCTTTCCTTGCCTCCCAGGACCTCAGTCTGCTCTCTGCTCCTCCATAAGCTGCCTGCATCTGTACATTCTTTGGGGCTCCCTACCTCAAGCCTATGTAGAGGAGATCAAATCTCCACTTCTTCAGGGGCTAGCCCATAGCCTTGGTTTTACAGAGCAGAGATATGTAGGGAGTGATTTTTTTTTAAGTCTACAAAGTTTTCATAATCTTATGAAGCACTTGTGATATCTCTGCTTTGCAGTTTGAGGCTTCCTTTGAGATGATCCCTAGAATTCAGGATATCCTCCTTTTTCATTCATGAGAGAGTTCAGCAAACCACTTCTTCCCCCAGGGGTCCCATGCACTGGGTCCTCAATGTGCATTCTGGGGTAATAGATTTGAATTCCCCCTCCTCCCTGCTACCAAGTCCTTCTCAAGTAGGTCACAGTGATCGACAGCAGAAGCACCTCACTTCTTCCTGTGTCTTCAGGTGGTGGTGGTGCTGCAGCAGGTCTTCCAGCTTATCCAGAAGGTGCTGAGCAAATGGTTGAATGATGCCCAGGTGGTGGAGGTGAGCCCTGGCCCTTGCCCTCTGCTCCATAGTTACTGCTCGAGATGTAGCAGGAGTAAGATGTTGCCACGTTTCAGCTTGCAATGGTTTGGAGAAAACAGGGGAGGTGAATCCTGCCACATAGAGATAAGGAATCTTTTGGGAAGACATTTAGAACTCCCCAATATCATGAGAAATGCTTAACGCAGGGACTGTAATGTTAGGGTTGAGTGACAGCCAGGCATCTGTTTGGCATCAGAAACCTGCCTTTGGTCCCTTTTCAGTTCAGGTTTTTGTTGCCTTTGCTGCTCCCTGAGAGGAAGTGGTGGAGATGTAAGTAGCAGGCGTTAAGTTCCACAGTTCCATCCTGTGCCCCTCAGTGAAGGGCCTTTGCCCCCTGCCAGGGTGAGGATCAGACTTGCTTACCGTCCTTGGTTTGCAGGGCCAGGCAAGGCTTATAGGTTAGGGCCCGATCTTAGGCCCGCTCTGTGCAGGGCTTCAGCACTGTTCCAGCCAATCATGACCTGCTGACCAGGGCCCCTTTGCTTTCTTCCCAAGGCGGTGTGCGCTATCTTTGAGAAGTCGGTTAAGACGCTGCTGGATGACTTTGCCCCCATGGTGCCACAGCTGTGTGAGATGCTGGGTCGGATGTACAGCACCATCCCCCAGGCCTCTGCTCTTGACCTCACTCGACAGGTGGGCCTTCTGATTGGGGCAGAGATCCTGACTCTGGGTGGGGGGTGGGTCAGGTAGCTGCTGTGTCTGGGGTCCCCACTTGCATTCCAGGGATATTGCCCGGTCCTGGTGAGACTGGGTCTCAGCTGACCAGCATTCCCTGCTTTGTTGTAGCTGGTCCACATCTTTGCTCATGAGCCTGCCCACTTTCCCCCAATTGAGGCCCTCTTCCTGCTCGTCACCTCCGTCACACTCACTCTCTTCCAGCAAGGTAGGTCCTGACCAGGGTCTCTGCTGCTGCTGCCACTGCCACTGCCTCTGCTTCCCCAAATGGGGAGCCAAAGCTGCCCACTCTGTTCTTCTCTGTCCCGAGTCACATGTGGGACTTGATGGGAAACCTGTGAGATCAAGCACAGCACCTTACAAACAGTTGAAACCTTAGGTTGAAGTGGATAAGAGGGTGAATGATGTCTTTTGCTGGCCTGCTGGGCTCAGGGCCAGTCTGGATATGGAAGAAGGAAGTGGGGGGTGGGGAGGTGAGCAGAGGCTCTGAGGGGCTTGGGGCACTAGGCTGGCTCCTTCACTTTGGGATGTAATGAAAAGAGGAAAGAGCACGGGCTTTTGAAGTCAGCTAGACTCAGATTCTAAGTTCATCACCACCAACTAGTTGTGTGTCCTTGGGCAAGTCACTTACCTTTGCTGAGCCTTCATTTCCATATCTGTGAAACGGAGATACCATATACTTGAAATGATTGTTTACAGGTATTAAAGTCACATCTTCTGGGCCCCTGGTTCAGGGGCTTTTACACAATGAAGTACTCAGAGACTGCTGGTTCCTTTCCCTGCATCAAGACTTAGTCCTTTCTAGGCCAGAAGTCGAGTACCTTTGGCTGTGGACCTAGCCCTCCATTCCCTGTGGCCCTTTGCCTGAGAGAGTTGGGGAGCAGGGGCTTCATTCAGGCTTCTCGTGTTGTCTAATCCAGGCTTCCAATTTGGAAAAACAAAAGAAAACAGCACTGTTCAGCTAGCCTCATGAGCCTTGCCTGGATTCATGGTCACAGGTTTGAGGCTCACCAGGGGTCTCGGTTGGTACCCAGAGTACTCTTAGCTCATAACCTCGGTGGTCTCATGATCCTGGCCTCTGTTCCTGTGGGCCATGGAGTAGGTCCAAACTGGTGAGAAACCTGAACCAGAAACCTGGTGTGGTCATCCTCAACTCCACCTTTCCCACTCCCTGTACCCAATCTAGGACAAGCCCCATTGATCCTAGCTGCTGATTCTCTCCCAGGTCAGCCCGCTTCTACCCACCTCCGTGGCCACTGCCTCAGTTTAGGATCTCACCTGGATTATCAACAACCTTCTAGCGGGTTTTCTTGACATCTCCCCTTCTCTCCAATCTGTTCTGCACACTGCAGCTATAATCTTCATAAAAACACAAATCTGAGCATTTGTCTTCCCAGGCTTAAAACCCTTTCGTTGTTCCCATTGCCCTCAGCTTATTGTTCCATTCCACCCACATGACATGGCTCTGGTATGCCTCTAATGTCCTCTCCTGCCAATATCCTCGTGACTCCAAAATTCCAGCCACACTGCCCTTTCCTTACTGTGTCCCATTTGATCCCCGTGCCTTGCGCCTCTGACTAGAATGTACTAGGCCCTTTACTAGGTGAACTCCCACTCCTTCATGCCTCAGAAAGGAGAAAGACTGCATCACTTCTCAGCGTAATTTCTCCCAGGCAGAATTGCGTACTTCTAACTGTACTGAAACTGCATCCTGTACACACTGCTGACATAGCACTGATCACACAAAATAATCAGCTTTCATGTCTGTCTCTTACTAGACTAAGCCCCTCCAGGGCAGGGTTGAGTTTCTTCTCTGCATACCCAGTGCCCAGAATGAGGCCAGAATACAGCAGGCCGCAAATACTGTTAAATAAAGGAGGGGGGAGGGCTCCCTGCCCTTGGAACCTTTCCTTCTCTCTGTCTGGCCCACCTCTAGCAGGGTGGCTGCTGAACATCAGACCTACAGGGTGCACATTGGGCCTCACTTTCTAGACTTAAATAACTCAGGATTCAGATACCAAAGGGACAGGCTTTATTTATTGGCAGCTCTTCATAGCCTAGAGAGAGAAGCAGGGCAGAGATGATCTGCTTTACAGATGGGGAAACTGAGCATTCGTGGCTTGCGCAAGATCACACAGCTACTTAGTGGTGTCTTAGGCAGATGGTTTTGCACCACATCCTCCTCAGAGTGGAGAAGCCTGGGTAGGAGCTCCAGGTGCATGCCATATTCTTGCCTCAGGAATCATCAGAACTGGAGGCAGAAGTGTCCAACATCTTATCTGTTGGGCTTGTTGGTTGTCTCGCTGGACAGGATGGCTCCTATACCTGTTATGCCATCCCAATCTTAGCCATTCCGTCCTTGGGCTCTGCCTTCCCACTGGACCATGGGATGACACATTGACTGCTTTCCCGCTTTCTTGGCATGTCCAGATGATGGGAACTAGTCCTCAGCCCTGAGCTTGGCTCTCTGCTGAGTCCGTGTCCATGTGGAGGAGCTTTGCTGGGATGGGGCTCTTGTTTTTGGCCTTATGATGCTGTTTCCTCCTCTGGGCCCTGCTAGCGACTTGCTGGGCCATCTCCATAGCATGCTGGGCACTGCCCTACCTAAGCAAGAGTCCTCTGGTTTAAGTGGACTGAATAGATTCTTTTCCTTGGCCAGACCAAGAGCCCTAAGGCCATTGAAGTGACATGGCACTTACTCAGGCTCTGATGCCATAGCCTTTCCAGGGCCCTCAGATAAACCTCAAAAGGAGATACCAAGGGCTGGCCCCCTACACTATCCCGGCTCTCCTCTTCAATGACTGGCTGATGGGGGAGGTATGTGCTAGGAGCAGTGTAGGGCTACCCCAATCTGCCAGAGGCCACAGTAAGTGTGGTGGCCATTTACTCAGTTACGTGGAGTCCAGAATTGCTCACATGCCAAGGGAAAACGAGGGGATGGCATGAGGAGGAGTGGGGGAGTAGGCGGAAGGCCCTGTGGAGGGGAGCTGGGGCAGGCCCGTCCTTCACTTTCCCGTCTCTTTCTGTTGGGCTTCTCCCAGTTCATGGTTTTTGTATGTTTTGTTTCTTTATCTTGCTTCCTGCTGCTCATGTGCCCCCCACGCTGTCTCCCTGCAGGCTCTCAGTCCCACATAACTATATGAGGTTGAGTTGCTGTTTGTATAATTTTTTCTTAAGTTCCATCTTTATTATATTTTAGGGCCCAGGGATCATCCTGATATTGTTGATTCATTTATGCAACTCCTGGCACAGGTGTGTTTTAGTTTTATTCATTCACGTTCTGTTCTCTCTCTTTCTCTTTCTCTTATGTTGAAATTCAATTTAAGCCTATTTTTAGCTTTCTGTTGACAAATTTTTTTTCTGTTCAGTTGAATAGAGTTTCTTCATCTGTTTCCGTGGAAGTTGACAACCCAACATCCTCCTTTAGTGCCCCTATGCCTCAACTAGCTCAGTCTTCTACAAAGACCAGGGAGAGGCTGATCCCGAAGGGAGGGAGCTGGGCTGGCCTCGGGTGGGGAGTGGGAAAGGGAGGGGGTGGTGACTGTGCCCAGCAGCTTCTTGTTGCCCAAGAAGTTCATGGGTAGGACTGGAGTTGAAGGGGCCTGGGGTTCACTGTCCCCGTGCTCCTGCCGGGAACTGCCTGCTTCAGTGCCCCCAGCCTGCCCCTGAGAGGTAGGCTGGGAGCAGCTCCAAGGCGAGGGACTGAAAAGAGAAATGTGCGCAGTGGAGCCCAGAGTTGGGCTGTTGGAGAGGTTGAGCTGCTGCTGGGAGGTGGAGTGCAGGCTCCATTGTGAGACCACGTTAGGATGTGTTTGCATTTTGTATGTGTTTAAGTGTGTGAGACCTTATTTTGTATGTCTTGAGTTTGGTTTGGGAAGGGGACGGAAATCACCTGTAAGTAGTATGCGTATTATGTTGGGTGCTAGGATGAATGCGTGCATTGATGCGTGCTGCATGTTGATGTGTTGTGTGTTTTGTCTTGTTTGTTGATATGTTAGGCCTTGATGGATTTAGAGCGTGGACATGTGTTGGAGGTGTGTGTGTGTTGGGCTATGGGAGTGTATATTATGGAGGATAGGAGTATATGTTGTAGTATTGGTATGTCTGTATTAGAGTATGGTTTGTAGGAGATGAATGTTGGGCTGTGGGGGTATGGAGTTCATGTGATGGGGGCTTCTGTGTGTTAGGGGTTCCTAGCACACAGAACCCCTAACCTGTGAGTTGGGGTAAATGGTGTTTCTTTGAATCATTCCACAGATTTTTTTTTCTTTGAGATGGAGTCTTGCTCTGTTGCCAGGCTGGAGTGCAATGGCGCGATCTCGGCTCACTGCAATCTCCGCCTCCCAGGTTCGAGTGATTCTCTTGCCTCAGCCTCCTGAGTAGCTGAGACTCCAGGTGCATGCCTCCACGCCCAGCTAATTTTTGCATTTTTAGTAGAGACAGGGTTTTACCGTGTTGGCCAGGATGGTCTCGATCTCTTGACCTCATGATCTGCCCGCCTCGGCCTCCCAAAGTGCTGGGATTACAGGCGTGAGCCACCATGCCTGGCCCTCATCACAGATATGTTTATTGAGTGTGTAATACATGCTGTGCTTTGCTGGGTATTGAGGATATGATAGTGAGCAAAAGCAGGCACAGTTCTTGCTCTCCTGGAACTTACAAGTCTAGTTTCTGGGGTAGGGGGAGGGTGGGAGGAGGAAAGACTAGGGAGTGTTCTGGGCTGGGTGGATATGTGTGTGGGTGTTTTCACCGGTGTATCTTTGATGGGGAGGGTGTCTGAATGTGTATTTGTGGATAAGTGTGTTGGGAGAGTGCACAGGAGGACTGTGGGAAGGCTGAGGGTGTAGGTGTATGGGCATGGTTTGCGGATGTGCAGGTGTTTGGTGTGTGACTGTCATGAGGGTGTGTTCCAGATGGGGAGAGAGTGTGTATGTAAGGGGTATGATAGAGGTATGTAAGGAGGGCATTTCAAGTGATGGTGCATGTGGAGGTGTTTGCACACGAGTAAACATGGGGAGGAGAGGGATGTGAGGGGTTGGAGGGTAGAGGTCTATCTGGTGTGCACTGGGGGCATTTCTTGGGAGCAGCAGTGTTTAAGGATGGCTGGAGCATCTCCTGTGACCTGAGGATGTGCCAGTCATGTCCTGGTACCACTTGGGGCAGGCCATCTGCCCCCATCACATCATCTGTTCCCCCTCACCCACAGCAGCACTGGCTCCTTGGTGTGTGTATGGCCGAAGAGGGCCTGGACACAGGGTACCCTGGATGAAAGTGGGACTGAGGCTCCAAGGCTCCTGCTGTACTTTTCCTCTTCTTAGCAGGAGCTGGAGGGTGTCTCAGGAATACAGGAGGGACACGGGAGGAGGGCTGTTGGGCTGAGGGCTCCCTGTCTGGCTGCCATCTCTTCTTCCTGCTGCCCTGTTCACAAACCTGGGGTGCTTAAATCCCTCTGTTAATCAACATGAAGTCACTGCTGGCAACATGGAGCCTGCGAGAGCTCTGCCCCCTGATGGAGGGGAAGGTGTCTGGAACCCAAACTTTCTGCATTATGATCCTCACTCCCAGCCTCTCTCACATACACCCATGCATTCATGTACACATATGTGTACATAGCATCCCTTGAGCTGTCCTCACCTGACCTACTGAACTCTGGGGTGGTCTGGGTCCCCCAGAGATGGCTGGGTAGCTGGTTTTGGCAGCCTCTACCTGTGAGGTGTGAAGTTGGGGGCTGGGGTGGCAGGTGAGTGGGGGGGATGGTCCTTGGAACTGGCTGGGGCTGGGCTTACCAGCTCCACCTCCTGCAGGCTCTGAAGCGGAAGCCAGATTTATTCCTGTGTGAACGACTGGATGTCAAAGCTGTGTTCCAATGTGGTAAGTAGGGCAAGATGGACAGGTGGGCCTGGGGCTCCCCCAGGAGGATCCTTACGCCCCATGTGATCTGCCTCTGCCTCTCCCACAGCTGTGCTGGCCCTCAAGTTCCCTGAGGCACCTACTGTCAAGGCCTCCTGTGGCTTCTTTGTGAGTCCCATGCTGAACCCTGACCCACTGCCACCCCAATGCCCTGCCCTGCCCAGGACTCCAGATGGTAGGGCTGTGGTGTACAGGTCTTGTCCTCAGGGAGAGCTGGGGAAGGAGCTGGGCTGATGGGCCTCTCCATCCTCTGCAGACAGAGCTGCTGCCTCGGTGTGGGGAAGTAGAGTCTGTGGGAAAGGTGGTACAGGAAGACGGTCGTATGCTGCTCATAGCAGTGCTGGAGGTGAGATGGAGCAAAGCGGGGTGTGATGGGGGTGAGGGCCCCGCACTGCTGAGGCAGCTCACCTTCTGGGAGGCTTGAGCCTTTGGTTCCCTTGAGCTCTAAGATTCTGTGTCTTCTTCAATTAAATGACTGAAAGTTGTTAGGATTGCTGTAGGGATCAGCTGGCTCTCAAAAAGCAGCGCTCACTGTTATGTGCAGATTGGCTTAGCAACTGTCCAGAGGGCCTGGGGCACAGTTAGACATTCTTGCTGCAGAAGGGGCAACACCCTGGTGTGCTGAGAGCCCCTCTCCCTCAGGCCATTGGGGGCCAGGCCTCACGCAGCCTCATGGACTGCTTTGCCGACATCCTGTTCGCCCTGAACAAGCACTGCTTCAGCCTCCTGAGCATGTGGATCAAGGAGGCCCTGCAGCCACCTGGCTTTCCCTCTGCCCGCCTCAGCCCTGAACAGAAGGACACCTTCAGCCAGCAGATCCTTCGGTGAGCAGAGCTGGGGTGGGCCTTGGCTCAGGCAGAGAGGGGGCAGTGGTGGTGGCTGGTGCTAACCTGCTCTCCCTTTTCTCCTTCAGTGAGCGAGTGAACAAGAGGCGGGTGAAGGAGATGGTGAAGGAGTTCACACTGCTGTGCCGGGGTCTCCATGGCACAGATTACACAGCTGACTACTGAGGGGTGCCCCCATCCCACCCACCCCTTCTCTTCACCCTTCCCCTATCCCCCAAAGAGTAAACCTGGAACCTCACTGCTGCCTCTGCCTCCTTTCTGCTGCCACCACCACCTAACTGAAAGCCTGGGTCCAGAAGGCCCAAGGGAAGGATGAGAGGATGCTTGGACGCAGGTCTTGGCGGGGAATGGTGGGAATACCCTCTAGCTCCCAGGTTGGAAGAGATATTGCTGTAGCCAAGCCACCTAGGCTGGAGCCCTTCGGAATACAGTCATTGCCCTTGGGGTAGGGTGGCTGCAGTAGTGTCATCAACCCCCCATTTCCATTAAATTAGTCCCAGCATGCATGTATGCATACATTTATTTAATCAACAGCACTGAGTACTAGGCCCCAAGCTCTGTCCTGCATTGTTCTGCCCTGAACAAATGTTGATATAGTCCATAGCTACCATGCTAAGCTGGGAGAAGGGTGAGGAAGTGAGGGAAGGCTGAATGGAGGAAGTTTTTTGACAGGAATAGCAGCCTTCCTAGGTACAGGACTTGGGGCTTTGGGCTGCAAGTGGGGTAGGACTGGGTCCATTTGGGAGGGAAGAAATGGAGTGGGGTCTTGACTTCCAGGATGCGTTTCTGGTGTGGAGTTAATACAACATTGAACTTGCATATGGTTGAGGAGGGCTATAGAAAGGGGCTGAGTGTGTGTGTGTTGGGGGGTTGGGTGGCAGGGAGGTGAGGGAGAGAAGATATCTGAGCCCCAGAGGAGGAAAGAAGAAAGCAGGACCTAGTGTTGTCCATATGTCCACCGCTCCCCCACTTACACAGGACCTCCAGCACAGGATGGTCAGGGGATCGGTCAGCACCAGGGACAGCTCCTGATTTGCTCTTGTTTTCTTCCCTTAGCAGGATTGCCTCCCTTTCTGTCTCCTCAGCTATAGTTTCACCTGGGTTGCCTCTCAGGTACCCTGGGTTTCTCAGTAAGATCTGAAGAGCAGGACTTTTTCCCCCACTCTCACCCGTGAGCTTTGAATCTCCTTGTAGGTGATGGGAGAATTGGTTACTCCCACATTCATCCCACTCAGTAGATCTGGATTTGATGCTGGTCGTGCCACTGAATTAGTGTTTTATTACACAGGTAGTCTCTTTGAACCTCAGTTTCCTTATCTGACAAAAGTATGTAAGGAGGGCATTTCAAGTGATGGTGCATGTGGGGGGTGTTTGCACATGAGTAAACATGGGGGAGTAGAGGGGATGTGAGGGGCTGAAGGGTAGAGGTCTATGTGGTATGCACAGGGGGTATTGCTGGGGAGAAGCAGTATTTGAGGATGGCTGGAGCTCTGCAGAGCATCTCCTGTGACCTGAGGTTGTGCGAGTCATGTCCTGGTACCACTCGAGATAATTCTTACTCCAAACAGTATAAACTCTTAAAAATGAAGTGCCTAATGTACACTAAGTGTTCAGTATTTGGCTGATTAAGTAGCAAATGCTTTCACTGCATGTGATATCCAAAGAACTACTCTGTAAAGTTTTGCATATAAATTAATTTGACCCTCACAACAATCTTATTAAAAGGCACTATTGTCACAACTCCCCATTCTGCAGAAAAGGAAATGGACATAGAGACATTCCTAAGATACTCAGTAGCAAGTGACCAAGCACAATATTCAAACCCGAGCAGGTCGGCACCAAGTTTAAAATTATGCAGTGAAGCCGGGAACGGTGGCTCACGCCTGTAATCTCAGCATTTGGGAGGCCGAAGTGAGTCGATTGCTTGAGCTCAGGAGTTTGTGACCAGCTTGAGCAACATGGAGAAAACCTGTCTCTGCAAAAAAAAAATACAAAAATTAGCTGCATGTGGTGGCGCGCGCCTGTAGTCCCAGCTACTCTGGAGGCTGAGGTGGGAGGATGGCTTCAGCCCCGAAGGCGAAGGTTGTCGAGATCGCGCCGCTGCACTTCAGTCCAAGTAACAGCGAGAACTTGTCTAAAAAAAAAGAGATAAAGAACTGGAGAAAGAAAAAAATATTAAATGATACTGCCCAGAGGATAAATGCTTAACGGTGAAGTCAGTGTTCCTGAGGACCGCGGGTGGGCTGACCAGGAGCACTCCCGGCTCCCGGGAGGGGCGCCAAGGGAACTACAATGCCCACAAGGCTCCGCGCCTTCCTCGAGACACTTCCGGCTGGCCTGGGATTCAGGCAGAACATTGGTTCTCTGTGCGGGGCTTGATGGCGAGGATTGGAGGGCGGGAGCCGTGCTGATTTAGGATTGGTAAAATCACTATCAGCCGCGCCTCTAAAACCCGGAAGTAACCTCCCCCGGTAGTCCCGCGTGTAGCGGGGGAAACTGGAGCTAGGATGGCTGAAGGGGCTGATCACCGGCTGAAGGCCGACCGTGATTCCCCCTACCTCCACAAGGCGATTCTGACCCACTGAGTGCTGCTCTTGAGGACGCGGGCTCCGAAGTTGACCCAGGGAGGTCCCCGCTGCATTCCACCACCCAAGCTGTGCCTCATGGAGTCGACATTTAGCAGCCCTGCCGAGGCGGCGCTGCAGCGAGAGGCCGGGGTGCCAGGACAGCTCACTTCTCTCCTGGACCTGGACCGAGTGTACGAGCTGGAGCGAGTCGCTGGATTTGTTCGCGATCTGGGGTGTGAACGAGTGAGGACAGACTTAGGGAAGGGTGGTTCGCCTCTGTGGGGGATGGGTCGCCCAGAGGATCTGGATCTTGGGGGATTTTGTGAGGGCACGGGGGTGGGGGAATCGGTTTGTCCGCAGCACGTTGACCACCCCTCCCTTCCACCCTAGAGCAGAGTGCCCCTCTGGGATCAGGGGGCGTTGAAGGTTCAGTAGGAGCTCCCAGAAGATTGCCTTTAAAGAGGTCCTCGGTGGGGAGAGAGGCTGTCCCCTGACTTCATGGCTTATGCTTATAGGTTGCCTTGCAGTTCCCTGACCAGCTATTGGGAGATGCTGTGGCTGTGGCTGCACGACTGGAGGAGACGACAGGGTCAAAGATGTTCATTCTGGGGGACACAGCCTACGGCAGGTGTGAACTTGGCCTTAGGTGGGCCAGGCCTGGGCCCCAGGGCTTATGGGGTTTTACCTCTATGACAGCGTTTGCCTTTAATGGTGGTGTTTCTCCTTGATGATAATGGTAATGACTCCCCCTCTTGATGCTAGTAGCTCCCTTCATTGACAATGTCTTCCTTTTATGAAACCATTTTATACACTGACCACATTTCCCAGTGATGAGAGCAACTCGCCTCCAGAAGAGACCCTGTTTCACTGATGCTATCTCCCCTGCAGCTGCTGTGTGGATGTACTGGGTGCTGAGCAAGCTGGAGCTCAGGCTCTCGTACATTTTGGCCCTGCCTGCTTGAGCCCCCCAGCCCGTCCACTGCCCGTCACCTTCGTCCTTGGTCATCGTTCTGTGGCCTTGGAGCTCTGTGTCAAGGCCTTTGAGGCCCAGAACCCAGACCCCAAAGCGCCTGTGGTGCTGCTGAGTGAGCCGGCCTGTGCCCATGCCCTGGGTAAGGGGTTTTGCCTGTGTATGCACAAAGGGTGAGCCAACTGCTTTATGCCTTAATTTCCCCCATTTCCATATACTTCCATAGAGCTCTTGATATGGGCTTGGCCCTAGCCTACTGGGTCATATTTAGTCTCCTGGGGATGAGGGAGCTCCTACTTTGCCAGGCTCCAACCTCCACACTACATCCTTCTCTTTCAGAGGCCTTGGCTACTCTCCTGCGCCCGCGGTACCTGGACCTGCTAGTCTCCAGCCCAGCTTTTCCCCTGCCAGTGGGGTCCCTGAGTCCAGAGCCTAAGCCCCTCGAGCGTTTTGGGCGCCGCTTCCCCCTTGCCCCAGGGAGGCATCTAGAAGAATATGGTGCCTTCTATGTGGGGGGCTCTGAGGCCAGCCCTGACCTGGACCTTGACCCAGACCTGAGTCGGCTGCTGTTGGGATGGGCACCAGGTCGACCCTTCTCCTCCTGCTGCCCAGATACAGGGAAGATTCAGGATGAGGGTGCCCGGGCTGGACGGCTAAGGGCACGAAGACAATATCTGGTAGAGAGGGCCAGAGATGCCCGCGTGGTAGGGCTGCTGGCAGGCACGCTGGGTGTGGCCCAGCACCGTGAGGCACTGGCCCACTTGCGGAACCTGACTCAGGCTGCTGGCAAGCGTAGCTATGTGTTGGCCCTGGGGCGGCCCACCCCTGCAAAGCTTGCCAACTTCCCTGAGATGGATGTCTTTGTGCTATTAGCATGTCCTCTGGGTGCCCTATCCCCTCAGCTTTCTGGTAGCTTCTTCCGGCCTATACTGGCACCGTGTGAGCTGGAAGCTTCCTGCAACCCTGCCTGGCCACCTCCAGGCCTGGCTCCCTACCTCACACATTACTCGGACTTGTTGCCTGGTGAGTAGTGGGGCATTGCCTAAGCTGGAAACCTGGGGCATGGAGTCAGGGGGTGAGTATGGATTTTCTTTCATCCTCCCTTTCAGGCTCTCCCTTCCACGTGCCTCTCCCCACCACCTGAGTCAGAGCTGTGGGAAACCCCAGATGTGTCACTCATTACTGGAGAGCTCCGACCCCCACCTGCCTGGAAGTCATCAAATGATCCTGGAAGCTTGGCCATGACCCCACGGCCCCAGCTGGAGCTGGTTGAGAGCAGTCCTGCAGGTAAATGTGCAAGTCTCCACCCCAGGCTGAACTCTTTCTCCAGATGCAGCACACCCAGACTGAGCCCCTTCCCTCTACAGCCTCGTTCCTTAGTTCCCGGAGCTGGCAAGGACTGGAGCCCCCGCCTGGGTCAGATGCCCGTGACAGAAGCTGTGAGTGGAAGACGAGGAATTGCCATCGCCTATGAGGATGAGGGAAACAGCTGATACCATGTGGGGTTGGAGACACAGATGGACTTACGAATGGCCGCTAGGACCTTTAGTGCTCTCTGCACCAACCTCCCATCCCCCCTGCCAGGATCCTTGAAGGACCCTGGAAGGAGGGAGAGCAGGCAGCCCTTCACTGAGGATAGGATCCATCTCTGTCCTGTCCTGGCACTGGCACAAGCTCAGCACATGCTCAGTAAATGCTTGTTGTTTGGCTGGTGGAATAAAGGGCTTAGGGCCTTCCCTGAGGCCTCTGGACCCATCTATCTTCCTGGGAGCAGCCCAGGACCTTGGCCAATCCCAGTTCCTGGTCTGTAGTTGAGGGTCTGCCCTTGTCAAAAGGCAAGTGCTAGACAGTCTAGACTAGGATTTCTCCAACTCGTACTGTTGACATCTGGGGCCAGATAATGCTTTGTTGTGGGGCCTGTCCAGCATATGGTAGGGTGCTGAACAGCATCCCTGGCCTCTGCCCACTAGACAGCAGAAGCACTCCCCCAACTGTGACAACCAAAAATGTCTCCAGACATTGGCAAATGTTCCCTGTGGGGGCAAAACTGCTCTCAATTGAGAACCACTGGTCTAACTAGATCTGCACTGTCCAGTACAGTAGCCACTAAATACATGTGGCTAAACTTAAATTTAAGTTAATTAAGATGAAAAGCTGTTTCTCAGTCATATTAGTCATTCGAGTGTTCAGATAGCCACATGAGGGGACAGTGCAGCTACAGGATATGCCATCATGGCAGAAAGTTCTGTTTGTTGGACAGTGTTGGTCTATATTGACTCTGATTTATTTCTCAGGGAGATCACAGAAACCTGAATAAACCAGATACCTTTTCTCTTTATGTTTCTTTTTCATTCATGAAATACTATAGGTCCTGCCCAGGTCCTGGGATGATGTAGATGTTAATTGTATTTAACCAGATTCCTTCCCAGTGTACTTGAAAAGAGAGTTAAATATGCAGTCAGCACACAGTGAAACAGTCCTATCTGAGGAGGGAAGCCTCAGGGACAGCTGGACCCCACAGGAGGTACCTGACAAGCACTGAGAGGAGGCTTCCCAGAGGGCATAACACCTAAGCTGGATCTTGTGGAGGAAAAAAATTGTTGTCAGGAGAAGAATGAAGAAAGACATTTGGGCTTAAATACAGGCATGAACCAACATGGCAGCTGCTTCAAGCAAGTGGGGTTGATGGATGCTCAAGGTGGAGAGGAGTGAAATGAAAAGACTCGCCTCTTCTTCCCCCACGTTTGTTGAGAATCTTGTCACAGTGGCATTGTCCAGGGTATTGAAGGTAAACAAAGGAGATGTGGTCCCTGCCCTCAGGGAATGCCCAATCTAATGGTGGAGGCAGAACTGTAAAACTGACTTAAGGTAACCTGGGCAAAGTGGGCATCAATCATGTTTTCTACAGATATATACTGAGGACACACTCTGTGTCAGGCACTGGAAATACAGCAGTGAGCGATACAAAAGCCATAGTGCTTACACTTCCAGGGCGAGATGGACGAATAAAATACTTAGTATGCCAAATAGCGATCAGTTAAGTACCCTGAGAAATGTAAAGCTGGGAAGCAGAGGAGCGTTTAAGGGAGGTGGGGGGGGGGGGGGGGGGCATTGCAATATTAAACAGAATGGTCAGGGAAGGCCTTTTCAAGAAGGTGAGCAAAAACTGAAGGGAAGTTACAGGATGAGCCGCATGGATAGGAGAAGCAGAGGGAGCAAGTGCAAAGGCAGTGAGGTGGGGGTATAGCTGGCACGTTCAAGGAAATAGCAAGGAGGGCTATGCAGCCAGAGGAGAGAGTTCGTGGGGGAGTATTAGAAGGTGAAGTCAGCTGAGGGGCGTGGGGGAGCCTAGCAGGCCATTGTAAGGACTTTGGCTTTTCTTCTGAATGAAATGGGAGCCATCAGGGCATTTCGACAGGGGAGTGACATCTTACTGAAGCTTAATAAGCATCACCAGGACATCGCGGAAGCCCAGCAGGCACGCTTCCCTGCCACTGGGTTAGGGAAAGCCTGCCGCCAGGACGATTTCGGAGAACGGCAGATGTTAGCCAGGCAGCGGAACGGGCGCCAAGAGGCGCGCTGGGGCGGAGAGACGGCGTGAGCAAGATGAAGCAGAGGGCACGCGCGGCGCTGCCCGCCACTGGCTAGGACACATGGTGGCCAGAGGGGAGGTCTTAGGAGCCCGCGAGCAGGCTCGGAATAAAACAGGGCTGGCAGGGCGAGGTGGAGAGACTCGAGAAGGACCAGCCAGATATCGAAGTTCTTAGTGAGGAGGGCGCCCGAGCCTCCACCGAGACGCGGGACTACAACCACCACAATCCCCAGCGCCTGCGGTTGCGGCGTTGTCTCGTTCTAGACCTGCGGCGGCGCTGCGCCGGGACCGGCGTGAGGTCACGTGACGCCGGCGAGTCAGGTGACGCTGCGGGGCGGGAGGACAGACTGCGGGGCGGACGGTGGACGCTTGGACGCGTTTGTAGCTCCGGCCCCACCGTTCCGACCCCCGCCGTCGTCGCCGCCATGACGGGGCTAGCGCTGCTCTACTCCGGAGTCTTCGTGGCCTTCTGGGCCTGCGCGCTCGTCGTGGGTGAGGCCGGGCCCTGGCGGGCGGGGGCAGTATGGCGGGCGGGGGCAGCATCGCGGCCGAACTGTCCGGGCTGGAGCCCAGCGGGAAAGTGCCCTGCGGGGGAATACTGGGCCCCTGCGCGCTCTGCACCTCTGGCTCTGGGGACGCGCGCCTGTGAGTGTCTCTGACCCCGACAAAGGTGAACCTGATCTCCAGCTGCTTGAGGAGGGGCGCGGGCGGGTGGGGGCCGCGAGGGCAGCACTCCCCCTTCTTGCCACTATCGCTGTCTCCCCCCACCCCTACGTCTCACTGCGGTCCCCCCTTTCTTGCGCCTGACCGGCCCGCTTGGTCACAAGCCGGCTGCTCCGGTTCCTCTTTTCACGGTCGCTTTGCCCTCCCCCACCCACAGCTTGTTGGGTAAACAGCGGAACGGACTGGGCCGGCAAGATCTGGCGGGGCCTGGCTGGAGCGCTTGCTCCCTCCGTCCCGCCTCAGATTCAGGCCTGCGGGTGGCGACTGTGCCTGCGCAGGAGCTTGGTCTGGAAGGTGGTGTTACTGAGGGAGTGGCAGAAAATGGAGGCCTAAGCAGAGGAATCTATCTAGACAGCTGTACTATCACCTGGGGGACAGCCTGAGGACGCCCCTTCAGGGAGGTGGCCCTTCAGCTCGGTAGCTACTTCTTTAGGTTGAGGAACTTCTCTCTACAAAGCAGCCCGTAACCCCCTTTTTTTCTCACTGCTGCAGGAATCTGCTACACCATTTTTGACCTGGGCTTCCGCTTTGATGTAGCATGGTAAGGGAGGGCAGGGGCAGGATTCCCCCTTAAAGCTTCTTCCCTGCAGCTTCTCCTCTCTTCTCTGGTCCCAGCCCTTCCACACCACCGCCTGCCTGGGACATGGACCTTCAGAAATATGCAGTCCCTTGTTGCATGTGAAACTGGTGGGGTCGAAGGAGAGTTGGGGGGCTAAGATTTTGTGCCCCACTTCCCTGCCAGGGCTGAATTGCTGCTTTCAACTGCTGCCTTCTCTGCCTCCACAACAGGTTCCTGACGGAGACTTCGCCCTTCATGTGGTCCAACCTCGGCATTGGCCTAGCTATCTCTCTGTCTGTGGTTGGGGCAGCCTGGTGAGTACTGGGGTGGTAGACTCGGGGCAGGAGCTGAGTCATGGCAGGTGGTGTCACTGGGCTCTTAGTTATGCTGGGGGCAGTGACAGCTTGGGCTCTGCTCATCAGTTTTTTATCCTTCCACCAGGGGCATCTATATTACCGGCTCCTCCATCATTGGGGGGAGGGGTGAAGGCCCCCAGGATCAAGACCAAGAACCTGGTCAGGTAAGTGTAAGTGTCCTTGGACGTCTGTCAGAACCAGCTGTGTTGGCGCTGTCTGTGTGTTTGATTTGACGTACTGCTTCTGACAAGCCTCCTGGTGGGATGGGATGTTAGTGGGGGAAAGGTTGCTGGGGACTTTCTGGGCAGGAAGGATGGTTTCTTTCTCATCTCTTTCTCTCTCCCTACCCCTAACCTCTATCACGACCAGCATCATCTTCTGTGAGGCTGTGGCCATCTATGGCATCATCATGGCAATTGTCATTAGCAATATGGCTGAGGTATGGAGGGCCAGGGTGGGGGCAGGAATCCATTCCAGTGTGTTCTACACATTGCTTAGAGATTGGATTCTGATTACTTTTCTTCTTCCCTCAGCCTTTCAGTGCCACAGACCCCAAGGCCATAGGCCATCGGAACTACCATGCAGGTGGGTATGTGGGCATATGAAGGCAAAATGCTGGGGCTTCATGCCTGCTTCCCCGCCCCTCTCCCAGCTTGGAGCCTCATTTTAATATTCTGTTACCTACTTTGGCCTGCTTTGCAGAGTGCGGATGGGGATTAGCCCCATTAACCCATATCTCCCACATTCCTGGCTCAGCCTCACTGTACCCCTCTCTATCCTCCCAGGCTACTCCATGTTTGGGGCTGGCCTCACCGTAGGCCTGTCTAACCTCTTCTGTGGAGTCTGCGTGGGCATCGTGGGCAGTGGGGCTGCCCTGGCCGATGCTCAGAACCCCAGCCTCTTTGTAAAGATTCTCATCGTGGAGATCTTTGGCAGCGCCATTGGCCTCTTTGGGGTCATCGTCGCAATTCTTCAGGTGCTGAATCCCCTTGGGGGAGCCTCTGTGTCCTTGTCCCCAACCTAGCCTCACCCTCCTTCTGGAGAAGCTGAAGTGCTCTCCTTCTCTACCTATAACTATAGATTCCCCCAAACAGCTTCCACCTCCTCATTTCCATCTTCTGGTTTTCTCCTACAGGGGCTCCCTATTTTTGGCTCTGATTTGGTGTCACTGACAACAGCCCTGTTTCCCCCACTCAATGCTTTGTATCTGTATAGTTCTCACTTAGTCTCTCCCTCTTTCTGTTCTTTCATTTCTGTTCTCTCATGCTCTTCATGTCTCTTGTCTGTATTTGTGATCTAGACTAGAATGGGATTTTGTCTGTCTATATCAGTCTGTCATGGTGTGTTTGACCATCTCTCGGAGCTATGTGTATCTCTGTGACATGCCTGTCAGTAGGACAGTATTGTCTAAATTGTGTGTGTCTAGTCCGACAGTGTAAGTTTGTGACTAAGGATCAGCCTGAGGGTCTGAGTGTGACTGGCTGCTTGACTGGGTTGACTCTTAGTGACTATCTTTATCCATACGCCACTTCTCTCCATCTGTCTGTCCCACAGCCTAACTCTGTGATTGTCTGTCACAGTGTGTCCCTCCCAGTTAGTCATACATCTCTTGTGGTCTGTCCATCCAACCATGTGCTAGGTATAAATCTTCTGTCATTTATCACTGCCTTACCTAGTCCTCTGTCCCTGCCTGATTTCTCCTGTTCTTCTTTTGCAGACCTCCAGAGTGAAGATGGGTGACTAGATGATACATGTGGGTGAGGCCGTGCCTCACTCTTATTTATTGCTGGTTTAACTGGGACAGCTGGAGCTGTATCCCTTAGCCTTTCAGAGGCTTGGTGTTCAGGGCCCTCCCTGCACTCAACCTCTCGCTGCCTGTTGACTTGGAGGCACTGCAGTCCAGGCTGAGTCCTCAGTGCGGGGGAGCAGGCTGTTGCTGATAACTCTGTGCAGCTGCGCACCTGTGTCCCCCACCTCTACCCCCAACCCATCGTCCTAGTGTTTGTGAAATAAACTTGGTATTTGTCTGGGTCAGTGCTGCTTCTGTTGTCCTCTTGCGCCACCGTTCACGGAGGAATGGTAAAGGGGCCTGTACGCCTCAGCCTCATGCCAATCCCTTGTCAGCTTTCTGACTGCACACTTCTGATCTGCAAAGAGCTGGCTCCTAGGTAGGGAGGTAAGGGTGCTGGGCAGAGGACTCTGTAGCCCCCAGACATCCTTGTTGAGGGGATGAGGGGAATATGCAGATACAGGCCCTTGGGTGTGTTTGTGCCTGTGACCCCTTTGCTCAGCGATCTGACTGACCACCATGCCCGAGTTGTCTTACCACATCTACTTACCTGGCTGTACACTGGGGCATCGTCATCTCCGTCCCTGTGAGGCCTGGAGCCCAGGCAGTGGCCTCTGCCTCGAGTGATAGTCCAGTCCCAGCAGTATCCCCTCCCAGAAACCTCTACTCTGATCCTTGTTCCCAGGGCCCTAGGGAGCTGCTCCTGACCCTGTCCAATCTTGTTTTCTCTTTCCCTGACCCTGTTTCCTGTTACCCTAGAAGCCCCAGCCACCTCCAGCCCACGCCTTTAAGGGTCCTGCCCCCTCTCTGCTGGCCGATCCTGAATCTTGCTCCAATTAAAGAGCTGACAAATCCCCAGTCCCCTAGTTTCAGTTCGCCCAACCTCCAGGCCCCCGTCCTGTGGAGTTCGCGCTCCGATCCAATCCCTACTCCCCGCTAAAGGGCTCTACAGTCCGCACCCGCTAGCCGATCCGACCTCTAAGCCCACCCCTTGGATGAGCCTGACCCATTTACTCCGCCCCTCTCGGGTCCGTGCCTCCTGGGTGCCCCGGCTCGGCAGCCGGCAGGGGCGGGCTCACAGCGGCGCGCGGCGGGTGCGGGCGTGCTGGAGGCGGGGGCGCGCGCGCGCGCGCGCGCGCTGGCCAGGCCTGCCCCTCCGAGGCGCCGTAGCGCGGGAGGGGAGGCGGCGGCGCTGTGGTCCGTGGGTCCGCCGGTCCGTGGGTCTGCCCGGCCGCCCGGCCCCGCCCTGCCCCCCGGGGCGGCTCGGCTCCATGGCCCGCGGCGGCGGCAGCGGCGGCGGCGGCGGCGGCGGCAGGAGGCGACCCGGGGACCGCGGTGGCCGCTGACCGGGCGGCGGGGAGGCGGCGGGGCCGGGCCATGGGGTACGGAACCGTCCGCAGCCGCCGGAGCCGGGAGCCCTGCCCAAGCCGGAGCGGCGTCCCCTGCTGAGCCCCGAGCGCCGGGTGAGAGGAGGGTGCGCGCGGCCCCCACCCAGGGCCCCGAGATTCCAGACCCGGCCCCGCGAAGGGCACCCCGAGCGCGGCCCCCAGATCGCAACCCAGGAGCCGGTGAGAGAGGCGCTGGCGGCCAGACCCCGGCCTGGCTGCCCCACCCCGCCCCCACTCCGGCGCCCCTCCTGGGCTCCTCCGCCGGCGCCCAGCCGGCCTCCCTCATTGTCCTCGCTCCCCCCGGCCTCGTGGCGCGGGGGAGGCGTTCCGTTCACGTTTCCCCTTGGCCTTTGCCTCGGCCCCTGCCCTCCACCCACTCCCCCCTGCCCCCAGGCTCCACACCCACCCAGTCTGTGCGGCCTGCCAGCCCCGCCCAAGTGCACCCCTCAGCCTGGCTGCCAGCCTGACCCAGAACCCCTGCGCCGGAGGGAGGGTGGGGGAATGTTTGCACGTGGGTCTGGGTGTGAGCTGCCTGGGAGCCTGGATGTATGGCTGTGGAAGTCCAGGAGCAGTGGCTTTGTGAGTGTGGGACCTCGTGTGTTACTGTCACCCGGGTGTGTCTGTGACTCTGTAGTTTGTGTGTCTGAGTGTGGGTGACTAGCTGGGACCAGGGTGTCCCTGTGATTCTGTGTGCCTGTGAGAGTCGCCCCGCACCCTGAAGCACTGCCAGAAGTGGCTGCCGCTCTCTTGGAACCATACCTGGAGCCATCGCCTAGGCAAGACCCCTTCCTGCCATGCCCCTAGCTGTGCTATCTCCAGGCCCAAGCATCCCCCTGTTCTGGGAATCAGAACCAGCTGTGCTGGGCAGGGCCCAGAGTCTTGGTCCCAGTCCCACGGGGCTGGCTTTGAGGTCTTACTTAAGTGAGGGGTGCCCCTGCCCAACCCTGTATTTTGACATTTTGCTCTAGTGGGAAGGGAATCCATAAACATCTAGTCCGTATTTGGGGCCCCTGGATGCTGAGGGCAACTTCCCAGCCTGGTCCCAGTCGTCCGGGCCTGCTTGCTGCTGGGATCTGAATGAGCAAACCACTTCCCAGCATGGCTCCTGGAAAGACTAAATGAAGTCATGAGTAGAAAGTGCTCCTGCATGGTAGGTACATAGTATTGCCTCTCTTCCCCCTTCCCCAAGCAGTGAGTTCTGGGTTGAGGATGCTGCCCTGTGGGATGTCTGTTCTCAGGGGCACGGGTGCACAGGGGGGTCTATAGGTAAATATGTCTCCCTGCTTAGGTACAAACCAGTGTGGTCAGAGTTCACATGTCTGTGTTCCTGGGAAGGCGTGAGTGTGTGTGTAGAGTTGTGCGGTGAGGGTGCCTGAGTGTGTCAGTGAGGTAGAGGACAGTAAGTGTATGTGGCTTAGTAGTGGGGTATGCTTGAGGATGTGTGCTTACAGAGTTGCTGGGAACTGTGCCTGGGTGTCCGTTTGCAGGTAAATAATGTGAGTCCATGAGTGTGAAAGGGTATGAGCAGGTCAGTGTGGGGTGTGGCCCATGAGTGTGAGCAGCTGGGCGGGAGGTGGGTGGGCAGCCTTGCCTGTCCTGCCCTGACCTGCTGGATCTATTTCCCTCCACCCTGCTCAGGCCGGCAGCCGGATGCCCGGGCCCACTGGGCAGGCCAGCGGCCGCCTGCGGGATGAGCAGACTGCTGGGGGGGGGACGCTGGAGCGCGTCTGCAAGGCTGTGCTCCTTCTCTGCCTGCTGCACTTCCTCGTGGCCGTCATCCTCTACTTTGACGTCTACGCCCAGCATCTGGCCTTCTTCAGCCGCTTCAGTGCCCGAGGCCCTGCCCGTGCCCTCCACCCAGCTGCCAGCAGCAGCAGCAACTGCTCCCGGCCCAACGCCACCACCCCTAGCTCCAGCCTCCCTGAGGTCCCCAGTGCCCGGCCTGGTCCCACAATTCCCGTGCTGCCACCCTGTCCTGACTCACCACCTGGTCTTGGTGAGCCTGGAGGGTAGGGCCTGCCTTTGGGGGGAAAGAGGGTCTTACCAGTTTGACAGGAGAAATGGCATCTGGACTCATGGGGGTGCCAAGGGTCCAGGTCTGTTGTAAGAGGGCTATTCTTGGGGTTTCCTAGCCTACCCCTAGGCTGAGGGTGGGGGCTGGTATCTGTGGATTCTGACCAACGCCCTAATTCCTGACACTGTCCTACTTGCAGTGGGCAGACTGCTGATCGAGTTCACCTCACCCATGCCCCTGGAGCGGGTGCAGAGGGAGAACCCAGGCGTGCTCATGGGTGGCCGATACACACCGCCTGACTGCACCCCAGCCCAGACGGTGGCGGTCATCATCCCCTTTAGACACCGGGAGCACCACCTGCGCTACTGGCTCCACTATTTACACCCCATCTTGAGGCGGCAGCGGCTGCGCTACGGCGTCTATGTCATCAACCAGGTGCCTGTGTGGGGCCAGTGTGCCTACTGGTGTATGTGTGGGTTGGGGGCATTTGTGGGCCCTCTGTCTGCCCATGGCCATATGGATATGTGGATGTACCTGGGCGTAGGAGTCTGTGTTTGTGTGTGTGTGGAGGGGTGTGTGTGTGAATGTTGGCATGCACACTGGCAGGTGTGTGCATGGTCTCAGAAGGGGTTGAGCCCCACTCTCTACCCTTGGCAGCCCCCCACTCTATGGTGGTGCAGGCCTAGGGTATGCTGGAGGAGGAGGTGTTGAGGGCCCTGAGGAGAGGGAGCTAGACCCCGAAAGAAGGATGAAGCCTGCAGAACCCTTTGGGACAGGTGCCAGCCACAGCCTGAGGCCAGGGCACTCAGCTCAGTATCTTAAGGCCTTTGGTGGGCCTGGCTAGGGCTGGCCACTAGGTCCTAGAAGGGACCTCTGATGCAGGCCCCTCTGGCCCGACTGCAGAGGCCTCCTAGACTTGGGCATGGGTCCCTCTGGTAGGATGGGGCACAGGTGGAGGTGGAGCAGGGGGCCATAGAGCATGGAAGGCAGTTGTTGGGAAGCAGTTGTTGAGATGGGTCTTAAGGGATGAATAGGCATGAGGGACTGGAGAAGCCAGCATTCTAGGCAGAGGGACCTGGAGGATGCAGGCCCAGTGAGAGAACTGGCCTCATGTTCAGGAACTATTGGCTGAGGTGTGGTGTCCAGCATGTGGCTGGGTAGCAAAGATGCGGCTGGAGGACTTGGAGGTCAAACTGAGAAGTGCCTTGGGAGGCCTGCTGGCAGCGAGTGTGGCCCAAAGGTGGCAGGGCACCATGGAAGGTTATAGGGGGAGAGGGACTTGCAGAAAGGTTGCTCTGGTCGCATATGGAGTGTGGATGGAGAGGGGGAGATTAGAGGCCGCGTGGCCCATTTGGGAGACAGGATGATGCCCAGGAAAGAGGTGGTGACCCTGCGGATGAGTGGGGCGGAGTTGCGGGGAGAAGCGGGATGTTACGCAAGCAGTGGAGAGTGAGAGAAGAGCGACGTCAGGACAGCGCGAGGGTTTCCGCCTTGGCCGTTGGCTGTGCCTGTGAGTGAGATGGGGACACAGGAGCTGGGCCAGCTCTGGGGGAGTGTGACTCTGAATCCTTTCTTGTGTGTGATGAGTTTGAGCGCCTGTGGGAAGTACATGTTTAGCAGGCAGTTAGACAAATGAGTCTGGACCCAGAAGGGAGGTCTGTGTGGAGAGAGGGGTCTGGGAGCACCAGGATGTAGATGGTCTGGTCCCTAAAACCTGCAACATCTGACCTGCCAGGGAGCAAGGGGCATAGGGAGGAGAAAGCCAGCACTTAAGGGATGGAGGGAGAAAGAGGCCGCTAGAGAGGCTGAGAGGATTGGCCAGAAGGGTCGGAGGAGACCCAGGGGAGTGTGGGATCCCGGAAGCCCAGCAGTCAGTGTTAGGAGGGAGACGTGGCAGCTGCATGAGCACTGTGGGGGTGTGAGGAGGGATGTGGACCAAGACTCGTCCAGTGGATTTAGCAACAAGGTGGGCCCAGCGAGAGCCATTTCAGGGGCATGGTGGGGGCGGAAGCAGATTGCAGTGGGTTGAAGAAGGAATCGGATTTGACGAAATGAAAATAACCAATTAGAGACAACTCTTTAAAAAAAGGCCCTGCTGAGAAGGGAAGGCAAAAGGTAGGGTGGTGGCTGGAGGGAGGTTTGTTTTTCAGGTGGGAGAGGATTGAGCATGTTTATGAGCCATATGGGAGAGACACAGGGCTGGTGTGAGGTCAGGAGTGCTGATGAGCTGGGAGGAAAGCACAGTCTCTCCAAGACTGGGAGAAGAGAAGGTGCAGGAGGAGGGAGGGAAGACAGCTGGCGGGCCTGGGCAGGTCAGGGTTCCAGAGGGGGAGCAGCTCCCACCTCTTCCAGCAGTGGCTTTGCTAGTAGAAGGAAGGGCTTTTTCTCCTCATTCCAGAAAGGCCACTCATTGACTCCCTCTCCAGGAATCTTTCTGGCCCTCGCCTGGAGATTGTGGATTGGGGCAGGGGCTCAGGTGTCAGCTCCTCCCATTGAATGCTTCCTGCTATGTCCAGAATTTGGTGCTTAGGCCTACATCGCCAGGACCCCTGGAGCCCCAATTCTTGGGGGGATCCCAGGCTCACTGGGCTGTGATTGCCTAGAGGCCCTCTGCTTGTCATTTTGTTGGAGAGACAAGTGAATGTAGGCCAGCCCTGTCCTGGCTCTCAGAGGCTGCCCAGGCAGCTGGATGCAGCTCCAGGGAGCCTGAGGCTCAGTGGCACAGTCCCCCACAGCTCCTGCATCTTAGACACTGGTCATTTGGGGCATTCGTTGTTCGTCTCACTGCATGACGCTATACACAGCAGGGATGGGACCAGGGCTGGCCATCCCTCAAATCCCTGCTGGCACAAAGGAGAGAGAGCCATGGGGTGTGTTTGAGTGAGTGAATGAGACGAGAATGCCACATGACGGTGTCAATGGGCGTTGGCGGGGAAGGAAGGAATAAGTGTACTGGAGTGGAGAAGTTTGGTCAGGGGGAGCCTCTCCAGCCCTGAGTGTGACAAGCACAGGTACTGCTAACCCCAAGACCTGCAGGCAAGGAAGAGTCTGGCATATACAGGGCTGCTGAGGGATGTCATGTGGCTGGGCCTCAGGATCTGAGGGGCAGTGGCCAGATCCCAGGTGAGAAGCTGGCCTGGATCCTGAGAGTCTGGTGGAGCCATGCAGCGAGGGGGCTGGTAGACCCCCACGGACTGCTCTGGAGCATGGCAAAGGGGCAGGGGCTTGCTGGTCACAAGCCCAGAGCTGACCTGCCCTGCCCCAACCCAGCATGGTGAGGACACCTTCAACCGGGCCAAGCTGCTCAACGTGGGCTTCCTAGAGGCGCTGAAGGAGGACGCCACCTATGACTGCTTCATCTTCAGCGATGTGGACCTGGTCCCCATGGATCACCGCAACCTATACCGCTGTGGTGACCAGCCCCGCCACTTTGCCATTGCCATGGACAAGTTTGGCTTCCGGTGAGGGCTCTCTTCTCAACTAGACCCAGCCCTCCTGCCCCCACCATACGCTGGCCCACTTCCAGCACCAGGGCCCCGCTTGCTCCTGGCCCCAGCCCCAGACCCCACTGGTGAGGCTGGATCCTCCTTGGACCTCACTGGACATTTCCCCCAACCCTGTCTCTGGTCCTTCCCCTGGAGTCCCCTTGGGGCTTACTGACACCTGCTCTCCCATGCCACAGGCTGCCCTATGCTGGCTACTTTGGAGGTGTGTCAGGCCTGAGCAAGGCTCAGTTTCTGAGAATCAATGGCTTCCCCAACGAGTACTGGGGCTGGGGTGGCGAGGATGATGACATCTTCAACCGGTGAGTAAGCACGGGGTGGGGAATAGGCTGGGTGGGTTGGGGTGAGGTGCAGACTGGGTGGGGCTCCTTGCCCTCTTGGGGCCCATTCCAGTCTGTCTGTCCCCATCCTCAGGATCTCCTTGACTGGGATGAAGATCTCACGCCCAGACATCCGAATCGGCCGCTACCGCATGATCAAGCACGACCGCGACAAGCATAATGAACCCAACCCTCAGAGGTGACCCAGCACCCTCACCCCCCTACTCCCCAGAGTGAACCCAGCACCCTCACCCCCTACTCCCCCAGAGTGACCCAGCACCCTCACCCCTACTCCCCAGAGTGACCCAGCACCCTCACCCCTACTCCCCAGAGTGACCCAGCACCCTCACCCCTACTCCCCAGTGACCCAGCACCCTCACCCCTACTCCCCAGAGTGACTCAGCACCCTCACCCCTACTCCCCAGAGTGACCCAGCGCCCTCACCCCTACTCCCCAGAGTGACCCAGCGCCCTCACCCCCTACTCCCCAGAGTGACCCAGCGCCCTCACCCCTACTCCCCAGAGTGACCCAGCGCCCTCACCCCCTACTCCCCAGAGTGACCCAGCGCCCTCACCCCCTACTCCCCAGAGTGACCCAGCGCCCTCACCCCTACTCCCCAGAGTGACCCCAGCGCCCTCACCCCTACTCCCCAGAGTGACCCAGCACCCTCACCCCTTACTCCCCAGAGTGACCCAGCACCCTCACCCCTTACCCCCCAGAGTGACCCAGCACCCTCACCACCACTCCCCAAGTGACCCCAGCACCCTCACCACCACTCCCAGAGTGACCCCAGCACCCTCACCCCCTACTCTTCAGAGTGACCCCAGCACCCTCACCCCCTACTCCCCAGAGTGACCCCAGCACCCTCACCCCCTAATCCACAGAGGTGACCCCAGCACCCTCACCCCTCACTCCCCAGAGGTGACCCCAGCACCCTCACCCCCTACTCCCCAGAGGTGACCCCAGCACCCTCACCCCTCACTCCCCAGAGTGACCCCAGCACCCTCACCCCTCACTCCCCAGAGTGACCCAGCACCCTCACCCCCTCACTCCCCAGAGGTGACCCCAGCACCCTCACCCCCTACTCCCCAAGTAACCCCAGCACCCTCACCCCCTACTCCCCAGGGTGACCCCAGCACCCTCACCCCCTACTCCCCAGGGTGACCCCAGCACCCTCACCCCTACTCCCAGGGTGACCCCAGCACCCTCACCCCCTACTCCCCAGAGTGACCCCAGCACCCTCACCCCCTACTCCCCAGAGTGACCCCAGCACCTTCACCCCTCACTCCCCAGAGTGACGCCAGCACCCTCACCCCCTACTCCCCAGGGTGACCCCAGCACCCTCACCACCACTCCCCAGAGGTGACCCAGCACCCTCACCTCCTACTCCCCAGAGTGACCTCAGCACCCTCACCTCCTACTCCCCAGAGGTGACCCCAGCACCCTCACCCCCTACTCCCTAGATGTGACCCCAGCACCCTCACCCCCTAATCCACAGAGGTGACCCCAGCACCCTCACCCCTCACTCCACAGAGGTGACCCCAGCACCCTCACCCCCTACTCCCTAGATGTGACCCCAGCACCCTCACCCCCTACTCCCCAGAGGTGACCCCAGCACCCTCACCCCCTACTCCCTAGATGTGACCCCAGCACCCTCACCCCCTAATCCACAGAAGTGACCCCAGCACCCTCACCCCCTCACTCCCCAGAGGTGGCTTCCCAATATCTCCAACTTTTGACCCCAAGTGCCCCCATCCCTGACCCCCCCAGTGGGGGACCTCCAAGCATCCTTGACTCCAAAGAAGTGACTCCTTGTGCTACTGATTGCCTGAGGTGATCCAAGGCCCCTGAGTCCTAGAGGTGACTGCTGGCACCTCGATTGTTGTCCCCCAACCCCCAGCCCAGCCTCATCCCAATATCACTTACCCTGGCCTGATTCCTAGAGATGACTAGAATTTAATGTCAGGGCCGAAATAGTCATTGAGTAGATTGCATTCCCATTGGTGCCCTCACAGAGCTCATTTGTGTACCTGTGGGGACCCCTGCCGGGGCAGATAGGACAAGAGATAGTGGGTGCTGGGCATAGCTTCTGCAGACCTGACAAAGGGGGCCTGAGCACTATGGGAAGGGGGTGTGGAAAGACAGTGCCCACCCCCTCTGAAATGGAAGGAGGTGGGTGTATCTCTTAGAGGAGGTAGCCACATTTGCTATCTGGGGCTGGCTGGGAGAAGGGCCTAAAGAGTGTGTGAAATGTAAACAAGGGCTTCCTGGGTTTCCTGATGCTGCTCTGTGACTTGTGCTAAACTTTCTAGGGGTGGGAGACCCAGAGCAGTCATACCCAATCCCTGCTCTCCCTTACCAGGTTCATTCTAGGCAGGGAGATAGTCACGGAGACAGGCAGTTTTAGCACAAGGTAATCAAGGCAAGGTGCTCTCTTGGCAGAAAGGGAGGGATTGGTGATGGAAGGCTTCCTGGAGGAGGTGATGGTAAACTGGAGTTTGAAATAGTTATTAATTTAACAAATATTTGCCTCACGCCTACCTTGGGCCCAGTGTTACATTCCCCAGGCTAATAGAGGAAGCCAGCCTGCATAAGGAGAATCATATCTGGAAGAGTCTGGAATGTGAACATGTATATATACCGAGAGTCCTAAACTATTTGGTTTTAAGATCTCTGAGGGCTGATAGTGACAGTGGGACAGGGGGAAAGTCAGGGCTGGATGTTAGGGTTTGTTTTTTTCTTTGCCCTTTCACCATGTAAGTGTCAGGGGTCTTGAATACCAGATGGGAGTTCAACTTTGTCCCAGAGGACTGGGGGAGCCGTGGAAGGACTTGATGAAGCAGGGAGAGGCTGGGGGGTGAGATTTGGGTTTAGAGGGTGCGCTGCTTGAGCTTCAGGAAGGTGCAAGCCTGGCTCAGCCGCTGGGAGGAGCAGGAGAGAAAGTCGACCAGGCCTGAAGGAATCGATGGAGTCCGAGGGAGCATGGTGGGACAGGGCCTGGGGATGGAGGTGTTGGGTCCCCAGCTTGAGCAGGAGGGTTTTCCTACTCTGAACACAGCGGGTAGGAGTTGGGGAGGTGGTTTGTGGCACTGGTGTGGGGTTGGTGCTTGGCAGAAGCATGAGGCACTGGGGAGTGCAGGGGAGCTGATGAAAAAGCGGTTCTGATGAAAACCATGGTCAGCAGGAAAGGGGTGACAGACTGAGAGAAGAGGGGCTTCAGAGCGTCTGTGGGAGGGTGCTCCATACTGGCTGCCTCAGGAGGAAGAGCTGAGCTGAACTCAGAATGACTGGGAGGATCAGAACACAAGCACATGCCAGGAGCCTTGGTCCTGTTTCAGGAGTCGCCTGCCTGGGGGCCACCATCAGTTAGTCATGTCTGGCTTGGTTATGGAGGTGGCAATATAGCAAGAATTTTCTGGCTTAAGGAACTCTGTCAATGGTGATTCTCTCTACCTAATTCCTGTTGCCTAGTATCTGAGAGTTCTAGATTCTTCTTTTCCTCACTCTACATATCCAAACCCATCAGCAAGTCATATCACTGCCACCCCTAAAACGTATTTGAGTCCATTTGTTTTCCCCCCTTTACTACCCTTACCCTAGTCCAGCCTCTGGGATCCTGCCTGGACTACTGCAGTGGCTCGCCCCCCCAAGCTGGGTTACAAATTTCTCAGAGTCTTTACACATTTCATTCTGACAATGAGGGTATGAGCCGCTCACTCTAACTTAGAGCCCTGCCCCTGCACGGGGTGCTTGAACCTCCCAGCTAATATTCTGCTTTCCATGTGCCTCATTCAGATTTAGCCACTCAGCTTTGCAAAATCTCATTCCCAATTCAGGGTTGGCATGTGCTCTGACCTCTGCCTGGAGTGCTTTCCCCCTGCCCTCAGCTCAGTGTCACATATGCCCTCTTGTCTCTCTTAGCACTCTGATGTTTTCTCTGTTACCTGCCTCCCCCTGGAGAAGCCAGCTTGCCCTGAGAGAAAGGACCCCACCTGTCATGGCCATGGCGGTAGCCTTGGTGCTTAGGCACAGCCTGGCATGTGGTGGTGCTCAGTAACTAACCAGCGAAAGAGTCACTAAAGGACGAGGAACAGAGAAAATGGCACAGGCGTGGGGGAGTGAAAATGATGCCTCTGATGCAGAACACAGTGCGCTTGAGGTGCCTGCGGGGATGCCTGGTCTCAGGCTTAGAAAGGTCTGAGTTGACCTCACACAGTGGCTCATGCCTGTAATCCCAGCTTTTTGGGAGGCCGAGGCAGGTGGATCACTTGAGGTCAGGAGCTTGAGACCAGCCTGGCCAACATAGTGAAACCTTGTCTATATTAAAAATGCAAAAAAAAAAAAAAAAAAAAAAAAAGACTGGGTGCAGTGGCTCACACCTGTAATCCCTGGACTTTGGGAGGCCAGTGCGGGTGGATCACCTGAGGTCAGGAGTTCAAGACCAGCCTGTACAAAATGGTGAACACTGTCTCTACTAAAAATACCAAAAGAATTAGCTGGATGTGGTGGCAGGTGCCTGTTATCCCACCAACTCAGGAGGCTGAGGCAGGAGAATCACTTGACTCCAGGAGGCAGAAGTTGCAGTGAGCCAAGATTGCACCACTACAGTCTAGCCTAGGCAACAGAGCGAGACTCCATCTCAAGAAAACAAAACAAAAAAAGCCAGACATGGTGGCACACACCTGTAATCTCAGCTATTCAGGAGGTTGAGGCAGGAGAATCACTTGAACTCAGGAGACAGAGGTTGCAGTGAGCCAAGATCACACCATTGCACTCCAGTCCGGGCAACAGAGAGAATCTGTCTCAAAAAAAAAAAAAAAAAAAAAAAAAGTCTGAGCTGAGAGGAGATTTATGAGGGTGTCAGATTTCTGTTTTCTGACTGAAACAGGTGAGATCTCTGTTTTGAGGGCCAATGCAAGAGCAGAAGGGTTCCTGCCAAGTCAACCCTGGAAGAAGCCAGGATGGCTTAAGCCTGGGCCCCAGATAGCCCATATTGGGTTTGGTGGTGTTAACTTAAAATCACTAGATCAGCTGGGTGCAGTGGCTCATGCCTGTAATCCCAGCACTTTGGGAAGCCAAGGCTGGCAGATCACCTGAGGTTAGGAGTTTGAGACCAGCCTGACCAACATGGTGAAACCCCATCTCTACTAAAAATACAAAAATTAGCCGGGTGTGGTGGCGCACACCTGTAATCCCAGCTACTCGGCAGGCTGAGGCAGGAGAATCGCTTGAACCTGGGAGGTGAAGGTTGCAGTGAGCTGAGGTTTCGCCATTGCACTCCAGGAGCCTGGGCAACAGAGCAAGACTCTGTCTCAAAAAACAAACAAACAAACAAACAAAAAACTGGATCAATACCTTTGAAAAGGAGATTTTATTTCTCCTTTATTCTTAAATGTACTACAGCTCCAAGACAACACTTAATTCCAGCCATAGGTGGCAAAGAAGGTTACAACCTGCAGACTGGCCATCCCACTGACTTGGAAGAGAGCCTCAAGCCAAAGCCAGGCACTTTGAGGGAGAGAGGAGTAAGATAGGAATGTTAGTTGAGTGGATTGGTCAACAGATTATCAGAGGAGCTATGAATATTCATGGCAGGGGTCCTGACATATGCATATTGAACAGATACGCATGTTATATACCACCCTTGTTCACCTTAGGGTGGAGGCTTAATATTTAAATATATTGCAGTTAGGCCGTTAGGCCCTGTATGTCAAAAAGACAAAAGCACTCAAGTGTGCAGCCTCTGTAAACTGGCTAGAACCAGTCCATGGTAGATGGTCTTATCAGTAGAAGGTTACTGACATCAGTCTCTTGTCCCACCAAAGCTATAGTTATAGCTTGGAGAACAGGGGCAGAGGGGTCAGCATCTGTCTGGCAGTGGGTGAGCTGCAAATTGTTTTTTTACCTATTATTTTTAGCTTTAATATATTACCACATTGTGCAAATTGTTTTAATATCGGTTATCTCAAGTCCAGTACTTGTTTAGCTGCCACAGAAAAAACCCTTGTGGCAGTTAGAGCATAGTCTGTTCTTTAAGTGCAGGGCTGCATGACTTAACCCTTGCCTGACGTGGCCTTAGGTCCTATTTATAATTAGGTGTCTTATTGACACAAACAATGCATTCTGTCAGTCTTGTGATCTCTGCTTTGACATTAATGCTGGTCATTTGTTGTGTCTAAACTGCAGAAGGGTGTGGGAATAACAAGGCATGTTTGACGTCCCTTCCCATCATGGCTGGAAACTCCGTTTTTAAAGTTTCTCTGGGGTCCCCTTGGCCACAGGGGGTCCATTTAGTTGGTTGCAGGGTGTAGGATTTTATTTTTAGTTTACAGTGGTTAGCTCTGATACAGACCATTTCCTTCCTATCTAGGTTTACCAAGATTCAAAACACAAAGCTGACCATGAAGCGGGGATGGCATTGGGTCAGTGCGGTACCAGGTTTTGGAGGTGTCTCGGCAGCCACTCTTCACCAATATCACAGTGGACATTGGGCGGCCCCCGTCATGGCCCCCTCGGGGCTGACACTAATGGACAGAGGCTCTCGGTGCCGAGGATTGCCTGCCAGAGGACTGACCACAGCCTGGCTGGCAGCTGCTCTGTGGAGGACCTCCAGGACTGAGACTGTGGGCTCTGTTTTCCGAGGGGCTTCAGTAGGCCTCCTAGCTACACCTGGAAGTTTTGGAACCCACTTTGAGGGGCCTCCTACCTGGGCAGGCTCTTCAAGTGTGGCCCTCTTTGGAGTCAACCCTCCTTCCTGACCCCTTCCCCCTAGCCCAGCCCCAGTCACTGTAGGGTCGGGCCAGCCCCTGCACTGCCTCGCGGAGTGGCCTGGGCTAGGTCACTCCACCTCTCTGTGCCTCAGTTTCCCCCCCCCTTGAGTCCCCTAGGGCCTGGAAGGGTGGGAGGTATGTCTAGGGGGCAGTGTCTCTTCCAGGGGGAATTCTCAGATCTTGGGAACCCCCTTGCTCCCAGGGGAGGGGAAACCTTTTTCATTCAACATTGCAGGGGGCAAGCTTTGGTGCGCCCCCTGCTGAGGAGCAGCCCCAGGAGGGGACCAGAGGGGGATGCTGTGTGGCTGCCTGGGATCTTGGGGTTGGTCTTTGCATGGGAGGCGGATGGGGCTTGGAACAGTAAGTCTGGTTCCCGCCTCCCTGTCTCAGAGAGGAGGCAGGAGGCCCAGGGCCGGCTAGTGTTTGTAAATTGCACAGAAACTTGTGTGGGTGCTTTAGTAAAAAACGTGAATGGAGCAGCTCCCTTGTCTGTTTGGGGGTGGGGGTCGGGTCCCTGAACATGGTTACCCTGAGTGTTTTGTGGTGGAAGGGCGCTTGGGGTATTTTGCCCAACAAGTAAACCTGACCCGTGCCGTCCTGGTTCTCCAAGCGCTGCCACTCCCTAGGCTTCCACCGGCCTTAAGGGGAAGTTTGTTGTTGCACTGCCTCCGGGCCAATGGAGGCGACGAAGTAACAAACCAGTGGGCCCAGGTTTTTCAGCTCTTAATACGTTCCCTGAGGACTAAAGGTGCCCGGGGCCGAGCCCAAGGCGCTTGGGGTCAGGCCTCGGTGGAGCAACGCGGTGAGTCCGAAATCCCAGTCAGTACGCGCCGCTCGCCGGACTGAGCACGGGAGGGGGCGGGGCCTAGAGTCGCGGCGTTGTTTCCCGGGTGATGGCCACGCGGAAGAGGTGGGGCTAGGTTCCTGGTTCCCACTGCCCGGCTTCTGGGTCCGAGGCCTCCCGAGTCGGCCAAAAGCCGGGTAGAAGAGAGCGCCAAGAACTGGCGGCGCTGGATGGAGTAATCCCAGCCGAGGGGACCTGCGGCAGAGCATGAGTGGGACTTGGGAGGGGGCGGGGCCGTAGAGGGGCGGAGCTTGGTGGGCGGGGCCGCGGTTCTTCCCGCACTCTGATCTGCGGCCCGTAGGTCTGAGTCGGGGACGGCGGCGCGGGTGGGCCATGCTCCGCCACTCCCCGTCGCTGTGGGAGCTGGTGGAGGAGCACGTTCCACTCCCGGAGCAACCCGAAGTGAAGAGGATTCTAGGGGAGGCGGCGGTGGACCTTAGCCTGGAGCTGCGGGCGGAGGTGGGGAGAAGGAAGGTGGGCCACACCCCTGGCCTGCCCCAGGACTCGGGTGATTTCCCACCTCCTGCGGATCCCTGGCCCTGCTGGGTAACTCCCGAGATCCTATCGGGTCTCACTGTCCTGGCCCTCTCCCGTTTGACTCCGCCCTCCCCTCTCACTCCTCCAGCCCCCACTATTCCGGTCACCCTCTTCCCAGTCGCAAGGTATCCCAGCTCTCCTTGCAGGTGGCGATGTTACGGGCACTGCTCCAAGAGGCTCGATCCTCTCAAGCCCCCAGCTCCCGCCCCATCTCTGACCCCTCTTCTCTTCTGGCACCACCGCCTCTCCTAAAGGACCTCGTGCGCCAGGAACTCCGGCAGTTGCTCCAGGGTCTCCGCCACAAAGCCATCTTTGAGGGCAGGTGGGAGCCTCAGGCCTGAGCCCCCTTCCCCAGACATCAGGTGGGCTAGCCCTGCCCCTAACAAGGAGCCAGGGTTGTGGTTTCCTTTTTCTGCGGTTTCCAGAAAGAAGCCTCTCACCTTCCTTCTTGTGCACTTTCTGCAGGGACCAGGCCCAAGCTTGGGTCAAGTATAGCCCCAGGGTCCTGCGCTTTGCCTTGGAGGAGCCCAGGTGTGATTTGCCAGAACAGGAGATATTCCAGATGAGAGGTGGTGGGCCCAGGTAAGCTGATGGTAGGAGAGAGGGATCTGTCCCCTGCTTGGCAGAGAGCCTCAGGCAACTGGTGGGTTGCACCTGGCTCCATGGAGGAGATTCCAATCATGGGCTGGGGACTTTCACAGCCACTTGTGATAAAGATCAGCACATGAGGGCTACCGAAACCCAAAGGAGACACCTGCCTAGCCTGGGGACAGGCAAAGCTTCCTGGAGAAAGTGGTTTGATCTGTGTGTTGTAGTATGAGGAGCAGTTTTCAGGGAGATGAAAGAGAGAAGAGCTTTGTAGGAAGAGGGAAGAAAGGAGGCCATGTCCAGCAGGCAGTTGTTCCTCCAGCCTAGAGAACAGGAGTGAGGGCTGGGCTAGGGAGGCAGGGAGAGCTGAAGGGGAGGGCTACAAATGGTATTTACAGCTGGGACTGAATGAGATAAATGTTCATAAGTGGATGGCAGCAACTTCTTATTCTGATCCTCACACAGCCTGAGGAGGTGGGCAATGTCTCCATTTTGCACAAGAAGAAATTAAAGGCCAGGCACAGTGGCCCATGCCTGTAATCCCAGCACTTTAGGAAGCTGATGTGGGAGGATGGCTTGAGGCCAGGAGTTTGAGATCAGCCTGGGCAACATAGGGAGACCCCATCTCTACAAAAAGTGAAAAAAAAAATAGCCAGGTGTGATGATACACGCATGTATTCCCAGCTACTTGGGAGGCTGAGGTGGGATAATTGCTTGAGCTCAGGAATTCGGGGCTGTAGTGAGCTATGATCGCACCTGTGTACTCCAACCTGGGTGTTAAAGACTGTCTCAAAGAGAGAAAAAAAAAAAAACCTTGGGCAACATAGTGAGACCCCGTCTGTGCAAAAAAATTAAACGGTTATGGTTACGCGCACCTGTAGTCCCAGCTACTCAGGAGGCTGATGTGGGAAGAGTACTTGAGCCCGGGAGGTCGAGGCTGCAGTGAGCCAAGATGGTACCACTGCACTCCAGCCTGGGCAACAGAGCAAGATCTTGTCTAAAAAAAAAAAGAAGAAACTAAAGCTCAGAAGGGATAAGTGATTTGCCTGAAGTCACACATAACGAAGGCTGGCAGAGCTCATTTGCAAACCTAGGCTCCCAAACTCTTACTCTTCGCACTATATTATATTGCCTTTATGAGAAAAGAAACAGTTTTCTAGGAGGAGAAGTGATGTTGGGTCCTGAAGGCCTGGGGTGAGCAGCATGGGGAGAATGATATTGACTTCATTGCCTGCAGCGGTCACAGAGACCTCAGCATCATCAAGGACCAACTGAACGTGTCCAACATTGACCAGGTGGTCAGACACCTGAGGTGAGGCCCAGGGGCACCTGCGTGTGTGTAGGCAGGGGCGGAGGCAGGGATGGATCTTGAGGTGCTGGGATTGTGAAAGAGGAGGAGGGTAGTACACCTGGCGGGGGAGACTCACGTGTGTAAGGCTGAGAGGTGGAAAGCGCTGGCTGCTGCAGAGCTAGTGAGGTTGCTCTCAGTACGCAGCCACGTACAGATGCCATGGCCAAGCATGGTGATGCATGCCTAGAATCCCAGCAATTTGGGAGGCCGAGGCAAGAGGATCACTTGGGCCCAGGAGTTCAAGACCAGCTTGGGCAACATGGCAAAACCCCATCTCTACCAAAACAAATACAAAAATTAGCTGGGCATGATGGTGCACGCCTGTACCAGCTACTTGGGAGGCTGAGGTGAGAGGGGATTGATTGAGCCCTGGAGGGCAAGGCTACAGTGAATCACGATGAGTGGCAGAGCAAGACCCTGACTCAAAAATGGATATAAATATCCTGACACGGGGTAGCCCCGGAGGATTTTAAGCAGCGGAAGGGCTGTGATGTGGGGGGAAGATGGAGGCAGGAAGGATCACAATGCAGAAGTGCGGAAGAGAGAAGGATGCCTGCCAGGGTGAGGCAGGTGATGAGAAGACACTTCCTGCCCAGAAAGAGCCTGGCAGGGGCCAGAAGTCTATGCTGGGGCAGCCCCCAGGCAGCAGAGGGCAGTGTGACTGAGGAAGGATGGGTTGGGTGGGGCTCCTGCTGAGGCTGGAGGTTGGGACCTTGTGGACTCAGCTGAGCCCTGGTCCTGTGTCTCGGGTTCTGGCTGCTGCTCCCTCATGTCCCAGGGGCCTTCTGGAGGAGGAGTGTCACACCTTGGAGAGGGAGATCCCCATCCTGCAGGTGAGCCGCAGCCCTGGGCCCTGCCCCAAGCCTCACTGCTGAGCATAGACACACGCTTCTCACCTGGGTGAGATCCATGTACCTTGTGCATATACAGATTCATGTACAGGCTGTGTGAGTCCTGTGTCCATTTCTCATGGGTGTGCACTTGTGTGCATCTGCAAAATCCTAGAGGCCCAGGATTCTAGGTGAGCCCTTAAGGCCAGGGCCAGCCATTTTGGGTTAATTTACTGGATTGGCCCCACTCAGGTCTTTTGCCTCCTTCCTTTACCTAAGTCTGGGTACAGGCCCAACCACTGTCTTGCCAAACTCAGCTCTTCCATAGCGCTGGTGTTCCGTTGAGAACAGAGCTGCCCTCATGGTGGATGGGCGGAAGGGGCTGCATGGGCCTGCCCTGGAGATCGCTGCTTTGCCCCACCCCTGCCTTGAGTCTGGGTACTGATGCAGCTCTCCCTGCAGCACTGCCTGGAAGAGGAGTATATGAGGCCTTGCCACCCCTCCAAGGCAGCCCTGGAGCCCACCCTGGCAGGTGAGGACACAGAGCAGGCCCCAGAACACCCTGCCTCTTGCTCCCGCCCCATGCTTGTACACACCCTAGAAGAGCTGGGCAGTCTTAGCCGAATCTCTTTTTCAGAGCTAAAGGAACAGAAGAAGGCCATGGAGCAGGAGCTGTGGGTATCTGTGAGGCCTTGTGTGTCTCCCAACTGCAGGTAAACCACAGCAGTAGACACGGGGCAGGGAGGACTGAAGGATCAGACCACCACCCCCAACAGTTACTCCTTCCTTTCCAGGCAGCGGCCCTTGGGGTCCTCCACGCAGGTCCTCAGCCCCCTGCCTTGCCTCTGCGGGGCTGCTGGAGTTCGGGCTGCCCCTCTCCAGTGCTACCTGCCTGCACCTCCTCTGGAGCGCTGCCCCCGACCTCGAGGCCAGGTGGCCATCCGCCGTTGGGGACGGCAGCTTCAATGCAGCCCCAGGGAAAGGCCAGTTTCCACGCCCACAACCAGCGCAGCGCCCCAGGCCCCAGCCTGAAGGGCTGGTCACCAAGTGGGCTCTGGCTTCTGCCAAGACATGCCCATCTGCCGCTGCCACCTCAGCTGCCTTGGCCCAGCCAGCTTCAGATCTGGTCTTGGATGAGCTCTTGCCAGGACCCCAAGGCTGTTTGTCTGTCTGGCCCATGCCCTACCCTCTCAGATCCCTGGTGTCTGGAGCTGATGGCCAGGCATCTGTCCCAATCATCAAATCCTTTGGCCTTTCTCCTCCCAAGCCTCCACAAAGGCCTGGAAGGCAGAGGTCCCATTCCAGCCTGACTCTTGTCCCCTGGGGGACCCAGACAAAACACAGCAGCCACTCAGAGACAGGAATAGAAATTTCATTAAAATCTATGGACTTTAAAATCCTAGTGGTGCACGATGGGCAGGGAGGGGCAGTGCACCGTTATTGCTACAGAGGATTAGAGGTGGCGTGGCCGGGGCTGTCACTGCACAGAGGATGGACAAATGGACACTTCAGGGCTTCAGACACCTCAGAAGGAGCTCCTGCTCCAGAAGGGGGAAGGGCACGTGAGCTGGGGCCATTTGGCACATGAACGAGGGCAGCACATGTGGGAAGACTCGGCCTTTAGCCTGGTGGAGGGAGGGTGAGGGGGGTGTGCAGGCTCCCCTTCCCTGGGGGGGATGGGCTCAAACCTCCTGTGGAGCAGCCCCGCCCCATCCCCCAGAAACAAATGCTTTGGGCAGGCTGCTGGGTCTCGGGCCTCTGCTGGCTGGGCCTGACAGCCAGGGCTGGAATGAGGGGCAGAGCCCCGGAGCAGCCCAGTGAGGTGCAGGCAGGCCTGGAAGACAGACTGGACCAGAGGCTAGGGGTGAAGAGGTGGCAACCACAGATAACACAATTTTTACAAAAATAATTACACAGATAGCAGGGCTGGGCAGTACAGTCTGACAAGTAACACTGCACAGCCCCGGCCCCTCACCCTGCCCCTAGGGAGGAGGAGCCAAATATGCCTGGCAGAGGCGGGGGTCTGCCGTGAGGGCAGGATGCTAGTCATGGGGCTGGAGGCCCAGGAAGGAGACAACTGGGGGCCCACCCAGAACCTCAGCTCAGGGCAGAGTATAAGGGTATCAGAGGCCACGTAAAGCCCCTCAGGCCACTGGGGACCTGGCCTGAGACCCCTCCAAAGTGCTTTGGACCTCCCAGCAACCCTCCATTCCTACCGCCACCCCCAGCTGCCATCTTGGCATCCAGAGGACTTGTAAACACTGGGGGACACGAGCACAAATGACTGCACTAGCAGTGGTGACCAAGGTGACAGCAGCCGTCCTGGCCAGGATGTGGCAGGGGGCAGACAGAGACACCTGTCCTCTGCCTCACCAGTCTCTGCAGTGGGAGCACGGGGTGGGGGTAGGGCCACTCCCCCTGGCAGCTGTGCTCATATCCGGGAGTCCTGGAGGCGGCTGGAGCCATTACTGCCCACGATGGGGATCTGGGCCTTGTCTGGGTGCAGTGGCTGGACCTCGAAGCCATCCTCAGGAGAAGGGGCTATGGTGGGGGCATAGCGCCCAGTCCGGTGCTCCAGGAGGGCCGGGCCCCAGTCTCTGCTTGGCTTTGTGGCATTTTTCAAACGCTGCATGAGGTGGGCATGGGGCACAGGGACAGGGCACATCAGGAGGGAGCCCTTAAGCCCCTTCCAGCAGGCCCCTCCCATTTCACCAGGCTACCCAGCCTGCCCCTGCCCTCACCTGGAGGAGGGTGTCCCCGTCTGTGCGGCAGAGCCGGAATATGGCGTAGAGGGGGGATGCAGAGGACGGAGGACAGAGCCATGAGGAAGCCGATGGCCACGGCCCAGCCTGGGTACTGGTAGTGGTTGTAAGTGATCGGCCGGTACTGGATCACAGTGAAGACCAGAATAAACTGCATGGGGGTGGGGGTGGGAGTGAGTATCAGGCCGGCCCAGACCCCAGACCCCAGGCCAGCCCTCCACCAGCACCCTTTCCTCTCTGGTTCCCAAACTATAAGGGCATTTGGGCAGAACAGACAGCTGTCAACATCTGGGCCGTGGAAGAAGTGGGTGGGGCCAGGGGCCTGGGGCACAGTGGGCGGGAAGACTGCGGTGGGAGAAGTCTCTTTCACCACAGTCCTGACCTGGCTCTCGAGCAGTCAAGCAGCTACTGCCTTTGGAAGTCAGTCAGCTCTGCTCAAAGACTCGCTATGGCTTCCTGTGGCCCACTAAAGTAAGGCCCCATTCTGGGCCTTTAGGCTGTCACCTGGTAGTGTGACCTCAAATTGTCCTGCCGGCAACACTATCCCGCCCTCGGTGTTTCAGTCACACCCAGTGTTCCCACCCTCTCTTTGTTTATTCTGGGGAATCATCCTCTGCATCTTCCTCTGCCAAACCCTATGCCAGTGCCCTCTCCTTCAAGCAGCCATCCCAGATTTCCCCATTTCCTTCTGCAGGTTCTGTCCATGGTATTTTCCATCTGCTTCCCTTAGAGTTACTGGGTTTAATGTTTCCATAGACCTGGGAGCCCCTGGGATTGCATCAGCTCTGGGTGTGCAGTGCCCACTACAGTGCCTGGCACAATCTCTTGTGTTGATTTGAACTGATGTGTGCGGAGAGGCAGAGGAATATGGAACTGGGTAGGGCGAAGCCCCGCCTGTCTACCGCGGACAGTGACATTCAGGCCCAGGGAAGCTTCCCGGGCTGGAAATGGTGAATGTCAGGCTGTGGTGCTCTAGGGAGTCTTTGGAAAGAGATGAGTGAGACTGGAAATAAAACTTGTGGCTGCAGCAACAAAAGGAGTGAAAGGAGGCAGAAACTCAGGCAGTGGCGGGCAGGCCACCCAGAGGGCTGGGAGGGTGTCCAGCACCCTCCTCCTGAGCCCCCAGCCACGTCCTGGAGCACAGGGCCATATTCTAGAATGCAAGACCCACATCCAAACTGGGGGGGCCCTCCTGGGATGCTGCACACACTGGGAGCCTATAATAGATATCCCCGAATGGAACAGATCCTGACCCATGTGTGGACAGATCCCTCATTTGAGCTGACAGAATGTTAGAGTTTGTCAAAAAGAGCTTTTCAGAAATATGAACAAGGAAAGCCTCCAGAGAAAACACAACAGCCCAGAAAGCCAGGCTGGAGTTACCCCAAAGGGAAGACTCCAGGTTTCCCTAAAGGCAACTCCAGCCTGCTTCCTGGGCACGGGAAGGGCCCCGCCCACTGTGCCTCCATCTTGTGGATCAGATCCTGGCTGAGGCCCTGACTGACCCTTCTTTGCTTGTTTCCTTCCTCCTCACTGCCCTTGGCAGGTGCCCCTGGTCTCTCCCCAGGACATCAGTTTAGTCTGAATGCTGGGAGACCCTCTGAGCCGAGAAGGCTGAGCTCCCCTCGGGCCACAGCCCCAGAAGTCACGGCATTCTGGGGTGGTGGTGCCTGCCCTCCCCAGCCTCCCACCACTGAGACTTCCGCTCCTCCTCTTTCAAAGCTGGGCCAGTGGCCAGAGGTGGAGCCTGTGTCAGGCTCGGGAACATCCCATACCCTGTGAGGGGAGGCCCCAGCCCTCCACAGGCCTTTATTCAGAAACACGAGCCACAGGGGAAGTCTGGGGCTGAGCCCCCTGTGCCACCGAGGCATTGAACATGACAAGGCATTGAACATGACAAGTGTGACCTCGAACACTGCCCTGGCCACTGGGCCAGCCCTCTGACTGTCACACAGAGGTGGCCCTGCCTGTCCTCTGTGGAGTGACCATGACACTGTCAATACCTGCCTTCCCTGAATCCCACCCCAAACAAGAAGGAGCCAACTCATGGTTTTAGCCCCTGGACCCTTCCTGCCTCCTGCAGAGGCCGTTCTAGTGCGGCACTGGCCCAGCGTGCAGGCTTGAAATTGGACTACCTGATTTGAATCATGGCTCTACTTATTTTTTTGTTTGTTTGTTTTTATTTGAGACAGAGTCTCCCTCTGTCGCCCAGGCTGGAGTGCAGTGGCATGATCTTGACTCACTGCAACCTCCGCCTTCTGGGTTCAAGAGATTCTCCTGCCTCAGACTCCACAGTAGCTGGGATTACAAGCATGTGCTACCACGCCCAGCTAATTTTTTGTATTTTTAGTAAAGACGGGGTTTCACCGTTTTAGCCAGGATGGTCTCGAACTGCTGACCTCATGATCTGCCTGCCTTGGCCTCCCAGAGTGCTGGGATTACAGGCGTGAGCCACTGTGCCTGGCCGGCTCTACTTCTTATTAGCCGTATGACCATGGGCCAATTATTTAACATCCCTGTGCCTCAGTTTCCTCATCTGTAAAATGGGGATAACAATGACATCTAGGAGAGCTGTATCATGAGTTACATGGGAACGATGTGTGGAAAGTGCCTGCTTCCTTCCATGGTGGATTCTTGTCACCAATTCGGCTCCCCTGATGGGAGTTTCTCAGCTGTTGAATATTCATAAAACCTGGAACTCCCCCCTCCCACGCCAGCCCACCTCACTGCCTGGAAGGCTTGCAAAGTTGCCACCATGCAGAACTGACATCTGACTCCTACAGCCTGGTCTACTGTCCTTGGGCTGCTGCTGGAATGCTGGTTCCCACCACATTGCCAAGCCCCTGGAACACTCTCCCTAGAGGGATGGGAGATGAGGCCAGCAGGCAGAGGCTGACACGCTATCAGTACTGACTCCTGATACTCGGGAGTGCCAGGCAGGAACGCCAGGGAGAGAGCTGCCACCAGCCGCTTTCCCCCTCCGAGCCTAAGCAATGTTTGCAGTCAAATACAGGCTGCAGCACTCCCCTCCTAACCCGAGGCCAGGGCCCGGGCAGCTCTGAGTCTCCACGTGCCTCTCCAGCTCTCTCCAACCTCCCTCAGCCTCCAGAGTCATGGGTGTGGAGCTCCAGCCAGGTACAGGGGTTCCTGCTCTCCCCTTGCTGGGTCCCAAAAGAAGGACACATGGCCAAGGGGCAGAGGGGGGTGGGGAGGGGCTGGCCAGGGAACTCACGAAGATGATTGCAGGAGAGACGAAGCGCCAGCAGATCTGAAAGAAGAGGGGTGGTGGGAACCCCAGCATCATCTGGATGTCCTGGAAGTAGTTCCGGTGCCCTGGAGAGAGCGGGGGTCAGCAGGCCCGCATGACGGAGTGGGCGGGCCAGGGGCCGGGCCACAGAAGGCCAGAGGCTCAAGTGCTCACCGTAGATGTACATGATGGCCACACACATGATGCAGGAGATGACCACCAAGGAGAAGCTGGCCGCATAGTTGTCCATCAGCAGCAGCCAGTAGATGCCTGCCTGGGGAACAGCGGGCGGCTGTGGGAGGCGCCTGCAGCCTGGGCTCCCCCACCTTCCCCACACGTCCTGGCAACTCTGGCCCAGCCCTTCCCTTACTCAGCTCTTACCTGGCTGGTGAGGGGGATGCCCAGCAGGAAGCCAGCCACAGCCACGCCCAAGGTCACATAGGTCTTTCTCTGCAGGATCAACTCATTCCCCACCTCATCCACAATGGCTGTGACCAGCGTCTCCAGGAGGCAGAACTGTAGGATGTGGCTGTCAGATCGGGGACCTGCCCCTTGTTCCTGTACCCTCCCTTCCCCCAACCCTCCGGCCCACATCCCACACCTCGTACCTGAGTGCCCAGCCCCAGCAGGATGAGCATGAAGAAGAAGAGCAGAGACCACAGCGGGGGAGATGGGAAGCAGCGTGAGGGCCTCGGGGTAAGCCACAAAGGCCAGGCCAGGGCCATGGTCTGCCACACGGGACACGTCCACGCCCAGGTGATTGGCCATGAAGCCGAGGATGGAGAAGATGACGAAGCCAGCATAGACACTGGTGGCACAGTTGGTGATGCTGATGATGACACTGTCCCTGATGGGGAGGAAAACAGAGAGAGTTCAGCTCCCCCTCTCCCCAATTTGGGCCAAGAGGAGACATGGAGACAGGGAAAGTTCTAGAAACAAAGGCATCCCAGCTCCTTTTTTTGGGGTGGGAGACAGGGTCTCACTCTGTTGCCCAGGCTGGAGGGCAGTGGGGCTATCAGCTCACTGTAGCCTTGATCTCTTGGTCTCAAGCAATCCTCCTGCCTCAGCCTCCTGAGTAGCTGAGACTACAGGTATGTGTCACCACACCCAGCTAATTTGCATTTTTATGTTTTGTAAAGAAAGATGGGGTCTCACTATGTTGCCCAGGCTTGTCTTGAATTCCTGGGCTCAAGTGATCCTTCTACCTTGGCCTCTCAAAGTGCTGGGATTACGGTGTGAAGCACTGAGCCGGGTCCCCAGCTCCTCTTCTGGTCTGTTCTGGGCATTTTTAAGTAAGCCTGAGCTGCCTGGTCCTCACAGACCCCTGGGACTCCCCCATCCCTCTTCCCTCTCCTGCCTAAGCCTCTCTCCCCATTCTGCAGCAATTTTATCCAGAACCAGTGTTCCTAGAACCTGAAGGCCGTGAGGGGAAAGGAGGCCTGGTGGGCCACGGGGGCACTGGAGCTGGGATCAGGCTCCAGAGAGGGCAGGGAGGGGCGGCCTCACCGGTAGCAGTTGTTGTGGAACTTGTTGTAGGAGGCCATGGTGATGAGGCCTCCCCATGCACAGCCCAGCGAGTAGAAGATCTGGGAGGCCGCATCACCCCACACCTACAGGGAGGACGGGTGGGTAAGGAGCTGTGGGTAGAGGCAGGCACCTCCCTGGGCCCTCCCTGACCCCCTTCCGGTTTCCCTCACATCCCACCTTGGCCTCCAGAATCTTGTCCCACTGTGGGGTTAGGTAGTACATGATGCCTGTGAAGGCTCCCTCCAGGGTCACTCCACGGACAAACAGGATGGTCAGCACCACGTAGGGGAACGTGGCCGTGAAGTACACCACCTGGCACGAGAGGGCTCCATGGACTCTTCCAGGCTCTCCCCTGCCCTGGGCACCACCACCGTGGCTCCCTAATCACCACCAGCTCCTCGTCCTTCTCCCCCCTCCAGAGTCCCTTCAGCATCCCCTCCCCGAAACACACACATAACCCAGGGAGGGGGCAGGGTCTTTCTGGGTGGGCACAGATCCCACTGGGGGAGGGGTACTTGCTTTCCCTGAAGACTTGACACCTCGGATGAGGCAGAGGAAGACGACCACCCAGGAGACACCGAGGCAGCCAAGGAGGGGCAGCCGCACCTCCCCAAAGTTCCCGATGTCATCTGACAGCTTCAGCACGTACAGCCTGGGAAGGGGAGACTGTCACTGAGGGCCGGCCCCCACTGCCCAGCAATACATTCCCAAGGCCCAGCACCCTCCTTTGTCATGAAGTCCCAGCAGCCACCTTGTATGAGATGGGGAGCTATTTCATGGGCCCACCTGCTGTAGCCCCTGGGGACCCGACACAGTCCACTGTTCTGCAGCCTTTTCCAGGCCCTTCAGGGTCTCCTGGAGGACAAACCCCAGGCTTGGGTGATCGTCCCAGTCCCACCCAAGGAGGTGGGAGAGGAGATGGGTCCTTGTCCCCAGCCAGGCTCAGCCCAGGTCCTTGTTGGCACATTTCTCCCTCAGGAGTGCCTTTTCCTCATCCTGTCAGGTGTCACTTCCTCCAGGAAGCCACCACTCAGCATTTCACCTGCACCAATCAACTCTACCTCTGATAAACTGAGGGAGGCAGTGGAGTGCTGAGTAAAGATTAGACCCTGGCAGGGCACTGTGGCTCAGGCCTATAATCCCAGCACTTTGGAAGGCTGAGGCAGGCGGATCACCTGAGGTCAGGAGTCCAAGACCAGCCTGGCCAACATGGTGAAATCCCATCTCTACAAAAACACAAAATTAGCCGGGCTGATGGCAAGTGCCTGTAATCCCAGCTACTCGGGAGGCCGAGGTGGGAGAACCACATGAACCCAGGAGGCGGAGGTTGTAGTGAGCCGAGATCGCGTCACTGCACTCCAGTCTGGGTGACAGAGCAAGACTCCATCTCAAAAAAAAAAAAAAAGAAACAAAAAAACAAAGATTGGACCCAAATTTCTCCCCTCTGGTGGCTCCATCTGGCACCCTATGCCATACCAGCTGTGATCTTTTGATCAACCAGACACAGTGCCCGGCGCTGAGCTAGGTGCTGGGCATACAGGCCTACAGGGGCATCTCCCTGGCCCTCAGGGAAGAGGGGCAGAAGAGAACTGCTCCACCTCCAGCACCACCAGCTTCACTTTCAAAGTAAAGAAACCATTTCTTGTTTGAAGGATTTTTTGTTTTGTTTTGTTTTTGAGACAGAGTCTTGCTCTGTCACCCAGGCTGGAGTACATTGGTGCTATCTTGGCTCACTGCAGCCTCCACCTCCCGGGTTCAAGCGATTCTCCTCCTGAGTAGCTAGGATTACAGGTGCATGCCACCACAACTGGCTAAGTTTGGTATTTTTAGTAGAAACGGGGTTGGACCATGTTAGCAGGCTGGTCTTGAATTCCTGACCTCAGGTGATCTGCCCACTTCAGCCTCCCAAAGTGCTGGGATTACAGGTGTGAGCCACCAAGCCCAGCCTGAGGGTTTTTTAATACTTCGTCTAACCATACATGCTAAACAGGTAGGTCCCAGTAGTCACTTTGTGTAAGATTATGGTGTGAAGCACTGAACTTGGCCCCCCAACTTCTTTTCTGGTCTGTTCTGGGCATTTTTAAGTGAGCCTGAGCTGTCTGAGTCCTCACAGACTCCTGGGACATCATTGTCACACTGGGAGGCCCTGTATTATATGATGCCTGTTAGCCTCTTCTGTCTTATTACTCATGTTTTATATTATTATTATTATTGAGACAGGGTCTCTATAGCCCAGGCTGGAGTGCAATGGCACAATCATGGCTCACTGCAGCCTCAACCTCCCAGGCTCAATTGATCCTCCCACCTCAGCCTCCCAAGTAGTTGGGACTACATGTATGCACCATCATGCCCAGCTAATTTTTGTATTTTTTCGTAGAGATGTGGTAACGCCATATTGCCCAGGCTGGTCTTGAACTTCTGGGCTCAAGCGATCCTCCTGCCTTGGCCTCCCAAAGTGCTGGGATTACAACAGGCGTGAGCCACTGTACCTGGCCTATATTATTTTTTATTGCAAGAATATAGCATTACAATGTTAGGGATTGAAGAGTTTCAAAGGCTAGCCTGGAAACCAAATGATGAATTCTAGCTTTATTTTTATAGCACCATATTCTGTTTTTTGTTTGGTTTTGGACCACATGCTTTTGAGCTCAAACAACGTAAGGACATGTGGTACCCAACATATTTACAAGTGGCCTCTTGACACATGACATCTCCAGAATTATTCTGCATCGCTTAAAAATTTTCTCCACATTACATATCTTATTTCCCCAGCCAAGTGGTGAGTGCCTTGAGAACAGGATCCCTAGTTCTTTCTTTTTTCCTGAGACGAAGTCTCACTCTGTCACCCAGTGGCACGATTTCAGCTCACTGCAACCTCCGCCTCCTAGGTTCAAGCAATTTTCCTGCCTCAGCCTTCTGAGTAGCTGTACAGGCATGTGCCACCATACCTGGCTGATTTTTTTTTTTTTTTTTTTTTTGGTATTTTTAGTAGAGACGGGGTTTCACCGTGTTGGGCAGGATGGTCTCGAACTCCTGACCTCGTGATCCGCCCACCTCAGCCTCCTAAAGTGCTGGGATTACAGATGTGAGCCACCAAGCCTGGCTGCACACAGATTCTGACAGAAACTACTGCCTAGCTCCTTAACCTCCAAACGGCAGTCTCTGAATCTGAAAATATGGATACTAATATCTACTTACATAATATGCCTGGTACATAGTAGGTGCTCAAAAACAAGAGGGCTTCCTTTCCTCCCTTGGGGAAGCCAGCCTGGGTTACCGTCAGGCTCATTTCCCAGGTTCTCCAGGAGAGGGCAGCAGGGGAGTCATGCTGCTGGGAAGGTGTCCTGCCTGGGACGGCGGCCAGTTAGGCAGGCTTGGCTCCAGCTCCTCCTGGGGAGTAGAGTACAGCGGCTCTACTAGCCAGATTTCTTTGAAGGATCTTCCCCTTTGATTTTACTGGATAAAATCTCTAGAGCTCTGCCCTGGGTGGGCCCAGGACTGGGAATCTCTGGCAGACGGCCCCTGGGACAAACACCACTGGAGCATCTGGGGGTGGGGGTGGGGATGCACGAGGCTTTGTGTTTCTGGGAGATTCCAGGAAGGTTCATCACCCCAGACGAGCTCAAGTTGCCCAGTCGACATCATGCCTCAAATGTAGTTAAAACGCCTAACTTGGCAATATCTGATTTTACTGGATAAAATCTCGTTCTCCTGTTGGACAGGAGCTCAGTGACGACAGCGTCTTCCTCCCTGCCTTCTCTCCCCTCTGAGAACAGTACCCGCTATCTAGTAGGTGCTCAAGAAATCGGCCGGGCGTGGTGACTCATGCCTGTAATGCCAGCACTTTGGGAGGCCGAGGCGGGTGGATCACCTGAGGTCTGGAGTTTGAGACCAGCCTGGCCAACATGGCAAAAACATCTCTACTAAAACTACAAAAATTAGGCCAGGCGTGATGATGGCTCATGCCTGTAATCCCAGCACTTTGGGAGGCCGAGGCAGACGAATCACGAGGTCAGGAGATCTAGGCCATCCTGGGCAGCATGGCGAAACCCCATCTCTATTAAAAATACAAAAATTAGTTGGGCGTGGTGGTGCATGCCTGTAGTCCCAGCTACTCTGGAAGCTGAGGTAGGAGAATTGCTTGAACCCAGGAGGCGGAGGCTGCAGTGAGCCAGGATCACACCATTGCACTCTAGCCTGGGCAACAGAGTGAGACTCCATCTAAAAAAAAAAAAAATTAGACAGGTGTGGTGGTGAGTGCCTATAATCCCAGCTTCTAGGGAGGCTGAGGCAGGAGAATTGCTTGAACCTGGGAGGCAGAGATTGCCGTGAGCTGAGATCACACCACTCCAGCCTGGGCAACAGAGTGAGACTCCATCTCAAAAAAAAAAAAAAAAAGAAATCATCTGTTCGTTCAGTTCCAGGTGTTCTTTTAAAAAAGAAAATAAATGTTAGAATGTTAAAAATTAAAAAATAAAACAGAAATGACCTGTCCAGTGACTGAGTGCCTGAGTCTGCCCATGCCTCTCTGGCGGACAGCAGCTGTGGGTCCTTGAGAATAGCAGCCATGCCTTACCTGTCTTTGCGTGTCTATAGCCCAGCACAGAGGCTGGCACAGGGAAGCTGGGTCCTTCAGGGTCAGAGCACTCGGGACTGGGCTTAGAAGACCTGCGGTGACTTGCAGTATCCTGGGACACTCGTCCGTTTCAGCCATGGCTCTCCATCACATGTGGGAGAAAGCCTCAGGCCCCTACCCTGGCATGGGAGGCCCTGTGTTATATGATGCCTGCTGGCCTCTTCTGTCTTAACACTCAGCGTCCCACCTGCTCTCAACCCCAGCTCCAGTTTGCCTCCTTCTGGCCTCTGCTCGCCTGCTCACGAGGCTCCCAATCTCTCTACTTTCCCCCTCTCCCTTCTTTTTTTTTTATCTTGAGACAGAGTCTCACTCTGTCACCCAGGCTGGAGTGCAGTGGTCCAGTCTCAGCTCACTGCAACCTCTGCCTCCCGGGTTCAAGTGATTCGCCTGCCTCAGCCTCCCAAGTAACTGGGATTATAGGCGCCCACCACTGCGCCCAGCTACTTTTTGTATTTTTAGTAGAGATGGGGTTTTACCATGTTGGCCAGACTGCTCTTGAACTCCTGACCTTGTGATCCCACCTCAGCCTCCCAAAGTGCTGGGATTACAGGTGTGAGCCAGTGGGCCCGTCTTCCCCTCTCTCTTCTCTGGGAAGCCCTGACCGTCTGCTCTTGCCCCATCCCCTTAGCACCAAGCACTATCCCTTTGTGCCCCCATGACACCCCTGTACACACCTGGGCTGAAGCACTTGCCCTACTGTGATTAGCGATCTGTCTCCCCAGTGCCCTGTGAGCTCCTTAGGACAGGGGCTGTGGGCCGTTCATACCCACCATGGGCACAGAGCAGAGCCATGAATGTTGTGGAATGAATGGTGGAGGCCTGCTCACCTGCCCCAAAAGCCCTCTGCCCAGGGGTTCCCCAGTAGGAGATGGGGAATTTTTAACTGGTGGGTGGAGGGCACAGCAGGATGGCCTGAGACTCTGGTCTCTGTCACCTCTGAACAAAATGTGCTGGGATGCCTTGATCATGGCACCCCTGGCTCAGAGACCTCCCATGGCTTCTTTTGTTCTGCAGCATGAAGTCTAAGCCTAACCCTTGTAAGTTCTTTACAAAGGCAGTGCCACCTCCTAGACCACCCTGAAGCCATGCATTCTCCCACACCTGTTACTCTCTCTCTCTTTTTTTTTTTTTTTTTAAGATGGGGTTTCACCATGATGGCCAGGCTGGTCTTAAACTCCTGACCTCAGGTGATCCACCCACCTTGGCCTCCCAAAGTGCTAGGATTACAAGCGTGAGCCACCACGCCCGGCCTCTTTTTTTTTTTTTTTTTTTTTTTGAGATGCAGTTTCGCTCTTGTTGCCCAGGCTGGAGTGCAATGGCGAGATCTTGACTCACCGCAACCTCCGCCTCCCGGGTTCAAGCGATTCTCCTGCCTCAGCCTCCCAAGTAGCTGGGATTACAGGAATGCACCACCATTTTTAGTAGAGACGGGTTTTCTCCATGTTGGTCAGGCTGGTCTCGAACTCCTGACCTCAGGTGATCTGCCCACCTCAGCCTCCCAAAGTGCTGAGATTACTGGTGTGAGCCACCTTGCCTGGCCTCCCCAAACCTGTTACTCTCATCAGCGCAGGCTCCCTTCAGCTGGGGCCAGCTTCTGCTCATCTGGGACAGGACCTTTGCCCACACACTTCTTCTCCCCAGGATCCCTCCCCCTTTCCCCTGAGTCTCCTCTGAAGCTGTGCTAGACTTCTGAGGGCCTTCCTCATGGCTGCTTTGTAAAGATCCTGCCACTCAACGTTCCATCTTCCATAGCTTTCTGTATATCAGGCTCTTCTCCTAAACCTCTTCACTCACCTCTGCCCTCCCCCAGCCCAGCAGAGGGCTCAACCTGCAGCAGGCACCTGACCTATTCTGCAGATGGCTGCCCAATGGGGGAGAGGGTCGCTACCAGGTTCCCCCCCCACCCTGGGTCCCAAGGGTGCCTCACCTCCAGTACTCCTCGCTGGGGCTGGTCCTCTGGAGGCTGTGGTTGAGAAGGTGGGAGAGGTTGCTGGGCAAGGCGGCCGGCTGGGAGCCATTGGTGAGGTTGGAGGCGTCCAGCACCCAGCACAGTCGCGCGTGTTCCAGGGGTTATTGCAGTAGGCCCAGGGCAGCACGTGCGTCATGGACGAGAAGAAGTAGTAGAAGGCTATGCAGATGACCACGTTGTAGTAGATGCCGATGTAGGTGGACACCACCATCATGCCATAGCCTACGCCTACAGGAGGGGAGGGGTGGGGGGAGCAGCCTCACACATCCAGCAGGTGGAAGTGAGGTTAATCATTTCTAAGGGCGCAAGGGGTAGGCTTTGATGGAGGGCCACTGGAAGCCCAGGTCAAGGTCTTGGTAGGGGTAAGTTGGTGGGGGGGGCGCAAAGGAGTTTTGTGTGTACGTGTGGTAGGCGGGGAGGGTGGAGGCCAAGTAAACAAGGGGTCCCAGCATGAGTCCATGGCTTAGGCCATTGATGTGGGGCTTGGGGTCAGCATCGGGGCTCTACAGAGGTCAGCCGTGTTTGTGCACATGGGAGAGTTGACAAGGCCCTCAGAGGCCATTTTGTGTTTGTGTGTGTGAGCGAGTGGCCCTCCCAGGCCTCACCTTTGAACATGGGGCTGATCCTCCAGACCCCCAGGCACCCCTGGCTGGCAAACTGGCCGAAGGAGAGCTCCATGAAGAAGAGGGGGATCCCCGCAGAAGATGAGCATGATGAAGTAGGGGAACATGAAGGCGCCTGGGAGGCAGGGGAGAGGTCTGGCTCAGGAGTGGGCTTGGGGGGGATCTCACCCTGGGCTTCCTGCTCAGAACCCAACAGCAAAACCTTCGTGACTGGGTGGGACCCAAGGAGTGTGCCAGGCCTTGAGCAGGAGCCTGGGCTGAGGCACACCACCCCCAGCCTGTCTTTGAATTTGTCAGAGGCTCCCAGGAAATCTGCTCAGAGTAGAATCCAGGCCCCAGAGCCATCATACGTGGGTTGGATTGGACGGTCTGAACCAAGCGATTTCACAAACATAAGTTGCTGAGATCCTCAAATATTCCTGAACCATTTAGGGGGCTGCTGAACCCCAGGGAACAGAACAGGGAGCCCTGGGGAGGTTGGGTCCTTTTCTCACCTCTCCTCACCTGAAAGGGAGACAGCTGGCAGATCTAGGCCCAAACAACAGACTGCCAGGGTCTGGGGTGGCCTGCCTTAGGCAAAGCGTGCCTAAGCCAGGGATGGGGGCAAAGGAGGCCAGGGCCAGAGGCCAGCCTTTATCTGGAGTGGGTCTGTGCCAGGGAGAGGGTGGCCCAGGCCCTGGTGGGTGGGCTTTACCCAAGTGGGTGGTCCCTGCCCTGTGCCCGCTGGGTACCTCCCCCGTTGCGATAGCAGAGGTATGGGAAGCGCCAGACATTGCCCAGGCCCACGGCATAGCCCACGCTCGTCAGTACAAACTCGATCTGGTTGCCCCAGTTGCCCCGTTTGAGGTTCTGGTCCCTCTTGGTGGCCTCGCTGGGCACAGCACCATTCTGTGGGGGACAGGAGAGAAGCTACCATCAGCAAGGCATTTGTGCTCCATGCCTGACCCTCTGGGCCTCCCCCAGCAGGGACACTGTGGACCCTCCAACACCCCTCCCCCGGGCTTCCCCTCTGCTGGCAGGAGCCTCAGGCAGGCCTGGCAGAGGAGGGAAGCAGGGAGGAGCGGCTGCCAGAGGGCACCAAGCAGAGCCTCCCTCACCAGCCCCACAGCACCCAGTGCCAGGTGTACCAGGCCACCTGAGGAGCTGCTGCCAGCGTCCAGGAGGTGGGACACGGAAGAGGGAGCTAGGGCCAAGAGCTCCCAAGTCCCTCCAAAACCTCCCCCTCGCCCCTCTGGGTAAGGATCTGGGAGCAGCTGAGCCTCATACCAAGCAGCCAAGTCAGGCTGGGCACAAAGGGGCCTGTGTCCAGGCAGCCCCCCCACCCGTCGCCTACCACATCACCAGGCTGAGCACGCTGCCCGTGGGCAGGCGACTGCGGGGGAGGGGGAGGCTAGACCCCTCCCCCTGCTGAAGGCTGCTTCCTGGGGGCACAGAGTGGGCAGGGCTGGGGGGGAACTGGGAGAGCAGCTGAGCTGGACCAGACCTGGGGAAGGCATTCTGGGACTCTGGGTGGGAGGGCCCGGGGGAGCCAGCTACACTACCCATGGCTGGGGGAGGGGCCCTGGAGACCTGACCTGGGTCACAGCTAGGGAGTGCTGGGCCCTGAGTTAGGGATGGAGACCAGAGTTGTAGGCCTCGTGCCAGACTCTGAGTACAGACTCTGCTAGGGAAATAGAGGGAGTGGCTCCAGAAAAGGTGGCAGGGAGAAGGATCTCTGAACAGGGAGAAGGGGTCTGAAGGTCAGGACAGGCGGATGCACAGATTTGCCCCAGGGAAGAATTTGGGGCCTGCATAACTGGGCTGGTGGCCTGGGCCCCACTGAGGACAGCCCCCTGTGAGACCCCAGGCCCAAGCTGGAACTGGCTCTGCAAGTCCCTTGGTTAAGTAAGTCCCTTAATAAGTGCCACGCTCCTTCCACCCCTCCCTCCCACAGTAGGCAGGAAATTAACCAGAGCCCGAGGGGCCCCAAGGGTCTCACTAAGGAGACAGGGACTCACTGTCACCAATGGAAACACAGAGAGTCCCTAGTGCCAGAGACAGCCTCCCAGAGGTGGGCTATTCCCGAGAGAAACAGACAGACTCAGCATCAGAAATGGAGCCCCAGAGCCTCAGAGAGAGGACAGTGACGTTACACTGAGCCTCCACTTGAAAGAGACATATTCAAGGACAGCAGTCACCCTGGTCAATAAGCAAGACACCCTGGTGCAGGTGAAATGCCATCAGACCCTGACGCTAATGAACATAGACAGGACGAATGGCCTCCCTGGACCCCACGTGCCTTAGATAGGCCATGTGGGAATGTGGGCAAATGAGGCACCAAGGCCTGGTGGGTGGGCACCACAGCACAGACACCTTTGTGGGGCAGCTACCCTGTGTGTTCAATCCAGCATAGACCCTGCAGAGATGTGACCCTCACACCCTCCAGAGGGCAGGGGCGCAGTGCCCAGGACTTCGGGTTTCCTTCAAGGAGCACCCAGAGCAAATCAGTGGCTGAACAAGCCTTCTTTCATTCATTCGTTGATTCATTCATGCAATGACAGATTTACTGACACCGGCTATGTGCCAGGCACTGTGCCAGGAAGTGAGACTTCAGCAGAGAGCTCCTACCATCTCAGAGCTGGGAGTCTAGCAGAGGCTGAAGCCGTCAGTGAAATGAACACACCCATCATCTTTAGATGCAGCTTCAGTGCGACCAAGAGGGGCTCATCTCAAAGTCAAAAGAGTATGGAAGGAGGACAAGGCAGGAAAGCAGGGCGGAGGTCAAGGAAGGCCTCCCTGATGAAGAGGCCTGAAGACACACGTGGTCCTGGGAGAGGATGGCCCCTGGACTGAGCGTGCCCTCTGTGACATCCCCCCTGTAGAATCCTGCCTGAGCCTGTCACCACCTCCTCAGGCCTTCACTGGGGCAGGTGTAGCAAGATCACAGCATCAAGGGGCCATTTTTTGGAGGGTGTGAAGCCTGGTGGGGTTAGTTTATCTGGTCCCAAACAAATACCAGCCAAATAGGGCTCCTATATGTTGATCCTACAATACCAGTTTTATTCTGTCCCAGGGCTGTTTACTTAGGGGCACAATGCCTGATTGTGCCAGCGGCACAGTACATGGATGGGGTCACAGAGCAGCAGTTACAACTGTAAAAGGGACAACTGATGGTCCAGGATGGCCCCATGGGCAGGGTAAGGGCAAGGCCCTTTTCAGAGACCCGGGTTCCCAAGGCTTGAAGTTCAAGGCCTGCCTCCTTTTCCAAGCAGGATGAGGGTCAGATGCCCACACCCCCTGACCAAGTGGGACCACATTTGGATCTCTAAAAGTCTGTTCCTCCCCTGGCATGGGGGGGTACAGGGAGGGTGGTGATGCTCCCAGCCACGTGCCACAGACAGCCGCCTGCCTGAGCCCTCAAGAGCCAGCCACTGCTCTGTTAATGAGCCATGTGCTAACCAGCTCAGCCGTGCAGGCTGCAACCCAGGGAGGCCACAGCCCCCAGGACAGGGGCTGAACTGGGGTTGGTGATGAAGCTCTGGCAGGAAGAAGCCGACAACACTAAAGGTCTGCTTTGTGCAGAGGCTCCTCGCAGAAACAGCACCCACTTCTGCTTGGGCCTGGGTCCCAGCACTGTGGCACTTGATGACAAGAAGCTGGCCCACACTTGGCCTGTGACTGCAACTCCAGGGCTGTCTATACTCAGGTGGCTTGGCTGGGGAGGGCTGAGCTCTCAGTGGAGGACAGAGTAAGCCTACCTTTCCCCAAGCAAACTGGAGGAAGACTCTCCCCCTAAAAAATCCAGGCACTTTCTGGGTGCTCTAGTTTCCTTCCTTGTGCAGCTCTCTTCTGGGGACCACTCCTCACTTCCCTCCTGAGCCTCGACATCTTTTCCAATACTGCATGGCTTTTTTTTCCTTTTTGCATAATCTTTCCTATTCTAAGCCTGCAGTTTTTCTTGATCTGCTTGGTGGACGGCTGTGTTACTGATATGAACTGCCCTTGCAGTGGTCATCAGCTGAGGTGGCCACGGAAAAATCCCTTTGTGCTCACAATTTGACCCAGACTGGCTGCCCGTCTGCCTGAGCCAGCTCAGCCCCATGGATGGGCTCTGCTCCAGGCCTCTCCTGCCCCCCCCCATCACCCACCATCTGCCCCCCCTCTGCTCGCCCTCACTCACATCGCAGTGGGGAATTAAACCACAGTGGCATGGTTTCCTCTGGCTCGGCCCCTCCTCTGCAGGCTCCCTAGGTACCCCCCATGTGCCCTGCCACCCTTCCCAGCAGCTCTGAGAGGTCACCGCCAGGACAAAGCAGCCTCCACTCAGCACTGCCATGGGCCCAGCAGGTGGTCTCCAGGACAGGACTACCCTGCCCTTTCCCAAGCTCTCCTAGCCATGGGGGGAATGGAGGCTTTCCTTCCATGGCGGGGTGGGGTGAGCTGGCCACCACACACAGACACACACTCACACACACACACACACACACACACACACCCCTCCGAAGTTCCCTTACCCTTAGAACCAGTCATCAAGACAGCAGTGTCCACCCTAGCACAAGAACTTAAGATCTTTCTTAGTTTAACAGCCTCCCACCCTGTCCCTGCCTCGCTGGATGAGCCACACTGAGCAAAGTCACTTACATAAGTCCTTTACACAGCCCTCTGCCTGGCTTATTTATTGCTCTGGCTGAGCCTCTGGAATTAAAGCTGCTCAGCTCTGAGGGGCAGAATCCAGATCTCCCACTCTGCCCAGGGCTTGGCAGAGATGGGCCACTGGTGCAGGTGAGAGCCCTGGTGCTCCAGGGCCGACTGCTCCTCCAGTAGCCCTGGGCAAGTCACTTCCACTCTTGGTATCAGGAGGCAGACTAGATAACCTCACTATCAGATAAGCTCCAGGGCGTTCAGGATGGTGTGGCCATAGGTTAGATAACCCCACTATCAGTCCATCTGCCAGATTCCCAGGATAGACAGCCTCAGCAGCTACTCACATTCCACAGCTCTCCCTCACCTGGAATTTTGCTATGTCTCACTTTCCACTGGTTCCCACTAGCTTTCTAGATTACTAAAAAAATATTTTGCACTTTTTTTTCTGTTTATAAAAGCATGATAAGCTATCACAAAAAAAATTAGAAAATACAGAAAAAAGAGGAAACGCAGCAGCAAAGCCCACTCCTAGAGCAAACCACAGCCAGCCTGAGGACGCACTCCTGCCTTTCCCTCTTGCGCGGACGCAGGGAGCCCAGCTCTCCATCCTGCGGTGACTCTGCTCTGGTATGAGACTCCCGCCTCCTATATCAGGGTCCAGTGGATATTTTTGTGAATTGTGAGCTTCCCCCTTCCTTCTCTCAGTGGACACTGAGGAATCCTGGAGCTGCCCTGGCTGGGCGGGGCCCTCTGGGACCCAGCAGGCTTTGTGTTTAGGACTCTCCAGCCCCAGGGTGTGCTCATGGGATGAAGTCCCATCCAAGACAAACTTTATGGAGGAGAATGGGCAAGATCTCACATCCCAGACTGACTTTGAGCCAAATCAGATCACTGACAACTTTCTCTAAGCCCCAGTGGGGAATCTAGATGGAATAGCCATTACAGTAAATTGTGGCTGCCTCAGAAGACCCCACGACCTCCTGCCAGGCACCCCTCGGGTTTTTGTTCTCTCTTATCAGTCCAGGGGCCAGGCCCACAGGCAGCACCTACCCTGCAATGACAGAATCATCTGTCCTTCACCTACATGGCACTGAGTAGCGGCAGAGAGACCCAGCTGCAGCGCTGATCTCTGGCATCAGTTACCTGGATATGGGAGGGGCTGGGGCTGGGGGTGGAGGGGCAGAACATAGAAAAATCTGCCCCAGGCCCGAGTGGTCCTCAGCAGCCATTAGCGCCTCCTGCCTCCAGGAAAACCTCAGAGCCATCTCTGGGAACCTCTCAGGACTCCAGGGTCCTTCAGAGTCCAGGCCCTCATCTAGCAGGTGAGAGAGGCAAGGATATGCCTTGTGCCTATCCATTGCAGAGCCCTGATTGGCAGCAAGGGACCTGCCAATATTGTGGGCAGCAGGCAGACTGGCACCCCCGGGCATGCTGGGCTCCACTCCAGGCCCTGGAGAGTGATGGAGGACCCTGGGCAGGCCCTGCCCAGCCCTTCGCTTCCCACCCCAGGGAAGCCCAGCAGGAGAGACTGGAGGCCACGGTCCTGTCCTGTGCTGCATCGGCTGAAGGCAGCTTTTATCCTCATCAGCTGGCAGCGGGCAGCCCTGGGAAGTGGCCTTGGTTCTTGACCCTAGCAGTCCTGAGGTTTGAGGGCAGCCCTGCATTCTGCTCCTCCCAGACCCATCCCACATCGCCTCAGAGGGCATTCCCTCTCTTGCCTTCTGAAGGTCAAGTCGGGATGTCCTACAGGGGGAGAAGGGTAGCTTTCGAGTCTCCCTCGCCGACACCCGCTGCATGTGCCTACATCTCCACCAGTCCCCATCGTCCAGGGATGAGGACACACCAGCTCCCAGCCCATGCAGGCACTTGCCCTGGATGCTGGAAAATGCTCCGTGGGGTCTCTCTCTTCCCAGCTGAGACTCTTGCCCCCCCTCCCGTCCCCTACCCCTCACCACTGAGCCCATGTGCCACGTTCCCCTGCCTGCTCACCCACTCTCCCCATAGGAGTAACTGCCGTGGCACAGACAATGAGGCTGTATTGATTAGTACAATTCCTGGGCACCTCCGGCCCGCCTCCCCGGGAGCTAGGACAATGCAGCTTTGATACACAGAGCAGATTCTCAGCAGGTCCTTGGGCTGGGGGGAGCCCTCACACCCCCACTTTCCTCCCCCTTGCCCCCACCACACAGCTAACTCTTCCTGCACTCCTTTGCACAGTTGCAACTTTCTGGGTCACTTTGGCTGGTGTCTGTCTCACTTGCTGGCTGTGCCTGCCCCCTCCCTGGCACAGACCATTCAGCCCCTCTCCCCACCCCCAGCCCAGCCTCTCAGCCTGCCTGGCACCAAGGAGGGGGCTCGACCTCCTGGAAGGTGACTGACCTGTTCTGGGGAAGAGGGAGCCACAGGTCCATGAGCCGCGGCCATCCCCGGTGAGCACTCGCAGCCAGCGTGTCTCTGCCGCTCATTCACACCTCTGCCAGCTCCAGCGCAACACTGACGCATCCCCCTGCCTCTCCCACTGCCGGGCTGGGCAGCGTCAATTACTTTCACCTCATCTCCTCCTGAAGCTCTGCCTACCCCCTCCCCCTGGCCCTGCCCCCTCCAGCCAGTCCCCATGCAGCCCAGTACGGGTGCTCCGGAGCTGGAGAGTGGGGCGTGTGGGGTTTGTTGTGTTTTTCCCTTGCTCCCAGCAAGTAACTGAAACAAAACACACACACACACACACACACACACACACACACACACACACACACACGAGTAGGGCAGAGCGAGCGAGAGGGTGGCTCACTCCCCCTACAGAGCTGGCCGGATGCTGTCTGAGCCCACAGGCCTGGCACTGGGTGGACTCCTGGTAGGGTAGTTGGGTGTCTGATGAGTGATGAGGTCTGCCCCATTGGGCCCTGGATGGTGACTGGCACGAGATGGAAGGTACAGTCCACAGGGCACCACCAGAGTAGCTCAGGCTCCTCAGAGGGGCGCGAGCCGGGAGAAACCAAGCCCTGGAGCTGTACCTGCCCCCCTCCGGAGATGGGGACTCCCAGCCCGCCAGGATGATGGGGCATCTTCCTAGGAGAATGTGACTGACCATGCCAGAATGCCCTGGCCTAGTGAGCCACGCTGTCACCTGTCCGAACAAAGAGGGCGTTAGCCAAGGGGGCAGTCACCCCAGAGTCCAGACAAAGTGGGGCTGTGGAATAAGAACCCGTGAGGATTTGCGCCATGATGCCCAGAAGGTGAGGTGCCAGTCTGGGAGTGTGTGCGGCGTGGGCTGGTAGGTCCAGTGGTGTCATCACCATGACTGTAGTCACCATCACTGTAGTCACCACGACTGTGGTGGGATGCCACTCAGACCCATCCAGTCCCTTTCTCTGAGGCCACACACACTGGTCAGTCTCCTGCTGACCCCAAGATACCGCACACCAGTGGCTAGGAAGGTGGGCGTAAGAGTTCCGGTGCTGGGAAGGTGTCAAGCCCTTTGGAAACTGGTCAGTCAGCAGAAGGCCTGGCCTACGTAGGACCTCAGGAAATATGAGCCCGATGGACGCATGCATGAATTCTGGCGGAAGGACGGCTTTCCTGTGAGTTTGGTGAGTGTGGCAACCCCACAGGGAACATAGGGAGTTTTGCTGAGCACAGGATGACATTCAAAATGAAAAGACAGGCCGGGCACGGTGGCTCACGCCTGTAATCCCAACACTTTAGGAGGCCAAGGCAGGTGCATCACCTGAGGTCAGGAGTTCAAGACCAGCCTGGCCAACATGGTGAAACCCCGTATCTACTAAAAATGCAAAAAATTAGCCGGGCATGGTGGTGGGTGCCTGTAAACCCAGCTACTTGGGAGGCTGAGGAGAAGAATTGCCTGAACCTGGGAGGCAGAGGTTGCAGTGAGCTGAGATTGTGCCATTGCACTCCAGCCTGGGCAACAGAGTGAGATTCCATCTCAAAAAATTAAATAAATAAAAATAAAAAGACAGGGGGGCACAGTGGCTTAGGCCGGCTATCCCAGTGCTTCAGGAAGCCAAGGCAGGAGGGTCTCTTGAGGTCAGGAGTTCAAGACTATTATGAGCAACATAGTGAGACCCTGTCCCTACAAAAAACTGGCCAGGTGTGGTGGTATGTACCTATAGTCCCACCTACTCAGGAGACTGAAGAAGGAGGATTGCTTGAGCCCAGGAGTTGGAAGTTACAGTGAGCTATGATCACACCACGGCACTCCAAACTGGGTGACAAAGTGAGACCTTGTTTCAAAAAACTGATAAAAAAAAATAAATTTGCCAAGGGTGATGGCTCATGCCTGTAATCCCAGCACTTTGGCAGGCCGAGGCAGGTGGATCATGAGTTTGAGACCATGACCATGGTCAGGAGTTTGAGACCAGCCTGACCAACATGGAGAAAGCCCATCTCTACTAAAAATATAAAAATTAGCTGGGTGTGACGACGTGTGCCTGTAATCCCAGCTACTCGGGAGGCTGAGGCAGGAGAACGGTTTGAACCCCGGGAGATGGAGGTTGCAGTCAGCCGAGATCATGCCATGGCACTCCAGCCTGGGCAACAAGAGTGAAATGCCATCTAAAAATAAATAAATAAATAATAAAAATAATAAATAAATTTAAAAATAAGATAAAATAAAAAGTCTATAATACCAGCTATAATAGCGGCTATAATACCAGCACTTTGGGAGACTGAGGAGGGCAGATCATCTGAGGTCAGGAGTTTGAGACCAGCCTGACCAACATGGAGAAACCCCATCTCTACTAAAAATACAACATTAGCCGGGCATTGTGGTGTATGCCTGTAATTCCAGCTACTCAGGAGGCTGAGGCAGGAGAATCGCTTGAACCTGGGAGGCGGAGGCTGCAGTGAGCTGAGATCGTGCCATTGCACTCCAGCCTGGGCAACAAGAGTGAAACTGCGTCTCAAAAAAAAAAAAAAAAAAAAAGTCACAAGCTTTAGAATTTGACAGGCCTAGGTTCAAACCATAGCTCTGTCAGTTTCTCAACATACATAACCTTAGGTAAGTCCCTTAACCTGTTTGATCTCAGTTTCTTCATCTCTAAAATGGGGGTACCATCTGCCAATCATTGAATCTAGTGAGCATCGTTAATAATGGCAATAGAAAACACATAGTAAGTGCTTGCTGTGGGCCAGGTATTGTCCTGGCTTGACACACATGGGACACATGCTTCATAGACAGCCCATCACCCTGTGGGCACTCACCTAGCATGGTACAAGTTAATTTCCCATATGCTAACTCATTGGGTCCTCCCAGCTGTCCCATGAAGTAGGTCCACTATTATCTCCATTTTGGTCTGGGGAAGATGGAGCAGGTCTTGGCTCAAGCAAGTGTCCTAAGGATGGCCCCAGATCCTACTGACTCAGCTGCTCACTGAGCCAGCCTCATGCGCCTGGTCCCCAGACACACTCCCCTGACTTCCTGTGGGAGCAGACTGAGGGCCAAGGTGCTGGCTGGGCCACTGGCTCCAGGAAGGTCCAGTCACCCATGATGCCCAAATGCTCACTTCCACCCAGGGTGGGCTCTGGGCTCTGGCTGCCCTGGCCTGGGCCAGGTGCCCAGAACAGGCAGCCCCGGCTGGATGGCCTTCCCTGGCTCTGGCCATGGGGACAGGAGGCGGCAGCAGCCCAGCTGGGCCCTGGCCGTAATGAGGCCTCATTAGCGAGATCCAGCTGCTCTAGCCCCACTTAGGGAGGCCGACTCCCCCAGCTCCCGCCTCTGACTTCTCCTAATAAGAGTGGGCATGCTTCCAGAGGGGCAAGGAGTCTAGGGGCTTTGTTGTCCCCTGTGACTCTGGAGGGAAGGTCCCGCTGAGCTGGGACTGAGAAGTGCCAGGGATGGCAGAGGGCCGCAGGGAGGCTGTGTGGGAGGCCAGGCTACAGGGTGGAGTAGGTGGGCTAGAGAGGAGGTGGGGGAGGGAAAGAGAGGGCAGGGCCCCCAACAGAGAGGAGGCTGAGGAAGGCTGGGCCTTTTCCTCTGGATCTAGATATGGTCCATTTCACTGGGGAGCGGGTAGCTGCTAATCTAGGATTAGCAGGTCACTGCTTAGGCTGTCCTGGCTAGAAGAGCACCTCCACTGTGCGAGGCCTTATCTAAGGAGAATGCCCACTGTGTGCCACTCCCTGAGCTGGGACAGCACTTACTGGATGTCAAATCTTGTGCTGGAAGCACCTGCTGTGTGCAAGAACGTGGATCCACAGAGTGCCCACTGTGTGCTGAGTCACATGCCGAGACAGCACCCATTGTGTGTCAGCCCCAGCCTGGGAGCCCCTGTGGTGTGCTAGGTCCTGCACCAGGGAAGTACCCCAGGTGTGCTGGATACTGCGCCAGGTAAGGATCCATGTATGCCCAGCTCTGACCTGAGTGAGCACCCACTGTGTGCCTAGCAGTGTGCTAAATGAGTGCCTACAGGGTGACAGGCTCTCTACTAAGGGAGTGTCTAATGTGTGCCAAGTCAGCACTAGTTAAGCATTTACCACATGCTAAGACTTGGATTAGGTGAGTGCCCAGGCAGGGACAGGCCTTCTACCAAGGGAGTGCCCAAGGTGTGCCAAGCCCTGTGCTTGGTTACCTCCCAATAATGCGCCAAGCCTGTACTAGTTGAGCACTTGCTACATGCCAACACTTGGGATGGGTGAGTACCCACTATGTGCCAGGTGACGGATGCTACAGACAGGAGGTGTCCACATCCTCGGGGCAAAACATATGAGAACAAGTCAGGGCGGAGCAGCCCCTGGCAGCCCGTGGTGCTTGCAAGGCCTTCTTGGATTTGGATGCTCTGGCACCCAGAGCCCTAGCCCAAATGAGTCTGTTCCTGTTCCTTGTGAGGCCTCCCCCGTGGCAGAAACAATCAGTGTGCTCAGATATGGGAAGGGGTCAAAGAAGCTCACCAAGGCCTGGACTGCCCAAGACGCTGCATGAGTGCGTAGTGGCGCTACAGAGGGACTGAGGTGGCCAGCCTGGGAAATGGTGTGACATTGGTGGGGGAGGATTAAAACTGAGCCAGTGGGGCTCTCTTGCCTCCTGTCCTGGGTCCCTCTCCTCCAGCTCCTTGTCCTTTGAGACCTAGGTGGCCCTGCCTTGCACGTGTACGAGGCCCTAGGTGTCCATGGAAGGACCATCCTACACACCCCGTAGTGCCCCCAAGCATCCCAGCTGCTCCTAGGCTTGGAGGCACCCTGGCCAGCTGGGTTCTCGCACAGCCCTGTCCTAGGAGCTGCTGAGGCATGAGGGAGGCAGCTGAGCTGGCCTGGCAGAGACCATCTGGGCTGGGAGTGGGGGGAGGGACACGTGCAGTGGGCATGTGGGCCTGGGCACGTGCTAGGAAGCTGCTTTCTACCCATGGGGCACTGGCTGTGGCACCCAGCAGAAGCTCCAAGGGTAACACAGGGTGTCTGCCGACACTGAAGAGACTTGGAGGGCCAGTGTCCTCACACCCAAACCTGGGTAAGGGGGAGAGAAGTGAGGATCTCATGGTAGGGACCGTGCCCGCTCCATGCATGCCAGAGCACAAACAGAGCAGCAGAAAGAAGCCACAGAGAACTGGGAGGGTCCAAGTGCCTGGCTTACATGCACGCTCCTCAGCATCCTCTCTTTTGATCTACCAGGGCATCCAAGACGAACCCTATCAGAATGAAGCTTCCTTAGCCACTGGCCGTAGGAAGACACAGAAGACACAAATGTGCTGACTGAGCTGCCTGTGTTAGCAGAGATGGGGTTTGGCCAGGATCAGCTGCCCCATGCACCTCAGAGGCTGTGTCTAGAGACAAGCACTGAACGGAGGTGGCTTCAGTCCCAAACTGGGACCCAAGAATAGAGTGGAGTAGTCCAAGGTCACCAGCAGAACTGAAAAGGAGGCAGGAATAGAATCTCCAAGCAACCACTGGGGGTGCCCATGGGACAGATGCTATGAGCCTCAAACGCAGCAACAGTGGGCAAAAGCCAAAGGGCAGAGAGCGGGGAGGAGAGCGAGCCCCAGCTATCTTTAGGCACATCCTGGTGCTGGGAACGGGAGTCCCAAGGCAGCATTCCCATCCACAGGCAGGCTGGCCAGGCCGACCGGCAGAGCACAGTCGGGGAAGCTCAGCTCAGGCAGGGGCTCTGGGACACTGGGATTCAGGCCCTCTGTCTGCTCACATCTCCCCTGCCTGCCCTCCCAGTCCTTCCAGGTCACTCCAGAGACCAGGGAGTACTCAGGTTTCATGGGGCTCAGAATCTCCATGGTAGGAAGGGGCAGAGCCACATCCCACTTCCTAGCACAAGCCCATGGCAATTCCAAGACTTCTCCAGGAAAGATGGGGCCATGTTTGGGTTCTAAGACGGGATTCACCCCTAGCAAGTGTTCAGGTCATAAGACCTCCATCTGTGCCCATCTCTGCGCACCCAGATTTCAGGAATCTCAGGAATACTTTCAGGAGCTTGGCTCATTCAGACTTGCTCCAATCAGTAGGGGGCTAGACCAGAGCTGGCCTGAGGAATGGGGTCAGGGGTTGGATGCTGGAGGTTCAGAATAGGGCCAGATAGAAGATCCTTAGCCTGGAGCAGAACGGCCAGTTCTGCTCAAAACACAAGCTGATTTTTTTTTTTTTTGAGACGGAGTTTTGCTCACGTTGCCCAGACTGGAGTGCAATGGTGCGATTTCGGCTCACCGCAACCTCCACCTCCTGGGTTCAAGCGATTCTCCTGCCTCAGCCTCCTGAGTAGCTGGGACTACAGGTGGGCACTACCACTCCCAGCTAATTTTTGTGTTTTTAGTAGAGACGGGATTTCACCATGTTGATCAGGATGGTCTCAATCTCTTGACCTCATGATCCGCCTGCCTCAGCCTCCCAAAGTCCTGGGATTACAGGCATAAGCCACCGCACACAGTCTTTTTCTTTTTTGAGACAGAGTCCTGCTCTGTCGCCCAGGCTGGAGTGCAGTGATGTGATCTCAGCTCACTGCAACCTCTGCCTCCCGGTTCAAGTGATTTTCATGCCACAGCCTCCCAAGTATCTGGGATTACAGGTGCACACCACCAGGTCCAACCAATTTTGGTATTTTTAGTAGAGATGGGGTTTCACCATGTTTTATCAGGCTGGTCTCAAACTCCTAATCTCAGGTGATCCGCCTGCCTCAGCCTCCCAAAATGCTGGGATTACAGGTGTGTGCCATCGCACCCAGCCCAAACTTTTCTTTTGAACCAGGTACTTTGAGTCCCAGAAATCTTTGGTGAGAGACAGGGCTTGTCTGGGAGGGCTCAGTAGAGAGGCCCTAGCCAATCAATCTTTCACTAAATGAGAAAAGCAACACAGGGAATTGACAGGATCGGAGCTGCTGAGGGAGGGACTGTTCATGCTCAGGCCCTGGTCCCCGTCCCTGAAAGCTGTCAATCTAGCCTGTCCCCAAGGCAAGATCTCAAGAGAAGGAATACAACCATTGCCTCTGGAACAGGATCTAGCATCTTTTCCTGCTTCCTGCTTCTGGTGCTGACCTGCCCCATCCATCAGTGAGTCTTGCTCCTTCAAAAACCTCACCCAGGCCAGGGGAGGTGGCTCAGGCCTGTAATCCCAGCACTTTGGGAGGCCGCCAGATGACCTGAGGTCAGGAGTTCGAGACCAGCCTGGCCAACATGGTGAAACCCAGTCTCTACTAAAAATACAAAATTAGCCACGCATGGAGGCTCATGCCTATAATCCCAGCTACTCAGGAGGCTGAGGCACGAGAATCGCTTGAACCCAGGAGGCAGAGGTTGCAGTGAGCTGAGAACATGCCACTGGACTCCGGCCTGGGCAACAGAGGTGAGACTTGGTCTCAAAAAATAAAAATAAATTAAAAGAACCTCACCCAGCCCCTGTGTCACATGGCCTCACCTCTCCTGTGCTCTAAGGCTGAGGGCAAAGAAGAGCCAAGACTTGGGGAAAGGGTGGAGGGAGATTTTCTGAGAGGCCTCGGGAGAGGATTCAAAACAAAATGTTCTTTGTTACTTTTCAGACTGAGAAGGACCCAGAGAAGTGGAGAAAACCAGGCAGGGTCTGAAGACCCTTAATCAGCACAGACTGAAGGCGCCCGCAAGCCCCGTGTTCCACTGTCCTCTCGGCAGATGGGCTGTACCCTTCTCGCAGGAGCACCTCTGTGACAAGGATGTGACAAGGCAGAGCACGACGCGTGCCTTCTGGCAGGCCTTCACAGGCGTTGTGGGCTTGGAGCCTGATGCCCTCTGACCTACTGGATGAGGGGCTACCTGCCCAGGCCTGGGTCAGCTGTGCACTCAGGAGCCCTGGCAGTGCTGGCCTTCCTAAGCCTTCCTGTCATGGTGAGCAGCTGGCAGGAGGTCCCGGGGGGGCAGTGCTTGGAACTCCCCTTCTCCCCGCAGTCTGGCCCCTGTACTCACCAGCATCCCTTTGGCACCTTTTCCTACCATGGCGGCGGTGGGTTGTGGCTCTGGAGACAGGGACGACACTCACAGGCTCTGCTTCCAGTGCCTTTCAGACCACAGACCTCAAGAGCTGTGGAGACAGCAGAGGGTGAGGTGAGGACCTGTCTGTGTGGCCCACAGGGCTCTCCAAACAGGTAGTGCAGAGCCACCCACCACCAGTTGGCCCAGGCCCTCTGGCAGGCCGTGTGTGCATCCTGCTCCTTCCTGGAAGACCCTCAGATCCAGCCCCTTCCCAGTCCCCTCAACCCTTCCCCTGGATCTCTTGATCTCCAGGCTTCCTGCCTGTCCCAACGGGCAAAGGTCTATTTTTGACTCTCCAGATGCCCAATCCTATAAAAGATAAAAAATGAATACCGAACTGGGATGGAGTCCAATTCCTTCATGGTCTGTGTGAGTGGCTTCAGCCTTTCCCCAGGAGGGGAATCAGCTCAGATCAGCACACTCTCCCCATCCTCACCCCAGCCAGGCGGCCAGGACGGTCCTTCCCCATCTGGGTGCCACTCAGTGTGGGCTCCAGGGCAGCTGGGCTCGCTGTCATGTCATTCACTTGGACTGAGCTCTGGGCCTGCCACACAGCCCTGTGTAGCCACGCCTCCTTGCACTCCTAGCTGTCCCCTCCGCAGGAGTTCACCAGGTGAAATTCTATATATCCTCAGCAGCACACTGGGCTAAATGCCACCTCTTCTCTGCAGCTTTTTCTTACCCTGTCTCTCAAAATAATAAAAAAGTTGCTTCCTCCTTTCTGTCTTGTGCAAATTTCTACCAGTATTCTTATTTCATATGACACTTATTTGCTTATGAGTTTGTCAACCATGACTCAGTGAGTTCCCCGAGGGCTTGGGACTGTGTTTCTTTTACCTGCTGTACCCAGCACATAGCACAGCACTGGGCTTACAAGAAGTGTTAGTTGAGTTGAAATGGAGGGAAATAGCGAAGGCCGGACCTCTGGAATGAGGGGTCCAGGCCAGCCCAGGATCTTATGGGAAGCATCTGAGGGGCAAAGTGGGGCTGCAGAGCTGGGAGGCAGCAGCCACGTGGAAGGAGCAGCCCATGGCGATGCTGGCGCGCACTGGCTTAATGTCAGATGGGATGGAAGAAAGGTTAAGAGTCTTCTGTCTCCCAGGCTGGAGTGCAATGGTGGGATCTCGGCTCACTGCAAACTCTGCTTCCCGGGTTCAAACGATTCTCCTGCCTCAGCCTCCCAAGTAGCTGAGACTACAGGCACCTGCCACCACGCCCAGGTAATTTTTATATTTTTAGTAGAGACAGGGTTTCACCATATTGGCCAGGCTGGCCTCGAACTCTTGATCTTGTGACCCGCCTACCTCGGCCTCCCAAAGTGCTGGGATTACAGGTGTGACCACAGCACCTGGCCTAAAGGTTAGTTTTTGACGGGCCTCAGGAGGAATCCATCTTCAGAGAATCTTAAAGAGTTGTCTTATCTGAGGAAACCACTTCCCAGGGCCTGGACCCAGGAAGGATTCAGCTCTGTCTCTCTGGAGCCTTTCCTGGCTTCCCAGGAAGCTGACTCTGCTCCCAAGGCTACTCTGGGCAACTCTGCCCCACCCACAGCCACCTGTTAAAGGCCACCTCTCACCTACTCGCCCAGGAAGTCCCTGGAAGGCTGCAGGAGAGATGAGGAGGACGCTCTTTGCCTATGCAAATCAGCCCTTGGCTTTTCTAGGCCCTTTACCCTGGCTGCCTGGTCTCCTGCAGAGCTTCTCTTCAGGGCAGGGTGGGTACAAGATGTGACCCAGGCTGGTCTGTGACTCAACTTGGCCTCCTAAAGAGGCTCATGGCTTTGGTCTTCTGGGGGCAAGTAGGGGCAGAGGGGGCGTACTCCCTCAAAAGGAGATCACACCTTTGTCCTTCTCACTTACCCCGTGCCTCCCTCTCCAGCTGTAAACTCTAGATTTGACTTCCTTAAAACCACTTCTCTTCAGTCAAGGACTAATGATGACAATGATGATGGTAATAACAGCAGATGGCATGAGAAAGAGCCATGTAAGCCAGGTGCGGTGGCTCACGCCTATAATCCCAGCACTTTGGGAGGCCAAGGCAGGTGGATCACCTGAGGTCAGGAGTTTGAGACCAGCTTGACCAATATGGTGAAATCCCATATCTACTAAAAATACAAAAATTAGCCAGGCATGGTGTTATGTGCCTATAGTCCCAAGCTACTCGGGTGGCTGAGACAGGAGAATAGCTTGAACCCAGGAGGCGGAGGTTACAGTGAGCCGAGATCACACCACTGCACTCCAGCTTAGGCAACAGAGTGAGACTTCGTCTCAAAAAAAAAAAAAAAAAAGAAAAAGAGCCATGAGCCAGGTCGTGGATTGGAAATTATTAAGCCTGCCGGTCAGATAAGTAAACTGAGGACACTGTGTCTTGGAACTTAGGCTGCAGAGTGCCCCCACCCAGGTTATCCTGGAATTCCTCTTAGTGTGCAGTTGGAGAGACAGACTTAAGAGAGGTCAAATGCCTTCCTTGTAATTGCATGAGTGAGGACTTGAACTGGGTTTTCAGACCCAACATCTCTGACTGCAAATGCAGTCCCTGCCCTCAGGTGGTTTATGGACTGGAGGGAAAAGACTGCTTCCTGGCAGCTTCCAGGAGAATGAGCTGAGTGTAAAGCTTTGCTGATTCTCCTGCCTTTGACATTTCTGTTACATGGCCCCATCTGTCCATTCGGAAAACACCAACTGAATGCCCATGATGTCCAGGCCCTCTTCTACATGCTGAAGACCCACAATACCAGGCCCCAGACCAGCCCCTGGACCATTTGTGGACCACTGTTGACAAGCAGCAGCAGGTCACAGAGGCAGTTTAGCACATGATAAAGAGCTTGAGCTCTGGGATCTGGTAGGCCTGGGCTGGATTTCTGGCTCAGCTACTCACTAGGTATGTGATTTCAAGTAAGCTACTTTGAGCCTTAGTTTTCTCAATCTGGAAGATGGGGCTAATAGTAATTTCCTGGTAAATTCTGACATTTCTGCCTAATTTTTGTCCTTACCACAAGCCCTCCACATGTTCCTCCCCCTCCCATCTGTTAATCTTCCCAAAGCCCTAAATCCCTGACTCCCTCCAATGGTTTTCCATAGCCAACAGGATATGGCCTAAATCGCTTAGCAGGCGTTTACGGCTAGCCACAGCTAGACTCATGTATTCTACAATATTGATTGCAGGTCTGCTCTGGGCCAGACCTGTGCTAGGCACCAAGAACTCAAAGGTCTCTGCACTCCTGCAGCTTACAGACTAAGGGGAAAGAGTTAAACTGATGACTAAAATTTGAAGAATTACAGACTGAGGCCAGGCGCAGTGGCTCATGCCTATAATCCTAGCACTTTGGGAGCCTGAGGCGGGTGGATCACCTGAGGCCAGGAATTTGAGACCAGCCTGACCAACAGGGTGAAGCCCCATCTCTACTAAAAATACAAAATAAGCTGGGCATGGTGGTGGGCGCCTATAAGCCCAGCTACCTGGGAGGCTGAGGTAGGAGAATCACTTGAACCCGGGAGGCAGAGGTTGCAGTGAGCTGAGATCGCGCCATTGCACCCCAGCCTGGGCAAAAAGAGCAAAAATTCTGTCTCAAAAAATAAAAAAATAGGCTAAGTGTGGTGGCTCACGCCTGTAATCCCAGCACTTTGGGAGGCCAAGGCAGGTGGATCACGAGGTCAGGAGATCGAGACCATCCTGGCCAACATGGTGAAACCCTGTCTCTACTAAAAATACAAAAAAATTAGCTGGGTGTGGTGGTGCATGCCTGTAGTCCCAGCTACTGAGGAGGCTGAGGCAGGAGAATTGCTTGAACCCAGGAGGCGGAGGTTGCAGTGAGCCGAGATCACGCGACTGCACTACAGTGGGAGACTCTGTCTCAAAAAAACAAAAATAAAAATAAATTTAAAAATAAAGAATTGCATAGTGAGATAAAGGGTGGAAAAGAGAAAGATTGTGTTATGAGACTCTACAATAGGGGGGCCTGGCCCTGTGTGACCCTCAGGGAGGGCTTCCCTGAGGAAGTGATATTTAAGGGTCTAAAGGAGTTAACTAGGCAAAGTAGCAATAATGAGGAAGGGGGAGAGGAAGACAGATTCAAGCAAATGAAACAAGATGTGGAAAGGCTCTGAGGCTGGAGCTCAGACAGCCATGGAGAAATGGTCAAAGATGAAAGTGGACAGAGATGCCTGGCTAGGGCCTTTAGGCTCTGGATTTTGGTCTTTATCTTGAGGACAAGGGTGGCTGTCGAAAGCCTTTAAGCAGAAGATCAACTTCAAGGAGGAGCAGTTGGTGGAATGTGCATCTTGAAACCATCCCCCTAGATACAGTGTGGAGCAAGGACTGGAGGAAGGCTGAAGTGGAAGAGAGGAAATCAATTAGAAATGGGCCAGGCCAAAAACGATGGGGCTCAGGTTAGGAAGGTGACAGTAGGGTGAGGAGAGGTGCGCAGATTCAGAGAAATATAAAAGGCAACACGACGAGACTTGGGGATGAATCGAACTGGGTCAGGGAAGGGATAAGGAGTCTCTGGTTTCTGCTGGTAGAGTGGGAGGAAGCCGGTGCCCGGCCCAGAGACGAATGCTGGGGATGGTGCAGGTTTGGTGCGGGGACAGGAGGGCTGGGTTGGACAAGCTGGTCTGAGCTACTTGTGAGCCACTCAAAGGCAGATATGGAGACATCAGTCATAGAACCCTGGCCCATCTTGACAGTCTCACTGCTGAGTGTCAGACAGGACTGCCAGGTCAATCAGTTTTAACCGTCCATCTGGGGCCAAGCCTAGAGTCCTCACTGGGGATGGAAAGGTGATAGGCTCTTTCCCTGGCTTCAAGGACCTCACAGTTTAGTAAGAAAATAAGGAAAGACGCATAATTTCCATTCACTGTGATGGAGGAAGTGGAGGGGCTGTGGAAGCAGAAAAGAGCCCTTAGTTCTACGTGGGAGCCCAGGTCAGCAACCTGCGGCCATCTGCCGCCATTTGAGACTAACCAGCATTTCCAGAGGGCTCCTGCTTCATGCCTTTGTCCCGGCACCCGTTCCCTCTTTTTTGAGCACCCCTCTCCCCATTTCCACCTGTATGTATCCTACCCATCCTCAAAACCTATCCCAAGGATACTGTCTTCATGAAGCCTGCCTAAGTCCTCCAGGTTCCTGTCAGCCTTCCTACTGTACCCCCACGCTGTGTATGTCTCATCAGCACGCTTGCCACACGTAGCATTGCGGCATGCTTGCTTGTGCCCGTCTGGCTCCCCCACTAGATGGAGGGCTTTTCCAGGGCAGAGGTGTGATTCTTCTGTGTCCCCAGAGCCGGGAACAGAGCGGGTACAGCCGCAGTCGCCGCCCAGGCCAAGTAAGGGGGGCGTTTTCTCTGCGGTCCCTGGAAACACTTGGGCATGCTCAGTGTCGCCCATTAGTCCACAGAACCAATCCCCTCACCCACTACTCTCCAACCCTCTGATGCTCCCTCACTTTGGCAGTCTTTAACCTTTCAGATTCTTCTCACCTTCCCCACTCCTCGCCCCGCAGCCTTTATTTCCCAGCGGCCGCACCCTCACGCTCCTTTCAACAGAGAAATAGAGCGCGTTTTGTGTGGAAGCTGTCAGCTAGCGGGGTCGCGCCTCCTTTAAGAGTGATCCGCGAGGGGGGCGTGGCTTGTCGAGAGCAGGCCCGAAAGGGGGTGCGGCTCCTTTAAGTATCTGCCGGCCCGCGGCGCGGAGGCCCGGGCCGGCGGGCAGGGGCGCGGTCGCTCTCGGAGCAGCGGCACCGCCCGCAGCGTCCCGGTTCCTCGAAGCAGGGTGCGTCCGCGTTAATCGGGAGAGAGATGTGGGAGCACGGGCGTTACATCAGCCGCCACGTGTGGGCCTAAGCTGGCGTGGAGGCGGCGGCCCCGCCCCCGGCCCCTGCGGTGGAAAAGTACCCGGGCGCCGAGGTCCCCGCCCCACGGCCCCGCCCCCGGGCCGGCTCCGGCCCCTCCAGGCCCTCGGGGCAAGCCCCACTCTCCCGCCCCGCCGGGCGCCGCCGCCGGCTAGCGATCTGCAGCGGCTGCCGGGTGCGGATCGCTGGCCGGGTTTGGGCGCTACGGGGCTGCTAGGCCTCTGCCCTCACCTGCGGCTGCCCGGGCCCGCCCTAGGCGTGCCGGTAGTGAGGGTTGGGGTGGGGAGGGCACGGATTCTTCCCAGGGTAGCAGCCCCAAAAGAACTCCCCCGCTCGCTCGCAGTCCCTTCCCAAAGCCGCGGCCACAGGAGCCGCGGACAAAGAGAGGCTGAGTGCGCCAGGACTCTCCCTCGCGGCTTCCAGGGACTCGCGGGCGCACAGGCACGGGCACCGGCTCCGGCACCAGGCGAGCAGATAGGGAGGCAGGCCGGCTGGAGGGGGCCAGATAGGCAGCCAGGCTAGCGGGCGCTGAGAGGCGATGGAGCGAGCAGGAGCCCGCACGCTGGGCGCAGGCACGGCCGATTCTCGATCCCCGCAGGCCCCCAGAGCGCAGAACCACTGGCACCCCTGACGGACCGTGCCACGCTCTGGCTCCGGCGCTACCCGCCTAGCCTGCGCCCGCCGCCCCCGATCGAAGCGGCGTCTGGCGCCCCTCCACCCCACGCAGGAGCTCCCCCCCACTTCCCTCTCCCTCCCGCTTCAGCTCCTTGGTGATAGCGGTGACACCCAGACGCGCGCACCTACCCCGACCTTTGCGGCGAGACAGACATCCCGGTGCGTGCACCCACACTCTTATCCACAGATGCCCACATACATGCGCGATCACACACACTACACACACACACACACACACGCACACGCTGGTCCTGGGGCTCAGCCCCGCGGAGCCGCCGAACACTCAGACCGACGGCAGGACAGACGGAGGCGCGAGCCGCAGCGTCACCATCCCCCAGCCCCCTTACCATGCTGCAGCCCCCGGCCCAGGCGTGCTGGGTCCGCACCGCGGTGCGCCCAGGTGGCTTTCTTAAAGGGAAAGTTGCATCAGCCTCCCCGAGGCTCTGTGCCGCCGCGAGTCCGCCCGCCCCGCCGCGCCGCCCGCAGTTCTTCCACAGCCTGTTGTGTTTTGGTTTCGGGGAGGCGGGGGCTAAGAGTTTGGTGAAAGTTTGAAGAGTGGAGAAGGCTTGGGAGATCTAGCCAAGTCCCTCCCCTACCCGTACAGCTCCCCCTGGCCGTCCTTCCCTCTCCATCCCATACCCTCCCCCCCGTGCCGACTTCTCAGGCTCCTCCTCCCAGAGAATAAAATTACAAGTCCCTCCAGCTTTCAAATGATTGATCCCCCGCGAACCCCTGGGAGTGGGCTCCACAAAGGAGTCCCCCTTCTCCGCCCCTGCCTCGCTGCCCTCCAGCTGGGGCCCTTTAGCTAGTAGATGTGGTCCCCTTCGGGCTAGGCTGGAATGAAGCCAGAAGGCCTGGGGCACTTCGGGGGGCTGAGGCTGAAGTTAGCCCGCCAGGCCCCTGGCCTTCTGCGCCTGCGTTCCCCTAGAGAGAAGTCAGAACAAATTCCATTCCCTTTGGAGCAGAGCCGCTGGAGACTGTGGGCACTGCTGGGTAAGGCCTAGGTCCTACTCCTTGGAATGGGCGGGCTCTGGGGAGCCTTCTCGCTCTTGGACCACTGGCTTGCTCAACTCTACTTTTGAGGTGGTATTACAGGGGCTGCAGATACCAACCTGCGTCTTCCTTCTATGGTGAGACATACCTGGGTTACAATCTCAGCTGAAAAAAAGGCTTTGCCAGGCCGGGTGTGATGGCTCACGCCTGTAATCCCAGCACTTTGGGAGGCGGGGGGTGAGTGAATCACGAGGTCAGGAGTTTGAGACCAGCCTGGCCAACATGGTGAAACCCTGTCTCCACTAAAAAAAAAAAAAAATACAAAAATTAACTGGGTGTGGTGACGTGCGCCTGTAGTCCCAGCTGCTCAGAAGGCTGAGGCAGGATAATTGCTTGAACCCGGGAGGCGGAGGTTGCAGTGAGCCAAGATCCGCTACTGCACTCCAGCCTAGGCAACAGAGCAAGACTCTGTCTCAAAGAAAAAAAAAAGTCTTTGCCAAAAGGAGCTTTGGGAGTGGAGTCTTTGCCAAAGGGGCTTTGGGAGTGGAGTCTTTGCCAAAGGAGCTTTGCAAAGTGCAGAGAAGGCTAAGGAAATGCATGTGTGTGTATATAAAGCCCATTTCTCCAGGTTGCTTCTGGGGAGTGGTGCCTGGCATTTGGAATGAGGCTCCCACATTTGCATACCTTGTGAGAGGCATCACCTTTCAGGGAAAGTGGCAAGTTAGTGCTGTCAGAGGAACTGGTTTTTGCCCCGACCTGAGCGGGGCATCTGCTCAAGGAAGGGCCCAGCCTACAGAGGCAGTCTCTACTTTGGACCCTGAGTCCACACCATTTTCTGGCCAGGAAACGGTTTAATTTTTTTTCCTCGAGACAGTCAGCCTCCAAGAAGTGGGTGCACACATGCCAAACTCACACGAGGCCAATTGTTGGTGAGATTCCAGTTTATTAATTTATAATCAGAGACACTGAACAAGATAACAGGCATGGAGCCCAGGCGTTCCCTGCAATGCGAGCTCTTTCAGGCCACACGTGGTCTATCCCACAAACCTTCCTCAGAGCCAGGGTACAAAACAGCTTTCTGCTGGCTCCTCTTCACGTTGGAATCCTGATCAGATCTGGAAAGATACCTTAGTCTCATCAGCAAGATTGTTTTCATTTTTACTTTGTCCCCCAAACCTAGTAGGTATAGCATGTTTGGGATTTTTATTCTCCTACAAACCAAGTGCAGGTCCTTCTTGTGTTCGTTTGTGCACACACAGCTGGACCTGGGCAACCTGTTGTGTCTGTGCCCCCAGACACCGAACCCCTGATTGTATATTTGTGTAGGTACATCTGTGGAAGACTGATTGTGTGCACTGCTGCAGGTCTGTGTAGTTGTGTGTGTGCCCAGTTCCTGGGAGTGGGCAGATGGGGTCCAAGCCCTCCACATCTCTCCTGCCAGGACTTAACTCCCTCTGTAAATTGCCTCTACGATCTTCCTCCTTGCTTCCTCCCTGGGGCTCATCAAAAGGGATACCACCCAGGGAAGGCAGATGGAGGCTGTTGAAGAGGACCCCAAGTAGTGGAAGGCAGACAAGGAAGAGTGTGAGGGGAAAAGGTCTCCCTCCTTCTCCCTTCCAGCAGTAGGCTGGGGTGGGGACAGGCCTAGAAGAGGGCACTGAGCACTAAGAACACTCAATGAAGATTCTGAGAGTTTTCATGGCCCAGGGAATCCATAGGAAGGGAGGCAGGTGTAGGGTCCTGAGAGCCGGACTTCCAGGATACCCTCAGGCTTGGGGCCTGGGCAGTTAGAAGAAGAGAGGGGGGATGGGTGCTCAGGGCCAGCCCTCTGAGGCTCTATCAGAAAGAGGAAGACTTGGGGGCCAACCTGGGGACAGGGGAGGCGCCTAGCACTTTAGCTCGTGGGGTGAAGAGAAAATTTTCCTTGGAGTGTTTAGGGAGATTGGGGATGTTGGCCAGAGGGCTTTATTAGACTAACACTGGCATAGCACAAAGTCTATTTGTATACACAGAAACAGATTTATGGATGTGTGTGTTTTACCCACCTTGACCCAGAAAGAGCTTCAGGAAACTGCACGGTGAGCTGTGTCCTGAGGAGACACTTGTGAGAAAGATTCTGGTTTGAAAAGCCATCTCCTTGAGAAAGGGACTAGAGAGGCTGTTTTTTCCCAATCAGAATGAGGCCCCAATGAGGCAGGTTTGGGCCCAGCCTAGGTCAGAGCTGAGATAGCTTTGTCCCTGGCTGTGCACTCCTGGCTCTGAGCAGCTGGCCCACAGGGTGGGAAGGGCATGGCCAGCCTGGGCCACTGTGGGGCGAGCAGGGGAATCAGGACTAAGCACAGACTGGGGCCGGGGGAGGGGATGGGGGCACTGATGGGGTCAGACATCTTGGTGGGCCTGCTTCTTTCTGGGGCAGGGCAGAAGAGGGCCAGGCCCCACCCACTGTTGGCTAAGCTGTGGCTCAGGAGCCTCCAGTTACCAAAGCCAGTGGAGCTATTTCTGGGGAGGGCTGCACCCAGCTTCAGAGCCCCCAGGGCTGGCTGGATTCCTCGAATGGTGTCATCAGCCTGCAGGGTCAAGGCCTCTGTTTTGGGACACACAGAGTCAGCTTAGGTATGTGTCTAGTAATGCCAGACTTGGGCTACTTCTGGTGGTCACTGCAGGAGCTGGCAGCACTGGGCACCTTGATAGAGGGGTGCTGGGAGCCTGCTGAGAAGGTGAGGGAGGATGGACATTGCCTGTAGTTGAAGCCAGACCTGGTCAGGGGTCTCCACCTCCTTAGAGCCCCAGCCTCAGTAGCCAGGAAGCATCACTGGGAGGTATCTGCCTGGGCTCTGCTCTCAGATTCCTCCTCTCTTGAATGTGGAGCCCAGTGGTCAGTGCCTGGCACGTCCCCTGCCCCGTCCCAGTGCAGAGGAGCAGGTTAGATTGGTTCCAGATCCAAGAGCTGTCTCTGGGGCTCCACATACCCCCCCCGGCCATCCTGTTGTGTTTTCTCTCCCCCCCCACAACCCCCCACCCCAGCCCCCGGTTCCAGGCCAAATCAGGCATACAGACAGGAAGTATTGACTTTGGCCTTGTCGAGAGGGCAGCCCCAATCTCCAGAACTTTCAACGCCCAGACTTTAAAATAGCTTTGAACTCCCAAAATCCGGAATTTCCAATGTCAGGGGTGCCAGAGCACCCAACACTGTAGAGGACCCAAACCCCAGAGCCTCCAGCACCCAATTCCCTGGGGGCCTGGGATACCCAACATCCAGACCATCCCATGTTCATAACACCCCACTTTCAGAGTGCTAGTGTTGCGATTCACTGTACCTGGAGGGAGGGAGTGGGGTCCCCCGCATAACCAGGGTCCCTTCAGTGACCTATTATCTGAGGAGTGGCCATGACTGAAGTTGGGGCTGGGGTGGTGCTGGCAGCTGTAGTTCTTCCTCAGTGCTCCCATCCTGGGTCTGAAGAGGTTGAGCAGGCTTGCAGGTGGGATGACATTTCCTCTGGCCTCAGCCCAGCCTGATCACAGGCCCTGCAGAATTGAATGTCCATTTATTTATTCACCAAATATTAGTGTGCATCTGCCATGTGCTGGGAATTGAGCTACTCTCTGGGAGTACAACCATGAGAGAGAGGGGTTCCTATTCTCCCAGATGGGACAGGCGATATTGTGCCCGTACTGGTATGTCTGTGGTCCACCTGTGACTGTGGGCATGGCTATGAGAATGAATGGCCGTTGGAATGTGATGGTGTTGGTGTGAGGCTGTGCGCACAGCCCACATCAGCAAGTCAATGTGTGTGACTGTTATGACAGGTCTGGCTATGTCCATCTGTCTGGCCATCCTAACAATCCCACCTCGCCTCACTGCTATTCCAAGGATAGAAAGCAAGGTCCCCCTTCCCCCTCAGACCCGAGATACCGAGGGTCAGGCTTCCCTGTGGGGGAGGAGCAGGCTGCTTCCTGAGCTAGAGGCTGACCCCAGAGCCGCCCTGCAGCAGGGCTAAAGATTTCTCCCACTGCTCCTGCCCCTGCTGGACCCAGAGCCTCTTTGGATTGGGAAGACAGGAAGAGGGGTGGCTATAAGCAGAGCAGTCAACACCAAAAATAGCCATCTGCCCTGGGGGAGGATCCTCTGGCACCATCCACTCCTCCAGCCCAGCCCAACCCGGCCCACTGACCTGGAGCCTCCGTAGGGCTCGTGTCTGACTCCACTTCTCCAACTCCTATCTGAGTAACCCTCTCAGACTCAAAGGAAGGACAGAGCAATTATGTCACTACAAATTATGACATCATAAGCAGCTATGACATCACAAGGCCCAGGCCCCGGGCGGGGCTCCATTTGCTGGCAGCTCCCCAGCAGGGATGGCAGGGCTGGATAAGCCCTGTGTGGGGGCCCTGCCTTATCTGTCCCCCACACATGTGTGATAAGCCTCTTACCAAGGGCTGGCCCAGGGAGCAGGTGGGGGAGCAGGCCGGAAGAGGGGAAAGGCCAGCTGGGGCTGGCTGAACTCCAGGGAAAACAGCCAGGGTTAGGGAGTCCTGGCAGAACCCCAGCAAGGGGAGATGCGGGGTCACTGTGGGGGCAGTGTGCAGTTGTGGTTAGGCCCGTGGATTCTGAAGCCAGACTCCCTGCATTTGTATCCCAGGTCTCCACTTAATGGCTATGGACCTCAGCTTCCTCAGTATTCCTCACCGAGAATCCTATTAATATTAGCAGTGGCTATCAACCACGGTATTGTGGGGATTAAAAGATTTAATCTGTGTGAAATCGGCACAGAAGAGGGCCTGGCTCACAGAGAGCGCTCATCCAGCCTCCTTTCTAGATCCGGATAGTTCCAGGAGCTTCCCACCGTAACCCTCAGCACACTTGGGTGGCCGGGGCCTGGCTGGGGTTCCCAAAAGCTGCCCAGCCCCACACACATCCCACACCTACTCTGTCTGTGCTCACCCCGAAACTCCCCAGGAATCCTGGCCTTTTCGGCATATTTTCTTCCAGCCATTTCCCCAGACACCTTGTGGCCCTGGTGCCCTCTGGTGACAGATGCCATACATGGCAGTTACAGCTGCATCCCCAGGACACACTGGGCCAGACAAGGAGCTGCCCCTCATCTGGTTATTTTATGTCTCATCCTCACATCAAGTTTTCAAAGTAGGAATTATCTGCGTTTTCTAGAATGCGAGCTCAGGCAGGTTAAGTGATTTGCTGAAGGTTACAGAACTAATAAGTCGTAGAACGTGAACTTGAATTCAGGTTGGCCTGTGTCCAGAAGCTATTATTTCACCCCATGTGCAATATACCTGGAGGGATGTGCTGGCATGGCCAGGGGGCCCAGTAGATAGGAGCCATTCTGCTAGATTGAGTATAACGATGGTTGGGTGTATGGCCATTGAGATTCTCCATCTGTGAACATAGAATAGTGTGACCTGGTTTTGAGCACAATAAGGTGGGGTGTTGGCTTTTTTGTGGCTTTGGTGTGGCTGTACGATTGTATTGTGTGAGTGTAACCATGGTTGGGCTTGTTGTGAGAGATTAGCCATGGCATGTGGGGCTGGCCTGACTCGTGTGTGTGTGTGTGTGTGTGTGTGTGTGTGTGTGTGTGTGTGTATGACTGTGTTGTGGAGGGATGTATAGCCAGTGGGATCATGTGGGGGAAAGGTGATGAAGGGCCCTGAGTTCCCAGCACCACTTGCCTTTTTGGTCCCAGGCCTGCATCTTCTCACCATGACGGCATGATAGATGGCTTCACATGCCGGACACGCTCCCATGGGCCTACTCGGGTTCTCTTCCCCCAACCCCCCTTTTATTTGTCAAGGAAGTAAAGCAAATAGTACCACAGATGGAGTTGGTCTTCCTTTTTTCCATGGGATATTTGTGAAAGCATTTTACATGCCTTTGAGTGATATCTAAAAAGAAGGGTCATTTTTAAAAAGTCAATGTGACTATTCGAATTAATTTAAGCATCAGTTCTCAGGGTGTTGATTGCAGATCCCTGGGAGTCTGTAAGACTCTTACCGGATCCACAAGGCAAAAGCTATTTTCCTAACAATGCTAAATTGTTATTTGCCACTTTCACTTTGTTGATGTTTGCATGACTTAAGGGCAACAGTGGGTGAAACTGTTGGCACCCAAGTACGAATCAAGGCGCAACGTCCAACTGTACCGATAGTCTTTGTATTCTTCTCCACCACGGTGCATGAATAGTAACAATAGCAGGGAAAAAAAGGGCCGGTTTTGCTTTATTTATTTTTTAATTTATTTATAGTTTTGAGACAGAGTCTCACTTTGTCACCCAGGCTTGAGTGCAGACTTAAATGGGAAGTATGCTTATCTTAAGTCTGCACTCAAGTTAAGACTTAATAAAGTTAATAAGGTTACTGCTTCTTCTAGACAATATAATCAGTACAGTGTGATACTGGCATAAAGACATATGGATCAAAAGATGCTCAGCCTCTTACAGGCATGAATCCAAAATAGATCTGTACATATATGGCCCACTGATTTCTTTTTTCATTTTCTGTAGAGGTGGGGTCTTGCCATGTTGCCCAGGCTGGGTCTTGAACTACTGGCCCAAGTGATCCTCCTGCATCAGCCTCTCAGAGTTTTGGGCTTACAGGCATGAGCCACCACTTCCATCTTCATGATCCACCAACTTTTGACAAAGATCACAAGTTAATTCAATAGAAAAAGGACAGTATTTGCAACAGATAGTGCTAGAACAATTGGAAATCCATAATCAAAACAAAAACAAAGACAAAGCTCAGCTTCTTCCCTTGCACAATTTAATAGAGCAAAATGGATAATAGAACTAAAGTAATAGCTACAATTATAAAACTTCTAGACAGAAAAATAGGGGAATCTTTGTAAAGTAAATAGTACCACAGATGGAGTTGGTCTTCCTTTTTTCCATGCGATATTTGTGAAAGCATTTTACAAATCTATGCTTAACTTGAGCGCAGACTTGAGTGCAGACTTAAAATGGGAAGTATGCTTATCTCAAGGAAAAGCACTTATGCAGTTGAATTGTGACCTGAATTCACCAAACACCAGTTTTTACTTAAAATAACAAATGGCGGCCAGGCGTGGTGGCTCATGCCTGTAATCCAAGCACTTTGGAGGCCACGGTGGGAGGATCACCTGAGTTTGGGAGTTCAAGATCAGCCTGATCAACATGGTGAAACCCTGTCTTAAAAAAAAAAAAATAACAAGTGACAAACTATAGTTATCAGACTTGGGGATTTGGCATACATTTTCTCAAAAGTGAATCAAGTGAGACTGTCAATTCAAGATAAAAAAATTATTAGTGTTTGTTGCCAATGCCAGAGTTAGAGTTTTCAAGTGAAAATTAGGATTTGGAAAACTTATGTCTGCTTACAGTGAGTCTGAAAGCTTTCAATTCTGATGAGACCGGTGATAGCATTAATGAGTGTGCTTTTCAAAAAAAATACCATATAATGAAATGTGTCAGCATTTGGGAGATCTGCATAACTGGTGAACTAATATTTTCTAAATGACCAATACACAATGTTGCAAAATCATGCATGAGTGAAAGATCTATTCGAAGTGCAAGGCAGACCAGTGGAGTGTAACGTTAACAGAGAATGAAACGTCCAGGTGGAAACTCACCTTTAAGAACCTACCTCCTCGAGTTTTGGTATCGAGGAAAGAAGAATAGCCACAATTAACTGAAAAGGCTATTAAAATATTTCTCTTGTTCCCAGCTACATACATGATGAAGCTGAGTTTCCATCACATATTTTTATTTTTTTTACAGACAGATTTCATCATGTTGGGATTACAGGTGTGAGCCACCGCGCCCGGCCCCATCACATATTTTAACCAAGGCAACCCATTGCAACAGATTGAATGGAGAAGGAGCTGAGAATCCAGCTGTCTTCTCCAAGCAAGACAGTGAAGAGATTTGCAAAAGTATAAAATGACGCCACTGTTCTCACTAACATTTTTGTTTTAGAAAATATATAGCTATCTTTCATAGGTATATGTAGATTTTTAGTTAAAATGTAATAACAAATATTGTTCTTTTGAATTAATATGTATTTTAACTTTCAGTTTTAATTTTGAATACATTGAAGATCATGAGATAAAACCACTTAAAACTCTTTGGGCTCTTAATTATTTTTAAAAGTGTGATGGGGTCTAGAGACCAAAAAGTTTGAGAACCATTAAATTAGAGTTTTGCTTTAAAAAAAACTGAACTTCTTTGCCCTCAACCTTTGTTTGTATGAATGTACTCTTAAAGAATGTTTATGTTACCACCACATTACAGTGCATCTGAGCTACCGATTTTTAGCATGTTTCCAGCGTGGTTGGCAGCGTCTCTCCCTTGTGGAAGGTGCGTGTTGTCACCTTCTCCCCCACACAGCCCCTGGTTTCTCCCTCAGTGAGGGAGAAAAATGGATCCCTTCATACTTACTGCCTCCAGGACAGGTGACACCAGCTGGCCCGCCATGGGTTTGAAGCAATTTCTGGTGATCTTGCTTAATTCTCTCTCTTCCATTTCCAGGCACACTTATTTTTATTTATTTATTTATTTTTATTATTTTAATTTTGTTATTATTATTATTTTTGAGATGGAATCTTGCTCTGTTGCCCAGGCTGGAGTGCAGTGGCGCAATCTCAGCTCACTGCAACCTCCGCCTCCTGGATTCAAGTGCTTTTCCTGCCTCAGCCTCCCAGTAGCTGGAATTATAGGTAGCCGCCACCACGCCCAGCTAATTTTTGTATTTTTAGTAGAGATGGGGTTTCAACATCCTGGCCAGGCTGGTCTTGAATTCCTGACCTCGTGATCCACCTGCCTCAGCCTCCCAAAGTGCTGGGATTACAGATGCGAGCCACCGGGCCCAGTTTTATTTTTTTTTTAGAGACGCTCTCACTCTGTCACCCAGGCTGGAGTGTAGTGATGTGATCACAGCTCACTGCAGCCTCAACCACCTGGGCTCAAGTGATCCTCCCACCTCAGTCTCCCGAGTAGCATGTGCCACCATGACTGGCTAATTTTCTTGTTTGTTTTATTTTGGAGTCCTTGGCCAGGCCAGTGACTCACTGTGTTGGTCAGGCTGGTCTCGAACTCTTAGACTCAAGTGATCCACCCACCTTGGCCTCCCAAAGTACTGGGATTACAGGTGTGAGCCATTGTGCCTGACTCTCAAGCACATTTATAAAAAAAAAAGCTATTATTTTTGTGCACTTTCTGTGTTAAGAACTTTACATGCATTTTCTAATTTAATCTTCACAATGACCCTGTGAGCTAGATGTTATTATTCCCATTTTATAGATAAGAAAACCCAACCTCAGACAGATTAGGGGAAACCTGTAGGAGTATAACTGACCTTAAATCCTGTTTAATGTATAGATAAAAATTAAAGGTGACCTTAAATCCCTTTAAATGTATACATTTTAAAAGGTGCTCATCTAAAGTTGAGTCCTTTAACAATTGTTCTTAGTAACACATTACCACTAAAGGGTTAGTAACAAATTACCACACCAGCACAGATCCCACAGCCTTATCATTGAGCCCCTGCTGAGCCCTCACATTGGGTCCCTACCCCTGAGTTCCCTGAAGCCCCGTGTTGTGCTGAGAGCACGTGTGCCCCAAACCTGAACCCTTATACTGGTGTCTTGCCTGAATTTTTTCTAGAACCTTAATACTGAGTCTTCACACCCATCCTCCTCACTGGAACCTCCCTGAGCCCTTACTTGGGGCAACATGTGTGAGTTCTTCACCTGAGTCTACACATCTGACCCTGGTCAGCCCTTACGCCAGAACCCCACGCTTGAACCACTGAACTAGCCGCAGAGTCAGACTCTGAGACCACCCCTTTAGAGGGAGCGGCAGAGGAGGTGGGAGCTGGAGGGGGGTGGGGAGTGGTGGAGATGGGAGTATGAGCTGGGGAGAAGCAGGCACGGGGGAGAACCCTGGGCTCTCAGCCCCCAGCTATGGTCAGGAATGTTCCCAGACAGCACTGACCTTTCACCCCCACCCGCCTCGGCGCGAGGCTCGACTGTCTCCGCCATCCCCGCTTCCAGGGCCAGAAGCCACCTCTGGAGCAACTGGGGCATCCCCATGGCAACCATGCCAGGCCAGCCTGGGAGAGGCGTGGGGCTCCTTCACAGCCTTTCATTGCCTCAAAACATAGGCTGACTCTGTCTTCCTGGTAACCCTCAGGGCCCTACAGATCAGTGTCCAGAGAGGAGGGGCCGTTGCTCCTAGCAGGTCTCTTGATTCAGGAAAAAGCATTTCTCTGGTGTCAGCCAGATCCTTCCTGGGATCCAGTGGGAAACCCAAGCTCTCTGTCCTTGGTCCCCAGCCCCTGCCAACACCCACCTCGCGCATTCTGGCAGGAGAGGGGAGAGGGAGAAGAGGTGGTCTGAACTCTTCCCTCTGCCCATCTTGGTGTGGGCTTGGTGAGATACTGAGGGTGGGACGTTGTCACCTGAGTCCGTGGAGGGGAGGAGCAACCGCGCTGTGGTAGGGGAGAGGCTACTAGGGCTTTGTGACCTAGACAGAGGCCTTCTGTGGGTGATTAGCTGTCACGTTGGGTCTAAGCTCCTTACCCTCAGAATCTAGCTTTCCTGCCTGCCCCCAGGGCTAATCCAGAGGTGGAGGAGGGTCTAAAGACATTGGGTTCTGCCAGGGGCCGAGGTGGGTGCCAGCGACCCGTTCCACGTAACCAGCTGTGGCCTGTTCTCTGTGTATTTCTGCTTTTGTGGGTTTCTCTGGCTCTCCCTGCCTTTGAATATGTGCACCTGTGTTTCCTTCTGTCCCTCTCTCCAAGTGTGCCTTCTGTCCTGTGAACAGCTCTGTGACCCTGACTCTGAGAAGCTGTGGTTGCTGGCAGAAGGCAGGGACACCACTGGGTAATAAGTCACACAAGTCTCAATGACCAGACTGTGGTTGACAGAAAGGCTTGGGGACACAGATTTGTAGCTGGCGTGGGGTTTTGGACAACACAGCATCAAGGTGGCAATGCACTGGGGGTGACCCAGGGTTTGAAGGACGTGGGGTTATTTATAATTGACACACAGATTAGGTGAGCCTGAGCTGTGGTGAATGTGGAGTCATCCCGGTGACTCAGTGACAGCAATTCGAAAAGAACCAGAAAGCGGCAGAGCAGCAGCCGTGGCTCTCCCCCCAACCCTGGAACTGGTGACTGTGCCTGGAGGCATCTCTGGTTATAACATCTGAAGGGGGGGTGCCACTAGCATCTAGTGGGGCAGAGGCCAGGGATACTGTTCACTCTCCCACAATGCCCAGGAAAGTCCCCCAACAACAAAGAAGCATCTGGCCTGACTGACTGCAGACTCCGAACAGAACTACCCAGCGGGGAGACTGAAGCTCCCGCACTCTGCAGCCACGGGCAAATTTCCTCATCTCTCACACGGGACACCCAGATAGTACCCACCTACCCTGACTGAGCCAACAGTTGTAAAGTGTTTAAAATGCCAGTGCTGTGTGCTGGTTCAGAGCTGGAGAAAACAAGAGTAGACCCGGACAGAGGGACACATCCAGATTTCCCTTTCTCATTTCGTCTTCTACGACAGACAGGCTTTTCTATTGCCAAAGGCCACTTCAGTCTGACGTCGTGTCAGTTTAATGGTATCAGAGGAAAAGCGAGGTTTGGGTGCAGTACTGTACTTATAAACCCTGAAGATCAGCTCTGCTCGGCTGAGCCTGGCCATGACCACCGTGGTTTCTTGAGGTGCCATGATTGAGATCGGAGCCACCTGCCTGGAGGAAGGAGATGGGAATAGTCCCATGATGGGACTATTTACACCTGGGAATTTGGAAACGCTACAAATCAGTGTCTTATTTTTCTTGAGGAAACAATGTTTAAACAGTTGCCAGCACTCACCGCCCAAAACCATTGTCACAAAAACTGTTTGATCCAGGCCTGGTCTTACCCACAACACTGTTTCACCTGCCTGGAGGAAGGACAGGCTGTTTTCCACAGGGGTGGGATGCTTTTACCAGAAGGACAGAAGGCGGTTGAGTGGCCAAGATGACAGACGCCCCTATGTGAGGGTGGTGGGTACACCTGGGTTGGCGCAGGGTCTGATCCATGAGGACTGCAGGTGACGTTATGTGGCAGGACTGCCCTGAGGGCTGATCTACCAACCTCTCAGAAACATTCAACTTTCCCGACATTTCCTCCTCCACCTCAAACCCTCTCCCCTAGCTCTTTGGACAGCACACTCTGCCGACTTTCCTCTTCCTGGTAGCACTTTCTGGCTCCTTTGCTGACTTCTCTTCTGCCAAGCCTGGAGATGTCGGAGTCTTCAAAACTCAATTCCAGGCTCTCTTCTTTCTCTCTGACCCTTCCTACGTGGCTCATCGTGACATCGCGTGGGGGACTTGACACCACCATGATGGGACTATTTACATCCCGGAATTTGGAAATGCTACAAGTCAGTGTCTTATTTTTCTTGAAGAGACAATCGTTAAACAGGTGCCAGCACCTGCTGCCGAACACCATTGTCACAAAAACTCTGTTTTCTCCAGGCCTGGTCTTACCCACAACGCTATGTCACTCCAATTCTTTCTCAACATACTTTCACACACAACCCGGTGTTATCCCCAAACTATTTGACCCCAGTTTAGCCCTGAGCCCATTTTCATCCAGAATGGGTCTCTCCCACAGTCGTTTGCCTCCAGCATTCTCTAGACACTGTCATCAACAGCACAGAATCATGCATAACCCAGTTACACATAACCCAATGTCATCACTAGGTAACACGTCAGATCTGCACCCTCCAGACTCTCCTCAATCATTCAATCATTGTCACCCAGTCTTGGTGTATGCAGACATTTTCTTTTTCTTTTTTTTTTTTTCTGGAGAAGGAGTTTCGCTCTTGTTGCCTAGGCTGGAGTGCAATGGTGTGATCTCGGCTCACTGCGGCCTCTCCCTCCCAGGTTGAAGAGATTCTCCTGCCTTAGCCTCCTGAGTAGCTGAGATTACAGGCATTGCCACCACACCCAGCTAATTTTGTATTTTTAGTAGAGATGGGATTTCTCCATGTTGGCTAGGCTGGTCTCGAACTCCGACCTCAGGTAATCCACCAGCCTCGGCCTCCCAAAGTGCTGGGATTACAGGCATGAGCCACCGCACCCGGCCGACATTTTCTTAATATTCTATTTAGGATGAGCTTATCATGGAATATAAGAAAAATAAAACAGATGTCACCCTGTGTATGAAGAATTTATCCACAAGATTTGGTAAAGAATAATAATAATAATAATAATAGCTAAAATACATTCATTGGGTACTTACTAGTACCAAGTCAGTTCTAAACAGTTTTTTTTTTTTTTTTTTTTTGAGACAGGGTCTCACTCTGTCACCCAGGCTGGAGTGTGGTGGGGGCAATCATGGCTTACTGCAACCTCGACCTCCTGGTCTCAAGTGATTTTTCTGCCTCACCGTTGCAAGTAGCTGGGACTACAGGGACATGCCATTATGCCTGGCTAATTGTTTAAAATTGTATTTGTACAAATGGGGTCTGCTGGAGTTGCCCAGGCTTGTCGTGAACTCCTGGGCCTCAAGCAATCCTCTTCCTCAGTCTCCCTAAGTGCTGCCATTACAGGCATGGCCCATCGTACCCAGACTAAGCATTTTATATATTAACTCATCATATATATATACATATATATATAAATTCATCTAATCTTCACAACAATCCTATGAAGTAGATACTATTATTTTCTTCATTTTAACGTCTCAGGAAATGGATGTGCAGAGGTTAAGTAACTGGCTCAAGTCCATGTGGCTAGTAAATAGCAAATCTAGAATTTGATCTGAGGCAGTCTGGCTTAAAAACATGCATTCTCAGCTAGGCGTACTGACTCACGCCTATAATCCCAGCACTTTGGGAGGCTGAGGCGGGTGCATCACTTGAGGTCAGCAGTTCGAGACAAGCCTGGCCTACATGGTGGAACCCCATCTCTACTAAAAATACAAAAATTAGCTAGGTGTGGTGGCATGTTCCTGTGGTGGCATGTGCCAGCTACTCGGGAGGCTGAGGCAGGAGAATTGCTTGAACCTGGGAGGTGGAGGTTGCAGTGAAATGAGATCATGCCACTGCATCACAGACTAGGTGATAGAGTGAGACTCTGTCTCAAAAAAAAAAAAAAAAAAAAATAGCATTCTCCATACTAGGCTACAGACACGCCCTTGAAAGCATTTATGCTGACTTTTTTTGTTGTTGTTGCTCCTGGGATGAGAAAATATTTATGTTTAGATATCCTTGTTTTTATTTTAAAATGTACAAGAAGAAGTCATGTTGTATTAGTCAATAAGCCTCGCTCATAGAAATGTTTTCATTCAAAGGGTTGCCCATTTTTGTTTTTCTAAGCTGAAGCAGTTGTGTTCATAGCATTGAGCCACCCATTCCTCTAAGTGGGCTAATGAGAAATTGGTCGTGAATTTTCATGATGACCTTGAGGAAAGAGAACCATGAACACTGGTCCTGGAGAGAAGGGTGGTGAGTGGGGAGGGGGAGGAGGAGGACAGATGGTGGGGAACCAGAAGAACCAGGTCCAGACAGGCTCCAGCCTGGTCATGAGATGGGGGCTGCCATGGTTGATAAATTCTTGAGGTTTTGTTGATGATCTGAGGCCCAGCTCAACTCTTGGCTTCCCCCTGGAGCATTGCTGGGGACCCAGCACAGTGACATCAATGTCACTAATAGCACATCTGCCATCAGTTACATCCATCTTGAGGGAAAGAATGCCTAGATCGTGAGAGCATCCTGCCCTGGGACCAAGGATTTGAAAATAAGATTAGTCGGGGTGCTACTTCCTTCCTTGTTTATATCACCTATTTCCTTCTTAGGTGCCTAGTACAAGAAATAATTAGCTAGAAACACGTGGGGTAGCTTAGATAGGGAAGAGGAAGATTCCCTTGGGAATTCACAGACGCCCCCCATACTGCAACATATTGGCATTAGAAGTAGGATTGTAGTGTCCTCTAGTGGACACTTTGGGAATTTACACAGTATTAGTTACTGGATGTGGCTGACGAAGGTGGGCTGAATCCAATTAAGGGAAGATTGGCATCCAGAGTGTTTGCAAAGTGGGCCCATAAGAGAAAGAACACCTTGTGTGTGTGTGTGTACGTGTGTGTGTGTGTGCACGTGTGTGTTGGAGGCCGTGTGGCTTCTCCTAACTTCACCACGCAGAATTCAAAGAAATGGTTATAGAGGTAAATGTGGGAGGAGCTAATGGCAATGGCTCAGAAAGATGAAAAAATGTGAGAAACCAAAGGCTCTGGAGGTAGGAACTTTCCGCTTCTTTTGGACTGGACTAAGGTGACTTAAGTAGGAAAAGAACACATAGCCAGTAACTCTCCCAACAGAATTGGATTTGTGCCTGGGGTGATTCAGGATGTCCAGTTAAGCTGAGAAATACTGATTCCATTGATCCCCCTTGATTCACTCAGAGCAGACAGAAGACCAGGGCACTTCCTACCCACAGTGAGCTAAAGGGTGCTTTGTGTCGGAGTGGGGGAAATAAAAGGGCTTTATGGGAAGGAAGATAAGAACAGATGAGTCAGAGGTTTCTGCTTAATGGTGAGTGTTTTTGTCTTAAAATGTGTTTTGCTTCTTTGGAGAAGGTACTGTACTCTGTGTTTTGAACTGGAGACTTTCTTTGATATGATTGGATTTGAAGCTAGTTGGTTACAAATAAATATTTGGGGGCTTAGAAAATATTCTTTATGTTTGGATGGCTTCTTCTAAGTACATACATAAATTGTTTTATTATTAACCTTAGTTTCTCTTGGTGAAATTTCTGTGTGTTTGACTGGCCACAGTAAAATTTGTTTAAATTTTGAACACAGTAAGATTTGTCTACAAATTACAGATGTTGCAAAGTTGATTTATTCTGATAATGATTATTAGGTTTCTTTGTTCTGTGTGTGCACACAATGCATTGGGTTTAATACGCTTTTTATTGAAGTAAATCATTCACACAGAAAAATGCATTAATCATAAGTATAAAGCTTAATGCATCATCACAACTTGAACACACCTCTGAAAACATAACTGTCTTAGTCTGCTGGGGTTGCTATAATAAAATGCCATAGACTGGGTGGCTTAAACAACAGACATTTATTTCTCCCAATTCTGGAGGCTGGGAAGTCCCAGATCAAGGTGCTGGCAGGGTTGGGTTCTGGTGAGGGCGCTCTTCCTGGCTTGTAGATGGCTGCCTTCTCCCTGTGTCTTCAAAGCGTAGAGAGAGAGCATGAGCAAGCTCTCCGGTCTCTTCTTATAAGGGCACTAATCCCATGATGAGGACCCTACCCTTATGACTACACCTAAACCTAACTTCCTCCCAATGACCCCATCTCCTAATCCCATCACATTTGGGATTAGGAATTCAGTGCATGAATCTGGGGGGCACACATTTAGTTAGTGATCATAGCCACCCAGCAAAGACGCCTCTCTTGTGCTGCCTCTCAATCCCAGCCCTCTCTCTACCCAAGGTGACCATTAGCTTGCCTTCTAACCACATAGAGGAGTTTTCCCCTGTTTTTGAACTTCATATAGTTAGAATTATACAGTACATATTCTTTTCTTTTTGAGACAGGGTCTCACTCTGTCACCCAGGCTGGAGTACAGTAGCACAATCTCAGCTCACTGCAACCTCTGCTTCCCAGGGTCAAGCAATCCTCCGACCTCAGCCTCCAGAATAGCTGGCACTACAGGCATGTACCACCATGCCTGGCTAATTTTTGTATTGTTGGTAGAGAGAAGGTTTCACCATGTTGTCCAGGCTGGTCTTGAACTCCTGGACTCAAGCAATTCAACCGCCTTGGCCTCCCAAAGTGTTGGAATTACAGGCGTGAGCCACCACATTCGGTCTGTATATTGTTTTCTATTTATAAGATTTATCCGTGTTGTTACGTGTAGTAGCAGCTAGTTCATTTCCATTGTGTGTACTATTCCATTGCATGAATATATAATAATTTATCCATTCTAGTTCTTCAGTTTTAAATAATATGTATCTTTTGCTGCACACATGTAGGAGTAGAGTTACTGGCTCCTGGCATATGCATCTCTTCCCCTTTAGTAGATAGCATCACATAGTTTTATAAAGTGGTCGTACCAATTTATGCTGCCATCAGCAATGTGTGAGTTCAGCCAGGATAAAAGTATTTACAGGCCGGGCGCAGTGGCTCACGCCTGTACTCCCTGCACTTTGGGAGGCCGAGGTGGGTGGATCACCTGAGGTCAGGAGTTCGAGACCAGCCTGTCCAACATGATGAAACCCTGTCTCTATTAAAAATACAAAAAATTAGCTGGACATGGTGTCGCATGCCTGTAGTCCCAGCTACTCAGGAGGCTGAGGCAGGAGAATTGCTTGAATCCGGGAGGCGGAGGTTGCAGTGAGCCGAGATCACACCACTGCACTCCAGCCTGAGCAACAAGAGCAAAACTCCGTCTCAAAAAAAAAAAAAAAAAGTATTTACACCACAGAAATTGTCAACTTTTACAAATGAGAGTTTCTTTCTTAGCCAGCTGTAAAATAATTACCAGCGCAGCATTGCCAATGAGGTAGGAAGCAGGACGGACTCCGGACCAGACTGATAGCTGAAACAGGGAAGAGGCAAAAGCGCCTCTCCATAAGACACGCCCACCAGTGCCATGTCCGTTTACCATTGCCATGGCAACAACTGGACATCACCACCCCTTTCTATGGCAATGACTCAGCAGCCTGGAAGTTACCACCCTTGTTGAAATCTCTGCACAATCCACCCCAAATTTGCATGTAATTAAAAGTAGGCATCAATGTGACTGCCAAGCTGCCCTAAGCCGCTACTCTCTACACACTGCCTGTGGGGTAGCCCTGCTTGGCAGGAGCAGTTACAGAGCCCCAGCACTGCACTGCCTCCTCAAAAAAGCTGTTTCTTGGCCGGCCACAGTGGCTCATATCACCACTTTGGGAGGCCAAGGTGGGCAGATCACTTGAGGTCGGGAATTTGAGACCAGCCTGGCCAACATGGTGAAACCCTGTCTCTACTAAAAATACAAACATTAGCTGGGTGTGGTGGTGCACACATGTAACCCCAGCTCTTCAATAGGCTGAGACATGAGAATCGCTTGAACCCAGGAGGCGGAGGTTGCAGTGAGCCGAGATTGCGCCACTGCACTCCAGCCTGGGTGACAAAGTGAGACTCCGTCTCAAAAAAAAAAAAAAATGCTGTTTTCTTTTACCACCAGCTCACTCTTAATTCTTTCCTGAGCAAAACCAAGAATCTTCTTGGGCTAAGCCCCAATTTGGGGCTCACCTGCCTTGCAACAACATGACACCAAACATGGGGCGGAGAGAGAAGACGACAGCATGAGAGGCGGAGAAAGAAATGGCAGTTGGCAAGGTGGTGGTGAGGGATGGCAGGTGGCAAGACAGTGAAAGACGGCAAGAGATGGCAAGCGACAGTGATCGGCAAGTTGATGAGTGGAGAGATGGCAAGAAATAGCGAAGAGTCGGCGACGGAGGTTGCAAAGCTGTGACACTAACCAAAGGCTCTTTTTAGAGCCATCATTTTCCCTGGTGGGTGGTAGAGCAGACAGGCAAGAGGCACATGCTGCTGCCTCATGTGGGATGCGGAGGCTGGTGGGTTACCAGTCCTCACCTGGGACCCTGCCAGCATGGCAGCTGAGCCCACCCAAGCCGGGGGATCCTGAAGAGACCTTCACCTGGGTGCCACGTGGAAGATTGGTCAGCACCATTGTGGCTTCTGTGTGTGGATGGGTGAGTGTCTCGCCTGTCCCACCCCAATAACATCAGGTAAGCTAAAGAATAAAAGCTTTTGGCTAAGAGGTCAGTTAATGGTGGCTCAAGCCTGTGATCTCAGCACTTTGGGAGGCCAAGGTGAGCGGATTACCTGAGGTCAGAAGTTTGAGACCAGCCTGGGCAACAAGGTGAAACGCTTTCTCTACTAAAAATACAAATTTAGCTGGGTGTGGTGGCAGGCGCCTGTAATCCCAGCTACTCTGGAGGCTGAGGCAGGAGAATCACTTGAACCAGGAAGGCGAAAGTTGCAGTGAGCCGAGATCACACCATTGCACTCCAGCCTGGGTGACAGAGTGAGACTCTGCCCCCCGCCCCCCCCACAAAAAGAGGTCAAAGTCCCTTATCATTTGGATATCCCGAAGTACTTCCTCATCCTTGTCACCCTTTTCCCTGATTGCTTCCCCCTCTGACTCCATTCTATTGCTTCACCAGCCATTTTATTTTCAGTCCTAAGATGTATGTTTTGTTTGTAGTATTTCCTTTTCTTTTGATTTTCTGTTGACTATATTTGGGCAATGATTTAAAGCAGGACACTTGGCTGTGCGAGGCCTCCTGTTGTGTTGACTCTGGGACACCAGAGTCACATTGTTCTGTGACCTCCAACTTGGCCTGAGGTTTGCTGTTGGCCACCCCCTGGGTGCCCTGGGGTTTTCAGCATTTCATGAGGGGACCTTGTTGGCTGAACATCAGGCACTCCAGATTTTTCAGCAGTGGTATTGCTGGCCGCCCCCAGAAGCTCTTGGGGTTTTGGCATTGGCATCCCCCTCTTTCATTGAGTGGATAGAGGCTTTCCCCACAAGAACAGTAAAAGGCATTAGAAGTGTTCAAATTCTTTTTTTTTTTTTCAGTTGGAGTCTCGCCCTGTCACCCAGGCTGGAGTGCAGTGGCACAATCTTGACTCACTGCAACCTCTGCCTTCTGGGTTCAAGTGATTCTCCTGCCTTAGCCTCCCAAGTAGCTGGGACTACAGGCGCCTGCCACCACGCCCGGCTAATTTTTTGTATTTTTAGTAGAGACGGGGTTTCGCTATGCTAGCCAGGATGGTCTCAATCTCCTAACCTCGTGATCCGCCTGCCTTGGCCTCCCAGAGTGCTGAGATTACAGGTGTGAGCCACCGCACCCAGTCTAAATTCTTACCTAAAGAAATCATTGCGGCCAGGTGCGGTGGCTCACGCCTGTAATCCCAGCACTTTGGGAGGCAAGGCGGGCGGATCACGAGGTCAGGAGATCGAGACCATCCTGGCTAACATCATCTCTACTAAAAATACAAAAAAATTAGCCAGGCGTCGTGGCGGGTGCCTGTAGTCCCAACTACTCAGAAGGCTGAGGCAGGAGAATCGCTTGAACCAGGGAAGCATAGGTTGCAGTGAGCCGAGACAGCGCCACTGCACTCCCGCCTGGGCGACAGAGTGATATTGTGTCAAAAAAAAAAAAGAGAGACAATTGCAAGGTTTGGGTTACCTACAAGTCCGCACAGTGATAACAGACCCTCCTTCACAGCTGAACTGACCCAGCAGGTTTCCTGAGCCTTAGGTATTACCTGTCGTCTTTACTCTTGGAGACCTCAATCCTCAGGCAAGGTAGAAAAAGTTAGTTCTCCCCTGGGGGAACCTTGGTCTTTCTGAAGTTAGAAGTTTTTCTGTTCTGAAGTTAGAAGTTATTATTTTCCTAACACCCAGTTGCAGACCTCTTCCTGTGTGCTGTCTTGTAACTGTGTAACTGCCTTGCTCAAGCCCTCCTGGTTGAAGGGGGAGTAGGAGACCCAGGCCCCTGACCTGATGGACAGCCACCTACAGCAGTAGAAAGTGGCCACTTGAACACTGTTCCTGGTGTCTCAGCTATGAGGTAGGTGCTCTGGTAGTCAGGGCCCCTGAGGTCTTCCCTGGGGCAACGCTTTTATCCCCTGCCCTTCCTCCTTGCCACTGTCACTGTTTGTTTCGCCTCTCTCTGCCTAACCCTCACTCTGTGGAATTAAGGCCAACAATCTACTGCCCATTTGCAGTTTATAATCCACTTTTGTAACACCCCCGTCTATATTTAAGCCTTCTTTGTAGAAAGTGGAAATTTAACAGGGAGAAGTAACTAGGCATTTCCTAAGCTTAGGTCACTAAAACCCCTGTAGAGCTCCTTACTAGACAGCAGCAAGCATACTGAAGGAGGACTTGCCCTGAAGGTGTCTTTTAGAAAATTGGAGTAAATTCAAATTAGTCCAACTGAAAAGAAAAAACTTATTTTCTGTTGCAACAGTGTTTGGGTTGAATACAAAACTGGCAAACCAACAGATGTGGCCTAGGCATGATTCTTTTTTTTTTTTTTTTGAGACAGAGTCTTGCTCTGCACCCAGGCTGGAGTGCAATGGCGCAATCTCAACTCACCACAACCTATACCTCCTGGTTCAAGCAATTCTCCTGCCTCAGCCTCCTGAGTAGCTGGGATTACAGGTGCAGGCTACCACACCCGGCTAATTTTTTTGTATTTTTAGTAGAGGCGGAGTTTCGCCATGTTGGCCAGGCTGTCTCCTGACTTCAAGTGATCCGCCCACCTCGGCCTCCCAAAGTGCTGGGATTACAGGTGTGAGCCACCGTGCCTGGCCTCATGTTTCTTTATATTATAATGATATTGGACAATTAGAATTTGTTTTCTAAAAAGGAAGGAAAATGGGAAGAAGTTTCTTATGTGCAGATGTTTCTGGCCATCTACCAGGATCCTAACTTAAGGGCTAGCTGTAGAATGTATCTAGCTCATGATACCCCCAGGCACCCAGAAGCACACCAGGTATTGTAGATGACCCTCTCTTAGCTGCTCCCCCCTTTGAGGCCTGTGTCCCCCACTTTGAAGCCTCTCCAGTCTTCTAGTTCTGAGGGGGACCCACCAGTTCTCTAGTGCAGAATTCCACCTCAAGGTCAGCAGGCATCCCCCCGCCTTTATCCAACAAGCCCTGACCCATATCCCCCCACTGCCGGAGGAAGTAAACCCAACCAGCACTACCAGGAGTCGGGCCCCATATTAGCCGCCAAAATTGGACCTGTGTCCATTGAGAGAGGTAGCTGACAGGTGTGGAGGAACAACCAGAATATATACGCCTTTTTCCATGTTTCATTTGGCTTTATGCAAAGAAAAATGTGGTTGTGTTTTAGAGGATCCAGGGAAGTTTGTAGAGGAGTTTGTTGACTGTATCCTTTGATTTAACTTGGCACAATGTGCAAATATTACTATCCACTTGTTGTACTGGAGAGGAAAAACAAAGAATTCTAGATGCTGCCCGTGAATATGCAGGTGGAGTAGCCATTCATCACGCAGGCCATGCCACATCATGTGGGAGGAGGTGCAGTTCCGGATCTAGGCTCTTGGATTACGAGAGGGTCTCGAGATCTTAAATGCAGAAATCACATGCTAATTTGTTTAACATGAAAAAGTGTGTGCTTAAGTCAGTCAATTATGACAAGATGAGAGAAATAACTCAGGACAAAGATGAAAATCCTGCTCTGTTTCAGGGCCGTTTGCTTGGGGCACTCAGGAAATACGCTAATGCAGACTCAGACTCCCCAGAAGGGCCAGCTGTCCTGGGTGTGCATTTTATCACTCAGTCTGCCCCTGACATTAGGAGGAAGCTACAAAAGGTAGCAATGGGGCCTCAAACCCCCATGAGCCAACCCTTAGACATTGCTTTTATGGTTTACAACAATAGGGACAGGGCAGAGGAAGGGCCAAAAAAGCACAATTGTTAGTGGTTGCTCAGGCCCCCTGCTGTTTCTGGGTTACCCACCCCAAGAAAATGTGGGAAGATCAGTGTCAGATGAGAGTCCCTCCACTTGCTGGATTCTAGGCCAAATCAGTGTGCCTTTTGTAAACAAGAAGGCTACTGAAGAAGGACTGTCCCAGGCTTAAATGGGAGTCTGAGACACCCAGACCTATAGTGGCCAAGAAAACAGAAGACTGACAGGACTTGTGGTCCTGTAGGACTCCCCACTAGACACCTTTCCCATCTCCACACAGGAGTCTTGGGCAACCCTGGACATGGCAGGCAAAAATACTGGGTTTTTAGTGGACATAGGAGCAGCCTACTCAGGTTATTTTTTTTTCAGATGGGGTCTCGCTCTGTCGCCAGGCTGGAGTGCAATGGCGTGATCTCGGCCCACTGCAACCTCTGCCTCCCGGGTTCAAGTGATTCTCCTGCTTCAGCCTCCCGAGTAGCTGGAATTACAGGCACGTGCCACTGTGCCCAGCTAATTTTTGTATTTTTAGTAGAGATGGGGTTTCAACATGTTGGCCAGGATGGTCTTGATCTCTTGACCTCGTGATCCGCCTGCCTTGGCTTCCCAAAGTGCTGGGATTATAGGCATGAGCCACTGCTCCTGGCCTCCAGCCTACTCAGTTTTAACCTATTTCTCAGGGCCACTGTCGTCCTGCTCTTGTACAGTAATGGGGATTGATGGCCAGCCAAAAATTAGGAGATTTACCCACCCCCTTGGTTGCACCCTGGAGGACCAAACATTTTCCCACAGGTTTTTACTTATGCCTGAGTGTCCTATCCCTCTACTGGGGGAGAGAATTACTTTCCAAAGTATAGGCCACAGTTCAATTTAAAGTGCCTCATAAGAAGGCAAAAGGCGGGGAATGGACATTTCTAGCTCTAAGTGTTTACCTTAACACAGATAAGGAGAAGGCATTCCTTCCACCACATACTGCAAGTTCCTGGTAGAGTTGTTAATGTACCCCCATTCCAGGTTATTTAAAAACCCAGTGTTAATTACATGTGGAAGAAACAATGTTGTTTTGAGACCCGAGGCTCAGAAGAGCATCCAGCCCCTAACACGGAGTTCCTAAAGTATGGATTACTACACTCCCGTGCCAGTCCCCTCATTTTACCTGTAAAGAAACCAAATGGGGAATATAGATTTGTTTAGGATCTGAGGGCAGTTAATGAGACAGTAGTCCCAGTCTACCCAGCAGTTCCCAATCCTTGTGCAATATTTACCCATGTCTCTGAAGATGCTCATTGGTTCATGGTAAGGATGCTTTCTTTTGTATAACTTTACACCCAGGCTCCCCACTACATTTTTGCTTTTAAATGGACTAATCCAGACACTCATGCTGCATCTCAGCTTACCTGGGCAGTCTTTCCCCTCAAGGTTTTAGGGACAGTCTCCATCTCTCGGCAATGCATTGACCAAGGAGTTAGGGAACTACAGTTAACTCATGGATCCCTCTTGCAATATGCAAATGACATATTAATTTCCAGCCTCACCAGGGAAGACTGGCAGGAAGACAATCCAGCTCCTTAATTTTCTGGAAAAGGGAGGATAGTGGGTTTTCTCCAACAAGGTCTGGATCTCTGTGCAAAAAGCTAAATATTGGGGTTATGTGCTCACTCCTGCAGACAGGACTTTTGCCCAGAGGCAAAAAGAGACCAACCTGGCACTCCAGCCCCCCTCAGACTAAGAAGCAAGTAATAACCTTTTTGGGAACCCTGATCTGGATTTCCCGGTTTGAGCTTAGAGCAAAGCCACTCTGTGAAGCTCTACAGAGGAGTGATCAGGAGCCTTTGAATTGGGATGGAACCTGCTAACAGGCATTCTTAACACTAAAAGAAAAGCTGTGGGCTAAGTGTGGTGGCTCACTCCTCTAATCCCAGCACTTTGGGAGGCCGAGGCAGGTGGATCACCTGAGGTCAGGAGTTCGAGACCAGCCTGGCCAACATGGTGAAACCTCATCTCTACTAAAAATACAAACAACAGCCGGGTGTGGTGACGCATGCCTGTAATCCCAGCTACTCGGGAGGCTGAGGCAGGAGAATCGGCTTGAACCCAGGAGGCGGAGGTTGTGATGAACCAAGACTGTGCCACTGTACTCCAGCCTGGGCAACAAGAGGGAGACTCTGTCTCAAAAAAAAGAAAGAAGAAAGAAAGAAAGAAAGAAGAAGAAAGAAAAGCTGCGACCAGCTCCTGCTTTGAGACTCCCTAACTTAGAAAAACCTTTCACTCTTTGCATAGCTGAAAAACGGGATGGCTTTGGGTGTCCTAACTCAAAGACTCAGGAATAGTCCCGGACCAGTGGCTTACTTTTCTAACAGCTAGACCAGGTGGCAGCTGCGTGGCCAGGACGCTTGCGAGCTGTGGCCACCACTGCTCCATTGGTAGAAGAAGCCAGGTAAGTTTACCTTATGACAACAATTAAATGTCATGACCCACCACCAAGTATAGGGAATCTTAGAGACCAAAGGACACCAATGACTAACAGGAGGTCACTTAATTATCAGGCCCTTCTGCTTGACACCCAGCTGTCACTTTTAAAGTATGTCAAGTTTTAAACCCTGCTACCCTGTTGGTGGACTTCACGTCCCAAGAAACAGATCCCCAACTCATTTACTCCTGCGTGGAAACCATAGAACAGATCCACTTTAGTAGGCCTGATCTCAAAGATGAGCCCCTGCCTAACCCCAGTGTGGAACGGTTTACAATGGGAGTAGCTTTATGCAGGAGGGAGTGAGGGAGGCAGGTTATGAGGTGGTTAGCCAAAAGAGATCATTATACAAAAGCTTGCACTCCTAGACTTCCATTCAAAAGGTGGAATTAATTGCTTTAATCAGGGCCCTCCAGTTGGGAAAAGACATAAGAGTCAACGTATTTACTGATTCCAAATACGGGTTCCTGGTGCTCCACGCTCATGCTGCTGTATAATAATGTTGTAGCAAAACTCCAGCCAAATGGAGACGGAGAGAACTTTTAACTCGCGTGCCCGGGCCGGCAGCAGGCTCACGCCTAAAATGGTCGCCAACCCCAACAAAGAAGGTGGTTTAGCTTCTATGCGGTTTAAGAGGGGAAAACAAGGCTGGGAGCGGGTTTCAGACAAAGACAATCAAATTTTACAATCTTGGGCTTCATGGTCATTTACAGCTGAGATAGGGGGTCAAAAGGTTGGGGAGGACACCCAGGTAGATGAGATGAACAGGAAACGCAGAAGTATGTGCAGCTACAGACCTAAAGATGTGCTGGGCTGCTCTTACCTCTGCAGAGGGTGGTGCCAGGTCTGCTTTGCCTCTACTTTTCTCTAAGTACAGCTTACAACCTGGCCTAGAATGCAAGATAAGCTTGCCACTTCACTAGGGAGAGGTTACTTAAATTCCTTAGGCTTTGTACCACTCTTAAATGGCCTTTACTTAAAGTTTAACACTACCTATGTTATGCTTATTACTTAAACTATATTTGTTCTATTTTATTTAATTCTTTTTTTTTTATTTTTTTTATTTTTTTTATTTTTTTTTTTCATTGGACATTTGTACAATTTATTTAATTCTATTTTCCTTCCACACGATCCTCCAGACGACATCACTCAGAGATCCTGGAACTTTCAGATGCTGTCCAGCTCCCAAAGGAGGTAGCAGTTAGTCAAGAGGGAGACACCTCGCATATTCAAGGAAATGCTCTGGCAGACAGAGCGGCTAAAGCCACAGCTAAGGAGACACCAGGATTCCCCTTCTACTGCATTCATGCCAGGGACTCCATCCATGCATGTCAGCAGCACCGTACTATACCCCAGAGGAAATTAAAGGGGCAGAATAGAAAGGCTTACAAAAGGATCCCTCAGGGTGGTTTCTAGAAAGCAACAAACTCTCCCCCGAGGCTGAGCAATGGAAAATAATTAAGTATTCCCATGACTCCTCACATTTGGGTCAGGACTCCCTATTCAAATTAGTTTCTCAAATCTTCTTGGGAAAGAAATTATTCCAGACTATAAAGTGGGTCACTGGGGCCTGTGAACTTTGTGTCGGTATTGATCCAGGAAGCTGCCCATACCCCTCATCCTACTCGCTTCTGTACAACACCGAGGAACACACCCTGGGGAAGACTGGCAAATAGATTGTACTTAGATGCCACCAGGCGGGGACTGAAATATTTGCTAGTATTTATGGACACTTTCTCCACAAGAACAGTAAAGGCATTAGAAGTGTCAATTCTTGCTTAAAGAGATCATTCCAAGGTTTGGATCACCTAAAGTCTGCAGAGTGATAACGGGTCCTCCTATAGCTAAAGTGACCCAGCAGGTATCCTAAGCCTGAGGCATTACCTATCATCTTCACTCCTCCTGGAGATCTCAAGCCTTGGGGAAGCTAGAAAAAGTTAATCATATCTTTAAAAGGACATTAGCAAAACTGTTAGGAGACCTCAGAGGCCTGGGTTTCTCTCCTACCCATTGCCCTTTTACGTGTAAGGACGATTCCAAAGGGAACACTAAAACTTAGTCCACTTGAAATGACTTATGGGAGGCCCCCCGCCTGTTTTTTTTTTGAGACGAAGTCTCACTCTGTCACCCAGCCTGGAGTGCAGTGGTGCAATCTCGGCTAACTGCAACCTCTGCCTCCTGGGTACAAGCGATTCTCCTGCCTCAGCCTGCCAAGTAGCTGGGACTACAGGCATGTGTTACCATGCCTAGCTAATTTTTTGTATTTCTAGTAAAGACAGGGTTTCACTGTGTTAGCCAGTATGGTCTCGATCTCCTGATCTCGTGATCCACCCACCTCGGCCTCCCAAAGTGTTGAGATTACAGGTGTGAGCCACTGTGCCCAGCCCTGGGAGGCCTTTTTAACTTCAGACCTACTGTTTGATGAAGAGACACATGGAATGCTCACCCATAATATCAACTTAAGCCAGGTTCAAAAGGCCCTCCAAACCTGTGGAGACAAAATATATCTCCCTCCAACAAATGAAATTGTTAACCCCCCCCAATTCAACCAGGAGACTTAGTCTTAGTACAGACTTGGAAAGAAGATCCCAACAATCTACACCAGAATGGAAGGGGCCGTATCGGGTGGTGTTGAGTGCCTCTACCGCTGTTAAACCTCGGGGAGTAACTAGTTGGCTACACCTGTCCAGGTTAAACCTGTTCCTCACGAATTTCAGCACAAAGGGGGCCCCCATGACCTATACCTGTGAACCTTTCGAGGACCTCTGCTGCCTATTTAAAATAATCAACACTCAGCCAGAGGTAGTAACGTGATACTGCAGGTGGGCATAGGAGCCATAATTTTCTCTTCTTCCCGATTGTAATACTTCTTTTCTGTTGCTCCAACCTCCCAGGAAACACCTCTTTGTCCTTGTTGGGTGTAGAGGCCACTCTAAGGCCCAACTGGACACCTTGTCGTCAACTATTAATCCTGGTTGATTTCCTAATTACCCTGATCCAGTGCAGGTGGGAATATAGCCCTATAGTAAATATTTCAAAAATTATAGCCTCAGGGAATCATTTTTGTGGTTGCTGGATTTGTCATCAACATTCCCAGGGTAGAGAGTTCTACCTTTTGGCCTATCCACAAAATTTCACGGCCATCTCTCCAGACCTCCTAACTAACCATAGTGATCCCCCAAATGCCCAAATCCCTACTTGTTAAGTGAAAACTCTCCTCCAGATTCCACCTGATACCACCCCCCAGCTCCTGCCACTACTACCTTGACGTGGGAAGTTGGGTATCTGTATCTCCGATGCACTAATGATTCTATCTTTGCACCCACTGTTGTATTAATGACACAAAAGCAGAAGTTTCCCTGTGATATTCTGATCCAAATCTAGTGCCAAGTTCCCCAGGCTGCAGCAAGGTAAATGGGATTCCACTTGTCATATGTATATATGGTGCCTTCTCCTGGATCAGAACATACAAGGAAAAAACAACTGCCTAATCTCAGAAGGTGGGGAGCACTGCCCCTTTTGGAAAACAAAGATTGTGTGACCACTCCCATTAAAACGGGGGAGAATATCTCCGCTAGGGACCCAACTTGGCAGCAAAGGATAAACATTACACCCTGTAGGGCCTCTGTTTGTGGCCATGGTGGGAGAAGTCACACCCCATAACCACTCCTGATCCCATAGGAAGCCACCTGTTCCTTTAGGAGTAACTTTCTGTATATCAAGAATTTGGAATAGGCTGGGCGTGGTGGCTCATGTCTGTAATCCCAGTACTTTGGGAGGCTGAGATGGGCGGATCACGAGGTCAGGAGTTCAAGACCAGCTGGGCAACACAGTGGAACCCCATCTCTACTAAAATACAAAAGATTAGTTAGGCGTGGTGGTGGACGCCTGTAATCCCAGCTACTTGGGAGGCTGAGGCAGGAGAATTGCTTGAACCCGGGAGGCGGAGGTTACAGTGAGCCGAGATTGTGCCACTGAACTCCAGCCTGGGTGATAGAGCGAGGCTCCATCTCCAAACAAAACAAACAAACAAATAAAAACAAACAAACAAAACTTGGAATAGGCTGGGTATGGTGGCTCGCACTTGTAATTCCAGCACTTTATGAGGCCGAGGCAGGTGGATCACTTGAGGTCAGGAGTTAGAGACCAGCCTGGCCAATGCGGTGAAACTCCATCTACTAAAAATACAAAAATTACCCGGGCATAGTGGCGAGCGCCTATATTCTCAGCTATTTGGGAGGCTGAGGCAGGCAAACTGCTTGAACCTAGGAGGCAGAGGTTGCAGTGAGCCGAGATCATGTCACTGGACTCCAGCCTGGGCGACAGAGAAGAAAAATGTCTCAAAAAGAAAAATGAAACCTGGAAGAGAGATGAATGTGTGTTGGCCACCCTTTCCCCTCCCGAGGGGGTCACAGTCTATAACCCCATAAGACCCAGGAGCACCAGAAGTAAATGAGCAATTGGATTAATTCAATTGGAAGGAATTTGGGCAGAATAAGTCTAGCAGCACCCTAGGGTGGCTTTGCTTACCTAGTTAACTCTAAAGAACCCTAAAGAACTTGACTCAAACCCTAGAATCCTTAGCCACCAATAGAAGTCAGGCATTAAAGGGGATTCCAGAGTCCCTAGACTCTTTGGCAAATGTAGTTCTCAATAACAGACTAGCATGATTATTTACTAGCTGAACAAGGTAGAGTCTGTGCAGTTATTAATGAAACCTGTTGCACATAGATTAACAACTCTGGACAGTTGAAGTTAACATTCAAAAGATCTGTGAGCAAGCTACCTGGTTACATAGTTATAGCCAGGCCATTAATCCCCAACTATATCTGGCCAACTATCCAAAGTGCCTTCCCAAGTTTCACCTGGTTTTACCTAGGACCTTTGATAGCTGTCTTGTTATTACCAATCTTTGGCCCTTGCTTGTTTAACCTCTTAGTAAAGTTTATCTTCTGTATTACAACAGTTCCAGGTAAAGACAATGCTGGCACAAGGCTTCCAACACAACCCGCCTACTACCTGCAGAATGAAAGTGTCCTGCCTCTGGGCCCCTTAGATCAGGTATCCAGAGAGTTCTACTTCTCCATTGCTAGACAGGGCCTACACCCATAAACTCAGCAGGAAACGGTTACAGGAGGTAGACCTCCAACCATCTGCAGTCCCTTTAAGATTAAAGAGGAGTGTCTAATCTCTGAGTGGGGAATGAGGTAGGAGGCAGGACTCAACTTTGGAGGTGGGAACCAGACTCTGGACCAGATTGAGGACTAGCTGAAACAGGGAAGGGGCAAAATCCCTTTTCCTAAGACATGCCCAGCAGTGCCATATCAGTTTACCATTGCCATGGCACCCTGAAGTTACCACCCCTTTCCACGGCAATGGCCTGACAACCCGAAAGTTACCACCCTTTTTCTAGAAATTTTGATATAATGTGCCCCTTAATTTGCATGTAATTAAAAGTGGTTATAGGCCAGGCACGGTGGCTTATGCCTGTAGTCCCAGCACTTTGGGAAGTCCAGGTCGGTGGGTCACTTGAGGTCAGGAGTTTGAGACCAGCCTGGGCAACATGGTGAAGTCTTGTCTCTACCAAAAATACAAAAATTAGCCAGGTGTGGTGGTGAGTGCCTGTAATTGCAGCTACTTGGGAGGCTGAGGCAGGAGAATCACTTGAACCTGGGAGGCAGAGGTTGCAGTGAGCTGAGATCGTACCACAGCCCTCCAGCCTGGGTGACAGAGCAAGACTCTGTCTCAAAAAAAGAAAAACAAAAACAAAAGTGGGTATAAATATAACTGCAGAACTGACCTGAGCTGCTACTCTGTACATACTGCGCATGGGGTAGCCCGGCTCTGCAGGAGCTGCCATAGAGGTGCACCACCACACTGCCACCTCAGGAAAGCTGTTTTCTTCTACCACCGGCTTGCTCTTGAATTCTTTCCTGAGTAAAGCCAAGAACCTTCCTGGGCTAAGCCCCAGTTTGGGATTTGCCTGCCCTGTGTCACCGACACCCATTGTCTCAAAAAGCTCCACATGCTTTCCAGGCACTTGATGTTGTCAGTCTTTCTTCCCAAAGAGAAATGATCAAAATTGTAACTGAATGTATTTTTAACTCTAAAACAGAATTTAGGTAACTTATTTTTATTTTATTAAGATCAAATATACAAGTAGTCAGGCATCTCTTATTTTATATTATTCCTGTATCTGTATCTGTCTACACCAACACCCCAAATTAAAAAATGAGAGCATTATTTTTCAGTCCTTTAGAAATCATATTGCTGAGTGCCATGGCTCATGCCATAGTCCAGACACTTTGGGAGGCCAAGGAGGTACGATTCTTTGAAGCCAGAGTTCCAGATCAGCCTGGGCAACAAAACAAGATCCTGTTTTTACAAAAAACAAAAAACAAAAAATAGCCATGTGTAGTAGCGCATGTCTGTAGTTCCAGCTGCTCAGGAGGCTGAGGTGGTAAGAGGAGGCCAGGAGTTTGAGGCTGCAGTGTTCCATCATCACGCCACTGTACTCCAGCCTGAGTGACAGAGCAAGACCCTGTCTCAAAAAAAAAAAAAAAAAAAATCATATATCTCCACGTCAAGGATGGGAAAGAGCCAGGACCCTCTTACATTGCTGGTGAGAATGCAACTTGATACAACCACTTTGGAAAACTTCTGCAGTGTTTACTAAAGCTAAACACGCATACACTCTATGACCAACAACTCTATTCCTGGCTATATACTCAACAGAAATGAATGCTTCTGTCTACCAGAAGACAAGTAGGAGAATGTTCATAGTAGTTTTATTCATGATAGCTTACACTGGAACAACGCAATGTGCATCGACAGAAGAATGAGTGGATGTATTGTGATGTACTCATCCAATGGAATACCAGGTGGCAATAAGAAAGAACAAAGTAGCCGGGCGTGATGGCTCACGCCTATAATCCCTTTGGGAGGCTGAGGTGGGAGGATCACCTGAGGTTGGGAGTTTGAGACCAACCTGACCAATATGGAAAAACCCCGTCTCTACTAAAAATACAAAATTAGCCGGGCGTGGTGGCGCATGCCTGTGATCCCAGCTAATCACGAGGTTGAGGCACGAAATCACTTGAACCTGGGAGGTGGAGGTTGTGGTGAGCTGAGATTGCACCATTGAACTCCAGCCTGGGCAGTAAGAGCAAAACTCTGTCTCCAAATAAATAAACAAATACATAAATAAATAAACAAGCAAACAAACAATAAAGAAAGAACAAAGTAATGACAATAAAACAGCAGGGTGAAACTTGCATAATTTTGATTGAAAGAAAAAGAAATCTAATACAAAAGAATACACACTGTATTATATTGATGACATTTGAAATTATATGAAGTTTGAAAACTGGTACAACTAACTTATAGTGGTAGAGGCCAGGTAGGGTTACCCGTGGGAGTGGTACTAACTCGCAGGGGACAGGAGAGAGTCCTCTGAAGTGCTGGAATTGTTCTACTCTTGATCTGGGTCGTGAGTACATGGGGGGGATATGTATTTAAAGTTGATCTGTACATATTTACTGTAGCTAAATTATACCCCAATAAAATGGAAAAAAATCACATAGATGCCAATCAAATGTTATTACTAAGTCAGATCTTTATGTCAGATGCAGCCTAAGTTTCTCCTCTATTTGACATTTTTCATAGGCTTATTGTAAGAAAGGAAAGAACCAAGCTGTTTCTTCTATGATATTTGGGGTTACTCTTCCGTTGGGCTGCTCCAGACATCATTAATCATTACATTTGGGCAGCTGCCATCTGATTTTTTTTTTTTTTTTTTTTTTTAATAATCACTTGGATATATTCTGACTCTGCTTATGGGATTTAGACACAGCTTGAGAATAATAACACTCTGCTTTATGGGCAATTTTCTTTTCTTCAATCATAGATTCAGGAAGAATGAATTTATATAGTATGTCAAAATCTATCAGCAAAAAGACAGTAAGGACCATACCTGTAGTTAATAAAAGTTAGGTTTGCCTGGCTTGCTGCAGCAGGAAGAAGGCACCCCAGAGGAATCTTGGGACTATCCTAGTAAGGGAGACTTGAGTTTGTGCTTGTGTTGGATGCCTCTGAGAAGAGGTTAGGGAAGCTGGAGCCAGTTCTGGATTGGATGCTGTTAGGAAGCAGGGAGGATTGATGCAATTCACAAGGTTAGCAGGGCCACAGGGCAGCAGGGCAGTGGGGGCCAGAGCAAAGTGGGAATTAGACCAAAAGAGGCACGTAGAGAATGCCTAGCACAACTGCCTGTCTACCTTCTCTGAACTAACTGCCACGGGAGGTCCTTCAGCCCAGTGAAAAACTAAATGAGATAAGTTAGCGGGAAAACAAGGAAGGCATAACATGCTAAACACGGCAACAAGTGAAAAACCAGCAAGATTTATTGTTATGTATATGTAATTATTGATATTGTTTCTGTGGAAAGAGTCTTAACTAAAATCTCATGAAAAGATATATGCTTATTATAATAATTAATACAGAAAGTACTGAAAAAGTGTTTTCAACTGCCCCAAATGCCACTACCCCCAAATAAATTATCTTCAACATTTGTTGGTTATCATTCTAGACACTCTCTATGCAAATCCATAGAGAAAGCTAGCTATAAATAATTTTATGATGTAGACTGTGATGAATTTCGTATTAGGAATGTACTAAAGCTTAGCTGTGGTCTTAGTATTTGGCTCCCATCTGCTATTCAGCTATGACTTTGGCTCTAGCCGTTACAAGTTAGATAACCAAATACCTTCTTCAGTATTGTTTGTGACATCCTTGAACCTGTGTCTGATCCATGATGATGACTGTGTAGGTTTCTGTCATACCTGATCAACATAACAATATCAGTAAATGAAGCAAGCCATGTTATGTGAATTTATTGTTAATATCTGAGTATTCACTTTCACATATAGGTAACCATTCAAGATACAGGTCCATGAAAATGTCCTTTGCTTTATATGCTGAAATTCTATTAGTTATTTGAAGTATAAATGTATATTTAACATTTCATGAGTAAAATGCTACGATAATTAGTAATTATTTGAAATCTGCTAGTCATGTGTACAAAAAACAATGACTTAGAACTTTCAAATAATTAAATACGAAAATGGAAAGTTAATGCAATTTTAGGGAGAAAGTGTGCTAACTAGGTATCTTTAGGAAGAACTTTATGTTGCTTTAAGGTCAAGAGATGTTTATAACAATTTAAGTAATACAAGCCAGAATACTAGTGATTATATTATACCATAAAATTGTTGGCATAATAATATTCATAATAGTAATCAAAATAATTCTTTTTTTTTTTTTTGAGACAGAGTCTCCATCTGTCACCCAGGCTGGAGTGCAGTGGTATGATGTAGGCTCATTGCAACCACCACCTCCCGGGTTCAAGGAATTCTTATGCCTCAACCTCCTGAGTAGCTGGGATTACAGCATGGGAGCGCCACCATGCCAGGCTAATTTTTATATTTTTAGTAGAGATGGGGTTCACCATGCTGCCCAGGCTGGTCTCAAACTTGTAGCCTCAAGTGATCCACCTGCCTTGGCTTCCCAAAATGCTGTGATTACAGGTGTGAGCCACTGTGCCCAGCCTAAAATAATCCTTAATAGCTGAATTACTTCTGTTTTGTTATTGTACATTAGAAGAAATAAAAATACATGCGACAAGCAAAGAAGATATTTATAACATATATAATCAACAAAAAGTATCTAGTATGTACAGATAATGCCTATAAAATAGTAAGAAATAGAGAAGTAATTCAATAGAAAAATTTGCAAATTTCCTTCAGAAAAGGAAACATGAATGGGTAATAAATTGATGGAAAATACTCAACTTTATTAGTAATCAGGGAAATTTAAGTTAAGACTAGAATGATATGTGCAAGAGTTGATGTGACAAAAAAAAGACTAGAATGAGATATAATTTTCATCCATTCAGTTGGAAAAAATTAAGAAGTATGGGCTGGGCACTGTAGCTCACACTTATAATCCCAGCACTTTGGGAGGCTGAGGTGGGAAAATCACTTGAATTCAGCAGTTCCAGGCCAGCCTGGGCAATATAGTGAGATCCTCATCTCTACAAAAAATTTAAAAAATAGCTAGGCATAATGGCATGCATCTGTATTCTTAGCCACTTGGGAGGCTGAGGAGGGAGGACTGCTTGAGCCTGGGAGGTCAAGGCTGCAGTAAGCCATGATCACACCACTGTACTCCAGCCTGGGCAACAGAATGAGATCTTTTCTCAAATAAACAAAAACAAAAACAAACCTCCCCCCAAAAAAATCCCCCAAAATTAAGAGGTATGATAATGATAATACTCTCTTTCTCTCTCTCTCTTTTTTTAAGAGATAGGCTCTTGATATGTTGCCCAGGCTGGTCTTGAACTCCTGGGCTTAAGCGATCCTCCTACCTCAGCCTCCCAGAGTGCTGGAATTACAGGCATGAGCCACCGTGCCCGGCCAACTTTCTAAAGAGAATATTGGTCAGTGAGATCTCTTATACATTAGTGGTTGGTGTATAAATTGAATAACCACTTTGGAAAAGCAATTTGTCATTATCTTGTATTATTGAACGATCACATGTCCAGATATTCAACTCCTGGGTATAAATTCTTACATAGGCACATCAGAAGACATCTGATAGGAATGTAGCCAGTAGCACTGTATGTAAGAGCAAAAATAAAAGAACCATTGAAATGCCTGTTGACTAGAGAATGGGTAGACTGTGGTGTACTCACACGTGGAATATGACACAGGAGTAAAAATAAATGATACTCCTTTCCATGCCACAACGTGGATCATCTTAGCAACATAATTTTGAGTAATAAAGCAAGTCTTGAAGACCACTCTTTCTGTAAAGATCAAAAACAAGCAAAACAAAACAATATTTCATTTAGGCATCTATATATGTGCTGACATTCTCAGATAGAGGTTACTTCTTGGGGGAGGCATGGATAGAACTAAGTTATTGATGACATTTAACTCTTGGGATCACTGTTGAGTTCGTTTTTTATTATATTATTTTTAAAAACAAACAACAAATAATAAATAATGTCTAATCCTCTACTGCTATTAGAATCTTCATTGCCTTCAAACTCAACCGGCTCAGACAAGTCCCCCTTCTAGGTCAGACTCCCACTCCCTTGAGTGACAGTTGCTGCAGCCATTTCTGGTGTGAATCATTTTATTGGTCAAGGTTCTTGGTTGCAGGCAACAGAATCTGCAATGCTCTATTTAAGCAGAAAAGGATGTTTCACAGGGTATTAGGTACTGGGTAAAGCTGAATTTTGAGACAATGTATTGTGGTTGATGTGGCGTCTTGGGTGATACTGGTTATGAGTGAGATAAGGAAGGTTCTGGCCAGGCACCGTGGCTCACGCCTGTAATCCCAGCACTTTGGGAGGCCCAGGTAGGAGGATTATCTGAGGTTGGGAGTTCGAGACCAGCCTGACCAACATGGAGAAACCCCGTCTCTACTAAAAATACAAAATTAGTTGGGTCTGGTGGCGCATGCCTGTAATCCCAGCTACTTGGGAGGCTGAGGCAGGAGTATCGCTTGAAGGCGGGGGGCAGAGGTTGTGGTGAGCCAAGATCATGCCATTGCACTGCAGCGTGGGCAACAAGAGCAAAACTCTGTCTCAAAAATAAAATAAAATAAGGACAGCTCTTAGGTCAGGTTCCTGAGAACAGAGTCTGACATGAGTATTTTGTTCCAGTGATTTATGGGAGGAGTCCTCTCAGAAGAAGCGGTGGGAGAGAAGCAGGATAGGACAGAGGAAGAAAGCTAAGCAAGTGTGTGGATACTGTCTTCGGCCTGGACCCACAGGGAGCATTGGAGCAGAAATTATACGTAGAATTGGTGTCCATTTGAGGCTGGTGGGATGGCCCTTTGTACCCCAGAGAGGGTGCAGAACTCCCTGAAGGAGTTGACCCCATTTGGTTGAGAATATGTGATTATTTAGAGAAGGAGCAGCTAACTCTCATAGTGACTGGGGCAGCATGCACTGACCAGGGCAGAGCAGCAGCAGTGACCCAATGCCACCCTGACCTCATGGGGGAAGGGTGGGAGAGTCTGGGGCCAGATCAGACTTAGGTGGGGGGTGGGGGTGGGACAGAGCAAGGCAGGAGAGGCTGGGAGGAGCAGAATTGAGAGGGTTGTGTATCCTGTGTACCCTGGAAGAATCAAGCCTGGGTTCTTTAAGTCTCAGGCAGCACTGACTTTTCTTCCCCGTCTGGACATGAGAGGGATAGCCCAAGACCTTTCCTCAGCACTTTTTCTTGCTCTGTCGCCCAGGCTGGAGTGCAGTGGTGTGATCTTGGCTCACTGCAACCTCCACCCCCCTGGGTTCAAGCAATTCTCCTGCCTCAGCCTCCTAAGTAGCTAGGATTACAGGTACCTGTCACCATACCTGGCTAATTTTTGTATTTTTAGTAGAAATGGGGTTTCACCATGTTGTTCAGGCTGGTCTCGAACTCCTGACCTCAAGTGATCCCGCCTCTCAAACTGCTGTGATTACAGACCTGAACCACTGCTCCAGCCCCTTTCCTTAGCATCTTATTCCAGGTTCTGAGTCCTGAGCACCTCACCTTAAGGCCCCTCCTTACGGGAAAAAATCTCACTGCAGTGAGGACGCTCCAGCCAGGCGTCGGATGGGTGGGAGAGCTCCTGGGGCAGAGCTCTCCAATTACTATGTAGCCCCTGCCACCTCCTTGTTACTGGGGCAGAGAGAACCAAGCTTCTCTGTCAGCAGCCTCCTCCCTTCCCCTCCCCTTTGGCCTTGGCCTTGACCTCAAGCTAACGTGGCATCTGATTCACTGGGTGATGGGTAATTTTTCCCAAGCTGCCTGTCTCAGTCTGGACTGGAACATTTTGGCCTCACAGGAGAGCTGGTCCCTCCCCTCACAGGAAGCTTTAACCCCTGCTCTGCCAGCATGATTCTCCAGGGCCACAGTCTGGGGTTCTGTTTTCTCCAGAGTGGCATCAAGGGGAAGCTTGTAGAGAGTTTAGACACTCAACACAATTCCTCATTCTCCCTCAAGCCAGGCAGAAAATGCCTAATCAGCAGAAAATGCTGAGAACATCAGGACTCTGGGAGAGCAACTGCCTCAGACACCCACTGTTTTGTCCCCTGGCCCATCCCCCGTTATAACACAATTGCAACCCTGTGCCCTTGACTTTCTGGGGTCACCACTGGTGACATCACTAGCCTAGTGGCCTTAGAATCCTTACCTCTGTATTCTGCCCTTATTCCCCTCCCCCAGCCACGTGTCTCCTCTCAGGGATCTGCCCCTCCCACAGAAATGTGTATTTTAGGGCCAGGTGTGGTGGCTCACGCCTGTACTCCCAGCACTTTGGGAGATTGAGGCAGGTGGATCACGAGGTCAGGAGTTTGAGACCAGCCTGGCCAACATGGTGAAACCCCGTTTCTATTAAAAATACAAAAATTAGCTGGGCATGGTGGCAGGTGCCTGTAATCCCAGCCAAGACAGGAGAATCACTTGAACCTGGGAGGCAGAGGTTGCAGTGAGCCGAGATCATACCACTGCACTTCAGCCTGGGAGACACACCAAGACTCCGTCTCAAAAAAAAAAAAAAAAAAAAAAAAAACAGAAATGTGTATTTTAACTATCACTCATGTGGGAAGTAAATGCCTGCAAACAGAGGCAGGTCTGGGTGGGAGACATTTCAGGACAAGGGTCTTCCAGTCCCCACATCCTACCAGGAGATAAATAGGGGACCTCCTGGCAGGATAGGAACAGGGGGCTTGGCATGGAAAGAGGGCTTTCCTGGGCAGGAGGCCTTGACCAAAGGGGTCCACCCCAGTCTAGCTGGCTTTCCTTCTCCCCTTCTGTGCTTGCTTTGCTATGAAGAAATACCTGAGGCTGGATAACTTATAAAGAAGAGAGGTTTATTTTGGCTTATGATTCTGCAGGCTGTACAGGAAGCATAGCAGCATCTGCTCCTGGGAAGGCCTTAGGGAGCTTACTATTGCCGTGGAAGGTGAAGGGGAGCCAGCGTGTCACATGGCGAGAGAGAGAGACAAGACAGGAGGCGCCACACTCTTTTAAACAAACATATCCCTTGTAACTCAGCGAGAAATCACTCATTATTGCAAGGACAGCACAAAGCCATTCATGAGGGATCTGCCCCCACCAGACCCAAACACCTCCCACTAGGCCCCACCTCCAACACTGGGGATCACATTTCAAATGAGATTTGGAGGGGACAACATCCACACCATATCACCCTAGTCCTCACCTCGGGGGATGCTGAGGGAAAGCCGGAGTCTGTTTTTTTTCCCTCGAGGCTTTGGTGGGAAAGCACCCTGTGATAGGGGTCGGGATGCCATGTTCCAGTCCAAAAGGTGCCAACTCCCTCTTTCTCTTTTCTCTGTTCTTGTCCACCCTTAGCATCTGCTCCTGCCCCAGCCTCAGCGATGCCTGTCTCTGTGGCTACTGTGCTCCGTGGGTATCTTTTGCCTCCAGTAGCCTATGGGTAGGGAAGGGCAGAAGCTGGACTCCACACCCTCAGCCCGTCCCTTCTGTGCTCTGGATTCCTCCCACCTTTGACCCCCTGGTTTTATTGATTCATCCTTCTTTCTTGCATTTTAGTCTCTAAGTCAATTGGTTCTTGTCTGTAGCCTGTAAACATGCTAAAGCCTCCACTATTTAAAAAGTCCCCAAATCTCCCTCTATCAAACCTCCTTTTTAAATTTTTTAAGTGATTTTTTCATTTGTATGCATTTATGGGGCACAAGTGTAATTCTGTTACATTGATATTTTGTACAGTGGTGAAGTCAGGGCTTTTGGTGTATCCATCACTGGAGTAACATACATTGAACCCATTAAGTGATTTCTCATCATCCACCCCCCACCACCCTTCCGAATTTCCTCTGTCATTCCACACTCTACTTCCATGTGGACACATTATTTAGCTACTACTTAGAAGAGGGAACTGCCCCCTTTCTGTGGAGAATCTTCCATGGCTTTGCTATGTTTTTCTGTGTCTGAGGTGTTTCACTTAGGATAATGGCCTCCATTTCCACCTATGTTGCAGTAAAAGACATTTCATTCTTTTTTATGGCTGAAAACCCATCCTACCCCACATTCTCACCTCTCCCTTTTCCCTTGTCTTTTTCCTTTTTTTTTTTGAGCCAGGGTCTTGCTCTGTTGCCCAGGCTGGACTGCAGGGGCATGATCACAGCTTGCTGCAGCTTCGAACTCCTGGGCTCCAGTGAGCCTCCCCACCTCCCTAGTCTTTATCAGAGCCAAACCCTGCAGGATTACCAAGTAGACAAAGTACATGCTGAGGCACCAGCAAAGAAGGACAACACAGCAAATAAGCATTATTGAACAGAGGAAGAGCAGTTATTTTTTAATACAAATTTGCAATTAAGTTAACTGCAATGAAAATAATTTAGAAAGAGTTTAATTTTAACGTTTATATATTCTTATGTTATTCTGAAAATTTTTAAAACTCATTTTGTATTCCTTATAGGATGGGAACCGCCTCCTTTTTTTTTTTTTTTTTGAGACGGAGTCTCACTCTGTTGCCCAGGCTGGAGTGCAGTGGCGCGTTCTTGGGTTACTGCAACCTCCACCTCTCGGGTTCAAGTGATTCTTCTGCCTCAGCCTCCCGAGTAGCCGGGACTACAGGGCCCACCACCATGCCCAGCTAATTTTCGTATTTTTAGTAGAGACAGGGTTTCATCATATTGGTCAGGCTGGTCTTGAACTCCTGACTTTATGATCTGCCTGCCTCGGCGTCCCCAAAGTGCTGGGGTTACAGGCATGAACCACCGCACGCAGTCTGGGAACCACAATCTTCTAAAGCTGTTAATTCAGCCCTGCAGTCATACCTCTTCCTCACCTCTCACTCCTCAACCCCCTGCAGCTTCAGACATCATTATGTCCTAACTGCTCCTCCCAAGGTCACCACTGAGCTGTCGCTGTGATAAATCCAATGGGCATGTTTCATGCTCAGCTGTGAACCTCTCAGCAGAAGTCAGCTCTGTTCTCGAGCAGCTCTCCTGGTTCCCTTCCACTTCTTACTCCCCCTCCCTTCCTGACTTTCTCAAGGTTCTTCCTGGAAACGTTTGTGGTGTTGGAGCTCTGAGCTGGGTCTTTTCTCTCCCTCTCCACAGCTCACCCCTCCTGTGGTTTCAGTCACTGTCTACACTTAGGTTACTTCTAAATATCTTCCCAGCTCACCCTTGGCTCCTTAGCTCTAGGCCTTTATATCCAACCATGAATTCTTTCAGGTGCTTGAATTCACTAAGTCTGAAATTGATTCCTCGTCTCCTTCATAAACTCTCTGTTCTCCAGCTTCCCTGTGTCAGTGAGAAGCACCTTCATCCACTCAGACCTCAAGCTCAAGCCTTTCTCTCCTATGACCCCACCTACAACTAACAGTCCTGTTGGCGCCACTTCATCAAAATCTTGAATTTTCTCACTTCCCTTCATTTTCATGGCCATCTCCCTTGTCCCATTCACCGTCACAATTGGCAGGTCACGACTGCCTCCTATTGGGTTTCCCAGTCTCTACTTCCTCAACCCGTTTTCCACGCTGGAGCCAACCTGGTGAGGTTTTAATGGGTTCTCATTGGCTCAGCAGAAATCCACGCTCCTAGGGTGGCCTTCCAGACTTCCACGTTCTGGTTCCCGACACCATCTCAGCATAGCTCTCCTCGCTCTTGGCCACCTGCTCTCTGCTCCCGTGGTATTTAACCACCTGAAGCTTCCCGTCCACCCCCATCACACTGTTGCTCCCCCTCTGCCACCTGGGCTGCCCTTTTCCTCCTCCTCTTCCTCCTACTGTTTGTTTTTTTCTTGGAGGGGGACAATAATGACTGGGCTAGTGATGATGGTCACTTGGGCTTGGGTGGTAATGATGGAGGGGGTGAGAACTGCTAAGATTCTGAACGTATTTTGAAGGTGGATACAACAGGACTTGACGGATTTGGATGTATGGGGAGAGAAAAAAGAAAGATATATTTAAAAGATTTTAATACTGTTTATAACAGGAAAGGATAAAAAAATCTAAATGGCTAACAAAAGGAGTAAATAAATTATGACAAATACATAAAATGGAATGTTGTGTAACTATTAAAATAAATGAAATGGATGCATTTGTGCTAATGTGAATCGATCACCAAGATGTACTGGTAAGTGAACCATCCAGGTTTTTTTGTTTTTTGCCTGAGCTACTGGAAGGAAGGAGTTCCACTGAGATGGGAAGAGTGGGTTTGGGTGGGGAAGACAAGGAGGGCAGTTTTAGATGTGTCCATGGAAATGCCCCTTAGAAATCCAGTCAAGTCGGGATTCAGGGGACTGCTCTGAGCTGCAGCTGCACATTCGTGAGTCATCAGTGTGTGGGTGGTATTTCAAACCACAAGAGTGGACCAGCTGCAGTGGTTCCTGCCTGTAATCCCACAGCTTTGAGGGGGCGAGAGGATCCCTTGAGGCCAGGAGTTTGAGACCAGCCTGGGCAACGTAGCGAGACCTCTACAAAAGTAAATAAATAAATTGGCCAGCATGATGGCACGCGCCTGTAGTCCTAGCTACTGGGGAGGCTGAGGCAAGAGGATACCCAGGAGTTTGGGGCTGCGGTGAGCTATAATCACACCACTGCACCCCAGCATGGTGACAGAGCAAGACCTTGTCTCTAATAATAATAATAAATAAAAATAAATAAAACCACAAGAGGGGGATGCGAGCACTGAGGATGTGAGTATGAATAGAAAATAGAAGAGTCCTAGGAGCCCCCAGAACCTCTGATATCGAGAGACTGGAGAGAAGAGCCAGAGAAGGAAGAGGTGGGGAAGGAAGGAAGGAAAATCATGGAGGAGGAAAATCAGGATGGAACATCCTGGAAGCCTAGTGAAATAGGTGTTTGAAGGAGGAGGAAGTGATCAGCTGTGTAGGAGGTTGCGTAAGCGGAGGTGTGAGAATTGATTAAGATTTAATAAAAGGAACGTCATTAATGATGGTGACAAGAGCAGTGTCAGGAAATGGTGTGAGCAAAAGCTTATTGGAGCATGTTCAAGAGAAAAAGGACGGAGAGGGATTACAGTTAGTTGGGTGGACAATTCTTTCAAGAAATTTTGCTGTAAAAATATGCAGTAAGATGGGTATGAGCTGGAGGGAAAGTTCGGCTTATGAGAAGTTTTTTTTTTTTCTTTTTCACTTTTTTTTTTTTTTTTTTTTTTTTTTTGGAGACAGAGGCTCGCTCTGTCGCCCAGGCTGGAGTGCAATGGTGCGATCTCGGCTCACCACAACCTCTGCCTCCCAGGTTCAAGTGATTCTCCTGCCTCAGTCTCCTGAGTAGCTGGGACTTCAGGTGCCCGCCACCACACCCGGCTAATTTTTGTATTTTTGGTAGAGACGGGGTTTCACCATGTTGGCAGGCTGGTCTCGAACTCCTCACCTCAGGTGATCTGCCTCCTTGGCCTCCCAAAGTGCTGGGATTACAGGCATGAGCCACTGTGCCTGGCCCATGAGAGTATTTTTTTTTTAAAGGATATGGTAAATAGCAGTAGATTATTTCTGTGTATTTATGAGATCGATCCAGTAGAGAGGGAAAAGAGAGGCAAGAGAAAAGAAATATTTGAGGAACTGAATCCTTACGTTAGAGAGGAGGAGACCCATTCCCCAAGGAGAGAGACTGGCTCTGGCTAGGAGAGGCCTGAGTACCGCTGCACTTCCCTAGGGAGCCCTTCCTAAGGCACCTGCACGTTCCTCTCTCACTTCCCTTGGCTCCCATGTCTGTTCTTTGTAGAAGTCTTTTCCGACCACCCTTCCAGTATGATGTTCCCCATCACTCTCTTTAGCTTTATGTTTATTCTTCTTTACTTTCATCTGTAGCACTTCTCATTATAACATAGAAAATTTATTTTCTGTTTTCCTTACTACCATGTAAGTTCCATGAGGGAAGAGACTTAGCATTTTTTTTTTCAGACGGAGTCTTGCTCTGTTGCCCAGGCTAGAGTGCAATAGCATGGTCTTACTTAGCTCACTGCAACCTCCGCCTCCCGCGTTCAAGCCATTCTCCTGCCTCAGCCTCCCGAGTAGCTGAGATTACAGGCACCCCGTCACCAAGCCCGGCTAATTTTTGTATTTTCAGTAGAGATAGGGTTTCACCATGTTGGCCAGGCTGGTCTCAAACTCCTGACCCCATGATCCACCCGCCTCGACCTCCCAAAGTGCTGGGATTACAGGCAGTGAGCCACTGTGCCAGGCCAAAACTTAGTCTTACTTGCCACTATATTCCCCAGCTCTTAGAATAGCTCCCAGCACAGAGTAGCTGCCCCCAAATATTTGAGAAAGAAGGAATAAGTGAGTCTTTTCTCCATGCCCATTGCAACATGCTCAGTTCTCATTCTACCCTTATTTCGTTCATCTCCATAACTCACATCTCTTCCCATTCTCCTTCCACATCCACCCAAGCAAACATTCAGGCCCATCTCCACTGTCATCCTCATCATGCCCATACCATCGTCCCCCATACCATCCTCACCTCATGTCTACCCATCTTCATCTCATCTGTGTTTTATCTCCTCCACCCCTCCCCTAATTCCCCTTCTAACTCCTGTCTCCTCTCTGATCTCTATACACACCAACATCCCCTCTCCTCATCCCCATTGCCTTTTGATGCCATCCTTGTGGCTAGCCTCATTCTGTTTCCATTGCCAATGTTGTGTCTGTTCCACCTCTCTCCTTTTCCATTCCCTTGTCATCGACAAGAGGTCTCCATCTCTGCTGCCATCCCTTCCCCCATTCCCCTCTGCCCACCCAGGGGAAGAGACACAGCTTTGCACTGTGTGTCTAGAAGCTTGCCAGAGGCAGAGTTAATACAAGCAACTGTGGGAGAAAGACAGAGGGAACTGCTTCTTCTCACTTAGTGGCTTCAGTAAATATTAGCATATTTCACGAACCAGCACTGTTTCCTGCAACAGACATAATAAATGACTTTCTGAAATTTTCTAAAGTATGCTTTTACAAATATTGGCATTATCACAAGCGTTGGGACTAGGAGTTCCAGGCCTGAGAGATTAAAATAGTTTTTGTGTTAAAAAACAGTCTGACTTCTCAGAAGGCCCTTTTCTTCTTTATTTATGATGTCAGGAAGCCTGGAAGAGTGTCTGTAAGTTTTGAAAAACAGCAATTCAAATGAAATCTCACTTGGGATCCCAGTGTCTGCTCCAGACTGATCAGTCATCGGACAAGGCTTTTCCCATTGCTCACCAGGTTATAACTACTCTGTATTCTTCTTATCTTATCTTCAAGAGGAATTATCAAGGTGGGGTTTATAGATTATCAGGCCTGTAATCCCAGCGCTTTGAGAGGCTGAGTCAGGCAGATCACTTGAGGTCAGTACTTCAAGACCAGCCTGGCCAATACGGTGAAACCCAATCTCTACTTTTTAGTATTTTTATACAAAAAATTAGCCCAGCATTGTGGTGCATGCCTGTAGTCCCAGTTACTCAGGAGGGTAAGACAGGAGAATCGCTTGTACCTGGGAGGCAGAGGTTGCAGTGAGCCGAGATCACACTGCTGCACTCCAGCCTAGGTGACAGAGTGAGACTCCGTCCCCCCATCACAAAAAAGAGGAATTATCAGCCCAGCACCTGAATAAAGTATTTTCAGATTCTTGAAATTTTTGTCCCCTCTTATTTGTTTAAACTGACACATAACAATTGTACATATTTATGATACACAAAGGGATGTTTTGATACATGCACATATTGTATAATGATTTAATTAGGGTAATTAGCATATCTATCACTTCATACATTTATCATTTCTTGGGTGGGAACATTAAGCAATTTGTCCTCTCTCTGTAAGTTTTTCTCCCCTCTATACCAAGTTTGTACACACATAGTACACACACACAAATATGAGTGCACGCACGCACACACACACACATTCCTGTTCAGTCTAGCCCAGAATGGTCACAAATTGGCATAGAGGGGCAAAGAAAACTTTGAGAGAGAGGACAAAATGCACACACACACACACACACACACACACACACACACATTGTCACATACACACAAAGCAATTATTCCCAGTGTAATTCTGATTCCTCATGTAACTTTGTTTCTAGTCATCTGAGCTACCAACACAGGAGCATAGGTCTCAGTTCTCAATCTGGTGTTTGATACATTGTCTTTGGTATTTCCTGGAATGTATAGTAGTGTTCTTTACCAAGGAGGGCACAATGCTTTCTAGTGGCTAGAACGAAACCACAATACATGTGGTTTTGTAAAAATCACAGTTGAATTTGCTACCATTACTGTTGTATATAAATCTGACTTATAAGAACACTTATTTGGTGGCCGGGCGCGGTGGCTCACGCCTGTAATCCCAGCACTTTGGGGGGCCAAGGTGGGTGGATCACGAGTTCAAGAGATCGAGACCATCTTGGCCAACATGGTGAAACCCCGTCTCTACTAAAAATACAAAAATTAACCGCCGTGGTGGCACCTGCCAGTAATTCCAACTACTCAGGAGGCTGAGGCAGGAGAATCACTTGAACCCAGGAGGTGGAGGTTGCAGTGAGCCAAGATTGCACCACTGCACTCCAGCCTGGGTGACACAGTGAGACTCCGTCTTAAAAAAAAAAAAAAAGAATACTTAACTTATTTGAACCAGGGTCCAATAAGTGTTTCTAACATAGGGATAAATTGTCATGAAGGCCAACCAAGTAGAGTCCTTGAACTCAGTCATTTTCTCTTCTGGACAATGTTTGGATTTGCCTTGCCAATTTAGCAGTCACCTCTGAGAATCCTTTTTGTTCAAGGTCCATACTAACCAAGCTCCTTCAGACTGACATCTTTTTTCCTGTTTTCTGTAAATGATGAAACAAATTTCTTCCCTCTGGTTCATGTGTATGGTGAGAACAAACAACAGTTTATTTGCTCATTCTCCTGTTGATGGGCACCTGAATTACCTCTAGTTTTTGTCTACAACAAAACATGAGGTATTAACATTTTTGTTTATGTGATCTGGTTCTGTAAATTCGTACACAAATTTCTATAAGTCATGAACCTAGGAGTAGAGTTGCTAGGTTGTAGGGTATTCCATTTTCAACTTTACCAGGTACTGCCTAACCTTTCCCCAAAGTGGTTGTACTAACTCAGTACTCCATCAGCCGTGTATACAAATCTTATTGTGACACACACTTCATGTGCTTTCTCAGATTCCTCTAACTGCCTTCTTTTTTCGTTTTCTCTTTCTAAGCACCAAAACTGCACCTGGTCACCTGTCTACATTCAGATTTGGATGAAAGCCACACCATGGAGGCGGCCAGAGGGCCATGGGAGATGTTGGGACATGCAGGGGAATAACTAACTCCATGTGATGCAAACCTCGACTAATGGGAACAGGAGAAGGGAGGAAGCCAGGAAGAGAAATTTCCCCTCCCTTCTGGTTGCTCCTTGCAAACCCTTCCCACATGAAGCATGACCGCATTTAATGAACAACCTGCTGTGTCTCCTGGAAGCTTGCAGCAAAGTCGCAATCAGCACAATAACGCTGTATTGTATCTTTCTCTGCTTCACTTCTCTTCCTCCCTCACCCTCACTGCCCTGAGCTGGCACATTCCAAAGAAAGCATTACCACATTAATCCTTGTCTCAGGCTCTGCTTTCAAGAAGATTCAGGTGAAGGAAATTCCTATTACTCCACCTCTTCATCAACTCTTGAAATGTCAGACTTTAAAAATTGTGTCATTTTGTTGGGTGTATCTCATTGTGGTTTTAATTTGCATTTTCCTGATTACAAATGGGGTTGGCTAACTTTTCATGTTTATTGGATTTCTTCATTTGTGAAGTGCTTATTTAAGTTTTTCACTAATTTTTCTATTGGGTTGTCTCTCTTTTCTTCTTTCTAAGACAGACTCTTGCTCTGCTGCCCTAGCTAGAAGAGTGCAGTGATGTAATCATAGCTCACTGAAGCCTCAAACTCCTGGGCTCAAGCAATTGTCCCACCTCAGCCTCCCAAGTAGTTGGAACTACAGGTGTGTACCACCACCATGCCTGACCTTTACTTTTTTTTTTTTTCCCCATAAACATGGGTCTCATTATATTGCTCAGGCTGGTCTTGAACTCCTGGGATCAAGTGATTCTCCTGCCTCAGCCTCTGAAAGTGCTGGGATTATGGGTGTGAGCCACTGCATGCAGGCTTTTCCTTAAAAAAAAAAAAAAATTGTCCGGGCACAGTGGCTCACACCCATAATCCCAGCACTTTGGGAGGTTGAGGCAGGCAGATCACTTGAGGTCAGGAGTTCAAGACCAGCCTGGCCAACATGGCGAATCCCTGCCTCTACTAAAAATACAAAAATTAACCAGGCGTGGTGGTATGCACCTGTAATCTCAGCTACTTGGGAGGCTGAGGGAGACTCGCTTGAGCCTGGGAGGCAGAAGTTGCAGTGAGCCAATATTATGCCACTGCACTCCAGCCTGGGTGACAAAGCAAGACTCCATCTTAAAAATAAATAAATAAAAAGAAAAAAACTGATTTGTAAGATGTTCTGGTTAACTACTGCTATATAACAAATTATTCCAGGCCGGGCTCGGTGGCTCACGCTTGTATTCCTAGCACTTTGGGAGGCTGAGGTGGGAGGATCACAAGGTCAGGAGTTCAAGACCAGCCTGGCCAATGTGGTGAAACCCCATCGCTACTAAAAATACAATCAGCCAGGCATGGTGGTGTGTGCCTGTAATCCCGGCTACTTGGGAGGCTGAGGCAGGAGAACTGCGTGAACCCGGGAGACAGAGGTTGCAGTGAGTGGAGATCGCACCACTTCACTCCAGCCTGGGCGACAGTGGAAGACTCTGTCTCAAAAAAAAAAAAAAAAAAAAAAAATCTCAAAACAAATTACTCCAAAACTCAGTGGCATAAAACAATTATTTTCCTAGGCTCGTGAATTCTATGCTTCATGAATTTAGACAGGACACAGTAGGTATGGCTTGTGTCTGCTCTGTGATGTCTGGGGATTCAGCTGTTAAGACTCAAAGTCTGGAAGTGACTCAGTGGCTAAGGGGTAAAATTATCTGGAGGCATTTCACTAACATGTCTGGTGGTTGATGCTGATGATTGTTTGAGGCCTCAGCTGGGGCAACTGGCTAGAAAACCTTCATGGAGTTTCTCCGTGTGATCTGCGCTTCTTCAAGTGCAGGCCTCAGCACAGCCAGAATTCTTACGTGTTAGCTCGGGGCTTCAAAGGCGACTGTCCCAGGTAAACCAGACAGCAGCTGTATGGCCTTGAACGTGACTTCTGTTGCATTCTGTTGGTTGTAAGTGAATCTCTAAAGGTGAGCAGATACAGTTCTTTCGTCTCAGTGGGGGGAATGTCAAGGTCACACTGCACACAAGCGCGTGGAATTGGAGTTATTGTTGTAGTCGTCTTTGGAAAATACATCTGCCACATCCTGCTCTTTATATTTTCTGGATACTAGTCCTTTATTGATTATATATGCTGCAAATATCTTCTCCCACTCTGAGGATTAGGTTTTTGCGGCCTTAACGATGACTTTTGTTGAACAGAAGTTTATTTTAATTTAACAAAATGACCAGTCAGTTTCTTTATGGCTGGTGCTGTAGATGTCTTAATAGCACTGAAACCATCAAGCAAGATATTCTTTTATGTCTTCTGAAAGTTTTATGATTTTGCCTTTCACATTTAGGTATTTACACAATTACTATGCAATGTACTGCTGCTCAATCCAAATCCAATCTTCTTTGCCCTGCTTTGTAATATTGGAGCCAGACCTTGTAAACATTTCTCCTTTGTCAACTGACACAATGGTAGGTCTTGCCAGATGAGATTGCTAGAGGGACATTGCCAGAGGAAGGGACTCTCTTCCTGGTTGGGGTGCTTTTTCTTCTTGTTGCACTGATATGGATGCCAGCAGGCAATTTCCCAGCGAGGCACCCCCACAGCAGGCGGTTTCCCAGCGAGGCACCCCCCACAGCAGGCGGTTTCCCAGCGAGGCACCCCCCACAGCAGGCGGTTTCCTAGCAAGTTTCACCAGTGCCCCAGCGGACAGTTTCCTTCCTGCCACCCTGGTCTGTGCTACCTGCTCTCCCATCCACTGGAGCACAGCAACACCCTCAACAGGGAGGTCTGAATCTCAGCGTTGGGTTGGGCAGCCCTATTCCAAGCTTATTCCTTTCCTTGGTACTCTGCCTTCACCATGAGAGGGTGTCTGCTCCCTACATCTCCTATGCCTGTATTATACTCAGTTCTTTGCACATTTAAGTAGTTAACCCTTTGTGACTAATTAATCATTCTTTTCTTTTTCTTTTTTTTTTGAGACAGTCTTGCTCTTTTTCCCAGGCTGGAGTGTATTGGCACAAATCACAGTTCAGCCTCGACCTCCTGGGCTCAAGCGATTCTCCCACCTCAGCCTCCCAAGTAGCTGGGACTATAGGCACGTACTACCACCATGCCCAGCTACATTTTTTATTATTTTTCATAGAGGCAGAGTCTCACTATGTTGCCCAGGCTGGTCTCAAACTCCTGGGCTCAAGTGATCCTTTCACCTCAGCCTCTAGAAGTGCTGGCATTACAGGTATAAGCCACCACACCTGGTGTGTGGTGGCTAGTAATTCTTTATATTAAAATTTCCTTGTTCAAAGTACTGGCATGGTTTCTTTTTCCTGACTAGAACCTGACTGACAAATCAGCCAGATTTAATCCTCCTGGAAGAGAATTCATATATGGTATGATTGGAGTTCAACTTCATTTTGTCCATCCACACAGCCAATTGTCTGAGCGCCAGGTTTTGGAAAGAACATCTTTCCCCTATTGTTCTTTGGTGATGGCTCTGTTGTCTGTGTATCAGGAGTCCATATATGCTTAGGTCTGTTTCTAGCCTATCTGTTTTACCCATTTTTCTATTTCTGCCTGCACTAATCACTCCATGTCTTTTTTTTTTTTTTTTTTTTTTGAGACAGAGTCTCACTCTGTCACCCAGACTGGAATGCAGTGGCATGATCTTGGCTTACTGCAACCTCTGCCTCCCGGGTTCAAGCAATTCTCCTGCCTCAGCTTCCTGAGTAGCTGGGATTACAGGTGCCTACCACCATGACGGGCTAATTTTGTATTTTTAGTAGAGATGGGGTTTCAACATGTTGGCCAGGCTGGTATGAAACTCCTGACCTCGTGATCCACCTGCCTTAGCCTCCCAGTGTGCTGGGATTACAGGTGTGAGCCACCGTGCCTGGCCCCTCTATGTCTTAAGTATCATATTTTACAGTAAGTCTTGGTAGCTGATAAAGCATGTCCTTCCACTGTTTTAATTTTCCCTAAAAGTATGTTGAATTTTTATCAAATCCTTTTTACTATCTTTAATTAGATGATCTCATATTTTCTTCTTTAATTCATGGTGAATTATGTTTTTTGTTGTTGTTGTTTTTTCTTTTTTTTTGTTTTTTTGAGACAGGATCTTGTTCTGTTGCCCAGGCTGGAGTGCAATGGCATGATCTCTGCTCACTGCAACCTCTGCCTCCCAGACTCAAACGATCCTTCTGCCTCAGCCTCCCAAGTAGATGGGACCATAGGCATGCACGACTATGCCTGGCTAATTTTTGTATTTTTTATAGAGATGGAATTTTGCCATGTTGCCCAGGCTGGTCTTGAACTTCTGAACTGAAGTGGTTCACCCACCATGGCCTGCCACAGTGCTGGGATTACGGGCAGGATCACCGCACCCCATCTCAAATTCACATGATTTAATCTCATAGGTTAATTTTAGTCAAATATGGACAACAAATACAAAAGAAAATCTGCTGCATGAGGAAATACACCACCATAAGATAGAGTAACAACACAGATTTAGTTAATCTAGTTAACTAGATTTAGTTCATCTGTTTTGTTATTGCTGGTTCTGCTGACACTATCTCATGTTAAACTAAAACTGTTTAGTTCAAAGCACTAGGCTTAAACTAAGAGTAGCTCAAAACTCAATGCTCTAGGTTTCTAGTATTGGCATTTTCCCCATTGTAGCATTTATTTATTTGTTTTTGAGACAGAGTCTCACTGTCGCCCAGGCTGGAGTGCAGTGGCTCGATCTTGGCTCACTGCAACCTCCACCTCATGGGTTCAAGTGATTCTCCTGCCTCAGCCTCCCGAGTAGCTGGGACTACAGTGCCCACCACCGGACCTGGCTAATTTTTGTATTTTTTTTCCATAGAGAAGAGGTTTTGCCATGTTAGCCAGGCTGGTCTCAAACTCCTGACCTCAAGTGATTCACCTGCCTCAGCCTCCCAAAGTGCTGGGATTAGAGGCGTGAGTCACCACACCTGGCCTCCCCATGGTAGTCTTGTTTCCATATGGGCATGTCATCGATTTCAGCTCTTTGTGTCTGTTTCAGGCCCCTACAGATTTTCCTTAGTTACTTTAGTCCTAACGAAGTGTGTATCTATGTGTTGAAATGCATCCACTATCAATGTACTTTAAAGAAGAGCTTTTCCAAATAGGGGAGAGGCAATGGGGGGGTGGGGAATTGGGGAAAGATAGCATGGGGAGAAATGCCAGATATAGGTGATGGGGAGGAAGGCAGCAAATCACATTGCCATGTGTGTACCTATGCAACAATCTTGCATGTTCTTCACATGTACCCCAAAACCTAAAATGCAATAAAAAAATGGAAAAAATAAATAAATAAAGAAGAGCTTTTCAAAATATCTAGTGATATGGTATCTCAATGTAGTTTTGATTTGCATTTCTCTAATGACCAGTGATGATGAGCATTTTTTCATGTTTGTTGGGGGCGATCATTAAAAAATCTGGAGACAACAGATACTGGAGAGGATGTGGAGAAATAGGAACGCTTTTACACTGTTGGTGGGAGTGTAAATTAGTTCAACCGTTGTGGAAGACAGTGTGGTGATTCCTCAAGGACCTAGAAATAGAAATGCCATCTGACCCAGCAATCCCATTACTGGGTATATATCCAAAGGATTATAAATCGTTCTACTATAAGGACACACACACACGAATCTCATTGCAGCACTGTTTACAATAGCAAAGACCTGGAACCAACCCAAATGCCCATCAATGATAGACTGGACAGGGAAAATGTGGCACATAAACACCATGGAATACTATGCAGCCATCAAAAACGATGAGTTCATGTCCTTTGTAGGGACATGGATGAACCTGGAAACCATCATTCTCAGCAAACTGACACAATAACAGAAAATCAAACACCGCATGTTCTCACTCATAGGCGGGTGTTGACAGTGAGAACACATGGACACAGGGAGGAGAGCATCACACACTGGGGTCTGTCGGGGGAGAAATGGGGAGGGATAGTGGGGGGTGGGGGAGTTGGGGGAGAGATAGCATGGGGAGAAATGCCAGATATAGGTGATGGGGAGGAAGGCAGCAAACCACATTGCCATGTATGTACCTATGCAACAATCTTGCATGTTCTTCACATGTATCCCAAAACCTAAAACACAATAACATATGTATTAAAAAAAAAATCTAGTAAGCCATACCACTAGTGGCAGAAGTCTTTTTGTTGTTATATCGTCTAGAGTGTTATTATATGTAACATTACCAACTTGTTCTAAAATGTTAAATAATTTTTCTTAATGGACCTGGCAACACCATGTATTGGGAAAGTTAATGTCCAGAGCCTTTCCATTTCAGTTATTTCTCCAAGATTCCATAATTTTGCTTAGGGGGAGAGACTAGAAGTGGTGCATAACCGGAATAATATCCCCATAATTACGTAAGCCAGGCCAATTCCTTAGGAACCGAAAGTAAGCTCATGTACCACAGATGAAATAAGTCCCAGTAAATGATCACCAACAGCCTAATTGGGTAATTGAGCAACTGAATGGCGGAAGATTAAGATACAGTGATGTATTGAACTCAGGGAAATATCATAAGGATTAATACAACATTCATTATAATTACATTGGCTATTGGCCACAGGAACTAATCCATTTTGAATGAAACATTAAAATCCTTTAATGGCGGTGGCTATTTGTGGAAAGAGTGTGGAAGTATTGGAAATTACACTGGGGACTGTGTGCATTTGGAGGGTTTTATTGGCCCTAGATCAGCAGCAGTCAGAAACGATTTTTTTGTGTGTCCCAGACTTCAAAAGTCTCCCTAGATGAGGGACATTGGTATCATGGGGATCCCCCGAGAACAGATTCAACACTCAGAGATACGAAGTTTCTTTATGAACAGAAGGGATAGTTTAAGGAAAGTGTCATATTTTTATCCCTGGATTTTTGTCACACAAAAGCCATACACTAGTATTCAGACAAAGGTCCATGAGTCATTTTGAAACTTTTCTTGATCTTTTGGATAGATCTATTCTTTCTGGAGGGGGAAGATCCTTATTACCTTCGCACGACAAGTTGTCTGTAGCTTAGAAATAAGACCCCAAACCAAACTGATACATTCAGAAAGGACAATGTGACCGGCACTGTGATAACTGTTTGTTAAAGTTAACCTCATCATTTGGTCTCTTGTTCATAGAGCAGAGGGGGGCCAGCACACTCACTGTGTCTTTAAACATTTTTTGTGGGGTGGCGGGGGCGACAGAGTCTCACTCTGTTGCCCAAGCTGGAGTGCAGTGGTACCATCGTAGGTCACTATACCTTCAAACTCGTGAGCTCAAGCAATCCTCCCACCTCAGCCTCCTGAGTAGCTAGGACTATGGGGTGTGCCACCACACCCAGCTAATTAAAAAAAATTTTTTTTTGAGAGTGGGGTCTTGCTATGTTACCCAGGCTGGTCTCAAACTCCTGGGCTCAACCCTCCTGCCTCTGCCTCCCAAAGTGCTAGGATTATAGGCATGAGCCACTGCATCCAGCTACCTTTAAACTTTTGAGGTAAGAATTGAGTAGGGCCTTTTTTTGGGGTCAAATGAGAGAAAATTGCTAATTGCTTCAGTTTTTTCCTTGCAGAAGAGAGGTTGGTGACAGAATTACTCTCTTTAAAGTTTTAACCTCTTATATCGCTCACAAACTAGCCCACTCCCAGCCTCCTGCTCAGTTGGCATCCGGGGAGCACATAATAGAAAATAGCCACTAAGTTGTTCTTGAGGGTAAAAGTTCATTAAATAGGCACAAGAAGCTGCCGTGCCCCTGAGACAGACATCTCGAGCTGAGAAACCTGGACCAGGGTGCCTGGGGTGGTAAGTACAAGCCAGGATGGTCCTCTCTAGGGAAGTTCAAGTGATGCTTCTTCTTCTGATTAATCTTCATGTATAGTCAACCTCCAGCTCAGTTTTTTCAGGGTGATTGTTTAGATTCTTATTTCTGTGCATGGAAAGTTTGGACACGCTTCAGTAATGCTCTGTGATAATCTAGCAAAATGCCATTTTACACACAAATGTCTTCCAAGTGGATGGTCCCTGGCAGTGTAGAAGGAAGTTGCATGTGCCTGTACATAATCCTTGAGAATTATGGGCAAGACATCTGGCCATTTTGGTGGATACATCTTAACCAATTTATTTTTTGAAATCTCATTGTATCTTTCTACTATCCTAACGAATTGTAGGTGGTGTAAGCAGTGATGGGATTAGTGTGTCAGGAAGACTTCACACATTTCCTTATAATTTCACCTGAAAACTAAGGGCTATGATCATTGTTCAAGGTGAAAGTTGCCTAATCCTGGAAGTGAAACTCTTAAAAAGTTTTTGCCAAGTACAATTGCTCACACCTGTAATCACAGCACTTTGGGAAACCAAGGTGGCAGGATCGCTTAAGCTCAGCAGTTCGAGGCCGGCCTGGCCAACATAGTGAGATCTTGTCTCTACAAAAATTTTTAAAAGTTAGCTAGATGTGGTGGCTCGTGCCTGTGGTCTTAGCTGCTTGCAAGGCTGAGGTGGGAGGATGACTTGAGCCTAGGAGATCAAGACTGCAGCTTGCTATGATCGAGCCACTGCACTCTAGCCTGGACAACAGAATAAGATCTGGTCCCAAGAAAAAAAAGTTTTTGATTGGTAGTGACTGTGTAAGCCTTTGCTCATTGCTGAGTTTCTCTGTGTTCTAACAACATACATGAGGCCAGGTGCGGTGGCTCATGCCTGTAATCTCAGCACTTTGGGAGGCCAAGGCAGGCGGATCACTTGAGTCCAGGAGTTCCAGACCATCTTGGGCTACATAGTGAGACCCTGTCTTTACAAAAAAATAAAAATAAAAAAAAAAAAAGAATTACCAAGCCATAATCTGGGTAGAAACAACCTAAATTTTACAAATATCCTTTGTGGTAAAAGATGAGGTGCTTATATTTATGGGCTACACACACACACACACACACACACACACACACACACACACACACACGGCGCTGTTCTAGCTGCTGGGGATAAAGTGACTAAAGGAGGTAAAAACCCTTTCCCTCATGGAGCTCATGTTCTAAAGGGGAAGACAGAAAACAAACAAGGTACAGAAGTCATTATGTTATGCTAGGTCATACTTACAGAGAAAGATAAAGGAAGGAAAGCAGATAAGAGAGTATGTACATGGTAGATGGAAGAGGATTGCAGTTTTCAACTGGGTGGTCAGAACAAAGCTTCACTGAGAAGCGGACCTTTGAAGAAAGCTGGAGGGAAATAATGGTGAGCCATGTGGCTATCTGAGGGAAGAGCATTCCAAGGCCATGAGTAATATATTTTGTCTAAATTCCATTAAGAAAGACAGGCTGAGCATGGTGGCTCACGCCTATAATCCCAGCATTTTGGGAGACCAAGGTGGGAGGATCATTTGGGCCCAGAAGTTCAAGACTAGCCTGGGCAACATAGTAAAATCCATCTCCATAAAAAAATAAAAATAAAAAAATAGAAAGTTAGCTGGGCATGGTGGTGTGTGCCTGTAGTCCCAGCTATTCAAGAGGTTGAGGTGGGAGAATCACCTGGGCCCACGAGTTCGAGGCTGCAATGAGCTATGATCATGCCATTGCGCTTTAGTCTGGGTGACAGAATTGAGACTCTGCCTCAAAAAAAATAAACAGAGAGCACGCAACGGCCTGCTACATTCCTGTTATTATTGGAGGCCTGGGAGATGCGGAGGAACCAGTAAAGCTTTTCACTGAGGTAGACGATAAGCAGGAGATTATGCTGTTCTGGAAACTGAGTGAAGAAAATGTGTCCAAGGAGGAGACAGTGACCAACTCTGTCAAATGCTGCTGGTCTTCGAGTACGATGGGAAGCGAGAGCAGACCAGCCCTGGAGGAGCACAGAGTGAAAAACCCGACGAGGGGGCGCTGGGGAGACCAGATGTAGGGAAAGTGGAGATGGTGAGTATAGACATTTGCCTTGAGGGATTGTGCTTTGAAAGAGAGCAGAGAAACAGTACAATAGCTGGAAGGGGAAATAAGGAAAAGCTTAGCCTTTGCCTTTTTGTTTACTGGGTTTTTGAAGTGGTTGGAAGATAATACAGCATCTTTGCATACTGATGGAGATTATCTGCTGGAGAGTGAATAGAAACAGTATAGGAGAGTCAGGGAAATTGCGGGAGCAAAGAGAGGGCACAGCCAGCCGGGAGAGAAGGCAGAGGATTTGCGTTCAGATGCTGTTGGCTTGGTGGGTTTGACGGCTTGTGGGAGTTCTCTCCTGGTGGCCTCTATTAGTGAAATAAGACCCAAGGTCATCAGCAGAGAGTTAGGATGGAACATGTATAAAGAGGGAGGAAAAGCTGTGAAATAATTAACTCAGAGAAGAGGAGAGTTAATGGACTGGAAAAATGTAGAATAATTGCCAGGAAGTTAAGTGCCCACTTGAGGTAAATGGTCATGAATTTAAAGTAGTCCCGGTCAACACAGTTGCTTTTCTTCAGCCATATTCGGCACCATCGATGTAGATACGGAAGAATTGGATTTCACAAGGGTTTGGATTTTGCCAAACAAGTAATATAAATTGAGGGTTGATAATACAGTCAAGGGTAATTGCAACGGCTGATAATGATTGAGCATAGACTTTAAACTGGGTGAAGAGGTGTATTGGTCGGTTCAGGCTGCCATAACAAGATAGCAGAGAATGGGTGACTTAAATGACAGACATTTATTTTGTCATCATTTTGTTTGTTTATTTTGAGATAGGATCTTGCTCTGTCACCCAGGCTGTACTGTAGTGGTGTGATCATGGCTCACGGCAGCCTTGACCTCCCTGGGCTCAGGAGATCCTCCCGCCTCAGCCCCCCAAGCAGCTAGGACTACAGGTGTGAACCACCACACCCAGCTAATTATAACATTTTTTTTTTTTGTAATGATAGGGTCTCCCTATGTTTCCCAGGCTGTTCTCAAACTCTTGGCCTCAAATGGTCCTCCCACATCAGCCTCACAAAGATGCGAGCCACCACACCCGACTATTTTGTCCTAATTTTAGAAGCTGGATGTCCAGGATAGAGGTACAAGGAGGGTACAGTAGGTTGCTGGTGAGGTCCTTTTTCCTGTCTTGTAACCATCTGCCTTCTGGCTGTTCTCACATGGCCTCTGTCCTCACAGAGAGATCTCTGGTGCAAATTGAGGGTTGATAATGCAGTCGAGGGTAACTGACTCAATCAGAGAGTCACAGAGAGATCTCTGGTGCCTCTTCATATATGTATATATACATATATATATACATATATATGACATGAGAAATGTGTGTTTAATGGTAAACTTTGGCGCATTCCAACACCAGGAATAACATGGAGTCACAGAAGCAGGTATGGGTAGGTGATGTCCATGGAGCTTCGCATGATGAAGAGGATGAGGAAGGCCACATCAAACAGAAGAGTCCTGTGGCCTCAGACAGGACAAAGCCCACAGTGGCACCAGAGAAGAGCTGCCACTTGAGAGATGGGCTCCTGGCATAGCCCTATCAAACTGCCAAGAACTTTTTGTTTTTTGAGATAGGGTCTTGCTCTGTCACTCAGGCTGGAGTGCAGTGGCACAATCACAGCTCACTGCAGCCTTGACCTCCCAGGCTCTAGTGATCCTCCCACCTCAGCCCCACAGGTAGCTGGGACTACAAGCACCTGCCACCACTCCCGGCTAATTTTTATATTTTTTTAGTAGAGACGGGGTTTTGGCATGTTGGCCAGGCTAGTCTTGAACTCCTGACCGCAGGTGATCCACTCACCTCTCTCTGGCCTGTTCCGGAAGACCCAGGCCAGATCAGAACTGAAAAAATGAGTAGAGGCCCAGTGGTCAGCATCTTTTCTGTCTGCACACCCACTGCCCTGCAGCCCTTTCTCAGCCTTGCCCATGGTGATTTCTTCCTGTTGATATGGGGACACTAGTCCTATGGGATAGGGGCACTCTTAGGACTTCATTTAGGCTTAATTACCTCTTTACAGGCCCTATGTCCAAATATAGTCACACTGGGGCTTAGAGTTTCAACATATGAATTTTTTTTGCGGGGGCACAATTTAGTCTGTAAAAGGAAGGAAGGAAATAGATGAGGGGGCGGTGGTAAGGTGGTGAGATGAGTGCATTGCAGGTAATGATCATTGGAGGTGGAGTGTTAGGTGCCAGCTGAAAACAGGAGGAGCTGATTGGAGAATGGGGTGTGTGAAACTGGGAGTATAGAAGTGTTGCAATAATTTGTTGTAACAAAATCTAGGGTATGACCATGGGGATGAGTGGCTGAGTTCGTGGATAAAAAGACCACAGGAGGAGCGTTTGCTAAGGAACTGAGAGGCCAAAGCATTAGAAAGAACATCTCTATGTATACTGAAATTAGCAGGAACTATCACAGGAATGGTGCTGAAGAGACTTACAGTGAGCCAGGTGTTAAATCTCCAAGGAAGGAGGGAGAATAATCTAAGGTAAAATAAGGGCAGTAAGGCAGGGGTACACTATACTGGGGGAAAAATGCAGCATAACCAAAACTAGTCATAGAGGAAAATATCTGCCATGCTTATCACTACCAGGAGTGTCACAGAATGGATTCTCCAGAGGCAGATGCTGAGATGGAATCTGAGGTTCGAGAAGTTTAGTAGGAATCAACTCTTGTGAAAGGAAGGAGAAGGAAGCAGGATGGAGCAGAGGAAGAACTTGAACTGAGATGCGGGCCCCACAAAGCCTCAACCAACCCAGTGGGGGAGCTCTGGAGCAAACACTGTACATCAAAGTGTTCTAAGTTAGGCCAAAATAGCTGGGCCTTTCTACCAGCTACGGATTGCTGGGAAGCGTATGACCTTGGGTGAAGCAGCTCTCTGCAGATGAGGCAGAGCCTGAAATAGCTGACAGCTGGAGGCTGTCTGCCTAATGCACTCCCCCGCAGCTGGGCAACAAGTTCCTCCTTGAAGGGGGTTCTGGGCAGTACATCTCTGTGTCTGCCACAAAGAGAGTTGTATTTTATTTTGCAAACATAAAGAACCCGTACAAATCACTATGAACTTCTGAGTTGCCAAAGATAATAGTGGCTGTCTAAATCTGAATCGCTTCACATCCCAAATAACCATATAGAACAAAGGTGAGCAAATAGTCCTGTGGGGTAGGCACCTGTTTTTTTCAACACATCAATTAGTTCATGCATTGTATGGGTGCTTCATTTACAAAGGCAGATTGAACAGTGTGATAGAGATAGTATGGGATGGCGTGGTGGTTCACACCTGTAATACCAGCACTTTGGGAGGCCAGGGTGGGTGGATCACTTGAGTTTAGGAATTCGAGGCCAGCCTGGGCAACATGGTGAAAATCTGTCCCTACTAAAAATACAAAAAATTAGCTGGGCATTGTGGTGCACACCTGTAGTCCCAGCTACTTGGGGAGCTGAGCGGGGGAGGATCCCTTGAGCCTGGGAGATCAAGGCTGCAGTGAGCTTGACCATGCCACTGCACTTTAGACTGGGTGATAAAGTGAGACCCTGTCTCAATAAAAAAAAAAAGAAGAGAGAGAGAGAGAGACATTATGGCCTGCAAGCCTCAATTATTTACTATATGGCCCTTTAAGAAAAGTTTGCTGGTCAGGTGCTGCCACACCTGTAATCCAGGCAGGAGGATCTCTTGAGGAGTTCTAGACCAGCCTGCTGGGCAACACAGTGAGCTCTTGTCTCTACAAAAAAAAAAAAAAAAGAAGAGAGAGAGAAAGAAAGAAAAGAAAAAAGAAAGGTTTGTTGACTCCTGTTTCCTGATATAGAAAAAATAAAAACTAAAACTAAATTCTCAGCATAACTAGATGACAGAGAATTCCTAAACGTTAAATTACCTGCAAGTAGAAGAAATAAACACCAAATCCCAGGGAGATGGCCTTCACAATTCTACTGCAAATCTTTGTGGAGAGCAAGGGCAGTCCTGGAAAAACTGTGGAAGAGAAGGGGGCAGGTAACAGCAGGCCAAAGATTGATCTGAAATCATTGTGTGAAAGAGGAAAGTCCGCCCTAAGTGAAACAACACTGAAAATGAATCCTGCAGATCAGAGCACTGACCACGGGGGAGGGACTTAAAAAGGCAGCACAGCCTCAAGGAGACAACCTCAGAGAAGCCGCGCTTCTGCGGGGAATAGAATGCAAGAAAGGGAAGGAGAGGCACCCTTTGAAGATCAGGTAGTGAAGAGGAAAAGAATCAAGAGCTGCTATAACCAGTGAGTACCAAGGGGAAAAAAAGAATCAAAAGAAGAAAATGTAGGGCATGTGACACAAAACAGAATCCAAAACTTGCAGGAGATACAATTCCCACCACACACACACACACACACACACACACACACAGAGCTGTCCATTAAAGCAGCAGTTCTCAGACTTTTTTTGGTTTCAGGACTTTGTTACACCCTTAAAATGAGTACCCTAAAGAGCTTTTGTATTTGTAGGTTATATCTAACAACATTTACTATATTCAATACTAAAACTGAGAATTTAAAAAGTATTTTAGGAATTAATTTAAAAAGAATAATAAACCGATTACATATTAACATAACCAATTTTTAAATGAAAAATAACTATGGTTTTACAAAACAAAAAATTTCATGAGAAGAGTGGCGTTATTTTACATTTTTGCAAATCTCTAATATTTGGCTAAACAGAAGCAGCTGGTCTTATATCTGCATGTCTAAACTCAATCTGTTGCAATATCACATGTCCTGTAGCTTCTAGAAGTCCATACTTGTGGGCCACGCACCATGGCTGACGCCTGTAATCTCAGCACTTTGGGAGGCCGACGTGGGTGGATCATTTGGGGTCAGGAGTTCAAGACCAGCTTGGCCAACATGATGAGACCTCCCATCTCTACTAAAAACACAAAAATTAGCCAGGCATGGTGTAATCTGTAATCTCAGCTACTTGGGAGGATGAGGTAGGAGAATCGCTAATAATACAGTACTAACAATACAAAAATTAGCCAGGCATGGTGGCATGCACCTGTAATCCCAGCTACTCAGGATGCCGAGGCAGGAGATTGCTTGACCCTGGGAGGCAGATGTTGCAGTAATCTGAGATCATGCCACTGCCACGAGACTCCATTATAAAAAAAAAAAGAAAAGAAAAAGAAAATTCCATACTTTTAAGAGAATGAAAGTGAGAAAGACAAAAACATAGTATTATTACTAAAATAGTTTTGACTTTGCAGTTACTCTGAAAGGTTTTGGGGATCCTTAAGGGTTCCTGAATCACATTTTAAGAACTGCTGTATTCATTGCTTGACCCCAGGAGTTTGAGGGTACAGTGGGCTAGGATGGCATCACTGCACCCCAGCCTGGGTGAGAGAGGAAAACTGTCTCCAAAAAAAAAAAAAAAATAGCTGGGTGCAGTGGCTCATGCTTGTAATCCCAGCACTTTGGGAGGACGAGGCTGGTGGAGAACGAGGTCAGGAGATCAAGACCATCCTGGACAACATGGTGAAACCCCGCCTCTACTAAAAATACAAAAATTAGCCCGGTGTGGTAGCACGCACCTGTAGTCCTAGCTACTTGGGAGGCTGAAGCAGGGGAAGTTGCTTGAACCTGGGAAGTGGAGGTTGCAGTGAGCCGAGATCACACCACTGTACTTCAGTCTGAGCTACACAGCGAGACTCTGTCTCAAAAAACAAAACAAAACAAAAAATGCCTTAAAAATGAAACCCAAAAACCACACACACACACACACACACACACACACACACACACCCCGCCCACCTCCCTCCGCCGAATTTAAAAAGAACTACTTCGTTATAAAACTTGTACTTCACTACGCTGACAGAAGGGGACGCCATTCAACTAAGAATCTTGGAGACGACTCTCATTCCAAAAAATAAATAGCTAAAAACAAACTAAAAGTTCCTGAAAGAAAATAGAAAATGAGAATCAAAATAGTTCAAGTGATGAACATTTCTACATTCCCCCCACCCCAAAAAAATTACCATGAAGCAGAAGAAAAATTATGTAACACAACACACCAAACTGAATGAATTGTCGTCTTCAGGCAAACATTTGAGGATATGACAAATCACCTTTAGTTTTTTTTATGTTTCCTTTGAGACAGGGTCTCACCATGTTGCCCAGGCTGGATTTGAACTCCCAGGCTCAAGCAATCCTCTCACCTCAGCCTCTTGAGTAGCGGGGGTACCCTTTACTTAAAGTGTACAATGTATGTTACTTGAGTGGTAGACCCCCTAAAAGCCCTGACTTGACCACTATGTAATCTATGCATGTAACAAAATTATACTTGTACCTTATAAATACATTTAGAAAAAAAAAAAAGAAAAAAGAAAAACCACCTTGAAACAAAAATTCAAAAATTAAAAACAAATGGACATTTCCCTGCTGTAAAGGAATAGATGAGGAGTTCATTGAACTCAGGGAAGATGAAACAGACAAAATGATTTCAGAAATAAAGCCTACATTATAAGGTACTCAAAGGAGAATAAATTCAAATGGAAATGTCATAAGGGGCATTGAAGAAAGACAATTTTGCTTGATGTGATTTTATTTGTTCATTTTTTGCTTTGGAAAAACCAGGAGGATGAAAATGAAATAAAGAGAAAAGTGTTGGGAAGAAAGACTTCTCCTCTAGCAACCTAAGTCCAGCTGGTTGGGGGCCTGTGAGTTAAGTGGGGGATAGAGTAACAGGGGGAAAATATGCATGTGGGTGTACCCTACAGACAGAGTAGCCCCCTGAACAGCTAGGGGTAAAGGTTTATATATCAGCCTATATATCACCCCAGTGGGGCTTTAGGACTTCAAAGGATGGAAGGTTCTTATGAGTCTTGTTAATACAATTTTTTTTTTTTGAGATGGAGTTTCACATTTGTCGCTCAGGCAGAGTGCAGTAACGCAATCTCAGCTCAGCTCTCTGCAACCTCCACCTCCTGGGTCCAAGTGATTCTCGCTCCTCAGCCTCCCAAGCAGCTGGGATTACAGGCATGCACCACTATGCCTAGTTAATTTTTGTATTTTTAGTAGATGGGGTTTCACCATGTTGGCCAGGCTGTCCTCAAACTCCTGGCCTCAAGTGATCCACCTGCCTTGGCCTCCCAAAGTGTTGGGATTACAGGTGTGAGCTGCCGAGTCCAGCTTTATACAATTTTTTAAAAAGTGTCTTCATGTCCAAGGTCAGTGTTTCTCTGACTGGAGACCTCTGGAGGAGGGTTTGTGGCAGCTATGTCTCCTACGGCTCTGCTTTACTTAGTTAAGGTAAATTGAGATAAGATTTCTTTCTGTATCTGTTGTAGCTCAGATATTTTTCATTGGAAGTTATCTCTTTACCAGTTAGGTGGACTGTTTTCTTCAGAAGTAAAAAGAGTTAGAGAGAAAGCGGTTGAAATGGAAGAAATAGTGCAGTTGAACCTTGGACAACATGAGTCTGAACTACATGGGTCCACTTAGATGTGGATTTTTTTTTTTTTTTGATCAAACAATATTTGCCAGATGCAAAACCCATGTATATGGAGGGGGTGTCTTCATATACCAGAGTTTTGCAGGCTGACTGAAGGACTGTTGGCCATTAGTATGTCTTCTTTTGAGAAATGTGTATTCAGATCTTTTGCCCATTTTAGAATTCGGTTTTTTTTTCTATTGAGTTGCTTGAGCTCCTTGTGTATTCTGATTATTAATCCCTTGTCAGATGGGTATTTTGCAAATATTTTCTCCCATTCCATGGGTTATCCCTTGTCTTTGTTAACTGTTTCCTGTGCTGTGCAGAAGCTTTTTAGCTTGACGTGATGCTATTTGTCCAGTTTTCTTTGGTTGCCTTGTGCTTTGGTGATCTTAGTCAAGAAGTCTTTGCCAGACCAATGTCCTAGGGTGTTTCCTCAAGGTTTTCTTCTAGTAGTTTCATAGTTTCAGGTCTTAGATTCAAGTTTTTAATCCATTTTGATTTGATTTTTGTATATGATGACGGATAGGGATCTGTTTTCTTCTGCCTATGCCTGCTTTCTTTCTGCCTTTTCTTTTCCAGCACCATTCATTGAAGACGCTATCCTTTCCCCAATGTATGTTTTTAGTACCTTTGTCAAAAATGAGTTGATTGTAAATGTGCTAATTTTATTTCTGGTTTCTCTATTCTGTTCCATTGGTTGATGTGTCTGTTTTTATGCCAGTACCATGCTGTTTTGGTTACTATAATTCTGTAGTATAATTAAGTCAGGTAATGTGGTGCTTCCAGTTTTGTTCTTTTTGCTCAGGATGGCTTTGGCTGTTCTGCTGTGTCTTTTGTGGTTCCATACACATTTTAGGATTTTTTTTTTTCTATTTCTGTAAAAAATGTCATTCTATTTTATTTTTTAATTTATATCTTCTTTTTTTTTTTTTTTTTGAGGTGGAGTTTTGCTCTTGTTGCCCAGACTGGAGAGCAATGGTACGATCTTGGCTCATGGCAACCTCTGTCTCTCAGGTTCAAGTGAGTCTTCTGCCTCAGCCTCCTGAGTAGCTGGGATTACAGTCATGCGCCACCATGCCTGGGTAATTCTGTATTTTTAGTACAGACGGGGTTTCTCCATGTTGGTCAGGCTGATCTTGAACTCCCAACCTCAGGTGATCTGCCCGCCTTGGCCTCCCAAAGTGCTGGGATTACAGGTGTGAGCTATCATGCCCGGCTGATATTGCATTAATCTGTAGATTGTTTTGTGTAGCATAAACATTTTAACAATATTGATTCTTCAATCCATAAACAGGGAATATCCATCCCCCTTTTTGTATCCTTTTCAATTTATTTCATAGATGTTTTACAGTTTTCACCGTAGAGATCTTTCACTCCTTTGGTTAAGTTCATTTCTAGGTTTTTTTTTTTTTTTAATTTGTAGCTATTGTAAATGGGATTGCTTTCTTGTTTTTTTTTTTTTTTTTTTTTACATGTTGTTCAGCTGTTGGCATATAGAAATGACAAAGTTTGTATGCTCATTTTGCATCTGCAACTTTACTGAATTTATCAGTTCTAAGAGGTTCTGTGGAGTTCTTGTTGTTGTTGTTGTTTTTCAGAAAGAGTCTCACTCTGTTGTCCAGCCTGGAGTGCAGTGGAACAATCTTGGCTCACTGCAACCTCTGCCTCCCAGGTTCCAGCGATTCCCTTACCTTAGCCTCCCGAGTAGCTGGGACTACAGGTGTGCATCACCACACCCAGCCAACATTTGTATTTTTTGTAGACATGGGGTTTCACCATGTTGCCCAGGCTGGTCCCAAACTCCTGGCCTCAAGTGATTCATCCTCCTCAGCCTTGCAAAGTGATGGGATTACAGGTGTGAGCCACTGCACCTGGCCTTTGTGGTCTTCAGGTTCTTCTAAATATAAGATCATATTGTCTGTAAACAAGAATAATTTGACTTCTTCGAATTTGGATTCCCTTTACTTCTTTCTCTTGTCTAATTGCTCTGGTTAAGACTTACAGTACTACATTTTTTTTTAATTTAAAATTTTTAAATTAAAAAAATTGTGTGGGTACATATAGATGTATTCTGGTACTATGCTGAATAAAAGTGGTGACAGTGGTTTTCCTTGTTTGATTCCGGATCTTTGAAGAAAGGCTTTCTGTTTTCCCTTTTCAGTATGATACTAGATGTGGGTTTGTCATGTATGACTTTTTATTGTGTTGAGGTATGTTCCTTCTATAACCAGATTTTTGAGAATTTTTAATAAAATTCTAGTTGAATTTTATTAAATACTTTTTTTTGATATCTGTTGAAATGATCGTGTGGTTTTTGTCCTTCATTCTACTGATATGGTGTATCACATTTGTTACTTTACATATGTTGAACCATCCTTGCATCCTTGGTATAATTCCACTTGATCATGATAAATGATCTTTTTGAGATAGAGTCTCACTCTGTTGCTCAGACTGGAGTGCAGTGGTGTGATTATGGCTCACTGCAGCTTCAAACACCTAGGTTCCCTTCCACCTCAGCCTCCTGAGTAGGTAGAACCACAAGTGTGTGTCACTATGCCTAACGAATTTTTTAATTTGTTTGTTTATTCAGGTTTAGGATTTTCTCATGGTTCAATCTTGGTCGGTTGTATGCGTTTAAAACTTATCAATTTCTTCTAGACTTTTCAATTTACTGGCATATATTTGCTCATAATACTCATAATAGTATCTAATGATTCTTTGAATTTCTGTGGTATCAGTTGTAATGCCTCCTTTTTCATCTCTGATTTTATTTATTTGGCTCTTCTCTCTTTTTTAATTAGTCTATTTAAAGGATTGTTAATTTTGTTTATCTTTTCAAAGAGACAACTTTTTGTTTTGTAGGTCTTTTGTACTTTTTTTATTTTTTGAGATGGAGTCTCACTGTGTTGCCAGGCTGGAGTTCAGTGGCACAATCTTGGCTCACTGCAACCTCTGACTCCCTGGTTCAAGCAATTCTCCTGCCTCAGGCTTCCAAGTAGCTGGGATTATAGGCAGGTGCCACCATGCCCAGCTAATTTTTGCATTTTTAGTAGAGACGGGGTTTCACCATGTTGGCCAGGATAGTTTTGATCTCTTGACCTTTTGATCCGCCCACCTCAGCTTCCCAGTGCTGGGATTACAGGCACGAGCCACTGTGCCTGCCCAGTTTTTTGTACTTTTTTAGTCTCAATTTTATGTATTTCTCATCTGTTGATGTCTGGGCATTCAGGAATTCCTTAGGTTACCAGGCAAAGCCTCTTGCTCTTTCTCTTCCCTTTCTTCTCCCCATCGGAAGGAGTCTCTCTAGGTGCTAGGCTGCCTGGAGTTGGGGGAGGGGTGACATGGGCACTCCAGTGGCCACTACAGCTGGCACTGTGCAGGGTTGCACTTATAGCCTTACAGATCAGCACAGTACTGGGGCTCACCCAAGATCTGCTTTGCTGGTTAATTCCGTCATCTCTGCCATTTCTGGGTTTATTTCTACTGACTGATTTTTTTCTTGGTTATGAGTCACATTTCTCTGCTTCTTCATATGTCTAAATTTGATTACTAAAGAATTTTACATTGTTGAATAACTGAATTTTTATATTATTTTAAAGAGTTTTTGGCTTTATTCAGGCAGGTAGAAAAATTAAGTGGATCACCATAATTCTTCTGAAGTATATTTTAAGCTATTTTAGGGTGGGTTTAGAGTAGAATTTATTTTAGGGCATTCATTCTCAACAAAATAATATTTCCCTCAAAGGGGCAAAAATCAGTTTAGGGAGATGAAAACATCTTACTTATTTAATGTATAAAGCACAGACATACATATGGTACATAACAGATATACAGCATACTGTGGTATTAAAATTTCATGGAGGGGCAATTAGGAAAAAATGTCTGAAAAGGTTCTTTCAGTGGGAGGGGATGATAATGAGAAAAAAAAATTATGACCTGGTGTGGGGGCCCTTGCAAGGTAATCCTAGCACTTTGGGAGGCCAAGGCAGGCAGATTGCTTGAGCCCAGGAGTTCAAGACCAGTCTGGGCAACGTGGTAAACCCATCTCTACAAAAAATACAAAAATTAGCCAGGTGTGGTGGCTTGTGCCTGTAGTCTCAGCTACTCAGGAGGCTCAGGTGGGAGGATCACCTGAGCCCAGAGTTTGAGGCTGTGGTGAGCCATAATTGTGCCACTGTACTCCAGCCTGGGTAACAGTGAGCCCCTGTCAAAAAAAACAAAAATGTTTGAAAAGTACTGTTCTAGAGCTCTCTCTGAGACACTTCCTCCTCTCCAGTACTTTGTCTCACAAATTTTGTGTACCTCAGTCTTTTATTCCTTCTTATCTCCACAAAGCCATCATGTTCTTCTTTGGTTTGCCTTCCTTGCCATTAGAAAGCAGAAACCAGTCTGGCATGGTGGCTCACGCCCGTGGTGGCTCGGCTCCCACTTTGGGAGGCCGAGTTGGGTGGATCATGAGATCAGGAGTTTGAGACCAGCCTGGCCAACATGGTAAAACCCCGTCTCTACTAAAGATGCAAAAAATTAGCCAGTGTGGTGGTAGGCACCTGTAATCCCAGCTACTCAGGAGGCTTAGGCAGGAGAATCGCTTGAACCCAGGGGGGTGGAGGTTGCAGTGAGCTGAGATTGTGCCATTGCACTCCAGCCTGGGTGACAAAGCAAGACTCTGTCTCAAAAAAGAAAAAAAAAAGGAAAGCAGAAATCATCAAAGTGCTTGCCAAGTTTGTTTCCTTTCTTGTAGGGATCTCATGCTGCCTATTTTCAATGACTGAAAACAATTGCGAAGAGATTTTGTCCAGTTTTCTTTTGTCCAGTTATCTAGTTGTTACCAGATGGAAAGTCTTGACTGTGAGTTGTCCATATTCTTGGTATGAACAAATAATTGAACAAAATGCACAAACAAAGCAACAAAAGAATGAAGCAAGAAAAGAAGCAATGGCAGCACAGATTTATTGACGCGTAAGTACACTCCACAGAGTGGGAGCAGGCTTGAGCAAGCAACACAAGAGCCTCAATTACAGTGTTTTTTAGGTTTTTTATTATGCTAAAAGAATCTGGGCCAAACACAGTGGCTCACACCTGTAATCCCAGCACTTTGGGAGGCTGAGGAGGGTGAATCACCTGAGGTCAGGAGTTCAAGACCAGCCTGGACAACATGGTGAAACCCCATCTCTACTAAAAATACAAAAATTACCTGGTGGCAGACACCTGTAATCCCAGCTCCTCAGGAGGCTGAGGCAGGAGAATGGCTTGAACCCGAGAGGCAGAGGTTGCAGTGAGCTGAGGTCAGGCCATTGCACTCCAGGCTGTGACCCCTAGGTACCCTTTAGAGGCCTCCAATTGGTTACACCCTGTGAAGGACTGACCTGTGACCAGAGGCTGAAGTGGAGACTTCTATTATCATAGGAGTGAGGATGTGGCCTGTATATTGCCTAATCTTGCCTAGAACTGGCTGCACCTGCTGTTCTTTTGCTTATATCTTCACCCTTAGTTACCCTAACTCCCTATTCTCCTCCCTCATAGTCACAGTTATTCCATTACTGCCAGAAGTAAAAGTTCTGCTGGATACTTCTTAATGAGATAAATTGTTTATACCTTAGTTCTAAAGCCAGCATTTTAATGGAGAAACACCAAAGACATTTCTACTAAGTTCAGGAACAAGGCAAGGTTGCTCACTAACTCCATTACTATTAACATAAGCTAATACTATTTTAGCCTATGCAATTAGACAAGAGAAATCAATTATAGGTGTAAGAATTAGAAGTAAAACAGTAAAACTATTTTTATTTGCATTTGATATAATCATATTCCTGGAAAATCCTAGAAAATTAATAATAAAACTAACTAATTAAGTAAAATAACTCAATAAGATATAAGATATGAGTACCAACTTATACCAGGCAGAAACAAATAACCTTAAGGCATATAAACAATAATCTGTTAGTGAATATAATGGTAGAGAAAACAATGCTTATAATATCAACAAAGAAGATAAAACACTTAGAAATAAACTTAACAAGAAATGTGCAAATTCTACATGAGGAAAATTTGAACACTTCCTAAAACATACAAAGGTAGACATAAGCAAATGGAAAGATATCTCTTTAAAAAAATTTTTTTTCTTTTGAGACAGAGTCTTGCTCTGTCACCCAGGCTGGAGTACAGTGGCACAATCTCAGCTCACAGTAACTTCTGTCTCCCAGCTTCAAGCAATTCTCGTGTCTCAGCTTTCCAAGTAGTTGTGATTACAGGTGTGAGCCACCAGGTTCAGCTAGTTTTTTGTATTTTAAGTAGAGACAGGGTTTCACCATGTTGCCCAGGCTGATCTCAATCTCCTGGCCTCAAGTGATCTGCCTGGCTCAGCTTCCCAAAGTGCTAGGATTACAGGTGTGAGCCAGTATGCCCTACTTATTTTTGGATAAGATTACTGACATATGAAAATACTAGTTCTCCCTAAATTAGTTTATAAATTTAATTGTAATCCCCCCAAAATGCCAACAATTTGATACCAGGGTTCATGTGGAAAAATAAACATGCAAAAACAAACTCAGAAACACTATTAAAAAAAAAGGTATGAGACAGAACTAGCTCTAGTAGTTATCAAAACATACTTCAGGGCCAGGCACAGCGGCTCCCGCCTGTAATTCCAGCACTTTGGGAGGCCGAGGCGTGTGGATCACTTGAAGTCAGGAGTTTGAGACCAGCCTGGCCGACATGATGAAACCTCATCTCTACTAAAAATACAAACAATTAGCCAGGCATGGTGGCAGGCACCTGTAATCCCAGCTACTCAGAAGGCTGAGTCAGGAGAATTGTTTGGACCCGGGAGGTGGAAGTTGCAGTAAGCCGAGATTGTGCCATTGCACTTCAGCCTGGGTTACAAGAGCGAAACTCTGTCTCAAAAAAGAAAAATAAAAAATAAAAATCTATGAATAGGGGAAAACCTATGATGGAATATAAAGAAGCAAATGAAAAAAAAATGTATTTCAAATGAATAACATAACAACATTGAAGGAAAAAAATAAAAGAACTAAGTCAAGTAACTTTTATAGGTGTGAGCCACCGCACTTGGCTGGTTTTTTTTGTTTTTTGTTTTTTTTGTTGTTGTTTGTTTTTCACCTACGCTGGAGTGCAATGGAGCAATCTCTACTCACTGCAACCTCTGCCTCCCGGGTGCAAGTGATTCTCATGTCTCAGCCTCCGAGTAGCTGGAATTACAGGCATGAGCCACCATGTCCAGCCCATTCTATGACTTTTCAAGAGTATAATGACATGTATCCACCATTAGCATATATAGAATAGTTTTACTGCCCTAAAAACTGTCACATTTTTAGGTTGATATCTAACATATTCATTGTAAATGGAATAGTTGCAAAGGATATAATTTCTGGAGTACTATAAACATTGACATTTAAAAACACAACTACTATAACACTCTTCTCTAATACCATCTAAATACTAGGAATCTAAGTATTTTCACAATTTTTTAACTTTTTGTTTTGAAATAATTCCAGATTTACAGAAAGTTTGCAAGAATACTACAAAGAATTCCCATATACCCTCACTTAGGTTCCTCAGATGTTAACCTTTTACCACGTTTGCTCTATCTACCTACCTACCTATCTCTTTATCCCCCAAATACAATGTAGATTTTCTAAAAACAAGGCCATTCTCTTACAGAACCACAATATAAGCATCATAATCAGGAAACTAACACTGATATTTATACTAAATGGTCTTATTTAAATTTTTTCAATTGTTCTAATAACATTCATTTTAGCCAAAGAAAATCTAGGACCACGAGTTACCTTCAGTCGTTATGTGTCAACTCTTCTTTACAACTGAAACAGTTCCTCAGATCTTTCCTTATCTTTTATGACCTTGACATTTTAAAGAGTACAGTCAGGTTACTTCATGGAATATCCTTTAATTTGGGTTTGTTTGATGTTTCCTCATGATTAATTCAAGTTATGCATTTTTTGGCAGGAATGCCAGATAAATGACGTTGTGCCCTGCTCAATAATCATGTCAGGAGACACATGGTATCTATTTGTCTTTTTACTGGTGATGTTAACTTTAATCACAAACTTCTCCACTATAAAGTTACTATTTTTCTTGATATTTTAAGAAAATTGAATCATATAAAATGCTCAGTTAAAACCACAAAATGCAGCCAGGTGCAGTGGTTCATGCCTGTAATCTCAGCACTTTGGGAGGCCAAGGCAGGCAGATCCCTTGAGCCCAGAAGTTTGAGACCAGCCTAGGCAACATAGTGAAACCCCGTTTCTACAAAAAAATATATATACGCAAAAATTAACCAGGCATGGTGGCATGCACCTATAGTCCCAGCTGCTCAGGTGGCTGAGGTGGGAGGATCACCTGGACCCAGGAGGTCCAGGCTACAGTGAGCTGGGATCGTGCCACTGCACTCCAGCCTGGGCAATACAGTGAGACCCTGTCTCACAAAAAAAAAAAGAAAAAAAAAAGATTGCAAGTCAAAATGGGAACAAAGAGGAAGGGCAATGAATAGGAAACAATAACAAATATGACAGATATTAATCCAACTATATCAATAAACACTTTAAATGTCAGTGGTCTAAATATACCGATTAAAAGATGTTCAGAGTGGATCAAAAATAAGACCCAACTACATATTCCTACAAAGAACCCACTTTAGGCTGGGCATGATGACTCACACCGATAATCCCAGCACTTTGGGCGGCTGAGGTGGGCGGATCACTTGACGTCAGGAGTTCAAGACCAGCCTGGCCAAAATGGTGAAACCCCGTTTCTACTAAAAATACAAAAATTAGCCAGGTGTGGTGATGTGCACCTGTAATCCCAGCTACTCAAAAAACTGAGGCAGGAGAATTGCTTGAACCAGGGAGGCAGAGGTTGCAGTGAGCTGATATAGCGCCATTGCACTCCAGCCTGGGCAACAAGAGTGAAACTCCATCTCAATAAATAAATAAAATAAAATAAATAAATAAAGTCACAGCACAAACACCAGGAGTGTATCCTAAAGGAAACTGTAGACTTTGGGTGATAATGATGTGTCAGTGTAGTTTCACTGATTGTAACAAAGGCACCACTCTGGTGCAGGATGCTGATAGTGGGAATAGCTGTGCATGTGTGGCCAGAGGGGTACGTGGAAATTTTCTGTATTTTCTACTCAATTTTTCTGTGAACCTAAAACTGCCATAAAAATGTTGCTTGATATCTTGTCACATATATATAGAGAGAGAGAGAGCTTATTTTTTTTAAATGTGTGGAAGGACACAAAAGTCTTTTACAGGTAAATAAGAAAAATAATTTAAGATCACTTCCCTAGAGGATTTGTGCCATGTTCACCAGAATGCTTGTATAACAATCATAGCAGAATTTTTTTTTTTTTTTTAGAGCTAGCTAAGCTTTTATTTTTGGGGAAAAAAAAGCAATTGAATTGTTTTGTAGCTGGAGGCATGGGCAAGTGTGGGGGTCCCCCAGGTAGTAAACTCCCCCAGGTGGGCTGAGGGCTACGGCTGAGCCTCAGGTGGGTCTCCCGTTCCCTGTGCTCCCCCCCTGCACAGCGCCTCCCTCCCTGCTCTGGGGCAGCTGGGAGGGGCTGCCACAGCTGTTCACTTGAGCAGGATGTCAGAGGACTTGGACACCAGCTTCTCATCTTGGGTCTCAATCTTCTTCACAACCACGGTCTTGGTGGTGCTGGTGCGGCTGAAGGAGATGGAGCCTGTGCCAGAGCCAAGCTGGAGGCCAGGCCGTGGCTGAGGCCGGGGCTTGTGAGGCACCCATAGGCCAAGCTCAGCCCACCTGCATAGTCGCTGGTGGTCTTGGTATGGATACTCATGTTCTGCATCCCAGACTCTAGCTGGCTCTCCTCGCTCTCCAGCAGCTTCCTGTAGGTGGTGATCTCAGTGTCCTGGGCCAGCTTGATGTTCGTTCATCAGCTCCTGGTACTCACACAGCTGCTGCGCCATGTCCTGCATGTCCCACTCAGGGCAGCCTCCAGCTCGGACAGCTTGGCGTTGGCATCCTTAACGGCCAGCTCCCCCACGCTGCTCGGCATCTGCAATGGTGGTCTCCGGGGAAGCCCTCTGTCCTGTGAGGCCCTCAATCTCAGACTGGAACTGGCTGATGTCCTGGTTCATCTCTGAGATCTGTTTTTGTTCACCGCAGGTCATCCCCGTGCATCCCTCCCAGGGAGGGGCCAAGAATCCCTACAGATCCACCTGCCCATCTCCACTCCACTCCCACCCATCTCCTTCTCTGTCCCTCTCTCCATCCTCAGATTCTTCCCCAGCCCCCTTCCCATCTGTCTCCATTGCATCCATATCGCTGTCTTTATTTCTGCCTCATTTCCCATCTGTCTCAATCGCCAGCTCCAGGTGAATCCCCAGCTTCCATTGCTATCTCCATCCCATCCCCAGTACACCCCATCCCTATTCTGATACATTTTATTTTCATCCTCACTTTCTCCAGAGTGAAAACTGAGGGCAGATTCACAAAGAAGTCTGAGTTTTGGGGGATGTTGGCAGTCTCTCCATATAGAAATTCTTCCCCAGATTCCAAAGAGAAACTTTGAAAGAAATTACTCAAGTCAAGATTTCAGATATAACTTCTTCACTGCCCGTGGTGAATATGGTGGAGGGCTAGGACTCGGACGGGAAGTAGGAGGGAATAAAAAGGAGATAGGGCTCTCTGGAGAGACAAGAAGGTAAAGATTCAAGGAGGGAAGCTAAGAAGTCACAGACTAGAAGAGACAGACAGAGGCAAAAGAGAAAGAAATGTATGGATAACAGATCTTAAATCCAGTTTAACCCTCACCTCTTCTCCCACCTCCCACCCCACACATGTCAGGCTTTGACATAAGGAATTTAGAGAAGAAAAAAGGTGTGGTCTGCTCTTTCATTCAATCCAGTATCTGCTGAGACTTTTTTATTCAAATGGAGCAGAAGAAAGGAGCTTGAAATGGACAGTTATCTCTGGTTTATCCGGCTGCACAATGCAGAGATGATTCTCTTTCAGGACGGGAGAGGGGGCGGCAGGGGGAAGAGAGAGGTGGGAACGTAATGATGATGGGGGATGGGTTGATGAATGGTAGACTAGAGTTTTAAATCACAGTAGTTCTTCCTCCTTTATCTGTGGTTTCAGTTACCTGAGGTTGACCATGCTCTGAAATTATTAACTGAGAAACTCCAGAAACAAACAATTCATACGTTTAAAATTGCTTGTCGTTCTGAGTAGCATGGGAAGATCTCAAGCGATTCCACTCCGCCCTGCCCAGAAGGAATCATTCCTTTGACTCATCCCTTTGTCCAGCATCTCCACTCTGTCTCATTAGACGCTTGGTAGAGGTCTCAGTTATCATATCAACTGTTGTCGTATCGCAGTGCTTATGTTCAAGTAAGCCTTATTTTACTTAGTAATGGCCCCTAAGTGCTAAAGTAGTCATGCTGGGGATATTGTTATGATTGTTCTATTTTATTATTACTTTTAAACTCTTACTGTGCATAACATAAACTTTATCATAGGTATGTATGTATAGGAGAAAAATGGTTTAAGCCCAGCTGTGTCTTTTCTCTACTTCTGGAGTGAATCCCAAGAGGCGCTGGAACTTTACTTTTGCTGACTGTTTCCCCATTTTTTCCTTCTGATTCTTTCCGTTTCTAGTTACTGACTAAGGCTGTTTGTGACTCGTCTAATTTGTATTTTGGCCTGTATCCTGTTCCATAGCCTGCCCATGAACACAGGGGGATCGAACCCCCAGGTCAGGCTGGGCTGCACTGCTGAGAGGGGCAGCCCACACATTCAAATTGAATTTGTGCAGGGTGGTAAGCTTCCCCTTGGGTAGGCAACAGCCTTGGTTAGGGGCCTGGTTTCATGGTTTGACCACTAGTGATCTCTGCTGGGTGGCTGGTAGGATCTAGTCTCTGATGGGTGAGAGAGACAGAAAATCTGGTTCGTTAGCTCTTTTTTTTCTTGAGATGGAGTCTTGCTCTGTTGCCCAAGCTGTAGTGCAATGGCGTGATCTTGGCTCACTATAGCCTCCGCTTGCCTCCCTGGTTCAAGCAATTCTCCTGCCTCAGCCTCATGAGCAGCTGGGATTACAGGAAACTGCCACCATGCCTGGCTAGTTTTTGTATTTTTCAGTAGAGACAGGGTTTCACCATGTTTGCCAGGCTGGTCTCAAACTCCTGACCTCAGGTGATCCACCTGCCTCAGCCTCCCAAAGTGCTGGGATTACAGGTGTGAATCACTTCACTGGCGTTTTTCTTTTCTTTTTTTTTTTTTTTGAGATGCAATTTCACTCTTGTTGCCCAAGCTGGAGCACAATCGTGCGTTCTCCGCTCGCTGCAACCTCTGCCTCCCGGGTTCAAGGGATTCTCCTGCCTCAGCTTCCCAAGCAGCTGAGATTATAGGCACAGGCCACCACGCCTGGCTAATTTTTGTATTTTTAGTAGAAATGGGGTTTCACCATGTTAGCCAGGCTGGTCTCCAACTCCTGACCTCAAGTGATCTACCCACCTCGGCCTCCCAAAATACTGGGATTACAGGCGTGAGCCACCATGCCCGGCTTGTTAGCTCTTTTTGTATGACAGATTATTTATTTGTGAGATCAAATTACTTAAACTTTTTTGTGCCCAATGGGAAAAGAGCCCTTTGAGATCTGTCTGAATGGGTGAGTTTTTGTGGTTCTGTGGCTACTGATCGTCGAGGAGTCATAGAACGGAAGCTGCAAACTCTGGGGTCTCTAGGCCTGTAAATGAGAAAAGCCTTAAATCTCACTGTGTGAATGGGGAAAATTTTTCTCCCTCCTGAGGGTATTAACAAATTAGATTATAAAGATTTAAATTAAAGGGGCTTTGTCCTGATTGGTTTATAGAGACCAGTAAGAGCTTTTTTAAATCCAATTTTGCCAAAACTCCCAGTAAACAAAGAAGCTGAACTCCTAATACTTTAAATGGGATAAGCAAAACAAAACGAAAACCTTTCTCCTAGAAAAAAGCTCAGAAGCAATTTTATACAACAATCCAAGATTCATGTAATCCAGAGGGTTTAATCCTTGGACAAGTCAGACTGATTTGATAATTTTGCCCTAAAAACTAAAATCTTTTTCCTGATTTTACCAGTGTAGAGTATAAAACAAACATATGTTTCAGTTTCTTTGATTTTTTTTTTTAACTATACCTGCTGGGATAGGATTAGTTTATTTGATTTTTAAGAATTGCTTTTGTTTTCTCATGCAGGGAATAATCTGAATGCTAAACACACAGAAGTATTCCTCTGCCTCTGTTGGTCCCGGTATCAACCACCCTCATTCCAACTTTACCTAAATAGCTAAGTTCTGTTTCAGAGAGAGAACTGGGAGGTAGGGCATTGAGAACTATCTATTATATACAAATAGTTTATAAAATCAACAGTATTTACAAAGAACACATAATATGACCCCCACAGCCATATATATCTTTTTTACACTTTCTTTTTCTTTTTTTTTTTGAGACAGAGTCTCACTCTGTCCCCCAGGCTGCAGTGCAATAGTGCAATCTCGGCTCACTGCAACCTCCGCCTCCTGGGTTCAAGCAATTCTCCTGCCTCAGCCTCCCTAGTAGCTGGGATTACAGGTGTGCGCCATCACGCCCAGCTAATTTTTGTATTTTTAGTAGAGATGGGGTTTCACCATGTTGGCCAGGCTAGTCTCAAAGTCCTGACCTTGTGATCCACCCACCTCAGCTTCCCAAAGGGCTGGGATTACAGGCGTGAGTCACCATGCCCAGCCTACACTTTCTTAAAATGGCAATGATGAACACACTCATGAAAATGACCCAGAGGTTAAGCCACTCCATAATATAGAAAAGTAAGTAAAAATAGATAGACTGTACATGGTGATCCATGCTTGAGCATTCTATCTTAATTAGAAATTATCCAGTTACCCCAAAATTATTATTTGATATTTGACCTAGGTTTTAAAATTAGCTAAAGAAGTAAAGAAAAATTAGCTAAAGATCTTGGGGATTATATTTAAACGGATGTATTACAGAATCTAACTACTATTCATATAAAAAAAATTGGTCAGGGTCTCACCTCACCTGTAATCCCAGCACTTTGGGAGGCCCAGGCGGGTGGATTAAAAAAAAAAAAAAAAAATTGGTCAGAATTGTGCTTTGGCTGGGCATGGTGGCTCACATCCGTAACCCCAGCGCTTTGGGAATTCAAGGCAGGAGAATTGCTTTGACCCAGGGAGTTCGAGACCAGCTTCGGCAACAAAGTGAAGCCCCATCTTAAAAAAAAAAATTAGTTAAAGCATTATTTTGTTTTTCTTTTTTTTGGAGACAAGGCCTCTCTGCCACCCAGGCTGGAGTGCAGTGGCATGATCACGGCACACTACAGCCTCAACCTCCTGGGCTTAATTAATCTTCCTACTTCAGGCTTCCTAACAGCTGGGACTACAAGTGTACACCACCATTCCCAGCTTTTTTTTTTTTTTTCAAATGCTTTGTAGAGATGAAGAAGTCTCACTGTGTTGTCCAGGCTGGTCTCAAACTCCTGGGCTCAAGCGATCCACCTGCCTCAGCCTCCTAAAGCACTAAAATTACAGGCATGAGCCACCTTGCCCAGTGTATGTTTTTCTTAGTCTTACTATCTCAAATTAGGTATCTATCATTCCCACGAATGTTTTTATGTCTTTATTACATATGTTGATGTATCCATAAATAATTTCTACTATTTTGCTTTTTTTCTTTTTGAGACAGAGTCTCACTCTGTTGCCCAGGCTGAAGTGCAGTGGCACGATCTTGGCTCACTGCAATCTCCGCCTCCCAGGTTCAAGTGATTCTTCTGCCTCAGCCTCCCGAGTAGCTGGGACTACAGGTAAGTACCACCACACCTGGCTCATTTTTGTATTTTTAGTAGAGAGGATTTTACCATATTGGCCAGGCTGGTCTCAAACTCCTGACTTCATGATCCACCTGCCTCAGCCTCCCAAAGTGCTGGGATTACAGGCATGAGCCACCACGCCCGGCCTTATTTTGCATATTTTAAAGATTTTGTAAACGCTGTTACATTGCATGAATTCCTTTGCAATTTGCTTTTTTTCTTTGAGCTTATCTTTTTAAACTTTTTATTTGGGAATAATTTTAGGTTTACAGGAAAGTTGCAAAAGTAATACAGAGAGTTACTGTATGCCTTTCAGTCAGCTTCTAATGTTAACACCATATGTAGCTGTGGTACATTTATCAAAACTAAGAAACAAACATTGGAACAATACTATTAACTAAACTACAGACTTTATGCAGATTTCACTAGTTTTTCCACTAATGTTCTTTTCCAGGAGATACCACATTACGCTTAGCAGTTTGCATTTTTGAGATGGTGACACATGACATTCTAATTCATTCATTCTAATTGAAGTTGGAATCCCATTGTTTGACCATACCACCATGCACTTATTCTCCCATCCATAGGTATTTAGGTTGTCTCCAAATTTCTTTTACTGTTACAAACAATGGTGTCCTTGTCTTATAATTCTGTCCTTATCTTCTTTACACTGTCAAGAAACAGAGAGCATCTATAATTGTGCTGAAGTCTAAGCCTGTACCTTCAAAACCTGGCTCTAACTTTTTCTTCTAGCCTCATCTTCATCTCCCACCAAACCTCCAGGTTCATGACTGGTTTTTCCAGCTCTCGCCAATGTTTTCTTTTTCTTTCTTTTTTCTTTTCTAGCATCAGGATCTCACTCTGTTTGTCCAGGCTGGAGTACAGTGGCATGAACCTAGCTCACTTTAACCTTGAACTCCTGGGCTCAAGCAATCCTCCCACCTTAGTCTTCCAAGTACTAGGACTACAGGCACTTGCAACCCGTGCCTGGCTATTTTTAATTTTAATTTTTATAGAGACAGGATTTTGCTTTGTTGCCCAGGCTGGTCTGGAGCTACTGGGCTCAAGCAGTCTTCCCGCCTCAGCCTTGCAAAGTGCTGGGATTACGGATGTGAGCCACCACACCCAGCCTTGAGCCTTCCCTTTTCTGGTCTTCTTCTTACCCCACCAGCAGCTCCAGCAGTGTCTATTTGAATGCTGTGCAATTTAAGAGTGTAATAGGGTTAGTAAGGAAAGCTTGGACTGGGCATGAAAGAGACTTAGTTTCATGTCTAGCTACCTCTTCATTTGACAAAGGGTTTCTAATTATCTCCCATGTGACAGACACTGTGCTAGGTACCCAGAGGTTTGTACTTACACTCTGCCTTTTCACTCCACATCTCAGGGGATCTTGTTCATTCTAATAGCTTCAACAATGAAATCCATAACTCCAGCCCAGACTTTGCTTCCTCAGCTCCTAACTCATATATCTAACCGCTTCCTGGACATTCCCACTTCTCACAGGTAACCTCAAAGTCAATTTGTCCAAAAATTAGTTCATGGCTGGGTGCTGTGGCTCATGCTTGTAATCCCAGCACTTTGAGAGGCTGAAGTGGGAGGATCCCTTGAGTGCAAGGGTTCAAGACATTTCTTTTTTTTTATAAAGACGGGGTTTCACCATGTTGGTCAGGCTGGTCTTGAACTCCCGACCTCAGGTGATCCGCCCACCTTGGCCTCCAAAGTGCTTGGATTACAGGCATGAGCCACCTCGCCCAGCCAAGAAATTTCAAGACAGCTTCTTTCAATTTCTGTAGCTATCGAGTTGGAAACGTGGAATTTGCAAACTGCTGTTAATCACAGACCACACTTTGAGTAGCACCAAAGAGGCAACGGCACAGAATGTACATATGTGGTCCTTAGAATAGGAGGGCAGAAGGCAGAAAAAGATTCTTTTAAGCAAACACATAATAACCACAGCATCAATAACTACAAAAGCAATCAGTTCTCTGTACTGAGATGTGGGTAACACAGGGGAAAGTGCAGAGGAGGCACTCAGGCCAGTCCGGGTGTCGGGGAAAGGCACAAGACAGGTGGGATTGGGTGGGGGGAGCACTAGTGACCAGTGGGAAGGATACTCTAGGCAGAGAAACAAGCTCTGGAGACATTCGGCAGCATATGGATTGTGGGATAACCTTTCCTGTGATTTGATGGCCGCTTCTCTCTGAGCATCACCATCAGTTTCCACGTGCGTAAAATGGATATGATGATCCTTTCTTTGAAACACAAAAAAGGGGAGAAAGCATGAGCTGTACTTATTACAATGCCGGGTACTTGCTAATGTTGCTGTTTTGTGTGTAAAATATACAGGAGTCAGAGCTGCCACAGACAGTGTAGTGTAGCACTTTGCGGGGGACAGCTCGCTGACCCAGGACTGGAGCCCAGAATGACCAGGGTTCTGGGAGGAACAGGGGAAATGGCAGTGGGCTGGGCAGCATGCCTGCCCCTGAGTCATTCTCAGGCCCAGGCCCAGGCCCTAAGTCACCCTAGGCCCAGAGACACATATGCAGTGTGCCTCTAGGATGGACTGTCAGTGGAGGATGGCATGCAGTGTAAAAGTGGGGGAGGAGGCAGACCCCAGGGCAAATTCCAGAATGCCCCAGGCATTCCGGATGTCCACATAAAAATCTGCTCAGAATTCAAAGGCTGAAAGGTGGGGCTGGCTCCTTTCTATTTTGATATGCTTTGAGGCACTTGATAAATATGTTAATGGGATCATTCATAAATCAGGAAACTAATCCTCTGAGGTGCTGATTGCTAATGAAGCACGTGAGAATCAGGAAGATTAAATCACAAATTTCAAAATCTCAGGCTGGAATTTAATCCCAGACCTTGAGTCCAGACTTCATCTCAAGCAGATGGCATGGTTCGAAACATATCCCAACTGCAGTAGTCACATGGAAATGAATTCCCAGTGGTCCTTGCAGTTCACCCAAAGACGACTCCTGGGAATGGGGCACGGAAATGGGAGGTCAGGGTGCAGCAAAGGCTTCCTGGAGCAGGTGACCCTAAGGGAGAGTAGCCTATAATAGATACTCATTAAATGTTAGTAAAACAAATGGAGTTAGTAGACAAAGAAATGGGGGAAGAGCATTCCAGACAGAGATAATACAGGGCCACCTGGCAGGGTCAAGAAGACTTGCAGCCCCTTGGCATACTAAAGTGGGCAGTGGTAGCAGTCTGTCCACATGCAGGCTAGAAGGGGTGCGTATCTATAAAGGACTTAACAATAATAGATCCAACTAAAAGTTGGTCTGCCTTTTATCATTGCTGTGCGCCAGTGATTTTAAATAATGTCTGTTGAAATACTCCTCTCCAAAGGCTGGGAACAGTGGCTCACGCCTATAATCCCAGCACTTCCAGAGGCTGGGGTGGATGGATCACCTGAGGTCAGGAGGTCGAGACCAGACTGGCCAACATGGTGAAACCCCGTCTCTACTGAAAAAATACAAAAATTAGCCAGGCATGGTGACGTGAGCCTGTAATCCTAGCTACTCAGGAGCCTGAGGCATGAGAATCTTGAACCTGGGAGGTAAAGTTGCAGTGAGTTAAGATCGCAACTGCACTCCAGCCTGGGCGACACAGCTAAACTCCGTCTCCAAAAAAGAAAAGAAGAAATACTCCTTTCAAAAAAACTCTTCTGTTGGTTTCAGTTCTAAATAATTGTTGTAGATACTGTATTTTATTCGTACATGTAAACTTCACACTAACACATTTTCATTAGCAATCCTTTTTAAAATTTTTATTTAATTAATTAATTAATATTAATTTAGCATTCTTAGTCTTTGCAGTGATCCTTTAATAAACATTGTATTCTATGTGGAAGTTCATTTAGAGAATGCTCAGTTGTATGGTCACACTAAACACCCACGTTTGGAGCCCACTTTAGGCAAGGGTCACATCTTCAACCCCTGTGGTATTAGATACAGCCAAGTTTACACAGTAGATTCAAAATAAACAATCATGAGTAACTGTCAATGATGATAAAGACAAACAGGGCTTGACTTTTTTCAATTCTGTCATTCTATGTAACCAATTGGACTTTTGCGTTAAAACAGTGGAACAGAGAGTGCAAACTGAGAGGCAAACCATTTTTGTTTGTCACGTGAAAGTTTTTAGTTTGTACATGAAATATTTTACTGAGTTTGAATCAAAATTTACCTTTGAAATGAAAACTTGTTCCTTTAAACTTGTGAATGGTTTTAAAATGGAAGATGAATAAGGGAAATAAATGTTATAGCCTAAGTATTATCACCTTAATTGTACTTATGTACACGTTTTGGTTTCATTTATTTATTTTTTTGGGGGACAGAGTTTCCCTCTTGTTGCCCAGGCTGGAGTGCAATAGCATGATCTCAGTTCACTGCAACCTCTGCCTCCTGGGTTCAAGTGATTCTCCTGCCTCAGCCTCCCAAGTAGCTGGGGTTACAGGTATGCATCACCACACTCGGCTAATTTTGTACTTTTTTAGTAGAGACCAGGTTTCTCCATGTTAGTCGGGCTGGTCTCAAACTCCCAACCTTGGGTAATCCGCCCGCCTTGGGCTCCCAAAGTGCTGGGATTACAGGCCTGAGCCACCATGCCAGGCCTATGTTTTGGTTTTATTAAAATTTAATTGTTGGTTGCTGGATGATCATTTACATAAGAAAGTATATCAGACTGTAAGGAAAGGATCAAAATTTAAACAGGTAGATGTGAAAATGATTGAAATAAATAGTTGTGCATTTTTCATTTTCGGGAACCATACTATTAATTTTATGTGTTTATTTTATGATGTGAGTATACATACAAAGTTTTGGCAAATAACATTTTCACTTTTAACTTTCCTTTTTCTGGCCATTATTATAATTTGTTTTATTTTATGGTCATTTGAAAATATAAAATTTGAATTGTGGGAAATAATTTTTTTTTCTTTTTTTTTTTTGAGACTGAGTTTTGCTCTTGTTACCCAGGCTGGAGTGCAATGGCGCGATCTCGGCTCACCGCACCCTCTGCCTCCTGGGTTCAAGCAATTCTCCTGCCTCAGCCTCCAGAGTAGCTGGGACTACAGGCACGTGCCACCATGCCCAGCTAATTTTTGTATTTTTAGTAGAGACGGGATTTCACCATGTTGACCAGTTTGGTCTCGATCTCTTGATCTTGTGATCCACCCGCCTCGGCCTCCCAAAGTGCTGGGATTACAGGCGTGAGCCACCGTGCCCAGCCGAATTGTGGAAATAATTTTATCTTTAGGGGAGGGGGCATGAAAAATGATCTGCTCTGTGTGTCAAATATGATCCATTCCACAAATATTTCCTAACTGCCAAGTTGGGAGAAACAGTAGGTATGTGGGAACTGAAAGAGGCTTCAAATGGGAGTTGGAGGAGGAGGTGAACCTGGAGTTGCCAGCTGAGCAGGTGTTAGCCATAGAATCATTAGCCAGTGTTTCTCAAGGGCCTGCTCTCAGCCCCATTCCATGCTAGTAGCTGGGAACCCTAAGACACCATAAGACCCTTCCTACCCCACTGGTTATAATAGAGCCAATGTCCCTGCTCTCACCAAAGGCCCACTTGTCTATCGGTACTCCAGATCCTGTCCTTTCTTGACTCATCAATGACTTTGCTCTTAGAATTAAGCCCTCTCTTTCTGTATCAGTTTCTCCTTTGGAGCAGCCTCATTGGCCTATCGTAGGCCCTCCCTTAACTGCCGCCTCATTTTTCTGCTCTCATTCATAGCAAAACTTCTTTGAAAGAGTTGTTTAGAGACAGTGTCCCCCTCCATCAACTCCTGTTCCCTTTGCAGCATGCTCCAATCCAGCTTCCATCCTACTGCACTTGGTTTTGCCAATGTCACCAGTGACCTCTGTCTTGCCAAATCCAGTAGCACTTACCTGTTTATCTCAACTTCTCAGTCTGTTTGGATGACTTTGCTGTTCCGCTGGGTCTTAAATGTAGGCGTTCCCAGGCTCTGTCTTCTGTCCTGTCTTCAAACTACCTCTGGAATTGATAGCATCCGCTCTAATGGCCTTATAACTACCATCTCTATGCTGACAACACTCAAGTTTACATTCACAGCCCTGACCTTCTCTAAGAATAATTAATAGACATCTCAAAATCCATGTCTAAAATGGAAGTCTTGTTTGAGCCACCTCCAAATCTGCTCCTCTTCCTATCTTCCCATATACCAAGTGGACGATCATCACGCAGGTGCTCAAGCCAATAATCTAGGAGCCTCTTTGATTCCTCTTTTCTCCCTCCCTACCCACTTCTGGACCCCTTACAAGTCCTGGTTTTCATTCTTTTTTTAAGAAATGGGGTCTCACTATGTTGCCAAGGCTGGAGTGCACTGGCTGTTCACAGGTGCAGTGATCCCATTACTGATCAGCACAGGAGTTTTCACCTGCTCCGTTTCTGACCTGGGCCAGTTCATTCCTCCTTAGGCAACCTGGTGGCACCCCACTCCTGGGAGTTCACCATGCTGATGCTGAACTTAGTGTGAACACCCAGTCAGCACAGCACACTACAACCTGGAACTCCTGGGCTCAAGTGCTCTCCTGCCTCAGCCTCCTGAGTAGCTGGGACTACAGGTGAGTGGGCACCACCTCCATGACCAAACACTGACATCTCTTTCTTAGACAGCTCCTTTAGATTTCTTTCTTTTTTTTGAGACGGAGTCTCGCTCTGTGGCCCAGGCTGGAGTACAATGGCATGCTCTCGGCTCACCGCAACCTCTGCCTCCCAGGTTCAAGCGATTCACCTGGCTCAGCCTCCTGAGTAGCTGGGATTACAGGTGTGTGGCACCACGCCCTGCTAATCTTTGTATTTTTAATAGAGATGTGGTTTCACCATGTTGGGCAGGCTGGTCTCGAACTCGTGACCTCATGATCCGCCTGCCTTGGCCTCCCAAAATGCTGGGATTACAGGTGTGAGCCACCATACCCAGCCTGCTCCTTTAGATTTCTAACTACTGTCTCTGCATCCCTCTTGCCCTTTATAATCGATAAGGAGCCAAATAGTTTATTTCAAAAAACATATATCAGATCATACCAATTTCCTGTTTAACATCCATCAGTGCTTTCCCATCACACTTAGAATAAAATCCAGACTCCTTTCTATGGTCTTCAAGGCCCTATCCCTCTGCCCTCGTGTCACTGCCCTTGTGGTATCACTGTGGTCGCCCTGCCTTCAGTTTCCTTCTAGCACTGTCCGGCTCTTTCTTGCCTTAGAGCCTTTGGACCTTCCTCTGGCTGGCTCCTTTCAGGCATTTAGCTCTGAGCTCACATTTCTCTGTTTCGGTTTTCCATAGCACTCACCACCATCTAAAATTATAATAGTTACGAACTTTATTACTCATTTCTTGTCTGCCCATGTAAGATGGAGATTGACAGTAAGGACTTTGTTCTTCCTGTTTACGATTTTATCCCTAATTCAGAGGTCAGTGCCCAACACATACTGGGCACTCAGTACACTGTGGAATAATAGGTTGTGCCATGAAGCTCCCAGTCTTCAGTTTTGTTTTTTTTTTTTTTTTTTTTTTTTTTTTTTTTTGAGACGGAGTTTCGCTTTTGTTACCCAGCCTGGAGTGCAATGGCGCGATCTCGGCTCATCGCAACCTCCGCCTCCTGGGTTCAAGCAATTCTCCTGCCTCAGCCTCCCGAATAGCTGGGACTACAGGCGTGCGCCACCATGCCCAGCTAATTTTTGTATTTTTAGTAGAGACGGGGTTTCACCATGTTAACCAGGATGGTCTCTCTCTCTTGACCTCGTGATCCACCCGCCTTGGCTTCCCAAAGTGCTGGAATTATAGGCATGAGCCACCATGCCTAGCCTCCAGTCTTCAGTTTTTGTACAGACAAGGGACAGAGGTGCCCGGCCTGTAGCAGAAAAGCTCCAGCCCTCCCGAAGCTTATGGCAAGATCCCGACCTGGTAGAGTGCTGGCGGAGGCTCTCCCCTCGGCAGAAGGCCCTACACCCGGCCTTGCCTCTCTCTCCAGCCTCCTCCTGGCTGGCGTCTGAGACCTACGCGTCCCCAGCCTCCACTTGGGTGAAATGGTTGCTCAGACTGAAGGGTGGAATGGGTGGGTTGGGTGGACGGACAAAATTCCTTTAAGAAGCGGTCAAGGCCTACGGTGGCTGTCAGTGACCCTGCCTTGGTTGGGGCTTGCTGAGGGCCCTTGGGCGGCCTGGGGCAGGGCGGGGTCGGCGCAGGGGAGGGGATGGGTGGGGTTGACTCCGCCCCTGAGCGCAGCTGTAAATAGGTAAATAGAAGGTGATTGTGGCGTGGTGATGTCCCGATACCCGCTTGAGACGCCGTGGTGGCAGGTTCCCCGTCTGTTCAGCAGAGAGCGTAGACCCCACCAAATCTTCATGTACAGCCGGCCACAGGCTGAGATGGAGCAGGAGACTGGGGAGCTGAGCCGGTGGCAGGCGGCGCACGAGGCCGCCCAGGTGAGTCAGCTGTCAGCCTCTGGCAGGCCGGGCGGGCCCAGGCTGGGGGGCGGCGGGGCGGGGAGGCCGTGGAGGATAGGGGAGGCAAGGGAAGCAGAAACCCGAGGGGAGAGGTTGCAAATGGAAGGGTGGAAAGGGAGGGTTGGAAGATTGAGGTGTAAATCATACGTCGTTTATTCCAATAATGTTCGCCCAGCAGTAGCGCTCGTGTTGGGCGCGTGGAGGGTTAAGAAGGTCCCAGGCAACTTTCTGGCAAGGAACGTGAGTACGCAGAACAGCAAAGATCAAGTTAGGAAGTGAGCAGAAAACGACCAGGAAAAAAACCCAAAAATGTTAATTGGAGCCCTACTAAGTGGTAGGCTTTTGCCGGACCCTTGGAATACGACGATGAATTTACCATAAAACAGATATATATAAAATTTTATTAATAAATCATTAGCTGAGGCCGGGTGCGGTTTCTCACTCTTGTAATCCCAGCACTTTGGGAGGCTGAGGCCGGTGGATCACTTGAGGATAGGAGTTCAAGACCAGCCTGGCAAACATGGTGAAACCCCCGTCTCTAAAAAATATAAATAAATAAATAAATCATTAGCTGAATGATTGGAAGTGTACAGCATACAAGAAGGAGAAGTCGTGGGCCCATGGCAACAGATACCAGAGGTGTTTGACCTGATTTGGGAGCTTAGGAGACAGCTGAGAATCTGGTCTGGGACTAGAGAACAGAACTGGTCAAGTGAAGGTTTTCCAGGTCTGAGACCAGAGGCTGTCTGCTTCCTCTTAGGAGGAACTAAAAGACCAGTGTCTAGACAGTGATCGGGGGAGGGGTGGGGGGTGGGGGGGCGCCCAGAGACACCATTAAGGTCATTCAGGGCTTGCTTATTCCAAGAGCAGTAGGAAGCCATTGATGAGTTTAAACATGATCTGTCTCGATTAGATTTGCATTTTCAAAGGAGTGCCCTGGTGGATGTGGGGCTGGATTCAAGGGCAATTGTTAAAAGCTTTTGTGATAATCCAGGTATCTCTAAAATTAGTTAAATTAAAAATAAAACAAAATCTTCCCAACTCTTCTAGGATTTTTTTAAAAAAGAACATTTCATCTATAGCCAAAACCACATAATCAAACCTATCAAAATTAGATATATTTTTATTATTTAATATATTAATAATTAACATATTACTTTAATATATCATATATTATATATAGAGAGCCAGATTCTTGGCTCTGTTGTCCAGGCTGGGGTGCAGTGGTGTGATCTGGGCTCACTACAACCTCTACTTCCCAGGTTCAAGCGATTCTCATGCCTCAGCCTCCCAAGTAGCTGGGATTACAGGTGTGTGCCACTCCACCCAGTTATTTTTTTGTATTTTTAGTAGAGGTGTTTTGCTATGTTGGTCAAGCTGGTCCCTAGCTTCTGCCCTCAAGTGATCCACCCGCCTCAGCCTCTCAAAGTACTGGGATTACAGGCATGAGCTGCCTCACCCAGCTGATAATTCCTTTAAATCATCTTAGATGCGCCTTATGCAAATGCCCCTAGCTATTTCTAAATGTACTTTGTAGCTGGTTTGTCCAAACCAGAATTTAAGACCACACACTGCATCTGGTGATTATGTCCCTTGAGTCTCTGAAGTTGAAGAATAGTTTTATTTTTTCATGATTGGGATTCCGTTTTTCATGATGCTAACTTTTGTGTTACAGGATGTTCCTTTTGTAGATATCAGATTGCTTCCTCATGATATAATTTAGCTTTATCTTCTGTCACTCGTATTACCTTTAATTAGGGTTAGATCTTACAGCTTAATTGGATTCAAGATTTTTGACAAGAGTGCCTCACGTGTATGGTAGGCTTTATCTTTCATTACATCAGGAGACACATCTGGCTACCCAAATTTGGTGATGCTTGTATTAAGGTAGTGAAAAGCCTAATTAAGCTCTCTATTAAAGTTTACTCTGCAGTCAGAAAGTAATCTGTGTGATTCTGCCTTGTATGTATCCAGTGTCCAGTACTCTACCAGCCATTCACCTAATTTTTTTTTTTTTTTTTTTTTACACGGAATCTTGCTGTTGCCAGGCTGGAGTGCAGTGGTGCAATCTCAGCTCACTGCAACCTCTGCCTCCTGGGTTCAAGCAATTTTCCTGCCTCAGCCTCCTGAGTAGCTGGGACTATAGGCATGCACCATCCATCACGCCTGGATAATTTTTTGTATTTTTAGTAGAGAGACGGGGTTTCACCATGTTGGCCAGAATGGTCTTGATCTCCTAACCTCATGATTCATCAGTCTTGGCCTCCCAAAGTGCTGGGATTACAGACGTGAACCACCATGTCTGGCCAGGGTCACCTACTGGTTTTAACACCAAGTTTAAATTTTTCCTCAATTAAATTTCCTTAGGGGTTGCAAAATAAATTTTATTTTCCTTTTTTTTTTTTTTGAGACAGTCCCACTCTGTCCCCAGGCTGGAGTGCAGTAGTGTGATCTCAGCTCACTGCAACCTCTGCCTCCCATGTTCAAGCGATTCTCGTGCCTCAGCCTCCCCAGTAGCTGGGATTACAGACACGAGCCACTGCATCTGGCCGCAAAATAAATTTTCTAATTCCACCATTCATTCTACATTTATTTATTTATTTATTTATTTATTTTTTTTCTTTTTTAATTTTTTTTTTTTTTTATAAAGACGGGGTTTCACCATGTTGGTCAGGCTGGTCTTGAACTCCCGACCTCAGGTGATCCGCCCGCCTTGGCCTCCAAAGTGCTTGGATTACAGGCGTGAGCCACCACGCCCGACCTCATTCTACATTTATTAGTTTGTATTCTTCTGTAAAGTAGGAAGTAGGTTTTAACTGTAGTCATTTGGTAATTTTGAAATAATTTTTTTCTTGGAGAGGCAGAATAAATGCTTAATTTATTCACTTCAATTAGCAATGTTCAGTTTGGATAACAGCTGGGCTTTTGTCACTTGAGGCTGCAGCGAGCCATGATGATACCACTGCATTCCAGCCCAAAATGAGCTGTAATTGATTGTACTACTCACACTTCAGCCTCTGGAGTAGCTGGAACTACAGACACTTGCCGCCACACCCGGCTATTTTCAATATTTTTTTTTTGAGATGGAGTCTCGCTCTATTGTGCAGGCTGGAGTACAGTGGCATGATCTTGGCTCACTGCAACCTCCGTCTCCAAGGTTCAAGCAAATCTCTGCCTCAGCCTCTGGAGTAGCTGGGATTCTGTAGGCACCTGATACCATGCCTGGCTAAATTTTATGTTTTTTGGTAGAGACGGCATTTCACCATCTTGGCCAGGCTGGTCTTGAACTCCTGACCTTGTGATCCACCCGCCTTGGCCTCCCAAAGTGCTGGGATTACAGGTGTATTCTTTTTTTATTGTAAGCATTTAAACCAGTAGATTTTCCCCTTATCACTGCTTTTGCTGCATCCCATAAGTTTTGGTAGGCATGTTTCCCTTTTTATTGGTCTCTAAGTATTTTCTAGTTTCCGTTGTACTTTTCTTTTTATTTTACCCATTGATTGTTTCAGAGAATGCTCTTTAATTTCCACAGATTCGTAAATTTTCTAGTTTATCTGGTTGTGGGTCAGAGAAGATACTTTGTATGATACGTTTTGGTTTTTTTTTTTTTTGCTTTTTTTTCTAAAACCGGCAACAGAAAAGTGTCTTTCTCTTTAAATCTATCGAGACCTAATTTGTATCCTTCTGTAAAGTAGGAAGTACTGTATGGTTTTCTAAAGAATGGCCCATGGGCACTTTCAAAGAATGTGTATTCTATTGTTGAGTAGAGTGTTTCTGTGTGTGTCTGTTAGATCTAGTTGGTTTATTGTGGTGTTTGGATCTAAATATATACACAGCATATATTTGGATCATGTTTTTAATCCATTCTGCCAATTTGTCTTTTGGAAAGTATTATTCATTTACTTTCCAAAGTATTTTACTCGCAAGGAAGGATTTAATTCTGCCATTTTGTTCCTCATTTCCAGCCTTGTCTTTTTGTTTAATTGATCTTTTTTTGACAGTGAAACTTACATTTCCTTATAACACAATTTCCTTTTGTATATATTCTTTTTTTTTTTTTTTTGAGACATAGTCTTCCTCTGTCGCCCAGGCTGGCGTGTAATGGCTCGATCAGCTGACTGCAACCTCCGCCTCCTGGTTCAAGCGATTCTCTTGCCTCAGCCTCCCTAGTAGCTGGGACTTCACTCAACTAATTTTTGTATTTTTAGTAGATGGGGTTTCACCTTGTTGGCCGGGCTGGTCTCAAACTCCTGACCTTAAGTAATCCACCCACCTCAGCCTCCCAAAGTGCTGGGGTTACAGGCGTGAGCCACTGTGCCTGGCCCCTTTTGTATATATTATTCTCTAGCTATTTTCTTTGTGGTTGCCATGAGGATTACATTTGACATCCTAGTTATAACATTCTAATTTGAATTTATACCAGATTAGCTTCAACAGCACATAAAAACTGCTTCTATATAGCTCAATTCCCACCTCTTTTCAGTGACTGATCTCACAAAATTACATTTGTATGCATTGTATGTCAAAAAATAAAAGTATAAATTTTAATGCACTTTTAAATCATGTAGGAAACAAAAAATGGAGTTATCAAAGTTATAATAATACTCACTTTTACAATTGTCCATATATTTACCCTTATCAGAAATTTTTCTTATGACAGATTTCTTCACATGGCTTCAAGCTACTGCCTAGCGACGTTTCGTTTCAACCTGAAGGACTGCCATTAGCATTTCTTGCAGGGCATGTCTAGTGGTAATGACCTCTCAGCTTTTGTTTATCTGGGAATGTCTAATTTCTTCTTCATTTTGGAAAGACAGTTTTGCCAGATATAGGTTGGTTGATAGTTTTATGTTTTTCCTTTAGCACTTTGAATATATCAACGTGTGGTCTTTTAGTGTCCAAGGTTTTTGATGAAAGAGCTACTGGGAATTTTTGGGATCCCCTGTAAGTGATGAGTCACTTCTTGATATTTTCAAGATTCTCTCTTTGTCTTGGGCTTTCAACAGTTTTATTATAATGTTTCTTGGTGTGGGTCTGTGAGTTTATCTTACTTGAATTGCGTCGAGCTTCTTGGATGTTTGTATTAGTATTTGGAAGTCTCTTGAGTGGGAAGGGGAGGGGGTTGTACCATTGGGGGCTGAGTTGCAACAATGGCTGCCTACCTCTGTCTGCACCTCATAATCAGAAACAGCAAATAACAATCAGGACATAGATCCCCAATAGTTGGAGGACAAGGTTTTTATTGCCCACTCTGGCTCCTGCAAGCTGCGTGCAAGTTGCTCCAGGAACATAGGGTGTGTATGGGTAGCCATTACCTACCTAAGAGTTTAGGTTGACCAAAATTAACTACAACTTACTCTCAAAGCCTTCCCTTGGAAGTTACAAGCCTTTAATACCCTGCATTGTTCCAGACAACTTACAGCAGACAAATGCTGCCAGTGCGCTAGTTATCATGCTGGGGATACGGGTTCCTTGTGCTCCTACCCTGCCATCTTCCTTGATGTCACTTCCTGTCTTCTTTGACCCAGTCCTGATCTTTGAAAGCTCCCTTATTTTCTGGCACAAAATGTACCAGGCTCCCTTCAACCTTCCTTTTTTTTCTCAGTCTTGGAGTCAGGAAATTCTTGGTCTAACTTTTAGCAAGGAATAGAATTAGAGACAAGTCTAGGCTCTAGAGGCACGCATTGTGATTTTATTTTTTTGAGACCGAGTCTCACTCTGTCACCAGGCTGGAATGCAGTGGCACAATCTTGGCTCACAGCAACCTCTGCCTCCCTGGTTCAAGCGATTCTCCTGCCTTAGCCTCCTGAGTAGCTGGGACTACAGGCACACGCCACCATGCACAGCTAATTTTTGTATTTTTAGTAGAAACGGGATTTCACCATGTTGGCCAGGTTGGTCTCAATCTCTTGACCTGGTGATCCACCCACCTTGGCCTCCCAAAGTGCTGGGATTATAGGTATAAGCCACCACGCATTGTTATTAGAGTCACAATTTCTAATGGACAGAGTTAGAATATGTACATATATATATATACACACACACACACATTGTGAATTTGTATAGCATATTTCCTATTTAAATTTAGCATTATTATTATTTTTTTGAGATTCTGTCACCCAGGCTGGACTGCAGTGATGTGATCACAGCTCCCTGCAGCTTTGACCTCCCAGGCTCAAGTGATCTTTTCCATTTCAGCTCTTGAGTGGCTGGAACACAGTGTATGCTACCATCCCTGGCTAGTTTTTTTTTCTTTGTAGAGGTGAGGATTCACTATGTTGCTCAGGCCTGGCCTCAAGCAATCCTCCCACCTGGGCCTCCCAAAGAGCTAGGATCATAGGCGTGAGTCACCGTGCCCAGCAACTCTAACTTATTTTAAACCATATTACTAAAAATAGCACTCAAACAGAAAAGTGAATGTAAGTACAGCTTCTACAAAGTAATGAACTCTTATAAAGTAAAAACCTGTGAAACTATCACTCAGGTCAAGAAATAGAAGCCCCTCCAGTGTTCCTTTCTTACCTTTGCCCCGTTCCCTTACTCTTTAATATAATTCCTATCCTGTTGTCTGGATGTAACTTCTTTGAATTTCCCTATTTCTGACCTGTGATGTTCTTGTAACTTTGCTGCAAAAGTTGTCATTGCTTTTAAGTTTTGCCTTCTTTCCTTCCTTCCTCTTCCTCTTCCCTTCCCTTCCTTTCCTTTCCTCTTTCCTTTTCTTTTTTTTTGATGAAGTCTCACTCTGCTGCCCAAGCTGGAGTGCAGTGGTGCAATCTCAGCTCACTGCAGCCTCCACAGTTTCAAGTGTTCTCCTGCCTCAGCCTCCCGAGTAGCTGGGGCTGCAGGCATATGCCACCATGCCCAGCTAATTTTTGTATTTTTAGTAGAGATGGGGTTTCACCATGTTGGCCAGGATGGTCTTGAACTCCTGACCTCAGTGATCCACTCACCTCGGCCTCCCAAAGTGCTGGGTGCTGGGATTACAGGCATGAGCCACTGTACCGGGCCTCTTTCTTTCTTTCTCTCTCTTTCTCTTTCTTTCTTTCTCTTTCTTTCCTTCTCTCTCTCTCTCTCTCTCTTTCTTTCCTTCTCTCTCTCTCTTTCTTTTCTTTCTTTCTTTCCCTTCCCTCCCTCCCTCCTTCTTTCTTTCTCCTTTTTCCTTCTTTCTTTCTTTCTCTCTCTTTCTTTCTTGTGTTTGAATGTTGTTACGTTTACCCTTGATTTGTACAACAATTTTCTGGTGATATTTTTTGAAAAACATTGCACTCTTCAATTTGTGTTGATAGTTTAGCATCTTATGGATACTGGGTGTTTGTTTGTTTGTTCTGTTTTGTTTTTTTGAGACGGTCTCACTCTGTTGCCAGGCTGGAGTGCAGTGGCGTGATCTCGGCTCACTGCAACCTCTGCCTCCTGGGTTCAAGCAATTCTCTGCCTCGGTCTCCCGAGTAGCTGGGACTACAGGCATGCGCCACCATGCCTAGCTAAATTTCGTATTTTTAGTAGAGATGGGATTTCACCATCTTGGCCAGGCTGGTCTTGAACTCCAGACCTTGTGATCCACCTGCCTTGGCCTCCCAAATTGTTGGGATTATAGGCACGAGCCACCGCGCCCGGCTGGGTACTTTTGTTGTTGTTGTTGCTTGTTTTTTGTGAGACAGGGTCTCTGTCAGCACAGACTGGAGTGCAATGGCACAATCTCAGCTCACTGCAACCTACGCCTCCTGGGCTCAAGTGATTCTCCTGCTTCAGCCTCCCAAGTAGCTGCACATGCCACCACCACACCCAGCTGATTTTTATTTTCCTTTTTGAAACTTCTGAGCTCAATCAATCCACCTGCCTTGGCCTTTCAAAGTGCTGGGATTACACAGTTGTGAGCCACTGCGCCTGGCCTACTGACAGTTTTTAAAAATATAATTCTTGGCTTCTATCTTTTTTTTTTTTTTTTTTTTTTTTTTTGCTTTTTAAAGACCGGGGTTTCACCATGTTGGTCAGGCTGGTCTTGAACTCCCGACCTCAGATGATCCGCCCGCCTTGGCCTCCCAAAGTCCTTACAGGCGTGAGCCACCGACCTATCCTATTTTAAGACCTTCTACTACCAATCTCTTTCTTACCCATCATGCAAGTCATCAAGGGATATTGCCCCTGACTTCCAGACAACCCCCATCCCTTTCATGTATAATTTGGAGTTTGGGCCAGGCGCAGTGGCTCATGCCTGTAATCCCAGCACTTTGGGAGGCCGAGGCAGGCAGAACACCTGAGGTCAGGAGTTTGAGACCAGCCTGACTAACATGGAGAAACCCGTTTCTACTAAAAATACAAAATCAGCTGGGTGTGGTGGCACATGCCTGTAACCCCAGCTACTTGGGAGTCTAAGACAGGAGAATCGCTTGAACCTGGAGGCGGAGGTTGTGTGAGCCGAGATCACACCATTGCACTCCAGCCTGGGCACCAACAGCAAAACTCCGCCTCAATATTTAGAGTTTGAACATTTTCTCAGAGTTTTGCTGAAGGTGTAGGTTACGGGATGTTTTATTTGCTCTCTTTGTTGCTTTGCACGTAATAAAAAGCAAAAAACATGTCCGAGGGAAAGTGGCATGAGTTATATTTAGGCTTCCTTGGAGCTTGTATCAGCCGGACCTGTTAGAAAGCCCAAGAAAATGACTGGAGGCAGGAGAATTCAAGCGAGAGATGGAAACAGAGGGCTGGATTAGGATGGGGTCTGGGGATGAAGAGGAGGAACATGTGGAACTGGAATTTGAGCAAGGGTAAAAATCACCTGACTGTCTCTCTCCCCCAAGGATAACGAGAGCTCGGTGCCCATCTTGAACGTGGCTTCATCTACCAGAAGCTCTGGCGTGCACCCCTCTTGGAACCATGGCCTACCAAGCATTCAGCACTTTCCTCACGGCACAGGGATGCCGGGGCCCCCCTTGGTGTCTGTGGAGGCGCCAGGGGCAGAATATGGATGAAGAGGGGCCCCCATTTAGCATGCCACCGCCTGAGTGTGATGTGAGCTACTGCCCCCAAGTGACTCTCCCCTCCTTCCCAGATGATTTACAGTCAGGGAGTGTCTCCCTCTCAGCAAGAGATGATGATGTTCAGTGAGCCTCAGATAATGCCTGTAGTTGAGCCCAATATTCCAGGAGTGGCCAGGGCCTTCAGTGGCAATCTAAGCATGCACCCCAGTGGGCTGCCAGTCTCGGCTTCCGCTGGAATCCCAATGATGTCCCATGCTGGGGGCCCTACCATGCCTTACCCTGGCCTCTTGACAGCACCTTCTGACAAAACGGCATTGGCCCCAACCATGCCTTCCATGGAGGCCCAGACAGCGCTCCCCTCTGTGGCTCAGATGTTGCCCCGACAAGACACCCATGACCTTGGGATGCCCCCAGCTGAGTCCCAGTCATTCCTGGGTTTAGGATCTCAGGACTCTCTTGTGAGTCAGCCAGAGTCCCAAGAAGGCCCATTCCTACCGAAGCAGCCCACACCTGCTCCACAGGCAGCAGAGCAGAACTCCAGGCCTCAGGAAAGGACCGGGAGAGGGGGACTCCTCAGAGGCCAGGCCTTACTGCTGCAACTACGAGAACTGTGGAAAAGCTTATACCAAACGCTCCCACCTCGTGAGCCACCAGCGCAAGCACACAGGTGAAGGAGGTGTCAGGTGGGGTGGGGATGGAGGAGTCTCTGGGCTTTACATTTGTCCTGGACCACTGGTGGGTAATTGTTTGGGATGAGTCTTTCATCTTCCAAGCTTGGAACTAAGCTAGACTGGCCCCCTGACTTGCCATCCGGGAGGACTGTGCCAAGATTCCTGGGCGGGCACTCCTGAGTGTGTTGCCCCTCCCTGGTTCCCTGGACCTCCCCTTTTGAATCCTCAACCTGGACTGCTCTGCCTCATAGAGTCAGACCCCTTCCTTCCTACTTCTATTCTAAATTCCCTCTCTCCCTTGTCATTCCCAGGTGAGAGGCCCTATTCGTGCAAATGGGAAAATTGTCAGTGGTCTTTCTTCCGTTCCGATGAGCTTAGACGACATTTTCGGGTACACACCAGATATCGACCATATAAATGTGATCAGTGCAGCAGAGAGTTCATGCGATCTGACCATCTTAGACAACACCAGAAGACTCATCGGCCGGGACCCTCAGACCCACAGGCCAACAATGGAGAGCAGCACGGTGCTCCTGCTCCTGGTCCTTAGGTCAGTCTCCTCCTCATTCTGACTTTTCTACACAGCTCCTGCCTGCCTCTGCTGTCTAAGACCTTCTCCCCCGGGCAGCAAGAGTGAAACTCCGTCTTGAGGGGGTGAAAAAAGCTCTTTATTGGCGGGGGGGGCAGCGGCTCACACCTGGAATCCCAGCTACTCAGGAGGCTGAGGCAGGAGAGTCGCGTGAACCTGGGAGGCAGAGATTGCAGGAAACCAAGATCGCGCCACTGACTCCAGCCTGGGTGACAGAGTGAGACTCCATCTCAAAAACAAAACAAACAAACAAAAAAAGCTCTTTATTTCTTGTTGCTCCCCAGCTTAAAACCCTTTAGTGACTCCTTTGCCTGGTACATAAAATCCACTTTCCAGAGCCAGATTATTTTCAAATCCTGAATTTGCCACTGAATAGCCATGTGACCTTGGGAAAGGTCTTGGATCACTATGTCTTGTTTCTTCTTCCAGAAAATGAAAAAACCAGTTTTGGACTGTATTGGACACGGCACATATAATGCATCAGGTTCTCCCTGGCACTCACTGGCCACGTACCCAGAGTTTCTGTTTCTTCCCACCACTTCACAGACTTGGATGGAGTGGCCTAGCATAGGGCATGGGATCTGGATCCCCAAGTTGCTGCTAGCAGACTTACAAGTGTGGGGGAAACTTGTTTATTTGAGACAGTCTTGCTCTGTCACCCAGGGTGGAGTGCAGTGGTGCGATCTCAGCTCACTGCAACCTCTGCCTCCCAGGTTCAAGCGATTCTTCTGCCTCAGCCTCCTGAGTAGCCGGGATTACAGGCACGTGCCACCACACCCGGTTTATTTTTGTAGTTTTCGTAGAGATGGGATTTCACCATATTGGCCAGGCTGATCTCAAACTCCTGGCCTCAAGTGATCTACCTGCCTCAGCCTCCCAAAATGCTGGGACTACAGACATAAGCCATGGTGTCAGGCTGGGAGTTAATATTTATGGGATGAAATTTGACTAGTGGAAAATGGGAGATAGGTGAGACTCAGGCAGATAAATTCCCCCTTTTTCTCTCCCTTTCATAAATTGTTGCATGGCACCACTTCTCCAAAACAGTACCATCAATGGGGGAGACCTCCCAACTAGCTGGTGGACACAACTGCTGTATCCTCTGCAAGGCTTGTCATGAAGCAGTCCCTGGCCTGCCAATACATCACCTCGTATTACTTCCCATTCTGTCCTGCCTTTCTTCCATTTTCTCATTTCCAAAGCCTTGGGTTTGCACCTCTCCAAATAAAACACCACTTCCTAGTTCTTGTTTTCAGGCTCTGTTTTCTAGGTGACTGAGGGCTAGGAGGGAAAGGAGGATCTAAGACTGGGGCAGATAAGGATGGATCCCACTGTAACTAATGCTCCTCTCACCTTCCTTATGTCCCTGGACTACCAAGCACCAGATATTAAGTGGTCTATCTTTCCCTGCTCTCCCTTGGGGTCAAGGGGATAACAACTATCCTGATAACTCAGCCAGGTAGTTTGGAATCTCATATCTAGACTCAGCAGGCCATTTTACTCCAGCAAACTGACAGAGAGAAAGGATCTTGGCCAAGCTATCAAGTTTAAAGCTAGAATCCCAACCAGGATCTGTCTGCCCCAGAGGTGGTCTCTTTCCTAAGAAGATGGTGCCTTCTATGGGTGTTTCCTGAACCCAGGCTGGTGCTGAGCACAGAGAGATAAACAGAGCTGGTTTCTGTGCCCAAGGGACTGTCTTGATCTGGAGGCTCAGAGGTCCACCTCAGTACAGTGGCCATGGGGAAGAGGAGCCCCTAAATGGGAGTGTCAGAAAGGCTTTCTGGAGGAGGTAACCCCTGGGTCCAGTAAGAGTGTAACACATAGTTATCACTCAAATTTTGAAATGAACTGAACAGGTGAATGAAGAAGGAAGAGGACTCCAGGCAGAGAACACTGGACCTGGCAGCTGCTCAGAGGAGAGGCAATCTTCAGCTTCTACATTCATTCAACGAATGTGTTTTGAGCCTACAATACTGAGCGCACCAAGGCTGTGGAGACCCATGGCGAGGAGTACGGAGATAACTAAAGGATATGTCAGAGAAGAAAGACTTCCTGTGGAGGTGCCTCCGTCAGACCTGAAGGACTCATGGGGACTAGCTGCACCTCCCATTTCTTAGTGGACATGTCTCTATCTTCTGGAAACTGGCATGGACAGTAAGGGTTCAGAGATGCATGAAGGCAACCTGCCTCTGCAGAGCAGAAAGATCATAGAAAACATTTATGAATGTGCCCAGTGCTGCCGAGGAGAGAAGCTGGACCTCTGCAGGCTCAAGCTTATCTGGGCCTCTGGGGAAGCCACACAGCCTTGGCTGTGCCTGCCCCTGGCCTCCCACCCCTACCCTGACCCTGTGCTACTTCACTACCTTGTTCTGTGTTACTAGTGACCTCAGTATACCTGGGATGGACATCCAGGTGCCCTCCATCCAAGCTCCCAAGTGAAGGGAGTGGACATGATTAAAGAACAGGAGCAGAAGGGGCTCATTTATGACCCATTCACTAGCCCCAGTTTGAGGTCTTGGGTACTCAGTCTCTTTCTTTTCTTCCAGGGCACCTGATCCCTTCCATGGAGCAGGCCATCTTGGGTTCACTGGGCCGGGGCTGGTCTCTGTTTTCCAGCACACCGGGCTCACACACAGCCTCGTGGGTAGGGTCAGCAGACCAAACTGCTTCTTGCTGGAACATAAGATGAGAGGTCTGTTTTCGATCTGGCACTTTCACCAGGAAATGGATGTGGAGAACACCAGAGTGATGAAGGGTGTATGATGTGCACTGTAACGGTGGGCAAACAGGCTCTTGCTCTGTGTGGAGGTCACAGTCTTGTGGAGGACGGATGTTACTAGAAATGCGCAAAGGGGGCCAGGTGCCGTGGCTCACGCCTGTAATCCCAGCACTTCGGGAGGCTGAGGCAGATGGATCACTTGAGGTTAGAGGTTTGAGACCAGCCTGGCCAACATGGGGAAACACCATCTCTACAAAAAGTATAAAAATTAGCCGGGCGTGATGGTGGGTGCCTCTAATCTCAGCTACTTGGGAGGCTGAGACGAATAATCGCTTGAACCTGGGAGGCGGAGGCTGCAGTGAGCTAAGATTGCACCACTGCACTCCAGCCCGGGTGACTGAGCGAGACTCCCATCTCAAAACAAAAAAGACCTGTGAACTCTCTAGTAGGTTCTGAATCCTGTGGAGGATGACGTGAGGCCAGGAGTTTGAGACCAGCGAGAGCTTGTCTCTATAAAAAGTGAAATTAAAAGAAGAAAAACTAATTTACTAATACATTTAAAGCTTTGATTTCTCCATCCTTCTCTGCAGAGGTAACCACTATACTGAATTTTGATTAATCTTGCCTTAGCTATTTATTGTTTTTACCACATAATGTATCTGTTCTTAAATATAGTGATTGGTTTTGTATGGTTTTGAACTTACCTTTGTTCTGTTTGGGATTTATTGAACTTTTTCAATCTAAATGGTTATAGTCTTAATACAATTTTGAAAAATTTTGGCCACTGTTTTGTCAAATTTTGGGATTCTCTTCCATCTTCTATTTCTGACACACAGTCTGCCTATATCATGGGCCACTTGATATTGTCCCTCAGATCACTGATGTTCATGTTTTTCAGTCTTTTTTCTTTTCTATTTTTTTTTTCTTTTTTTTTTTTTTTTGAGACCGAGTCTTGTTCTATTGCCCACGCTGGAGTGCAGTGGCACAATCTTGGCTCACTGCAACTTCTGCCTCCCAGGTTCAAGTGATTCTCATGCCTCAGCCTCCCAAGTAGCTAGGACTACAGGTGTACCACCATGCTGGCTAATTTTTGTATTTTTAGTAGAGACGGGGTTTTATTATGTGGGCCAGGCTGGTCTCGAACTCCTGACCTCAGGTGATGCATCCATCTCAGTCTCCCAAAGTTCTAGGGTTATAGGCGTGAGCCACCGTGCCCGGCCTCAGTCTTTTCTTCCCTTGCTTCATTTTAGATGTCTTAAAGTTCCTTGATCTTTTCTTCTGTAGCATCTAATCTGCTATTCCATTCAGTATATTTTTCATTTTAGATGTTGTATTTTTCATCTCTAGCCATTCTATCTGGATCATTTTTAATCTTCCATTTTTCCCTTAATGCTCATGTTTTTCCTCTATCTTCTTGGACATAAATGTATTTAGTGCTCCCTTCAGCAGCACATATACTAAGATTGAAATGATAAGACAAGATTAGCATGGCCCCTGTGTCAGGATGACATGCAAATTTATGAGGCATTTCATGGTTTTCAAATCAAAACCACAATGAGATGCCATCTCACACCAGTCAGAATGGCTATCACTAAAAAGTCAAAAATAGGCCATTCTTTCTGAAACAAAAAATGTAAAAAAGATTTAAAAAAGAAAAAAAAAAATAGGCCAGGTGCAGCAGGTCACACCTACTAGGATTACCAAAGTAATCCTAGCACTTTGGTAGGATGAGATGGGAGGATTGCTTGAGGCCAAGAGTTCAGGACCAACCCAACCAACATAATGAGACCCCTATCTTTATTTAAAAAAAAAGATCAAAGAAAAAAAAGATGCTGGCAAGGTTGGGGGAGAAAAGCTTATACACTGCTGGTGAGAGTAAATTAGTTCAACCATTGTGGAAAGCAGTGTGGCAATTCCTCAAAGACCTAAAAACAGAACTACCATTTGACCCAACAATCCCATTACTAGGTAGATACCCAAAGGAATAGAGATCGTTATTCCATAAAGACACATGCACACATATGTTCATTGCAGTACTATTCACAATAACAGACATGGAATCAACCCAAGATGCCCATCAATGCTAGACTGGCTAAAGAAAATGTGATACATATACATCATGAAGTACTATACAGTCACAAAAAAGAATGAGACCATGTCCTTTTCAGGAACGTGGATGGAGCTGGAGGCTATTATCCTTAGCAAACTAATGCAGGAACAGAAAACCAAATACCACATGTTCTCACTTATAAGTGGGAGCTAAATTATGAGAACATATGGACACATAGAGGAGAACAACACACATTGGGGTGAGGGTGGGAGGAGGGAGAGGATCAGGAAAAATAATAGGTACTAGGCTTAAGACCTGGGAGATGAAATAGTCTGTACAATAAACCCTAGTGACATGAGTTTGACTAGATAAGAAACCTGCACATGAACCACTGAATTTACAATTTATTTAAAAGCATATTTATAATGGCTGTTTAGCATCTCTAGATGCTAGTTCCTTAATATTTGGTTATTTTGGGATCTGTATCAACTGAGTTTTTTTTCTCCCAGAAATTGGCTGATTTTTTTTTTTTTACTGGATACCAGACATTGTGAATTTACATTGTTGATTGCTGGATTTTGTTTTATTCCTTTAAATAGTATTGACCTTTTTTTCCCCCTCTGGCCTGAATTTACTTGAATCCCTTTGAGGCCTACTTTTTGAAGCTTTTTTTAAGCTAGGCAGAGCTGCCACTTTTCCAGGGCTAGTTACCCCGGTACTAATGTAACATCCTGAGGATTTGCCTGATGCTCTGTGTATATCTTTGCAGTCTGGTGAGTGAAAACATGGGGAAACTGTCTCTATAAAAAATACAAAAATTAACTGGGCACAGCAGGACATGCTTGTAATCCCAGCTACTTGGTGGGCTGAAGTGGGAGGATTGTTTGAGCCTGGAAAGCAGAGATTGCAGTGAGCTGAGACTGTGCAACTGCACTCCAGCCTGGGTGACAAAGCAAGTCCCTGTGTCAAAAATAAAAATAAAACATTATCTGAGACATTTTTCAGAGTGGTTCTTTTTTTTTTTTGAGACAGAGTCTCACTCAGTGGCCTGGGCTAGAGTGCAGTGGGCGATCTCAGCTCACCGTAGCCTCCCTCTCCCAGGTTCAAACGATTCTCATTCCTCAGCCTCATGAGTAGCTGGGATTACAGGCAGGCACCACCATGCCCAGCTAATTTTTCCTGGCCTCAAGTGATCCACGCGCCTCGGCCTCTCAAAGTGCTGGGATGTGCACCACTTCACCCAGGTGTAAGCCACTTCCCCCAGCGCAGAGTGGTTCTCGACTCATTAATGGGTTGTGAGCTAACTAGAGAAACAGTAGGTTGCACAAAGTTGAAAGCCTGGCTGAGTTTGGTGACAATGAATTTACAGAAGTGCTAATCTACCCTGTTGTGTGACTTTCTCCAGTGGCAACAGTCACTTGTGTAGTAGTGAAAGTGGTTGATCAGAATCAGCAAGCATTGAGGTTTTTCAGGTGCATGTAACAGCAGGACAAAGGCACAAGGGAGGTTAGGAGAAATAATGGACTATAGAATCTAAGAGAGATGGGGAAGGAATGTCCAGAGGGGGCTAAGGAATTCGGACAGCATGGAGCTACCGATGGGTTGGAGGTTCTGATGAAGTCAGATAACTGGTGTATTTGGAACAACCAGGTGAGGCTGGAAAGATGAGGGATGGTGATGGAGACTGGATGTTGAATAGGTGTTTTGAAGGTAGGACAGTTTCAAATGATGGTAAAATCCTGGATACAGCTATAGAAGCAAGTGGCTGGGGTGGTCTAGAGGTGAAAGTTTTCAGAAATGTGGAGTTTGGCATAGGCAGGTGACAAATTCTTAGAGGAATGAGTTCAAGTGACCAAGAATGTAAGTGAAGTGACTCAGTGACTAGGAGTAAAACAGTGGAGGATCTAATGGGACAGTTCTGGTGAGGAGGGAGAATCATTGTAGCATAGCCAAAGGTAGGTAGGGTGTGGAGAATGAGAGGTCTTCACAAGGCAGAGGTGTGGGATTACAGGCATGAACCACCTCGCCTGGCCAGAATTATTATTATTATTATTATTTTGAGATGGAGTCTTGCTCTGTTGCCCAGGCTGGAGTGCAATGGCATGATCTCGGCTCACTGACTCCTGGATTCAAGCAATTCTCTTGCCTCAGCCTCCTGAGTAGCTGGGATTACAGGCACACACCATCATGCCCAGCTAATTTTGTATTTTTAGTAGAGATAGAGTTTCTCCATGTCGGTCAGGCTCATCTCGAACTCTTGACCTCAGGTGATCCACCCACCTCGGCCTCCCAAAGTTCTGGGATGATAGGCATGAGCCACTGCGCCTGGCCCCAGAATTCTTTAAAAAAAAAAAAAAAAAATATATATATATATATATATATATATATATAATTGCGTTTTAGGTTTTGGGGTACATGTGAAGAACATGCAAGACTGTTGCATAGGTACATACATGGCAATGTGGTTTGCTGCCTTCCTCCCCATCACCTATATCTGGCATTTCTCCCCATATTATCCCTCCCCAACTCCCCACCCCCCCACTGTCCCTCCCCTAGTTCCCCCCCCACAGACCCCAGTGTGTGATGCTCCCCCTCCCTGTGTCCATGTGTTCTCACTGTTCAACACCCGCCTATGAGTGAGAACATGTGGTGTTTGATTTTCTGTTCTTGTGTCAGTTTGCTGAGAATGATGGTTTCCAGGTTCATCCATGTCCCTACAAAGGACATGAACTCATCGTTTTTTATGGCTGCATAGTATTCCATGATGTATATGTGCCACATTTTCTCCATCCAGTCTATCCAGAATTCTTAATATATTCTGGATATCAGACCCTTATCAGATACATGATATTTTTGTTTGTGTTTGTTGTTGTTGTTTTTTCTTTTTTTTTGAGATGGGGTTTCACTATGTTGGGCAGGTTGGTCTAGAACGATTGGCCTCAAGTAATACACTCACTTCAGCCTCCCAGTGTTAGGATTACAGGTGTGAACCAGTGCACCCAGCCTGATACATATTTTGCAATACTTTCTCTACTCCATGGGTTATCTTTTCACTTTCTTAATGGAGTCCTTTGAAACACTAAAGTTGTACATTTCAACAAGGTTCAATTTATCTGTTTTTAATTTAGTTGCTTCTGTTTTGATGTAATTCTGATAGCCATAGGAGGCAGACAAATCTCTAGGCAGATAGGGGCAGGTCCCCGGTGAAACCCCACCTTCATGCCTAAGACAATTTAAAGCCTGAAAGCCAAACTACATGTTAAATCCGCAGACCGGATTGAGAATCTTTCTTCCCATTTGGTGTGCTTTCTTCTGATTGATCCTCACTCTTCACCTATTTTACATAAACCTACCCTTCCCGAACTGGTTTTTTACACTGTTGTGCCCACTTTTGAATGGTGCTTTTGTTTTAGTCTTTTTGCATACTCACAAACCAACCAGCAGGCACTACCGCATTCTGAACCCATAATAGCCCTGGACCCAGGCACACTGAGGGGAGATACCACTTGGCTTTGGGTGGGGGACCACCCTCACATCCCTTCTCCACTGAGAGCTGTTCTATTGCTTAATAAAACTCTTCTCTGTCCTTCTCACTCTTTTGATTGTCAGTGTAACTTCATTCTTCTTGGATGGGGACAAGAACTCGGGAATCACTGGATGTGCAAAGCTGTAACACAGGTGGGCTGGGACACACCTGGTCCAGCTGTGGGCTGAGCTGGTGCACAAGCTAGGCACAGTCTAGTGGGCCGAGTGGTTAGGGTGCCTTCTGTGACAGGCCTGGGCCAAAGCAAAGCCTGGGTGGGGGACATCACTGGCTATGGAAGTCTCTGGCTGGCAAAGTGGCCAAGAAAAATCCTACATCAATTTCAATAAACCACTGCATAATTCCGGGTCATAAAGATTTACCCTTATGTTTTCTTCAAAGAATATTAGCTCTTTTTGTTTTGTTTTGTTGGAGATAGGGTGTCACTCTGTCGCCCAGGCTGCAATACAGTGGCATGAACTCACTCACTGCAACCTCTGCCTCCTGGGCTCAAGTGGTCCTCCTTCCTCAGCCTCCCAAGTAACTTGGACTTCAGATGCACACCACCACACCTGGCTAATTTTTGTATTTTTTGTAGAGATGGAGCCTCGTCTGTACAAAAAATACAAAAATTAGCCAGGTGTGGTGGTGTTGCCAGGCTTCCCTTGAACTCCCGAGCTCAAGCGATCCCCCTGCCTCAAGTCTCCCAAAGTGCTGGAATTACAGGCATTGAGCACAGTGCCTGGTCAGCTCTGACATTTAGGTCTTTGGTCAGTTTAAGTTAATTTACATATTTTGGAATTTTTTTTTTAAAGACACAGGATCTCACTAGATTGCCCAGGCTGGTCTGGAACTCCTGGGCTGAAGCTGTCCTCCTATCTTTTGACTAGCTGGGACTACAGGAGTGAGCCACTGCACCCAGAAATTTTTGTATTCTTTTGCATTGTGGACAGCTGTACCAGCATCATTTGTTGAAAAGACTATTCTTTCCCTACTGAATTGTCTTTGCACCTTTGTCAAAAATTATTTGACCATAAATGCATGGGTTTATTTCTGGGCTCCCAGTTTTATTCCATTGAGTTATATGTCTATGTGTACACTACTGCCATATTGTTTTGATTACTGTAGCTTTGTAGTAAGTTTTGAAATTAGAAAATGTGGGTCCTTCAACTTTTTTCTTCCCCCCTCCACCAAGTTTGTTTGGCTACCCTGAATCCCTTGCTATGATGTTGTGAAATATATATTCGGTCTTTGTTCAGTTTTCTGGCATACAACTCCAAAATCCTTGTACTCTTCAAGGTGATACATATCTTTTTGCATGCTAATGATTGGCGATAGCAAGCAGCCTCTAATTAACTAATTAACTTCAGGACAGGGACTGGTCACAGGGAAGACCAAGGCATGATTAGAGAGTTAGAACTTTCAGCCACCCCCAAACCTCCTAAGAGGGGAGAGGGGCTGAAGGTTAAGTTGATTGCCAATGGCCGATGATTTAATCAATTATGCCTACATAATGAAGCTTCCATAAAATTCCCAAAGGACTGGGTTTGGAGAGCTTCTGGATAGCTGAACACGTGGAGGTTCCTGGAGGGTGGTGCACTCAGAGAGGCTATGGAAGCTCCATATCCCTTCTCCCATACTTTGCCCTGTGCCTTTATATCCTTTGTAATATCCTCGTTCTTTTTTTTTTTTAGAGACAGTGTTTCACTATGTTGGCCAGGCTGGTCTCAAACTCCTAACCTCGTGATCCACCTGCCTCAACTTCCCAAAGTGCTGGGATTACAGGCGTGAGCCACTGCGCCTGGCTTGTAATATCCTTTTATAACCCAGTAAAGGTAAGTGTTTCCTTGAGTTCTTCTTTTTTGTTTTTGAGACAGAGTTTAGCTCTTGTTGCCCAGGCTGGAGTGTAATAGTGAGATCTCGGCTCACTGCAACCTCAGCCTCCCAGGTTCAAGCGATTCTCCGGCCTCAACCTCCCGAGTAGCTGGGATTACAGGTGCCCACCACCATGCCTGGCTAATTTTTGCATTTTTTAGTAGAGATGCAGTTTCATCATGTTGGCCAGGCTGGTCTTGAACTCCTGACCTCAGGTGATCCACCCACCTCTGCCTCCCAAAGTGCTGGGATTACAGGGGTGAGCCACTGTGCCCGGCTTTGAGTTCCGTGAGCCTTCTATCAAATTAATCAGCCAAAGGAGGAGGCTGTGGGAACTCTGACTTGTAGCCGGTTAGAGCACAGGTCAAACAACCTGGGGCTTGCAATTGGCATAGGAAGTTGAGGTCAGTTTTTGGGCCTAAGCTGTCAACCTGGGTGATCTCATGTAATCTCCAGGTAGCTTCAGAATTGAATTGAGTTGAAGGATATTCAGTTGGTGTTTGGTGCAGAATTAATTGCTTGCTTGATGTGGTGGGGAACATCCTCACACACCTGGTATCAGAAGTGTGTTGTGAGAGCCTAGTAGGAGAAAGTGAGGGAGTGGGAGTGGGAAAAAAATTAAAAAGAAAAGGGAGTCTAGTAGGAGAAACTGAGTTTATTTTTTCCACTCACTTGCATTTCTACATAAACTTTAGAATCAGCTTGTCAAAATTCAGCAAAATAGGGTCAGGTGTGATGGCTCATGCCTGTAATCCCAGCACTCTGGGATCACTTGAGGTCAGGAGTTTGAGATCATCCTGGCCAAAGTGGTGAAACCCCATCTCTACTAACGATACAACAATTACCTGGGTGTGGTGGCAGGTGCCTGTAATCCCTGCTACTCAGGAGATTGAGACATGAGAATTGCTTGAACCTGGGGAGTAGAGGTTGCAGTGAGCTGAGATCACACCACTGCACTCAGGCCTGCAGATTGACAGAGTGACTCCATCTCAAAAAAAAAAAAAAAATCAGCAAAATAAACCAGGTGAGTGTTTTTGTTTGTTTGTTTTCATTTTTTTTTTTTTTTTTTTTGAGTCAGGTCTTACTTTGTCCCCCAGGTTGGAGTGGAGTGGCATGATCATGGCTCACTGCAGCCTTGAACTCCCGGGCTCAAGTGTTCCTCCTGCTTCAGCCTTTCGAGGAGCTGGGACTACAGGTGTGCATCACTATACCTGGCTAATCTTTTTTGTTTTGTTTTTTGTTTTTTCAATTTTTGTAGACATATGGTCTCACTATGTTTCCCAGACTTGTCTGGAACTCCTGGCCTCAAGCGATCTTCCTGCCTCAGCCTCCTGAGTGGCCAACTGTGATTTTAAATGGGATCACATTGACTCTGTAGATGAATTTGGGGAGCTTTGCCATCTTAACAATATTGTCTTCCAGTCCATGAGCACATAAAAGTCTTTCCATGGCTGGGCACAGTGCCTCACGCCTGTAATCCCAACACTTTGGGAGGCCAATGTGGGTGAATCACTTGAGGGCAAGAGTTTGAGACCAGCCTGGCCAACATGGTAAAACACTGTCTCTACTAAAAATACAAAAATTAGCCAGGCGTGGTGGCACATGCCTGTAATCCCAGCTACTTGGGAGGCTGAGGCATGGGAATAGCTTGAACCCGGGAGGTGGAAGTTGCAGTAAGTCAAGATCATGCCATTGCATTCAAGCCTGGGCAACAGAGGGAGACTCTGTCTCAAAATAAATAAATAAATATTTTCCCATGTATTTAGGTCATAAAAAATATCTTTTGGTCAGGTGCAGTGGCTCATGCCTGTAATTCCAACACTTTGTGAAGCAAAGGTGGGAGGATCCCTTGACCCTGGGTTCAAGAATAGCCTGGGCAACATAATGAGATCCCCGTCTCTACAAAAAATTTTTTAAAAAATTAGCCAAGTGTGGTGGCACATGCCTGTATTCCCAGCTACTTGGGGGTACTGAGGTGGGAGGTGCAGTGAGCTGTGATCATGCTATTGCATTCCAACCCAGGTTATAGAGACATCCTGTCTCAAAAAAAACCTTTTCAGTGTATAAGTCTTGTGCTTCTTTTGTTAATGTATTCCTAATTTTATTTTTTGATACTATTACCAATGAAATGGCTTTCTTAATTTCATTTTTACTTTGCTCAATGCTAGTGAATAGAAATACAATTGATTTTGTTTTTTATTTTCTTTCTTTTTTTTTTTTAGAGACGAGGTTTCACCATGTTGGTCAGGCTGGTCTTGAACTCCTGACCTTGTGATCCACCCACCTCGGCCTCCCAAAGTGCTGGGATTACAGGCACGAGCCACTGGGCCCGGCCCTTTGTTTTTTATTTTCTTTGAGATAGAGTCTCGCTGTGTTGCCCAGGCTGAAATGCAGTGGCACTATCTCGGCTCAGTGCAAACTTCTGCCTCCTGGGTTTGAGCAATTCTCATGCTTCAGCTCCAGAGTAGCTGGGATTGCAGGCATGCACCATCATGCCCAGCTAATTTTTGTATTTTTGGTAGAGACAGGGTTTCGCCATGTTGGTCAGTTTGGTCTCTAACTCCCGGCCTCAAGTGATCTGCCCACCGTGGCCTCCCAAAGTGCTAGGATTACAGGAGTGAGCCACCACGCCTGGCCTACAATTGATTTTTACATGTTGACCTTGTGTCCTGCAACCTTGCTGAACTTGTTTATTTGCTTCAATAGTTTGATGTGTGTTTATTCCTTAGGATTTTCTGTATATACAACGATGTCATCTGCAAATACAATTTAACTTCTTTCCAATCTGGATGCTTTTTATTTATTTTACTTGGCTAATTGCTCTGGCTAACCAGAGCAATTGAATAGAAGTGGTGAGAGCAGACATCTTTCTCTTGTTCCTGATCCTAAAGTGAAAGATTTTAGTCTTTTACCAGAAAGTACGATGTTAGATATTGGTTTTTTATAGATGCCCTTTGTCAGGTTGAAGAAGTTCCCTTCTACTCCTAGATGAGTATTTTCTTTTTTTTTTTTTTTGAGACGGAGTTTCCCTCTTGTTACCCAGGCTGGAGTGCAGTGGCAAGATCTCGGCTCACTGCAACCTCTACCTCCCAGGTTCAAGTGATTCTCGTGCCTCAGCTTCCCGAGTAACTGGGATTACAGGCGTATGCCACCATGCCCGGCTAATTTTGTGTTCTTAGCAGAGACAGAGTTCTCCATGGTGGTCAGGCTGGACTCAAACTCCTGACCTCAGGTTATTTGCCCGTCTTAGTCTCCCAAAGTGCTGGGATTACAGGCGTGAGCTACCGTCTGACCCTAGATGAGTATTTTTGTCATAAAATGGCATTTCTCTCAAGTGTTTTCTTTTCTCTATGTTAGTTGACATAGTCAAGGGGTTTCATCATTAATTTCTCCTCTAAATTTTATCATTTCTTTCTGTTTTGTTTGGGTTTAGAGTGCTCTCTTCCAGTGCCTTATAATGGAAGTTTAGTTTTTGATTTGAGATTTCTTCTTTCTTTACATTTTATTTTTTATTTTATTTATTTATTTATTTTTATTTATTTTTTTGAGATGGAGTCTCGCACTGTCACCCGGGCTGGAGTGCAGTGGCGCAATCTCAGCTCACTGCAACCTCTGCCTCCTGGGTTCAAGCGATTCTCCTCCCTCAGCCTCCGGAGTAACTGGGATTACAGGTGCATGCCACAATGCCCGGCTAATTTTTTGTATTTTTAGTAGAGACGAGGTTTTACTATGTTGGCCAGGCTGGTCTCAAACTCCTGACCTCGTGATCAACCTGCCTCGGCCTCCCAAAGTGCTGGGATACAGGCGTGAGCCACCACACCTGACCTATTTATTTGTTTTTGAGATGAAGTCTGTTGCCCAGGCTGGAGTGCAGTGGTGTGATCTCGGCTCGCTGTAAACTCTGCCTCCTGTATTCAAGTGATTCTCTTGCCTCAGCCTCCTGAATAGCTGGGACTACAGGTGTGTACCACCACACCTGGCTAATTTTTTTATTTTTAGTGGAGACAGGTTTCACCATATTGACCAGGCTGGTCTTGAATTCCTGACCTCAAGTGATCCACCCACCTCAACCTCCCAAAGTGCTGGAATTACAGGTGTGAGCCACTGTGCCAGGCCTATTTTTTATTTTTTAAGAGATGGAGTCTCATTCTGTAGCCCAGGCTGGAGTGCAGTGGTGGGATCAGGGCTCACTGCAGCCTCAGTCTCATGGGTAGCTGGAACTACAGGCATGTCACCATGCCTGGCTAATTTAAAAAATTTTGGGGGAGGGCTGAGCACAGTGGCTCAAGCCTGTAGTCCCAGCACTTTGGGAGGCTAAGGATGGTGGATGACTTGAGTCTAGGGTTCAAGACCAGCATGGGCAACATGGTGAAACCCTGTCTCTACAAAAGCCACAAAAAATTAGCTGATTGTGGTGGTAACTGCCTGTAGTCCCAGCTACTAAGGAGGCCAAGGTGGGAGGATTGCTTGAGTCCAGGAGGTCGAGGCTGCTGTGAGCTGTGGTTGTCCCATTGCATTCCAGCCTGGGCAACAGAGCAAAACCTTGTCTTAATAAAAATAAAATAAAATAAAAATTTGCAGAGACAGGGTCCCACTATGTTGCCCAGGCTGATCTCAAACTCTTGGGTTCAAGTTATCTTCCCACCTCAGCCTCCCAAAGTGCTGGGATGACAGGAATAAGCCACTGTGCCCCGGACTTTTCTTTCTTAGTATAGGCATTTACAGCTATAAATTTTCCTCTAAGCAATGCTTTAGCTGTGTGTCATAAGTTTTGGTATGTTGTGTTTTTGTTTCCATTTATCTCAAAGTGTTTTCTAATTCCCTTGGTGATTTCTTCTTTGCATTAGTTATTTAAGAATTTAATTCTACATATTTACGAATTTCCCTTATTTCCTTTACTAATTGATTTCTATTTTCACCCTATTGTTGTCACAGAACATACTCTGTATGCTTTCAATTCTAGATTTATTGAGAGTTATTTTATGACCTAATTCTTCAGACCTGCATTCTGAAGAATGTTTTATGTGCATTTGCGAATAAGTATTCTGCTCTCATTGGGTGGAATGTTCTGTAGCTGTCTGTTAGATATAAATTAGGTGTTAGGTATTGTTCAAATTTTCTATTTCGTTTTTGACAAAATAGTCTTTCTGCCCCTCTTCACTCTTCTCCTTACTTTCAGGGATTCCCATTATATGTATATTGGTTTGCTTGATGTGTCTTCTAGATCTCTGAGGGCCTTTGCCCATTTTTCTTTTTTCTTTTTCTTTTCTGTTTTTTGAGATGAAGTTTTGCTCTTTTTGCCCAGGCTGGAGTGCAATGGCGAGATCTCGGCTCACTGCAACCTCTGCCTCCCAAGTTCAAGTGGTTCTCCTGCCTCCGCCTCCAGAATAGCTGGGATTACAGGCACATGCCACCACGCCCAGCTAATTTTGTATTTTTTGTAGAGATGGTATTTCACCATGTTGGCTAGGCTGGTCTTGAACTCTTGACCTTAGGTGATCTGCCCACCTTGGCCTCCCAAAGTGGGATTACAGGTGTGAGCCACTGCACCTGGCCTGAGCCACCATACCCAGACCATTTTTCTTCATTATTCTTTCTGGTTTTCAGACTGAATGATCTTAAATTAGCTGATTCTTTCTTCTGCCTAAGGAAATCTGCTGTTGAACCTCCACAGTAAATTTTCCATTGCAATTATACTTTTTAACTCCATCATTTCTATTTGGTTTATACTTTTGAATTCTGTCATTTTTATTTATTTCTGTTTCTATTCTGTATTTATAGCCTCTGTTTGGTGAGATATTTTCACGCTTTCCTATAGTTCTTTGAACATATTTAAAATTGCTGATTTTAATTATTTGTCCAGTAGGTCCAATGTCGACTTCCTCAGGCACACTGTTCTATTGACTGCTTTTTTCCCTGTGTATGGGCCATACTTTTTTTGTTTCTTTGCACATCTCATCATTGCTGAAACTAGACACTTATTTTGATTTTGATTTATTTTGAGACAGGGTCTCACTCTGTCGCCCAGGCTGGAGTGCACTGGTGCAATTGTGGCTTACTGCAGCCTTGACCTCCCTAGGCTCAAATGATTCTCCTATTTCAGCCTCCCAAATAGCTGGGACTGCAGGCATATGCCACTACACCCAGCTAACTTTTGTGCTTTTTGTAAAGATGCAGTTTCACCTTGTTGCCCGGGCTGGTCTTGAACTCCTGGGCTCAAATAATCCGCCTGCCTCAGCCTCCCAAAGTGCTAGGATTACAGGCATAAGCCACAACACCTGGGCTCAAAATCTGTATTTTTTTTTACTGTGTGGACACTGAAATTTCTGCTTGATGACCTTAGTATTCAGTTAATGATTTAACAGAGATTTCCTTAGGTGCCTGCAACCAAGTCTCATTAACTTTGCCAAGCGGTCTGTGTGCATACTTGGGAAGCCTCTTTTCAGTATTCAGCCAGGCAGTTGACAACTCCGTCTTAGCCTTCACTTCCTGCTTATACAAAGCATCAAGTAAGGTTAGTCAGAGAGGAGAACATAGAGCCTTTCTGGGTCTTTCTTAAGTACATGCACAGCCCTCGTCCTGTGCGTAGATAGCTCTATTTATGTGTGTGGACTTCTAGATTCCCAGGAACATACTGGAGCTTTCCAGAGTCTTCTATGGACATCTTCCTCCCCAGATTTTCCTGTTAACTTTTTTGGCTAACCTACTGTTTGCCCTGACTGATGTCTACTGCCATAGGCAAGTATGATGTTGAACAATTACATCTGGTCATTTTCAATAAATGCCCCCAGAGAAAAGGCTGCTTGCACAGGACAAACTCTGAGTCAGTAGACAGCCTTGCAAGTGGGGTCTTCTGGGGGTCAACTGTCAAATGATGACAATTCTCTGGGAATGGAACTCTGGGAAAATTTTAACCTAATTTGGCCTCCTCCAGTGGTAATCAGGCTGCAAGATTGTGGGCTGTTTGTTTTCAAGGCTGCTATAGACCTCGGGTGGATAGGAATAGGGCAAGTTGAAATACCATAAAACTTACTGTTTTATTGATATTCAGTCATTTCTCCTGAATAAATCCTTCCTGGATTGCTGAATGTTTAATTTCTGGAGTTTGAAACTATTGATTCTAACAATTTCTGCCAGTGTTGTCACTACTTTTATTAAAGAAAGAATTTTTAGAAATTCTTATGCCACTATTTTCATTGACACTACTCTTTCATTGTAATTTTTAATTTGTACTTTTTAAATTATGAATGATAATGGGGCTTCTTTTACTTAAGGGCTTTTTTTGGTGAATTTTCTGGTTAAGATTTTTTTCCCTATTTTTTTCTACTGAGTTTTGTCGTTTTTTTCCCCTAGTTTTTAAATTTGCCAGTTCCCTTTTTTTTTTTGAGGCTGAGTCTTGGTCTGTCGCCCAGGCTGGAGTGCAGTGGCACCATCTCTGCTCACTACAACCTCCGCCTCCTGGGTTCAAGCAATTTTCTTGCCTCAGCCTCCTGAGTAGCTAGGATTAAAGGTGCCCACCACCATGACCAGCTAATTTTTATTTGACTTATTTGATTGATTGATTGATTTTTATTTATTTATCTTTGAGACAGAGTCTTGCTCTGTTGCCAGTCTGAAGTGCAGTGGTGTGATCTCGGGTCATTGCCACCTTTGCCTCCCAGGTTTGAGTGATTCCCCTGCCTCAGCCTCCTGAGTAGCTAGGACAACAGGGGCATCACCACACCCAGCTATTTTTTTGTATTTTTAGTAGAGACGGGGTTTCACCATGTTGGCCAAAATGATCTCGATCTCCTGACCTCGTGATCTGCCCACCTCGGCCTCCCAACATGCTGGGATTACAGGTGTGAACCACTGTGCCTAGTCACCAGTTGGCTTTTGATTTTTTTTTTCTTGCCATTGGAAAGATTCTCATTTTCATAGTATCATGCATTTAACTTTACCATTTTTGTTGTTGTTGCATCTGGATTTGAGTCACAGAAACTTTTCTCTAAATTCTGGTTATAGAGGAATTCATCTTTTTTTATTCTGGCACTTTTTTTTTTTCTTGAGACAGAGTCTCGCTGTGTCACCCAGGCTGGAGTGCAGTGGCGCGCTCATGGCTCGCTGTAGCCTGAACCTCCTGGGCTCAAGTGTTCCTTTCTCCTCAGCCTCCCAAGTAACTGGGAGAACAGATGCATGCCACCATGGCTGGCTAATTTCCTATTTTTTTGTAAAGATTAGGTCTCACTATTTTGCCCAGGCTGGTCTCAAACTCCTGAGCTCAAGCAATCCTCCTCCTCAACCTCCCAAAGTGTTCGGATTACAAGAATTAGTCACCATTCCCAGCCACAGCACAATTCCTTCCCTCCCTCCCTCACTCCCTTCTTTCCTTCCCTCCCTCCCTCCCTCCTTCCTTCCTTTCTTTTTCTTGACAGAATCTTTCTTTTTCTTGACAGAATCTCTGTCATCCAGGCTGAAGTGCAGTGGTGCGATCTTGGCTCACTGTACTTCTGCCTCCCACATTCTAGAGATTCTTGTGCCTCAGCCTCCCGAGTAGCTGGGATTACAGACCCGTGCCACCACACCAGGCTAATTTTTGTATTTTTAGTAGAGACAAGGTTTCACCATGTTGGCCATGTTGGTCTTGAACTCCTGGTCTCAAGTGATCTGCCTCGACCTTTCAAAGTGCTGGGATTATAGGCGTGAGCCACTGTACCCAGCCCCCAGCACAATTACTTAAAGTTCATCTTTGCTACAGTGTTTTGAGATGTCACTTTTATTATATATTTCCATATGTGCTTGTGCCTATTTATGGACTTTCAATTTAATTTCATTGCTCTGTTTGTGTAGTCATTCACCAGTTTCACCTATTTATTAACCTTACAATCCCAGCCCAGCCTGGTGACCACCTTCCTACAGCCCCCTCAATACAGACACCACATACTTTAGGCCTCTCACCCACACCAGTGCCCTTGACCCTCCCAACACCATAGCTGTCAGGTCCGACCTGCAGACCCTGACCCAGCAATGGATGAACAAATGCACTCAGATACAGATATCCAGTGAAAGTGTAGGCTAGGGGTCCGGGCCACTCACAGACACCAAGGAGGGTGCTGTAAAGAGTCAGCAGCCACAGCCCTCACAAGCTGGCACTGCAGGTATTTATTCAGTATAGATTTCATGGCAAAGCCTTTCAGTCAACATACTTGTGGATAATTAATATGGTCGCCCCCCAGAGAAAGCAGTCCTACAGATGGTAAAAGGCCAGGTTCCGAGGCCTGAGTAAACTAACTTATCTAGATGAGTTTCTTTACACCCCTTAATCTAACTTAAGCTTTTAGGCACTGGATAAGAGAATCTGGCTGCCTTCAGCCAAATCCTATTCTGAGGCTTTTGCAAGACTCTCTGGCCTTCCAAGGTTTATGTCCTTTTCCTACAATTTCTCCCACCATCCTGATGGAACTCCTACACATGACCCTTCCAACATGGACAGTTTTCCATGCCTCCTGCCCACACCAGCACCTCCACTCCCTCCTACACACCTGCCTCCTGTCCACAGCTCACCTGCACCCTGGAGAGTTGCTTCCTGCTTGACCAGTAACTACCGACCAGCTCTGCTTCCCCAGGGACTCCTAACTAGCACACTAAGTTTTTTTTTTTTTTTTGAGACAGAATTTCACTCTCGTTGCCCAGGCTGGAGTGCGATGGCGCGATCTCGGCTCACCGCAACTTCTTCCTCCTGGGTTTAAGCGATTCTCTGCCTCAGCCTTCCAAGTAGCTGGGACCATAGGCCTGCGCCACCATGCCCAGCTAATTTTGTGCTTTTAGTAGAGATGGAGTTTCTCCATGTTGGTCAGGCTGGTCTTGAAATCCTGACCTCAGGTGATCCGCCCGCCTCGGCCTCCCAAAGTGCTGGGATTGCAGGCATGAGCCACCACGCCTGGCCGAGTTTATTGTTATATAAGGGTTGTAGTGAAATTTGAGGAAATGGTTGGGATTTTTGGATGGGTTGAGAACACGATACTATTTTCATATTTAGGTTAATGGAATAAAAACTCCTTTAGTCTAAAACTTCATGGTCTAGCAGAGTAGATCTGGATGATGAGGACAACATGTAGTTGTCGTACTTCGTGGAAGACTAGGGCATCCTCATCGTTCTGCGGTTTCTCACCTCCCCGCCCCCACCCTGGTGTGTCAACAACGTAGGGAAGTTTTGTTTGGGGTTGTTATGGATTCTTTTCATTGGTCTTAGTAATAACACGGATGAAATCTTAGAGATACAATGTTGTGTTGAAAACAAGGGATTTCCAGAAGACTATATATAGCTTAGTATAATCTTTATGAAGTTCAAAGTAAACAACCTATAAATTATTTTTGAATACATGCATTTTTGATAAATGTATCAAAGGAATTTATATATACACAATTCAGGGTAGTCATTAATTCCAGAAGATAGAAAGATGGGTAAGGGAGCTCACCAGACTTGGTACACAGCCAGGGCACTCCAGTTTTCTGAAAGGAGCTATAGTCAAGGACTTGGCATCCCCACCGTAAGGCAGGTTCACTGTGCACTGGTTATCAACTTGTCTGAGTCCACTGAGTTCCAATGACACCCAACAAGTTAAATAAAATAGGTTTATTACTAACAGGCAGCAAGGAACAGCAATCAAGGATTCATTGGGAGTTAGTCCCCCAAGGCTCAGGAAAGCTGCCCAGGGTGGATGGAGTCTTCACTGCCTGTGCTCCGCTTGTACCACAGCTAAAGGACCCCAGCAAGCAGCCCACCCCAGAGTTTTATGTACTGGGTTTATGTGGATCGCTGAAGGACATTCTGTTTCTAGGGGGAACCGGAACAGAGCCCAGGCTGTTCCAGCTAATTTCCCCTTATCTCTAGGGTATCGTAGTCCCAGCACGGTCTACAGTTATTCTTGAGGACTCCAAGTGACAAAGGGGGCACTGGGTCAATCCAAGGATACTAGAGAACTGTCCCGCACCCACCACCACAGGCCAGCTGTGCTCAGATTCATTTCTAACTCAGGTGCTTCCATTCAGAGACCTCTTTATTTGGGGTGTTGGCTAAGGCTGTCTGTTCCATCTGCTCTGTAGCCGTCAGTAAATAAGGCTTGATCATTCCTTTTCATCTGGTTCATTGCCCTAATTGGCCATCTCAACCCCTGATTGCGTGACACTGGGTGATAAGCTCTGACAGGTGCTCATTTTTTCTACTTATAACTTAAATGTCTTATTCAATATATTTCACATATAATATTATACAATATCTTTATTTTTTGAGCCAGGGTTTTGCTCTGTCACCCAGGTTGGAGTGCACTCGTGCTAATATAGCTCACGGCAACTGCAACTACTGAGCTCAAGTGATCCTCCCAACTCAGCCTCCCAAGCAGCTGGGATTACAGGTGCATACCACCACCTCTGGATAATTTTTTATTTTATTTATTTTTTTGAGACGGAGTCTCAAGGCTGGAGTACAATGGCACAATCTCAGCTCACTGCAACCTCTGCCCCCCGGGCTCAAGCAATTCTCCTGCCTCAGCCTCCTGAGTAGCTGGGATTACAGGTGCCCACCACCAGGCCCAGCGAATTTTTGTATTTTAGTAGAGACCGGGTTTCACCATCTTGGCCAGTCCGATCTTCAACTTCTGACCTCATGACCCACCTGCCTCGGCCTCTCAAAGTGCTGGGATTACAGGTGTGAGCCACCACACCTGACTGAGGTTGAACTTTTAAGTACTCATCTAGGTAAAGTCCATTTAACCTGAGACCACTTTACCCTGGATGTGACTGAGTCCCCTCCTTTTTACCTCATGGGAATGAAGCTCCAAAGAAACATGGGCTCAGCTACAGACAAAAAAAAAGTTCCATTCTTTACCCTCTGAGCTATATACATATCAATATTAATTATCTATATAGATACAGTTTTACAATACACATAGAGGTAAATACAGAGTAAGATCTAGAAGAGCTCACAGCATGCTGATAAAAGCAGTTACCCTGCGAGAGGGGAATGAACGAAGAGCGCTTCTGGTTCCAAGTTGAAAGTTGTCTGGTGTTTATGTGAAAACGGATACCTATTTTCTTTGTATGTTTTAGAAAACTTACAAATAATATTGAACACCTACTAGCTACTGGCATAGGGAAACGGGAGCTTGTTCAAGGGAAACAAGCTCAGTAGAGAGAATCTTTCAGCCGTACACACTTCCTCATGGGCTGAAGGGTTCATAATTCTGGGCAAATGTTGTGGACCTTTGCATGTTGCTTCAGGTGATCAGATCGTGCAAAATTCTTGTTGCAAACTGGACACAGGTAGGGCCGTTCCCCAGTGTGCCTTTTCTTGTGTCTGTTGAGCTCATCTGAGCGACTGAATTTCCACGTACATCCCTCCACATCGCATACGAAGGGCTTCTCCCCTGGACCAGAGAGAGAGAGAGAGACGTGTCATATATCAGGGCAGGGACATTGAAAGTGAACAAGAAAAAGTTTTTGAGCAAGTTGAAGTGGGAGAGGGCGAGCCAGAGGAGATGGGAGTCAGGGAGGTGAGTGAAGGAGGAGGGGGAATGAGGAGGGCTGCAAAAGCTGGAGAGGTAAGAGGAAAACTGAAGGCAGGAGAAGAGGAAAGAAAAGGAAGAAGAAAAAAACAAAATAGGAGGAAAGACAGTTATTGGCAGGCAAGTTAGTGAAGGGAATAAGGAGGATGAGGGGAAGTGGGGCCTGGGGGCCCTGAGAGGAGGTCTATGAAGTGACAGTCCCAGTAGAAATAGTGTCAAGAACATCTATCTGCAAGGGGCCTAAGAAATCCCTCCATTGATTCCCATCAAATCAGCAGTCAACACCACTAAAGGCTGCAGCCAGCCTGGCTCTGGTCCAGGACTAAAGCCTGTCCCTAAGACTGCTTTATCCACCCTTCTAAAGGTGCCAACCTTTTCTCTTATAGAATATTCTTGAGTCCCTGCGGAAGTGGCAGCAATCTCAAATGCTCCCAGAGCTTTGTAAAGGCACAAATCTGTAGCCACTCGCCCCTCACCCCTGTTCCTGGGCCCTCACTCACCAGTGTGCTTGCGCACGTGGGTTCGGAGGTGGCAAGCCTTTGAATAAGAGTTCTTACAGTCCTTATATGGGCAGATGAAGGTCTTCAAAATCTTAGGATTCTTCCAGAACTGGCTGCTCTGGGTCTTCTGCTTTTTCTGAGAGTTGTCCTTGAATCAAATGGGAACTTGAAAAGCACAGGAATCCTGGGTATGACAATGAGGACTGATAGGATGTCATATATCCCCCATAAAGGCTGTGGTCACCAGTGAGGGTTGTCATATTGCCTGCCTGAAGGGTCTGCATATGGCCCCCATAGAGGGTCGAGTTGTCACTATATATTGCCATGTGGCCTCCATAGAGGGCCTGGTTATCAATGGAGGTCATATTCTGACCCCCGTGGAGGGCCTGGTTACCAGTGGAGATTGTAACCTGTTCCCCGTAGAGGGCCTGGTTACCAGTGGAGGTCGTCATCTGTCCCCCCGTAGAGGGCCTGGTTACCAGTGGAGGTCATCATCTGCCCCCCCCGTAGAGGGCCTGGTTACAGGCAGAGGTCATCATCTGTCCCCTGTAGAGGGTCTGGTTACCAGTGGAGGTCGTCATCTGTCCCCCGTAGAGGGCCTGGTTACAGGTAAAGGTCGTCATCTGTCCCCCGTAGAGGGTCTGGTTACCAGTGGAGGTCGTCATCTGTCCCCCGTAGAGGGCCTGGTTACCTATGGAGGTCGCATCTGTCCCCCGAGAGGGTCTGGTTACCAGTGGAGGTCATCATCTGTCCCCCGTAGAGGGCCTGGTTACCTGTGGAGGTCGCCATCTGTCCCCCACAGAGGGGCCTGGTTACCAGTAGAGGCTGTCATCTGTCCCCCATAGAGGGCTTGGTTATCGGTGGAGGTCGCCATCTGTCCCCCCGTAGAGGGCCTGGTTACAGGTAGAGGTCGTCATCTGTCCCCCATAGAGGGCTTGGTTATCGGTGGAGGTCGTCATCTGTCCCCCCGTAAGAGGGCCTGGTTACCAGTAGAGGCTGTCATCTGTCCCCCATAGAGGGCTTGGTTATCGGTGGAGGTCGTCATCTGTCCCCCCGTAGAGGGCCTGGTTACCAGTGGAGGTCGTCATCTGTCCCCCATAGAGGGCTTGGCTATCGGTGGAGTGTCGTGCATCTGCCCCCCGTAGAGGGCCTGGTTACCAGCAGAGGTTGTCATCTGTCCCCCATAGAGGGCTTGGCTATCAGTGGAGGTCGTCATCTGCCCCCCGTAGAGGGCCTGGTTATCAGTAGAGGTCATGGTCTGCTCCCCCACAGAGGGTCTGGTTACCAGTGGAGATCGTCATCTGCCCCCCCGTAGAGGGCCTGGTTATCAGTGGAGGTCATCGTCTGTTCCCCCGTAGAGGGCCTGGTTATCAGTGGAGGTCATCATCTGCCCCCCCCCCGTAGAGGGCCTGTTTATCAGTGGAGGTCATCATCTGCCCCCCGTAGAGGGCCTGGTTATCAGTGGAGGTCATCGTCTGTTCCCCGCAGAGGGCCTGGTTATCAGTGGAGGTCATCATCTGCCCCCCGTAGAGGGCCTGGTTACCAGTGGAGGTCGTCATGTGCCCCCCGTAGAGGGCCTGGTTATCAGTGGAGGTCATCGTCTGTTCCCCGTAGAGGGCCTGGTTACCAGTGGAGGTCGTCATCTGCCCCCCCGTAGAGGGGCCTGGTTATCAGTAGAGGTCGTCATATGTTCCCCATAGAGGGCCTGGTTACCAGTGGAGGTCATCGTCTGTTCCCCCGTAGAGGGCCTGGTTATCAGTGGAGGTCGTCATCTGCCCCTCGTAGAGAACCTGGTTATCAGTAGAGGTCATGGTCTGCTCCCCCACAGAGGGCCTGGTTATCAGTGGAGGTCGTCATCTGCCCCTCGTAGAGAACCTGGTTATCAGTAGAGGTCATGGTCTGCTCCCCCACAGAGGGCCTGGTTATCAGTGGAGGTCATCGTCTGCTCCCCCACAGAGGGCCTGGTTATCAGTGGAGGTCATCGTCTGCTCCCCCACAGAGGGCCTGGTTATCAGTGGAGGTCATCGTCTGCTCCCCCACAGAGGGTCTGGTTACCAGGGGAAGTCATCACCTGCCCCCGGTAGAGGGCCTGGTTATCAGTGGAGGTCATCGTCTGCTCCCCACAGAGGGCCTGGTTATGAGTGGAGGTCATCGTCTGCTCCCCCACAGAGGGCCTGGTTATGAGTGGAGGTCGTCGTCTGCTCCCCCACAGAGGGTCTGGTTATCAATGGAATTCATCATTTGCCCTCCATAGAGGTCTAGGCTGGTTATCATCTGGCCCTCAGAGAGGGCCTCATCGCCACTGGAAGTCACTGTATGACCATCAGTGAGGGTCTGGTCACTACTGAAGGTCATCTGGTCCCCATAGAGAGTCTGGTTATCACTGAGGGTCTTCATTTGATCTCCACACAGGGCTTGTGTCTGACTCTCATTGAGGGTCTGGTCACTGCTTAGGGTCTTCAGCTGTCTACCTTCACTGGAGATTGTCATGTTGCTTGCAGTGATGGTTGTCTTCTGGCAATCAGTTGGTGATGTCTTTGGGGTGTCAGTAACATCTGTCATCTGAGAACCAGCTGTGTGTTTTATCTGATCAAAGGAAGTCACTTTCTGGCCCATGGAAGAAGTCTCACTTAGGTCTTCAAGGGACATATCAAGGGCTTTAAGAAGGTGCACTGTTAAGTCCTGGGTGGGAACTGTCCCAGGGATGTTAGTGCATGCAGAAGTCATCATTGTGAGCTCCAAGGGAGGCATGGTCTTGCTCTGAGTTGACTCGTGTTGGCTCTCCTCAGCATGGGCGGCCAGAGGCATACAGCACTGTGGTTCTGGTGCATCTGGGATTTCTGCCTGTTTTGTATGTTGCTCAGAAAGATGCTGGAAAAAATTATTAATTTCCTCAATTTCCTGGAGGAGACTGGAATCCATCTCTTTGCTGTTGGCTGATGACTGAACTAAATCTTTAGTTATGGGATCCTGCGAAAGTAAACAGGTCAGGGGTTCATCCCAGCTCAAATTCCAATCCTCACATACCCTCCTTCTCCATTCCCCATTGACCTTATCTTAATCCAGCCCACCATCATCTGTTGCCCAGAAGCCTATAATTGCCTCTCAACTGACTCTAGAGTTAACTTTATCCAGTGTACCCTCCACACACAGTAACATTTGAAAAGTGCAAACATTTCTCAGGTGTAAACTTTTACTAAGCTACTCCTATCTACCAATGGAGGTGAGAGTTTAGATGGATGTTGTGAATGTCCCATCATCATCTGAAGAGATCTTACCCCAGAGACTTTTCCAAAGTCTTCTCTCCAGACATCTTACTGGAGATTCAGCTAACTGATTAAATTTTCAAATAAAGTCTCATTTCATTTCCACTGTGACCCTAGAAAATAAGAGTAATGATTAATACCATTTTAAAGAAAATAGAAGTCCAGGGAGGTGAATTGACTTGGCCTAGGTGGAAGACTCTTAACTTGTACTGGACCTATCTGGCTCTGGGTCCTCACAGTCCCCTGGATAAATGGGAACATTTCTCCCAGAGATCTCCCCGGGGCATCCAGTGATTCTGGCCTCCTGAGAACCATACTGGAAACCACCAGCTTCCAGGAACCACTGAACTATGGACTGAAAGTTTGTGTCTCTCCAAATTTCATATGTTAAAACCGAATTTCCAGTGTGATTGGATTAGAAGCTGGGAACTTTGGAAGATGATTAGGTCATGGAGACAGAGCCTTCAAGAATGAGATGAGTGTTCTAAGGGGCTGAGGGGCAGAGTTCTTTACTTCTACCAGGTGAGGACACAGCTAAAAGGTGCCATCTATGAACCAGAAAGCATGCCCTTACCAGACCCTGAATCTACCAGCACCTGGACAGAACAGACTAAGACGCATTCCAAGAAGCAGTTTCTTGGACACAGAGGCCTAACCGTGCATATGGACAAGGTTTATATTTCTGTTCAAAGTGGCCATCCATGCTTCTAGGCTTCCTATGTCTCTGATATCAAGTTTGTTTGTTTATTTATTTATTATTTTCTCTGCCCCATATGATCTGCAAGAAAAGTGTCAAGTTTATAACGAGCTCCCCAAAGCCACCATCTGGGTAGCCTCATGTCTTTTTCATCCCGGGTGCCTCTTCCCTGCTTCTGTCCTGCTCTAGCCAGATCGGTCCACTCAGTTTTGCCATGTCCCTATCCAATCCATTGCTCAGTCCGCCCTACCCAGCCAAGGTATCTTATCTAATATGTTCTCCTTTCCTATCTCTGCCATCAAAGCCTGGTCCCTCCTGCCTTGTCCTGACTCTCAGGAATAGAGATACCACAATTTACACATATTCAAAATGTGTGACTGGACTGCCATTGAATGTGGTGGATTGAGGAGACCTTGAAGTCCTTTCCTTCTATATCAAATCATAGAAATGATAGATGACTTTAAATATATATATAGAGAGAGAAAAAAATTGGAAAACCCAAAATTATATATATGATATAATATGTACATTATATATAGAATATATATTTCCAGTCATAAATAAATAACTATAATATATATAACATATATAAATATATATAATATATAACATATATAAATATATATAATATATATAACATAATAAATATATAATATATATAACATATAAAAATAGATATAACATATATAAATATGTAAATATATATATTTATGACTGGAAATAAGTGGAATTTCCCAAGAACTAGAAGGAGGCACCCTTAGAAGAAGGGGAGATGATTAAAGCCACAGTGGAAGCTGGGCAATATAGCAAGACCCCCTCCTCTCTAAAAACAAAAACATAAACTTTAAAAATCAACCTCTAATAGCATCTTGCTCTTACACTTTGTTTCCCACCATTCCTGCCCTTGTAACAGCTTAACTCCTGTCTACCCCCCTCTCCCCCAGCATTGGACTAGAAGCTCCTTTGAGCAGAACTTTATTTCATCCTGAGCAAGGCCTGATGGATCCCACTGGGAACCTCGGAAAACAGGAACCCAGTAAAGGACTGATTCCCACTCCATCTGCTCTAGGTCTGCTTCTGGTCCCTAAAGCTTCCGGCCCTCGGAAAAACAGACAGATTTCACCCCCAGTTTAAGGAATTATGAAAACGATAGTCCGCCTGGGCATGGTGGCTCAGGCCTGTGATGTCAACACTTTGGAGGCCGAGGCAGGCAGATCACTTGAGATTAGGAGTTTGAGACCAGCCTAGCCAAAATGGTGAAACCCTGCCTCTACTAAAAATACAGCAACAAAACTAGTTGGGCGTGGTGGTGCACGTCTGTAGTCTCCACTACTCGGGAGGCTGAGGCACGAGAATCGCTTGAATCTGGGAAGTGGAGGTTGCAGTGTGCCGAGATCGTGCCACTGCACTCCAACCTGGGCAACAGAGCAAGACTCTGACTCAAAAAAACAAAACAAAACAAAACAAAACAAAAAAACCAAAACAAAAACCCTGATAGTCCTGCCCACGGGCTATGCCTCCTTCTCTTGATCTCTAATAATTCAACTCAACCCACTCAGTCCCCCGCTGACTCATGGGCATAGCGTTGTATACTTCCATGAGACTTTGACCAGACCACGATCTCATCCTGGGCTCCTGCCAATGTGATAGAAAGACCTTCGGGTGCCCTCGAGAGACCCCCAGGAATCACAGCCACAGCCTCCTCTGCAGGCCCCTCGCCTGTCTGGGGAAAGGCAAGCCCTGCACAGGGCAGGCTCGTGGAGGTAAAAATGGTCCTCAATAAATGAACCGTTTTAGACGCCTGTCTGTCCTTGCCTTCTAGTGGGCTCCCTTGCTAGCATTCTGGACTCCTAAATCTTTGGGTTTCAGACCTACCATCCCATGGCACTGACCCTTGCCCTTGCGTTTGGAGGCATAGACTCACCAGAAATTGATCCGTATCGCAGTCCGGATATTTTGCTGCTTGCAAACCGAGAGCCACTCACTCTGAAACTGCTGGGCGCCTTCTGGGGCCTGGGTTTTTATATATGCGTCTTTGGTCAGCCACACCCCTCGGGGCGGAGCCCAGGGCACCAGGCGACCTATCGCCTGTATAGACTGAGTGACCTACTAGGGGCCTCCGGACATTAATGCAATCACTTCCCCTGTTCTCACTGTGCAGGGAAGCAATGGACATTAACTAGCGAATTTTACCCTCACCAGTATTAGGAAGTGGATTTTATCATTGTTACCATGTAAAGCGAAAACTGAGACTCAGAGATATTAAATATTTGCAGGAGTTCACAGAATCAAATACAGATACTAGATTTGAACTCAAACGGTTTTGCTCTTATGATCTGAGTCCTTAAACACACTAGAGGCCTCAGATTCAATCAGCTTATGCAGACTCCACCTCTTCGGCAGCTGTACATTTAATCAAATTAATTCTACTGTGAAATCCTGATAATTCCATCAGTTTACCCTGATCAAGGCACTTTTTTTTTTTTTTTGCTGTGGTTTTACTTATTATTTATTTATTTTGTCTTGTATAATTATCTTGATAATTCCATCAGGTTACCCTAGAAATGATCGTGGTATTTTTTTCTTCTTCTCTTTCTCTCTCTCTCTTTCTCTTTTTCTTTCTTTTTTAAAATTTATTTATTTTTATTTTTTTATATTTATTAGTATTATTATTTTAAGATGGGTTTCACCATGTTGGTCAGGCTGGTCTTGAACTCCGGACCTCAGGTGATCCGCCTGCCTTTGCCTCCCAAAGTGCTTGGATTACAGGCGTGAGCCACCACACCTGGCCCTCTCTTTTTCTTTCTTTCTCTCTCTGTCTCTCTCTCTGTCTCTTTGTCTCTCTCTCTCTCTTTCTTTTTGGCTGTGATTTTTACCTACTTATTTTTTTTCTTACTTATTTTTTAATTTAATCTTGCCATCTATTTATTTTTGAAACAGGGTCTTACTCTGTTGCCCAAGCTAGAGTGCAGTGGTGCAATCACGTCTCACAGCGGCTAATTTTTTTTTTTTTTTTGAGATAGAGTTTTGCTCTTGTTGCCCAGGCTGGAGTCCAACGGTATGATATTGGCTCACTGCAACATCTACCTTCCAGGTTCAAGCGATTCTTGTGCCTCAGCCTCCTGAGTAGCTGGGGTTACAGGCATGTGCCACTACACCCGGCAAATTTTGTATTTTTAGTAAAGATGGGGTTTCATCATGTTGGTCAGACTGGTCTCGAACTCCTGATCTTAGGTGACCTGCCCGCCTTGGCCTCCCAAAGTGCTGGGATTACAGACGTGAGTCACGGCGCCTGGCACTGTGGCTAATTTTTAAATTATTTGTAGAGACAGAGTCTCATCATGTTGCCCGGGCTGGTCTCAAACTCCTGGACTCAAATTGTCCTCCTACCTCAGCCTCCTAAAGAGCAAAGACTATAGCCATGAGCTACCATGCCCAGCCTTCATTTTGAATGTAAAAAAATGGATAATTTCATGTTATATACAGAGCAAGTCCATCCACTCATTGTTGGTAAAATTTTAGAAATATTTTCTATACAAATGTAGTTTTTGATTGGGAATGATATTTTTTTTTTTTTTTTTTTTTCTGGATGCAGTCTTGGTCTGTTGCCCAGGCTGGAGTGCAATGGCTCGATGGCTCACTGCAACCTCTGCTTCCCAGGCTGAAACGATTCTCCTGCTTCAGCCTTCTGAGTAGCTGGGATTACAGGCATATGCCGCCACACCCAGCTCATTTTTTTTTGTATTTTTAGTGGAGACAAGGTTTCACCATGTTGCCCAAGCTGGTCTCAAACTCCTGAGCTCAGGCAATTCACTCGCCTTGGCCTCCCAAAGTGCTGGGATTACAGGCGTGAGCTACTGCACCCGGCCAGGAATGAATATTACAGCATGATTTCCACAGGGACAGTGTTCCCATCCTCACCCCGCATTCTTACTAATTCTGAGAAATTTTAAAAACACAGAAAAGTATAAAAAATAAGAATTAGAGATCCATATATCACAATCCAGAGTTAATCGGTATCATCATATATTTACTTGCAGTCTTTTTAAGAGAAGATGTTTAGATACAAAGCTGAAGTTCCATTCTCTTCCCCTTCTTCATGCATTCTCTTCCCTTCTTCATGCATTCTCTTCCCTTCTTCACTCTTCACAGGTGACCACTAGCAAGGGTCTGGGGTATATTCTTCCAAACCATTTCAGACACATTTACATACATACATGTTTCCATTACTAGTGTATAGTACTGAATTTTGTGAGGGAACTTTTTAATTCAAATTTACAAAAAGCGGCTGGACATGGTGACTCACACCTATAACCCCACCCCTTTGAGAGGCTGAGGCAGGAGAATCGCTTGAGCCCAGGAGTTCCAGACCAGCCTGGGTAATGTAGCAAAACCCTGCCTCTGTTTAAAAACAAATAAAAAATCAGGTTGGATGCGGGGGCGAACACTTGTAAACCCAGCACTTTGGGAGGCTGAGGCGGGCAGATAACTTGAGGACAGGAGTTGGAGACCAGTTTGGCCAACAAGATGGAACACTGTCTCTACCAAAAAATACACAAAAAATTAGCCGGGTGTGGTAGACGAACCTGTAGTCCCAGCTACTCTGGAGGCTGAGGTGGGAGAATTGCTTGAACCCTGGGAGGTGGAGGTTGCAGTTAGCCGAGATCACGCCAGCCTGGGTGACAGAGCAAGATCCTGTCTCAAAAATAATTAATTAATTAAACAAATAAATAAATAACACCAAACACCAAACACATTTACAGAAAGCCATTGTAGTATATGCATCATTCTTCAACTTGAGTTTCCCTCACTCTCAACATGATTCTGAGATCTTCCTGTTAGTACATGCAGATCTTGAGTGTTGCACTTAGAGATACGTGTCATTCCATCATAAGAGTTTCTCCTTTTCAGTGTTTCCAATTTTTGGCTACTACAAATCAAACCACAGTAAATATCCTAGTACATATTTCCTGAGCATACACATCCAAAAGCAGAATTGCTAAGTATTTCTGAAGTTGTTACAAGGAATGTTTCCCTACTGCCAAAGTCATACCATTTTAGAACATAGCTTTTTCAATATCTGCTTTTCATCTCTGTGGATTTTACTTTTGTGTATAGTTCATGGTCTATTTTTCCCCGCTTGGAGAACAAATTACCTCCAAATCATTTTTTAAAATTGTCCCATATTTCCTCCCATCCCGATGCCACTTCTTCTTTTTTTTTTTTTTGATACGGAGTTTCGCTCTTGTTGCCCAGGCTGGAGTCCAGTGGCGTGCTCTTGGCTCATGGCAACCTCTGCCTCCCAGGTTCAAGTGATTCTCCTGCCTCAGCCTCCTGAGTAGCTGGGATTACAGGCATGCACCATCACACCTGGCTAATTTTCTTCTGGAGTCTGATGTGGTGCAACTTCTGGCTGAAAAGCTTCCCACATTCACCATATTGATAAAGCTTCCTACTTGTGTGTATTCTCAAATATAGAGCAAGAGTTGAGAATTGGGGAAAGCTTCCCCACAGCCCATGGAAACCACAGGTCTGCTCACCTGAACAGTAAATGAACTCTGAGACAAGGCTTTTCCATAAACATTGAGTTCATAGGGTTGATCAATCTGATTGAAGTCTCACATCTACAATAGGTGGCATTCACTGACAGAAGGCGTTTCCACATTCGTTACACTCATAGGATTTCTCTCTGCTGTGTATGCTTTGGTTTCTTATGAGGTACGTCTTCTGGCCAATAGCTGTGCCACATTCATTACATTTAAAGGGTTTCTCTCCAATATGAATTTTCTGTTGCTCGGTAAGGTTTGATTTTCCACTAAAGGTTTTTCCACACACCTTACACACAAAGGGATTCGCTTCTGTGTACGTTCTCCAGTGTTGGATGAGGTTTGACTTCTGAGTGAGAACTTTCCTACAATCTTTACACTCAAAAGGTCTCTCTTCAGTGTGAATTTTCTGACTAGTAGGGAGAGTTTCCTTCTGGTAAAAGGATTTTCCACATTTGTTATATTCACAAAGCTGCTCTCCAGTATGAGCGTTCTGATGGTTAATGATATACTGCTTTCAGTAAAGGCTTTTCCACGTTCATTACATTCAAAAGGTGTCTCCGTAGTGTGAAAATGCTCATGCTCAGTGAAACTGACTCGTGGCTGAAGGCTTTCCCACATATCTTACAGGCAGAGGGGCTTTCCCCACATAAATCCTCTGCTGACTGAGCAGGACATCTAAACAAAAGCTTTCCTGCATTCGCAAGGTTTCTCTCCAGTGTACATTTTGAATAAGGATTTACTTTTGGTGCAAGTTATTTCCACATTTCTTACATTTACAGGGTTTACCTGTGTATGGCCTTTCAAATGCAGAGTAAGGAATAATGTGTGAGAGAAATTTTTGTCATACGTAGTACATTCAAAACTTTCTCTGCAGTATAAATTTTCTAATATTCAATGACATTTTGCTGCTTTCACTGGCTTCTCTCCAGCATGAATTTTCTGCTGCTTTGTGAGATTGGTAATCTAGCTAAAGGCTTTTCAATATTCCTTAGAGGCACAGGGTTTCTCTTCAGTGTGACTTCTATGTTCCATGAGGTGGCATGTGAGTAAAAGTTTCCTCACATTTGGTAACTTCATAGTTTCTCTTCAGTATGAATGCTCTGGTCTCAGATGGGGTACAAACTTTTTTACCCCTTCTGAGGTAAAATGCCTTTTAAAACTGAAGACAGTTTCACACTGATGGCTATTCAAAGGAGGTTAATATCATGAGGAGTAAACTGTGGTGGAGGGGTTCCAAATTAATTGAATTTATTTTTTTTCCTACACAACATCCCTCATGATTAAGTCTAAACTGTGTTTCAAACTCAAAACTTCAAAAGTATATTTCGTTAAAAGAAATAAGTTCTGAGATCAGAGGGAATATTTTTCCAATTTTCTTTGTTTGTTTGTTTGTTTTGTTTTTTGAGACGGAGTCTTGCTCTGTGGCGGAGTGCAGTGGCTTGACATTGGCTCACTGCAGCCTAGACCTCCTGGGCTCAAGCAATTGTCTCACTTCTGTCCCCAGAGTAGCTGGGGCTACTGGCACACTCCACTACATCTGGCTAATTGTTAAAATTTTTTTGTAGACATGGGGGTCTCCTTATGTTGCCAAGGCTAGTTTTGAGCTCCTGGGCTTAAACGATCCTCTTGTCTCTGCCTTCCAAAGTGTTGGGATTACAGGCATGAGTCACCATGCCCAGCCTGCCTCCTAAGTCTTGTTGCCTCTCCATCTGCTCATCATGTTCTCAGGCTTCTGGATAGATTTCTTTTTAACTCTCTTGCTCCACCATCCAGTTTGTCTTCTTGCTTCAATAGGCGATCATATAACCTACTACTGGGGAAGTGATGCAACACTCCAGTGTTAATATTAGGGCTGAAGTACCATCCCAGAGCTCAGGATGAGCCCTGGGGCCTCCTGGCCTTCTGGAGCAGGATGAAGATGGTGCAGTTTCCAAGTTTGAACAAGGAAGCAGCCCCCACTGGGCAATTCCACTGGCAGCAATAGATTTTAGAGATACTCCTACTTTTACACCACATGGATCCAGGGGCCATACTGACCCTGACAACAAAGATCAAAATGTCTACCCACAATGGCATTTTAAAAAAGCCAGGCACATTTTGCAGTGGGGGGTTGTATACCAACTTTAGTGACACTGATGTTAATAAGTTCTGATAACCCACTACCATTGGATCAGCCATGGTAATGGCATTTTTTGATGTCCATCTCTTCCCTGTCCCCCAGGTCCAGAGACCATTTCACCCTAGCAGGGCCCCGACACACACCTGGAGTCACACAAGTGACTTCTGACTTTATTCCAACTCCACTCTAAGTCTCTGTTGGGTCCCCATCACTTTTGGCTCATCCGTCTCCAACAAGCCCTGGGCTTTACCAATTTTTACAACAACCAGTCCTGCCCAAGGCCACCCCTCCTGACCCAGGATTCTACGGTAAAATTTTTCACTAATGTCCCCTGGAGAGTGAGGAGTTTAAAATATAGTAACATGAGTCCATAATTTTACCACCGTGAGAAATAAACATGCAGTATATCATTTTAACTGGTACAAGACCGGATTTTGTTTAAATAAAAAGGCTAATTAATTAATCACTTAAATTATTTAGAATTGCTTATGAGTCTTAAGTTTATTACTATTTACACTATTTTTAAAAAGTCTAAATGTAAAGGTGGATATACAATTAAGTTGAATCATAATTTAAATAACCAGTGTCTTTATACATTCTGTTCTGATAAATCTGAGACAAAACTTAAACTTATGTGAATCTGTGGAGATATTACATCTACACTAATTGGGGAACACTTTTATTTGTTTGTTGAGTTTTTAGAGACAGAGTCTTGCTATGTCACCTAGTACTCTTGGCCTCAAGCGATGCACCCGGCTCTGCCTCTCAAAGTAATAGGATTATAGTCTTGAGCCACTGGGCCCCACCCACCTGAATGAAGTTTTAAGGAGTTATATTTCACTGTCAGATTATTAGGATTAACAGTGATTACAACATTGTTTAATGATAATTTAATTATGTTACCCAAAGTGAACTGACTTAAGGATCTTAGACTTATACAACATTGAAATAATTAGTAATCACTGTTTACCTGGAAGCCTTCAAAGAAATTAAAATTTGGGGAAGAGAAGTAAATAAAATTCATAGTAGCCATAGACTATTCAAGTGAATTTTAATCTGTGTATATATTTTAATAATACAAGTTTTATTCATAAATAAGACTCTATAGGTTAAAAGCAGGGGCAGTTCCTGTTTTAAAAAGAGAATATGCAAATGAAACATGCCATTTTATTTTATAATTGCAAATTAGGTTATTTTAAATGGATGAGAATTGAGATATCATTAAATCCAATTCTTGCTTCTCAGATTCCACAAAATAATAGCACATCAAGTCCTCAGATCTAAGCAATCGTAGCAGATTCCAGATGACCTCTGAATATTGGTGGGAATAGCCCCGTTTCTTCTCTTGCAATAAAGGTGCATCATCTGGTAAACAAGAGAACATGGCATTTGGATTCCTACATGATTGCGTTGCAGAAGTAACTTCCGTGTCTTCATTCGCAGTATGTGTTCTCATTTTTATTTCCCATTCAGTTTCATCATCTCACTTCATTTAAGAGAGGCTGCTGATTGCAGACAACGTACAACAAGGGATTTCAAATCCAACAGTAGAGTTACTTGAGATCGACTTGATTTTAGTTTTAAGCAGAATAATTTCCTGGAGAGTTTTAGTTACAATACCACAGTAATAATGATGGTAGAAAAATTTACTACCATCTTTTGGCAAAATATAAGCTTTTGGCAAAAAGTAGGTTACAAGGCAGTCATGTCCTAAAAACACTTCATCAGGGTTCATACACAAATTGTGAAATATTGTGGATTTAAGCCTGGCACAGAGACCAGAACTGGGTACATTGAACTTGAATGGCTGCTCAATCCCCAGCACAGGTCCATATCAAAGAGTGAAGCAGAAAGAGCCCTCTTAACCCCAGGAAAGAAACAGTTATTGGCACCACAGTAACTCATGCCTGTACTCCCAGCACTTTTGGAGGCTGAACAGGTGGATCATTTGAGGTCAGGAGTTTGAGACTAGCCTGGTCAACCTGGTGAAATTCCGTCTCTACTAAAAATACAAAAATTGGCTGGGTGTGGTAACATGCACCTGTAATCCCAGCTGCTCAGGAGGCTGAGGCAGGAGAATCACTTGAACCCGGGAGGCAGAGATTACAGTGAGCCAAGTCGTGCCACTGCTGCACTTCAGCCTGGGCAACAGAGCAAGACTCTATCTCAAATAAAAAAAAGAAAACAAAAAAAGTAAACAGCTATGTATTTTTGACTATGTATTTGTTCTTCATGATGTTCAAATTAAGATAATAAAGCCAAGTCTTAAAATCATCACTCCAAAATAGCACCTTTGGACTGGGGGTGGTGGCTTATGCCTGTAATTCCAGCACTTTGGGAGGCTGAGGTGAGTAGATCACCTGAGGTCAGGAGTTCGAGACCAGCCTGGCCAACATGGTGAAATCCTGTCTCTACTAAAAATACAAAAATTAGCCAGGCATGGTGGTGTGCGCCTGTAGTGTCAGCTATTGGGAGGCTGAGGCAAGAGAATCGCTTGAACCCGGGAGGCAGAGGTTGCAGTGAGCCAAGATCATGCCAGTGCACTCCAGCCTGGGCAACATTGAGAGACTCTCCATCTCAAAAATAAATAAATAAATAATATATATATATATTTCACCAGCACTCTTCAAAAGTGTCACTCTTCAAAAATGTCCAGGTCATGAAAAGTGAGATAACATAGAGAAACTCATAAATTGGTGGAGAGTGAACCAGTTAATGCTATATGGTATCTTGGCCTGGATTCTGCGAAAGAAAAAGAGGCTAGTGGACAACCCGTTTTAAACCAAACATAGTCCTCTTAGTCCATCTCGTTAAAGGTTTGTCAATTTTGTTAATGTTTTAGAACAACTAATGTTAGGTTTCATTAATTTTCTCTACTGTTTTCTTTTTTTTCCTGGTACCTGGGAGGAAATTTCTACTGTTTTCTATTCTTTATTTCATCTCTGCTCTAATCTTTGTTATTTCCTTCCTCTTGCTAGTTTTGGGGTAGTTTGCTATTCTTTTTCTAATTATTAAAATGTAAAGTTAGGTTGTTGATTTGCGATCTTTCTTTGTCTTTCTTTCTTTCCTTTCTTTCTGTGAGAAGTAAAAAAGTTCCTCTTTAAAATTGTCTTTCTTGTTAAAGAATAAATCATAAGTGTGCTAATAACTCTTTGTTAAGCCCTATCCTATGTAGCTGTTAGACATGTCATGCTTACAGGCACATAATACATTCTATGTTCTTGTACTTTAACCAAGATATCTGTGCTGGACGTGCTCACAGGCATGTCCCAGCTCTGCCATTGCTTTTACCTGTTTAGAAAAATTTTAAGTTATTAGCCAATCAGGTTTTAGTTTAGATTGTGAGGTCTGGCTCCAGCCAACGGAGATCAGACACAGCAGTAAGGACAACCCCAAATGCATAAGGAATAAACATGTCTGCTTTCCTTTGTTCACTGTACTCTCAATGCAAGATGGCCAGTGAGGGTACCCTTCTTGCAGTCCAGGGGAGTAAAAACTGCATTGCTGAAAGGTCCTTTGTCTCAGTGCTAATTTTTCTTTGTGGCACCAAGCTCTGTTTCCAACTCCTTTTTTTCTTCCTTCCCTCCTTCCTTCCTTCCTCCCTTCCTTCTTTCTTTCTCTTTCTTTTCTTCCTTCCTTCTTTCCTTCCTTCCTTCCTTCTTTCTTTCTTTTTTCTTTCTTTCCTTTCTTTCTTCCCTCTCTCCCTCCCTCTCTTCCTCCTTCCTTCCTTCCTTTCTTTTCTCTCTTTCTCTCTCTCTCTCCCTTTTTTTTCTTTCTGGAGACAGGGTCTCACTCTGTCGCCCAGGCTGGAGTGCAGTATTGCAATCACAGCTCACTACATCCTCAATGTTCTAGGCTCAAGTGATCCTTCCACTTCAGCCTTCTGATAACTGGGACTACAGGTGCACATCACTATTCCCAGCTAATTTTTGTATTTTTTGTAGAGATAGGGCTTTGCCATGCCCAGGCTGCTCTCAAACTCCTGAACTTAAGGAATCCACCCACCATGGCCACCCAAAGTGCTGGAGTTACAGATGTGAGCCACAGCACATGGCCTGATCTGCGATCGTTCTTCTTTTTTACTGTTAAGCATTGGCAGCTATAAATTTCTCCCTTAGCACTGCTTTCGCTACATCACATAAGTTTTCATATTGTCATTAGGTATTTTAATTTACTGTGCAAATGAAAATTGTGTGTTTTCAATTTCATTTGTCTCTATCTCCAAATTTCTCTAGGATTTCTTGTTTCACCCACTAGTTAAGAGTGTGTTTTTTAATTTCCACAAATTTGCGGATTTTTCAGTTTTTATTCTGTTACTGATTTTTAACTTCCCTTTGTGGTCGGATAAGGTACTTTGTATCATATCTATTTTTTTGTAATCTATTAAGAATTGATTTGTGGCTACTAGATGGTCTACATTGGAGAATGTCCCATGTGCACTCGAGAATGTGTATATATTCTGTTGTTTGGGTACGGTGTTTTGCATATGTCAGTTAGATCTAGTTGGTGTATCCTGTCGTACAAGAACTCTGTTTCTTTCCTTATATTCTGTCTGGTTGTTCTATCCATTATTGAGAGTGGGGTATTGAGGTCTCAGCCTTCTTTTTTTTTTTGAGAGAGTCTTGTTCTATAGCCTAGGCTGGTGTGCACTGGGACCATCTGATCTCGTCAGCTGCCTCCTGGGTTCAAGTGATTCTCATGCCTCAGTCTCCGAGTAGCTGGGATTACAGACATGTACTACCACACCCAGCTAATTTTTGTATTTTTAGTAGAGACTGCGGTCTCTGCCACGTTGGCCAGGCTGGTCTTAAACTCCTGGCCTCATGTGATCTGCCCACCTCGGTCTCCCTAAGTGCTGGGATTACAGGCACGAGCCACTGCGCCCAGCTGACATCTCTGACTATTGTTGTAGGCTGTTTATTTCTCCCTTCAATTCTGTCAGTTTTTGCTTCATATATTTTGATGGTCTGTTATTAAGTACATAAATGTTTATAATTGTTTTATCTTCATGCTTTATTTTACCTTTTATTAATATGTAATCCCATTCTTTGTCTTGTGTAAACTTTTCTGATTTAAAGTCTGTATTGTGTGATGTTAACATAGCCACCCCACTCTCTTTTGTTTGCTATTTGTGTATAATATCTTTTCCATCCTTTTACTTTCAGCCTATTTTTGTCTTTATCTAACGTGATCTCTTGTAGACATGATATATTTGAATCATGTTTTGTATTCATTATGCTGATTTTTGTATTTTGATTGGAGAGTTTAATCCATTTACATTTAAAGTATCTACTGACAAGGAGGGATTTAATTCTGCCCTTTTGCTATTTGTTTTCTATAGGCCTTGTACCCTTTTTGTTCTTCATTTCTTGCATTACTGCCCTGTATTTAGTTAATTTTTTTGTAGTGAGAAGTTTTAAATACTTGTGTGTGTGTGTGTGTGTGTGTGTATCCTTTTGTACATATGCTATGGATATTTTCTCTGTGGTTATCTTGGGAATTACATTTGACATCCTAAAATTATAACACTAATTTGAATTTATTTATTTATTTATTTATTTATTGAGATGGAGTCTTGCTCTGCTGCCCAGGCTGGAGTGCAGTGGTACAATCTCAGCTCACTGCAACCTCTGCCTCCTGGGTTCAAGCGATTCTCCTGCCTCAGCCTCCTGAGTAGCTGGGATTATAGGCATGTGCCCCTACGGCTAACTTTTGTATTTTTAGTAGAGATGCGGTTTTGCTATGTTGGCCAGGCTGGTCTCGAACTCCTGACCTCAGATAGTGCACCTGCCTTGGCCTCCCAAAGTGCTGGGATTACAGGCATGAGCCACCACACCCACCTTAATGTGAATTTCTACCACTTCAAAGACATATAAAAACTCTGCTCCTATACAGCTCTGTGCCCATCCCTTTCATCCCATTTATTGATGTCATAAAATTACATTTTTGTGCTTTTATGTTCAAAAATACAAACTTCGAATCGATTTTTTAATGCTTAGTCTCTTTTTTTGTTTTGTTTTTCTTTTTTTTTATTTGTTTAGTCTCTTAAATAATATAAAGAAAATGAGTTATAAATCAAAGTTACAATAATACCAGCTTTTATAATGGCACATATATATATATTTTTTTGTAGATATGGGGTCTCACTATGTTACCCTCACTGGTCTCAAACTCCTGGGCTCAAGTGATCCACCTATATTGACCTCCCAAAGTGCTGCGATTGCAGGTATGAGCCACCATGGTCTCTTAATTTCTTCTTCATTTTTGATGGACAGTTTTGCCAGGTAGAGGATTCTTGCTTCACAGTTTTTTCCTTTCAACTTTTTGCATATATTGATCCACTGCCTTCTGGCCTCCACAGTTTCTGATAAGAAATCAGGAGACAATCTTATTCAGAATCTTTTGTATGTAAACAGTTGCTTCTTTCTTGCTGTTTTCAAGATTTTCTGGTTGTCTTTGGCCTTTCACAGTTTTATTATAATGTTTCTTGGTGGGACCACTCTTGAGTTTATTCCACTTCAACTTTGTTGAACAACTTTTATGTTTGTATTCATGTCTTTCACCAAGTTTGGGGCATTTCCAGCTTTTATTTCTGCAAAAAAAAAAAAAAAAAAAAAAATCTCTTTTGCCCTTTCCCTTTTTTTCTTATGATACTCCTACAGTGCATATGTTGGTCTGAATCTTTCTTCCAGCTACTCACATCTGCTTTTGAATCCCTTTAGTCAAATTTACATTGTAGTTCTTGTACTTTTCAGCTTCAGAATGTTTTGTTCCTTTTTATGTTTTCTCTCTCTTTATTGAAAGTTCCATTTTATTCATACATTATTTTCTTGACTTTGTCCACTTCCTTGTTTAGCTCTTTGAGCATCTTTAAGTCAGTTGCTCAGGAATGTTTGGTGTTGACTTTTTTTTTTCCTTAGATATGCCATACGTTACTGTTTCTTTGTATGCCTTGTGATTTTGTTGTTGTTGTCATTGAATACTGGACTTTTGAATCTTATAACATGGTAACTCTGGAAACCAAATTCTCTCCTTCCCCAGGGTTTGCTTTTTTATTTTTTTGGCACATGGATAAACAAGCCATGCTGTTTTTATTTTATTTTTATGGTTGTATGGTGTCTCTAAGCTGGGGATAAGTTAGAGAAATACTTTTAAGGTCTTCCTGAGCCTATGCCTTTCCCTGGACATGCATGGTGACTTTCTATATTTCCCTGTATATGAGTTATTTTGGATGTCCTAGTCCTTAAATGTCTGGTCCCGAAAAGGGGGGAAAAGGGAAAAATGAAGGGGAGAAAAACCAGTCATTGTCTTTTTAAGTTTCCTGAAGTCACTTCCGCCAGTGTGGATTGTAAAAATGGCAATGGGGGTTACAACAATGGCAGCTCACTTCTGTGTCGGCACCTATACCATCAGGAGCAGCAATCAGGGGATCAGAACATAGATTCCAGATAGGTGGAAGACAAGGTTCTTATTGTCTACCCTGGCTCCTACAAGCCAAGTTCAAGTTGCTCCAAGAGTGTGAGAGCTGAAATTGACTGAAATTAGCCACAGTCTTCCCCTAGAGTCACAAGTCTTATAATGGATTCTAGAGTTCCAGCATAGTTATATCAGACAGATTCTGTCAGTACAACTGACCAGGTAGAGGGATTGATTCCTGGTGTTTTCTACTCTGCCACCTTCCCTGATATCATTATGATCTTATTACTGTTTTTTTTTTTTTTTGAGACAGGGTCTCACTCTGTTATCCAGGCTGGAGTGCAATCATGGCTCACTGTAGCCACGACCTGCTGGGCTCAAGGATCCTCCCACCTCAGCCTCCTGAGTAGCTGAGGCTACAGGCACCGTGCCACCATGCCTGCCTAATTTTTTTTTTTTTTAATTTTTGTAGAGACAGAGTTTTGACTCGTTGCCCAGGCTGGTCTTGAACTCCTAGGCTCGAGTGATTCACCCACCTCAGCCTCCCAAAGTGCCAGGAGTATAGGCATGAGCCACTGCACCCAATTCTTATTATTTTGTATTTACTCACTTTTCAATAGTTATTTCTCACTTGTCATTTATTTGGTTTTCATTGTTGTTGTTGTTTACCTGTTTTTGAAACAGGATCTCACTCTGTTGCCTAGGCTGTAGTCTAGGCTGGAACTAGACGCGCATGCCACCATTCCCAGCTAATTTTTAATTTGTTTTGTAGAGACAGGGTCTCATTATGTTACCCAGGTTGGTTCAAGCGGTCCCCTCACCTTCTCCTCCCAAATTGCTAGGCTTACAGGCATGCGCCACTACACCCCACCCACTTGTCATTTCTTATTTGTTTATGCTATATAATGATTTTTTACAGTTTGATATTTTTCGAAGAACTAATTTTTAATTGCTTGATTAGCGTATTGTTTAATATGCAGACTTTTTTGTTTTCTGATTCAATATTTCCTGTTTTCATATTTAGCAATTTCATCCTTCTGTATTTTTTCATTTTGCTTTGCTATTCTTTTCCTTTTTGAGTCATGTCTAATCCATTTATTTTAGTCCACTTATTATTTATTTTTGTTTTCTTCTAATAGGTCTTTTAAGCTCATTTACATTTATCAATACAATGAATTTGTTTAGTCTCAGTTATATTGTTTTATATTATCTTTTCAAAATTTTATATTTTTACCATACTCTGTTGTCCTTTTCCTTTGTTTATTTTCATTCTTTTTTTTTTTAATCAGAGCGGCTGAACCACTGCAAATAATACAAAGAACACATTTATTATAGGTACTAGGCCTTATACAACTTTAAGATTTAGTGAGTAAGTCTTTGTAAGACTTGCCTCTGTGACTGATGCTGGTCTGACTGATGTAAGGAAGGGAAGATGGATGTGAAGTTAGGAAATCAGGGATGGGTAAACGGGAACTTTTGAGGACAGACTGGAACAGCACTGAATCTCATTGCCTCAGGTCTCAATGTTGTAACTGACCTGTAGGAGAAACTGGTTCTCTTTACCATGGGTAGCATGCATACCTGGCCCAGGACTTAGAGAAGCTGAGGGAGATCAGACAGGAGCTGGGGTAACAGCTGGTCTTGCTGTCCCACTGCAGCAAAGTAAGCAGTAGATCAGGAGCAATGCAACTATAATTCTGTCTTGTGGCCAATCCTAACTCAGAATGATACAGGCAAGGACATTGGAGAAACCATTTGAATGAATTTAGCTAAGCTGAAACATCACAAAATCCCTCGGAGTGTTTGTGTGTGTGTGTGTGTGTGTGTGTGTGTGTGTGTGTGTGTGTAAAATTTAAGGTTTTAATTTTTTCTAATTGTTAATATTTTATAATACTTTCAGTTCCCACTTTCCTTTAGACAATGACTTAAAATTTTCTTTTAAAACATTTTCTGTAAGTTGTCACTTTTTTTAGAGACAGGATCTCACTATGTTGTCCACGCTGGTCTTTAACTCCTGGGCTCAAGCAACCCTCCCACCTCGGCCTCTCAGTGTGCTAGGATTACAGGCATGAGCCACCAGGCTTGGTCTCCTTTAGACAATGTCTATTGTTCTAAAACTAACTTGTGCTGGGTGCAATGGCTCATGCCCATAATGCCAGCACTTTGGGAGGCTGAGACAGGAGGATTACTTGAGGTCAGGAGTTCGAGACCAGCTTGGCCAACATGGCAAAACCCCATCTCTACTAAAAATGCCAAAAATTAGCTGGGCGTGGTGGTGCATACCTGAGTCCCAGCTACTCGGAAGGCTGAGGTAGGAGAATCGCTTGAACCCAGGAGGCGGAGGTTGCAGTAAGCCAAGATTGTACCACTGCACTCCAGCGTGGGTGACAGAGTGAGACTCCTCAAAAAAAACAACAACAACAAAAAAATAGCTTATAACTTCTTCCTCACTCTTCCCTCTTTTCCTACCATCCAAAATTTAGTTTTTCTTTGTACTTTCAAATAAACCTAGGCTTCCATTATTTGATTTTTCAGCTTTATGAAATATCTTGTGACATATAGCGATTGCCTCTGAATCAGTTAATAAGTTTATTGGGTTTTCTGTCTTCTCCTGCTGTTTAAGTGATATTATTTCCATGTTGACAGAGTATATCACACTTTCATATTAGTCTACTATCCTTATCTCCACATTTGTTTTGGCCTCACATTTTCTGCTACACACAGTCAAGATTTGCCACAAATATTTTTGCCGAAGTTTTTCCAATTATCTTTTCTAGCCCTTTCCCTCTTAGGTTCATCAAGAAGAGGCAATGGGAAAAATATTCTCCAAGTTCTGGCATGTTTAAAATTGCTCTCTTACAGCCTTGAAATTACAAATTAACTGACCCACAATGTCTTTCCTGGTGTAAATGCTATTCCACTGTTTTCTTGTATTGAATGTTTATGTCAAGAACATGATGTCAATATATAGATCATGGTCCATGGCTCTTCCTGCACACTTTTGGTTTCCGTTTGTGTGGATTTTTCCCCTATCCCTTCATGTCTGTTTTATTTATTTATTTATTTGTTTGTTTATTTATTTTTGAGGCTGAATTTCGCTCTTGTTGCCCAGTCTGGAGTGCAATGGCATGATCTCAGCTCACTGCAACCTTCACCTCCTAGGTTCAAGCTGTTCTCCTGCCTCAGCCTCCCAAGTAGTTGGGATTACAAACATGCACCACCATGCCTGGCTAATATTTGTATTTTTAATAGAGTCGGGGTTTCACTATGTTGGCCAAGCTGGTCTTGAACTCCCGACCTCAGGTGATCTGCCCACCTCAGCCTCTCAAAATGCTGGGATTACAGGCGTGAGCCACTGCACCTGGCTTCTCATCCCTTCATGTCTATGTATGTCTTTTTTTTTTTTTTCTTTTTTTGAGACAGAGACTTGCTCTGTTGTTCAGGGTGGAGTGCAGTGTCCTGATCTTGGCTCGCTGCAACCTCCATCTCCCAGGTTCAAGTGATTCTCCTGCCTCAGCCTCCCAAATAGCTGGGATTACAGGTACCTACCACTGTGCTTGACTAATTTTTGTATTTTTAG